>OU452219.1:35143217-36542305 GCA_911728455.2 Marthasterias glacialis
CTTAGCGGCCTTGGCTATTGTTGACGTACACAGAGCATGGCTGTTTGCACTGGACATCTTCGGGGTGTCCTCACTCCGCGGTCCCTGGCATCCTCCCTGTCTATCCCATAACCCCAAGACCTGCATTTTCGGAAAGCCCATGAGCAGGGCTTTCCAACAGTGTCAGACTTGTCAGTTTTCCGCCAATACTTTGGGAGATAGAGCCGTTGCTAAGTTTTGTTTTCACTCTGTTACAGCTTCGTGTACAAAAGTTCCATTAGACAGGCGTTTGAAGCGCATTCGGAGCAGCCCCGCTCTCTGGTGGTTTCAAGGCGGAAGATGGCCCTGGCTGGCCGTGAAAACCGGATTTTCGGATGCAGGACTATGGCAGCTACCTGCAGGTACAACAAATTTATCTCTAGCCCCATTATTTCTGGAGTTATTGGCCTTGGCGCTACCGACTTCTTTTTTCGGCGTTTTTTTATTAATTTTTTTTTTGCTGGCTACAGTCCAGCACACACGTAGCGGCCTTGGCTATTGTTGACGTACACAGAGCATGGCTGTTTGCACTGGACATCTTCGGGGTGTCCTCACTCCGCGGTCCCTGGCATCCTCCCTGTTTATCCCACAGCCCCAAGACCTGCATTTTCGGAAAGCCCATGAGCAGGGCTTTCCAACAGTGTCAGACTTGTCAGTTTTCCGCCAATACTTTGGGAGATAGAGCCGTTGCTATGTTTTGTTTTTACTCTGTTACAGCTTCGTGTACAAAAGTTCCATTAGACAGGCGTTTGAAGCGCATTCGGAGCAGCCCCTTTCTCTGGTGGTTTCAAGGCGGAAGATGGCCCTGGCTGGCCGAGAAAACCGGATTTTCGGATGCAGGACTATGGCAGCTACCTGCAGGTACAAGAAATTTCTCTCTAGCCCCATTATTTCTGGAGTTATGGGCCTTGGCGCTACCGACTTCTTTTTTCGGCGTTTTTTTATTAATTTTTTTTTTGCTGGCTACAGTCCAGCACACACGTAGCGGCCTTGGCTATTGTTGACGTACACAGAGCATGGCTGTTTGCACTGGACATCTTCGGGGCGTCCTCACTCCGCGGTCCCTGGCATCCTCCCTGTCTATCCCACAGCCCCAAGACCTGCATTTTTGGAAAGCCCATGAGCAGGGCTTTCCAACAGTGTCAGACTTGTCAATTTTCCGCCAATACTTTGGGAGATAGAGCCGTTGCTATGTTTTGTTTTTACTCTGTTACAGCTTCGTGTACAAAAGTTCCATTAGACAGGCGTTTGAAGCGCATTCGGAGCAGCCCCTTTCTCTGGTGGTTTCAAGGCGGAAGATGGCCCTGGCTGGCCGAGAAAACCGGATTTTCGGATGCAGGACTATGGCAGCTACCTGCAGGTACAAGAAATTTATCTCTAGCCCCATTATTTCTGGAGTTATGGGCCTTGGCGCTACCGACTTCTTTTTTTCGGCGTTTTTTTATTAATTTTTTTTTTGCTGGCTACAGTCCAGCACACACGTAGCGGCCTTGGCTATTGTTGACGTACACAGAGCATGGCTGTTTGCACTGGACATCTTCGGGGCGTCCTCACTCCGCGGTCCCTGGCATCCTCCCTGTCTATCCCACAGCCCCAAGACCTGCATTTTTGGAAAGCCCATGAGCAGGGCTTTCCAACAGTGTCAGACTTGTCAATTTTCCGCCAATACTTTGGGAGATAGAGCCGTTGGTATGTTTTGTTTTCACTCTGTTACAGCTTCGTGTACAAAAGTTCCATTAGACAGGCGTTTGAAGCGCATTCGGAGCAGCCCCTTTCTCTGGTGGTTTCAAGGCGGAAGATGGCCCTGGCTGGCCGAGAAAACCGGATTTTCGGATGCAGGACTATGGCAGCTACCTGCAGGTACAAGAAATTTATCTCTAGCCCCATTATTTCTGGAGTTATGGGCCTTGGCGCTACCGACTTCTTTTTTCGGCGTTTTTTTATTAATTTTTTTTTTGCTGGCTACAGTCCAGCACACACGTAGCGGCCTTGGCTATTGTTGACGTACACAGAGCATGGCCGTTTGCACTGGACATCTTCGGGGTGTCCTCACTCTGCGGTCCCTGGCATCCTCCCTGTCTATCCCACAACCCCAAGACCTGCATTTTTGGAAAGCCCATGAGCAGGGCTTTCCGACAGTGTCAGACTTGTCAGTTTTCCGCCAATACTTTGGGAGATAGAGCCGTTGCTAAGTCTTGTTTTCACTCTGTTACAGCTTCGTGTACAAAAGTTCCATTAGACAGGCGTTTGAAGCGCATTCGGAGCAGCCCCGCACTCTGGTGGTTTCAAAGCGGAAGATGGCCCTGGCTGGCCGAGGAAACCGGATTTTCGGATGCAGGACTATGGCAGCTACCTGCAGGTACAAGAAATTTCTCTCTAGCCCCATTATTTCTGGAGTTATGGGCCTTGGCGCTACCGACTTCTTTTTTCGGCGTTTTTTTATTTTATTTTTTTTTGCTGGCTAAAGTCCAGCACACACTTAGCGGCCTTGGCTATTGTTGACGTACACAGAGCATGGCTGTTTGCACTGGACATCTTCGGGGTGTCCTCACTCCGCGGTCCCTGGCATCCTCCCTGTCTATCCCATAACCCCAAGACCTGCATTTTCGGAAAGCCCATGAGCAGGGCTTTCCAACAGTGTCAGACTTGTCAGTTTTCCGCCAATACTTTGGGAGATAGAGCCGTTGCTAAGTTTTGTTTTCACTCTGTTACAGCTTCGTGTACAAAAGTTCCATTAGACAGGCGTTTGAAGCGCATTCGGAGCAGCCCCGCTCTCTGGTGGTTTCAAGGCGGAAGATGGCCCTGGCTGGCCGTGAAAACCGGATTTTCGGATGCAGGACTATGGCAGCTACCTGCAGGTACAACAAATTTATCTCTAGCCCCATTATTTCTGGAGTTATGGGCCTTGGCGCTACCGACTTCTTTTTTCGGCGTTTTTTTATTAATTTTTTTTTTGCTGGCTACAGTCCAGCACACACGTAGCGGCCTTGGCTATTGTTGACGTACACAGAGCATGGCTGTTTGCACTGGACATCTTCGGGGTGTCCTCACTCCGCGGTCCCTGGCATCCTCCCTGTTTATCCCACAGCCCCAAGACCTGCATTTTCGGAAAGCCCATGAGCAGGGCTTTCCAACAGTGTCAGACTTGTCAGTTTTCCGCCAATACTTTGGGAGATAGAGCCGTTGCTATGTTTTGTTTTTACTCTGTTACAGCTTCGTGTACAAAAGTTCCATTAGACAGGCGTTTGAAGCGCATTCGGAGCAGCCCCTTTCTCTGGTGGTTTCAAGGCGGAAGATGGCCCTGGCTGGCCGAGAAAACCGGATTTTCGGATGCAGGACTATGGCAGCTACCTGCAGGTACAAGAAATTTATCTCTAGCCCCATTATTTCTGGAGTTATGGGCCTTGGCGCTACCGACTTCTTTTTTCGGCGTTTTTTTATTAATTTTTTTTTTGCTGGCTACAGTCCAGCACACACGTAGCGGCCTTGGCTATTGTTGACGTACACAGAGCATGGCTGTTTGCACTGGACATCTTCGGGGCGTCCTCACTCCGCGGTCCCTGGCATCCTCCCTGTCTATCCCACAGCCCCAAGACCTGCATTTTTGGAAAGCCCATGAGCAGGGCTTTCCAACAGTGTCAGACTTGTCAATTTTCCGCCAATACTTTGGGAGATAGAGCCGTTGGTATGTTTTGTTTTCACTCTGTTACAGCTTCGTGTACAAAAGTTCCATTAGACAGGCGTTTGAAGCGCATTCGGAGCAGCCCCTTTCTCTGGTGGTTTCAAGGCGGAAGATGGCCCTGGCTGGCCGAGAAAAACGGATTTTCGGATGCAGGACTATGGCAGCTACCTGCAGGTACAAGAAATTTCTCTCTAGCCCCATTATTTCTGGAGTTATGGGCCTTGGCGCTACCGACTTCTTTTTTCGGCGTTTTTTTATTAATTTTTTTTTTGCTGGCTACAGTCCAGCACACACGTAGCGGCCTTGGCTATTGTTGACGTACACAGAGCATGGCCGTTTGCACTGGACATCTTCGGGGTGTCCTCACTCTGCGGTCCCTGGCATCCTCCCTGTCTATCCCACAACCCCAAGACCTGCATTTTTGGAAAGCCCATGAGCAGGGCTTTCCGACAGTGTCAGACTTGTCAGTTTTCCGCCAATACTTTGGGAGATAGAGCCGTTGCTAAGTCTTGTTTTCACTCTGTTACAGCTTCGTGTACAAAAGTTCCATTAGACAGGCGTTTGAAGCGCATTCGGAGCAGCCCCGCACTCTGGTGGTTTCAAAGCGGAAGATGGCCCTGGCTGGCCGAGGAAACCGGATTTTCGGATGCAGGACTATGGCAGCTACCTGCAGGTACAAGAAATTTCTCTCTAGCCCCATTATTTCTGGAGTTATGGGCCTTGGCGCTACCGACTTCTTTTTTCGGCGTTTTTTTATTTTATTTTTTTTTGCTGGCTAAAGTCCAGCACACACTTAGCGGCCTTGGCTATTGTTGACGTACACAGAGCATGGCTGTTTGCACTGGACATCTTCGGGGTGTCCTCACTCCGCGGTCCCTGGCATCCTCCCTGTCTATCCCATAACCCCAAGACCTGCATTTTCGGAAAGCCCATGAGCAGGGCTTTCCAACAGTGTCAGACTTGTCAGTTTTCCGCCAATACTTTGGGAGATAGAGCCGTTGCTAAGTTTTGTTTTCACTCTGTTACAGCTTCGTGTACAAAAGTTCCATTAGACAGGCGTTTGAAGCGCATTCGGAGCAGCCCCGCTCTCTGGTGGTTTCAAGGCGGAAGATGGCCCTGGCTGGCCGTGAAAACCGGATTTTCGGATGCAGGACTATGGCAGCTACCTGCAGGTACAACAAATTTATCTCTAGCCCCATTATTTCTGGAGTTATTGGCCTTGGCGCTACCGACTTCTTTTTTCGGCGTTTTTTTATTAATTTTTTTTTTTGCTGGCTACAGTCCAGCACACACGTAGCGGCCTTGGCTATTGTTGACGTACACAGAGCATGGCTGTTTGCACTGGACATCTTCGGGGTGTCCTCACTCCGCGGTCCCTGGCATCCTCCCTGTTTATCCCACAGCCCCAAGACCTGCATTTTCGGAAAGCCCATGAGCAGGGCTTTCCAACAGTGTCAGACTTGTCAGTTTTCCGCCAATACTTTGGGAGATAAAGCCGTTGCTATGTTTTGTTTTCACTCTGTTACAGCTTCGTGTACAAAAGTTCCATTAGACAGGCGTTTGAAGCGCATTCGGAGCAGCCCCTTTCTCTGGTGGTTTCAAGGCGGAAGATGGCCCTGGCTGGCCGAGAAAACCGGATTTTCGGATGCAGGACTATGGCAGCTACCTGCAGGTACAAGAAATTTATCTCTAGCCCCATTATTTCTGGAGTTATGGGCCTTGGCGCTACCGACTTCTTTTTTCGGCGTTTTTTTATTAATTTTTTTTTTGCTGGCTACAGTCCAGCACACACGTAGCGGCCTTGGCTATTGTTGACGTACACAGAGCATGGCTGTTTGCACTGGACATCTTCGGGGTGTCCTCACTCCGCGGTCCCTGGCATCCTCCCTGTCTATCCCACAGCCCCAAGACCTGCATTTTCGGAAAGCCCATGAGCAGGGCTTTCCAACAGTGTCAGACTTGTCAGTTTTCCGCCAATACTTTGGGAGATAGAGCCGTTGCTATGTTTTGTTTTCACTCTGTTACAGCTTCGTGTACAAAAGTTCCATTAGACAGGCGTTTGAAGCGCATTCGGAGCAGCCCCGCACTCTGGTGGTTTCAAGGCGGAAGATGGCCCTGGCTGGCCGAGAAAACCGGATTTTCGGATGCAGGACTATGGCAGCTACCTGCAGGTACAAGAAATTTATCTCTAGCCCCATTATTTCTGGAGTTATTGGCCTTGGCGATACCGACTTCTTTTTTTCGGCGTTTTTTTATTTATTTTTTTTTTTGCTGGCTACAGTCCAGCACACACGTAGCGGCCTTGGCTATTGTTGACGTACACAGAGCATGGCCGTTTGCACTGGACATCTTCGGGGTGTCCTCACTCTGCGGTCCCTGGCATCCTCCCTGTCTATCCCACAACCCCAAGACCTGCATTTTTGGAAAGCCCATGAGCAGGGCTTTCCGACAGTGTCAGACTTGTCAGTTTTCCGCCAATACTTTGGGAGATAGAGCCGTTGCTAAGTCTTGTTTTCACTCTGTTACAGCTTCGTGTACAAAAGTTCCATTAGACAGGCGTTTGAAGCGCATTCGGAGCAGCCCCGCACTCTGGTGGTTTCAAAGCGGAAGATGGCCCTGGCTGGCCGAGGAAACCGGATTTTCGGATGCAGGACTATGGCAGCTACCTGCAGGTACAAGAAATTTCTCTCTAGCCCCATTATTTCTGGAGTTATGGGCCTTGGCGCTACCGACTTCTTTTTTCGGCGTTTTTTTATTTTATTTTTTTTTGCTGGCTAAAGTCCAGCACACACTTAGCGGCCTTGGCTATTGTTGACGTACACAGAGCATGGCTGTTTGCACTGGACATCTTCGGGGTGTCCTCACTCCGCGGTCCCTGGCATCCTCCCTGTCTATCCCATAACCCCAAGACCTGCATTTTCGGAAAGCCCATGAGCAGGGCTTTCCAACAGTGTCAGACTTGTCAGTTTTCCGCCAATACTTTGGGAGATAGAGCCGTTGCTATGTTTTGTTTTCACTCTGTTACAGCTTCGTGTACAAAAGTTCCATTAGACAGGCGTTTGAAGCGCATTCGGAGCAGCCCCGCTCTCTGGTGGTTTCAAGGCGGAAGATGGCCCTGGCTGGCCGAGAAAACCGGATTTTCGGATGCAGGACTATGGCAGCTACCTGCAGGTACAAGAAATTTCTCTCTAGCCCCATTATTTCTGGAGTTATGGGCCTTGGCGATACCGACTTCTTTTTTTCGGCGTTTTTTTATTATTTTTTTTTTTTGCTGGCTACAGTCCAGCACACACTTAGCGGCCTTGGCTATTGTTGACGTACACAGAGCATGGCTGTTTGCACTGGACATCTTCGGGTGTCCTCACTCCGCGGTCCCTGGCAACCTCCATGTCTATCCCACAACCCCAAGACCTGCATTTTCGGAAAGCCCATGAGCAGGGCTTTCCAACAGTGTCAGATTTGTCAGTTTTCCGCCAATACTTTGGGAGATAGAGCCGTTGCTAAGTCTTGTTTTCACTCTGTTACAGCTTCGTGTACAAAAGTTCCATTAGACAGGCGTTTGAAGCGCATTCGGAGCAGCCCCGCTCTCTGGTGGTTTCAAGGCGGAAAATGGCCCTGGCTGGCTGAGAAAACCGGATTTTCGGATGCAGGACTATGGCAGCTACCTGCAGGTACAAGAAATTTCTCTCTAGCCCCATTATTTCTGGAGTTATTGGCCTTGGCGCTACCGACTTCTTTTTTCGGCGTTTTTTTATTATTATTATTTTTTTTTGCTGGCTACAGTCCAGCACACACGTAGCGGCCTTGGCTTTTGTTGACGTACACAGAGCATGGCTGTTTGCACTGGACATCTTCGGGGCGTCCTCACTCCGCGGTCCCTGGCATCCTCCCTGTCTATCCAACAACCTCAAAACCTGCATTTTCGGAAAGCCCATGAGCAGGGCTTTCCAACAGTGTCAGACTTGTCAGTTTTCCGCCAATACTGTGGGAGATAGAGCCGTTGCTAAGTCTTGTTTTCACTCTGTTACAGCTTCGTGTACAAAAGTTCCATTAGACAGGCGTTTGAAGCGCATTCGGAGTAGCCCCGCTCTCTGGTAGTTTCAAAGCGGAAGATGGCCCTGGCTGGCCGAGAAAACCGGATTTTCGGATGCAGGACTATGGCAGCTACCTGCAGGTACAAGAAATTTCTCTCTAGCCCCATTATTTCTGGAGTTATGGGCCTTGGCGCTACCGACTTCTTTTTTCGGCGTTTTTTTATTAATTTTTTTTTTGCTGGCTACAGTCCAGCACACACGTAGCGGCCTTGGCTATTGTTGACGTACACAGAGCATGGCTGTTTGCACTGGACATCTTCGGGGTGTCCTCACTCCGCGGTCCCTGGCATCCTCCCTGTCTATCCCACAACCCCAAGACCTGCATTTTCGGAAAGCCCATGAGCAGGGCTTTCCAACAGTGTCAGACTTGTCAGTTTTCCGCCAATACTTTGGGAGATAGAGCCGTTGCTAAGTTTTGTTTTCACTCTGTTACAGCTTCGTGTACAAAAGTTCCTTAAGACAGGCGTTTGAAGCGCATTCGGAGCAGCCCCGCTCTCTGGTGGTTTCAAGGCGGAAGATGGCCCTGGCTGGCCGAGTAAACCGGATTTTCGGATGCAGGACTATGGCAGCTACCTGCAGGTACAGGAAATTTCTCTCTAGCCCCATTATTTCTGGAGTTATTGGCCTTGGCGCTACCGACTTCTTTTTTCGGCGTTTTTTCGACCTGCATTTTCGGAAAGCCCATGAGCAGGGCTTTCCAACAGTGTCAGACTTGTCAGTTTTCCGCCAATACTTTGGGAGATAGAGCCGTTGCTAAGTTTTGTTTTCACTCTGTTACAGCTTCGTGTACAAAAGTTCCTTAAGACAGGCGTTTGAAGCGCATTCGGAGCAGCCCCGCTCTCTGGTGGTTTCAAGGCGGAAGATGGCCCTGGCTGGCCGAGTAAACTGGATTTTCGGATGCAGGACTATGGCAGCTACCTGCAGGTACAAGAAATTTCTCTCTAGCCCCATTATTTCTGGAGTTATTGGCCTTGGCGCTACCGACTTCTTTTTTCGGCGTTTTTTTATTTTTTTTTTTTGCTGGCTACAGTCCAGCACACACGTAGTGGCCTTGGCTATTGTTGACGTACACAGAGCATGGCCGTTTGCACAGGACATCTTCGGGGTGTCCTCACTCCGCGGTCCCTGGCATCCTCCCTGTCTATCCCACAACCCGAAGACCTGCATTTTCGGAAAGCCCATGAGCAGGGCTTTCCGACAGTGTCAGACTTGTCAGTTTTCCGCCAATACTTTGGGAGATAGAGCCGTTGCTAAGTCTTGTTTTCACTCTGTTACAGCTTCGTGTACAAAAGTTCCATTAGACAGGCGTTTGAAGCACATTCGGAGCAGCCCCGCACTCTGGTGGTTTCAAGGCGGAAATGGCCCTGGCTGGCCGAGAAAACTGGATTTTCGGATGCAGGACTATGGCAGCTACCTGCAGGTACAAGAAATTTATCTCTAGCCCCATTATTTCTGGAGTTATGGGCCTTGGCGCTACCGACTTCTTTTTTCGGCGTTTTTTTATTAATTTTTTTTTTGCTGGCTACAGTCCAGCACACACGTAGCGGCCTTGGCTATTGTTGACGTACACAGAGCATGGCTGTTTGCACTGGACATCTTCGGGGTGTCCTCACTCCGCGGTCCCTGGCATCCTCCCTGTCTATCTCACAACCCCAAGACCTGCATTTTCGGAAAGCCCATGAGCAGGGCTTTCCAACAGTGTCAGACTTGTCAGTTTTCCGCCAATACTTTGGGAGATAGAGCCGTTGCTAAGTCTTGTTTTCACTCTGTTACAGCTTCGTGTACAAAAGTTCCATTAGACAGGCGTTTGAAGCACATTCGGAGCAGCCCCGCACTCTGGTGGTTTCAAGGCGGAAGATGGCCCTGGCTGGCCGAGAAAACCGGATTTTCGGATGCAGGACTATGGCAGCTACCTGCAGGTACAAGAAATTTCTCTCTAGCCCCATTATTTCTGGAGTTATGGGCCTTGGCGCTACCGACTTCTTTTTTCGGCGTTATTTTTTTTTTTTTTTTTTTGCTGGCTACAGTCCATCACACACGTAGCGGCCTTTGCTATTGTTGACGTACACGGAGCATGGCTGTTTGCACTGGACATCTTCGGGGTGTCCTCACTCCGCGGTCCCTGGCATCCTCCCTGTCTATCCCACAACCTCAAAACCTGCATTTTCGGAAAGCCCATGAGCAGGGCTTTCCAACAGTGTCAGACTTGTCAGTTTTCCGCCAATACTTTGGGAGATAGAGCCGTTGCTAAGTCTTGTTTTCACTCTGTTACAGCTTCGTGTACAAAAGTTCCATTAGACAGGCGTTTGAAGCGCATTCGGAGTAGCCCCGCTCTCTGGTAGTTTCAAGGCGGAAATGGCCCTGGCTGGCCGAGAAAACCGGATTTTCGGATGCAGGACTATGGCAGCTACCTGCAGGTACAAGAGATTTCTCTCTAGCCCCATTATTTCTGGAGTTATGGGCCTTGGCGCTACCGACTTCTTTATTCGGCGTTTTTTTATTAATTTTTTTTTTGCTGGCTACAGTCCAGCACACACGTAGCGGCCTTGGCTATTGTTGACGTACACAGAGCATGGCTGTTTGCACTGGACATCTTCGGGGTGTCCTCACTCCGCGGTCCTTGGCATCCTCCCTGTCTATCCCACAACCCCAAGACCTGCATTTTCGGAAAGCCCATGAGCAGGGCTTTCCAACAGTGTCAGACTTGTCAGTTTTCCGCCAATACTTTGGGAGATAGAGCCGTTGCTAAGTCTTGTTTTCACTCTGTTACAGCTTCGTGTACAAAAGTTCCATTAGACAGGCGTTTGAAGCACATTCGGAGCAGCCCCGCACTCTGGTGGTTTCAAGGCGGAAGATGGCCCTGGCTGGCCGAGAAAACCGGATTTTCGGATGCAGGACTATGGCAGCTACCTGCAGGTACAAGAAATTTCTCTCTAGCCCCATTATTTCTGGAGTTATGGGCCTTCGCGCTACCGTTTTCTTTTTTCGGCGTTTTTTTATTATTTTTTTTTTTGCTGGCTACAGTCCAGCACACACGTAGCGGCCTTGGCTATTGTTGACGTACACAGAGCATGGCTGTTTGCACTGGACATCTTCGGGGTGTCCTCACTCCGCGGTCCCTGGCATCCTCCCTGTCTATCCCACAACCCCAAGACCTGCATTTTCGGAAAGCCCATGAGCAGGGCTTTCCAACAGTGTCAAACTTGTCAGTTTTCCGCCAATACTTTGGGAGATAGAGCCGTTGCTAAGTTTTGTTTTCACTCTGTTACAGGTTCGTGTACAAAAGTTCCATTAGACAGGCGTTTGAAGCGCATTCGGAGCAGCCCCGCTCTCTGGTGGTTTCAAGGCGGAAGATGGCCCTGGCTGGCCGAGTAAACCGGATTTTCGGATGCAGGACTATGGCAGCTACCTGCAGGTACAAGAAATTTCTCTCTAGCCCCATTATTTCTGGAGTTATTGGCCTTGGCGCTACCGACTTCTTTTTTCGGCGTTTTTTTATTTATTTTTTTTTGCTGGCTACAGTCCAGCACACACGTAGTGGCCTTGGCTATTGTTGACGTACACAGAGCATGGCCGTTTGCACTGGACATCTTCGGGGTGTCTTCACTCCGCGGTCCCTGGCATCCTCCCTGTCAATCCCACAACCCCAAGACCTGCATTTTCGGAAAGCCCATGAGCAGGGCTTTCTAACAGTGTCAGACTTGTCAGTTTTCCGCCAATACTTTGGGAGATAGAGCCGTTGCTAAGTCTTGTTTTCTCTCTGTTACAGCTTCGTGTACAAAAGTTCCATTAGACAGGCGTTTGAAGCGCATTCGGAGTAGCCCCGCTCTCTGGTGGTTTCAAGGCGGAAGATGGCCCTGGCTGGCCGAGAAAACCGGATTTTCGGATGCAGGAGTATGGCAGCTACCTGCAGGTACAAGAAATTTCTCTCTAGCCCCATTATTTCTGGAGTTATTGGCCTTGGCGCTACCGACTTCTTTTTTCTGCGTTTTTTTATTTATTTTTTTTTTGCTGGCTACAGTCCAGCACACACGTAGCGGCCTTGGCTATTGTTGACGTACACAGAGCATGGCCGTTTGCACTGGACATCTTCGGGGTGTCCTCACTCCGCGGTCCCTGGCATCCTCCCTGTCTATCCCACAACCCCAAGACCTGCATTTTCGGAAAGCCCATGAGTAGGGATTTACGACAGTGTCAGACTTGTCAGTTTTCCGCCAATACTCTGGGAGATAGAGCCGTTGCTAAGTCTTGTTTTCACTCTGTTACAGCTTCGTGTACAAAAGTTCCATTAGACAGGCGTTTGAAGCGCATTCGGAGTAGCCCCGCTCTCTGGTGGTTTCAAGGCGGAAGATGGCCCTGGCTGGCTGAGAAAACCGGATTTTCGGATGCAGGACTATGGCAGCTACCTGCAGGTACAAGAAATTTATCTCTAGCCCCATTATTTCTGGAGTTATTGGCCTTGGCGCTACCGACTTCTTTTTTCTGCGTTTTTTTATTATTTTTTTTTTTGCTGGCTACAGTCCAGCACACACGTAGCGGCCTTGGCTATTGTTGACGTACACAGAGCATGGCCGTTTGCACTGGACATCTTCGGGGTGTCCTCACTCCGCGGTCCCTGGCATCCTCCCTGTCTATCCCACAACCCCAAGACCTGCATTTTCGGAAAGCCCATGAGTAGGGATTTACGACAGTGTCAGACTTGTCAGTTTTCCGCCAATACTTTGGGAGATAGAGCCGTTGCTAAGTTTTGTTTTCACTCTGTTACAGCTTCGTGTACAAAAGTTCCATAAGACAGGCGTTTGAAGCGCATTCGGAGCAGCCCCGCTCTCTGGTGGTTTCAAGGCGGAAGATGGCCCTGGCTGGCCGAGTAAACCGGATTTTCGGATGCAGGACTATGGCAGCTACCTGCAGGTACAGGAAATTTCTCTCTAGCCCCATTATTTCTGGAGTTATTGGCCTTGGCGCTACCGACTTCTTTTTTCGGCGTTTTTTTATTTATTTTTTTTTGCTGGCTACAGTCCAGCACACACGTAGTGGCCTTGGCTATTGTTGACGTACACAGAGCATGGCCGTTTGCACAGGACATCTTCGGGGTGTCCTCACTCCGCGGTCCCTGGCATCCTCCCTGTCTATCCCACAACCCGAAGACCTGCATTTTCGGAAAGCCCATGAGCAGGGCTTTCCGACAGTGTCAGACTTGTCAGTTTTCCGCCAATACTTTGGGAGATAGAGCCGTTGCTAAGTCTTGTTTTCACTCTGTTACAGCTTCGTGTACAAAAGTTCCATTAGACAGGCGTTTGAAGCACATTCGGAGCAGCCCCGCACTCTGGTGGTTTCAAGTCGGAAGATTGCCCTGGCTGGCCGAGAAAACCGGATTTTCGGATGCAGGACTATGGCAGCTACCTGTAGGTACAAGAAATTTATCTCTAGCCCCATTATTTCTGGAGTTATGGGCCTTGGCGCTACCGACTTCTTTTTTCGGCGTTTTTTTATTTATATTTTTTTTGCTGGCTACAGTCCATCACACACGTAGCGGCCTTTGCTATTGTTGACGTACACGGAGCATGGCTGTTTGCACTGGACATCTTCGGGGTGTCCTCACTCTGCGGTCCCTGGCATCCTCCCTGTCTATCCCACAACCTCAAAACCTGCATTTTCGGAAAGCCCATGAGCAGGGCTTTCCAACAGTGTCAAACTTGTCAGTTTTCCGCCAATACTTTGGGAGATAGAGCCGTTGCTAAGTCTTGTTTTCACTCTGTTACAGCTTCGTGTACAAAAGTTCCAT
Source organism: Marthasterias glacialis (assembly GCA_911728455.2). NCBI lineage: Eukaryota > Metazoa > Echinodermata > Asteroidea > Forcipulatida > Asteriidae > Marthasterias > Marthasterias glacialis. Next base: position 35,156,797 of record OU452219.1, read on the forward strand.
TAGACAGGCGTTTGAAGCGCATTCGGAGCAGCCCCGCTCTCTGGTGGTTTCAAGGCGGAAGATGGCCCTGGCTGGCCGAGTAAACCGGATTTTCGGATGCAGGACTATGGCAGCTACCTGCAGGTACAGGAAATTTCTCTCTAGCCCCATTATTTCTGGAGTTATTGGCCTTGGCGCTACCGACTTCTTTTTTCGGCGTTTTTTTATTAATTTTTTTTTGCTGGCTACAGTCCAGCACACACGTAGTGGCCTTGGCTATTGTTGACGTACACAGAGCATGGCCGTTTGCACTGGACATCTTCGGGTCGTCTTCACTCCGCGGTCCCTGGCATCCTCCCTGTCTATCCCACAACCCCAAGACCTGCATTTTCGGAGAGCCCATGAGCAGGGCTTTCTAACAGTGTCAGACTTGTCAGTTTTCCGCCAATACTTTGGGAGATAGAGCCGTTGCTAAGTCTTGTTTTCACTCTGTTACAGCTTCGTGTACAAAAGTTCCATTAGACAGGCGTTTGAAGCGCATTCGGAGTAGCCCCGCTCTCTGGTGGTTTCAAGGCGGAAGATGGCCCTGGCTGGCCGAGAAAACCGGATTTTCGGATGCAGGACTATGGCAGCTACCTGCAGGTACAAGAAATTTATCTCTAGCCCCATTATTTCTGGAGTTATTGGCCTTGGCGCTACCGACTTCTTTTTTCTGCGTTTTTTTATTTTTTTTTTTTTTGCTGGCTACAGTCCAGCACACACGTAGCGGCCTTGGCTATTGTTGACGTACACAGAGCATGGCCGTTTGCACTGGACATCTTCGGGGTGTCCTCACTCCGCGGTCCCTGGCATCCTCCCTGTCTATCCCACAACCCCAAGACCTGCATTTTCGGAAAGCCCATGAGTAGGGATTTACGACAGTGTCAGACTTGTCAGTTTTCCGCCAATACTTTGGGAGATAGAGCCGTTGCTAAGTCTTGTTTTCACTCTGTTACAGCTTCGTGTACAAAAGTTCCATTAGACAGGCGTTTGAAGCGCATTCGGAGTAGCCCCGCTCTCTGGTGGTTTCAAGGCGGAAGATGGCCCTGGCTGGCTGAGAAAACCGGATTTTCAGATGCAGGACTATGGCAGCTACCTGCAGGTACGAGAAATTTATCTCTAGCCCCATTATTTCTGGAGTTATTGGCCTTGGCGCTACCAACTTCTTTTTTCGGCGTTTTTTTATTTATTTATTTTTTGCTGGCTACAGCCCAGCACACACGTAGCGGCCTTGGCTATTGTTGACGTACACAGAGCATGGCCGTTTGCACTGGACATCTTCGGGGTGTCCTCACTCCGCGGTCCCTGGCATCCTCCCTGTTTATCCCACAACCCCAAGACTTGCATTTTCGGAAAGCCCATGAGCAGGGCTTTCCAACAGTGTCAGACTTGTCAGTTTTCCGCCACTACTTTGGGAGATAGAGCCGTTGCTAAGTCTTGTTTTCACTCTGTTACAGCTTCGTGTACAAAAGTTCCATTAGACAGGCGTTTGAAGCGCATTCGGAGCAGCCCCGCTCTCTGGTGGTTTCAAGACGGAAGATGGCCCTGGCTGGCCGAGTAAACCGGATTTTCGGATGCAGGACTATGGCAGCTACCTGCAGGTACAAGAAATTTATCTCTAGCCCCATTATTTCTGGAGTTATTGGCCTTGGCGCTACCGACTTCTTTTTTCGGCGTTTTTTTATTTATTTTTTTTTTTGCTGGCTACAGTCCAGCACACACGTAGCGGCCTTGGCTATTGTTGACGTACACAGAGCATGGCCGTTTGCACTGGACATCTTCGGGGTGTCCTCACTCCGCGGTCCCTGGCATCCTCCCTGTTTATCCCACAACCCCAAGACCTGCATTTTTGGAAAGCCCATGAGTAGGGCTTTCCGACAGTGTCAGACTTGTCAGTTTTCCGCCAATACTCTGGGAGATAGAGCCGTTGCTAAGTCATGTTTTCACTCTGTTACAGCTTCGTGTACAAAAGTTCCATTAGACAGTCGTTTGAAGCGCATTCGGAGTAGCCCCGCTCTCTGGTGGTTTCAAGGCGGAAGATGGCCCTGGCTGGCTGAGAAAACCGGATTTTCGGATGCAGGACTATGGCAGCTACCTGCAGGTACAAGAAATTTATCTCTAGCCCCATTATTTCTGGAGTTATTGGCCTTGGCGCTACCGACTTCTTTTTTCGGCGTTTTTTTTATTTGTTTTTTTTTACTGGCTACAGTCCATCACACACGTAGCGGCCTTGGCTATTGTTGACGTACACAGAGCATGGCCGTTTGCACTGGACATCTTCGGGGTGTCCTCACTCCGCGGTCCCTGGCATCCTCCCTGTCTATCCATCAACCCCAAGACCGGCATTTTCGGAAAGCCCATGAGCAGGGCTTTCCAACAGTGTCAGACTTGTCAGTTTTCCGCCAATACTTTGGGAGATAGAGCCGTTGCTAAGTCTTGTTTTCACTCTGTTACAGCTTCGTGTACAAAAGTTCCATTAGACAGGCGTTTGAAGCGCATTCGGAGTAGCCCCGCTCTCTGGTGGTTTCAAGGCGGAAGATGGCCCTGGCTGGCTGAGAAAACCAAATTTTCGGATGCAGGACTATGGCAGCTACCTGCAGGTACAAGAAATTTATCTCTAGCCCCATTATTTCTGGAGTTATTGGCCTTGGCGCTACCGACTTCTTTTTTCGGCGTTTTTTTATTTATTTATTTTTTGCTGGCTACAGTCCAGCACACACGTAGCGGCCTTGGCTATTGTTGACGTACACAGAGCATGGCCGTTTGCACTGGACATCTTCGGGGTGTCCTCACTCCGCGGTCCCTGGCATCCTCCCTGTTTATCCCACAACCCCAAGACCGGCATTTTCGGAGAGCCCATGAGCAGGGCTTTCTTACAGTGTCAGACTTGTCAGTTTTCCGCCAATACTTTGGGAGATAGAGCCGTTGCTAAGTCTTGTTTTCACTCTGTTACAGCTTCGTGTACAAAAGTTCCATTAGACAGGCGTTTGAAGCGCATTCGGAGTAGCCCCGCTCTCTGGTGGTTTCAAGGCGGAAGATGGCCCTGGCTGGCCGAGAAAACCAGATTTTCGGATGCAGGACTATGGCAGCTACCTGCAGGTACAAGAAATTTATCTCTAGCCCCATTATTTCTGGAGTTATTGGCCTTGGCGCTACCGACTTCTTTTTTCGGCGTTTTTTTATTTTTTTTTTTTTTGCTGGCTACAGTCCAGCACACACGAAGCGGCCTTGGCTATTGTTGACGTACACAGAGCATGGCCGTTTGCACAGGACATCTTCGGGGTGTCCTCACTCCGCGGTCCCTGGCATCCTCCCTGTCTATCCCACAACCCGAAGACCTGCATTTTCGGAAAGCCCATGAGTAGGGCTTTCCGACAGTGTCAGACTTGTCAGTTTTCCGCCAATACTTTGGGAGATAGAGCCGTTGCTAAGTCTTGTTTTCACTCTGTTACAGCTTCGTGTACAAAAGTTCCATTAGACAGGCGTTTGAAGCGCATTCGGAGTAGCCCCGCTCTCTGGTGGTTTCAAGGCGGAAGATGGCCCTGGCTGGCTGAGAAAACCGGATTTTCGGATGCAGGGCTATGGCAGCTACCTGCAGGTACAAGAAATTTCTCTCTAGCCCCATTATTTCTGGAGTTATTGGCCTTGGCGCTACCGACTTCTTTTTTCGGCGTTTTTTTATTAATTTTTTTTTTGCTGGCTACAGTCCAGCACACACGTAGCGGCCTTGGCTATTGTTGACGTACACAGAGCATGGCTGTTTGCACTGGACATCTTCGGGGTGTCCTCACTCCGCGGTCCTTGGCATCCTCCCTGTCTATCCCACAACCCCAAGACCTGCATTTTCGGAAAGCCCATGAGCAGGGCTTTCCAACAGTGTCAGACTTGTCAGTTTTCCGCCAATACTTTGGGAGATAGAGCCGTTGCTAAGTCTTGTTTTCACTCTGTTACAGCTTCGTGTACAAAAGTTCCATTAGACAGGCGTTTGAAGCACATTCGGAGCAGCCCCGCACTCTGGTGGTTTCAAGGCGGAAGATGGCCCTGGCTGGCCGAGAAAACCGGATTTTCGGATGCAGGACTATGGCAGCTACCTGCAGGTACAAGAAATTTCTCTCTAGCCCCATTATTTCTGGAGTTATGGGCCTTCGCGCTACCGTTTTCTTTTTTCGGCGTTTTTTTATTATTTTTTTTTTTGCTGGCTACAGTCCAGCACACACGTAGCGGCCTTGGCTATTGTTGACGTACACAGAGCATGGCTGTTTGCACTGGACATCTTCGGGGTGTCCTCACTCCGCGGTCCCTGGCATCCTCCCTGTCTATCCCACAACCCCAAGACCTGCATTTTCGGAAAGCCCATGAGCAGGGCTTTCCAACAGTGTCAAACTTGTCAGTTTTCCGCCAATACTTTGGGAGATAGAGCCGTTGCTAAGTTTTGTTTTCACTCTGTTACAGGTTCGTGTACAAAAGTTCCATTAGACAGGCGTTTGAAGCGCATTCGGAGCAGCCCCGCTCTCTGGTGGTTTCAAGGCGGAAGATGGCCCTGGCTGGCCGAGTAAACCGGATTTTCGGATGCAGGACTATGGCAGCTACCTGCAGGTACAAGAAATTTCTCTCTAGCCCCATTATTTCTGGAGTTATGGGCCTTCGCGCTACCGTTTTCTTTTTTCGGCGTTTTTTTATTATTTTTTTTTTTGCTGGCTACAGTCCAGCACACACGTAGCGGCCTTGGCTATTGTTGACGTACACAGAGCATGGCTGTTTGCACTGGACATCTTCGGGGTGTCCTCACTCCGCGGTCCCTGGCATCCTCCCTGTCTATCCCACAACCCCAAGACCTGCATTTTCGGAAAGCCCATGAGCAGGGCTTTCCAACAGTGTCAAACTTGTCAGTTTTCCGCCAATACTTTGGGAGATAGAGCCGTTGCTAAGTTTTGTTTTCACTCTGTTACAGGTTCGTGTACAAAAGTTCCATTAGACAGGCGTTTGAAGCGCATTCGGAGCAGCCCCGCTCTCTGGTGGTTTCAAGGCGGAAGATGGCCCTGGCTGGCCGAGTAAACCGGATTTTCGGATGCAGGACTATGGCAGCTACCTGCAGGTACAAGAAATTTCTCTCTAGCCCCATTATTTCTGGAGTTATTGGCCTTGGCGCTACCGACTTCTTTTTTCGGCGTTTTTTTATTTATTTTTTTTTGCTGGCTACAGTCCAGCACACACGTAGTGGCCTTGGCTATTGTTGACGTACACAGAGCATGGCCGTTTGCACTGGACATCTTCGGGGTGTCTTCACTCCGCGGTCCCTGGCATCCTCCCTGTCAATCCCACAACCCCAAGACCTGCATTTTCGGAAAGCCCATGAGCAGGGCTTTCTAACAGTGTCAGACTTGTCAGTTTTCCGCCAATACTTTGGGAGATAGAGCCGTTGCTAAGTCTTGTTTTCTCTCTGTTACAGCTTCGTGTACAAAAGTTCCATTAGACAGGCGTTTGAAGCGCATTCGGAGTAGCCCCGCTCTCTTGTGGTTTCAAGGCGGAAGATGGCCCTGGCTGGCCGAGAAAACCGGATTTTCGGATGCAGGAGTATGGCAGCTACCTGCAGGTACAAGAAATTTCTCTCTAGCCCAATTATTTCTGGAGTTATTGGCCTTGGCGCTACCGACTTCTTTTTTCTGCGTTTTTTTATTTTTTTTTTTTTTGCTGGCTACAGTCCAGCACACACGTAGCGGCCTTGGCTATTGTTGACGTACACAGAGCATGGCCGTTTGCACTGGACATCTTCGGGGTGTCCTCACTCCGCGGTCCCTGGCATCCTCCCTGTCTATCCCACAACCCCAAGACCTGCATTTTCGGAAAGCCCATGAGTAGGGATTTACGACAGTGTCAGACTTGTCAGTTTTCCGCCAATACTCTGGGAGATAGAGCCGTTGCTAAGTCTTGTTTTCACTCTGTTACAGCTTCGTGTACAAAAGTTCCATTAGACAGGCGTTTGAAGCGCATTCGGAGTAGCCCCGCTCTCTGGTGGTTTCAAGGCGGAAGATGGCCCTGGCTGGCTGAGAAAACCGGATTTTCGGATGCAGGACTATGGCAGCTACCTGCAGGTACAAGAAATTTATCTCTAGCCCCATTATTTCTGGAGTTATTGGCCTTGGCGCTACCGACTTCTTTTTTCTGCGTTTTTTTATTATTTTTTTTTTTGCTGGCTACAGTCCAGCACACACGTAGCGGCCTTGGCTATTGTTGACGTACACAGAGCATGGCCGTTTGCACTGGACATCTTCGGGGTGTCCTCACTCCGCGGTCCCTGGCATCCTCCCTGTCTATCCCACAACCCCAAGACCTGCATTTTCGGAAAGCCCATGAGTAGGGATTTACGACAGTGTCAGACTTGTCAGTTTTCCGCCAATACTTTGGGAGATAGAGCCGTTGCTAAGTTTTGTTTTCACTCTGTTACAGCTTCGTGTACAAAAGTTCCATAAGACAGGCGTTTGAAGCGCATTCGGAGCAGCCCCGCTCTCTGGTGGTTTCAAGGCGGAAGATGGCCCTGGCTGGCCGAGTAAACCGGATTTTCGGATGCAGGACTATGGCAGCTACCTGCAGGTACAAGAAATCTCTCTCTAGCCCCATTATTTCTGGAGTTATTGGCCTTGGCGCTACCGACTTCTTTTTTCGGCGTTTTTTTATTTATTTTTTTTTGCTGGCTACAGTCCAGCACACACGTAGTGGCCTTGGCTATTGTTGACGTACACAGAGCATGGCCGTTTGCACAGGACATCTTCGGGGTGTCCTCACTCCGCGGTCCCTGGCATCCTCCCTGTCTATCCCACAACCCGAAGACCTGCATTTTCGGAAAGCCCATGAGCAGGGCTTTCCGACAGTGTCAGACTTGTCAGTTTTCCGCCAATACTTTGGGAGATAGAGCCGTTGCTAAGTCTTGTTTTCACTCTGTTACAGCTTCGTGTACAAAAGTTCCATTAGACAGGCGTTTGAAGCACATTCGGAGCAGCCCCGCACTCTGGTGGTTTCAAGTCGGAAGATTGCCCTGGCTGGCCGAGAAAACCGGATTTTCGGATGCAGGACTATGGCAGCTACCTGTAGGTACAAGAAATTTATCTCTAGCCCCATTATTTCTGGAGTTATGGGCCTTGGCGCTACCGACTTCTTTTTTCGGCGTTTTTTTATTTATATTTTTTTTGCTGGCTACAGTCCATCACACACGTAGCGGCCTTTGCTATTGTTGACGTACACGGAGCATGGCTGTTTGCACTGGACATCTTCGGGGTGTCCTCACTCTGCGGTCCCTGGCATCCTCCCTGTCTATCCCACAACCTCAAAACCTGCATTTTCGGAAAGCCCATGAGCAGGGCTTTCCAACAGTGTCAAACTTGTCAGTTTTCCGCCAATACTTTGGGAGATAGAGCCGTTGCTAAGTCTTGTTTTCACTCTGTTACAGCTTCGTGTACAAAAGTTCCATTAGACAGGCGTTTGAAGCGCATTCGGAGCAGCCCCGCTCTCTGGTGGTTTCAAGGCGGAAGATGGCCCTGGCTGGCCGAGTAAACCGGATTTTCGGATGCAGGACTATGGCAGCTACCTGCAGGTACAGGAAATTTCTCTCTAGCCCCATTATTTCTGGAGTTATTGGCCTTGGCGCTACCGACTTCTTTTTTCGGCGTTTTTTTATTAATTTTTTTTTGCTGGCTACAGTCCAGCACACACGTAGTGGCCTTGGCTATTGTTGACGTACACAGAGCATGGCCGTTTGCACTGGACATCTTCGGGGTGTCTTCACTCCGCGGTCCCTGGCATCCTCCCTGTCTATCCCACAACCCCAAGACCTGCATTTTCGGAAAGCCCATGAGCAGGGCTTTCTAACAGTGTCAGACTTGTCAGTTTTCCGCCAATACTTTGGGAGATAGAGCCGTTGCTAAGTCTTGTTTTCACTCTGTTACAGCTTCGTGTACAAAAGTTCCATTAGACAGGCGTTTGAAGCGCATTCGGAGTAGCCCCGCTCTCTGGTGGTTTCAAGGCGGAAGATGGCCCTGGCTGGCCGAGAAAACCGGATTTTCGGATGCAGGACTATGGCAGCTACCTGCAGGTACAAGAAATTTATCTCTAGCCCCATTATTTCTGGAGTTATTGGCCTTGGCGCTACCGACTTCTTTTTTCTGCGTTTTTTTATTTTTTTTTTTTTTGCTGGCTACAGTCCAGCACACACGTAGCGGCCTTGGCTATTGTTGACGTACACAGAGCATGGCCGTTTGCACTGGACATCTTCGGGGTGTCCTCACTCCGCGGTCCCTGGCATCCTCCCTGTCTATCCCACAACCCCAAGACCTGCATTTTCGGAAAGCCCATGAGTAGGGATTTACGACAGTGTCAGACTTGTCAGTTTTCCGCCAATACTTTGGGAGATAGAGCCGTTGCTAAGTCTTGTTTTCACTCTGTTACAGCTTCGTGTACAAAAGTTCCATTAGACAGGCGTTTGAAGCGCATTCGGAGTAGCCCCGCTCTCTGGTGGTTTCAAGGCGGAAGATGGCCCTGGCTGGCTGAGAAAACCGGATTTTCAGATGCAGGACTATGGCAGCTACCTGCAGGTACGAGAAATTTATCTCTAGCCCCATTATTTCTGGAGTTATTGGCCTTGGCGCTACCGACTTCTTTTTTCGGCGTTTTTTTATTTATTTATTTTTTGCTGGCTACAGCCCAGCACACACGTAGCGGCCTTGGCTATTGTTGACGTACACAGAGCATGGCCGTTTGCACTGGACATCTTCGGGGTGTCCTCACTCCGCGGTCCCTGGCATCCTCCCTGTTTATCCCACAACCCCAAGACTTGCATTTTCGGAAAGCCCATGAGCAGGGCTTTCCAACAGTGTCAGACTTGTCAGTTTTCCGCCACTACTTTGGGAGATAGAGCCGTTGCTAAGTCTTGTTTTCACTCTGTTACAGCTTCGTGTACAAAAGTTCCATTAGACAGGCGTTTGAAGCGCATTCGGAGCAGCCCCGCTCTCTGGTGGTTTCAAGACGGAAGATGGCCCTGGCTGGCCGAGTAAACCGGATTTTCGGATGCAGGACTATGGCAGCTACCTGCAGGTACAAGAAATTTATCTCTAGCCCCATTATTTCTGGAGTTATTGGCCTTGGCGCTACCGACTTCTTTTTTCGGCGTTTTTTTATTTATTTTTTTTTTTGCTGGCTACAGTCCAGCACACACGTAGCGGCCTTGGCTATTGTTGACGTACACAGAGCATGGCCGTTTGCACTGGACATCTTCGGGGTGTCCTCACTCCGCGGTCCCTGGCATCCTCCCTGTCTATCCCACAACCCCAAGACCTGCATTTTTGGAAAGCCCATGAGTAGGGCTTTCCGACAGTGTCAGACTTGTCAGTTTTCCGCCAATACTCTGGGAGATAGAGCCGTTGCTAAGTCATGTTTTCACTCTGTTACAGCTTCGTGTACAAAAGTTCCATTAGACAGTCGTTTGAAGCGCATTCGGAGTAGCCCCGCTCTCTGGTGGTTTCAAGGCGGAAGATGGCCCTGGCTGGCTGAGAAAACCGGATTTTCGGATGCAGGACTATGGCAGCTACCTGCAGGTACAAGAAATTTATCTCTAGCCCCATTATTTCTGGAGTTATTGGCCTTGGCGCTACCGACTTCTTTTTTCGGCGTTTTTTTTATTTGTTTTTTTTTACTGGCTACAGTCCATCACACACGTAGCGGCCTTGGCTATTGTTGACGTACACAGAGCATGGCCGTTTGCACTGGACATCTTCGGGGTGTCCTCACTCCGCGGTCCCTGGCATCCTCCCTGTCTATCCATCAACCCCAAGACCGGCATTTTCGGAAAGCCCATGAGCAGGGCTTTCCAACAGTGTCAGACTTGTCAGTTTTCCGCCAATACTTTGGGAGATAGAGCCGTTGCTAAGTCTTGTTTTCACTCTGTTACAGCTTCGTGTACAAAAGTTCCATTAGACAGGCGTTTGAAGCGCATTCGGAGTAGCCCCGCTCTCTGGTGGTTTCAAGGCGGAAGATGGCCCTGGCTGGCTGAGAAAACCAAATTTTCGGATGCAGGACTATGGCAGCTACCTGCAGGTACAAGAAATTTATCTCTAGCCCCATTATTTCTGGAGTTATTGGCCTTGGCGCTACCGACTTCTTTTTTCGGCGTTTTTTTATTTATTTATTTTTTGCTGGCTACAGTCCAGCACACACGTAGCGGCCTTGGCTATTGTTGACGTACACAGAGCATGGCCGTTTGCACTGGACATCTTCGGGGTGTCCTCACTCCGCGGTCCCTGGCATCCTCCCTGTTTATCCCACAACCCCAAGACCGGCATTTTCGGAGAGCCCATGAGCAGGGCTTTCTTACAGTGTCAGACTTGTCAGTTTTCCGCCAATACTTTGGGAGATAGAGCCGTTGCTAAGTCTTGTTTTCACTCTGTTACAGCTTCGTGTACAAAAGTTCCATTAGACAGGCGTTTGAAGCGCATTCGGAGTAGCCCCGCTCTCTGGTGGTTTCAAGGCGGAAGATGGCCCTGGCTGGCCGAGAAAACCAGATTTTCGGATGCAGGACTATGGCAGCTACCTGCAGGTACAAGAAATTTATCTCTAGCCCCATTATTTCTGGAGTTATTGGCCTTGGCGCTACCGACTTCTTTTTTCGGCGTTTTTTTATTTTTTTTTTTTTTGCTGGCTACAGTCCAGCACACACGAAGCGGCCTTGGCTATTGTTGACGTACACAGAGCATGGCCGTTTGCACAGGACATCTTCGGGGTGTCCTCACTCCGCGGTCCCTGGCATCCTCCCTGTCTATCCCACAACCCGAAGACCTGCATTTTCGGAAAGCCCATGAGTAGGGCTTTCCGACAGTGTCAGACTTGTCAGTTTTCCGCCAATACTTTGGGAGATAGAGCCGTTGCTAAGTCTTGTTTTCACTCTGTTACAGCTTCGTGTACAAAAGTTCCATTAGACAGGCGTTTGAAGCGCATTCGGAGTAGCCCCGCTCTCTGGTGGTTTCAAGGCGGAAGATGGCCCTGGCTGGCTGAGAAAACCGGATTTTCGGATGCAGGGCTATGGCAGCTACCTGCAGGTACAAGAAATTTCTCTCTAGCCCCATTATTTCTGGAGTTATTGGCCTTGGCGCTACCGACTTCTTTTTTCGGCGTTTTTTTTATTTGTTTTTTTTTGCTGGCTACAGTCCATCACACACGTAGCGGCCTTGGCTATTGTTGACGTACACAGAGCATGGCCGTTTGCACTGGACATCTTCGGGGTGTCCTCACTCCGCGGTCCCTGGCATCCTCCCTGTCTATCCATCAACCCCAAGACCGGCATTTTCGGAAAGCCCATGAGCAGGGCTTTCCAACAGTGTCAGACTTGTCAGTTTTCCGCCAATACTTTGGGAGATAGAGCCGTTGCTAAGTCTTGTTTTCACTCTGTTACAGCTTCGTGTACAAAAGTTCCATTAGACAGGCGTTTGAAGCGCATTCGGAGTAGCCCCGCTCTCTGGTGGTTTCAAGGCGGAAGATGGCCCTGGCTGGCTGTGAAAACCGGATTTGCGTATGCAGAACTATGGCAGCTACCTGCAGGTACAAGAAATTTCTCTCTAGCCCCATTATTTCTGGAGTTATTGGCCTTGGCGCTACCGACTTTTTTTTTTTGGCGTTTTTTTATTTTTTATTTTTTGCTGGCTACAGTCCAGCACACACGTAGCGGCCTTGGCTATTGTTGACGTACACAGAGCATGGCCGTTTGCACTGGACATCTTCGGGGTGTCTTAACTCCGCGGTCCCTGGCATCCTCCCTGTCTATCCCACAGCCCCAAGACCTGCATTTTCGGAAAGCCCATGAGCAGGGCTTTCTAACAGTGTCAGACTTGTCAGTTTTCCGCCAATACTTTGGGAGATAGAGCCGTTGCTAAGTCTTGTTTTCACTCTGTTACAGCTTCGTGTACAAAAGTTCCATTAGACAGGCGTTTGAAGCGCATTCGGAGTAGCCCCGCTCTCTGGTGGTTTCAAGGCGGAAGATGGCCCTGGCTGGCCGAGGAAACCAAATTTTCGGATGCAGGACTATGGCAGCTACCTGCAGGTACAAGAAATTTATCTCTAGCCCCATTATTTCTGGAGTTATTGGCCTTGGCGCTACCGACTTCTTTTTTCGGCGTTTTTTTTATTTGTTTTTTTTTGCTGGCTACAGTCCATCACACACGTAGCGGCCTTGGCTATTGTTGACGTACACAGAGCATGGCCGTTTGCACTGGACATCTTCGGGGTGTCCTCACTCCGCGGTCCCTGGCATCCTCCCTGTCTATCCATCAACCCCAAGACCGGCATTTTCGGAAAGCCCATGAGCAGGGCTTTCCAACAGTGTCAGACTTGTCAGTTTTCCGCCAATACTTTGGGAGATAGAGCCGTTGCTAAGTCTTGTTTTCACTCTGTTACAGCTTCGTGTACAAAAGTTCCATTAGACAGGCGTTTGAAGCGCATTCGGAGTAGCCCCGCTCTCTGGTGGTTTCAAGGCGGAAGATGGCCCTGGCTGGCTGAGAAAACCAAATTTTCGGATGCAGGACTATGGCAGCTACCTGCAGGTACAAGTAATTTCTCTCTAGCCCCATTATTTCTGGAGTAATGGGCCTTGGTGCGACCGACTTCTTTTTTCGGCGCTTTTTTATTAATTTTTTTTTGCTGGCTACAGTCCAGCACACACGTAGCGGCCTTGGCTATTGTTGACGTACACAGAGCATGGCGGTTTGCACTGGACATCTTCGGGGTGTCCTCACTCCGCGGTCCCTGGCATCCTCCCTGTCCATTCCACAACCCCAAGACTTGCATTTTCGGAAAGCCCATGAGCAGGGCTTTCCAACAGTGTCAGACTTGTCAGTTTTCCGCCAATACTTTGGGAGATAGAGCCGTTGCTAAGTCTTGTTTTCACTCTGTTACAGCTTCGTGTACAAAAGTTCCATTAGACAGGCATTTGAAACGCATTCGGAGTAGCCCCGTTCTCTGGTGGTTTCTAGGCGGAAGATGGCCCTGGCTGGCCGAGAAAACCGGATTTTCGGATGCAGGACTATGGCAGCTACCTGCAGGTACAAGAAATTTATCTCTAGCCCCATTATTTCTGGAGTTATTGGCCTTGGCGCTACCGACTTCTTTTTTCGGCGTTTTTTTATTTATTTATTTTTTGCTGGCTACAGTCCAGCACACACGTAGTGGCCTTGGCTATTGTTGACGTACACAGAGCATGGTCGTTTGCACTGGACATCTTCGGGGTGTCATCACTCCGCGGTCCCTGGCATCCTCCCTGTCTATCCATCAACCCCAAGACCGGCATTTTCGGAAAGCCCATGAGCAGGGCTTTCCAACAGTGTCAAACTTGTCAGTTTTCCGCCAATACTTTGGGAGATAGAGCCATTGCTAAGTCTTGTTTTCACTCTGTTACAGCTTCGTGTACAAAAGTTCCATTAGACAGGCGTTTGAAGCGCATTCGGAGTAGCCCCGCTCTCTGGTGGTTTCAAGGCGGAAGATGGCCCTGGCTGGCCGAGAAAACCGGATTTTCGGATGCAGGACTATGGCAGCTACCTGCAGGTACAAGAAATTTATCTCTAGCCCCATTATTTCTGGAGTTATTGGCCTTGGCGCTACCGACTTCTTTTTTCGGCGTTTTTTTATTTATTTTTTTTTTGCTGGCTACAGTCCAGCACACACGTAGCGGCCTTGGCTATTGTTGACGTACACAGAGCATGGCCGTTTGCACAGGACATCTTCGGGGTGTCCTCATTCCGCGGTCCCTGGCATCCTCCCTGTCTATCCCACAACCCGAAGACCTGCATTTTCGGAAAGCCCATGAGTAGGGCTTTCCGACAGTGTCAGACTTGTCAGTTTTCCGCCAATACTCTGGGAGATAGAGCCGTTGTTAAGTCTTGTTTTCACTCTGTTACAGCTTCGTGTACAAAAGTTCCATTAGACAGGCGTTTGAAGCGCATTCGGAGTAGCCCCGCTCTCTGGTGGTTTCAAGGCGGAAGATGGCCCTGGCTGGCTGAGAAAACCGGATTTTCGGATGCAGGACTATGGCAGCTACCTGCAGGTACAAGAAATTTATCTCTAGCCCCATTATTTCTGGAGTTATTGGCCTTGGCGCTACCGACTTCTTTTTTCGGCGTTTTTTTTATTAGTTTTTTTTTGCTGGCTACAGTCCATCACACACGTAGCGGCCTTGGCTATTGTTGACGTACACAGAGCATGGCCGTTTGCACTGGACATCTTCGGGGTGTCCTCACTCCGCGGTCCCTGGCATCCTCCCTGTCTATCCATCAACCCCAAGACCGGCATTTTCGGAAAGCCCATGAGCAGGGCTTTCCAACAGTGTCAGACTTGTCAGTTTTCCGCCAATACTTTGGGAGATAGAGCCGTTGCTAAGTCTTGTTTTCACTCTGTTACAGCTTCGTGTACAAAAGTTCCATTAGACAGGCGTTTGAAGCGCATTCGGAGTAGCCCCGCTCTCTGGTGGTTTCAAGGCGGAAGATGGCCCTGGCTGGCTGAGAAAACCAAATTTTCGGATGCAGGACTTTGGCAGCTACCTGCAGGTTCAAGAAATTTCTCTCTAGCCCCATTATTTCTGGAGTTATTGGCCTTGGCGCTACCGACTTCTTTTTTCGGCGTTTTTTTATTTATTTATTTTTTGCTGGCTACAGTCCAGCACACACGTAGCGGCCTTGGCTATTGTTGACGTACACAGAGCATGGCCGTTTGCACTGGACATCTTCGGGGTGTCCTCACTCCGCGGTCCCTGGCATCCTCCCTGTTTATCCCACAACCCCAAGACCGGCATTTTCGGAAAGCCCATGAGCAGGGCTTTCCAACAGTGTCAGACTTGTCAGTTTTCCGCCAATACTTTGGGAGATAGAGCCGTTGCTAAGTCTTGTTTTCACTCTGTTACAGCTTCGTGTACAAAAGTTCCATTAGACAGGCGTTTGAAGCGCATTCGGAGTAGCCCCGCTCTCTGGTGGTTTCAAGGCGGAAGATGGCCCTGGCTGGCTGAGAAAACCGAATTTTCGGATGCAGGACTTTGGCAGCTACCTGCAGGTTCAAGAAATTTATCTCTAGCCCCATTATTTCTGGAGTTATTGGCCTTGGCGCTACCGACTTCTTTTTTCGGCGTTTTTTTATTTATTTATTTTTTGCTGGCTACAGTCCAGCACACACGTAGCGGCCTTGGCTATTGTTGACGTACACAGAGCATGGCCGTTTGCACTGGACATCTTCGGGGTGTCCTCACTCCGCGGTCCCTGGCATCCTCCCTGTTTATCCCACAACCCCAAGACCGGCATTTTCGGAGAGCCCATGAGCAGGGCTTTCTTACAGTGTCAGACTTGTCAGTTTTCCGCCAATACTTTGGGAGATAGAGCCGTTGCTAAGTCTTGTTTTCACTCTGTTACAGCTTCGTGTACAAAAGTTCCATTAGACAGGCGTTTGAAGCGCATTCGGAGTAGCCCCGCTCTCTGGTGGTTTCAAGGCGGAAGATGGCCCTGGCTGGCTGAGAAAACCGAATTTTCGGATGCAGGACTTTGGCAGCTACCTGCAGGTTCAAGAAATTTATCTCTAGCCCCATTATTTCTGGAGTTATTGGCCTTGGCGCTACCGACTTCTTTTTTCGGCGTTTTTTTTATTTTTTATTTTTTTTTGCTGGCTACAGTCGAGCACACACGTAGTGGTCTTGGCTATTGTTTACGTACACAGAGCATGGCCGTTTGCACTGGACATCTTCGGGGTGTCCTCACTCCGCGGTCCCTGGCATCCTCCCTGTTTATCCCACAACCCCAAGACCGGCATTTTCGGAGAGCCCATGAGCAGGGCTTTCTTACAGTGTCAGACTTGTCAGTTTTCCGCCAATACTTTGGGAGATAGAGCCGTTGCTAAGTCTTGTTTTCACTCTGTTACAGCTTCGTGTACAAAAGTTCCATTAGACAGGCGTTTGAAGCGCATTCGGAGTAGCCCCGCTCTCTGGTGGTTTCAAGGCGGAAGATGGCCCTGGCTGGCCGAGAAAACCAGATTTTCGGATGCAGGACTATGGCAGCTACTTGCAGGTACAAGAAATTTATCTCTAGCCCCATTATTTCTGGAGTTATTGGCCTTGGCGCTACCGACTTCTTTTTTCGGCGTTTTTTTTATTAGTTTTTTTTTTGCTGGCTACAGTCCATCACACACGTAGCGGCCTTGGCTATTGTTGACGTACACAGAGCATGGCCGTTTGCACTGGACATCTTCGGGGTGTCCTCACTCCGCGGTCCCTGGCATCCTCCCTGTCTATCCATCAACCCCAAGACCGGCATTTTCGGAAAGCCCATGAGCAGGGCTTTCCAACAGTGTCAGACTTGTCAGTTTTCCGCCAATACTTTGGGAGATAGAGCCGTTGCTAAGTCTTGTTTTCACTCTGTTACAGCTTCGTGTACAAAAGTTCCATTAGACAGGCGTTTGAAGCGCATTCGGAGTAGCCCCGCTCTCTGGTGGTTTCAAGGCGGAAGATGGCCCTGGCTGGCTGAGAAAACCAAATTTTCGGATGCAGGACTTTGGCAGCTACCTGCAGGTTCAAGAAATTTCTCTCTAGCCCCATTATTTCTGGAGTTATTGGCCTTGGCGCTACCGACTTCTTTTTTCGGCGTTTTTTTATTTATTTATTTTTTGCTGGCTACAGTCCAGCACACACGTAGCGGCCTTGGCTATTGTTGACGTACACAGAGCATGGCCGTTTGCACTGGACATCTTCGGGGTGTCCTCACTCCGCGGTCCCTGGCATCCTCCCTGTTTATCCCACAACCCCAAGACCGGCATTTTCGGAAAGCCCATGAGCAGGGCTTTCCAACAGTGTCAGACTTGTCAGTTTTCCGCCAATACTTTGGGAGATAGAGCCGTTGCTAAGTCTTGTTTTCACTCTGTTACAGCTTCGTGTACAAAAGTTCCATTAGACAGGCGTTTGAAGCGCATTCGGAGTAGCCCCGCTCTCTGGTGGTTTCAAGGCGGAAGATGGCCCTGGCTGGCTGAGAAAACCGAATTTTCGGATGCAGGACTTTGGCAGCTACCTGCAGGTTCAAGAAATTTATCTCTAGCCCCATTATTTCTGGAGTTATTGGCCTTGGCGCTACCGACTTCTTTTTTCGGCGTTTTTTTATTTATTTATTTTTTGCTGGCTACAGTCCAGCACACACGTAGCGGCCTTGGCTATTGTTGACGTACACAGAGCATGGCCGTTTGCACTGGACATCTTCGGGGTGTCCTCACTCCGCGGTCCCTGGCATCCTCCCTGTTTATCCCACAACCCCAAGACCGGCATTTTCGGAGAGCCCATGAGCAGGGCTTTCTTACAGTGTCAGACTTGTCAGTTTTCCGCCAATACTTTGGGAGATAGAGCCGTTGCTAAGTCTTGTTTTCACTCTGTTACAGCTTCGTGTACAAAAGTTCCATTAGACAGGCGTTTGAAGCGCATTCGGAGTAGCCCCGCTCTCTGGTGGTTTCAAGGCGGAAGATGGCCCTGGCTGGCTGAGAAAACCGAATTTTCGGATGCAGGACTTTGGCAGCTACCTGCAGGTTCAAGAAATTTATCTCTAGCCCCATTATTTCTGGAGTTATTGGCCTTGGCGCTACCGACTTCTTTTTTCGGCGTTTTTTTTATTTTTTATTTTTTTTTGCTGGCTACAGTCGAGCACACACGTAGTGGTCTTGGCTATTGTTTACGTACACAGAGCATGGCCGTTTGCACTGGACATCTTCGGGGTGTCCTCACTCCGCGGTCCCTGGCATCCTCCCTGTTTATCCCACAACCCCAAGACCGGCATTTTCGGAGAGCCCATGAGCAGGGCTTTCTTACAGTGTCACACTTGTCAGTTTTCCGCCAATACTTTGGGAGATAGAGCCGTTGCTAAGTCTTGTTTTCACTCTGTTACAGCTTCGTGTACAAAAGTTCCATTAGACAGGCGTTTGAAGCGCATTCGGAGTAGCCCCGCTCTCTGGTGGTTTCAAGGCGGAAGATGGCCCTGGCTGGCCGAGAAAACCGGATTTTCGGATGCAGGACTATGGCAGCTACTTGCAGGTACAAGAAATTTATCTCTAGCCCCATTATTTCTGGAGTTATTGGCCTTGGCGCTACCGACTTCTTTTTTCGGCGTTTTTTTTATTAGTTTTTTTTTGCTGGCTACAGTCCAGCACACACGTAGCGGCCTTGGCTATTGTTGACGTACACAGAGCATGGCCGTTTGCACTGGACATCTTCGGGGTGTCCTCACTCCGCGGTCCCTGGCATCCTCCCTGTTTATCCCACAACCCCAAGACCGGCATTTTCGGAGAGCCCATGAGCAGGGCTTTCTTACAGTGTCAGACTTGTCAGTTTTCCGCCAATACTTTGGGAGATAGAGCCGTTGCTAAGTCTTGTTTTCACTCTGTTACAGCTTCGTGTACAAAAGTTCCATTAGACAGGCGTTTGAAGCGCATTCGGAGTAGCCCCGCTCTCTGGTGGTTTCAAGGCGGAGGATGGCCCTGGCTGGCTGAGAAAACCGGATTTTCGGATGCAGGACTATGGCAGCTACCTGCAGGTACAAGAAATTTATCTCTAGCCCCATTATTTCTGGAGTTATTGGCCTTGGCGCTACCGACTTCTTTTTTCGGCGTTTTTTTTATTAGTTTTTTTTTGCTGGCTACAGTCCATCACACACGTAGCGGCCTTGGCTATTGTTGACGTACACAGAGCATGGCCGTTTGCACTGGACATCTTCGGGGTGTCCTCACTCCGCGGTCCCTGGCATCCTCCCTGTCTATCCATCAACCCCAAGACCGGCATTTTCGGAAAGCCCATGAGCAGGGCTTTCCAACAGTGTAAGACTTGTCAGTTTTCCGCCAATACTTTGGGAGATAGAGCCGTTGCTAAGTCTTGTTTTCACTCTGTTACAGCTTCGTGTACAAAAGTTCCATTAGACAGGCGTTTGAAGCGCATTCGGAGTAGCCCCGCTCTCTGGTGGTTTCAAGGCGGAAGATGGCCCTGGCTGGCTGAGAAAACCGGATTTTCGGATGCAGGACTTTGGCAGCTACCTGCAGGTTCAAGAAATTTCTCTCTAGCCCCATTATTTCTGGAGTTATTGGCCTTGGCGCTACCGACTTCTTTTTTCGGCGTTTTTTTATTTATTTATTTTTTGCTGGCTACAGTCCAGCACACACGTAGCGGCCTTGGCTATTGTTGACGTACACAGAGCATGGCCGTTTGCACTGGACATCTTCGGGGTGTCCTCACTCCGCGGTCCCTGGCATCCTCCCTGTTTATCCCACAACCCCAAGACCGGCATTTTCGGAAAGCCCATGAGCAGGGCTTTCCAACAGTGTCAGACTTGTCAGTTTTCCGCCAATACTTTGGGAGATAGAGCCGTTGCTAAGTCTTGTTTTCACTCTGTTACAGCTTCGTGTACAAAAGTTCCATTAGACAGGCGTTTGAAGCGCATTCGGAGTAGCCCCGCTCTCTGGTGGTTTCAAGGCGGAAGATGGCCCTGGCTGGCCGAGAAAACCAGATTTTCGGATGCAGGACTTTGGCAGCTACCTGCAGGTTCAAGAAATTTATCTCTAGCCCCATTATTTCTGGAGTTATTGGCCTTGGCGCTACCGACTTCTTTTTTCGGCGTTTTTTTATTTATTTATTTTTTGCTGGCTACAGTCCAGCACACACGTAGCGGCCTTGGCTATTGTTGACGTACACAGAGCATGGCCGTTTGCACTGGACATCTTCGGGGTGTCCTCACTCCGCGGTCCCTGGCATCCTCCCTGTTTATCCCACAACCCCAAGACCGGCATTTTCGGAGAGCCCATGAGCAGGGCTTTCTTACAGTGTCAGACTTGTCAGTTTTCCGCCAATACTTTGGGAGATAGAGCCGTTGCTAAGTCTTGTTTTCACTCTGTTACAGCTTCGTGTACAAAAGTTCCATTAGACAGGCGTTTGAAGCGCATTCGGAGTAGCCCCGCTCTCTGGTGGTTTCAAGGCGGAAGATGGCCCTGGCTGGCTGAGAAAACCGAATTTTCGGATGCAGGACTTTGGCAGCTACCTGCAGGTTCAAGAAATTTATCTCTAGCCCCATTATTTCTGGAGTTATTGGCCTTGGCGCTACCGACTTCTTTTTTCGGCGTTTTTTTTATTTTTTATTTTTTTTTGCTGGCTACAGTCGAGCACACACGTAGTGGTCTTGGCTATTGTTTACGTACACAGAGCATGGCCGTTTGCACTGGACATCTTCGGGGTGTCCTCACTCCGCGGTCCCTGGCATCCTCCCTGTTTATCCCACAACCCCAAGACCGGCATTTTCGGAGAGCCCATGAGCAGGGCTTTCTTACAGTGTCAGACTTGTCAGTTTTCCGCCAATACTTTGGGAGATAGAGCCGTTGCTAAGTCTTGTTTTCACTCTGTTACAGCTTCGTGTACAAAAGTTCCATTAGACAGGCGTTTGAAGCGCATTCGGAGTAGCCCCGCTCTCTGGTGGTTTCAAGGCGGAAGATGGCCCTGGCTGGCCGAGAAAACCAGATTTTCGGATGCAGGACTATGGCAGCTACTTGCAGGTACAAGAAATTTATCTCTAGCCCCATTATTTCTGGAGTTATTGGCCTTGGCGCTACCGACTTCTTTTTTCGGCGTTTTTTTTATTAGTTTTTTTTTGCTGGCTACAGTCCATCACACACGTAGCGGCCTTGGCTATTGTTGACGTACACAGAGCATGGCCGTTTGCACTGGACATCTTCGGGGTGTCCTCACTCCGCGGTCCCTGGCATCCTCCCTGTCTATCCATCAACCCCAAGACCGGCATTTTCGGAAAGCCCATGAGCAGGGCTTTCCAACAGTGTCAGACTTGTCAGTTTTCCGCCAATACTTTGGGAGATAGAGCCGTTGCTAAGTCTTGTTTTCACTCTGTTACAGCTTCGTGTACAAAAGTTCCATTAGACAGGCGTTTGAAGCGCATTCGGAGTAGCCCCGCTCTCTGGTGGTTTCAAGGCGGAAGATGGCCCTGGCTGGCTGAGAAAACCAAATTTTCGGATGCAGGACTTTGGCAGCTACCTGCAGGTTCAAGAAATTTCTCTCTAGCCCCATTATTTCTGGAGTTATTGGCCTTGGCGCTACCGACTTCTTTTTTCGGCGTTTTTTTATTTATTTATTTTTTGCTGGCTACAGTCCAGCACACACGTAGCGGCCTTGGCTATTGTTGACGTACACAGAGCATGGCCGTTTGCACTGGACATCTTCGGGGTGTCCTCACTCCGCGGTCCCTGGCATCCTCCCTGTTTATCCCACAACCCCAAGACCGGCATTTTCGGAAAGCCCATGAGCAGGGCTTTCCAACAGTGTCAGACTTGTCAGTTTTCTGCCAATACTTTGGGAGATAGAGCCGTTGCTAAGTCTTGTTTTCACTCTGTTACAGCTTCGTGTACAAAAGTTCCATTAGACAGGCGTTTGAAGCGCATTCGGAGTAGCCCCGCTCTCTGGTGGTTTCAAGGCGGAAGATGGCCCTGGCTGGCTGAGAAAACCGAATTTTCGGATGCAGGACTTTGGCAGCTACCTGCAGGTTCAAGAAATTTATCTCTAGCCCCATTATTTCTGGAGTTATTGGCCTTGGCGCTACCGACTTCTTTTTTCGGCGTTTTTTTATTTATTTATTTTTTGCTGGCTACAGTCCAGCACACACGTAGCGGCCTTGGCTATTGTTGACGTACACAGAGCATGGCCGTTTGCACTGGACATCTTCGGGGTGTCCTCACTCCGCGGTCCCTGGCATCCTCCCTGTTTATCCCACAACCCCAAGACCGGCATTTTCGGAGAGCCCATGAGCAGGGCTTTCTTACAGTGTCAGACTTGTCAGTTTTCCGCCAATACTTTGGGAGATAGAGCCGTTGCTAAGTCTTGTTTTCACTCTGTTACAGCTTCGTGTACAAAAGTTCCATTAGACAGGCGTTTGAAGCGCATTCGGAGTAGCCCCGCTCTCTGGTGGTTTCAAGGCGGAAGATGGCCCTGGCTGGCTGAGAAAACCGAATTTTCGGATGCAGGACTTTGGCAGCTACCTGCAGGTTCAAGAAATTTATCTCTAGCCCCATTATTTCTGGAGTTATTGGCCTTGGCGCTACCGACTTCTTTTTTCGGCGTTTTTTTTATTTTTTATTTTTTTTTGCTGGCTACAGTCGAGCACACACGTAGTGGTCTTGGCTATTGTTTACGTACACAGAGCATGGCCGTTTGCACTGGACATCTTCGGGGTGTCCTCACTCCGCGGTCCCTGGCATCCTCCCTGTTTATCCCACAACCCCAAGACCGGCATTTTCGGAGAGCCCATGAGCAGGGCTTTCTTACAGTGTCAGACTTGTCAGTTTTCCGCCAATACTTTGGGAGATAGAGCCGTTGCTAAGTCTTGTTTTCACTCTGTTACAGCTTCGTGTACAAAAGTTCCATTAGACAGGCGTTTGAAGCGCATTCGGAGTAGCCCCGCTCTCTGGTGGTTTCAAGGCGGAAGATGGCCCTGGCTGGCCGAGAAAACCAGATTTTCGGATGCAGGACTATGGCAGCTACTTGCAGGTACAAGAAATTTATCTCTAGCCCCATTATTTCTGGAGTTATTGGCCTTGGCGCTACCGACTTCTTTTTTCGGCGTTTTTTTTATTAGTTTTTTTTTGCTGGCTACAGTCCATCACACACGTAGCGGCCTTGGCTATTGTTGACGTACACAGAGCATGGCCGTTTGCACTGGACATCTTCGGGGTGTCCTCACTCCGCGGTCCCTGGCATCCTCCCTGTCTATCCATCAACCCCAAGACCGGCATTTTCGGAAAGCCCATGAGCAGGGCTTTCCAACAGTGTCAGACTTGTCAGTTTTCCGCCAATACTTTGGGAGATAGAGCCGTTGCTAAGTCTTGTTTTCACTCTGTTACAGCTTCGTGTACAAAAGTTCCATTAGACAGGCGTTTGAAGCGCATTCGGAGTAGCCCCGCTCTCTGGTGGTTTCAAGGCGGAAGATGGCCCTGGCTGGCTGAGAAAACCGAATTTTCGGATGCAGGACTTTGGCAGCTACCTGCAGGTTCAAGAAATTTATCTCTAGCCCCATTATTTCTGGAGTTATTGGCCTTGGCGCTACCGACTTCTTTTTTCGGCGTTTTTTTATTTATTTATTTTTTGCTGGCTACAGTCCAGCACACACGTAGCGGCCTTGGCTATTGTTGACGTACACAGAGCATGGCCGTTTGCACTGGACATCTTCGGGGTGTCCTCACTCCGCGGTCCCTGGCATCCTCCCTGTTTATCCCACAACCCCAAGACCGGCATTTTCGGAAAGCCCATGAGCAGGGCTTTCCAACAGTGTCAGACTTGTCAGTTTTCCGCCAATACTTTGGGAGATAGAGCCGTTGCTAAGTCTTGTTTTCACTCTGTTACAGCTTCGTGTACAAAAGTTCCATTAGACAGGCGTTTGAAGCGCATTCGGAGTAGCCCCGCTCTCTGGTGGTTTCAAGGCGGAAGATGGCCCTGGCTGGCTGAGAAAACCGAATTTTCGGATGCAGGACTTTGGCAGCTACCTGCAGGTTCAAGAAATTTATCTCTAGCCCCATTATTTCTGGAGTTATTGGCCTTGGCGCTACCGACTTCTTTTTTCGGCGTTTTTTTATTTATTTATTTTTTGCTGGCTACAGTCCAGCACACACGTAGCGGCCTTGGCTATTGTTGACGTACACAGAGCATGGCCGTTTGCACTGGACATCTTCGGGGTGTCCTCACTCCGCGGTCCCTGGCATCCTCCCTGTTTATCCCACAACCCCAAGACCGGCATTTTCGGAGAGCCCATGAGCAGGGCTTTCTTACAGTGTCAGACTTGTCAGTTTTCCGCCAATACTTTGGGAGATAGAGCCGTTGCTAAGTCTTGTTTTCACTCTGTTACAGCTTCGTGTACAAAAGTTCCATTAGACAGGCGTTTGAAGCGCATTCGGAGTAGCCCCGCTCTCTGGTGGTTTCAAGGCGGAAGATGGCCCTGGCTGGCTGAGAAAACCGAATTTTCGGATGCAGGACTTTGGCAGCTACCTGCAGGTTCAAGAAATTTATCTCTAGCCCCATTATTTCTGGAGTTATTGGCCTTGGCGCTACCGACTTCTTTTTTCGGCGTTTTTTTTATTTTTTATTTTTTTTTGCTGGCTACAGTCGAGCACACACGTAGTGGTCTTGGCTATTGTTTACGTACACAGAGCATGGCCGTTTGCACTGGACATCTTCGGGGTGTCCTCACTCCGCGGTCCCTGGCATCCTCCCTGTTTATCCCACAACCCCAAGACCGGCATTTTCGGAGAGCCCATGAGCAGGGCTTTCTTACAGTGTCAGACTTGTCAGTTTTCCGCCAATACTTTGGGAGATAGAGCCGTTGCTAAGTCTTGTTTTCACTCTGTTACAGCTTCGTGTACAAAAGTTCCATTAGACAGGCGTTTGAAGCGCATTCGGAGTAGCCCCGCTCTCTGGTGGTTTCAAGGCGGAAGATGGCCCTGGCTGGCTGAGAAAACCGAATTTTCGGATGCAGGACTTTGGCAGCTACCTGCAGGTTCAAGAAATTTATCTCTAGCCCCATTATTTCTGGAGTTATTGGCCTTGGCGCTACCGACTTCTTTTTTCGGCGTTTTTTTTATTTTTTATTTTTTTTTGCTGGCTACAGTCGAGCACACACGTAGTGGTCTTGGCTATTGTTTACGTACACAGAGCATGGCCGTTTGCACTGGACATCTTCGGGGTGTCCTCACTCCGCGGTCCCTGGCATCCTCCCTGTTTATCCCACAACCCCAAGACCGGCATTTTCGGAGAGCCCATGAGCAGGGCTTTCTTACAGTGTCAGACTTGTCAGTTTTCCGCCAATACTTTGGGAGATAGAGCCGTTGCTAAGTCTTGTTTTCACTCTGTTACAGCTTCGTGTACAAAAGTTCCATTAGACAGGCGTTTGAAGCGCATTCGGAGTAGCCCCGCTCTCTGGTGGTTTCAAGGCGGAAGATGGCCCTGGCTGGCCGAGAAAACCAGATTTTCGGATGCAGGACTATGGCAGCTACTTGCAGGTACAAGAAATTTATCTCTAGCCCCATTATTTCTGGAGTTATTGGCCTTGGCGCTACCGACTTCTTTTTTCGGCGTTTTTTTTATTAGTTTTTTTTTGCTGGCTACAGTCCATCACACACGTAGCGGCCTTGGCTATTGTTGACGTACACAGAGCATGGCCGTTTGCACTGGACATCTTCGGGGTGTCCTCACTCCGCGGTCCCTGGCATCCTCCCTGTCTATCCATCAACCCCAAGACCGGCATTTTCGGAAAGCCCATGAGCAGGGCTTTCCAACAGTGTCAGACTTGTCAGTTTTCCGCCAATACTTTGGGAGATAGAGCCGTTGCTAAGTCTTGTTTTCACTCTGTTACAGCTTCGTGTACAAAAGTTCCATTAGACAGGCGTTTGAAGCGCATTCGGAGTAGCCCCGCTCTCTGGTGGTTTCAAGGCGGAAGATGGCCCTGGCTGGCTGAGAAAACCGAATTTTCGGATGCAGGACTTTGGCAGCTACCTGCAGGTTCAAGAAATTTATCTCTAGCCCCATTATTTCTGGAGTTATTGGCCTTGGCGCTACCGACTTCTTTTTTCGGCGTTTTTTTATTTATTTATTTTTTGCTGGCTACAGTCCAGCACACACGTAGCGGCCTTGGCTATTGTTGACGTACACAGAGCATGGCCGTTTGCACTGGACATCTTCGGGGTGTCCTCACTCCGCGGTCCCTGGCATCCTCCCTGTTTATCCCACAACCCCAAGACCGGCATTTTCGGAGAGCCCATGAGCAGGGCTTTCTTACAGTGTCAGACTTGTCAGTTTTCCGCCAATACTTTGGGAGATAGAGCCGTTGCTAAGTCTTGTTTTCACTCTGTTACAGCTTCGTGTACAAAAGTTCCATTAGACAGGCGTTTGAAGCGCATTCGGAGTAGCCCCGCTCTCTGGTGGTTTCAAGGCGGAAGATGGCCCTGGCTGGCCGAGAAAACCAGATTTTCGGATGCAGGACTATGGCAGCTACTTGCAGGTACAAGAAATTTATCTCTAGCCCCATTATTTCTGGAGTTATTGGCCTTGGCGCTACCGACTTCTTTTTTCGGCGTTTTTTTTATTAGTTTTTTTTTGCTGGCTACAGTCCATCACACACGTAGCGGCCTTGGCTATTGTTGACGTACACAGAGCATGGCCGTTTGCACTGGACATCTTCGGGGTGTCCTCACTCCGCGGTCCCTGGCATCCTCCCTGTCTATCCATCAACCCCAAGACCGGCATTTTCGGAAAGCCCATGAGCAGGGCTTTCCAACAGTGTCAGACTTGTCAGTTTTCCGCCAATACTTTGGGAGATAGAGCCGTTGCTAAGTCTTGTTTTCACTCTGTTACAGCTTCGTGTACAAAAGTTCCATTAGACAGGCGTTTGAAGCGCATTCGGAGTAGCCCCGCTCTCTGGTGGTTTCAAGGCGGAAGATGGCCCTGGCTGGCTGAGAAAACCGAATTTTCGGATGCAGGACTTTGGCAGCTACCTGCAGGTTCAGGAAATTTATCTCTAGCCCCATTATTTCTGGAGTTATTGGCCTTGGCGCTACCGACTTCTTTTTTCGGCGTTTTTTTATTTATTTATTTTTTGCTGGCTACAGTCCAGCACACACGTAGCGGCCTTGGCTATTGTTGACGTACACAGAGCATGGCCGTTTGCACTGGACATCTTCGGGGTGTCCTCACTCCGCGGTCCCTGGCATCCTCCCTGTTTATCCCACAACCCCAAGACCGGCATTTTCGGAGAGCCCATGAGCAGGGCTTTCTTACAGTGTCAGACTTGTCAGTTTTCCGCCAATACTTTGGGAGATAGAGCCGTTGCTAAGTCTTGTTTTCACTCTGTTACAGCTTCGTGTACAAAAGTTCCATTAGACAGGCGTTTGAAGCGCATTCGGAGTAGCCCCGCTCTCTGGTGGTTTCAAGGCGGAAGATGGCCCTGGCTGGCCGAGAAAACCAGATTTTCGGATGCAGGACTATGGCAGCTACTTGCAGGTACAAGAAATTTATCTCTAGCCCCATTATTTCTGGAGTTATTGGCCTTGGCGCTACCGACTTCTTTTTTCGGCGTTTTTTTTATTAGTTTTTTTTTGCTGGCTACAGTCCATCACACACGTAGCGGCCTTGGCTATTGTTGACGTACACAGAGCATGGCCGTTTGCACTGGACATCTTCGGGGTGTCCTCACTCCGCGGTCCCTGGCATCCTCCCTGTCTATCCATCAACCCCAAGACCGGCATTTTCGGAAAGCCCATGAGCAGGGCTTTCCAACAGTGTCAGACTTGTCAGTTTTCCGCCAATACTTTGGGAGATAGAGCCGTTGCTAAGTCTTGTTTTCACTCTGTTACAGCTTCGTGTACAAATATCCATTAGACAGGCGTTTGAAGCGCATTCGGAGTAGCCCCGCTCTCTGGTGGTTTCAAGGCGGAAGATGGCCCTGGCTGGCTGAGAAAACCGAATTTTCGGATGCAGGACTTTGGCAGCTACCTGCAGGTTCAAGAAATTTATCTCTAGCCCCATTATTTCTGGAGTTATTGGCCTTGGCGCTACCGACTTCTTTTTTCGGCGTTTTTTTATTTATTTATTTTTTGCTGGCTACAGTCCAGCACACACGTAGCGGCCTTGGCTATTGTTGACGTACACAGAGCATGGCCGTTTGCACTGGACATCTTCGGGGTGTCCTCACTCCGCGGTCCCTGGCATCCTCCCTGTTTATCCCACAACCCCAAGACCGGCATTTTCGGAAAGCCCATGAGCAGGGCTTTCCAACAGTGTCAGACTTGTCAGTTTTCCGCCAATACTTTGGGAGATAGAGCCGTTACTAAGTCTTGTTTTTACTCTGTTACAGCTTCGTGTACAAAAGTTCCATTAGACAGGCGTTTGAAGCGCATTCGGAGTAGCCCCGCTCTCTGGTGGTTTCAAGGCGGAAGATGGCCCTGGCTGGCTGCGAAAACCGAATTTTCGGATGCAGGACTTTGGCAGCTACCTGCAGGTACAAGAAATTTATCTCTAGCCCCATTATTTCTGGAGTTATTGGCCTTGGCGCTACCGACTTCTTTTTTCGGCGTTTTTTTATTTATTTATTTTTTGCTGGCTACAGTCCAGCACACACGTAGCGGCCTTGGCTATTGTTGACGTACACAGAGCATGGCCGTTTGCACTGGACATCTTCGGGGTGTCCTCACTCCGCGGTCCCTGGCATCCTCCCTGTTTATCCCACAACCCCAAGACCGGCATTTTCGGAGAGCCCATGAGCAGGGCTTTCTTACAGTGTCAGACTTGTCAGTTTTCCGCCAATACTTTGGGAGATAGAGCCGTTGCTAAGTCTTGTTTTCACTCTGTTACAGCTTCGTGTACAAAAGTTCCATTAGACAGGCGTTTGAAGCGCATTCGGAGCAGCCCCGCACTCTGGTGGTTTCAAGGCGGAAGATGGCCCTGGCTGGCCGAGAAAACATGATTTTCGGATGCACGACTATGGCAGCTACCTGCAGGTACAACAAATTTCTCTCTAGCCCCATTATTTCTGGAGTTATTGGCCTTTGCGCTACCGACTTCTTTTTTCGAGTTTATTTTTTAATTTTTTTGCTGGCTACAGTCCAGCACACAGGTAGCGGCCTTGGCTATTGTTGACGTACACAGAGCATGGCCGTTTGCACTGGACATCTTCGGGGTGTCCTCACTCCACGGTCCTTGGCATCCTCCCTGTCTATCCATCAACCCCAAGACCAGCATTTTCGGAAAGCCCATGAGCAGGGCTTTCCAACAGTGTCAGACTTGTCAGTTTTCCGCCAATACTTTGGGAGATAGAGCCGTTGCTAAGTCTTGTTTTCACTCTGTTACAGCTTCGTGTACAAAAGTTCCATTAGACAGGCGTTTGAAGCGCATTCGGAGTAGCCCCGCTCTCTGTTGGTTTCAAGGCGGAAGATGGCCCTGGCTGGCCGAGAAAACATGATTTCCGGATGCAGGACTATGGCAGCTACCTGCAGGTACAAGAAATTTATCTCTAGCCCCATTATTTCTGGAGTTATTGGCCTTGGCGCTACCGACTTCTTTTTTCGGCGTTTTTTTTTTTTTTTTTTTTTTTTTTTTTGCTGGCTACAATCCATCACACACGTAGCGGCCTTGGCTATTGTTGACGTACACAGAGCATGGTCGTTTGCACTGGACATCTTCGGGGTGTCATCACTCCGCGGTCCCTGGCATCCTCCCTGTCTATCCATCAACCCCAAGACCGGCATTTTCGGAAAGCCCATGAGCAGGGCTTTCCAACAGTGTCAAACTTGTCAGTTTTCCGCCAATACTTTGGGAGATAGAGCCATTGCTAACTCTTGTTTTCACTCTGTTACAGCTTCGTGTACAAAAGTTCCATTAGACAGGCGTTTGAAGCGCATTCGGAGCAGCCCCGCACTCTGGTGGTTTCAAGGCGGAAGATGGCCCTGGCTGGCCGAGAAAACCGGATTTTCGGATGCAGGACTATGGCAGCTACCTGCAGGTTCAAGAAATTTCTCTCTAGCCCCATTATTTCTGGAGTTATTGGCCTTGGCGCTACCGACTTCTTTTTTCGGTTTTTTTTTTTTTTTTTTTTTTTTTGCTGGCTACAGTCCAGCACATACGTTGCGGCCTTGGCTATTGTTGACGTACACAGAGCATGGCCGTTTGCACTGAACATCTTCGGGGTGTCCTCACTCCGCGGTCCTTGGCATCCTCCCTGTCTATCCATCAACCCCAAGACAGGCATTTTCGGAAAGCCCATGAGCAGGGCTTTCCAACAGTGTTAGACTTGTCAGTTTTCCGCCAATACTTTGGGAGATAGAGCCGTTGCTAAGTCTTGTTTTCACTCTGTTACAGCTTTGTGTACAAAAGTTCCATTAGACAGGCGTTTGAAGCGCATTCGGAGCAGCCCCGCACTCTGGTGGTTTCAAGGCGGAAGATGGCCCTGGCTGGCCGAGAAAACATGATTTTCGGATGCACGACTATGGCAGCTACCTGCAGGTACAACAAATTTCTCTCTAGCCCCATTATTTCTGGAGTTATTGGCCTTGGCGCTACCGACTTCTTTTTTCGAGTTTATTTTTTAATTTTTTTGCTGGCTACAGTTCAGCACACAGGTAGCGGCCTTGGCTATTGTTGACGTACACAGAGCATGGCCGTTTGCACTGGACATCTTCGGGGTGTCCTCACTCCACGGTCCTTGGCATCCTCCCTGTCTATCCATCAACCCCAAGACCGGCATTTTCGGAAAGCCCATGAGCAGGGCTTTCCAACAGTGTCAGACTTGTCAGTTTTCCGCCAATACTTTGGGAGATAGAGCCGTTGCTAAGTCTTGTTTTCACTCTGTTACAGCTTCGTGTACAAAAGTTCCATTAGACATGCGTTTGAAGCGCATTCGGAGCAGCCCCGCACTCTGGTGGTTTCAAGGCGGAAGATGGCCCTGGCTGGCTGCGAAAACCTGATTTCCGGATGCAGGACTATGGCAGCTACCTGCAGGTTCAAGAAATTTCTCTCTAGCCCCATTATTTCTGGAGTTATTGGCCTTGGCGCTACCGACTTCTTTTTTCGGCGTTTTTTTATTTTTTATTTTTTTGCTGTCATGGCTACAGTCCAGCACACACGTAGCGGCCTTGGCTATTGTTGACGTACACAGAGCATGGCCGTTTGCACTGGACATCTTCGGGGTGTCCTCACTCCGCGGTCCCTGGCATCATTCCTGTTTATCCCACAACCCCAAGACCTGCATTTTCAAATAGCCCATGAGCAGGGCTTTCCAACAGTGTCAGACTTGTCAGTTTTCCGCCAATACTGTGGGAGATAGAGCCGTTGCTAAGTCTTGTTTTCACTCTGTTACAGCTTCGTGTACAAAAGTTCCATTAGACAGGCGTTTGAAGCGCATTCGGAGCAGCCATGCACTTTGGTGGTTTCAAGGCGGAAGATGGCCCTGGCTGGCCGAGAAAACCGGATTTTCGGATGCAGGACTATGGCAGCTACCTGCAGGTACAAGAAATTTCTCTCTAGCCCAATTATGTCTGGAGTTATTGGCCTTGGCGCTACCGACTTCATTTTTCGGCGTTTTTTTTTTTTTTGTTTTTTTTTTGCTGGCTACAGTCCAGCACACACGTAGCGGCCTTGGCTATTGTTGACGTACACAGAGCATGGCCGTTTGCACTGGACATCTTCGGGGTGTCCTCACTCCGCGGTCCCGGCATCCTCCTTGTCTATCCATAAACCCAAAGACCTGCATTTTCGGAAAGCCCATGAGCAGGGCTTTCCGACAGTGTCAGACTTGTCAGTTTTCCGCCAATACTTTGGGAGATAGAGCCGTTGCTAAGTCTTGTCTTCACTCTGTTACAGCTTCGTGTACAAAAGTTCCATTAGACAGGCGTTTGAAGCGCATTCGGAGCAGCCCCGCACTCTGGTGGTTTCAAGGCGGAAGATGGCCCTGGCTGGCCGAGAAAACAAAATTTTCGGATGCAGGACTATGGCAGCTACCTGCAGGTACAAAACATTTCTCTCTAGCCCCATTATTTCTGGAGTTATTGGCCTTGGCGCTACCGACTTTTTTTTCGGCGTTTTTTTATTTTTTATTTTTTTGCTGTCATGGCTACAGTCCAGCACACACGTAGCGGCCTTGGCTATTGTTGACGTACACAGAGCATGGCCGTTTGCACTGGACATCTTCGGGGTGTCCTCACTCCGCGGTCCCTGGCATCCTCCCTGTCTATCCCACAACCCCAAGACCGGCATTTTCGGAAAGCCCATGAGCAGGGCTTTCCAACAGTGTCAGACTTGTCAGTTTTCCGCCAATACTTTGGGAGATAGAGCCGTTGCTAAGTCTTGTTTTCACTCTGTTACAGCTTCGTGTACAAAAGTTCCATTAAACAGGCGTTTGAAGCGCATTCGGAGCAGCCCCGCACTCTGGTGGTTTCAAGGCGGAAGATAGCCCTGGCTGGCCGAGAAAACCGGATTTTCGGATGCAGGACTATGGCAGCTACCTGCAGGTACAACAAATTTCTCTCTAGCCCTATTGTTTCTGGAGTTATTGGCCTTGGCGCTACCGACTTCTTTTTTCGGTTTTTTTAATTTTTTTTGCTGGCTACAGTCCAGCACACACGTAGCGGCCTTGGCTATTGTTGACGTACACAGAGCATGGCCGTTTGCACTGGACATCTTCGGGGTGTCCTCACTCCGCGGTCCCTGGCATCCTCCCTGTCTATCCCACAACCCCAAGACCGGCATTTTCGGAAAGCCCATGAGCAGGGCTTTCCAACAGTGTCAGACTTGTCAGTTTTCCGCCAATACTGTGGGAGATAGAGCCGTTGCTAAGTCTTGTTTTCACTCTGTTACAGCTTCGTGTACAAAAGTTCCATTAGACAGGCGTTTGAAGCGCATTCGGAGCAGCCCCGCACTCTGGTGGTTTCAAGGCGGAAGATGGCCCTGGCTGGCCGAGAAAACCGGATTTTCGGATGCAGGACTATGGCAGCTACCTGCAGGTACAAGACATTTCTCTCTAGCCCCATTATTTCTGGAGTTATTGGCCTTGGCGCTACCGACTTCTTTTTTCGGCGTTTTTTTATTTTTTATTTTTTTGCTGTCATGGCTACAGTCCAGCACACACGTAGCGGCCTTGGCTATTGTTGACGTACACAGAGCATGGCCGTTTGCACTGGACATCTTCGGGGTGTCCTCATTCCGCGGTTCCTGGCATCCTCCCTATTTATCCCTCAGCCCCACCATTATTTCTGGATTTATTAAGCCGACTTTTTTTTGCAGCCTGATTTGTTTGCTTGTTTTTGCTTCAGCACACCGGCCTGACTATTTTTCACGTACAGACACTTATGGCCTATTGGGAATCCTCAGAGTGTCCTCATTCCCCGGTCCCTGTCATCCTCCCTATTAATAACCCACAACCAAGAGTTTCACATTCTCGGAAATCCCATGAGTGGGGTTTTCCAACAGTGTCAGACTTGTCTAGATCCTGCCAATATGAGAGAGTTAAAGGCCTTGATAAGTTTTGTTTTTACTCTGTTACAGCTTTATGTACAAAAGCCCAATTATGATTAGGGTTATGTTTTTTTTTCAATTTTATTTTATTTCATTTCATTAATTAGTTTTGCAGGCTGAAAATGGATACATGATAAAAAATAAACAGAAACATCAAATTAAAAGGGATAGGGTTGGGGTTAAGGGTTTTATAGGGTTAGGGTTACGGTTAGGTTTTCAATTTAATTTAGTTTTATTTCATTCATCTATTACTTGACATGGTAAAACAAACGAGTTACATGATATACAAAATAGATACATAAAATTTAAAATGGTTACGGTTAGGTTTAAGATTAGGGTTATTTTTTTCAATTTCGTTTTTTGGGGTCATTAAATAAATTTACAGGTTGTAACAGTATGATATAGAAAATAGATACATCAGATTAAAAGGTTATAGGGTTAGGGTCGGGGTTTTATAGGGTTAGGGTTACGGTTAAGTTATTTATAATTTTGGGTACAAATTATGGAAGAGTTTCCAAATCCAAATGCCACTTTCTAAGGGACTTTTTGATTTTTTAATTCATGTTGGCTTTAATTTCCCTTTTTTAAATATGCCTCTCCAGGTATTAGTAGCTAAAACGCTAATTGTTGAACTTTTAAAAGGCAAAACCAAGCGGACATTTCAGCGCGCGGCCGGAACTTTCGCGCATTCATGCCCAAAGGTCTCGTGCCTTTTTGATGTATGTGAATCTGTATTCATTATTGCGTGATGCAGGCAGGGAGCACAACAAATGTTGTGACATACTAAAGAAGTGATAGTTGTGAGCAATTTTACCAAGATTTGTAGGCTGATCACAGGCAACAAAAAAGGGAACATACAAAAAGAGACATTGTTTAATCAGAAAGTTTGAAAATCTTAAATCACTTCTTTTCCATATGGCAAAAATGATCCAGATGAAAAGAATGATCATTAAAAAATCCCCCCAAAATAAATAAATCAATCAATCAATCAATAAATAATAAAAAATAAAAACAAACCACTATTTAAAAAGGGTAAAACAATTTAACATTTACTCCATTTACTGATTTCATATTCACACGTTTTTTTTTTTATTATGACTCAAAAATAACTTTATTTGAAGAACTATTATGTTACTGACACTGTCTAACAAAGGGATTGCACAATTTTACAACTTAAAAAGGTACATTTAAATCTTTCATTTCAATATTTATAAATAAGCATTATTTAAAATTAAGCATTATTTTTAAATAACCATTTTATAAATAATGCATTATCATAATTAATGCTTATTTATAAATAACAATTTTTTACGATATAACCATTATTTATAAATAACAATTTTTTACGATATAACCATTATTTATAAATAATCAATATCTTTAAAAATCACCTTTTGTATGAAACCATTATTTATAAATAATAATTATTTACTATGGTGTTCCATATGATTATTTTGATCGCGTTTTCGGTCGCATTTATATTTTTGAAAATGCAACAGAAAAAATAAAAATGCAACAGAACAATACCCAGTATTTATAAATAACCGTTTTATAACTTACTCTAACCTTGACCCTAACCCTAACAATTTTTATTTTGATATCATGTTATTGTTTTATGCCTTGACACAAATAAATGAAATGATATAAGTAAAAAAAACTTGCCTTACCCTAAAACCCTAACCCTAACCCTATCCCTAACAATTTTTCTATTTGTATCATGTTACTGCTTTAGAAGTGAAATTAGTAAAAAAAAAAAAAAAAAAAAAAAAAAAAAACTAACCTTAACCCTAAAGCCCTAACCCTCACCCTAAAACCCTAACCCAAATAACCATAACCCTAAAACCATAACCCTAACCCTAAAAATGAACGCCAATTGTGTCATTGAAGTGCGCTTCCTATTCCTAAAAAAAACTAACCCTAACCCCCAAAATGAAGGCCAATCGTGTCATTGAAGTGCGCTTCCTACTCTAAAAAATACTAACCCTAACCCTAACCCTAACCCTAAAACCCTAACCCTAACCCTAACCCTAACCCTAAAGCCTTAACCCTAACCCCCAAAATGATGGGCCCATTCGGTCATGAAAGCGCGCTTCCTATTCGTCTAACCCGGAGACCCCTACTTACCAATCAGGTCACGAAAAGAGGAGCGCGCAGCCTAGCCGTCTTGACCATTGGTTGCACGCAAAAAATAGTTGCCAATAAGAAGTCGCAAAACGAAGAGCCCTGCTGAACAATATTATAATTAAGTCTGGACCGTGGAGGAGGGCCACCAGTAAGAAATCACGAATTATGAGCCGTGCGGCCGTCTGTTGGCAAAAGGGTGTATCTCATACTTAGAACTTTTTTGAGATTTTTTGCTTTTAAACAAGTTTGAGGGCGCTCTTTCCAATTATTCAAGTTTCAATTCGAAGCGAGTTATCGTTTAGAAGATAGAATGTGCTATCTTTGGCATTTTTTCCAAGTAATGGTATAGTTTGTCTGGCACAATGGCGTATGTTCTAGATACACCCTCTATAAATTTAAGTTAATAAGTGTATCTATTATTTACTTATGTTTGCCAAAAAAATAGCGCTGGTCTTTTTTAAATTGATTTACCACAATAGTGTATGTCCGGATAGACGTTTTGCCCAAAAAATTTTCTAAATAGAAAACATGTTCAGAGAAGCTAACTACCATTTTGCATTCATTTGCCAGGAAGTAACTTGGTCCGATTCCCTCGTGTTAATTTGCAAAAATGGTGTAACTATAAGATACACCTTTTTGCCAGAAAAGAAACACTGCTGTATTAAAACAATCAATGTTAAAGCACTTCACTGTTGAGATGTATCTAAAATTAAACCTTGTCCTCTTGAAACAAATCCATTCATCAAATATTTGGTGTTTTGAATGTCTAAGTTACCCATACTGCCAACAAAGTATTTTGAGATACACCCTTCTGCCAGACAAATACAACCAGAAATAACATGCACATAATGATACACCCTTTTGCTGAAAAACCCAGCAGACTGTAACTTAAGATATAGCCTTTTGCCAAAGAAAAAATTGTTGAAGGCTGTACACTAACTCAACTGAAGCCATTTTACCAAGCAAAAACATCAGAAGAATTAATCTGGCAGAAAGACGTAACTTTTTTAAATGATAATTACTGAAAAAATAAAATACATCAAATCTCAAGATTAACAACATGACACAAGGGATTTATCATGTGTCTTTGCTCTCAAATTTGGCAATATTTGAACAATGATGGTAAAGTTACGAGAGTTTAAAAGTTTAGAATCAGTTTTCTCAACTTGCACTTTTTATAGATACACCCTTTTGCCAAAACAGGGCCGCGTGGTAAAGGGGTCACTGGCAGAACGAAAAGGAGGGTAAAACTAGAGAGCGGGCGCCGGGGGAGGGCGGTCGTCTATATTTTTAAAACACTTGTTGATATCACCGCGGCAGCTAGCTGCTGTCACATTTGAAACGGAGATTGTTTACATAAGATGATTTGCGAGCTCCTTGCTCTGCGACCATGAAAACGTTTTCAACCCTTTAAAATTGTTCGAACTTCCTGTTCCTAGCTGGATACATTCTTCAACCCTTCTAGATAGGTAAGGATCAAAGTTTACTTAAATTTCATGGATATAAAGTGACAGCCGGATACAGCATTTTAGTAGGCTATAACGTTAGGCCTACCATACCAATGATAGCACTGGTACTAAGGACGTCAATCTCCGTTGCACTGCTCTGCCACTGACACCCTGGGTATAAAGCTTCTCAGTGGCAGTGCAACGGATACTGACGTCTTACCAGGGCTAAGGCCTGAGGCTACATTACATGATATGTCATAAGTGACGACATGGACATGATGGAGGTTTCTTCCTCCCTCGTATGTTAACAAAATTTAATTAATAAACATATTAACATAGGCCTACTAAAGTTCATCTTCGTTACATCAAAGTCATAGTAACATAATGTTAGGCTACTTAAAATTGTGAGATAAATATTCAAAAAAAAAGGCTTAAGCCCGGTTCATACTTCATGCGAATGGCGAAAGTGAAGCGAATTTTCTTGCGTCACAATTGAAAAACAGCGCGTACCATACTGAATTATTGCATCACCAAAACTCGCTTTGTCTTCGCTTTCATGTGATGAACCAAGCTTTAGACCTAGTCCTAGCACACCTTGTTGGGCTGTTATGTCTCTCTTTTAACATGGGTCTGATCATAAATAGTTGCCAATTACCTGATGGTGACTGATGAGACCGATGCTAAGACTAAGAGAGCCATAACAGCCCTAACAAGTGGGCTATTGACTTTTCAGTCCTCAAAATAATTTGTTTTCCCTTGAAATGTTATTTCGTTCCCTTGTTCCATCAAAATATCGTTTCGTTACCTCAAAATAATTTTCCACTCTCTCAGAATAATTGTTCATTCCCTTAGAAATGTTCTTCCCTCAAAATACTAGATTGTTTCCTCAAAATATCATTTTGTTTCCCTCAAAATATCATTTTGTTTCCCTTGAAATAATATTTTGTTCCCTCAAACAAAATTATTTTAAGGGAATGAAATAATTATACTTTTGAGGGACTGAAATGATTATGAGAGAACCAAAAACTATTTCGAGATAAGGGAAACCAATTATTTAATATTTTGTTCAGGGGCTTCATAGTTTTGTACTGAATTTCATAATAATTGGATCCTTCTTACCTGTCCTGATGATTATAATAACATGTGTTTCTTAAGTTTCAAAGCCCACATTCAAGAACGACCATTTACAATGTATAATGCAGTTCTGTAATTTTCGGAATATAAACTGCCCGGTATATAAGCCGCAACACCCGAAAATCATCAAAACAAGTTTGAGATGTTGGTGCTTAAGTGTATGTGTGAGTGAAACAAAGCAATAGACGGCACGTGTATATTTCTGTATTAACATCTGTCTCATTTTTTCTTGTTAATTTTTGTACGAAACAAGTATTTTGTAATTTTCTTATGCAGGTTGGATGAATAAGGAGGTGATGGAGGACTGGACAGAGAAGTGTTACCGTGGGCGACCCGGTGCCTTCTTCGGCACTCTTCCATGATTCAGTGTCTACACATAAAGATGACCATGTCAGACATGTGTTCAAGT
Source organism: Marthasterias glacialis (assembly GCA_911728455.2). Classification (NCBI taxonomy): domain Eukaryota; kingdom Metazoa; phylum Echinodermata; class Asteroidea; order Forcipulatida; family Asteriidae; genus Marthasterias; species Marthasterias glacialis. Next base: position 35,195,000 of record OU452219.1, read on the forward strand.
CCGAACATGACATCATCCTGGGGGCGATTACTGGAAGCCTGACCAAGAAGCTTCAGCCGTTGGACATCACGGTGAACCACGTCTTCAAGGTTCACATGCGCCAGCAGGCGTGGGAGGACTGGATGTCAGCGGGCTAGACATACGTATACGGTGACGGGGAAGATGCGGAGAGCAACCCATGCTGAGGTGTGCCATAGGCTGCTGATGGCGTGGAAGTCAGTGAAGCAATCGAACATCGCCAACGGCATCGTCAAGGCAAAGATTGTGAGTGGAGCTGAGGAGTAAGAGGAGGAGGACTTCTCTGATGCTGATGAAAACTCCCCAGCGCTACATGCAGAGCTTGCCGAGATGTTTCACAGTGACAGCGAAGATGAAAACTTTGAGGGATTTTAGGCTATCAATGCCTGTACATAACCAACAGCCCTTTTCAGGGCTACCCATTTTCAAAAAAGAGATTGTGGAATGTAAATTTAAACGTTTCTATAAGAAAAGTAATAATAAAGTTTAACTCAAGTATTTGTTAATAACAAAGAAACTTCGGATGCACAAATTAAACACCATGAAGACAACAGAAAAAAGTCATTTGAAGTTAAAATTCCCGTCAAAACCAAGAAACAAGTTTATAAAAACATCAACAGGTAGGGCCTATATGATTAATTTACAGGAAATAATTTTGTGTGAAATATAAAGAATGGTTCTAGGGTTTATTATTCAAGTGTCGTTGTATAAACCGCCCGGAATACAAGCAACATTTTTGGCAGTGTAAATCAATGTATAAGCCACGGTCTATATTCAAAAAATTGCAGTGGTGTTTAATCTTGTCCTGTTGTTCCCTTCCCAACAGATGAAACCATCAGTGACAACAGAAGAGCCCAAGATAGCCACCCTTCATGTGCACCTTGAACTCATGAAACTTTGTCACCCTCTGCTTGAGACACCTCCATGTAGTTGATGTCAACCTTACTGCAGCTTTCCACTTAAATGAACAGAGTGTTTGCTGTCAAATAGAGTAAGCTTAAAATAGAGGCATCTCAAATTCATTTCATCCAAGCAAACTCATAAAATCATCTTACTCTGTGCTTACAGAACCATCTCACTACACATACCTTATGGGCAGATCACAGGAATAACAATGAGGGACTCATGGTGCAACCAAGGTAGGTTTTAGACATTGACAACAGCCTTTTTAATATCTGCTTGTTTTCTATTTTAGCCAAACCAAAAAAAAAGGCATCCATATTGGTATCATGATTCTTGATTAAACTGTTTTATTGTAATTCCAACTTCATAATCAGTGGGTTTTCAGATTAACAAACATAAATTTTTCATAGAGTCTTTTAAAAAAGATTTGGGGGGGGGGGCGGGGGTTCAAAATAAGATTGTTGTAACCATCCCTTCATTTCAGATGTTAAATCAAACTTGACTGATGTTTATGTATGCTTTATTCCACTCAGGTTCGTTTGCTTGCACTTCCCAAGATACCATCCCATGCACCAAGTAAATTGTTAGTGCCTGCAACTCAGTGTGTCCATTGTCCATCTTTCTTACTCTTAAGGTAAGTTTATAATACCTCATTATGTTGTAGGGAAGGTAAGCATGAATTCGTTTTGATGTGGTCTATTTTAGATACTAACTTACACCTTAAAGGTAGGGTCTACATTGGTAATGACCCCATAAAGAATGTGTGTAATTTTTATTTGAAAACCTACTTGTTATAAAGATGGAAATGATAGTAAGCATCCTGTGAAATTATTTCAACTGAAGTGCCCCCTTTGATTAGAAATCAATACAATGATGTCAACAAAATTTGAATCTCTGAAGATCGTCTGCAGGCGACTTTGGGAAATTTCCATGGTGTCCGTTTGAATGCTGCCCTCAATACGGCCAGAGATGCAGTTGGTACCTGCTGTCACCTCGCTAAACGTGGATGGATTCGAAGTCCTTGATGAAAATATTGTGACAGGTTTTTTGCTGTTTTCTCAATAAGTAGGCACTGTATTCAACTGAAACTTTCACAAATGGCTTTTACTGTATCTGTCTTGATACTTTGGCCTATCAGTCTACATTACTTTGACAAAAACTGAACAATGACCCTACCTTTAAACGTGTGATACATTATTAGTTTATGGAAGAGTCAATACAAATTCTTCTTCTAGTTTTTGGTAAGCACACCATTGTAACTAACCTGATTTTTTTTATCAAATCAGCTGAACACTTACAGTGAGAAGAACACAAAGCAGCTTATGACCTGTAAGGGAAGTTTGTTTATGTTTTTGTCAATGTTTATTTTGATTGCATCAATCAAAATAAGCAAAGGTAGATTTTTGTGGTCTTCAAGTTTCATTTTCTCTATTTTAAAAATACTTTTCATAAAGGTAATAAACATTTTCATAAAGGCTTGGTTCTAATTTGGACTTCATAATCAGTAAATTTTAATATTGACAATCTGTTATTTTTTATAGTGTTGTAGGTTGGGGGAGGGTTCCAAATTTTGTAACCTTTACCACATGTCAGATGAACAAAATGAGTTGTTTAAATCAAACGTGTACTAATGTCTATCATTTTAATCAACCCAGGTTTATACCTTGTGCTGGCACTTCCCAATATCTCATCCCAAGCACCCAGTAGATTGTTAGTGCCTACAACTCAGTGTGTCCATCTTACATGTCTTACATACTCTAAGGTAAGTTTATAATACTTAGTTATGTTGTAGAGAAGGTTTAAGCATGAATTCCTTTGACATGGGCTATTTTAGATGGTAATTTAGCCCATAAAGGTGTGATACAATCTTGGCTTTCGGAATAGTTAAAACATTTTTATCTCTTAGTTTTTAATAAGCACACCAATAATACCAATCTGAATATATTTTATACAATTTGCTGGGTACTTTTTTAGTTTGCAGCATTCAACACACAGTGTGCCACCTCCCCTTTACCAAACTTTTGCCTGTTACTTAACACTTAGTCTGATCACCATGATTTTTTTAAACTTTTCCCAAAAGATATGTAGAATCATGTTAGCGAACAAAGATAGTGTGGTGTCATCAGAATAGTTTTAAGGAAAATTTGTCTTGTGGCAGTGGCAACATTACTTGTTCTTGCAGTGTCAGTTTAAAAGTTTGCAAGGTTTTTCTTTTTTTAAGAACAATTTACTCTTGGTGCAGTGTCAATATTTTCAGATTGTCAAAGTTTTGGAGGGAAACAATTTTTTGGGGGTGCATTGCAGGTTAAATTTTAATTAAAGTTTTGCGAAAGAAATAATTTTTCTTGGTGCAATGTCAATATTATTTGATTTAATTTTGGAGAAGAAACTTTTTTTTGGGGGGGGGTAACAATTTTTATAGTGGACAAATGTATTTAAAAGTTAATGGGATTTTACTCCCTTAATTTTAATTGTCAACCCAATTTGGACTTTGTCATTTTAGAAAGGAAGTACATATTTTTTCATGAAATTTATTTTTTACATTATTCTTTGTTAACTTTTACAGATCGAGTGATATTTACATGGATTGGCAATCTATAGGGGGACAATCAAAGATGATGCTTTTGAATATCATGATCATCAGTGAATCTTGACACTATGGTGAGTAAACATCAGTAAACTTAGAACCCTAACCCCATCCAACCCTAACCCCATGGCCATTTGTTTAATTTTGAATTTGGTTTAATTGTCTTTTACAATTTGAGAAACATTGTTTCAATCTTGGTGAAGTTTGGATTAACACATCAAAGACTTTTTGAGGATCATACTTTTAATATCTGCAAGCAATAAAAAAAACCACAAGGGATGAATTTCTTTTGTTCAGTTTTTAATTTTCAAACTTTTATAAGACAAAACTTGGTGCAGCGTAAAACGGGAAAAATCTTTGGAGAGAACCAATCGTTTTGGAGTTAATTTACAAAATGTTTCTTTTTTTAGTGCAGTGTTAATATTTTAAGTTTAGTTAAATTTTTGTTTTGTGTTTTTCTTAAATGGTGCACTCTCAATATTTTCTGTTTGGTTAAATTTTTGGGGAGAAACCCATTTCTGGGGATGCAGTGTCCGGTAAATTTTTGCAAGATTTGCTATTTTAAAAAGATTTTATTTTCTTGCAGTGTCAGTTTTCCAGTTTGGTAGAGTTTTGGGGAGAATCAATTTTTTTGTGCAGCATCAGGGTAATTTTAACTCTTTTCTGTTGAGAAATTGTTTTTCTTGGTGCAGTGTCAATATAACTGTTTGTACAGTGTCGGTTTAACATTTTGGAAGGATTCTTTTTGCGTTGTCAGTATTTTCATTTTGGTAAAGTGTTGGAGGGAAACACTTTTTGGGAGTGTAATTCTTTAGTGGACAAATGTATTTAAAAGTGAATGGGGTTTTGCCCCCTTAATTTTAATTGTCTACTCGTTTTGGACTTTGTCACTTCATAAAGAAGGTGTATATTTGTTCATGCAGTTTATAAAAAAACTTATTCTCTAATTATTTTACAGATCGAATGATAAACACCTGGACTGGCAATCTCTTATGGGGGACATTCAAAGATGATGCTTCAGAATATCAACATCTTCAGTGAATCTCGGCACCATGGTGAGTAAACATCAGTAAATTCAAATAACCCTAACCCCATCCAACCCTAAATCCATATCCATTGGTTGACTGCAAGCAATAACAAAAAACACAAGGGATGATTTTTTTTTTTTTTTCAGTTTTTAGTTTTCAAACACTTTTCATACAATGTTTTTCCTGGAGCAGTGTAAAAAGGGTAACATTTTGTGGGGGAAACAATTGTTTTGAAGTTTAAAGTTTTTCCTTTTTTAGAAACATACTTTTTTTGGTGCAGTGTCAGTATTTTCAGTTCTGTTAATTTTTTGGGGAGAAATAATTGAAATTGTCTACCCTGTTTGGACTTTGTCACTTCATAGAGAAGATACATATTATACAATTTAACAAAAAAAAAATTTTTCTTTGTTTACTTCAACAGATCGAGTGATATACAGATGGACTGGCAATCTCTAGGGGGACAACCAAAGATGATGCTTCAGATTTAAATTATCCTCTGTGAATCTCAACACAATGGTGAGTAAACATCAGTAAACTTATAAGAACCCTTATCCCATATCCAATGGTTTATTTTTGAATTTGGTTTAATTGTCTTTTATAACTTGAAAAACTAAGTTTTTTTCTTGGTGAAGTTTAATAATTGTTTCCAGTTCGGATAACATTTGAAAGACTTTTTAAGGAGCATAATTTAATATCTTTAGTGAACAGCTTTTAATTTTTTTAGCAAGCAATAAACAATTTCAAGGGATAAATTTCTTTTGTCAGCTTTTAATTTTCAAACGTTTGAGAAACATTTTTTTCCTGGTGCAGTGTAAATCGGTTAAATTTTTTTGGGAGTACAGTTGTTCTGAATTTTGCAAGGTTTTTCTGTTTTATAAACATTCTTTCCTGGTACAGTGTTAATATATTCAGTTTGGTTAAATTTTTCTTGGAGAATTTTTTTTTTAATTATAGTTAAATTTTGATTGAGAAACTATTTTGGGGGTGCAGTGCCTAACCCCATGTCTTGGTGCAGTGTCAATATCACTTGGGTAAAATTTTCTTTTTTAGAAACATTTTTCTCTTCTCCCTTGTTATAATAATAAAAAAAACTTTTTTGTGATACCAAATAAAAAATAACAAATTTTTTTCACATAATTTTGCTTGTAGACATGCTGTCCACCAACACCAAGGTGAAAGGAACGATGTCCAACCCCAACTGACCTACTGTGGATCTTTTGAATCCAAAAGAAGAAAGGATCATTGTTCGGGCCATCAACCATTGGATCATATACCTTACCTGACATTTTGTAGAAGTCATTGCTGACTCAAGGTTGTGGATGATTTTGCAAAAGACTCTGCTACAGTTCTTCAGCCCTCTTGATTTTTGTTGATGATGATAGTACAGACTCTAAATAAGGAAGTATTTAGCATTCAACATTGAAGATGCTTTATTATAACACCTCTTCCTTTGATTCTATATGTTGATTGGCCGTCACGTGGTGTTGTGTTTTTTTACTATTGCAACGCACACCGACCAAAAGAACTATTAACGGTACTATCCAACGATAGCCTAGCAACCGATGTACTATTGATTGGATACCCTTGTACCCTGACTGCATTGATTTCAAGCATTGATTTAAATGAGCTGTGTGACGACCCCGAACCTGATGAAACGATCAAATAATACGTGCATTTGAAATGCGATATGAGAACGAAGGCAATAATATTAGTCTGGTACCCCTCTTTCTTTTTGTCAAGATTTCCTGTCAGATTTTATACAGTTGTTTGAAGATTGATTACTACATACGCACAGTTGTTTAACGAATATTACCACAAAAATGGATGACATAGAGGTGTTATAAAACAAATATTGACTGCTTTATCTCGTGGTGTAGTAAAACTAATCAATCTCAGTGATCCCCGGAGCCCCCTATCTTCGGCTCCGCCTCAAGAAGATAGGCTGCTCCAGGGATCACCTCGATTGACTACTTTTACTATGCCACTCGAAGCAGTCAATATTTGTTTACTATTCCAGCTTTGTTCCGAGGGAGTGACCATTACAAATATTAAACAAGTGACTGCCAAGAGCAAAACCTCTTCCCACTGAGTCTCTGCAACCCTCTGCATCATCCCCCCCCCCCCGATAACTTCAGATGGACTTCTAAAAGGGTATGCAATTGGTTTTCTTTCGTACAACACACAGTACTGTTTATTCCGTTCCAGTTATCTTGTTCCTGTAATGAACATGTAAATAAAACTCTCTTATGGTTTTGAACCAGTGGTGAATCAACTCATACAGTTCATTGAAATTACAATCTTAAGAGACACAAATTGAAAATGTCTGCTTTTACTTTTAAGAAAGTATCAAGATAAGAGCTTGGCCTTTTAAATCTTGTTTTATATCATTCATCATTACATTTTTGATCAGCTTCATGTAATGAACTATCAAAGGTTATTCACAATGAACTTAGTACTTGTTCGTTGCCTGTTTTAAAGTATTAAGGGTTGAAATTTAAAACTTGGAGAATGCTTATCCATCAAATTGCTGGTAAACTTATTTATGTACAGATTTAAAGTGTATCTTAAATACTTTCCCATTTTAATCTTATTGTTAATAATATAATTTTTTTGTAATGTCTCAAATGATTACATTAAATGATATGCTTTGCAAGTAAAAATGTGATACTTTCTCACTGCATCTTTTATTCAGTTTGTGCCTTTTCATTGAATATTTTTTAGTTAAAAAAAATGAGGAATGTTCTTAGAATCTGGAAAAAAACTTCTCAAGAAGAAACAAACCCAACAATATTGGTGTTGTTTCTTATAATATAGAATTTATTTATTTCATACAAATAGTTGACAACTTAGGTGGCCAAAATCATCAACAATCTCTGTCACAAGAGGGCGCTCAGCATGAAATAAATTAATGAGAAAAAATAAATAATATTAATAGAGGGCGCCCTTTCCGTAAATATTTTAACGTTTGTTTTTGTATACGTTATTGCAACACATTTCGTTCCAATATTTATCGGGTCCAAAATTTCTTGCCGGGTCCCGGATCAAGCGATGGCCTAATGGATAAGAGCACGCACGCACAGGAACAAGATCGCAAGACCTGCATGGGTTCGAACCCCGGCAAAGGACAAGCAAGCACGGACAAGACCAAGAGATCAAGACAAGAAGAGGACACGCTCACAAGAGGAACGCACACGGAGGACCCCAAGACGCAAAGAAGAGGAGACAACATGGCGGAGATACACAAGAGGGAGGAGTGGACACGGAGAGGACGATGGAGGGGAAAGAGAGAGAGAGAGAGAGAGAGAGAGAGGGGAGGTAGACCGGGCAGGAAAGGAAAGGGAAGACGAGAATTAATTTTTTTTTTAATTTAATAAAAAAAAAAAAAATTAACGGTCTTTCATTTTTTTTAAATCGCCTGAAATGCACGCTCGTTAAATATTTTTCAAAAACATATTTGAAAAAAAAAAAAAAAAAAAAAAAAAAAAAAAAAATTAACGGTCTTTCACTTTTTTAAAATCGCCTGAAACGCACGCTCGTCAAATATTTTTTCGAATTTTTTTTTTTCAATGAAAAAATTAATTTTACCACATTTTCACTGCTAAAAATCACTAAATTGCTTAGTTACAGCTTGACAGTGCCTGTAAACGGTCTGAAACACATTATCTAAACTTCCCATGGTGTTCTACACTACTCACACATTCACACTCATCAAAATTAATCAAGAAAAAGCATTTTTTTCAAATGAATAAGCCTTTAAACATCATTTTAGGTCTTAAAACTACTTTAATACTTTTTATACAACAAAGAAGACTGAATTCCTTAGTCACATCTGCTTTAAGCACACAATATAACTCTCTATTAAAAGCCTTTAACACAAGAACACAGAAATTTGGTTCATTCATGCATTTTACATCGTAAGAGAGGCTATGAGTCGAAACAAAATAATGGCAAGAAAAAAGACTGGTACATGTTTTCTATCATTATAATCAGTGTTCCAGGAGGACTAGGAGACAGGGAACCAGACATAAATGGCTGCAATTAATGCATAGAGAATTTCTTCAGTAATTGCTTAAAAAATACCATCAACGTTCTACATTTGCAAGAAATGTATCAAGGAATTGAAGAAACCAACATAACTAAGGTTTCTTATTTACACAAGACGATGTCTTAATGATTCATAGTACTTGTTTTGCATAACACGCTCTTCGAAAGATGCAACAACTTGGAAATATAGAAACATGGATGGTCACTTTAGGCTTCTGTATGTTTAGATTCTACAGAAATGGTCTAAATAGTTTGTACACATTTTGCTTCTAGCTTTCCTTAATTCGCTATAAAAGAGTAAAATTCAACCAAATTTATCAGTCAACAAAGAAAACCAAACTAATTATCCAAGTGTACCTTTAGCATCAACTTAAACTCAACTGACGTCCGTTTACATAAGAATAACTGTCAAAGACTAGATTACATATGTGCAGTATACTAAATCATCTGATCTTACTACGAGGCTTCACATGTATGCCAAACGTTTAACAGTAATAGAATGCTCTTCGATATAATCGCTGCAGTGTGCAGCATTCTTGATCTACTAGAAAGAACTTATGTGTATCAACTTGACGATTTAATCATTATGAACATATATAACTCTCTACAATAGACCCATGTACTGATGACGTAACACTTTGTTAGCATAATGTGTTTTCCAATGGGAGCTTTGAATTCGTAGCCCCCTCATTCCCTGGTCCCCACTATAAGAAAGCCACATGTAAACAAAGCGTAACGTCATCAGTACATGGGTCTATTATAACAAAGTATGAACAGCAATGTTCAGCCAAGCTCTCAACAAAGCAAAGAAAATCTCACTACATAACAGCAGCGTAGCCACGGAAAGGAGGGGGGCATGCACACTCCCACACATTTCCAGTGCCCCCCCACATGCCTCCACATTCATTAAAAACATGGCTTCTAACCCCTACCACCCCCCACCACCCACTGAATGGCAATTCCCCCCCGATGAAAGGCATTGCCCCCGTGCATCCCACCCCTCCCCCAATGAAGCAATCCTGGCTACATTGCTGCTACATAACAAAAACCGCCCCAAGACTGCATACAATAAAGATCTGTTTACACAATAAGACTTTAAATCAGATTTAATTCATAGCTGTTATAAGTATTCTCTGTTAGCAAATGTGAATATGCTCTCCCAGTGTGGGTGTGGTTTTTTACGAGAATCGACATAAACAGACCTTTTTACAATAGATCAAAGTTAAAACATCAGACATACCTTAATATCCTAGTATTGAATCAATAATAAAGTTGAACAACTCAAGTAGCTTGAGGTAGTGACAAGATAAAGTATTTGAATTCATGATGACGCTCCATCTCATGGGCTCTCTTCAGTCAAGCTGACGCATCCTTCAGACCAAGGCTCATCATCATCTTGGGTGTCCTACAAACAGAAATAAAAATACCACAGTGAATAAATGTCAAATGCCACCAATCAACAGTTTATTGAAGTTGTTTATGACAATAGCCGGACATTAAAACTTCATTTGAACTGTCTTGCATTAGAGCCACTGTGTACTCTACACTGTATCTACAAGACAGTAACATTAGAGGGGGCGAGGAGGGGATGAGAAGCAGAGGGGAAATGGATCATTATTGTCTCTTTCAGCCTTTATCTTCTTTGACAGTTGTTCAAAGGGGAAAGAGATTACACGTATGAAAAAAATGAACCCCATTTTAGCAACCAACCCTATGATTACTCTATAATCATCTACAATCTTCTATTACATGTACATGTACACGAAATGTACGTTTACTGAAAGATACTTATTAGTAATGTTTACAAACAATGAACAAAATGCATCGACGTAGATCTGTGTTGAAAAGTGGAGGGGATAATTCTGAAATTTACGTACCATTATTATGTTTGTTTATTGCCAAGGCAGATCAAATGGTAAAGCCTATTATTATTTTACTAACGGCACAAAGGGCGAACCAGTGTCAAAGGGTTGGGTTCTGAGCCTTACTGGGTTCTCTTTTTAAGGAAAGTTTGATCGTTAGTGGTCCGATTGTTTCCACAACTCAAACGCATTTTTCAGCACAATAGTCATAATATAAGAAATTAAGTGTGCATCGTGCTATTTTGAGATAAGTTGATCACTTTGTTCTCATTTTGCTCGTTCAGTTTCATGACTTCGTCAAATACTAGGCACCCCCACCACAAGGCCATGCAGCAGTGTAGCCAGGATGGCATATGCCCCCCTCACATCCCTCGGCTTGTATGCCAAAACCCCAACCCCAGATCCAGAAAGGTTTTGGAAAACTTACTAGCATTATTCAGGAGCTTGAATGAGTTAAGGTGATAATCTTGAACTGAAGGGCTGATCATGAGTCATACAGTCCCAGAGTTCAATCCGAGAACATCATGTGCAAGAATCAAGAGTTATCTGTAATGGAAGAAGAAGCGACGAAAATTAAGTGACCATGCAAATAAATGGGTAGTACAATTTACATAAAAAGACTATTCTTGGCTTGAATGCAAGTACAAAACACAACCACACTTCTTGGTTTTTGTGTTCAAAAGTACACAAAAATGCGAATGCAAAGCAAATTTGACATCAATCTCCTACATTCGCAGCAAATTTTGCAAAAAGTTGAACACATTTTAACTGGGACGAATTGTTTGTCGCGCATTTGTGCCGTAAAATTCGCTTCGCCTTCGCATTTGCAATTCCCATGAAGTATGAACCGGGCTTAACACTGTACATTGTATTAGTTGTCTTATTAAGGTGATTTAGAAAAGAGGGGAGAATAAAGGGGGCCGATCTGGAAAGTGAACAGAAGGGTGTTTGGTTGGAATGGAAACAGATGATGTAGAAAAGATTGGATCAAAAGGGGCAAATCTGAAATGTGTACAGAGGGGTGTTAGGTCGGAATAAATACAGATGATGTAGAAAAGAGGGGAGCTTCAATGGGACGGACCTGAAAAGTTAACGGAGGGGTGTTTTGTTGGAATAAATACAGACGATGTAGTAAAGAGGGGAGCATAAAGGGGGCGGATCGAAAAGTGAACGGTGGGGTGTTAGGTTGGAAAAAATACAGATGATGTAGAAAAGAGGGGAGCATAATGGGGGCGGATCTGAAAAGTGAACAGTGGGGTGTTTGTTTGGAATGGATACAGATGATGTACAATAGAGGGCATAAAAACGGGCGGATCGGAAAAGTGACGGTGGGATGTTTGGTTGGGATGCATGTAGAAAAGAGGGGAGCTTCAAGGGGGCGGATCTGTAAAGTGAACAGTGGGGTGTTAGGTTGGAATAAATACAGATGATGTAGAAAAGAGGGGAGCATAAAGGGGGCGGATAAGAAAAGTGAACAGTGGGGTGTTTGTTTGGAATGGATACAGATGATGTACAATAGAGGGCATAAAAACGGGCGGATCGGAAAAGTGACGGTGGGATGTTTGGTTGGGATGCATGTAGAAAAGAGGGGAGCTTCAAGGGGGCGGATCTGTAAAGTGAACAGTGGGGTGTTAGGTTGGAATAAATACAGATGATGTAGAAAAGAGGGGAGCATAAAGGGGGCGGATAAGAAAAGTGAACAGTGGGGTGTTTGGTTGGAATAAATACAGATGATGTAGTAAAGAGGGGAGCTTCAAGGGGGCGGGTCTGAAAAGTGAACAGTGGGATGTTTGGTTGGAATAAATACAATGATGTAAAAAAGAGGGGAGCATAAAGAGGGTGGATCTGAAAAGTGAAGAGTGGGATGTTCGGTTGGAATAAATACAGATGATGTAGTAAAGAGGGGAGCATAAAGAGGGCCGATCTGAAAAGTGAACAGTGGGGTGTTAGGTTGGAATAGTTACAATGATGTAAAAAAGAGGGGAGCATAAAGAGGGTGGATCTGAAAAGTGAAGAGTGGGATGTTGGGTTGGAATAAATACAGATGATGTAGTGAAGAGGGGAGCATAAAGGGGGCGGATCGGAATAGTGAACAGTGGGGTGTTAGGTTGGAATAAATACAGATGATGTAGAAAAGAGGGGAGCATAAAGGGGGCGGATAAGAAAAGTGAACAGTGGGGTGTTAGGTTGGAATAAATACAGATGATGTAGTAAAGAGGGGTGCATAAAGGGGGCAGTTCGGAAAAGTGAAGAGTGGTGTGTTTGGTTGGAATAAATACAGAAGATGTAGTGAAGTGGGGAGCATAAAGGGGGAGGATCTGAAAAGTGAACAGTGGGGTATTTGGTTGGAATAAATACAGATGGTGTAGTGAAGTGGGGAGCATAAAGGGGTGGATCTGAAAAGTGAACAGAGGGGTATTAGGTTGGAATAAATAGAGATGATGTAGTAAAGAGGGGTGCATAAAGGGGGCGAATCTGAAAAGTGAATAGTGGGGTGTTTGTTTGGAATGGATACAGATGATGTAGAAAAGAGGGCATAAAAACCGGCGGATCGGAAAAGTGACGGTGGGATGTTTGGTTTGGATGCATGTAGAAAAGAGGGGAGCTTCAAGGGGGCGGATAAGAAAAGTGAACAGTGGGGTGTTTGGTTGGAATGAATACAGATGATGTAGAAAGAAGAGAGCATAAAAGGGGTGCATCTGAAAAGTGGGTGTTTGGTTGCAATGAATACAGATGTCGTAAAGAGGGGAGCATGAAGGGGGTGGATCTGAAAGGTGAACAGTGGGGTGTTTGGTTGGTTATACAGATGATGTAGGAAAGAGGGGAGCATAAAGAGGGCCGATCTGAAAAGTGAACAGTGGGGTGTTAGGTTGGAATAATTACAATGATGTAGTAAAGAGGAGAGCATAAAGAGGGTGGATCTGAAAAGTGAAGAGTGGGATGTTCGGTTGGAATAAATACAGATGATGTAGTAAAGAGGGGAGCATAAAGAGGGTGGATCTAAAAAGTGAAGAGTGGGATGTTCGGTTGGAATAAATATAGATGATGTAGTAAAGAGGGGAGCATAAAGGGGGCGGATCTGAAAGATGAACAGTGGGGTGTGGTTGGGATGGATACCTGTAGGTAGAAACTCTGGGTGCTTAAAATAGGAAAGGATATGTGATTTCGGACACTGGGAGAAAGGGGACATGGCTGGTAAATGCTTTAAGGACGCTTTTGAAAACTTACCAGCATTATTCAGGAGCTTGAATGAGTTAAAGCTGATAATCGTTTGCTGAAGGGTTGATCATGAGTCATACAGTCCCAGAGTTCAATCTAAGAACAAGAACCAAGAGTGATCTGTAGTGGAAAAAAAGGGAAGGAAATTAAGTAAACAAATAAATAAAGGGTAGGCTAATCTGCATAACAAATACTTTTTCTCGCTTGAATGGAACTGTTTCAGTTTTGAATCATAAAATCCTTTCAATAGTAACACATTTAATGATTTGCTGATTTGGCACTGGGGGCTCTAGCGTTCTAGAATGGCAAAAAGATGTCCAGAAGTATAGGAAGAAGAGCAAGCAGTGGCGTAACAGAGGGCAGGAGCCCCCCACCCCCCTAGTCTGAATGAAGAACCGAAAACCCAAGAAATTATCTGTCCGTCGTGTTAGCTGAATAAAACTACAAAACACACCTTTACAAAACGGAGCGAAACTTCCACCATTGATAAACAGTTGATGAAGCATTTATGGGTAGTCTTGAAGGAGATTTGTGAGAAGAAGTCCGGAACATCATACATGTCACATTTTCATCAACCATGTCAACAACAACATGCAATGTGCAACGTGCTACTGCAACTGCTGTGACAAAACTATTGAGGGCGCAATATTCTGAATTAAGTTCTCACAGAAATTTTGAGAAAAAAATAATTATTTGTATTTATATAGAGGGCGCCCCCGTTTTTCCGCCTTCCAAAACTACACATGCGTTTTCAATGTCTGGCTGTCAAAAAAAAAAAAACCAAAACAACAACTGTCGTCTGCTCACGTGTGTCTTCAAACCAACATATTTTCACCCAAGAACCTCTGTAAGTACGCATTTTGTGTCCAGTTTGTAAATTATTACATGCAGACTTAGTTGAAAGGTACGTTGACGTGTATTTTGTGTTTAGAAGAATTAAAACTGAAGTGTTTGGCAACTGATAATGATACGATGACCGAGATCGGGCCTGTTCTTCTGTCTGTTCTGGCTGCTGCAGTGTAAAGTGTTTAGCATGTTTAGTCCGAGTTACTGGATCTAACGTATCGCTCTTTTAACAATTGGATATTATCTGATATGCCAAATAATAGCAATTTTTCCTCCAAAATGTTTAAAAAAATGTTGCTGGATCTCGGACTAGTAGTTAAGAGCAAAATAAAGAGAGTAATCTTGACAGTCAGTGATGTTGTTTCATGTTTGAGATGTGGTCGTTGCCACATGTCTGAGCTGACACTGCAGATGTGATACAGTCACTGGGACACTGACTAAAGTGACAGTTTACAGTACACCGTTTGACGCACTGCCACTGGTCTGGTCTTCCACAAGGGGAGGGAGGGAGTCCAGAGTATCATTTAGTAATACAAGTATTGACACTAATATTATGGGGCTATTGACGTAGACCTTATAAATGCAGCTGACGTCATGAGTCCCATATACTGTATATAGAGATATGTACAACAGCACCCTCAATGACGTTAAGGCAGCAATAAGTTTACAGTAGGAAAATGACTGTGCATACTCTATAATATTAAACATTATTAATAATTTATATGGCTAACTAAAGCTCAGCCCAGTCAACAGTGAGGCGGCCCACCTAGCTAGTAGTAGTACTTACAAGAAAATACTATAAATTCAAACTGTTCATTTTGTGTCATGTATGAGATTTTGCTTGACCTCTAATATCAAGAACTCCACAATTTGAATGTGTAAATGCAGTGGCGTAACTAGACATTTTCATTTGGGGGGGGGCAGGTGGGGGGCAAACAGTTTATTTGGGGGGGTGCCAAAGAAGTACAAATTACTTTATGCTTACCATTCACGAACTATGTTAATAGTTGATACCAAACCAATTAACGTAGTTTCAAAACGGTAATCAGAACATAGTTTCCAGGTTAGGCACTAAATATTGTAAAACCAAACAAATCTTAGAGCATTTGTCGTTTTTATCAAATAATTTTGGATAAGATTTAGGAGTTATTGTACACAACATTCTCAAATTAGTCTCTATGAGCAGTCACTAAATAGAATTGTCGTTGTATGTTTTATTTCAGTGTAAATACCAAAAACTCGACAATATTGGGATAATTGTAAGCCATTAAAAAAGAATATTTCCTAATACAGAATTGGGTTTAATTTGAACCATTAGTCATGAAAGGGATACTTAAAATAGGCCTACCTCTCAGTTCTAGAGCTTAATTCAAAGAAGACTTATGCGGAGGTTCTTATGGTGATCTGCGAATTCCTCTACGAATTCATCAAGGTCTATGGCCTCCGTGCGTTCTCGTTCAATGTGAAGAACACCAAGATTGCTCAAGCGCTTATCCGACATTGTGTTTCGAAGCTAATGGTCTGTGTTAAGACCATTTAACATAAGCTTCTTGACTTCCAAAACCGCGACCTGGAAATACTGGCAATTACGATCACGCGGATATTTCCATCCATTTGTTATTACTGGTCTATAAAATTCACAAACTGATATGAATGACAGTTTTACTTTTTACGGCAGGATTTTATGCATGACAAATTAAACAATTGATACATTAAAAAAACACCTTTCTGTGTGAATTCAAATGGGGGGGGCAAGAGTTCTGGGTGGGGGGCGCAGCCCCCCCCCCCCTCTGGTTACGCCACTGTGTAAATGGAATCATTGCATATTGTGTTAGTACTGCAATCTAGTCTTGTCTGTTTGCAGACTGCGCAAACTTTGCTTTGAGCATCATTTAAGTTTTACCAACTTAACTGATCACTGCGCCCCCACCCAGAACTCTTGCCCCCCCCCCCCCATTTGAATTCACACAGAAAGGTGTTTTTTTAATGTATCAATTGTTTAATTTGTCATGCATAAAATCCTGCCGTAAAAAGTAAAACTGTCATTCATATCAGTTTGTGAATTTTATAGCCCAGTAATAACTGATCATTAGCTAGGGGACTGACTACAACATGCCTGAAAATTACACTGCAGTCTTTGACAGTGGCTGGACTAGTTGCGTTAATCCTAACCCTTGATCCTCCCAACATTTGTAGACCAGAGTACCCTACAACAGTCAGGAGGAGTGGTTGGTAAGATTATCGCTATGGGTGGGCAAGTTAACTTTATTTTAAGTCAAACTTTCTGGATCAGACTAGGATCAACCTGCCTCTCACTGTAGAAATTGTCAACTCTAATTCATTGTCACTGCCAATATGCAAATTGTATTACCAGTTAATTTTCCATTTTTACTTTTATTTATCTACTTCTTTTATCCACTACAGATAGCTCATCCATGGCTCCTGTACATGAACATTTTTGGATTGAATTCTGGGACTGCATGACTCATGATTAACTTGTCAGCATAAGATTACCTCCTACAAAACTGGTGAGTTTTTCAAAACCTAAATATACCTAGGTATTTTGTTAAATTTTTTTAACCATCCTCTTTTACTGCTAGAGTCTGGAACCAAAAACAACATTATTTATACTTTGACCCCCGTCCCCCTCCCATTTAAAAAAGTGTCACACAGAAAATAGCTATAGAGGAGCTTTGGAATACATTTTGCTGTTTCGGGGTGGGGTGGGGTACAAGGATAACAATAATAAAATACTAATAATGAAAATAAGAGTGGTTTAAAAGAAAAAGAATAAAACACAGCAGCAAACTGGAGTGTGGGGGGGGGCTGGTAGGGAGTGAAGCCCCAGCCCAAAATCATTTCTGTCTGTCTGATCCACCAAAAACAAACACCCTACTTTTAAGCATTATATCTTCTCCTTCTGTAAGCATCAAGATTGTCTACTCTATAGGTATCTATCCGAACCGTTACCCCCACTGCTCACTTTTTTGATCAGCCCACTTTATGCTCCTTTCCTTTCTTTGTACTACATTTCAAAACTACACCCCGCTTTTATACCATGACTTCATCCCAATTATGCACCCCACTTTTGAAATTATCCTGATTTATCGTGTATATCTTCTATTCACATACCTTCTAATATGCATCCTTCTTTTCTATTTATCTTGATCCACCCCAGTTTTCGACCCCTTTTACCAACAAGCTGCATCCCACTTGCCTGTCTCTGGACAGGCCCCCAATATTATGCCAGCCTGCTCATAATTAACATCAATCTCAAAGAAGCAAAAAAGATGAGTTCAGTATCATCAATAGTTTGGAACTGCACCCAAATACCTAGGTGCACCTCCAATTCCAATCCTGTCCACCAATTTGGATCCAACTCTGACATTTGACATGTTCCACCCCCCAAACTCGATCAATCCCAAATATAACCCCCAAAAAACGTTTTTTTTTTTTTTTTTTTTTTTTACAATTTAAATTTCAGATCTGCCCTTCTTTCATGTAACCCTCTGTTCTAAGGATCTATTAGATCAACCCCATTAATTTATGTATATATTCCACTTACCATGTTTCAGATCCACCTTTTTGTATCCAACCCTCCTGCACTGACTGGTGCCATCTTACTATACCCCATTTTTTTACTAACCACATCTTCCCCATTATCTAACGATTTTTCCTTTACACACCAAACCCACCCTGTGCTTTTATGCATGCTAATTTTTGAACAATCTAGATGGAAAACCAACATTCTAACCTTCACAGTGCCAACCTACACACCCCCCTTTTCTGTCACTAAACCTGCCGCCCCATCATCCAACATGCTACTCTACTGCTTTATCTATGGATACGGATCCTAAACAGTGTATTACCTTTTTTGCCTTTTGACTTAATTTTCCTTTGCTTCTTTTTCTACTACAGATCACTCTTTGTTCTTGCACATAATGTTCTTGGATTAAACTCTCGGACTGTATGACTCATGATCAACCCTTCAGCATAAGATTATCAGCTTTAACTCATTCAAGGTCCTAAATAATGCTGGTAAGTGTATAAAAAAACTAGTTAAAATATTGTTCAGCTATGGCCTCTTTCTGCCGGTCTCTGGAATCATAATTATTTTGAACGAAAATTGCCCCCTCATTTTTCTTCTCATTAATTGTCTTTTTTTACCCATTACCCATCATGCCAGCACATATCTTTGGAGGGAGCTTGGAAATCAATCCTACCTGTGTGAAGGGTGGGGTGGGGTGGGGTCTTAAGAAAAAAACACTAATCTACAAGAACAAGTTTTGGGGGAATGCCTCCCCTATCCCTAAATCCTTTTTTCTTTTTGATTTATCTTGAACAGACACCCTACATTTCTACATATTCTCTTTCTACCTACCGGTATCCATCCCAACCACACCCTGCACTGTTCATCTTTCAGATCTGCCCCCTTTATGCCCCTCTTTTCTAATGACATCATGTACATCCCAGTTTCTACTAATAAAATCCCTTCTAATATGTGCTCTTCTTTTCTACCTATCTTGATCTACATATTGTCAGTTGCTGTTTATCAATTCCAAAAGCATAGATTTATACAGTATTATCCTTTTTTGCTGGATCCAACCAAAAAAAATTGGGCCCCTTACATTCCAATGTCTGTCTATTCTGAAGTTGTCTGTCAATCTGAATTCATCACTGCAATAATAATGAAAAAAAGTAAATAAAAAAAGTATGCACGTGCACAAAATCTCTAACAAACAGCAAATCATTTTTTGATTTTTTATTTTCGAGTGAAATTTTCTTAAGTTGGTTTGATAGTGTGTTCAGTGGAAATAAGTAGAATCAGCAAAATCAGAACCACCATTTCTTATTTTGATTGCTGCATTCAAAATAAGCTTAGAATTATTACACATTATATCATTGACAAAGAATGTATTCTCCTTTTTTTTTGTTTATTCTTGTAAAATGTTTACAGGTTGATTTGGTAGTTTAAAACTATGAATTTACTCTTCCAAACTGATCCTAAAATTAAAGACTAAAAAATCCTTGAATCCAGAAAACAACTTTTTGGATCAACTTTGATCGTTAATTGGTTACTATTTACAGGATTTTGTTTAAAAACTGAAACTTTTCTCTACCTTTGAATGCGTTTTGACAATAAGACAACCAATACAGTGTACAATGTTATGTGTACTGTTGAACATAAAAACCAAGAAGTGGGGGTCTATTTTGTACTTGCATTCAAGCCAAAAAAGGGTTTTTATGCAAAATTGTACTACCCATTTACATGTACTTGCATGATTACCACACGTTGCCCTGTCTCCTTCAAGTATGTATCAATACCACACATGCATCCTACTTGTTTGCCATTATGGACCCGCCCTAAACATGTTCACCCCTTCTACTTTGAATCTATACCTATCTCAAATTTTCACCCCACTTCTTTTCCATTATGGACCAGCCCCAAACATGTTACCCCTTCTTCTTTAAATCTATCTCAAGGTTTCACCCCATTTGTTTGCCACTAAAAACCTGCCCCAACCCAAGCATGTTACCCCTTCTACTTTAAATCTTTCTAGATCTCAAACTTTCACCCAACTTGTTTACCATTATGGAATTGCCCCAAACATGTTACCCCTTCTTCTTTGAGTCCGTCGCAAACTTTCACCCCGCATTGGCATTATGGACCAAGCCCAAACATGTTACCCCTCCTACTTTGAATCTATCTTTCTCAAACTTTCAAATCACATGTTTGACATTATGAACCCACCACAACATGTTACCCCCTCTACTATTATCAAAGAAGATGGAGACTGAAGATAGAAGATTGTATATGTTTATAGAGTGATCATAGGGTTGTTGCTGATGGGGTGAAGTGTTTCAATTTGTGTGAACTCTGTCCCCTTTGAACAATTATCAAAGAAGATAGAGGCTGAAAGAGACAACAATGATCTGCTTTCCCCCTGCTTCTCATCCCCTCCCTGTCCCCTCTAACATGTCTAATGTTACCTTCTTGAAGGTACAACATAGAGTACACATGTGGCTCTAATGCAAGGCAGTTCTAATGAAGTTTTAATGTTCTGCTATTGTCATAAACAACTTCAAATAACTGTTGATTGGTGGCATTGGAAATTTTAAGCAAATAGTAACTTTTTTTTGTAGGACACTCAAGATGATGATGAGCCTGGGTCTGAAGGATGCACCAGCTTGACTGAAGATAGCCCATGAGATGGAGCATCATCATGAATTCAAATACTTTATCTTGTCACTACCTCAAGCTACTTGAGTTGTTCAACTTTATTATTGATTCAATACTAGGATATTAAGGTATGTCTGATGTTTTAACTTTGATCTATTGTAAAAAGGTCTGTTTATGTCGATTCTCGTAAAAAACCACACCCACACTGGGAGACCGTATTCACATTTGCTATAAAAAGAGAATACTTATAAAAGTTATGAATTACATCTGATTTAAAGTCTTATTGCGTAAACAGATCTTTATTGTATGCAGTCTTGGGGCTGTTTTTGTTATGTAGCAGCGATGTAGCCAGGATTGCTTCATTGGGGGAGGGGTGGGATGCACGGGGGCAATGCCTTTCATCGGGGGGCATTGCCATTTAGTGGGGGGGGGGGGATGGGCAGAGACCATGTTTTTTTAATGAATGTTGAGGCATGTGGAGGGGGGGGGGACTGGAAATTTGCTGTTAAAATTTGCTTTGAACATTGCTGTTCATACTTTGTTATAATAGACCCATGTACTGATGACGTTACGCTTTGTTTACATGTGGCTTTCTTATGGTGGGGACCAGGGAATGGGGGGCTATGAATTCAAAGCTCCCATTGGGAAACACATTATGTAAACAAAGTGTTACGACATCAGTGCAGGGGGTCTATTGTAGAGAGTTATATACGTTCTTTATGATCAAATTGTCAAGTTGTGACACATAAGTTCTTTGTATGAACTCAAGTAGATCAAGAATGCTGCGCACTGCAGCGATTATATCGAAGAGCATTCTATTACTTGCTGTTAAACCTTTGGCATACATGTGAAGCCTTGTAGTCAGATAGATGATTTAGTATACTTCACGTATGTAGCCCAGTCTTTTACAGTTATTCTTATGTAAACGGCATTAGTTGAGTTTATGTTTATGCTAAAGGGTACACTTGGATAATTAGTTTGGTTTTATTTTTTGACTGATAAATTTGGTTGAATTTAATCTTTTATAGCCCATTAAGGAAAGCTAGAAGCAAAATGTGTATGCACTCATTAGACCATTTCTGTAGAATCTAAACATACAGAAGCCTAAAGTGACCATCCATGTTTCCATATTTACAAGTTGTTGCATCTTTCGAAGATTGTGTTATGCAAAACAAGTACTGTGAATCATTAAAACATCGTCTTGTGTAAATAAGATATCTTAGTTATGTTGGTTTCTTCCATTCCTTGACACATTGCTTGCAAATATAGAACATGGATGGTCTTTCTTAAGCCTCTAAACAATTACTGAAGAAATTCTCTATGCATGAATTGGAGCCATTTTTGTCTGGTTCCCTGTCTCCAAGTCCTCCTTGAACACTGATTATAATGATAGAAAACATGTACCAGTCTTTTTTCTTGCCATTATTTTGTTTCGACTCATAGCCTCTCTCTTACGCTGTAAAATGCATGAAAGAACCAATTTCTGTGTTCATGTGTTATAAGCTTTTAATGGAGAGTTATATTGTGTGCTTAGAGCAGATGTAAATATAAGGAATTCAGTCTTCTTTGATGTAAAAAGTATTAAAGTAGTTTTAAAAGCTAAAATGATGTTTAAAGGCTTATTTATTTGAAACAAATGCTTTTTCTCGATTAATTTTGATGAGTGTGAATGTGTGAGTGGTGTACAACACCATGGAAAGTTTGGAGAATGTGTTTCAGACCGTTTCAAGGCACTGTCAAGCTGTAACTAAGCAATTTAGTGATTTTTAGCAGTGAAATTGTGATGAAGTCATTTTTTTTATTGAAAAAAAAAATTCGAAAAATATTTAACGAGCGTGCGTTTCAGGCGATTTAAAAAAAATTAAAGACCGTATATTTGTTCATGCAGTTTATAAAAAAACTTATTCTCTAATTATTTTACAGATCGAATGATAAACACCTGGACTGGCAATCTCTTATGGGGGACATTCAAAGATGATGCTTCAGAATATCAACATCTTCAGTGAATCTCGGCACCATGGTGAGTAAACATCTAACCCCATCCAACCATAAATCCATATCAAATGGTTTTTTTTATTTGGTTGACTGCAAGCAATAACAAAAAACACAAGGGATGATTTTTTTCTTTTCAGTTTTTTAGTTTTCAAACACTTTACATACAATGTTTTCCTGGAGCAGTGTAAAAAGGGTAACATTTTTTGGGGGAAACAATTGTTTTGAAGTTAAAGTTTTTCTTTTTTAGAAACATACTTTTTTTGGTGCAGTGTCAGTATTTTCAGTTCTGTTAATTTTTTTGGGAGAAATAATTGAAATTGTCTACCCTGTTTGGACTTTGTCACTTCATAAAGAAGATACATATTTTGTTATACAATTTAAAAAAAGCTTTTTCTTTGTTTACTTCAACAGATCGAGTGATATTCAGATGGACTGGCAATCTCTAGGGGGACAACCAAAGATGATGCTTCAGATTTAAATTATCCTCTGTGAATCTCAACACAATGGTGAGTAAACATCAGTAAACTTATAAGAACCCTTATCCCATATCCAATGGTTTATTTTTGAATTTGGTTTAATTGTCTTTTATAACTTGAAAAACTAAGTTTTTTTCTTGGTGAAGTTTAATAATTGTTTCCAGTTCGGATAACATTTGAAAGACTTTTTAAGGAGCATAATTTAATATCTTAAGTGAACAGCTTTTTATTTTTTTAGCAAGCAATAAACAATTTCAAGGGATAAATTTCTTTTGTCAGCTTTTAATTTTCAAATGTTTGAGAAACATTTTTTTCCTGGTGCAGTGTAAATCGGTTAAATTTTTTTGGGAGTACAGTTGTTCTAAATTTTGCAAGGTTTTTCTGTTTTATAAACATTCTTTCCTGGTACAGTGTTAATATATTCAGTTTGGTTAAATTTTTGTTGGAGAATTTTTTTTTTTAATTATAGTTAAATTTTGATTGAGAAACTATTTTTGGGGTGCAGTGCCTAACCCCATGTCTTGGTGCAGTGTCAATATCACTTGGGTAAAATTTTCTTTTTTAGAAACATTTTTCTCTTCTCCCTTGTTATAATAATAAAAAAACTTTTTTGTGATACCAAATAAAAAATAACAAATTTTTTTTCACATAATTTTGCTTGTAGACATGCTGTCCACCAACACCAAGGTGAAAGGAACGATGTCCAACCCCAACTGACCTACTGTGGATCTCTTGAATCCAAAAGAAGAAAGGATCATTGTTCGGGCCATCAACCATTGGATCTTATACCTTACCTGACATTTTGTAGAAGTCATTGCTGACTCAAGGTTGTGGATGATTTTGCAAAAGACTCTGCTACAGTTCTTCAGCCCTCTTGATTTTTGTTGATGATGATAGTACAGACTCTAAATAATGAAGTATTTAGCATTCAACATTGAAGATGCTTTATTATAACACCTCTTCCTTTGATTCTATATGTTGATTGGCCGTCACGTGGTGTTGTGTTTTTTTACTATTGCAACGCACACCGACCAAAAGAACTATTAACGGTACTATCCAACGATAGCCTAGCAACCGATGTACTATTGATTGGATACCCTTGTACCCTGACTGCATTGATTTCAAGCATTGATTTAAATGAGCTGTGTGACGACCCCGAACCTGATGAAACGATCAAATAATACGTGCATTTGAAATGCGATATGACAACGAAGGCAATAATAATAGTCTGGTACCCCTCTTTCTTTTTGTCAAGATTTCCTGTCAGATTTTATACAGTTGTTTGAGGATTGATTACTACATACGCACAGTTGTTTAACGAATATTACCACAAAAATGGATGACATAGAGGTGTTATAAAACAAATATTGACTGCTTTATCTCGTGGTGTAGTAAAACTAATCAATCTCAGTGATCCCCGGAGCCCCCTATCTTCGGCTCCACCTCAAGAAGATAGGCTGCTCCAGGGATCACCTCGATTGACTACTTTTACTATGCCACTCAAAGCAGTCAATATTTGTTTACTATTCCAGCTTTGTTCCGAGGGAGTGACCATTACAAATATTAAACAAGTGACTGCCAAGAGCAAAACCTCTTCCCACTGAGTCTCTGCAACCCTCTGCATCATCCCCCCCCCCCGATAACTTCAGATGGACTTCTAAAAGGGTATGCAATTGGTTTTCTTTCGTACAACACACAGTACTGTTTATTCCGTTCCAGTTATCTTGTTCCTGTAATGAACATGTAAATAAAACTCTCTTATGGTTTTGAACCAGTGGTGAATCAACTCATACAGTTCATTGAAATTACAATCTTAAGAGACACAAATTGAAAATGTCTGCTTTTACTTTTAAGAAAGTATCAAGATAAGAGCTTGGCCTTTTAAATCTTGTTTTATATCATTCATCATTACATTTTTGATCAGCTTCATGTAATGAACTATCAAAGGTTATTCACAATGAACTTAGTACTTGTTCGTTGCCTGTTTTAAAGTATTAAGGGTTGAAATTTAAAACTTGGAGAATGCTTATCCATCAAATTGCTGGTAAACTTATTTATGTACAGATTTAAAGTGTATCTTAAATACTTTCCCATTTTAATCTTATTGTTAATAATATAATTTTTTTGTAATGTCTCAAATGATTACATTAAATGATATGCTTTGCAAGTAAAAATGTGATACTTTCTCACTGCATCTTTTATTCAGTTTGTGCCTTTTCATTGAATATTTTTTAGTTAAAAAAAATGAGGAATGTTCTTAGAATCTGGAAAAAAACTTCTCAAGAAGAAACAAACCCAACAATATTGGTGTTGTTTCTTATAATATAGAATTTATTTATTTCATACAAATAGTTGACAACTTAGGTGGCCAAAATCATCAACAATCTCTGTCACAAGAGGGCGCTCAGCATGAAATAAATTAATGAGAAAAAATAAATAATATTAATAGAGGGCGCCCTTTCCGTAAATATTTTAACGTTTGTTTTTGTATACGTTATTGCAACACATTTCGTTCCAATATTTATCGGGTCCAAAATTTCTTGCCGGGTCCCGGATCAAGCGATGGCCTAATGGATAAGAGCACGCACGCACAGGAACAAGATCGCAAGACCTGCATGGGTTCGAACCCCGGCAAAGGACAAGCAAGCACGGACAAGACCAAGAGATCAAGACAAGAAGAGGACACGCTCACAAGAGGAACGCACACGGAGGACCCCAAGACGCAAAGAAGAGGAGACAACATGGCGGAGATACACAAGAGGGAGGAGTGGACACGGAGAGGACGATGGAGGGGAAAGAGAGATAGAGAGAGAGAGAGGGGAGGTGGACCGGGCAGGAAAGGAAAGGGAAGACGAGAATTATTTTTTTTTTTAATTTAATAAAAAAAAAAAAAAAAAAAATTAACGGTCTTTCATTTTTTTTAAATCGCCTGAAATGCACGCTCGTTAAATATTTTTCAAAAACATATTTGAAAAAAAAAAAAAAAAAAAAAAAAAAATTAACGGTCTTTCATTTTTTTAAAATCGCCTGAAACGCACGCTCGTCAAATATTTTTTCAAATTTTTTTTTTCAATGAAAAAATTAATTTTACCACATTTTCACTGCTAAAAATCACTAAATTGCTTAGTTACAGCTTGACAGTGCCTGTAAACGGTCTGAAACACATTATCTAAACTTCCCATGGTGTTCTACACTACTCACACATTCACACTCATCAAAATTAATCAAGAAAAAGCATTTTTTCAAATGAATAAGCCTTTAAACATCATTTTAGGTCTTAAAACTACTTTAATACTTTTTATACAACAAAGAAGACTGAATTCCTTAGTTACATCTGCTTTAAGTACACAATATAACTCTCTATTAAAAGCCTTTAACACAAGAACACAGAAATTTGGTTCATTCATGCATTTTACATCGTAAGAGAGGCTATGAGTCGAAACAAAATAATGGCAAGAAAAAAGACTGGTACATGTTTTCTATCATTATAATCAGTGTTCAAGGAGGACTAGGAGACAGGGAACCAGACATAAATGGCTGCAATTAATGCATAGAGAATTTCTTCAGTAATTGCTTAAAAAATACCATCAACGTTCTATATTTGCAAGAAATGTATCAAGGAATTGAAGAAACCAACATAACTAAGGTTTCTTATTTACACAAGACGATGTCTTAATGATTCATAGTACTTGTTTTGCATAACACGCTCTTCGAAAGATGCAACAACTTGGAAATATAGAAACATGGATGGTCACTTTAGGCTTCTGTATGTTTAGATTCTACAGAAATGGTCTAAATAGTTTGTACACATTTTGCTTCTAGCTTTCCTTAATTCGCTATAAAAGAGTAAAATTCAACCAAATTTATCAGTCAACAAAGAAAACCAAACTAATTATCCAAGTGTACCTTTAGCATCAACTTAAACTCAACTGACGTCCGTTTACATAAGAATAACTGTCAAAGACTAGATTACATATGTGCAGTATACTAAATCATCTGATCTTACTACGAGGCTTCACATGTAAGCCAAACGTTTAACAGTAATAGAATGCTCTTCGATATAATCGCTGCAGTGTGCAGCATTCTTGATCTACTAGAAAGAACTTATGTGTAACAACTTGACGATTTAATCATTATGAACATATATAACTCTCTACAATAGACCCATGTACTGATGTCGTAACACTTTGTTAGCAAAATGTGTTTTCCAATGGGAGCTTTGAATTCGTAGCCCCCTCATTCCCTGGTCCCCACCATAAGAAAGCCACATGTAAACAAAGCGTAACGTCATCAGTACATGGGTCTATTATAACAAAGTATGAACAGCAATGTTCAGCCAAGCTCTCAACAAAGCAAAGAAAATCTCACTACATAACAGCAGCGTAGCCACGGAAAGGAGGGGGGCATGCACACTCCCACACATTTCCAGTGCCCCCCCACATGCCTCCACATTCATTAAAAACATGGCTTCTGCCCCCCACCACCCCCCACCACCCACTGAATGGCAATTCCCCCCCCCCCCCCCCCCCGATGAAAGGCATTGCCCCCGTGCATCCAACCCCTCCCCCAATGAAGCAATCCTGGCTACATTGCTGCTACATAACAAAAACCGCCCCAAGACTGCATACAATAAAGATCTGTTTACACAATAAGACTTTAAATCAGATTTAATTCATAGCTGTTATAAGTATTCTCTGTTAGCAAATGTGAATATGCTCTCCCAGTGTGGGTGTGGTTTTTTACGAGAATCGACATAAACAGACCTTTTTACAATAGATCAAAGTTAAAACATCAGACATACCTTAATATCCTAGTATTGAATCAATAATAAAGTTGAACAACTCAAGTAGCTTGAGGTAGTGACAAGATAAAGTATTTGAATTCATGATGATGCTCCATCTCATGGGCTCTCTTCAGTCAAGCTGACGCATCCTTCAGACCAAGGCTCATCATCATCTTGGGTGTCCTACAAACAGAAATAAAAATACCACAGTGAATAAATGTCAAATGCCACCAATCAACAGTTTATTGAAGTTGTTTATGACAATAGCCGGTCATTAAAACTTCATTAGAACTATCTTGCATTAGAGCCACTGTGTACTCTACATTGTATCTACAAGACAGTAACATCAGAGGGGGCGAGGAGGGGATGAGAAGCAGAGGGGAAATGGATCATTATTGTCTCTTTCAGCCTTTATCTTCTTTGACAGTTGTTCAAAAGGGACAGAGATTACACGTATGAAAAAAATGAACCCCATTCTAGCAACCAACCCTATGATTACTCTATAATCATCTACAATCTTCTTTTACATGCACATGTACACGAAATGTACATTTACTGAAAGATACTTATTAGTAATGTTTACAAACAATGAACAAAATGCATCGACGTAGATCTGTGTTGAAAAGTGGAGGGGATAATTCTGAAATTTTTGTACCATTATTATATTTGTTTATTGCCAAGGCAGATCAAATGGTAAAGCCTATTATTATTTTACTAACGGCACAAAGGGCGAACCAGTGTCAAAGGGTTGGGTTCTGAGCCTTACTGGGTTCTCTTTTTAAGGAAAGTTTGATCGTTAGTGGTCCGATTGTTTCCACAACTCAAACGCATTTTTCAGCACAACAGTCATAATATAAGAAATTAAGTGTGCATCGTGCTATTTTGAGATAAGTTGATCACTTTGTTCTCATTTTGCTCATTCAGTTTCATGACTTCGTCAAATACTAGGCACCCCCACCACAAGGCATGCAGCAGTGTAGCCAGGGTGGCATATGCCCCCCTCACATCCCTCTGCTTGTATGCCAAAACCCCAACCCCAGATCCAGAAAGGTTTTGGAAAACTTACCAGCATTATTCAGGAGCTTGAATGAGTTAAGGTGATGATCTTGAACTGAAGGGCTGATCATGAGTCATACAGTCCCAGAGTTCAATCCGAGAACATCATGTGCAAGAATCAAGAGTTATCTGTAATGGAAGAAGAAGCGACGAAAATTAAGTGACCATGCAAATAAATGGGTAGTACAATTTACATAAAAAGACTATTCTTGGCTTGAATGCAAGTACAAAACACAACCACACTTCTTGGTTTTTGTGTTCAAAAGTACACAAAAATACGAATGCAAAGCAAATTTGACATCAATCTCCCACATTCGCAGCGAATTTTGCAAAAAGTTGAACACATTTTAACTGGGGCGAATTGTTTGTCGCGCATTTGTGAAAGAAAATTCGCTTCGCCTTCGCATTCGCAATTCCCGTGAAGTATGAACTGGGCTTAACACTGTACATTGTATTGGTTGTCTTATTGTTGGAATGAATAAAAGGTGATTTAGAAAAGAGGGGAGCATAAAGGGGGCGGATCTGGAAAGTGAACAGAAGGGTGTTTGGTTGGAATGGAAACAGATGATGTAGAAAAGATTGGATCAAAAGGGGCAAATCTGAAAAGTGAACAGAGGGGTGTTAGGTTGGAAAAAATACAGATGATGTAGAAAAGAGGGGAGCATAAAGGGGGCGGATCGGAAAAGTGAACAGTGGGGTATTTGGTTGGAATAAATACAGATGATGTAGTGAAGAGGGGAGCATAAAGGGGGCGGATCGGAATAGTGAACAGTGGGGTGTTAGGTTGGTTATACAGATGATGTAGTAAAGAGGGGAGCATAAAGGGGGTGGATCTGAAAATTGAACAGTGGGGTGTTTGGTTGGAATGAATACAAATGATGTAGAAAAGAGGGGAGCATAAAGGGGGCGGATCGGAAAAGTGAACAGTGGGGTATTTGGTTGGAATAAATACAGATGATGTAGTGAAGAGGGGAGCTTAAAGGGGGCGGATCGGAATAGTGAACAGTGGGGTGTTAGGTTGGTTATACAGATGACGTAGTAAAGAGGGGAGCATAAAGGGGGTGGATCTGAAAATTGAACAGTAGGGTGTTTGGTTGGACTGAATACAGATGGTGTAGTAAAGAGGGGAGCATAAAGGGGGCGGATCTGAAAAGTGAACAGTGGGGTGTTTGTTTGGAATGGATACAGATGATGTAGAAAAGAGGGCATAAAAACGGGTGGATCAGAAAAGTGACGGTGGGATGTTTGGTTGGGATGCATGTAGAAAAGAGGGGAGCTTCAAGGGGGCGGATCTGAAAAGTGAACAGTGGGATGTTTGGTTGGAATAAATACAGATGGTGTAGAAAAGAGGGGAGCATAAAGGGGACGGATCTGAAAAGTGAACGGTGGGGTGATTGTTTGGTATGGATACAGATGATGTAGAAAAGAGGGCATAGAAACGGGTGGATCGGAAATGTGACGGTGGGATGTTTGGTTGGGATGCATGTAGAAAAGAGGGGAGCTTCAAGGGGGCGGATCTGAAAAGTGAACAGTGGGATGTTTGGTTGGAATAAATACAGATGGTGTAGAAAAGAGGGGAGCATAAAGGGGGCGGATCTGAAAAGTGAACAGTGGGGTGCTTGGTTGGAATGAATACAGATGATGTAGAAAAGAGGGGAGCATAAAGGGGGGGTTCGGAAAAGTGAAAAGTGGGGTTTTTGATTGGAATAAATACAGATGATGTAGTAAAGAGGGGAGCATAATGGGGGCGGATCTGAAAAGTGAACAGTAGGGTGTTTGTTTGGAATGAATACAGATGATGTAGAAAAGAGGGGAGCATAAAGGGGGCGGATAAGATAAGTGAACAGTGGGGTGTTAGGTAGGAATAAATACAGATGATGTAGAAAAGAGGGGAGCATAAAGGGGTGGATCTGAAAAGTGAACAGAGGGGTGCTTGGTTGGAATGAATACAGATGATGTAGAAAAGAGGGGAGCATAAAGGGGGGGTTCGGAAAAGTGAAAAGTGGGGTTTTTGATTGGAATAAATACAGATGATGTAGTAAAGAGGGGAGCATAATGGGGGCGGATCTGAAAAGTGAACAGTAGGGTGTTTGTTTGGAATGAATACAGATGATGTAGAAAAGAGGGGAGCATAAAGGGGGCGGATAAGATAAGTGAACAGTGGGGTGTTAGGTAGGAATAAATACAGATGATGTAGAAAAGAGGGGAGCATAAAGGGGTGGATCTGAAAAGTGAACAGAGGGGTATTTGGTTGGAGTGAATACAGATGATGTAATAAAGAGGGGAGCATAATGGGGGCGGATCTGAAAAGTGAACAGTGGGGTGATTGTTTGGAATGGATACAGATGATGTAGAAAAGAGGGCATAAAAACGGGCGGATCGGAAAAGTGACGGTGGGATGTTTGGTTGGGATGCATGTAGAAAAGAGGGGAGCTTCAAGGGGGCGGATCTGAAAAGTGAACAGTAGGGTGTTAGGTTGCAATGAATACAGATGATGTCGTAAAGAGGGGAGCATGAAGGGGGTGGATCTAAAAAGTGAACAGTGGGGTTTTAGGTTGGAAGAAATACAATGATGTAAAAAAGAGGGGAGCATAAAGAGGGTGGATCTGAAAAGTGAAGAGTGGGATGTTCGGTTGGAATAAATACAGATGATGCAGTAAAGAGGGGAGCATAAAGAGGGTGGATCTAAAAAGGTAAAGAGTGGGATGTTCGGTTGGAATAAATATAGATGATGTAGTTAAGAGGGGAGCATAAAGCGGGCGGATCTGAAAGATGAACAGTTGGGTGTGGTTGGGATGGATACCTGTAGGTAGAAACTCTGGGTGCTTAAAATAGGAAAGGATATGCAGAAATGTAGGTTGTCTGTTCAGGATGGATCAAAAAGAAAAAGGGTTGTGGGGCTGGGGGAGGCATTCCCCCAAAACTTGCTGCTCTTTGTTGGTGTTATTTTGAACCCTGCCTCATCCCAACGCCCACCCCCAGGTAGAATTGATTTCCTAGCTCCCTCCAATGATGTTGTTCTGGCATAAAGGTGATGGGTAAAATGAGGGGGGGGGGAGTGTCGATGAGTAATGATTGTGATTTCGGACACTGGGAGAAAGGGGACATGGCTGGTAAATGCTTTAAGTACGCTTTTGAAAACTTACCAGCATTATTCAGGAGCATGAATGAGTTAAAGCTGATAATCGTTTGCTGAAGGGTTGATCATGAGTCATACAGTCCCAGAGTTCAATCTAAGAACAAGAACCAAGATTGATCTGTAGTGGAAAAATAAGGGAAGAAAATTAAGTAAACAAATAAATAAAGGGTAGGCTAATCTGCATAACAAATACTTTTTCTGGCTTGAATGGAACTGTTTCAGTTTTGAATCATAAATCCTTTCAATAGTAACAAATTTAATGATTTTCTGATTTGGCACTGGGGGCTCTAGCATTCTAGAATGGCAGAAAAGATGTCCAGACTTATAGGAAGAAGAGCAAGCAGTGGCGTAACAGGGGGCAGAAGCCCCCCACTCAGAATCGTTGACCCCCCCCCCCCCGCCCCTAAATGAGATCGAACAAGATGAAAAGTTAGATGAGTCCAAAAAGCCTCCCAAAATGTGTCTTGGCCCCGCTTGCCTCCCCCCTCTCTAGTTCAAGCAGCCTTGCTCATTTACTTCCAGCACGTTTGTTTTTAGTGTGCAAATTGATCACGCAAGCACAATATTGCACGCTATTTTGGCCTGTGCATTTTCCAAATTTGCGCCTCAAATTGAACTGCACTCAGCATTTTTGGCCCGCTGCGTTATTACTTGAGCACATCTGCATGTAGAAACTTCACACAGAAAGTACATTATGTTCATGATTTGTACTTGAGTTTGCATTTTATTTTCAGTTTAACTTTTACTGAAAGTGAAGGCAGATATTTAAAAGTTTAAAGTACGGGGAATTATGAACAGACTTTCAGCTTCCAGCATCAGCTAAACAAAAGGAGAAAACAACTCTTATATACGGTAATGTTTTTTAGCATTGTAAACAAATGTAGAGAAGCTTTTTACCCAGGACGTCAGTGTATTACAATGGACTCAGGCTATAATTATAAGACATGACTGACTTTCTTGACACTGCAACTACCACTACGTTCTTGAATAGTAAATGCTACTGGCTAGTGACACACTAGCCCCATGATAAATAGGGCCGATCCACTGATGCGTCAGAAAAATGAATGTAGACTGAATGCAGTCTGAATGTAAACCTAGTAACTGGGGTGCTGTACTCCTTTTTTGAGATTTTGACATTATTTTGTCTATCTAGTACGACTGATAAATGTCAAAATCTCAAAAAAAGAGTACAGCTCCTCAGTCACGTCAGTACAGTACTCAGGCAGGGTCTACACCTCTGCTCTAGTGTGAATGAAGAACCGAAAACCCAAGAAATTATCTGTCCGTCGTGCTACCTGAATAAAACTACAAAACACACCTTTACAAAACGGAGCGAAACTTCCACCATTGATAAACAGTTGATGAAGCATTTATGGGTAGTCTTGAGGGAGATTTGTTAGAAGAAGTCCGGAAGATTATACATGTCACATTTTCATCAACCATGTCAACAACAACATGCAATGTGCAACGTGCTACTGCAACTGCTGTGACAGAACTATTGAGGGCGCAATATTCTGAATTAAATTCTCACAGAAATTTTGAGAAAAAATAATTATTTGTATTTATATAGAGGGCGCCCCCGTTTTTCC
This sequence comes from Marthasterias glacialis, assembly GCA_911728455.2. Classification (NCBI taxonomy): domain Eukaryota; kingdom Metazoa; phylum Echinodermata; class Asteroidea; order Forcipulatida; family Asteriidae; genus Marthasterias; species Marthasterias glacialis. The sequence continues at coordinate 35,228,726 of OU452219.1, forward strand.
GCCTTCCAAAACTACACATGCGTTTTCAATGTCTGGCTGTCAAAAAAAAACCTAAAACAACAACTGTCGTCTGCTCACGTGTGTCTTCAAACCAACATATTTTCACCCGAGAACCTCTGTAAGTACGCATTTTGTGTCCATTTTGTAAATTATTACATCTAGACTTAGTTGAAAGGTAGGTTGGCGTCCATTTTTGTGTTTAGAAGAATTAAACTTGAAGTGTTTGGCAACTGATAACGATGACCGAGATCGGGACTGTTCTTCTGTCTGTTCTGGCTGCTGTAGTGTAAAGTGTTTAGCATGTTTAGTCCGAGTTACTGGGTCTAACATATCGCTCTTTTAACAATTGGATATTATCTGATATGCCAAATAATATCCAAAATGTTAAAAAAATGTTGCTGGATCTCGGACTACTCGTTAAGAGCAGAATAGAGAGAGTAATCTTGACAGTCAGTAATGTTGTTTCATGTTTGAGATGTGGTCGTTGCCTCACGTCTGAGCTGACACTGCAGATGTGATACACTCACTGGGACACTGGCTAAAGTGACAGTTTACAGTGCATGGTATGATGCGCTGCCACTGGTCTGGTCTTCCACAAGGGGAGGGAGGGAGTCCAGAGTATCATTTAGTAATACAAGTATTGACACTAATAGTAATATTATGGGGCTATTGACGTAAACCTTATAAATGCAGCTGACGTCGTGAGTCCCATATACCGTATATAGAGATATGTACAACAGCACCCTCATTGAGGTTAAGACAGCAATAAGTTTACAGTAGGAAAATGACTGTGCATACTCTATAATATTAAACATTATTAATAATTTATATGGCTTATTAAAGCTCTGCCCAGTCAACAGTAAGGCGGCCCACCTCACTAGTAGTAGTACTATAAATTCAAACTGTTCATTTTGTGTCATGTATGAGATTTTGCTTGACCTCTAATATCAAGAACTCACACAGTTTGGATGTGTAAATGCAATGGCGTATCTAGACATTTTCATTTGGAGGGGCAGGTGGGGGCAAACATTTTATTTGGGGGGTCCAAAGAAGTACAAATTACTTTATGCTTACCATTCACGAACTATGTTGATAGTTGATACCAAACCATGTAACGTAGTTTCAAAACAGTAATCAGAATATAGTTTCCAGGTAAGGCACTAAATATTGCGAAACCAAACAAATCTTAGAGCACTTGTCGTTTTTATTAAATAATTTTGCATAAGATTTAGGAGTTATTGTACACAACATTCTCAAATTAGACTCTATGAGCAATCACTATATAGAATTGTTGTTGTATGTTTTATGTTGTAAATACCCAAAACATGACAATATTGGGATAATTGTAAGCCATTAAAAAAGAATATTTCTTAATACAGAATTGGGTTTGATTTGAATCATTAGTCATGAAAGGGACATTAAAATAGGCCTACCTCTCATGAGGTTCTCATGGTGACCTGCGAATTCCTCTATGAATTCATCAAGGTCTATGGCCTCCGTGCATTCTCGTTCAATGTGAAGAACACCAAGATCGCTCAAGCACTTATCCTACATTGTGTTTCGAAGCTAATGGTCTGTGTTAAGACCATGTAACATAAGCTTCGTGACTTCCAGTGACCCTGTTACCGCAAAACCGCGACCTGGAAATACCAGCAATTACGATCGCGCGGACGTTTCCGTCCATTTGTTATGACTGGGCTATAAAGTTCACAAACTGATATGATTGACAGTGCATTTTATGCATGACAAATTAAACAATTGATATATTAAAAAAACACCTTTCTGTGATTTCATATGGGGGGCAAGGGGGGGGGGGCAAGAGTTCTGGGTGGGGGGGGGGGGGGCAGGCCCCCCCTGCTCCCCTCTGGTTACGCCACTGTGTAAATGGAATCATTGTATAATGTGTTAGTACTGCAATCTAGTTTTGTCTGTTTGCAGACTGCGCAAACTTTGCTTTGAGCTTCATTTAAGTTCACCAACTTAACTGATCAGTTCATTAGCTAGGGGACTGACTACAACATGCCTGAAAATTACACTGTAGTCTGTGACAGTGGCTGGACTAGTTGCGTTAATTCTAACCCTTGATCCTCCCATCATTTGTAGACCAGAGTACCCTACAACAGTCAGGAGGAGTGGTTGGTAAGATTATCGCTATGGCTGGGCAAGTTAACTTTATTTTAAGTCAAACTTTCTGGATCAGACTAGGATCAACCTGCCTCTCACTGTAGAAATTGTCCACTCTAAGTCATTGTCACTGCCAATATGCAAATTGTACTACCAATTAATTTCCATTTTTATTTTATTTATCACTTCTTTTATCCACTACAGATAACTCATGCATGGCTCCTGTACATAAACATTTTTGGAATGAATTCTGGGACTGCATAACTCATGATTAACTTGTCAGCATAAGATTACCGCCTTAAAACTGGTGAGTTTTTCAAAACCTAATTATACCTACTCTTTTAATGTAAAAGAGTGAAAACATCACTCTCTTGCCCGAGTGGTGGTGTAATTTTCACTCTTTTTAGAGTGCAATTATCAATAGTTTGCTCTTTTAGAGTGAAATTTGAGTGAACTTCACTCTGAATGAGTGAAAAAGAAAATGTTTCCACTCTAAAAAGACTTGTCCGCCATATGGCTCTTTTAAAAGAGTGGTATGGCGGACAACTCTTTTTAGAAGGTAAGAGAGTGATGTTTTCACTCTTTTACATTACGAGAGTAGGTATTTTGTTAATTTTATTTAACCATCCTCTTTTAATGCTAGAGTCTGGAGCCAAAAACATTATTACTTATACTTTGACCCTGTCCCCCTCCTATTTGAAAAAGTGTCACAAAGAAAATAGTTAGAGAGGAGCTTGGGAATACATTTTGCTGTTTTGGGGGTGGGATGGGATACAAGGATAGAAATAATAAAATACTAATAGTAAAAATAAGAGTGGTTTAAAAGAAAAAGAATAAAACACAGCAGCAAACTGGAGTGGGGGGGCTGGTAGGGAGTGAAGCCCCAGCCCAAAATCATTTCTGTCTGTCTGATCCACCAAAAACAAACACCCTACTTTTAAGCATTATATCTTCTCCTTCTGTAAGCATCAAAATTGTCTACTCTATAGGTATTCATCCAAACCACTGCTCACTTTTTTGATCAGCCCACTTTATGCTCCTTTCCTTTCTTTGTACTACATTTCAAAACTACACCCCGCTTTTATACCATGACTTCATCCCAATTATGCACCCCACTTTTGAAATTATCCTGATTTGTTGTGTATATCTTCTATTCACATACCTTCTAATATGCACCCTTCTTTTCTATTAATCTTGATCCACCCCAGTTTTCGACCCCTTTTACCAACAAGCTGCATCCCACTTGCCTGTTTCTGGACACGCCCCCAATATTCTGCCAGCTTGCTTACTATTTATATCAATCTCAAAGATGCCAAAAAGATGAGTTCATTATCATCATTTTTGTTTGGAACTGCACCCAAATACCTAAGTGCACCTTCAATTCCAATCCTGTCTACCAATTTGGATCCAACTCTGACATTTGATATGTTCCCCCCTCCCAAACTCGATCCATCCCAAACATACCCCCCCCCCCTAAAAAACGTGTTTTTTTTTGTTTTACAATTTAAATTTATGATCTGCCCTTCTTTCATGTAACCCTCTGTTCTAATGATCTATTAGATCAACCCCATTAATTTATGTATATAACCCACTTACCATGTTTCAGATCCACCTTTTTATATCCACCCCTCCTGCACTGACTGGTGCCATCTTATTATACCCCATTTTTTTTACTAACCACATCTTCCCCATTATCTAACAAATTTTTCTTCACCACACCAAACCCACCCTGTGCATTTATGCATGCTAGTTTTGAACAATCTAGATGGAAAACCAACATTCTAACCTTCACAGTGCCAACCTACACCCCCCCTCCCCGTTTTCTGTCACTAAACCTGCCGCCCCATCATCCAACATGCTACTCAACTGCCATTTCTATGGATGAGGATCCTAAACAGTGTATTACTTTTTTGCCTTTTGACTTAATTTTTCTTTGCTTCTTTTTCTACTACAGATCACTCTTTGTTCTTGCACATAATGTTCTTGGATTAAACTCTTGGACTGTATGACTCATGATCAACCCTTCAGCATAAGATTATCAGTTTTAACTCATTCAAGGTCCTAAATAATGCTGGTAAGTGTATAAAAAACTAGTTAAAATATTGTTCAGCTATGGCCTCTTTCTGCCGGTGTCCGGAATCATAATTATTATGAACGAAAATTGCCCCCTCATTTTCCTTCTCATTAATTGTATTTTTTTACCCATTACCCATCATGCCAGCACATATCTTTGGAGGGAGCTTGGAAATCAATTCTACCTTTGGGAAGGGTGGGGTGGGGTGGGGTCTTAAGAAAAAAACACTAATTTACAAGAACAAGTTTTGGGGGAATGCCTCTCCTATCCCTAAATCTTTTTTTCTTTTTGATCCATCTTGAACAGAAACCCTACATTTCTACATATTCTCTACTTTTATAAGCACACAACAGAGTTTCTACCTACAGGTATCCATCCCAACCACACCCTGCACTGTTAATCTTTCAGATCTGCCCCCTTTATGCCCCTCTTTTCTAATGACATCATGTACATCCCAGTTTCTACTAATAAAATCCCTTCTAATATGCGCTCTTCTTTTCTACCTATCTTGATCTACACCCTTTATTTTCTTTCCTTTTCTACCAACAACGTGCACCCCACTTTCCTGTTTCTGGACCCGCCCCCAACATATTGTCAGTTGCTGTTTATCAATTCCAAAAGCATAGACTTATACAGTATTATCCTTTTTTGCTGGATCCAACCTAAAAAAATTGGGCCCCTTACATTTCAATGTCTGTCTATTCTTAACTTGTCTGTCAATCTGAATTCATCGCTGCAATAATAATGAAAAAAAGTAAATAAAAAAAGTATGCACATGCACAAAATCTCTAACAACAAATCATTTTTTGATTTTTTATTTTCTAAGTAGAATCAGCAAAATTAGAATCACCATTTCTTATTTTGATTGCTGCATTCAAAATAAGCTTAGAGGTATTACACATTATATCACTGACAAAGAATGTATTCTCTTTTTTTTGGTTTATTCTTGAAAAAATGTTCACAGGTTGATTTGGTAGTTTAAAACTATGAATTTACTCTTCCAAACTGAACCTAAAATGAAAGACTAAAAAATCCTTGAATCCAGGAAACAACTTTTTGGATCAACTTTGATCGTTAAGTGTGTTACTATTTACAGGATTTTGTTTAAAAACTGAAACTTTTCTCTACCTTTGAATGCGTTTTGACAATAAGACAACCAATACAGTGTACAATGTTACGTGTACTGTTGAACATAAAAACCAAGAAGTGGGGGTTTATTTTGTACTAGCATTCAAGCCAAAAAAAGGTTTTTATGCAAAATTGTACTACCCATTTATTTGCATGATTACCACATGTTGCCCTGTCTCCTTCTAGTATGTATCAATACCACACATGCATCCTACTTGTTTGCCGTTATGGACCCACCCTAAACATGTTCACCCCTTCTACTTTGAATCTATACCTATCTCAAACTTTCACCCCACTTCTTTGCCATTATGGACCAGCCCCAAACATGTTACCCCTTCTTCTTTAAATCTATCTCAAGGTTTCACCCCATTTGTTTGCCACTATAAACCTGCCCCAACCCAAACATGTTACCCCTTCTACTTTAAATCTATCTAGATCTCAAACTTTCACCCCACTTGTTTGCCATTATGGACCTGCCCCAAACGTGTTACCCCTTCTTCTTTGAGTCTATCTCAAACTTTCACCCAACTTGTTTGCCATTATGGACCCAGCCCAAACATGTTACCCCTCCTACTTTGAATCTATTATTCTCAAACTTTCAAATCACATGTTTGAAATTATGAACCCACCACAACATGTTACCCCCTCTACTATTATCAAAGAAGATGGAGGCTGAAGATAGAAGATTGTATATGTTTATAGAGTGATCATAGGGTTGTTGCTGATGGGGTGAAGTGTTTCAATTTGTGTGAACTCTGTCCCCTTTGAACAATTATCAAAGAAGATAGAGGCTGAAAGAGACAACAATGATCTGCTTTCCCCCTGCTTCTCATCCCCTCCCTGTCCCCTCTAACATGTCTAATGTTACTTTCTTGAAGGTACAACATAGAGTACATATGTGGCTCTAATGCAAGACAGTTCTAATGAAGTTTTAATGTTCTGCTATTGTCATAAACAACTTCAAATAACTGTTGATTGGTGGCATTTGAAATTTTAAGCAAATGTTAACTTTTATTTGTAGGACACTCAAGATGATGATGAGCCTGGGTCTGAAGGATGCACCAGCTTGACTGAAGAGAGCCCTTGAGATGGAGCGTCATCATGAATTCAAATACTTTATCTTGTCACTACCTCAAGCTACTTGAGTTGTTCAACTTTATTATTGATTCAATACTAGGATATTAAGGTATGTCTGATGTTTTAACTTTGATCTATTGTAAAAAGGTCTGTTTATGTCGATTCTCGTAAAAAACCCTACCCACACTGGGAGACCGTATTCACATTTGCTAACAGAGAATGCTGATAAAAGTTATAAATTACATCTGATTTAATGTCTTATTGCGTAAACAGATCTTTATTGTATGCAGTCTTGGGGCTGTTTTTGTTATGTAGCAGCGATGTAGCCAGGATTGCTTCATTGGGGGAGGGTAGGGATGCACGGGGGCAATGCCTTTCATCGGGGGGCATTGCCATTTAGTGGGGGGGGGGGGGGGGGGGGAGAGACCATGTTTTTTTAATGAATGTTGAGGCATGTGGAGGGGGGGGGACACTGGAAATTTGCTGTTAAAATTTGCTTTGAACATTGCTGTTCATACTTTGTTATAATAGACCCATGTACTGATGACGTTACGCTTTGTTTACATGTGGCTTTCTTATGGTGGGGACCAGGGAATGGGGGGGCTATGAATTCAAAGCTCCCATTGGAAAACACATTATGTAAACAAAGTGTTACGACATCAGTGCAGGGGGTCTATTGTAGAGAGTTATATACGTTCTTTATGATCAAATTGTCAAGTTGTGACACATAAGTTCTTTCTATGAACTCAAGTAGATCAAGAATGCTGCGCACTGCAGCGATTATATCGATGAACATTCTATTACTTGCTGTTAAACGTTTGGCATACATGTGAAGCCTTGTAGTCAGATAGATGATTTAGTATACTTCACGTATGTAGCCTAGTCTTTTACAGTTATTCTTATGTAAACGGCATTAGTTGAGTTTAAGTTTATGCTAAAGGGTACACTTGGATAATTAGTTTGGTTTTATTTTTTGACTGATAAATTTGGTTGAATTTAATCTTTTATAGCCCATTAAGGAAAGCTAGAAGCAAAATGTGTACGCACTCATTAGACCATTTCTGTAGAATCTAAACATACAGAAGCCTAAAGTGACCATCCATGTTTCCATATTTCCAAGTTGTTGCATCTTTCGAAGATCCTGTTATGCAAAACAAGTACTGTGAATCATTAAAACATCGTCTTGTGTAAATAAGATATCTTAGTTATGTTGGTTTCTTGCATTCCTTGATACATTGCTTGCAAATATAGAACGTTGATGGTCTTTCTTAAGCCTCTAAACAATTACTGAAGAAATTCTCTATGCATTAATTGGAGCCATTTCTGTCTGGTTCCCTGTCTCCAAGTCCTCCTTGAACACTGATTATAATGATAGAAAACATGTACCAGTCTTTTTTCTTGCCATTATTTTGTTTCGACTCATAGCCTCTCTCTTACGATGTAGAATGCATGAAAGAACCAATTTCTGTGTTCATGTGTTTTTAATGGAGAGTTATATTTTGTGCTTAAAGCAGATGCAAATATAAGGAATTCAGTCTTCTTTGATGTAAAAAAGTATTAAAGTAGTTTTAAAAGCTAAAATGATGTTTAAAGGCTTATTTATTTGAAACAAATGCTTTTTCTTGATTAATTTTGATGAGTGTGAATGTGTGAGTGGTGTACAACACCATGGAAAGTTTGGAGAATGTGTTTCAGACCGTTTCAAGGCACTGTCAAGCTGTAACTAAGCAATTTAGTGATTTTTAGCAGTGAAATTGATAACATCATTTTTTTTATTGAAAAAAAAAAATTTCCAAAAAATATTTAACGAGCGTGCGTTTCAGGCGATTTTAAAAAAATGAAAGACCGTTAATTATTATTTTTTGCAGATTTTTTTTTTTTTTTTTTTTTCAAATATTTTTTATAAAAATATTTAACGAGCGTGCGTTTCAGGCGATTTAAAAAAAATGAAAGACCGTTAATTTTTTTTTTTTTTTTTGTAATTAAAAAAAAAAATGAAAAATTTCGTCTTCCCTTTCCTGCCCCGTCCACCCCGCTCTCCTCCTCTCTCTTTCCCCTCCATCGTCCTCTTCTCCCTCTTGTGTATCTCCGCCATGTTGTCTCCTCTTCTTTGCGTCTTGTGGTCCTCCGTGTGTGTTCCTCTTGTGAGCGTGTCCTCTTCTTGTCTTGATCTCTTGTTCTTGTCCGTGCTTGCTTGTCCTTTGCCGGGGTTCGAACCCGTGCAGGTCTTGCGATCTTGTTCCCTCACGTGCGTGCGCTTATCCACTAGGCCACAACTTGATCCGGGACCGGCAAACATTTTTGGACCCGATAGATATTAGATCGAAATGTCTTTCATTCACGTAAGCAAATACACATTGTAATATATTTGAAAGGGCGCCCTCTATCTTATTTTAATAGGGCGCCCTCTGTTGACATTATTTATTTTTCTCATTTATTTAATTTATGATGAGCGCCCTCTATTGACAGATTGTTGATTGTCAACTTTTTGGATGGAATAAAAAGATACATTTTAAGAACACTTAATTAATTTGTCGATTTGTTTTTTCTTGAGAAATTATTTCCCAGATTCCAAGTATAAACTTAATTTATTTAAATTAAATAATATTAAATGTAAAAACACCAAGCTGAATAACAGATGCAGTGAGAAGGTATTACTTTTGTTTGAAAAATACATATCATTTTATTTATTTTTAACCATGTGAGATATTACAAAATATGATATATTTTACAATAACATTAAAATTGGAAAGTATTTGTTGTTAAGGTACACTTTAAAACTCTAGATAAAAAAAGTTTACCTTCACCACCAAATTAATGGATCAAGATTCTGTAAGTTATGTTCAAACTAAAAAAAAACTCAACACTGAGAATTAAAAAACAGGCATCGAACAAGTACTAAGTTCATTGTAAATAACCAATGATAGTTTGACACAGCTGATCAAAATAATTGAACTGGAAAAAACAGTACTGTGTGTTGTACCCAACAAAAACCAACAGCGTACCATTTTAGAAGTCCATGTGAAATTATCAGAGGGCGGGGGGGGGGGGGGGGGGAGGGGTGTTGCAGCGACTCAATGAGAGGAGGTATTGCTCTTGGCAGCCACTTGTCAAATACATGTAAACGGTCACTCCCTCAGCACAAAGCTGTAATAGTAAAGCATCTTCAATGCAGAATGCAAGATCATTATTCAGAGTCTTTACTGTCATTCTCAACAAAAGTCAAGAGGGCTGAAGAACTGTAGCAGAGTCTTTGCACATTATTAACCTCAAATCAGCAATGAATTCTACACAATGTCAGGTGAGGTATGATCCAATGATTGAGGGTCCAAACAGTGTTCCTTTCTTCTTTTGGATTCACAAGGTCCACAGTAGTCCGTTGGGGTGGACATCATTCCTTTCTCCTTGGTGTTGGTGGACAGCATGTCTACAACCAAAATGATGTAAAAACATTTGTCAAATTTTACTTGGCATCAACTTGACGAAGAAAAAAAGTTCAAAAATATAAAACAAGGAAAAAATCATGTTTTACAAAAGGAAAATTAATTAGAAAATTTTACGTGAAAATGCATAAAAAAAGTTGCTCCCCAAAAATTTAACCAACTACGAATATTGACTCTGTGTGAAGAACAAAAAAAATGTTTTTACCAAACTGAAAATATTGACACTGCACAAAAAAAAAAAAAAAAATTCTCAATGAACAAAAACATGCAAAAATTAACCTGACACTACACACACAAAATGTTTCTCGCAAAAATTTAACAGTTTGAAAATACTGACACTGCACCCCCAAAAATGTTTCTCAAAGAAAAAAAACTGAAAAATTTAACCAGACACTACCAAAAGTAAAAATCTTCCAAAAAAGTTAACAAAGTTGAAAGTATTGATGCCGCACCAATGCTTCTATCCCATCATTTACAAGTGTCTTCCAAGCCCCTGGAAAACATTATAAAAAATGTTGTGCACCTAAATTTAGTTGAGGTGGGTTAGATTGGGGTTAGAGTTGAAAATGGGGTTAGGGTTAGAGTTGAAAATGGGGTTAGGGTTAGGGTTGAAAACGGGGTTAGGATAAGAGTTTGAAATGGGGTTAGGGTAAGGGTTGAAAATGGGGTTAGGGTTAGAGTTGGAAATGGGGTTAGGGTTAGGGTTGAAAATGGGGTTAGCGTTAGAGTTGGAAATGGGGTTAGGGTTAGGGTTGAAAATGGGGTTAGGGTTAGAGTTGGAAATGGGGTTAGGGTTAGGGTTGAAAATGGGGTTAGGGTTAGACTTGGAAATGGGGTTAGGGTTAGGGTTGAAAATGGAGTTAGGGTTAGAGTTGGAAATGTGGTTAGGGTTAGAGTTGGGAAATGGCATTAGGGTTGGTAATGGCGTCAGGTTTGGAGATCAGGTTAGGGTTGAGTTGGAAACGTGGTCTGGGTAAGAAACAGGGTTTGGATTAGAAATGGGGTTAGGGTAAGAGCTGGTAAAGGGGTTGGGATTGGAAATGGGGTTAGGGTCGGAATAGTGTTGAGTTTGGGTTGGGTTATGCTTTAGGGTTGTGCTTTTCAAGCATTAAAAAACCTAGCAATCTTTGAGATTGCAATAAACATATTACATGTATATTTCAAGAAACATACTTAGAAGAGTTTGCGGGGATTCTAAATCATTTTACCTCCCAGCCTCAATTTGGTTACATGAATTTCAATTGGATAAGAAGGTGGCTGTACCCTGTATCAAGTTTGAGTCTGAACAGCTATCAGCTACAGGAACAGTTTACCTGAACCTTGTCTGCCTTATGCCAAGTAATGACAGGATAGATAAATTAATCTAACATGATTGATGTTTACTCACCATGGTGTGGAGATTTACTGTTGATATTCTGAAGTGTGATTTATGATTGTCTCTCAATAGGATTGCCAGGTACACCACAAACCTGACAAAATTAATAAAAAAGAAGAGGCATTCACAAAAGGTACAAAAAAATCAATCACCATATTTTACTTTACACTTTGATAAAATCTGATGTCATTTGCTTAATTTTTTGTTGAGAAATTGGTCAACAAACTTTTGACTAATTAGCGTCACCTCTATAAATGTAAAACACCTGCAGAGAAAAACTTTGTATCACTTAAATAAAATCAACATTATATCAACTACCACAAAAAAAGTATGTAAAAATTATACCTTACCTTTCGCTCGACTTTTTTGCATTTATAATTTTTTTCATTTTTAAAATGTAAGCAACATTTTCAGAAAGATTTGTGATAGCTTTACAGTTTTTTGTTGTTGAACATAACATAGCAAGGACAAGAAACACTGAAAATGTATGCATTATGTCAAGAACGTATGTACAGTGTGAAGATGAAATTCCAGGCCTGTGTGAACCTTGCCCGTTTATTTATGAATAATTCATTATTTGGAAATGACAACTTATCCTTGATAGAAGTCTACATGTCTCCTTTATCACGGCATTTCTTATCACACGATCCACAGACATCAGCATCATTTCACCCTGGATCTTGTATAGTTCATTTGTCCACACATGAATCAGATGACACCACAAGACTAAAAAACGAAGACTGTCATGTTTGATTGAGCTGAACTCTGAAGCATTCCAAGTACAAAGCTTGAATATAGCACAGATCCTTGTATGCAGAATGTCAGGTGCTCTAAAATATTATGATCCAAAATGCAGAATATCAAAAGTCATACAATGTTATGACAGGTTAGCATTCAATACTGCAGAATGTCAGGAGACACAGGGCTTTTGCACACCATTCTACAAAATGTCTACAGAGCTGGTCTGTCAAACATTTTGTTTCTTCTTAACGATCAACAGGAAGGACACACCATCACCTGCAAGTTAAAAACAAAATGCAATATTGAATGTAAAATTAACGAAATTTGCCCAATTATAACATATTTCTGTTGGTTACAACACACAAATGACCTTTGTGAAATTTTAAGATGTGACCGAAATACATGTTAGCTTTGAAATTGAACTTGTGTAATATGTCTTGACTGCAGTCGTTACTCATTGACATTGTTTCTAAATTGTTTTTTTTAGGAGTGCATGTCAAAATTGCCCTTAAACCCTCGCTGCAGACAGAATTTCTTTTTACTTAGCTGGACCAACCAGTAACTCATCCTGCAAGTGCAAAGCTATTAATTATAAATCACTTGGTGAATTGGAGTGCCAGCCAAGACTTAAACTTGTTTATGTCGTTTTCACAAATTGCATACCCTTGTGCTAAGTAAGGGACATCCTTGGCACAAGGGTCAATCAATTACTGCACTGAGACAGGTGGCTGCTGTCCTTCAACACGTCTTACTCTGCTGCAGCGGTTAGGGTCTGGCCAATAGGAGTCTACAGGCTTGTGGGGGTATACCAGGGGTGAGGATTACATGGAATCTTGGCCTGATTGGCTATTGAAAGAAAGTATGACCTCATTTGCTAAAACATGGAGCATTTTTTTACCTTCCCGCTGACACCAGGGTTTTTAAACTTGTTTGTGTGATGTAGACAACAAAGGACCTATTAACTATTTCCTGTCATAGACACGATCAAACCGAACATTAATAGTCGTACTTACCGGGGTTAGCAGTGACAACATTTCAAATTCGAAGATACATGTGCGCAGACGAAAATTATGACAGTTCTGATGTTGTTTACCTAGTAAATGACACTAAGGTACACTGCGCAGCGCTGTCACATTCACATCACTCCCCCCATTCTTTCCGTCAGTGGCCTCTTGAGGGCGTCAGAATAAAAATTTAGCTAAATTTTAATTTCTTTTTTAATTCAAATTATTTTTTAAAGTGTATGATTTTTTACGAATGTGTCTAAATTAACAGATGCAACTATGCTTATGGCTACCAGATAAGCTTCAAAAGCCAAACTTACAGTTCACCCAATAATCATCTTTTTATATCCAAATCAACTTAACCAAACCTGGACAAAATGGTCTGGGGCCTTTTTGATGTATGTGAATCTGTAGTCATTATTGCATGATGCAGGCAGGGAACACAACAATTGAAGCGACAGACTAAGCAGTGGTATCTTTTCACAATTATCATTCATAACTCAACCCTCATCAAATTAGAGTTCTATAAATAAGAATAACTTCACAAGATTTTCGATGGAATTTTATTTAAAAATTAATAAAGTTTTGTGTTTTTTGGTACTGATTCTATTTTTTCCAAACTCTTACTGCTTCACTTTGGAATTCACCTTTTTCCTCTTTTCTGCCTGCCAAAAAATTAATAAACAAATTCAAAATTTAAAACTTCTGTTTGAAACTTAATCTTTGAACCCCCTCCGCCCCTCCCCCTTTTTAAAGTTCTTTCCATCAGTGGCCTCTTGAAGGCGTCAGAATGAAAATTAATAAAATTTAAATATTTATAATATATGATTTTATACGAATGTGTCTAAATTAACAGGTGCAACTGTGGCTATGGCTACATCACTTAAACCGACTAAGCTTCAAAAGCCAAACATATACCCAGTTCACCTAATAATCATCTTTATCATATCCAATTCAACTAAATGTAACCAAACCTACACTGGAAGGACAAACGTAGTCTGGGGCCTTTTTTGATGTATGTAAATCTGTATTCATTATTGCATGATGCAGGTAGGGAACACAACAAACGTAGTGACATGCTAAGCAGTGGTACCTTTTCACAAGACACCGATCCAGTAGGCAAATGTTTAAAATGTATGATTTCCTTTACCAATGTGTCTAACTTAACAGGCTATGGCTACATCATTTAAACCGGCTAAGTTCAAAAGCCATACTCAATTCACCTATTTATCATCTTTATCATATCCAATTCAACTAAATGGAACCAACCCAACACTCGAAGGACAAAATAGTCTGGGCCTTTTCGATGTATGTGAATCTGTATTCATTACTGCATGATGCAGGCAGGGAACACAACAAACGTAGTGATAGACTAAAAGGTGGTACTTGTGAGCAACTTTATCAATATTGGTAGGCTGATCACAGGCAACAAAGGATCATACAAAAAGAGGCAAATATATTTATCTGAAAGTTTGAAAAACTTAAATAAATCACTTCTCAATAGAGAAAAACTATCATTCAGAAGTCCTCCAAATAAAAAAGGGTGAAAAATAAACAATCAATTAGTCCATTTACTTATTTCATATCAACACACTTTTTTATTATGACTCAAAAATAATTTATTGGAAGACGTATTATGTTACAGACAATATCTAACAAATGGATTGTACAACTTTACTACTTAAAAAGTACAGTTGCCCCCACCCCCCCCCCAAAAAAAAAAAAAAAATAAATAAATAAATAAAACAAATAAATAAAAAAAATTAAATAAAAAAATAATTAATTAAATAAATAAAAAATAACAAAATAAAATTCGGGCAAAGCTAAGAAGAAAAAAACCCAGAAATACTTTTTATTAGGAATTGGTACAATTTGTGTTTCGATCTGTGTACAATTTCAGGAAAATACAAGAATATTTTTCTCATCAAGTAATGATAAGAATATTTTGTTCTTTGCTCTCACCACAATAATTTTTCATTTTTGTGAATAATAATAAAACAAATTATAGGAAACAAAATGTACTAAACATAAATCCAGAAAAATTTCGAGTCAAACTGAATAAAACCTTTGCTGATAAAAAGAGTGTAAAAAGGCCACGACATTTCCTTAACATATTGATAAAAAGTCTTGAAAATGTCATTTTAAACAATCATCAACTGCAGAGGAAAGTGCCAGAGTACTGAAGGCTTTGCACTGTGTTTTTTTAATATTCAATGGTACAGCTGAGACACCAAAAACGAGGAAATCATCTGCTTAGCTGAAAGATTGCATGCCTGCTTTGAATAGAATGAAAATATCGGATACATTTCTGAAATAAAAATATTATCAATCAAGGCACTTGATTACATATCTTTATTATAATATTGCATTAATATTCTCTGAAATTAATTCTTAAAATCATAACTTCAGTTTAACACTGTTGATTACTTTGTCAACATAAATAAAAACTATTTATGTTCCAATCTAACATTTTCTTTAAGCTAAAATGTAGAGGTCATGTTACTGAATCAGTCAAAAATAATATCCATTCTTATATTGTTTACATACTGTAATAACACTCACAGAGTCCGTTACAGAATAAGGTGGTTAACTAACCGCTTACATTGTAAGTTTTGGAACTAGATTTCTTTGGATGTATATCTACCATTGACTTCATGTTTTTATTAGACCAACCAATCTGGAATTTAATGGTAGCCACATGGACATTTCTGGAAGTGTGAAAACTACACATTTAGATCAGTAAACTTGTCTTTTTATGAGAAAAAAACTCGATCAAGATAAAATCACCCTTGGGAATCCATGGTTTAAAGTTATTGTTTACTGTAGTTACTATGGTAATGCTCTTGTCTTTGGGGTTTTAGACTCAACAACTTATCAAGTTAAAATTACGCATGTGATTCCTGTTTTTAAAGTTATTTGTATACTGTTACCATGGCAATGTTTTTATCTTTGGGGTTTTAAACTACTAATTGCATCTCCATATTTGGATATCTCCAGTCCTTGAATGGTTGGTGAGTTTCCTTGACGGATTGTGGGGCCACCTAGCGTCGGATGTTAAGAGCGCCACCAGCCTTATCATTTGTTCCTAAAGCAAGAGATAAAATATTCAGGTTAAGCACTTTGTGACAGATTACTCTAAATTTTCACTTCAAAGGTTCAAAGCAATATAACAAAACTTGGATGTGTTCCCTGACTAGATGGCATGCACAGGTCACACCAAAATGTCTGACCCCATCCTCTCTGAGTCAATCCATTTACCAAGTTGCGCATCATAACTATTATTATTACTACTGCTACTGCTACTGCTACTGCTACTGCTACTGCTGCTGCTGCTACTGCTACTGCCATTTCTTACTGCTACTGCTACTGCTACTGCTACTGCTACTGCTACTGCTGCTGCTACTGCTACTGCTACTGCTACTGCTACTGCTACTGCTACTGCTACTGCTGCTGCTGATGCTACTGCTACTGCCATTTCTTACTGCTACTGCTACTGCTATTGCTACTGCTACTGCTGCTGCTGCTGCTGCTGCTACTGCTACTGCTACTGCTACTGCCATTTCTTACTGCTACTGCTACTGCTACTGCCATTTCTCACTCCTACTGCTACTGCTACTGCTACTACTACTGCTACTGCTACTGCTACTACGGATGTGATCTCAACATATCTAGCTAGGACCCCATCCTCTCTGAGTGATCCATGTACCAAGTATAGCATCATGACTTGGGATGTCTTTTCTAGATATCTACCTAGCACCCCTTCCTCTCTGAGTGATCCATTTACCAAGTTTAGCATCATAACTTGGGATGGCATTTCTAGATATCTTGCTAGCACCCCATCCTCTCTGAGTGATCCATTTACCAAGTTTAGCATCATAACTTAGGATGTGATCTCTGGATATCTAACTAGCACCCCATCCTCTCTGAGTGACCCATTTAGCATCATAACTTGGGATGTAATCTCTAGATAACTAACTAGCACCCCATCCCCTCTAAATGATCCATTTACCAGGTTTAGCATCATAACTCGGGATGTGATCTTTAGATATCTGACTAGCACCCCATCCTCTCTGAGTGATCCATTTACCAAGTTTAGCATCATAACTTGGGATGTGATCTCTAGATATCTGACTAGCACCCCATCCTCTCTGAGTGATCCATTTACCAAGTTTAGCATCATAACTTGGGATGTGATCTCTAGATATCTGACTAGCACCCCATCTTCTCTGAGTGATCCATTTACCAAGTTTAGCATCATAACTTGGGATGCCATCTCTAGATATCTGACTATCACCCCATCCTCTCTGAGTGATCCATTTACCAAGTTTAGCATCATAACTTGGGATGTCATTTATAGATCTAACTAGCACCCATCCTCACTCAGAAAGGTTTAAATATTAAATGGTCCTGCTTTTAGGCGGGCTAGAAAATCAGCCTGGACAACTAGTAATTTAGCTTAGTGAATCAAGGGGACTTTCACTTTACTTCACTGCCACAGAGTAGTTATCATAAGCAAGTTTTTAAAGATTATATACAAAAATACCAATGTCTGAACATAAAGTAATGAAATTAAAAATGAAAGTAATGGGAGACTTTGTACTGCTAGGTGGCAGCAGACTTACCAGGTAAATTACCATTGTTTGCGTAGTTCTGAGCATTCGCACATTTCCAAGAACAATGGATTTACCTCATAAGTCTGCTGCCACCTAGTGTCCTCAAAAGTCTCCCATTGAATTATGGTGCATGATTTCCTACTGTTGTAAAAGTAGGCTGATGGGCAAGAAACCTAATGGGAGGAGACAACAGCAATCACTAAACAACCTCATCTTGGAAGGGAGAGGCAGATATGACACCATGAAACGCCTAGCCCAAGACAGACTTCTATGAGGGCAGAATACCCAAAGAGAGAGAGAAGAAATTTCAGTACCTCTCTCTAGCTGGCGAAGATTGCTCCAGTAAGTCCATACAGCGACGTCTGATTTATCATCTCAGCAGTTTCTGAGAACTTGTCATCAGGGTAGACGTAGACAGTGACAAACGGGACCAAAGATTCCTTCTCACATGAGCTTCTCATTTGGAGCATCTGTCTCAAAGATGGTTGGCTCCACATAATACCCCTTGCTGCAAAACAACATAAAAATATTACATCTTTAAAGGTAAATTATAGGATTGGTGCATCTGATCGTGCATCTTTGTCTGATTCGATACATACACAAAAAAATCGAAACCCGTGAAAATATGGGCTCAACCTGTCATCCGAGTCAGAAGAAAATAGTGAAAAACCGTGCACACTTTTCAGCATTGTAAACACACTGGTGTACCTCAAGTCTTGGGTAGAATGCCTGGATTACTATCCACTAAACTTCAACATGGTGTGTATGGCTAAGGTGCACATATTGGTGTACCTCAAGCATGTCAAGTCTTGGGTAGAGTACATGGATTACTACCCACTAAACTTCAACACTGTGTCTTTGGCTAAGGTATGCTAATTGGTGTACTTCAAGTCTTGGGTAGAGTGCCTGGATTACTTTCTTTTAAAGATTACATGCCTGTTAAGCAACAAAGCTTTTCAGATTTTAATATTGCAATCCCTGTCATTTTGTTTGTTGTTGATGTTGTTGTTGCTTTTCCTTTCTTATTTATCAAAGAAATCAAAATGTGCTTTGTCCATTTCAAAAGACCTACCTGTTTTACAGCAAAATGTTTGTTATCCACGATGTCTGCTGGAGAAAATGTTGATAAGTATTTTGTAGAGGTCAAGTGGCTTTTGTCAACGATCTCTCATCATCACGATACGGCTTGCCACATTTACATTCGATGAGGTCGGTGGTTGTGTCACTCCCCGCCCATCGCATATGGCTGGTTGGTTGTTGGTGGCTTGCAACCACTATGCCATCCACAGCATCAGAGAAAACACTTTCACCTGTTAATATGTCATTAACAAAATTGACAACACTATAAAATTCAGTTTTTAAAATTTAAAATGAAAACAGCCCTCTTAGGATTATAAATATACAGCTTACCCCTAGGTGAGAGGCACCCCACCCCCAGCACACACGGGCAACAAGACACACAAATCACTATCATAACTATTGGCCGACCTCGTAAGTTATGGAATTTTCTTTACTCTCCCACATTTTGGACAAATTTTGTTTTTAGCAAGGTCCCAATTGGTTTTGTTCTCAAAAGCAAAGTGAGGTCGTCCTCGCTCTGTCAAAACAACTGCATGGATTCCTTTTTCAAAGGGTAGACAACCAACCCCCAAACACATACATATATACATGTGTATATTGCACGCTCCTGATGTTTTTTAAACTGCCTGGTTTGAATATAATTACTTACTTGGTTTTGCATTCGTGACAGGGTAAAAGCAGTTTGTTACCAACCCAAACTGCTGGGTATCATAGACACACTGGTGGACTGTCATCTGTTTGGAAACATCACAACGCACGACTAACTTAAATCCTGTCAGGTGAGATGTCAGGTTTTTTGATGTGAATGCTTCCCAACACCAACTTCAACTCATCTGCTGCCCGCTCCTTAGCATTTAAATAAACATTCATCTGAATTAAAGTTTGACAAAAAAAAGTGTACAAATAAAGAATGACAAATATACCTGACCATCAAAATTAATTGTTTTCTATTAAAAATAATCAATACTCCGAAAAAAGCCGGGCACTTCCAGTGGGGTTTATATGAGGTCGTTCAGAGCGACAGTTTTGATTGACGTCAGCGCTTGAATGCCTAAAAGGTTTGGATGTGCAGTTGATGGATCAAAGTGCCTGTTGTAATATTGAGTGCTGTAATAATCACGAGTGATGATGATCATTTGCACGCCCAAACCTTTTAGGCATTCAAGCACTGACGTCATTCCAAACCCTAACTCTGAACGACCTCTCATATGAACTCGAGCACCGGGAAGTGTACAGCTTTCTTTGGAATCTGATTATTTTTAAAAGAAAAAAAAATAATTTGTATGTTTAAGGTACATATGTTATTTGTATTTTTGCCCGGACACCGGTTAAGAGTGGGTTCGTGTAAATGCTTCATATTTTTGTCCTCAGCCAAATTTTAATCTTTTTTATTTAATTAAAGGACTAGGTGAGCAAGTAACAAAAAAATATCAAAAAGTTTTCCCAAAGGCCTGTTGCCATGGTAACGGGCTATTTTGTGTTTTGGGCATTTTGGGCCTATTTTGGGGTCTCAAAAACTGTTTTAGCTTATTTTGAAAACACCACCAAGCCAAAATGCAAAATTATGTCATAAAAACCAATTATATCATTACAAAGTATCAACCTTGCCCTTACTTCAGTTTTTTAAAAATCTTTTAAATACCACCCTCATGCTATTTTTAGAATATGCCTAAAAGCACGTTTTTAAAACTTGCGAAATCCCCCCCCCATAGTGTGGGTAGGGTCTACGAACGAATACTTACCTGTAGAGCGAATTACTACAATTGCATAAATTATTCCCTATGCGCCGCTAGGAAACGATTAAGACTTTTTTTAACCCTGCAGTTTTTTTTTCAAAAACTGAGCAATGCATATGCAGAACCCTGGCAGTAAAAAACTGCCACCGTACAATACGTGAATTCGAGCATCATACTGCTACAAAAATAGATCCCAAGAATTTGCAACTTCTTTCAGAGGGTCCAGATAGTGTATATAAGTCCCACAATAGGTTTCCCTTATCTGTATTTAAAATTAGTCTGAAAAACACATGTTCCTGCCAGTACACAAACACAGAACACTGTCAGTCAACAACTGACACTATGTAATGGCGTGCACATGGGCATTATACTGCTACACAAATAGACCCCAAGCACGACCAACTTCTTTCAGAGGGTCCAGATAGTGTAGAACAATTCCCATAATATATTTACCTTTATCTGCGGCCCTAATTCTAACTAATCTGACGAACACATGTCCCTGCCATTGTTATGATCTTGTTTACGGCATGCAATCAGCTTCCATGAATAATACTCTGAATGAAATAACAGTTGTTTTGAAGTGAATGGGGATTACAGTGGTTGTCAGATTAGTGAGGAAAACACACTGATCAAAGAAGCACACACGAAAACCAGATTTCTTAGTTATCAAATCATCTATTGAACTCAATGAATTGAATAACTAAACAAAATGACAACAGAATAGTTATAGGAAAGTAAGAAATAGCAAAAATCAATACTAATCAAGGCTACACAATATTTACAAGAAAAAAGTGAATAATTCAACAGAGAGAGAAAAAAAAATGTAAACGGGCCATGTCTTTGCCAAAAAAGAAACAAATAATACGTGGCGTAACTAAGGGGGGTGGCACATGCCCCCTATGCCCCCCAAATATTTACGATACTGTTGTTATTGTGAGTTTTCTTTGCAAAGAATGGCCCTTTTACATTACATTTATGTTGTTTGAAACTGATGCCCCCCATTGATATCTGTAGCCATTGCTGTTATGCAAATGCAATAAACAGTTTCAAACAGTGCCTCCCCCAGAAAAGATGGTGCATCCCCCATGTGCCCCCGCTACAAAGTTACCATAGTTACACCGCTTGCATTGCCTTGACAAGATAAAAATATGGTAATCAAGGCTACACAATATTTACAAGACAAAAATGCAAAGAATGGCCCTTTTACATTGATGCTGTTCCCTTTTGAAACTGATGTCCCCCCCATTTGAAACCTGAAGCCATTGCTGTTCATGCAAATGCACGCTATAGTTGCAAACAGCAGCAGCAGCAGCAGCAACAGCAACAGCAACAGCAACAGCAACAGCAACAGCAACAGCAACAGCAACAACAACAACAACAGCAATAATAATAATAATAATAAATAAGCGTTGATTCCAGCTAAGTTGAGCAGATCAAAGAAAACAACCAAGGGTCATCGCTTTGTTTTCCTTCCACAATTGTACAAACACAACTGAACAATGGTGTCTACCCCAGCCTTAGTGTGATTGTAGTACTCAATGATGTCAGGCTTTTGGGTGACTGGGTTGGTGGCGTTGTCATGGTGCATTGTGGACAGTAGTGTAACGTTTTTGTTCTTTTTGGGTACAAATGACACAAGTGTCTTTTTGTTGTTGTTGAAGACGAAGCTCAAAGACTTTACCTCCCTCCCTTTCACATTTTCCTTTCGCAACTCTTTGGGTACTTCGCGGCGATGGCCCTTGATTGTCCCGCTGATGGTCATCCGTTTGGTGAGTAAATGGTAAGCCAAGTTGGCGCCTGTGAAGTAGTTGTCACAAGTGACGTACCGTCCAGTTCCATAATATGGCTCAACCACATCCTTGACTACACGAGCACCAAGTTCTCTCTCGCGTCTCCCATCCTCTTTTCTGATGTACGGCTGTTTATTGTATACGTAGTGGCTGTCGCTATCCACAAAAGCCCAAAATTTGATCTTGTACTTTGCAGGTTTGGAAGAAGACTTCCCGAATAGGTGCGAACTTGTCGACCAACTTTCTTTGCCCACGGGTTGTCAAGTCGTCAAAACGGAGCATTGTCAATATGTCCTGGAGTCTTGTCCCCGACATCGTTGACTGGCAAAGGGGTCGGGCATAGGGGCCAGGTGTCCAGAAGGATCGAATATTTTCGTGGCCCGGCTTTGTTAGTCAAAGATAAAGCAGTAGGCCGATGGCTGAACGTAATTTCATCATGGCAATGTTTTGCCACTGCCGTCCTCGCTTTGAGAGACCAAATGTGTTAGTGTGGTCCAGGATCACTTGCAGCATTGTCACTGGCAAGAACAGCTCGAAAAGCTCCAATTGTGATGAATCCCTGTCCACATTGATGAGGCATGACCTCACATTTATGACATTTGCTGCTGGAGCTCTCCCTCTTGGTGGCATTTGGTTGCTCCACACTGAACCATCAGTGGCCACTAATGGTCCAACTGGCTGGGCCGGGTCTGTTGGTCGACCACGGGGCCGTCTACGGGCAGCTGGCTGTGCTGGGGCAACTGGGGCAGCTGGCTGGGCTGGGGCTGCTGAGGCAGCTGGTCGCCCACGGGCCGTCTACGGGCAGCTGGCTGGGCTGGGGCTGCTGGGGCAGCTGGTCGCCCACAGGGCCGTCTACGGGCAGCTGGCTGTGCTGGGGCAACTGGGGCAGCTGGCTGTGCTGGGGCAACTGGGGCAGCTGGCTGGGCTGGGGCTGATGGGGCAGCTGGTCACCCAAGGGGCCGTCTACGGGCAGCTGGCTGTGCTGGGGCTGCTGGGGCAGCTGGTCGCCCACAGGGCTGTCTACGGGCAGCTGGCTGTGCCGGGGCAACTGGGGCAGCTGGCTGGGCTGGGGCTGTTGGCTGTGCCGGGGCAACTGGTTGCACTGGCATGGCTGGCTGGGGTGGTGTCGGTGGATGGGACAAGTCACTTTCTTCACTGCTACTTCCCACCAGCCTTATCGGTGAAGGGAGGTTTGGAGGAAGCAGCTCACCGGTCGGCGGTGAGTTTATCAGACGGCGAGTCTGAGAGAATGGGCGTCGCAAAATATCTATCAAAATCCCCTTGGGGGAAAACGATAGTAAGCCTCGGGATGTGAGGCATGCACCCGCCATTTTTACGCCTGCATGATCACGTCCATACGGTCCGTGCAGAATTCGGGGCTGACAGAGCTGGACCCGACCTCTTCATGAATGACTGCCATTCAGAACGAGGGGGTTGGCCACAGCAGGCAGGTTCAGCCCGCGGATCAGCCCGTGGATCATGTCCCGCTGAACGAGCCACAACTCAGTCTCCCCCACTGACAACCACTACACAGCGGTCAACTCGTCCTCTTTCAGGGACGAGTTATCCCCAGGAGGGTGAGTCGTCCCGGGCGAGTGCCCAGCACTGTCAGGATGGTCTGTGATGAACCTGAGTCAGAGAAAAATGATGACGGGTGCAGACTGATAGCCGACGGGAATGCCACGGTCCTGGCAGGCAAAGGGGGCCCTACAAGGGCCGGATGTCCCAGGGCACAAGCTTGCATCAGTACTGGCACCGAGCGGTGACCCAGCGGGGACGGGGTCCTCGTCTTCTGACCAGAAGAAAGGGCCGGGGGTGACCTCTGATGTCACTTCGGACAAGGGTTGCAAAACGGGGACACCTAAGTTTAAATACTCAGAGAGGAGTAGCAGGAAAAAAGTGGATCTCAATCCAAAACGGGAGATAGAGTCCATCTTCTTAGCCACTTCCTCCAACTTCCCACGAGCCTTTTCAGTGAAGGGAGGTTTGGAAGAAGCAGCTCCCCGGACGGCGGTGAGTTTATCAGACGGAGAGTCTGGGAGAACGGGCGTTGCAAAATATCTATCAAAATCCCTTTGGGGAAAATGATAGTAAGTGTGAGGCATGCGCCTGCCATTTTTCCGCCTGCATGATCGTGTCCATACAGTCCGTGCGGACCCGATCCAGTGGCAAAGTTGGAAAAGAATTCAGGGATTCTCCCCAAAAACTTGTTCTTTTAGATTAGTGTTAATTACTTAAGAGCCACAGCCCTGCTCCAACTGGCCCAAGAGGGAGGCGGCCAACACCTGGAAAGCCTCCATAAAATCTGCCCTTGAAAGCGAGTCGATGCGCTGACGCTTACCCCTGCGGGAACCCCGGAAAGAGTCGCCGTGACTTCTTCCCCTTTTTGGTCCTCCTCTTCCGACAGGAAGAAAGGGCCGGGGTGACCTCCGATGTCACTTCGGACAAGGGTTGCGACACGGGGACACCCGAATGGGGGAAACTCAAGGATGAGGGCGGACCCACCAAGCGCAGGATATTGGGGGAACCCCAGTTCACCGGCTCGGCATTGAAAATCTGCCGACCATTTGCCAGCGGGCCCAGGCCGATGGCATGAGCGGCCGGGTTACAGTCGGCGAGACCAACAACGTCCCCATCATGGCCACCTTGGGAGGTTCGATGGGGCTGGACGGGGCTGGCGCGCTGCAATGAAAGGGGGGGGGAAACCCCTTCAGTCACCAGCAGGCCAGTGGGTGGAATAGTAGTAGGCGTGGGAAATCCGAGAAAGGGGCTCCTCTTGCCTGCCTTACTTTTCTTAGGGGCGGCCTGGGTAGGGGGCAATTTCTTGCCCTTGCACGAACGCTTACCCTTAGACAGTGCCGACCCTTGGATGCTGACTGACGAGGGGGAATGGGAATTGTCCCCCCTCCCCCCGGCAGTCAATGAGGTCAGCAACCGATGCAGCCTGCAGGGGCTGCGAAGGCTGGGAGGACTGCACCGACGATGGACCGTCAATGGCGAGGCCCCCCGAGGAGTCAAGCTGTTCCCGGGGAAAGGGAAGTATCCCTGGTAGCAACAGAAAAACCCCTCCCAGTCTTCCTAGAACTACTTATTATACACTGAAAGGAAACAGAATGAAGACGAAATAACAATCTAAACTCTACGTCTTTATTACAAATCACAAAAATACTCAAAATAATCTCAAAACAAGTCTCAGAACAGGAAGAGTAACAGATTTAGGGAGCCTAAAAATATTACGTGTTACCTGTGACGGAGCTGAGAGAGAAAGAGGATGATTGCGCATGGCGTTAGCGCCGACGTGCAGTGGGCGATGGAGGGCGCTGTTGCGCTCGTTGTTTAAAAAAGTCTTAGTAGTTGCCTAGCGGCACATAGGGAATATGTATTTGTAGTAATTCGCTCTACAGGTAAGTAGAGTGACCTAGACTTGTTATTTTTACCTTATTTTTGTCTCTCAAAAAGGCAACTTGTCAGGGGTCTCAGAATATTTTCCTTTTTTCATTTGATGAGAGCCAAAATTGGTCTTTCCATATCTGGTGAGAAAAATTCGGGGGATTGTATCCTTTTTAGGCAGTACTGCATCAAAAACTGTAATTTTTCCCCCAAAATGGAAAAGTGAAATTTGAGGTTTTCCTTCAATTTTAAGTAATAATACACAAAAAGAATAATTTCATGAACCTGGGGCCTTTTTCATATTTTAAGAGTAAGTAGCAGGCCTATGATTTACTTCTAATGGATAAGCAACAGTTTTGTTGGCAAAATTTCAATTTCTTAACCCCCTCCCCAACTTTTCTAGCCTTCTATCTTTTGATTTTATTTAAGTGGCGTGAAAAAAAAAAAAAAAAAAAAAAAACAGTGCTTACAAACAAAATAACAGGTGGGTGGCTACATACATAGCCGTCCGATGCCGGTTGTGCATAACTCAAAATAAACCTCTTTTGTAGTAGAATACTGGTAGTTTATGACACAGTAATGTGATTAATGTCAATGTCGCAACATACAACTTTAATAAGATGGCTTAGTAACTGTGTTATACCAATAGCTGACTTTTGGTGTGACTCTGTCGATCACAGCATGTATTTGCACGTAGTTTGCCATCAGCTCAGATGACGTAGTACCCATTACAGGACACGTGATAACGTGTTAACATTGGTCGTGCAATCGGTCTTTTCCTACTTAATGCGTAGCATTGACTAACCCCCGACCCACCACCTCCACCCCACCCCCATCCCCAACCCTCAACTCAGCATGTTTCAGGCTCCATTTTCTGATGGAAACAATACTTGTTGTGAACTAAAGCATTATTTATACAAACTCCAACTAAAGCATTATTTCTACGGAACCTAAAAGCCCCCTCTAAGGATGTCACCCCTTAAAAAAATCCAGCTTTATTGCTTGCTTTGGTATTCAAAGTATTTGTTGCGCGCACTCTGAATCAGTTGCAGCGGCGTGTGTCGTTTGCTCACCTGAACCACTCGTAAAACAAAAGAAGGTCAACTCGACGAAGACTTGATATTTACAAAATTATATTTACATCAATTTATTTAATTGAGGAATATTATTTACAAGTTATCTAATAAATATATGTACAAAACTGTTATTCATAAGTACAGGAAAGTTGAATTTGGATAAACTTATGTAGTTACTGAAGATCCTTATTTAAGGGTGTGACTTGGATGAGTGACAAATAGCATTAACAATAACTGACTAAAGACTTAAACTATTACCTTCCAAAAGGATGAGATCAACTGGAAGATGTTTTGATCTTACGAAGTACAATAAACGGTGTAAATGTCTTCTTAAAATAATTCAATCCCCAAAGTCTCGTTTATAACAGAATAACTTACTAATGGACAAAATAGATAAACAATTAACGAATAAATAAATAAATAAATAAATAAGAAATAAATTAAATAAAGAATTAAATATTCTGGAATTTATTCAATAAAGGGCCCACCGGTTTACCGCCGATTCTTTGGAGTAGGTTTGAGTTCGTGTGTGTTCAGTTCACTGACGAAGTTCAAAACACCAAAACCAGGATCATGATGATGGTGATGATATAATGTAATACTCCATTACATGGGAAGTTTCATCAACGGCAAAATATAATTGGCTGCTCCTTCTGGACGGACCTGGGCTGTCTCGTCCTGATTGGCAGCTCCCGTTGGATTAACAATCTGGGCTGTGCCCTGTCTCCTCTGCCGTCTATAAATTCAATAATCAAAAATATATCGATCTACTAATACCTTCACTCCAGCTCAACAAATTCTAGGCTATCAGTTATATAAATACACAGTATTCAGCTGAAAATTAATGAAGACGCAATAATCTCAAGTTCCGGTAAACTTCAACCATTATACACAAATTTCTATAGCGTGTCACTCTACTTAAATAGCCAGTCTGACGTACACCCATTTTCACATCAAAAGATTTATCATCAAAATAGCAAAATAAAGAAGTCTGAAACATAAAAATTGGAGATGACTTTACTTACGGTCAGATAGGGTCACCTGACTCCTTGAATGTCTCCTGATTTCACACAATTTCACACAAAAATCACACAAAAATCACGCAGATATATTTCTCAGTTGCGATCGCAAAAACCGATTTGATGTAGATTCGCGGGGTTCCTTAGGGACCTAAATCACCTGATTTACAAAAGATACTTTGACCTGACCACGGCAGCATGAAAGAAACACAATAGAGTAAACAAAAACTGATGGACACGGAACAACGAGTATCAATATATATATCATGTTTATTCATCACACTCTCATGAATATTTACAAACCCACACTCTCTTCGCTGTGGCTCACATGGCGTACCATGGTAACACACGGAAGAAAGGATTTATACAAAAAGAAACGCTCTATTACTATTTACAAGAATAAACTAGTTAAGTTCGGCATCATACGAGACATTTGCCCCTTTTTCAAAGAAAATGTTCTACATTTTTTTTTGTGATGCCGAAAAGAAGGTGATATGTACAAATATTTACAAACTCATCATTCAAGATACAGGAATTTTGGAATTCAGAAGTTCACACATCCATTCTGCTGTGATAATCGGCGCCAACGTTGTCTCTTCCCTTGATGGATACAAGGTGGTAGCAAAAAGGCTGTAGAGACAATGCCCAGCGCATGATACGACTGTTGAGTTGTTTGGCCTTGTTCAAGTACAAAAGTGACTGGTGGTCTGTCTCCAACGTAACTTCCTGTCCTTCAAGGTAACACTGGAAATATCGGATACCCCAAACTACTGCCAAACATTCTCGTTCAGTGGCTGATTAGGCTTGTTCACGCTGTAGCAACTTTTTGCTTGCGTATGCGATTGGGAATTTCTCTCCTTCGTCTTCTGATGTCTGTAGCAATACTGCACCTAATCCTGTATCTGAGGCATCTGTTCTCAGGATAAAGGGACGGTTGACATTTGGTAAGTGGAGAATCGGCTCACTGGTTAGCTTCTTCTTCAATGTGTTGAACGCAACCTGTTGGCTTTCGTCCCAGACTATCTTGTTGGCTTCTCTTGACTTCGTTTTGTCGGTGAGTGGTACGGCGATGGATGCAAAGTTAGGAATCAATTTTCTATAGTAGCCGGCTAAAACCAAAAAGGACAGCATGAAGGAAACACAATAGAGTAAACAAAAACTGATGGACACGGAACAACGAGTATCAATTTATATATCATGTTTATTCATCACACTCTCATGAATATTTACAAACCCACACTCTCTTCATTGTGGCTCACATGGCGTACCATGGTAACACACGGAAGAAAGGATTTATACAAAAAGAAATGCTCTATTACTATTTACAAGAATAAACTAGTTAAGTTCGGCATCAGACGTGACAGTATTGCTTTATAGCGGCCCCTTTTGATGAATCTCTTTTTCAAAAAAGGAAAAAGGGAAACTTACACAATATTGTTTGAAACAGCAATACATTGGCCCAAAACTATCCTGGTTGTAATTGTTAGCCAAAATGAATTGGTCATACACACATTGGTGGCATTGATCCTGCAGCATACCAGGGGTGATTTTGTGTACGGTGGTGCTAATAACAAAAGAGGTAGGAGTCTTTACTATGAATCACATGTAGACAAATAAGACAAAAATGTTGGATAATTTTGTTTCAGGTGATTACTGAGGTATACTAACTTATACATTAGTAAAATATAGAATGGAAAACTAAACAAAACTAGCCTCTTTAAAGGATCATTATATCATTGGTAATTGTTAAAGATCAGTGTACTCACTTGGTGTATTCCAACATATACATGAAAAAACATACAAAACATTGTATTTAGGGGCGACAGGTTCTGTAGAACTAATAATTTAGTTGTAGTCTGTATAAATAATGCTTTAGTTCACAACAAGTATTGTTTCCATCAGAAAATGGAGCCTGATCTATGCAGGGTTGGGGTATGGTGGGGTGGGGTGTAGTGGAGGGGGGGGGTAGGGGGTTAGCTAATGCTGCGCATTAAGTAGGATTAATTCACAGGCTTACAACTCACTCTTATAATTTGAAAAAGGCATCAGATTCTTGATAAGTGTTCCTTTCGGGTATATTATTACTTTGAACTGAAGTAATACCTTACATTTCCCCTTTACCAAAGAGGGCACCAGAACAAAACAATTTCATATACAAATTGCAAGCAATAAAGTTTTGTTTTTTTGAAGGGTGACATGCTAAAAGGGGCTGTTGGGTTCTTTAGTTGGGTTCTTTAGTTGGAGTCTGTATAAATTATGCTTTATAAAGTTGACAAGCACTGTTTCATTTTTTTTTTCATGGCACTTAAAAAAAATCAGAGGATAGAATGCTAGAAAGTTAGGCAGGGGGTGATTTGTAATGAATATTTACATATTGTGTCATAATCTATGTTTAGCTTTGGATGATGCCTGACATAAGATTTTTATCGAGAGTCTTCAGGGAATTTTTGGTCAGGGAAACAAAACATAAAGAAGAGGAGACAACATGGAGGAGGCGTGGACACGAAGAGGACGATGGAGGGGAAGAGAGAGAGAGAGAGAGGGGGAGAGACAGGAGGGGAGGGGAGGTGGACCGGGCAGGAAAGGGAAGACAATTTTTATTTATTCATTTATTTTTTTAAATTGAAAAATACAAAAAAATTAACAGTCTTTCAATATTTTTACATCGGCTGAAACGCACGCATGTTAAATATTTTTCTTCAACAAAAATTGTTAACAAGTGAACAGAGGGTTTTTTGGTTGGAATTAATACAGATGATGTAGAAAATAGGGGAACATAAAGGGGTAGATCTAAAAAGTGAACAGTAGGGTGTTTGGTTTGAATGAATACAGATAATGTACATGTAGAAAAGGGGGAGCATAAAGTGGGCGGATCTGAAAAGTGAACACTGGGGTGTTTGGTTGGAATAAAAACAGATGATATAGAAAAGAGGGGAGCACAAAGGGGCGGATCTGAAAAGTGAACATTGTGGTGTGGTTGGAATGGATACCTGTAGGTAGAAACTCTAGGTGCTTATAGTAGGAGAGAACATGTAAAAAAGTAGGGTGTCTGGTCAGGATGGATCAAAAAGAAAAAGGGATCTGGGGATGGGGGAGGCATTCCCCCCCCCAAACTAGATCTTTTAGATTAGTGTTTTTTACTAGACCCAACCCCACCCCATCCCCTTCCCCCAGGAAGAATTGATTTCCAAGCTCCCTCCAAACATATGTTCTAGCATTAAGGTGATGGGTTTAAAAAATAAGATATTTGATGAGAACGGAAATGAGGGGGAAAAGTGTTGATGAAAATTATTGTGATTCTGGACACCGGCAGAAAAGGGGGGTGCATGGCTAAAAAACAGTTTAACTAGGTTTTTGAAAACTTACCAGCATATTTAGGAGCTTGATGAGTTAAAGCTGGTAATCGTTTGCTGAAGGGGTGATCATGAGTCTGTATTGGAAAAAGTAGTGGAAAAGGAAGAGAAGAAAATTAAGTATTGTAAATACTGCTTTTTCTGTACAAAAAGTACAAAAAAAATGTAATGTTTTTTTTTATAATCGCCTGAAATGCACGCTTGTTAATAATAAAAAAATACAAAAGTTTGGTCAAGAAAACTTTTATATTACCATAATTTCACTGCTAAAAGCATGAAATTGCTTAGTTACATCTTCAAACAGGGTAAAACACATCCCCTATGCTTAACATGGCATTATACACACGTTCTACTAACCAGAAACATTCTAGAAAAGTTACTTTTTTGATTAATTTTGCTTATTTAAGGCTTCGTATAGCTTTAAACATCAATTTAACATCTCAGCACTGTTTTAAATACAAATCACTACATTTGATACATTTTATTGCACAGAATCATAGTTTAGTGCCTATTGCTTAATTCTTTCTTATTTGTGCCCAAAACATAATTTTTTTACATCCAAGAAGACTCTCAAATCCTTGTATTTACATCTGCTTTAAATTAAACACAAAAAGATATTCCACTAAAACCTTTTAACACGAGAACACAGCAATTTGGTTTGTTCATGCATTTTTACAACAAAACAGAGAGGCTATGAATTGAAAGAAATGCACTCTCTATCATTCAGTGTTCAGGGAGCACTTGGATACAGGGAACCAGACAAGCATCTAATGCTTACAAGAAGGGGAGAGAACTTCCTGAGCAATTGTATGGAGGTATAAGAAAGACCATCAATGTTCTAAATTTGCAAGAAATGTATCAATGAATAGAAGAAACAAACAACTGAGATGTTTTATTTACACAAGATGATGTGTTAATGATTTACAGTGATTGTTTTGCATGACATGATCTTCAAAAGACGCATTAACTTGAAAATATGGAAACATTGATGGTCACTTTATAGGCTTCTATACATTTATATTCTACAGTAATGGTCTACTGAGTTTGTACACATTTTGCTTCTAGCTTTCCTTTATGCAGTATACAAGAGTAAATTCAACCAAATTTATCACCAAATAAAACAAAACTATTTATCCAAGTGTATCTTTAGCAGAAACTCAAACTGATGTCCGTTTACATGAAAATAGCTGTCAAAGACTATATAGACTACGTACGTGCAGTATACTGCACATGTGATCTGGCTATGAGGATTCACATGTATGCCAAACATTAATATCAAGTAAAAGAACGTTCTTCGAAATAATTACTGCGCTGTGAAGCATTTTCTTGATTTAATTTACTTCATTCCTGAAAGAACCACTAGTGTAACAACTTTGTGATTTGGTCATTAAGAACGTAATCAACTCTCTACAAGAGACCCCTGTTCTGATGACGTAACACTTTGTTTACATAATGTGTTTTCCTAAGGGAGCTTCAAATTCGTAGCCCCTCTCATTCCCTTGTCCCCACCAAAAGCAAGTGCACCATAAACAAAGCACGATGTCATATGGGTCTATTACAATAAAAATATTAACAGCAATGTTCAGCCAAGCTCTGAACAAAATAAAGCAAATCTCACTACATAACAGCAGCACAGCCAGGGAAGGGCAGGGTCATTTGCACCCCAGAAATTTCCAGTGCCCCCCCCCCCCCCCAGGTAACCTACAAGAAAAAAGTCCAGACACATGTAATCTTTAAAAACTTGGCCCCTGCCCCCCCCCCCCCATATGAAACTGGCTACATAGCTTTTGAAAGTATTCTCTCTTTGGAAATGTAGACGTGTTTCTTTTACAAATAATCAACTTAAACAGACCTTTTTACAATAGATAAAAATTACAACATCAGACGTACCTTAATATCCTAGTATTGAATCAGTAATAAAGTTTCTTGAAGCAGTGAAGAGATGACGTATTGGAATTCATGATGACGCTGCATCATGGGCTCTCTTCAGTCAAGCTGGCGAATCCTTCAGACCGAGGCTCATCATCATCTTGAGTGTCCTACAAACAGAAATAAAAGCAAACAAAAAATAAATTTCAAATGCCACCAATCAACAGGTATTTGAAGACTTTGTTTATGACAATAGACCGATCCATTAAGCCTTTGCTTTGCCTTTGCTGTATTGACCAATCACAGACGTGATTTGGCAACCTACAGTCTGACAAAGGTTTGACAATTGTCTGACAAACACAGGAGTGCATGGTGTGCGTGCACAGTGGGCGGGGCTAAATTGATCCGTATATTGCGGGACAATAAAACTTCATCAGAACTGCCTTGCATTAAAGCCACTGTGTACTCTAAAAAATGTACCTACAAGAAAGTACCATTAGAGGGGGCAAGGAGGGAATGAGAAGCAGAGGGGAAATGGATCATTATTGCTCTGTCAGCCTTTATCTTCTTTGATAATTGTTCAAAAGGGAAAGAGATTACACATATTGAAAAAGTTAACCCAATTATTGACAACCAACCCTATCATTACTCTATTATCATCTACAATCTTCTACATGTACATGTACTACATGTACATTTACTTAAAGATACAGATTAGCAATGTTAAGAAACTATGAGCAAAAATGCAGTGACATCTCTGTGGTGAAAAGTGGAGGGGATAATCCAAAACTTTCAATACCATTATCATATTTGTTTATTGACAAGCGGATCTAATGGTAAAGATTATTTTTATTTAACTAACTGCACAAAGCGCAAACTAGTGTTACAGGGTTGGGTTCAGGGCCCATTGAAGGGACCTGGAACTTAATTTTGCAGATTAAGATGCATTTTGATGCATTCTCAGCCTTTTAGGGTTCTCCTTTTAAGGAAAGTTTGATTGATAGTTGTTCGATTGTTTCCACAACTCAAACGCATTTTACAGCACAGTAGTCATTAAGAAATGAAATGTGCATCGTGCATGGTATTTTGAGACAAGTTGACCACTTTGTTCTAATTTTTGCTTGTTTAGTTTCGTAAATTCGTCAAATGCTAGGCATCCTCCATAGTACCTCTTGGAAACGCAGCGGTGTAGCCAGGATTTTTCACTAGGGAGGTGGGGGGGGGCCACAGTGTTTCAGTGTGGGGGGGGGGGCAGGTACTGTCTTTTTTAATGAACTACATGTATCTACATTTTTTATAGGGGGCACTGGAATATTTTTATTTTTGGGGGGCTAAAGTCTGTGGGGTTCATCCTATTGGCCACCCCCAGGCAGGGGTCGAAGTTAACTTAAATTCCTTGGTAGCCGGCAGGGATAGTGAAGAAAAAAATCTACTGGCCCTCCAGAAAATGTGGTGGCCCAATATTTTTGACACCAAATTTTCTGGAGGGAAAACCATTAAAAACACCCCCGTCTTTGCTTCGTAGTATAAGTTAAAAATCACTGTCAGTGTCTGTATCTTCATCTGCTTCACTGTGCTGTATACCACTTGTCTCAACTGTTTCTTTGCTGACAGATTTTTTGTGCTGATCACTATTTTTATGTGCATTCAATGGTCGAGCTGATTCTGAAATTTTTGCACCCAATGACAAACGATGATTTTTTATCTTCATTGTTTTTGGCAAATTTCATACACAAACTGCACCGCATGACATCTTCATCTCCGATATATTGGAGCCACTCATGGTTATGTGTCCATGCAATCTGAAACCTTCATTGCTTCACCTCTTTATCATAGATTTTCTCCATTTCTTGCTTTTCATCTGTTGTCAGTTTTGCTTTTTTCGCAGGCGGGGGTTTGACGCCATCGAAAAAGCGCCACATGCAGTGAACATCGCACATCATGCACAACAATGTACAGCATACATTTGTAGCCTAAAAATTTACTAACGAAAAAGACTTTTTGAGTACCGTTTTATTAGTATTTTCCAAAAAGGTGGGATTATTTCAATTTTTTATTTTTTTTTTTTTTTGACAATTATTTACTTTTTATATTTCATGAATATTTTACTAAAAAATCATATAAAAAACCCCGGCGATTATATGATTGTTTGATTGCTTGCTGTCGCTCATGTCAAAATAAACCAGCAGGCCATGCCACGCAAGCCAGCTCGATCGTACACACACACACACAGCATGCACAGTGTTGGGATGGGAACCAGTCTATATGGCCCACTGCGCCAGTCCAACGTGTGTGTGTGTACGATCAACGAGTTCATCGGCATTTCGATAAGCAGACACTCACACACACACACACACACTGACGCGTCGCACAGCTTGATGGTTGGGTTAACTGGCTTTCCACACAATGTAACATTAAAACGGCATGTTGTTAACAAAAAAACAGTGTGGGTACCGGTTGTATTTGATTATTTCTCATCGTGCGTACACTGTACACATGTACATTTAAACATATTTTTTGTAAGGATGTTACATGTACATTATGGAAACGGTCGGCAGTTGGTGTTTTGCATGTAGGAAGGTATTTTTAACGATCATAATAGCATCCAATTCAGATCCATGTCACTGTGCCGTGTGTAGCAGCATGACCAAATTCCCAAGGTAGGCAGCTTGCTTCAGTATTTTTAGGAAGCAAGTTTGGCATATTTGGTGGCCAGGACATTATTTTCACTTTTTTCGGGCCAGTGGGCCACCGTTAATTTTGGACCCTGCCAGGCGTATGCAGATTCTTTGGTTTAGGGGGGCAGAGGGGTTGATTTTATACAGATAAAAAACACAAACATCTAACACGCCTTTTTATTTATTTTTTCTTCCTGCTTTGCCCAATTTTTCCAAACTGTTTTGCCTGAATTGTTGTTGTTGTTGTTGTTGTGTTTGTTGTTGTTGTTGGGGGGGGGGTGCAACTGCCACCGGCTTGTACGCCTTTTGTTCCCTCCCACCCACGATCCAGAAAGCTATTGGAAAACGTACCAGCATTATTCAGGAGCTTGAATGAGTTAAAGCTGATAATCTTGGGCTGAAGGATTGATCATGGGTTATACAGTTCCACAGTTCAATCCAAGACTGTTACATGTATGTACAAGAACCAAGAAATCTGTAATGGAAGAAGAACCGACAACATTTAAGTAAACATGCAAGTTAAATGGTATAGCCTACAATTTACATAAAAACACTACTTTGGGCTTCAATGCAAGTAGAAAATACACTCACACTTCTTAGTTTTTATGTTCAGAATACTCTACATTTTATTGGTTGTCTTATTGTCAAAACGCATTAAAAGGTAGAGAGAACTTTCAGTTTTGAATCAGAAAATCCTGTCAATCATAACAAATTTAACGATCAAAGATGATTGTAAAAGCTTTTTTTATGGACAGAGATTGGAATGTTAGAGGCCCAAGTATTTTGGGTGGGATTCAGCAAAAAAGGATGATACTGTATTCAGGTTTTTGGGATTGATAAACATCAACTAACAATATGAAAAGTGAACTGAGGGGTGTTTGGTTGTAATGGACACAGATGATGTAGAAAAGAGGGGAGCACAAAGGGGCGACTCTGAAAAGAGAACAGAGGGATGTTTGGTTGGAATGGATACAGATGATGTTAAAAAGAAGGAAACATGAAGTGGGGGAATCTGAAAAGTGAACAGAGGGATGTTTGGTTGGAATGGATACAGATGTAGAAAAGAAGGAAACATGAAGTGGGCGGATCTGAAAAGTGAACAGTGGGGTGTGGTTGGGATGGATACCTGTCATGCCTGTAGATAGAAACTCCTGGTGCTTAAAGTAGGAGAGAATATGTAAAAATGTAGGGTTTCTGTTCTGAATGGATCAAAAAGAAAAAGGGATCTGGGGATATGGGAGGCATTCTCCCCGAAACTAGTTCTTTTAGATTAGTGTTTTTTACTTAAGACCCAACCCCAACCCTTCCCCTCCCCCCAGGTGAAATTGATTTCCAAGCTCCCTCCAAAGATATGTTCTGGCATTAAGGTGATGGGTTAAAAAAAAAGACATTTGATGAGAGGGGAAATGAGGGGGAAGTGTTGATGAAATTGATTGTGATTCTGGACACCGGCAGAAAGGGGGGGGGGGGGGCATGGCTGAAAAACAGTTTAACTAGGTTTTTGAAAACTTACCAGCATATCTACATGTAGGAGCTTGAATGAGTTAAAGCTGATAATCGTTTGCTGAAGGGGTGATCATGATTCATACAGTCCAAGAGTTCCATCCAAGAACAAGAACCAAGAGTGATCTGTAGTGGAAAAACAAGCAAAGAAAATTAAGTAATGTACATAAATGGGCAGGCCTTGTACAATTTGCATAAAAAATACTTTTTCTTGCTTGAATGCAAGTACAAATAAACACTTCTAGGTTTTTTTAGAATTGCCTTAAACGCACGCTCGTTAATTATTTGTCCAAAAATGTTGTTGGTCAAGAGATTTTTTTTATTTTTACCATAATTTCACTGCTTAAAAGCATAAAATTGCTTAATTACATCTTTAAACAGGGTAAAACACATCCCCCAAAACATTTAAGTAAACATGCAAGTTAAATGGTATAGCCTACAATTTACATAAAAACACTACTTTGGGCTTCAATGCAAGTAGAAAATACACTCACACTTCTTAGTTTTTATGTTCAGAATACTCTACATTTTATTGGTTGTCTTATTGTCAAAACGCATTAAAAGGTAGAGAGAACTTTCAGTTTTGAATCAGAAAATCCTGTCAATCATAACAAATTTAACGATCAAAGATGATTGTAAAAGCTTTTTTTATGGACAGAGATTGGAATGTTAGAGGCCCAAGTATTTTGGGTGGGATTCAGCAAAAAAGGATGATACTGTATTCAGGTTTTTGGGATTGATAAACATCAACTAACAATATGAAAAGTGAACTGAGGGGTGTTTGGTTGTAATGGACACAGATGATGTAGAAAAGAGGGGAGCACAAAGGGGCGACTCTGAAAAGAGAACAGAGGGATGTTTGGTTGGAATGGATACAGATGATGTTAAAAAGAAGGAAACATGAAGTGGGGGAATCTGAAAAGTGAACAGAGGGATGTTTGGTTGGAATGGATACAGATGTAGAAAAGAAGGAAACATGAAGTGGGCGGATCTGAAAAGTGAACAGTGGGGTGTGGTTGGGATGGATACCTGTCATGCCTGTAGATAGAAACTCCTGGTGCTTAAAGTAGGAGAGAATATGTAAAAATGTAGGGTTTCTGTTCTGAATGGATCAAAAAGAAAAAGGGATCTGGGGATATGGGAGGCATTCTCCCCGAAACTAGTTCTTTTAGATTAGTGTTTTTTACTTAAGACCCAACCCCAACCCTTCCCCTCCCCCCAGGTGAAATTGATTTCCAAGCTCCCTCCAAAGATATGTTCTGGCATTAAGGTGATGGGTTAAAAAAAAAGACATTTGATGAGAGGGGAAATGAGGGGGAAGTGTTGATGAAATTGATTGTGATTCTGGACACCGGCAGAAAGGGGGGGGGGGTCATGGCTGAAAAACAGTTTAACTAGGTTTTTGAAAACTTACCAGCATATCTACATGTAGGAGCTTGAATGAGTTAAAGCTGATAATCGTTTGCTGAAGGGGTGATCATGATTCATACAGTCCAAGAGTTCCATCCAAGAACAAGAACCAAGAGTGATCTGTAGTGGAAAAACAAGCAAAGAAAATTAAGTAATGTACATAAATGGGCAGGCCTTGTACAATTTGCATAAAAAATACTTTTTCTTGCTTGAATGCAAGTACAAATAAACACTTCTAGGTTTTTTTAGAATTGCCTTAAACGCACGCTCGTTAATTATTTGTCCAAAAATGTTGTTGGTCAAGAGATTTTTTTTATTTTTACCATAATTTCACTGCTTAAAAGCATAAAATTGCTTAATTACATCTTTAAACAGGGTAAAACACATCCCCTGTGCTTAACATGGCATTATACACACGTTCTACTGACCAGAAACAATCCAGAATTTAGTTAGCTTTTAAATTAATTATGCTTATTTACGGCTTCGTATAGCTTTAAACATCAATTTAACGTCTCATCAGCACTGTTTTAAAATACAAATCACTACATTTGATACATTTTTATTGCACAGAATGATTATTTAGTGACTCATTGATTAACTTTTTCTTATTTGTGCTCAAAAC
Source organism: Marthasterias glacialis (assembly GCA_911728455.2). NCBI lineage: Eukaryota > Metazoa > Echinodermata > Asteroidea > Forcipulatida > Asteriidae > Marthasterias > Marthasterias glacialis. Next base: position 35,267,831 of record OU452219.1, read on the forward strand.
ATATTTTTTACATCCAAGAAGGCTCTTAAATCCTTGTATTTACATCTGGTTTAAACACAAAAGAATTTTCCATTAAAAGCTTTTAACACGAGAACACAGAAATTTGGTTCGTTCATGCTTTTTTACGGCATAACAGAGGCTATGAGTTGAAAGAAATGCCAAGAAAAAAAGACTGGTACATGTACTCTCTATCATTCAGTGTTCAAGGAGCACTTGGAGACAGGGAACCAGACATAAATGGCTGCATCTAATGCATACAAGGAGGGAGAGAATTTCCTGAGCAGTTGTATGGAGGTATAAGAAAGGCCATCAACGTTCTTCATGTGCAAGAAATGTATCAATGAAGAACAAAATAAAAAATATCTAAGATGTTTTAATAGACCGATCCATTAAGCCCCACCTACTAACGTATTGACCAATCACAGCCTTGACAATGCCACTGAAAGTCCGAAAAATGTCCGACACATTAAAAATTTCATTCGAAAAGTAAAAAAAAAATGCTGCCATTGTTCTGACACACAACAGCACACACCACTGTCCTTACTTTTGTTTTGTTTTAATTTTTTCATATTTCTGTTCATGCAAATCCTACAGCAGTGGTCCCTGTACAGTTGTGTATGGTTTAACAGTGTTCCTGTCTGCATGTTGTTTGGACTCCAGGCACTGATCAAAGTTCAAGCGCAATGTGAATAGGCTTCTGTTATCATAATTATCTGCGCTTTCTTTTCCTTTCTCTTTCTTTTTTAGCCCTCACCTCGAGTGGCCTTTGTGCCTTGTGTTGGGCGACTTCCATAAAAAAAAAAAAAAAAAAAAAAAGGCCACAAAATTAAATGATTAATCCACCGCAGCGATCGTGGCAAGAAAGTCACGCCATTCCATGTTGCTAGGTAGTTGCTAAGGTAGGGGGGCTTAATGGATCAGTCTCCTACACAAGACGATGTCTTAATGATTTACAGAGATTGTTTTGCATGACTTGACGCATTAACTTGAAAATATGAAAATAATGATACACTTTAGGCTTCTGTACGTTTATATTCTACAGTAATGGTCTACTGAGTTTGTACAAATTTTGCTTCTAGCTTTCCTTAATGCTCTATACAAGAGTAAATTCAACCAAATTTATCACCAAATAAAACAAAACTATAATTATCCAAGTGTACCTTTAGCAAAAACTCAAACTCAACTAACGTCCGTTTACATGTGAATAGCTGTCAAAGAAGAGACTACATACGTGCAGTATACTAAATCATCTGAACTGACTACCAGGCTTCACATGTATGCCAAACGTTTACATCAAGTAAAAGAATGTTCTTCGAAATAATTACTGCGCTGTGAAGCATTTTCTTGATTTAATTTACTTGATTCCAGAAAGAACCACTAGTGTAACAACTTGGCGAGTTGATCTTTAAGAACGTAATTAACTCTCTACGAGAGACCCCTGTTCTGATGACGTAACACTTTGTTTACATAATGTGTTTTCCTAAGGGAGCTTCAAATTCTTAGCCCCTCTCATTCCCTTGTCCCCACCAAAAGCAAGTGCACCATAAACAAAGCGCGATGTCAGCAGTACATGGGTCTATTACAATAAAAAGCAATGTTCAGTCAAGCTCTGAACAAAATAAAGTAAATATCACTACATAACAGCAGCATAGCCAGGGAAGGGCGGGGTCATGCGCACCCCCACAAATTTCCAGTGCCCCCCCAGGTAACCTACAAGAAAAAAGTCCAGACACCACGTGTAAATAATAAAAAAACGTGGCCCCTGCACCCCCCCTCATTAAAAGGCAATGCCCCCTCCCCAATGAAACTGGCTACATCGCTGCTACATAACAAAAACAGCCACAAGACTGCATACAATAAAGATCTGTTTACGCAATAAGACTTTAAATCAGATTTAAATCAAAGCTCTTGTAAGTACTCTTTCTTTGCAAATGTAGATGTGTTTTTTACAAAGAATCAACGTAAACAGATATTTTTACAATAGATGAAAAAAATTACAACATCAGACGTACCTTAATACCTTAGTATTGATTAAAAAATAAGATTTCTTGAAGCAGTGAGCAGATGACATATTTGAAGTCATGATGACGCTGCATCATGGGCTCTCTTCAGTCAGGCTGACGCATCCTTCAGACCGAGGCTCATCATCATCTTGAGTGTCCTACAAACAGAAATAAAAGTACCACTGTGAATAAATGTCAAATGCCACCAATTAACAGGTATTTACAATTGTTTATGACAATAGACAGATCCATTAAGCCCTGCCTTTGCTGTATTGACCAATCACAGACCTGATTGGCCAACCGAAAGTCCGACAATTGCCTGACAAACACGGGAGTGCATATGGTGTGCGTGCACAGTGGGCGGGACTTAATGGATCCGTCTATTGCGAGACAATAAAACTTCATCAAAACTGCCTTGCATTAAAGCCACTGTGTACTGTGTACTCTACGATGTATCTACAAGAAAGTACCATTAGAGGAGGCAGGGACGGGATGAGAAGCAGAGGGAAAATGGATCTTTATTTTCTCTTTCAGCCTTTATCTTCTTTGATAATTGTTCAAAAGGGAAAGAGATTACACATATTAAAAAAGTTAACTGATGGCTTTACCTGAGGTTTTCCTGAAGTAGTTAAAATTAATTTAATAGTCAGGGATACTACATCAAATTGAAACAACTTTTCAAACACTGCTAGTTAACTTTAACTACAAACTCAATAAAAAGAAGGTATCCCTTATGACGAAGGAAGTCAGACATAAACGTACATAACAAATGTGTAGGCTTACGACCTACCAACATTGCAATGTCTAAAATAAGAACACTCATAGCTCTAGCAAGGATCTACTGGTCCAGGGACATTACCCCAGAAGTTCCTGATCACTGAACTGTTTTGAAAGAATCAAGAAAGATTAGTTTAATTCTACCGAGGTGTTGATTGAGGCAACTCAGGTTTTACTCCTAATTTTTTCTTTAAAGAATCTTCTAATGGTGCAGAGAATACACAAACACATTTTTTTGTACATAAAACTAATGGGTATACCCTGGTTAAATCAGATAGAATAAATAATACATGAGTGAATGAATGAATGAATGAATAAATAAATAAATATATACGGCCCCTTGAACACTTACATGTAAGTGTGTCACAGGCAACCCGTGAGGCTGATGGTGTGACGTGGAAGATTTTTCTTGTTGGTGCAGAAATAAATTAACACCTTTAAGGCAAACAGAGTTATTTACAATTTGTGTACAATTTATTTACAACTTATCACTAAAGTATATGCTTGGCTCACTTCAGCTACAGATCATGATCTGGATTATAGTTCCTTGTTATGGTTTCAACAAAATCACAAACTAATTATTAATCCAGCTGGAACTTTTAATTAAATAATGTAAGCACTTATATGTTTGTTCCTGTTGGCTCAGAAATCCTTATTAAACCGATCAAAGCCAACTTAATGTATACTGGCATTTTTTATTGTTTGTTAGCCTTCAACTATAACTGTCACGTCTCCAAATGTACGTCTATATCGGCACTATGCCTCAACTTTAAATTCACTGGTCAACCACGTCATTTCACTTCATATTTAATGAGTGAACTTGATATTATAATCAATACTCGGACTTCTTATTTATAAGTATCCACATTTCATGGCCAACAGTTCCATTCACTTTATCTCCAGTTCTACACTAATATCCACTCTCCAGGCATGAGAATGGGTGATGATAAAAAAACAGGAATTTTTTGTAAAGATTGAGAGCAAGTTGTTATAGTCCGAAATTTGTGTGCAAAGCACGCAACACGAGCGCGCAGCCCGAAGTCCCTTCCGGCCGGGGTCCAGGGCCCGCTTAAGGGCCCTGGAAGCTCTGGGTATTTTAGACGCTCTGTGGTGGTCTCTGATGCATTTCTGACACCTGTTTTTCCAGGTAGAAGTGAGCTACTGTGGTAAGTTTTTTCCCTTTTTGAACAAAAAATAAGAGATTTAATGGAAAATACAGAATATAAAATTGTGTGCTATTTTTGTTTTTTATTGATTGCCATTAGTGTAACAAAAAGAAGCGAGCAGTGACAAATTAAACCCTTTTGAACAGTTTTTCATATACAAATACATAGGTAAAATTACTTTTTTCTGACTCAGGAAGAGAGATTAGAGAAATCCATATGCACCACCTACACCACACCCCCAATCAGGTGTTTTCGCTGGTTCCCAATTTATCTTACGCTGATTGTGGGGCAATAACAGGTACCAGTTTCCCATGGCCTGCGATTTCAGTCGTGCTGCTGCGCACCGCTGGTTCGTATGTACAAATTTGCACGTACGGTGCGCATTGTATTGATAATTAGACTTTCAGAAGTCCCCACATGTGTATTTGCTGCAGCATGCAGTAAACATATTAAGGGTAGACATTATTTAAACGTACCGAGACATTATTTAAACGTACCGTTAACGAAGCGAGAATGAGACAAGTTTATACAGGGGTCGAAATTAACTCTCTTATTTTGTGGTAGCTCAAAAACAGGATGACAAACTTTTTACAAGTCCTTCCCATTTTTTTAGTAGTCCGAAAAATCGAAGTACACATACATTGGATCCCATATTCAACCGCAAAATATTTTTTTAAATTTTTGTATTACATCAAGATCGTTGAAATTGAACGAATTCCCGTCATCTCTCAACGCGATCCGGACCCACCGTCCGTGTGATCACTACTTTTTATGGGTACGAATTCCCGGCTTTGCCTCAGGAAGGCTTGGGCCTCAACCACGTTGACGTGACTCGAGTGCGTGAACATTATCGGAATCGCGCAAGTTGCCACATGTACTGCGCTCATTTAGCGCTTGCACTGCGCTTTCTGCGCCATATGAATTCCCGGCTTTGCCTCGGGTTTCGGGCCTCAGTCGTCGACGTGCAGAATGCGTGAATCGCGCTAGTTGCCACACATGTAACTTGCACTGCGCTTTCTGTGCCATACTGCGTTGCAAGCGCAGGTGTGAAGGCTATAATCATGCCGTTTTTCACTAACGTGTGGATCCGCGATATACGGTAAAGGTAAACTTACAACTTTAATTATTAGAGAAGCGAGATTAGTGAAATCCAAATGTATACCCCCTAAAACTCACAACCCGAATTTTATATCAAATTCACACTGAACTCGAAGACCACAAATTTGAAAGGAAAAAAAACGGAATTCCGGTTTAATCCGGAAGATTCTCAGGCCTGACTCTCGCCTGTTTCGTTTCACAGTTTAGGTCTACAACATGTTAGGTCCTTCCGTTTCACATAGTCTGCGTAGGTAGCATTTCCTCAATGGCAAAGACGATGAAGGTTATTCACATTGGGTGGTGCCCCGTCTGATGGCCAACTCTAACTGGGTGTTCACTAATCCCATCAACTGTCACATGTTAATGACGATTGTTTTTATTAATTTGGTCGCCATCACTCCTCAAGTCATCATGCCATAAGTTAAACCCGGTCCATGTACCAGGGCCATCTAAGAATTTAAAACAGAACCATCCAGAATGTATAAGAACATGACCTCGATTTGTCATTTATCTATCATTAGCAAAGTTACACACCAGCTTATCAAATAACTTAAAGTTTAACTGTATCTGCTTTTGGTTATTCAAACTTCCTTAATTTCCTTTCAAAGTAAAATCAATTCACCAGATATTCTTCATAAAGAAAAGTTCAAAGTTAACTTACAATTTGCTGTGTGGGTCGCTCCTCTTCTCTGTGCCTCTGCAGCGCCTTGCTTCAACAGATATAGAAACATCTGTGCTGTTCGCACGGGCGTCGGCATGGGAAAAATTGCACTCTCTCTCTCTCTGCAACTTGCTCTGCTCACCCACAAGTTTAAACTGGTACTAACTCACACACAACTCTACACCCACCTTAAAACTTAACACCAGCATTGTTGCCTGCTCAAGCACGCTAGTGACATACCAATCACATTCCTGAGAGACTACGCCCACAGAAAAAAACCAATAATTTCCTAGCAATGCCTTTGTACTTATATAGCAAGTGCTGCTGCTGCACAGTAGCACTTGTTCACTTGTCAAAACTATTTACAACACAATAGCTGCTGCACAAGTAGCACTTGCTCACTTGCCAAAACTATTCACAACAACTGCTGCCCAGTAGCAAATTATAGCCCTTCACTTTGTGGACAAAGAAATACATTTAAAATCACCTTCAAGCTGGGATAGAGGGATCTAGCTGTGACAAAGCCATGACCCCTTTTTCATCCCTTATGGTATTGGTGAGTTTGGGAAAATTCAGAGGCCCATATCTTTAAATCAAGATGAGATAGCCTATAATAATTTATCTGTGGATAATAATTGTTGCCCAAAATTATCATAATTTGCTGTCAAGATTGGTTTTAAGACTGATTTTATTTTCGTGTAATGGATCCTCAAAAGCCTACAAATCTACTGACATGAAGAACTTACTGGTGATTGTGAACATTACCATTAAAAAAAATATAGGAAAAAAATTCCGTAAAAGTTATTGGTAGATGGGACCTTTGAGGCTGCATTCAATGTATAAAAATATTCAACAGGTAGTTGGATGGGTTATACCATTCATTTGAAATAGGGGTGTTTTTAGACTTTTTCAAAGAAGTTCTATCAAAATTTACCATTTTTTGACAGCTCATAACCCATATGGTAGTGCTCCAATTTTAACATCGACCACAAATTATTGAGATACATGTAAGACATTGGTCTTGTGAAAAATAAAAAAAATGGATGGGGGAAAATACTTTATCGTTGCCTTTAGTGTTACCAGACATTTTTGATTTTTTTTCGAAATTCAATTCAAGGCTAACCTGAAGTTTAATGGTAAGAAAAGGAAAATAAAAACTTTGTCAGTAATATTTATTGTTAAGATTGTCAATTTACGTCAAAATAGATCACATTTAATGGTCAGAGTTACAATAAACAATTGGGATATTGCCATAACTTGGGTTAAGCCACTCGGGACCTTGCTTTGGGGGGACTTACAGGGAGGGGGAGGCACTTTAGAGCCACCCCCACTGTATTTTTCAAAGTTCTAGACTTTTTTTTTTTAAACTTGCCACAATTTGGTTTTTTGAAATTTTGACGAGAAAAAGAGAAAGAAAGCACTAAGAAACAACAAAAAATGTTTGACCCAAGATCAAACAATTGGTTGCCATGGTAACAGCCACCCCTGACAACACATGTTCTTTTAACATATGACCCTAGGTAAACATTGTTCGGGATTAACACTATTTATTTATTTATTTTATTTATTATTATTATTTTTTTTTTTGGGGGGGGCATTGATGAGCCTCCAATATTTTCTCCATCACTTTTACTGACTTTATTTAGATCCCAAGGGTCTAGTTGTTACAACAGCAGTTTTTTGCAACGTTTTGTTGTTATTACTGTATGCCAATCATTTCAGTTGATCTCGGTAACCACGTTTTACGTCTACTCTTGGTGTTTTGGGATTTGTTTTTTTAAGCAAGATAAAAAAGAATGCAATTTTTTTTGTTTAAAGAGCTAAAAATGTCTCATTTCGAAGCTGAAACACACAAGTAGTGTCTGAAATATACATACATGTACAGTAGCTAAAAATTACTGACATGGGCACACCTTTCTAATTTGTGGCAAATGTTGATTGATCATGCTTATTTGGCTTTAATTATCAGATTCTCTAAACATCTTTCAGAGATTTGTGGTATGTAGGTCATGTGAAAACAGTTCCAGCAAAGATCACTGTAGGGCAACCCCCTGTTACTTGGCTGCTATCTATTGATATTATCTGCAGCTAAATATAATGTAATACCATACTACCTAAGAGCTCCTTTTAATGTGCATTTTTCACACATTAGGAAAAGTTCAATATCCCCCTGTCATACCGAAACGTACCATTACGAACAAATCAGAAAAAAAAAACAATTAAAAAACTTTAAAACCACTGTTGCCAAGTGGTTGCCATGGTAACAACAAAAATGCTAAGATTCAATAGTTTGACGTAAAGTTAGCAAGTCTCAAGGTGATCAGCTGCAGATTTAAAAAGTTACAGGAAAATATTGGGGGGGGTGGTGGTACAAACATCAATTTTCTCCTGCCCCCCATCCACCTTGTTTGGGTCACGCCCCCATTCTGGCAACCCTCCAGTGGTTTATTGTAACTGACCATTACAGCTGCTCCAATTTTTTATGAAATTGTTATTCTTAATAATAAATATTGATCACAAAGTTTTAAAATGTAGTTTTCACATCATTAAACTTGAGGTTAGCCTTGCATTGAATTTTGAAAAAAATTGAAAATGTCTGGCAACACTGCAAACACTTAAGTATTTTCCCCCAGCAATTTTTTTTGTTTTTCACACAACCAATGTGTCATCTCAATAACATGTGGTGGACGTTGAAATCAGAACACTACCATATGGGTTATGAGCTGTCAAAAAATGGTATATTTCGATACTTTGAAAAAGTACAAAACACCCCTATTTTAAATGAATGGCATAACCCATCCACATACATGGTGACTATTTTATACATTGAATGCAGCCTCAAAGGCCCTAACTATCAATAACTTCTAAGGAAAATAATTTTTGATATTTTATATAATGGTAACACGGCATTGAAAATAGGCAAATTTCACTTTTCCAAAACTGAAAAAAGGGCGAAACCACCCGGAAATGGTAATTTGGCTGTTTGCCATGGCAACGGATGTAGTTTTTTTTAAATAGTCCCATATTTGTTAGTTTGTGGCAAAGGTCCATCAAATAATTATGAAAGTATGAAAAAAATCTATTCTTGGCCACGGCCACCCTATGTTTGATATTTACAGTCCCTTACTCTTAATTTTGTGGATTAAGATGCTCTTTGATGCATTCTCAGCCTTTTAGGGTTCTCTTTTCAATGAAAAGAATGATTTTTAGTGGTCCGTTTGTTTCCACAACTCAAATGCATTTTTACGGCACAGTAGTCATTAAGATATAATATATGTGTGCATCGTGCATGGTATTTTGACAAGTTGATCACTTTGTTTCTAATTTTTGCTTGTTTAGTTTCGTAAATTCGTCAAATACTAGGCATCCTCCACAGTACCACTTGGCAAAGCAGCGGTGTAGCCTGGATTTTTCACTGGGGGAGGGGGCACAGGTGGTCATTGCTTTTAGTTGGGGGGGGGGCAGGTACCATGTTTTAAATAAATACATGTACCTACATTTTTTTATGGGGGGCACTGGGAATTTTATTCTATTTGTTTATTTATTAATTTTTTTCTTGGGGGGGGGGCAGGCCCCCTTGACTTTGCCACTGTGTCAAAGTCTGGGGGTTGATCCTATGGGCCAACCCCAGGTGTATGCAGATTCTTTGGTTTAGGGGGGCAGAAGGGTTGATTTTTTAAAGATAAATTATTATTTTTTCTTCCTGCTTTGCCCAGTTTTTCCCAACTGTTTTGCCTGAAATTTTCTTGGGGGGGGGGGGGGGAGGAGGGGGTGCAACTGCCCCCCGCCTTGTACGCCTCTTGTTCCCTCCCACCCCAACCCATGATCCAGAAAGTTATCGGAAATCTTACCGGCATTATTCAGGAGCTTGAATGAGTTAAAGCTGATAATCTTGAGCTGAAGGATTGATCATGGGTTATAAAGTTCCACAGTTCAAGCCAAGACTGTTACATGTATGTACAAGAACCAAGAAATCTGTAATAGAAGAAAAAGCGACAAAAATTAAGTAAACATGCAAATAAATGGGTAGTAGCCCACAATTTACATAAAAAGACTACTTTTGGCTTGAATGCAAACTTGTACAAAATACACCTGCACTTCTTAGTTTTTGTGTTTAGAATACTCTACATCGTATTGGTTGTCTTATTGTCAAAACGCATTCAAAGGTAGAGAACAGTTTCAATTTTGAATCAGAAAATCCTGTCAATCGTAACAAATTTAACGATCAAAGATGATTGTAAAAGCTTTTTTTTATGGACAGACATTGGAATGTAAGGGGCCCAAGTATTTTTGGTGGGATTCAGCAAAAAAGGATGATACTGTTTTCAGGTTTTGGGGATTGATAAACATCAACCAACAATATGAACAGTGAACTGAGGGGTGTTTGGTTGTAATGGACACAGATGATGTAGAAAAGAGGGGAGCACAAAGGGGCGGATCTGAAAAGAGAACAGTGGGGTGTTTGGTTAAAACCCACTCTTTTGTTGTTAACCTGCTTTCTGGCTTGGTCTTATACTGCATGTAGTTTCTTTGTGATAGGTTTTACAGGGGTTAGCCTAGAAGTAGTGAAGTATGAAATAACAATAAAATTGCAGAAAGAAAAAGAAAAAAACCTCAGTTGCACAACCCAGTTTGTATAATTGTCATTTATTTGTAGAGTAGTTAGAAGAAATTAGAATAAGTTAGATTACATAAGATGGGTGTGGTTTTGTGAGAGTGAAAATCATTGAGGGAAGTTGTGTTAACTGTTAAATCAGTGTGCTCTGAAAACCTGAGAGAGAGAGGTTGGGTGTTAATGTGCTAGCCACCTACACGATTGAACATTAGATTTTTGCATCAGTCAACATACCGGGATTGTCGAAGCCTTGCCCAGTGGAAACAGCCACTTGGGGCAAATCTTTAAGAATTTTTCCGGCACATTTGGCCGAGTCAACATATACATGTACTGTATAAGGCAGCAGGACCCAACCAGCACAACTACGATCTGCAGCATTTAAGTTCCGTAAGTAAACCAGATATTCTTTTATTTTGTTAAGCAAAATTCATATTTCAAATTTGTGAATTGTGTTAAAGAAAGCTAGAAGAGAAAGCTAATTGTTTATTATTCAACTGAAAGAATTATGGAATTGTATTTTCAACCAACAACGAAGAAAACCTTTGGTGGATTGAAAGTTAAAATTTTGTAGTTTGTTCTTCTTTTAGAAAACAAACTGATATTTTGCATTGTGAGTTATCTATATATAGTGTATCCATATTTTTGATGGTTTTGGGTTGGTTTTATTTGATATTAGATGGCCTTTGGAATTGGGAGCAGGCGTGAGATACAGTGAGCCTATACTAGAGAGTGACCGAGGCTACTGAGCCACTAACCCCGACAGGGGAAAAGCCGAGAGAGGCAGCGATAGTGGATAGCGGTCAGACACAGGCCAGGCAGCTTGAACTCCCCCCAAAGCAACCCACCCACCCACCGAGATTGTAATGTATTTATGCAAACATTTTGAAGAACATTTTAACAACTTTTGAAGAACATTTAAGTTAATTTGAGTTTAAGAAAAGCCACTGGGCTAAGACAGTACTGATTTCTCATATAAGGAGAACTGGCTGGAAGCCAGTTGACGGCGACACAACATGTAATTTATTTTTGTGAGTTGTTGAGTGTGACAAAACCTTTAATTTAAATTTAGTGAGTTGAATACAGTTTATCCGATTGAGTGAGAACCAAGTTAGTATTTGAGACAAGCTTAAGTTGAGTTACTTTTAACACATTTATTATTGAGATTTCCTTTTGAGCTTTATTGCTTTTGTAAATATTTTGTTAATAATAATAAATTTTGTACAGTAAGTTCAAGAAAAGACAAAACAAAAGGATTCGTGCTTCGGAACTTAATTTCTGTCATGTTTTATATTGATTCTGGATCCGGTATTGACAGGGTGTTTGGTTGGAATGGAAACAGAATAATGTAGAAAAGAGGGGAGCGTAAAGTGGGCAGATCTAAAAAGTGAACAGTAGGGTGTTTGGTTTGAATGAATACAGATGATGTAGAAAAGAGGGGAGCATAAAGGGGGCAGATCTAAAAAGTGAACATTAGGGTGTTTGGTTGGAATGAATACAGATGATGTAGAAAAGAGGGGAGCATAAAGGGGTGGATCTGAAAAGTGAACAGTAGGGTGTTTGGTTGGAATGAATACAGATGATGTAGAAAAGAGGGGAGCATAAAGGGGCGGATCTGAAAAGTGAACAGTGGGGTGTGGTTGGAATGGATACCCCACACGCAATCCTCGCAGCATTTATACACTCGGTCCGGGGGGATTGGTGCTTACACACACAGGCGGTGAGTTTGCAAGCTGGAATGGCCGATACGCATACGACAGCCATTGCTCGTCGTCCAGATGCGTGTTTGGTTGGGTCATGCTGATTGGTTGTTGCCAAGCAAGTGCGACGTTCAAAATTACAAGTTGGCCCCGCTATGGATTATGGATATATTCGGTCAGTCTTTTGGTAAGTTTTTGTCGTTTTTTCTGCCAAATATTTTCATGATGTTGTTTTAAGGGTTCCAGATGACGTTGTCATACAATAAAGATCAACTCCATGTGTTTAGAATGTCTGTCATGATTTTGGAAAGTGGAAAAAAATGGACGAATCTGATCACGAGTCTGGCAAAAACTGGTCAAAACTGCTAGTTACACGGATAATACCAGTCTTGTGTCGTAACCCTCCGGTCGGGAGGATGGAGGGGTTACGATTATCGCAACTAATTCAAAATGGCGATTCCAACAGCAAATTTGATACATGTGTGATAGTGGGCTAAAAATCATCGATTCGGAGGACCGAAAATGATCGTGAGAACAATTAAATGCATTTTATTTCATTGTAAAAACTTGGAGAAGCCAGTAGGCGATTTTCAGGCAATTCTGTCGAGTCTTTGTCGTAATTTTGACAATTTTGTAACTGATTCATAAAAAATCCGCTTTGCAGCACTTTCCAAATATACCACGGACTGGGGCGCTAGTACGACCCATGATGTCAAAATCTCAAAAAAGGAGTACAGCGCCCCAGTTACTGGTTCTACAAGTTTACAACATCAGGTAAAAAAAAGGGGGAAAACAACTCTTGTAATACCCTGTTTTTTCGCATCATAGACTTGTATTTGTAAGCTTTATACCCAGGACTCTAGGCTGCATGTGTATGACAAACTTTACACTGATACTGCTAGTTCTAAAATAATACACGCTACTGCTGTGCTAGTGACAGACTAGCCCCATAAATGGGGCCGATTCACTTCGTATCCTTCGTGAAGTGGAAAGACACGACACTGCGCATTTTATCTGCACATCCAGCCATGAACGCCTGCACTGTTACATCCTACTTGGCTCATTGAGGAGTTTATGCAATGGCCCAACACCAGAACCACAACCAGAACCGAACCCCAAAGAAATTATCTGTCTATCGGGCTAGCTGAATAAAACTACAAAACACACCTTTAAAAAAACGGAGCGAAACTTCCACCACTGATAAACAGCTGATGAATCATTTAGATTTACGGATGGTCTTGAAGGATATTGTCAGAAGAAGTCCAGAAAATTCACATCATGCATGTCACATTTTTATCAACCAACCACAACGTACCATACTACTGTGACAAAACTGTTGAGGGCGCATTTTTTTGAAATAAGTTCTCACCTTAGAAATACAACCCCCACACACTCACAGAAACTTCGAGAAAAATAATTATTTGTAAGGGCGCCCCCGCTTTTACGACTTCCCAAACTACGCATGTGTAGGCTTTTCAAAGTGTGGCCGGCTGTCAAAAAAGAATAGAATTAGAAAAGAAATAACTGTCGTCTGCTCACGTGTATCTTCAAACCAAAATATTTTCACCCAAGAACCTCTGTAAGTACGCATTTTTTGTCCAGTTTGTAAATTATAGCGTCTAGAATTAGTTGAAAGGCATGTTGGCCTGATTTGTGTGTTTAGAAGAAATAAAATTGAACTATATTGGCAACCGACGTAATGGCCGGGGGGGGGGGTGTTTGGGGGGGGGGACTGTTCTTTTCTGGCTCACTCCCCAATGGGTGCACGATTTCCCAAGGTATATGTTGGGTAGGACTCACATAGAGTTATATTTAAGGACTAGAGGGAGGACTCGCGATGTCATCGACGCAGGGAACTCCGATGACCCACGCGAAAAATCCCATTGGTTGGGTCAATTGCATACGAATGAACACTTAGTAAATGGTTGCTGTGTAAACTGATGAGTGACCAGTGTAAATTAATGGTCCTCGCCATTTTCTCAATGGTAAAAAATGCTCCTTCTTGTCAGGCCATGTCGCGTGATTTTGTACGACCTCTAGTTCTTATAATATAACTGTACAGTAGGACTACAAACTAGACACAACTGGTACTCTTCACGATTATTATGTTACCAGTGCTTGTATTGTTCCCAATACAGATAATGCCGAATGACCTGCGAATGACATGCATAGATGGCTCGCATAGGCATGATAGGTGGTTCGTTACCACACACTCGTATTAACATACATTTGCGGCTGGACAGCCGCGAATTCCTTGGACCAAACCAGTCACCAGGAGGGACAAAATTTACTAACATTGCTAGACTTGTCGATTGACAAACTATTTTATTCTTATTATTAAGATGTTATCTTTTCTGTTTACAATTGCATGTCTTTATGAGACATTGTGGACTAAAGTAAGTCACGATAACTGACAATATAATGGTGTATTTGATCCTTAAAAATTTGAAGATAACATCATGAAATCTAAATATTTCATTGCAGTTACATGTAATTGGACCCACTTATTAGTGCCTAATTAGAACTTTCGTCCCTCTTAAAACAAAATGTACCTCACAAAAATGAGACACTTTTGAGATATTAGCGGGTGCCCCAGTAAGCGGTCCTTTTCTATTATGAGAAAAACAGAAAGGTTGTGTGATGCTGGGAAAAGTTCATTTCGCAGCCATGTTGGGTACAGCCATGTACAAACTCAATGGCTGGTGCGTCGTCTGCTGAATTATTTCCAGAAAAAGGTCTCAAGTGATGTCATGCGAAACCTCTCTATAGAATTGGACAGTTTATTGGGGTGCCTGCTAACGTTTCGAAAGTCTCCCAATAATTATTGTTCAATTTTTATTATCTAATCCTTATGCCGACATCATAATACCTCTTAATATTCTGTTGCAGCTAATTGAGCCTAATAATTAGTGCCTAATTAGAACACTTTATATGGCATGACTTTTGTAAATTTTGAATGATATTTTTAATATAAATTGGCGAAAACAAAATGTACCTTGCATAATTTATTAATATTTGATTTGTATTATCTAATCCTAAAGATAACATCACATAATATATCACATAAACATTCTGTTGCAGCTATTTGGGCCAACATATAAACCGATTACACAACCAATGCTTACATGTGGTCACGTGACCTTTTGTGGGTACTATACGTCATCTCAGCTGATGGCAAAAGACGTGCAAATACATACTGTGACCGACCGACAGAGTCATACCAAAAGTCAGCTTTTGGTAATAATAACACAAATACTAAGCCATTTTTATTTAAGTTGTGTTGTGATATTGATTTTAATCACATTACTGTTTCATAAACTACCAGTATTCTACTACAAAAGAGGTTTATTTTGAGTTATGCACAACCGGCATCGGACGAAACAAGTGAGCATTTATACACTAGCCTTGCGTAATTTAAAATAGGCAAAGGATTCACACAGTTTTAGAAAGAAATTTTCTATGGATGATGCAGCTTCAAAACTTTGAAATTCTTGTGTTGAAAAGTGTGTGATGGTGGTCGTCTTGCCTTTCCGTCGTGCACTAGTACACATCGTGCACATTTACATGTACACGTTACTTGTACAATCTCCAAGACTTGCTGGAACTGTCCTTACTGGCTTTATTCAGCCACTTGAAGATCTCTGGGTACAAACTCTGGAATATTTTTCACAGATTTCGAGATTACCACTGTGCGGTACTTTTCTATGGAGGACGTCATGTTTGTTTACACTTAATACCCACTACAGGTCACGTGACTTGGGTTGCACAATCAGTCTATTAGCAGGCCTTGAACTTCACTCTTGAAGGGGAACAGCATTTTCCCTCTGGTAAGGGGTACTTTTATGAGGAAACTGTAAATTTGTTTTAGAATTTTGCAAAGGGCACCACAGCAAAAGCACAGGGCACCACGGCAATTGCTTTGGGTTCAGTGGGTTAATTCAAGGCCTGAATTAGTGCCTAATTAAAACACTTTGTATGGTGTAATTTTCGTCACGTCAATTGTAAATGAACATTTTTACTACTCTGCGTCAAAGAGCATCGCTTTAAAACAAATTGTACCTCACATAATTAATTAATATCTCATTTCTATCTTCTGATCCTAAAGATGACATCATAACCTGTTTATATGCAGTTGCAGCTAGTTTGGCCCCCTAATTAGTGCCTAATAATTAGATCACTTTATATGGTGTGATTTTTCGTCACTTGTAAATGAACGTTTTTACTATCAAAGTGTCAAAGAGCGTAGCTTAAAATCAAAACATACCTCACAAAATTAATTGATGTTAACATGTGGTATTCAGTTTTTTTTTTACTGCGATACATGTTTTAGAATAAACCATTTTTGAAATTAACTTAATTGATGTCTTCCCCTATCCTTTTAGTAGGATTTTTCTACTATTATGCTTTACAATGAGTATGATTCTTCCTCTATGCCTTAGCACTGAGTAGGATTCTTACTCTATGCTTTGGCATTGAGTAGGATTCTTCCCCTATGCTTTAGCCAAAGCATTGATGGAAGAACCCTTCTCAATGCTAAAGCATAGAGGAAGAATCCTACTCAATGCTAAAGCATAGAGGAAGAATCCTACTCAACACATAGGGGAAGACATCAATTCAATTCAAAAATGGTTTATTTAAAAACATGTATCGCAGTAAAAAAAAACTGAATTCCACATGTTAACATCAATTAATTTTGTGAGGTACATTTTGTTTTTAAGCGACGCTCTTTGACACTTCGATAGTAAAAATGTTCATTTACAAGTGACGAAAAATAACACCATATAAAGTGATCTAATTAGGCACTAATGAGGGGGCCAAACTAGCTGCAACCACATATAAACGGGTTATGATGTCATCTTTAGGATCAGAAGATAAAAACGAGATATTCATTAATTATGAGAGGTACAATTTGTTTTAAAGCGATGCTCTTTGACACAGATAAGTAAAAACATTCACTTACAACTGACGTGACGAAAATTACACCATATAAAGTGTTTAATTAGGGACTAATTGGTTGGCCCAAATAGCTGCAACAGAATATTTATGTGATGTAATATGTGATGTTGTCTTTAGGATTAGATAATGCAAAACAAATATTAATAAATTATGCCAGGTACATTTTGTTTTAAAGGGATGCCCTTCGTCAGTTTGTATTAAAAATTCCTTTCAAAATTTACGAAAGTCATGCCATAAAAAGTATTCTAATTAGGCACTAATTAATGGGCCCAATTAGCTGCAACAGAATATTAAGAGGTATTATGATTTCGTCGTAAGGATTAGATAATAAAAATTGAACATTGATTATTGGGAGACTTTTGAAACGTTAGCGGGCACCCCAGTAAGCAGTCCCTTTGTATAGAGAGGTTTCACGTGACATCACTTGAGACCTTATTCCAATTCTGTGTACACAGACAAAATATTGCTGGAAATCATTAATCAGACGACGTGCTTGCGATTGAGTTTGTACATGGCTGTACCTAACATGGCTGCGAAATGAACTTTTCCCACCGTCACGTAACCTCTCTATTGTTCTCATAATAGAAAAGGACTGCTTACTGGGGCTCCGGCAAACATCGCAAAAGTCTCCCGTCATGTGAGGGACATTTTTTTTTAAGAGGGACGAAAGTTCTAATTAGACACTATAATAAGTGGGTCCAATTACATGTAACTGCAATGAAATATTTACATTTTATGATGTTATCTTTAGGATTAAATAATGACTTAAGTATCAATATATTACGTGAGGTACATTTTGTTTTAAAAGGATGCCCATCGTAAATTTGTATTAAAGGCTCGCCAGATAAAGTGTTCTAATTAGGCATTAATTTATGGGCCCAATTAGCATTAGCTGCAAAGGAATATTTAGACGTGTATGATGTCATCTTGAGGATTAGATAATGTAAATGCAATATTTATGAATTATGTGAGGTAGGCCCATATTTTGTTTTAAAGATATGCTCTTCCTTTTAAAAAGAATCGAGGTTTTGAAAAAGTGTGTTGGGAGTTCTTCAAATTTTTAGGAACAAATAAACCATTATATAGTCAGTTATCGTGACTTACTTTAGTCCACAATGTCTCATAATGACCTGCATATGTAACAAAACAGATATCATCTTAATAGTACGAGTGTGAATACGAGTGTGTGGTAACTAACCACCTTTGCCAGTCATCTATGCATGTCAATTGCAGGTCATTCCGCATTGTCTGTATGGGGAACAGCCTAAGCACTGGTAACATAATAATTGTGCAGAGTACCACCAGGTGTGTAGTTTGTAGTCCTACTAAACATCTGTGGAAATTTGTCCGTATATCTTGCACCAATTGTGGGGTGACATTAAGCGAACCAGACTAGTCAGGATTTACTGCTTATTTTTAGACCAAGAGTCCCAAGACTTGTTTTTGTGCTAATGGGATAACTGGGGGGGGGGGGGCACTAGAAATTTATGGGGTCAAACTCCCTCCTTCCCCCTTCCCCCTGCCCCCCCCCCCCCCCCCCCCGATAAAATTCCCATAATAAAAGTTAATTAAATAATAAACAAGTAAACAAAAGGCCTAGCCTGATGAAGTGTGGGGGTTGTTTGCCTTCATAGTAGTAGGGATAAAGAAAAACAAATACACAAATGTAACTTCTCCCTCCCCCAACTAAGTGTGAGAAAGAGCTATACTGAAACTGACCATCGCCATTTCACTCATGAGACCAAAAGCATTTAAGACTCTATTTGTTGTCACATTGAATTTATATTCATTTTGTCTAGATGTTTATTTGATTTGTTTTGTTTTAAAAGCTACACAAGTCGGCGTCAGTATGAAGGATCACAATAAAGCGAATGGACTGGATTCGGGAAAGCGAGTGCTGCGGACACGTAAAGGCGCCAATTCAACAGTAGAGTGCCATACTCCTATAGAAACCATTCAGGAGGTTTCAGGAAAACAGGTGAAAAAAGTTAAATTGACATAAATGTGGGGTATATTATATACATTACACAGAGGGCGCTGTTCAGACTTATATTTGTGTTGGTCTTCTATAAATTTGATTTTGATCCTTCATATAATTACGTGTCAGCCATTATAGCGTTGGTCTATTATAAAATTGTTTTGGGTCATTTAGGCCTATTACTTTTGACCCTTTTGATATTTGCCTGTGATCCTTATTTTAGGCCTATTTGTCTGTGATAACCAAGGAATGATTTCACAAAGCGATAGGACTAGTCTTATCTCGAGTGATAGGATTGGTAACTAGTCCTAACTTATAGAAGTAGTCATAAGTTAGAAATAGTTCTGTGAAATCCACCCCTGGTCTGTAATCCTTTACATGTATATTGGTTTTGCTCTTAATTGCCCTTAAATACATTATTTTGCTCTTAACCCTAACCCCCTAAGTATATCAGTCCTCATCCCATCAAATCCTAACACCATGGAAAAACACTGCTAGTACACAGTACACAACCCATCAAATCCCAACAGAACACTTTCTGCATTAGTACCCATCCCATCAAATCCCAACACTGTTACTCCAGGCCTGCAAAAACTACATACATTGTAAACTGACAAGCAGGGAAAACAAACAACACAGCACTTCACCTCACCCACTCCATCAAATCCCAACACTGTTACCTAAGCCTGCAGACCTCATCCCATCACATCCCAACACCATACCAGAGATGCACAGTACACATCCCATCAAATCCCAACAAAACTTGCTGTTGGAGTTTGATGGGATGGGGGTCGTTAGGGTTTTAAATATATGGTTTTGCTCTTATACATGTAGGCCTATAGACCTATTTATAACACACCTCTCCCTGGTTCTTTATCCTGATTGGCTGAAACACGGTTGCGTGGGGTGAACTAATATAGCCTAATGCATGAAATCTGCACCACACGCATCGCACGCGCTTCATTTGGGGGAAATAGTTCGCAAAGCGGGAAATAGTTTCAAAACCCTTAAAACTATTGACTGGTAAAGAGCGCCCTCAAGAGAACAACGACAGCCAAAAAAACGCGATTTACTCTTCTAATCGACATTTTGGACTGAGGTGTGTTATAAAACACATATGGACTGGCATTATTCGGGCAATAGTGCACGTCTATGCACCCCTTGGGCCTGTGAGTGACCAGGAGAGGGTCCTATTTCGGGAAAAAGGACCCTGTCCTGGTCACTCATAGGCCCTCGGGTTGCATAGACGTGCACTATTTCCCTCATTGCCAGTCCATATGTGTATATTAATACATTTGTAATAGTTCATTTAGTCATATACGGCCCCTCATAGACTAATACTTCTTGTGAGTCATACAGAACTTGGTTCTAGTACTCCTAGGACTATGAGGTTGCAAGGTTACTTTATAATCGGCTTCACTCACATCATAGGTCTTTCCTTAGTTATCGCCATGATTCTATTCTTCTCGTTAACAGGCATGCACCTTTTCAGCTGATCAGCTGATTTCCTCATTTTTTGGTCTTAGCTGTGCCATTGAAGATTTGAAAATGAAGTTAACAAAGTCTTGCTGTGCCTGGAGCTGTACTCTTTTTTTAAACAAGCTGCTGTTGCATGAATGTAAATATGCATCAAAGCTGTCATTTTGAAATAGTGCTCTAAACAGTGTTGTGGCTACTCGGTGGGTGCCGCCAAGCAGGCCTGCCTGCCTGAAACTCAAAATTTCCGCCTAGCACTCTGAGCACAAACACACTGTGCTGCCCTCTGGGCACAGATGTTCCCAACAATAAATCAAAACAAGTTGTCACCAGAGAAAGAACACAGTCAAAAGACCGTTCAACAAATTGCACGTTGATGGCCCCATAACTTGAACAGTTTTGGGACCTGGGCGTCGTGCCCTCCTGTTTTTATATACACACTCAAGCGTCAGCTTCAGCAATGTTGATGGCCCCGTAACATGTGTAAATTTAACAGCTAATGGGACAGTAGGATTTTCCTAAAACCTTCTTTTGTAAAACTTGAAAACCAGTGGCATAACCAGGCATTTTCATTTTGAGGGGGAGGGGGCTACCTGGGGGCAAAGGCATAATTGTTATCATCCAACTATTAAATTCATGCATTTTTTCAATCCCATTTGGTGGGGGAGAGGGGGGAGCAAGGGTGGGCAAGGGTTTTAAATGGCCCATTAAGACTAGTCACAACTCTTTTATTCCCTTATTAATGTAAGACAAGAGGTCGGTGCCTGATTTTGAATAGATTTTATTTTGTTGAATGTTCATTTTGGACACAGTCACTGGTACTGCTGCAATGGTGTCAGCTATGCACGGCAACTTTTTCTAGCTGGTGACAATGTTGGCAATATGACGATGATGGACAAGGATGTCGGGAAGGTATCTGTAACATATGCACTTAACAAACTATTCATTCAGAAAGGAAGTTTTAAATTTACCCCTGACAAAAATTTAAAAATTTGTCTTTTGTAGGTTCTCTGGACTAAATGGCTCCATGAAGCCAAAGCCAACCATTGTGAATTCAACAAGCAATGTGATTGGCTCATGGTTTCTGCATCAAAGGACAAAACCAACAGGGTCTGGGATGTGAGAATGATTACAGATCGTAAAAGCGCCCTCTATGAACTACCTCATTTGAAACTGATTAACTCGGGTGAGTGAATAGTCTGGTTGCTTGGATATCTGTTAGTGGTGTATAAAGTGATTAAGTCAAGTCACTGCACACACAGTTTGCCAAGTCAAGTCACTGCACACATATGTACACAGTTTTCCTATTGGATTCTTCTGTGCCTTTCACCTTTGTGGACCCTGGTTTTAGTCCCTCCGTGGGCCTGGGCCTCGCATGTGAATTTGGTTTTCAGTCCCTACCTGATTGAGTGGGTTTTGCCCAGTTGAGGTTTTCCTCCCACATATAAAACTGACATATCTTCAACAGCTTCTGTTCGTAGGTATCTTGGGTCTATGGGTTACAGTGCAAGGTGGTTTTATTATCAGAAATACATGACAACTGAACTTTTCAATAATGAAGTGATTCTGAGTAGGCGAAATAATTTTGAGTAAGCGAAATGATCATAAGTAAAGCGATGACTTGGCATAAGCAAAATGTTTCTGAGTAAGTGAAATGATTCTGAATAACCAAATGCTTGCAAGAGTAAGCAAAATGATTCCGAATAAGCGTAATTGTTATGAGTAAAGCGAAATGACTTAGAGTAACCAAAATGATTTTGAGTACGCAAAATGAAGTGTAATAATCATCATCATCATCATCATCAATGCGTTTAACGTCTCTTGTTCCCCGTAGTCGAGAGTTGGGCGCATTCGTGGTCATGTCGGCATGGTCTGATTGCATTTCTCCATGCTTCCCGGTCGTGGATAAGATTCAAGTTGATGCCCTTCAGATCGTCTGGGATGTTGTCCATCCAGCGCTTTCTTGGGTGACCACGTGAACGGACGCCCTCTACCTGTAGATCTATTACCTTCTTTGGCCATTTTGCATCACTCATGCGCTGGATGTGCCCATACCAGTGCAGTCTACCCCAACTGACAACATCCGCGATGTTGAGGATACCTAGACGTGCTCTTAGTTCATCCAGGGGCACTCTGTCAGAGATCTTGGCTGAGCAAATCCAACGTACCATTACCTTAGTCGGAACAGCTAATAATCAGAATGAAATCAATAGCTAAGTCGGAACAGCTAATAAAAGGTCATTGTTGCTTATTGGTGTATCCAACAAGCATGTCTTGTATGGTCAGTCTCCCTTTGCTAAGCTTTTTTACAAGGACTTTTGATTTGTTCAAAGTTTTTTGAATTGTTTTGTTATTGATTTTTTACAGCACATTTCAGTCCAGATGGGACATAGTTATTAACAACAGATCAGCACGGAGAATTAAGGATCTTAGCAGGACCCCTTTGGGACAGAATGGAACAGTCAATATCTCATCCACATCACTTTTTCCAACATTTGACACCCATAAAGGTAATGATAATGTGAGTTTTTACATCACATGTAACAAAAGAACCAACGATTTTTTACAAACTTTGGAAGTAACAAAGGAGGCACACATCTCAAAACTTATTCGCATGTTACAACTTTTTTTAAGAGGGGCTCTAAGGTCAAATTCAGATTTGTGATGCACTCTTTTTTCAAGAGAAAGAGTCCTTACAATTAAAGGGGCTGTGTCATCATGATTGTAGCAGGCCTGTGGGTGTACATGGAAAGATGAACTCTCACCCAGGTACTGCACACACCTGTGCTTGCGTTCAAATCACAAAGGGAGGGTGCCGTCTTTGTTAAACTGTAATGTGACCGCCGGCGCGCAGGCATGTAGTGACTGGGTTGTTCCATTTACTGCTGTAATCATGATGACACAGCCACTTTAAGTCTCTAACCTCGTGTCAAATTTCCTTGTTTTTGATACCCTTCTAAAGCAAAAATTTTAATCGTGAACATACATTCAATGATGTCACATTACAAAAATATTAGTCTGTACATTTTTTGTACAGGGAATTTTTAGTTTAGTTCTTTCCTGAATTTCCATGATATTCAATCAAAATGGTGTTGATTTTTGCCTTTTGACTGAAAAAAAATTGGAATTTACAGATTCACTTGAGATAAGGCAAGAGGTCAAATGTCAAGGTCACAGTGCTCAGGAATAGGAACATGGTTTGTGGATATTTACAAGGGCTGAGGGGTTTCAACAGTATCGCTGTTATGTTTTTTAATGGAGCAACCACCTAATTTGATGATTTTCCACAAAGTTGATAGTACCGTGTGTACTTCAATGCATGTAAAAAAAAAAATAATCATTGATAATCATGTTAATGATGAATATGTATTTATAATTATTATTTTAGGCTGCCTGGCATCCGATTCATAATCTTGTGGTTGTTGGTCGATACCCTGATGAAAAATTCCCCAGTTGCCAGGAAGGAGAAAAAAGAACCATCGACATCATTGATGGCAGTTCAGGTGAAATTGTCTGCCAGCTCTTAGACACAAATGTGTGGCTGGGGATAGTTTCAGTAAGTTTTTTTTTCCATTATCTTTTAGAACTTCGTCTTTTAAATAAGGAGCGATCTATTTTTATTTTGCCCAAGGCACTTCTTTTGTAAAACCATAAATTCAATGGGCAACAGAGGCCAGGATGAAAATCGTAAGCCACCTGGAATTCCATTCACGAAAAGGACAAGGCTATTTGCATTTTGCAAAGGGCACTTTCCTTGGAATTCTTTAAGTCAAGGGGGATGTTTTAAAGGGGCAAAAAGGCAAAATATAGGTCAGTATACTTTTCTTTCAAAATGGGACAAGGCCATTTTCATTTTGCAAAGGACACTTATTGGAATATTTTCTAACCTATGTCAAAAAGAACTAAGAGGCACGGAAGCTACGACCATGGGCAACATAGGCCTGTATACATTTAGACCACCTCGAATTTCATCTTCAAATGGGACAAGGCCACTCTCATTTTGCAGGGGGACTCTTTGGTGGAAAATCTTCAAACCTATTTGAACAGTTTTATGGGGCATGTCAAGCCAAGAACAGATAATAGTCCATGCCCTTCTGTATAACTCCACCGGTCTGATATCATACTTTCAATTGAGACATTTTTAATAAATTTAGTTATTTTTTTAATTGTCATGTTTTAAATCAAAATCTAAGTGGGCAGTTGGTATACAAATAATGGATTTTTGTAAGTGCAATGGTGAAGAATTTTTGTGAGTTTTAAGATAATAAAATATGAAAATATTCTCCTCGTTGCATGAATGCAAAACCTGTGTGCAATGGAGAAAATAGTTTCATTCATCGAAAGATGGAATGTTCTATTCAACTTGTTCCATTCAACGGATGAAAATATTCTCTACATTGCACAAATGTGCATTTGTGCAATGAAGAGAATATTTTCATAAAACATCCAAGTAGATCTTTTTGGGACATTGTCATTTGTTTGGAGGACAAAACTACAGGGATTTAAAAACAAATGTACAAGATTGCATTCGGCATCTACTTCGAGGGCGATTTTGTACTGCTGTGTGTAACAAGAGGTGTGGTCTAGCGATACTCAAAAAGTCTAGCATACAGCTCTAGTATTAAAGGATGGGACAAAAATGCACGTTGAATAGTACCGAAATGCATGGTTTTCGACGTAGGCCATGTAATAATTTGATTAATGAATGCCGCATGACCTACAATCCTTCAATCAAAAGACAACGATCTACTTTGGTGTTATATGATACTGGATAATCTTTAAATGTTTACTCTCAAAATTTGTTTTTTGGTCCTCAGTTGAATGAATTCAGTCCACTTGGAGATAGCTTGGCATCAGGGATGGGTACGTACTTTATTACTTCATAAACACCAATACCACCTAATTATGCAAGTTTCTTTAGCTAGTCTTTAGGTGAATAGACCGATCCATTAAGCCCCGCCTACCTTAGCAACTTCCTAGTAATGACATATGGCGTGACTTTCTTGCCACAATCGCAGCACGGCGATGGTTCGGTTGCGGCCCACATGTATCGGATACGCACACGTACATGGTTTTCATGAACGGTATGGATTTAGTTTCGTGTCCTTTTGAGCAGTGCCTTGAGTCCAAAGAACGATGCAGATAACAACACTGTTACACCACTTTTACACAACTTTACAGGGACCACTACTATGGGGTTTGCAACACTGAAATACAAATTATTAAAACAAAACTAAAAAAAAGTTATGTCAGTTGTTTTTGCAAATGTATGTCAGAACATTGGCGGCGGTTTGTTTACTTTTTTAATGTAATTTTTAACGTGTCGGACCTTTGTAGGACTTTCAGTGGCGTTGTGGAGGCTGTGATTGGTCAGTACGTTAGAAGACTGGGCTTAATGGATTGTCTATTCCCCATGAGACAAAAATCGCTGATGTATTTATCCTTTTGGTTTTAGCTGCTATCATAAAGCCAGTAGCCTGTGTGCTAAAGTGAACAACACCTGGTCTAGTAATCCCATACAATGCCTCTAGCACGAAGCTGCAGTTGAGTGTAAAATGTAGCAACAGAAACATAAAAAAGACGTTCTCAGCTCATATTTAGCTGATTTCTTCGGTTCGAAAAGGACACCAACATATTATTTAATTTGTCTGACAATTGATGAACTTGTAATAACTAATACTAACAAAAGGTTTAACAAATAATACACCAAGCAAAAGAATTTGAAGGTTGCAGGCAAGCTTCATTACACTAATTGGCTTATCACTGATATGGGTCTACTCCTGAGTGCCAGGGTTCTATTATGAAGATCACAAAAGGATAAAGTCTAACCCCAGTTGGCTTATAACCAAGTCCGGTTGGCCTCTAATGGGGAGAACTCGTAATGTACCACCGGATGTCCTGTTTACACGCAAATGTTTCCCCTGCCTGGAAACGAAAGCCATGTAAAGGCGCCATTATGTTATTTAGGACCACCAGAGCAAAGGTCACCAGGTCATTCAACTGCAGAGTGGGCACAGACCACAAACATATGTCGTCTTACGTTTTGTTCCACCCACACAAGGACAGAAAAAAGGTCTTGAATATATTAGCTTTTTCTGGCCATTGAGATATGTTTTTTGTGTAATCCCTGATTATAGACATTTGTCCTTTTGTTCCAAGAAAAGGATTACGAGGCATTGAGATGCTCCCACCTTTGTTCATTATATTTCGGTTGAATGGAGGCAAGTGAGAGTGAGCCGGGAATTGAGCCATTTGTAGCGGCCGTTGTTTTGCAATTCACGGTACGTGAATTTGACAGCCAATAAAAAGAATCTTTGTTCTTTTGACATTTTCAAGTCAGGGTTCTTTGTGCCAGCGGTAATCTCAATAAAAAAATATTCCAGCAATTCCGCCAAAAGAATCCTGCTATAAGTCAACACAGAATAACACACCCTATTAAAATTAATTTCCACAGGAGCTAACATTCTCATGTGGACAGACGCTGTAAAGCTTGAGCAGATTCGCAGTGAGAAACTGAAGAAGACTTATCCTGAAAATGGGCAGGACACTGGGAAGGACTTATCATCCCAAAGGAAGCAGCAGCAAAGACATCGAGATGATGATGATAATATCGGTGCCATCAAACAAAGACTTTTTGCCAAGAAATGAATAGTTAAAGGCTTACTCTCTCTAGCTTTTAGGGCATGGAGGTAAAACAGTGCTGGGAGACATTTTAGAATGAAATGGAAAGACCTTATGTGTCCGAACATCACCACAGAAACAAGCACAACGAAAACAAGCAGGTACAAATGCTTTGTGTTTGTTCTTAAATTTTTTTTCATCCATATCAATAATGCATCTTTCCAAAGTAAATAAGCGTTTATTTTTATAATCTGGTAATGATGTTTGTGTCCAAATATATAAATTTTTATACTGTTTAAATCCAAAGCTATAACCAGTTCTTATTGTGTTTTTAAAAAGGTGAGTCATGTGCTTAGTTTAATTCAACATGGTTCTACATTGTTACCATGAAGGAAATGGGTCATTTCATGAAGGTGTTACACAATTTGTGACATTTATTAATATGATTATTTTTGTTAGAATAAACGGTTGATTCTAAATTATGATTTTCATTCATCACATTCATCACATTTGGGTTTTGGAAGTATTTCAGAAAGTGTCAAATCTATCCCACACCATTGTCCCTAATATTGTTGATAATATTAAAAAAAAAATCATGGTAACAATGTAACAGGAGCACCATGCTTGTAACGCATGTTTTTCAGTATTATGGAAGTTATTAAACAAATTTACAAAGTTCAACAAAAACTTGATGCCAAATCCATAAAAAAATAACTTCTTAATGTGTATCAAACTCCACATGGCTGAAATATATGTCACAATGTAACAGGGACACAAAATGTCACACTTATGGTGTCCCCTTTACATCAGCATAGGGACTATATCACATTTATTTTACACCACAGTAATCAAGTAAAACCTTTTTATGATTCATGTTTGGTGTTATTTATACTATGTAGAGCAAGATTTAGGAAGTAGACTAGTGAAGTGGTGAAAAAGCTTCAAAGGTGGTAACGATGTAACGGTGTCCCTAGTGTTCCACCTTCATGGAATGACCCAAATATGATGTAAGTTCTAGTTCAGGCATGTCATGTAGTAAAAGTCGAACACATAATTGAAGATCGACCAATTAGGCTTGAATTGGTGGAACTTACGATTGAATACTAATCAATCAGGGTTTAGATATCAGAACACATGTTTGAAGTCTGACCAATCATGTTTTAGATATTAGAACACAGATTAAAGTCTAACTAATCAGGTTTTTGATAGTAAAAGTTATGCTTGAAAACTAACCAATCAGGTTTGAGATAGTAAAACATGTGATTGAAGACCAACCAATCAGGGTTTAGATGGCAGAACACATGGTTAAAGACCAACCATTGAGGCTTTCTGTTTTATTGTGATGTATCGTTGGTTCTTGAGGAGCACATTAAACAATCTGTGAAAAATATATCATATGGTTCGGGGTGGTATGGGTCGTATATTTAATACTAGAAAAGATTACATTTATTTTGCTTTTTCCTCTTCTACAATGCTCAAAGAATTTAACGACAAGAACATCGAGAGAGGGTTGTTAAGGGTTCAATCGCACTTCGTTTTCCCCGAGCTGTCCAGTACATCTTGATACCATTGACTCTGAATTAACTGCATAAGTGGTGAGTTTTGCAACCATTCAAAGCTCAAATCAGATTTCGGAGACCACTGATGAGCTTTGATCTATGATGGTAGAAGCCAGACACCAAAAGCCAAGTGCAAAGCGAAATGGTGGTATTAGAATGCACCGATTCCAGCCTCGTTCCAATGATTTTTACAATCCATATATCATCGGAAAGGTCTTCCTAGATACTTTATTACTTTTTATAAATTGATTGATTGATCAATTACTTATTTAATTGGTTCATTTATCTGTTTGCTGCTAAGTTAATTGATTGTTTATTTAATTTATTTATTAATTAATTGCTAGTTTACTTTTTAATTTTTATTTAGTTTATAGATTTGTTTTATCAGATTCATTTAGACACCTTGTTTTCTCAGAGTATATTTTTATAACAATTTTACCGTTTTTTTATCATTGTTGGTGTTCCATTCAAAGGTGGATTAATATACTTTCGAGCAACAGTGACTATCCACTTTTATTAATCCTGGCCACCTTAGAATGGATTGTCTTGTGTTCTGTATCCAAAATGTTTCTGACTCACTGTCTTTCTCAAATTGTTTTTGTCATTTTTTTAAATCATTTTTTATTCTGTTTATATTGTTTATCTTTCATAAAACTTATTATAGAAATGGTTGTATGTTCCATGCTATTGTTTTGATTGTTTAATTATTAGCCGAATAAATAATAATAATTATAGAAGTACTGTCAAAGTCAAGAAAATAGAATTTGAAGACCCCAATTTTTGATTTCGGGTGTTACAATCGAAATTAAGGACAAAGTGTTATGTGTTTACATGCTAAAAAGTGTACACGGTTTTTCACTATTTTCTCCTGACTCAGACGACGGATTGAACCCACGTTTCACAGATTTTTTGTTTTATTTTTACATTTTTTTTTGTATGTACATATTGAATCACACAAAGTAAGAACACTGCACTGTCAGCTGCCTGTTTTACCTTTAAGATTGATACACAGTTAAGATCAATCTTGGCTCTTTGTGAAGTCGGCTCCTGGTTGCCTCACCTGTTGTGACGTGGCCTCTTGGCAGTGGCGTAAACAGCAGGAGGAGCATTAAGGTCGGGTTCCTTCATCAAGAGGGCATACGGTCGATTGTCAGTGGGCACTAAGTTTAAAGCTAGCAAGCCTCTTTATCACGTTTCATTTACATTATTTCATTTATTGATTTCATAAGAAGGATGGTAAGGTACATTGAGTAAAAACAAAGAAAAAAGAGACAGATCTACTTTTAGAAAAGGTAGCACCCCTAAAGGATTTTAAAAACATGTTAAATCAATTACTATCAGGTTGACCACCTGATGCTACAATAAGAAACAGACAAATATCAATGCATTAAATATTATAGTAAATTGGTTATGAGAAAAAAATGTTCAATGTAAAATAAAATATTTACAAGCATAAATGCACAAAAAGAACATTAACAAATATAAATGCTGTTCAAAAAATTAAAGGAATGCTCAAGTTGCCAGTTGGGATTCTTTAAAATATATTTGCAGGGCAAGGAAGCAAAACAGTTTTGGTCAATGGACCTACCAGGCCATGGTCTAATACTAAAGGGGCTGTGTCGTCATGATTATAGTGGGCCTGTCAGCCTGTGGCTATGCCTGGAAAGATGAACTCTCACCAAGATACTGCACACGTGCGCACCTGCGATCAAATCACAAACGTGCCGTCTATGTCAAACTGGGGGTTGACCGCGCGTAGTGACTGGGTTATTCCATTTATTGCTATAATCATGACTACAACAAAACGTTTTACAAAATCATCCCTTTTTTTCTATTAATAGGTTTCAAGTTCTCTCAGGCACTGCAGTTTACAACCCCATGATGATACTAACTCACCCAAATCTTGCCAGTTATCTTTTATCACTAATCTCTTCAACTTGGTTGTGTTCCACAAAGGGGTAAACAAAATTAATGTACCAAAGATTACTTTTTAAATGAAGTATGACAGGTTAATATGCAATGAAATATTTTACCAAATTGTTTTCTTGCATTCTTCCAAAAGAAAAACTTACCTTAAAAAGGTTTAAAATGCCTTTTTGCTTAGTATCCATCCAATGCCAATTTTGTCAAGATCCAAAAAACAAAACAAAAATCTGCATTTTAGATATAGGCCCCTACGGGTCTGTACATTTTCGATTCTAACGGAGGCTAGGTCTGAGAATTGATTTTTTCCCCGCTTTCATTAAGGACTCTTAACCTTGGAGCCAATCTTTTTTACGCCCTTATTTAAATTGTTGTCTGTGCCCCGCCCCCTTCTATCTGGAATTACTAAGCTTTCAGTTTTTCCCGAGCATGAACAGGAAAAGCCTGCATTTCGCAAAGATCCTAACTTTGGTATTTTCGAATCTGCGGACTGGAATTACTAGGCTTTCAGGTTTTTTCCCGAGCCTGAACGGGGAAAGGGTGTGTTTTGCATAGATCCCTACTCTTGGTATTTCCGAAACGGCGCACTGGAATTACCTGGCATCTCGTTTTATACATGTTATGATAGAGTGTTGCTTGGTTTTTGTCTGGTGCCACCTAGAGTTCTATCTTGTCTGTAGTCGACCCTCGCCTGATCCAAGGATAGTATGTTAAATCAGTTCACTCTACCGAAGCAATCACCGAGGAATTAAACTGGTGAGTTCAAATGCTGTTTGGTTTTATTCTTCGGTTTTGTTTCATGAACCAAGAAACAACAAAACAAATGTTTTAAAAGGACGCCAATAGTTATTAATGAAAGAAAACGTTTTGAATGTACTCTTCTTTCCAATGTTATTGTTATAACACCGGCCTTGGCTATTGTTGACGTACACACAGAATGCCCATATCTACAGGACAACCTCGTGGTGTGCTCTTCCGGCGGTCCCTGGCATCCTCCTTGTCAATCCCACAACCCAAAGACCGGCATTTTTGGAAGGCCCATGAGCAGGGCTTTCCAACAGTGTCAGACTTGTCAGTTTTCCGCCAATACTTTGGGAGATAGAGCCGTTGCTAAGTCTTGTTTTCACTCTGTTACAGCTTCGTGTACAAAAGTTCCATTAGACAGGCGTTTGAAGCGCATTCGGAGCGGCCCCGCTCTCTGGTGGTTTCATGGCGGTACATGGCCCTGGCTGGCCGAGAAAACCGGATTTTCGGATGCAGGACTATGGCAGCTACCTGCAGGTACAAGAAATTTATCTCTAGCCCCATTATTTCTGGAGTTATGGGCCTTGGCGCTACCGACTTCTTTTTTCGGCGTTTTTTTATTTTTATTTTTGTTGCTGGCTACAGTCCAGCACACACGTAGCGGCCTTGGCTATTGTTGACGTACACAGAGCTTGGCCGTTTGCACTGGACATCTTCGGGGTGTCGTGACTCCGCGGTCCCTGGCATCCTCCCTGTCTATCCATCAACCCAAAGACCGGCATTTTCGGAAAGCCCATGAGCAGGGCTTTCCGACAGTGTCAGACTTGTCAGTTTTCCGCCAATACTTTGGGAGATAGAGCCGTTGCTAAGTCTTGTTTTCACTCTGCTACAGCTTCGTGTACAAAAGCTCCATTAGACAGGCGTTTGAAGCGCATTCGGAGCAGCCCCGCACTCTGGTGGTTTCAAGGCGGAAGATGGCCCTGGCTGGCCGAGAAAACCGGATTTTCGGATGCAGGACTATGGCAGCTACCTGCAGGTACAAGAAATTTATCTCTAGCCCCATTATTTCTGGAGTGATGGGCCTTGGCGCTACCGACTTCTTTTTTTGGCGTTTTTTTTTTTTTTTTTTTTTTTTTTTGCTGGCTACAGTCCAGCACACACGTAGCGGCCTTGGCTATTGTTGACGTACACAGAGCATGGCCGTTTGCACTGGACATCTTCGGGGTGTCCTGACTCCGCGGTCCCTGGCATCCTCCCTGTCTATCCATCAACCCCAAGACCTGCATTTTCGGAGAGCCCATGAGCAGGGCTTTCCAATGTGTCAAACTTGTCAGTTTTCCTCCATTACTTTGGGAGATAGAGCCGTTGCTAAGTCTTGTTTTCACTCTGTTACAGCTTCGTGTACAAAAGTTCCATTAGACAGGCGTTTGAAGCGCATTCGGAGCAGCCCCGCACTCTGGTGGTTTCAAGGCGGAAGATGGCCCTGGCTGGCCGAGAAAACCGGATTTTCGGATGCAGGACTATGGCAGCTACCTGCAGGTACAAGACATTTCTCTCTAGCCCCATTATTTCTGGAGTTATTGGCCTTGGCGCTACCGACTTCTTTTTTGACGTTTTTTTATTTTTTATTTTTTGCTGGCTACAGTCCAGCACACACGTAGTGGCCTTGGCTATTGTTGACGTACACAGAGCATGGCCGTTTGCACTGGACATCTTCGGGGTGTCTTCACTCCGTGGTCCCTGGCATCCTCCCTGTCTATCCCACAACCTCAAGACCTGCATTTTCGGAAAGCCCATGAGCAGGGCTTTCCAACAGTGTCAGACTTGTCAGTTTTCCGCCAATACTTTGGGAGATAGAGCCGTTGCTAAGTCTTGTTTTCACTCTGCTACAGCTTCGTGTACAAAAGTTCCATTAGACAGGCGTTTGAAGCGCATTCTCTGGTGGTTTCAAGGCGGAAGATGGCCCTGGCTGGCCGAGAAAACAAGATTTTCGGATGCAGGACTATGGCAGCTACCTGCAGGTACAAGACATTTCTCTCTAGCCCCATTATTTCTGGAGTTATTTGCCTTGGCGCTACCGACTTCTTTTTTCGGCGTTTTTTTTTTTTTTTTTTTGCTGGCTACAGTCCAGCACACACGTAGCGGCCTTGGCTATTGTTGACGTACACAGAGCATGGCCGTTTGCACTGGACATCTTCGGGGTGTCGTGACTCCGCGGTCCCTGGCATCCTCCCTGTCTATCCATCAACCCAAAGACCGGCATTTTCGGAAAGCCCATGAGCAGGGCTTTCCGACAGTGTCAGACTTGTCAGTTTTCCGCCAATACTTTGGGAGATAGAGCCGTTGCTAAGTCTTGTTTTCACTCTGCTACAGCTTCGTGTACAAAAGCTCCATTAGACAGGCGTTTGAAGCGCATTCGGAGCAGCCCCGCACTCTGGTGGTTTCAAGGCGGAAGATGGCCCTGGCTGGCCGAGAAAACCGGATTTTCGGATGCAGGACTATGGCAGCTACCTGCAGGTACAAGAAATTTATCTCTAGCCCCATTATTTCTGGAGTGATGGGCCTTGGCGCTACCGACTTCTTTTTTTGGCGTTTTTTTTTTTTTTTTTTTTTTTTTGCTGGCTACAGTCCAGCACACACGTAGCGGCCTTGGCTATTGTTGACGTACACAGAGCATGGCCGTTTGCACTGGACATCTTCGGGGTGTCCTGACTCCGCGGTCCCTGGCATCCTCCCTGTCTATCCATCAACCCCAAGACCTGCATTTTCGGAGAGCCCATGAGCAGGGCTTTCCAATGTGTCAAACTTGTCAGTTTTCCTCCATTACTTTGGGAGATAGAGCCGTTGCTAAGTCTTGTTTTCACTCTGTTACAGCTTCGTGTACAAAAGTTCCATTAGACAGGCGTTTGAAGCGCATTCGGAGCAGCCCCGCACTCTGGTGGTTTCAAGGCGGAAGATGGCCCTGGCTGGCCGAGAAAACCGGATTTTCGGATGCAGGACTATGGCAGCTACCTGCAGGTACAAGACATTTCTCTCTAGCCCCATTATTTCTGGAGTTATTGGCCTTGGCGCTACCGACTTCTTTTTTGACGTTTTTTTATTTTTTATTTTTTGCTGGCTACAGTCCAGCACACACGTAGTGGCCTTGGCTATTGTTGACGTACACAGAGCATGGCCGTTTGCACTGGACATCTTCGGGGTGTCTTCACTCCGTGGTCCCTGGCATCCTCCGTGTCTATCCCACAACCTCAAGACCTGCATTTTCGGAAAGCCCATGAGCAGGGCTTTCCAACAGTGTCAGACTTGTCAGTTTTCCGCCAATACTTTGGGAGATAGAGCCGTTGCTAAGTCTTGTTTTCACTCTGCTACAGCTTCGTGTACAAAAGTTCCATTAGACAGGCGTTTGAAGCGCATTCTCTGGTGGTTTCAAGGCGGAAGATGGCCCTGGCTGGCCGAGAAAACAAGATTTTCGGATGCAGGACTATGGCAGCTACCTGCAGGTACAAGACATTTCTCTCTAGCCCCATTATTTCTGGAGTTATTTGCCTTGGCGCTACCGACTTCTTTTTTCGGCGTTTTTTTTTTTTTTTTTTTTGCTGGCTACAGTCCAGCACACACGTAGCGGCCTTGGCTATTGTTGACGTACACAGAGCATGGCCGTTTGCACTGGACATCTTCGGGGTGTCGTGACTCCGCGGTCCCTGGCATCCTCCCTGTCTATCCATCAACCCAAAGACCGGCATTTTCGGAAAGCCCATGAGCAGGGCTTTCCGACAGTGTCAGACTTGTCAGTTTTCCGCCAATACTTTGGGAGATAGAGCCGTTGCTAAGTCTTGTTTTCACTCTGCTACAGCTTCGTGTACAAAAGCTCCATTAGACAGGCGTTTGAAGCGCATTCGGAGCAGCCCCGCACTCTGGTGGTTTCAAGGCGGAAGATGGCCCTGGCTGGCCGAGAAAACCGGATTTTCGGATGCAGGACTATGGCAGCTACCTGCAGGTACAAGAAATTTATCTCTAGCCCCATTTTTTCTGGAGTGATGGGCCTTGGCGCTACCGACTTCTTTTTTTGGCGTTTTTTTTTTTTTTTTTTTTTTTTTTGCTGGCTACAGTCCAGCACACACGTAGCGGCCTTGGCTATTGTTGACGTACACAGAGCATGGCCGTTTGCACTGGACATCTTCGGGGTGTCCTGACTCCGCGGTCCCTGGCATCCTCCCTGTCTATCCATCAACCCCAAGACCTGCATTTTCGGAGAGCCCATGAGCAGGGCTTTCCAATGTGTCAAACTTGTCAGTTTTCCTCCATTACTTTGGGAGATAGAGCCGTTGCTAAGTCTTGTTTTCACTCTGTTACAGCTTCGTGTACAAAAGTTCCATTAGACAGGCGTTTGAAGCGCATTCGGAGCAGCCCCGCACTCTGGTGGTTTCAAGGCGGAAGATGGCCCTGGCTGGCCGAGAAAACCGGATTTTCGGATGCAGGACTATGGCAGCTACCTGCAGGTACAAGACATTTCTCTCTAGCCCCATTATTTCTGGAGTTATTGGCCTTGGCGCTACCGACTTCTTTTTTGACGTTTTTTTATTTTTTATTTTTTGCTGGCTACAGTCCAGCACACACGTAGTGGCCTTGGCTATTGTTGACGTACACAGAGCATGGCCGTTTGCACTGGACATCTTCGGGGTGTCTTCACTCCGTGGTCCCTGGCATCCTCCCTGTCTATCCCACAACCTCAAGACCTGCATTTTCGGAAAGCCCATGAGCAGGGCTTTCCAACAGTGTTAGACTTGTCAGTTTTCCGCCAATACTTTGGGAGATAGAGCCGTTGCTAAGTCTTGTTTTCACTCTGCTACAGCTTCGTGTACAAAAGTTCCATTAGACAGGCGTTTGAAGCGCATTCGGAGCAGCCCCGCTCTCTGGTGGTTTCAAGGCGGAAGATGGCCCTGGCTGGCCGAGAAAACCGGATTTTCGGATGCAGGACTATGGCAGCTACCTGCAGGTACAAGACATTTCTCTCTAGCCCCATTATTTCTGGAGTTATTGGCCTTGGCGCTACCGACTTCTTTTTTCGGCGTTTTTTTTTTTTTTTTTTTTTTTTTGCTGGCTACAGTCCAGCACACACGTAGCAGCCTTGGCTATTGTTGACGTACACAGAGCATGGCCGTTTGCACTGGACATCTTCGGGGTGTCCTGACTCCGCAGTCCCTGGCATCCTCCCTGTCTATCCATCAACCCCAAGACCTGCATTTTCGGAAAGCCCATGAGCAGGGCTTTCCAACAAGTCAGACTTGTCAGTTTTCCGCCAATACTTTGGGAGATAGAGCCGTTGCTAAGTCTTGTTTTCACTCTGTTACAGCTTCGTGTACAAAAGTTCCATTAGACAGGCGTTTGAAGCGCATTCGGAGCAGCCCCGCACTCTGGTGGTTTCAAGGCGGAAGATGACCCTGGCTGGCCAAGAAAACCGGATTTACGGATGCAGGACTATGGCAGCTACCTGCAGGTACAAGAAATTTATCTCTAGCCCCATTATTTCTGGAGTTATTGGCCTTGGCGCTACCGACATTTTTTCGGCGTTTTTTTTTTTTTTTTTTTTGCTGGCTACAGTTCAGCACACACGTAGCGGCCTTGGCTATTGTTGACGTACGCAGAGCATGGCCGTTTGCACTGGACATCTTCGGGGTGTCCTCACTCCGCGGTTTCTGGCATCCTCCCTGTCTATCCCACAACCCCAAGACCTGCATTTTCGGAAAGCCCATGAGCAGGGCTTTCCAACAGTGTCAAACTTGTCAGTTTTCCTTCAATACTTTGGGAGATAGAGCCGTTGCTAAGTCTTGTTTTCACTCTGTTACAGCTTCGTGTACAAAAGTTCCATTAGACAGGCGTTTGAAGCGCATTCGGAGCAGTTCCGCACTCTGGTGGTTTCAAGGCGGAAGATGGCCCTGGCTGGCTGTGAAAACCGGATTTTCGGATGCAGGACTATGGCAGCTACCTGCAGGTACAAGAAATTTATCTCTAGCCCCATTATTTCTGGAGTTTTTGGCCTTGGCGCTACCGACTTCTTTTTTCGGCGTTTTTTTTTTTTTTTTTTTTTTTTTTTGCTGGCTACAGTCCAGCACACACGTAGCGGCCTTGGCTATTGTTGACGTACACAGAGCATGGCCGTTTGCACTGGAAGTCTTCGGGGTGTCCTGACTCCGCGGTCCCTGGCATCCTCCCTGTCTATCCATCAACCCCAAGACCTGCATTTTCGGAGAGCCCATGAGCAGGGCTTTCCAATGTGTCAAACTTGTCAGTTTTCCTCCATTACTTAGAGAGTTAGAGCCGTTGCTAAGTCTTGTTTTCACTCTGTTACAGCTTCGTGTACAAAAGTTCCATTAGACAGGCGTTTGAAGCGCATTCGGAGCAGCCCCGCACTCTGGTGGTTTCAAGGCGGAAGATGGCCCTGGCTGGCCGAGAAAACCGGATTTTCGGATGCAGGACTATGGCAGCTACCTGCAGGTACAAGACATTTCTCTCTAGCCCCATTATTTCTGGAGTTATTGGCCTTGGCGCTACCGACTTCTTTTTTGGCGTTTTTTTTTTTTTTTTTCTGCTGGCTACAGTCCAGCACACACGTAGTGGCCTTGGCTATTGTTGACGTACACAGAGCATGGCCGTTTGCACTGGACATCTTCGGGGTGTCTTCACTCCGTGGTCCCTGGCATCCTCCCTGTCTATTCCACAACCTAAAGACCTCCATTTTCGGAAAGCCCATGAGCAGGGCTTTCCAACAGTGTCAGACTTGTCAGTTTTCCGCCAATACTTTGGGAGATAGAGCCGTTGCTAAGTCTTGTTTTCACTCTGCTACAGCTTCGTGTACAAAAGTTCCATTAGACAGGCGTTTGAAGCGCATTCGGAGCAGCCCCGCTCTCTGGTGGTTTCAAGGCGGAAGATGGCCCTGGCTGGCCAAGAAAACCGAATTTTCGGATGCAGGATTATGGCAGCTACCTGCAGGTACAAGACATTTCTCTCTAGCCCCATTATTTCTGGAGTTATTGGCCTTGGCGCTACCAACTTCTTTTTTCGGCGTTTTTTTTTTTTTTTTTTTTGTTTGCTGGCTACAGTCCAGCACACACGTAGCAGCCTTGGCTATTGTTGACGTACACAGAGCTTGGCCGTTTGCACTGGACATCTTCGGGGTGTCCTGACTCCGCGGTCCCTGGCATCCTCCCTGTCTATCCATCAACCCCAAGACCTGCATTTTCGGAAAGACCATGAGCAGGGCTTTCCAACAAGTCAGACTTGTCAGTTTTCCGCCAATACTTTGGGAGATAGAGCCGTTGCTAAGTCTTGTTTTCACTCTGTTACAGCTTCGTGTACAAAAGTTCCATTAGACAGGCGTTTGAAGCGCATTCGGAGCAGCCCCGCACTCTGGTGGTTTCAAGGCGGAAGATGGCCCTGGCTGGCTGTGAAAACCGGATTTTCGGATGCAGGACCATGGCAGCTACCTGCAGGTACATGACATTTCTCTCTAGCCCCATTATTTCTGGAGTTATTGGCCTTGGCGCTACTGACTTCTTTTTTTGGCGTTTTTTTTTTTTTTTTTTTTTTTTTTTTTTTTGCTGGCTACAGTCCAGCACACACGTAGCGGCCTTGGCTATTGTTGACGTACACAGAGCATGGCCGTTTGCACTGGACATTTTCGGGGTGTCCTCACTCCGCGGTCCCTGGCATCCTTCCTGTCTATCCATCAACCCCAAGACCTGCATTTTCGGAGAGCCCATGAGCAGGGCTTTCCAACAGTGTCAGACTTGTCAGTTTTCCGCCAATACTTTGGGAGATAGAGCCGTTGCTAAGTCTTGTTGTCACTCTGTTACAGCTTCGTGTACAAAAGTTCCATTAGACAGGCGTTTGAAGCGCATTCGGAGCAGCCCCGCTCTCTGGTGGTTTCAAGGCGGAAGATGGCCCTGGCTGGCCAAGAAAACCGGATTTTCGGATGCAGGACTATGGCAGCTACCTGCAGGTACAAGAAATGTATCTTTAGCCCCATTATTTCAGGAGTTATTGGCCTTGGCGCTACCGACTTCTTTTTTCGGCGTTTTTTTTTTTTTTTTTTTGCTGGCTACAGTCCGACACACACATAGCGGCCTTGGCTATTGTTGACGTACACAGAGCATGGCCGTTTGCACTGGACATCTTAGGGGTGTCCTCACTCCGCGGTCCCTGGCATCCTCCCTGTCTATCCATCAACCCAAAGACCTGCATTTTAGGAAAGCCCATGAGCAGGGCTTTCCAACAGTGTCAGACTTGTCAGTTTTCCGCCAATACTTTGGGAGATAGAGCCGTTGCTAAGTCTTGTTTTCACTCTGTTACAGCTTCGTGTACAAAAGTTCCATTAGACAGGCGTTTGAAGCGCATTCGGAGCAGCCCCGCACTCTGGTGGTTTAAAGGCGGAAGATGGCCCTGGCTGGCCGAGAAAACCGGATTTTCGGATGCAGGACTATGGCAGCTACCTGCAGGTACAATAAATTTCTCTCTAGCCCCATTATTTCAGGAGTTATGGGCCTTGGCGCTACCGACTTCTTTTTTCGGCGTTTTTTTTTTTTTTGTTTTTTTTTGCTGGCTACAGTCCATCACACACGTAGCGGCCTTGGCTATTGTTGACGTACACAGAGCATGGCCGTTTGCACTGGACATCTTCGGGGTGTCCTCACTCCGCGGTCCCGGCATCCTCCCTGTCTATCCATCAACCCAAAGACCTGCATTTTCGGAAAGCCCATGAGCAGGGCTTTCCGACAGTGTCATTATTGTCAGTTTTCCGCCAATACTTTGGGAGATAGAGCCGTTGCTAAGTCTTGTTTTCACTCTGTTACAGCTTCGTGTACAAAAGTTCCATTAGACAGGCGTTTGAAGCGCATTCGGAGCAGCCCCGCACTCTGGTGGTTTCAAGGCGGAAGATGGCCCTGGCTGGCCGAGAAAACCAGATTTTCGGATGCAGGACTATGGCAGCTACCTGCAGGTACAAGAAATTTCTCTTTAGCCCCATTTTTTTTAGGAGTTATTGGCCTTGGCGCTACCGACTTCTTTTTTCGGCGTTTTTTTTTTTTTTTTTTTTTTTTTTGCTGGCTACAGTCCAGCACACACGTAGCGGCCTTGGCTATTGTTGACGTACACAGAGCATGGCCGTTTGCACTGGACATCTTCGGGGTGTCCTCACTCGGCGGTCCCTGGCATCCTCCCTGTCTATCCATCAACCCCAAGACCTGCATTTTCGGAGAGCCCATGAGCAGGGCTTTCCAACAGTGTCAAACTTGTCAGTTTTCCTCCAATACTTTGGGAGATAGAGCCGTTGCTAAGTCTTGTTTTCACTCTGTTACAGCTTCGTGTACAAAAGTTCCATTAGACAGGCGTTTGAAGCGCATTCGGAGCAGCCCCGCTCTCTGGTGGTTTCAAGGCGGAAGATGGCCCTGGCTGGCCGAGAAAACCAGATTTTCGGATGCAGGACTATGGCAGCTACCTGCAGGTACAAGAAATTTATCTCTAGCCCCATTATTTCTGGAGTTATTGGCCTTGGCGCTACCGACTTCTTTTTTCGGCGTTTTTTTTTTTTTTTTTTTTTTTTTTTGCTGGCTACAGTCCAGCACACACGTAGCGGCCTTGGCTATTGTTGACGTACACAGAGCATGGCCGTTTGCACTGGACATCTTCGGGGTGTCCTCACTCCGCGGTTTCTGGCATCCTCCCTGTCTATCCCACAACCCCAAGACCTGCATTTTCGGAAAGCCCATGAGCAGGGCTTTCCAACAGTGTCAAACTTGTCAGTTTTCCTTCAATACTTTGGGAGATAGAGCCGTTGCTAAGTCTTGTTTTCACTCTGTTACAGCTTCGTGTACAAAAGTTCCATTAGACAGGCGTTTGAAGCGCATTCGGAGCAGCCCCGCACTCTGGTGGTTTCAAGGCGGAAGATGGCCCTGGCTGGCTGTGAAAACCGGATTTTCGGATGCAGGACCATGGCAGCTACCTGCAGGTACATGACATTTCTCTCTAGCCCCATTATTTCTGGAGTTATTGGCCTTGGCGCTACCGACTTCTTTTTTTGGCGTTTTTTTTTTTTTTTTTTTTTTTTTTTGCTGGCTACAGTCCAGCACACACGTAGCGGCCTTGGCTATTGTTGACGTACACAGAGCATGGCCGTTTGCACTGGACATTTTCGGGGTGTCCTCACTCCGCGGTCCCTGTTATCCTTCCTGTCTATCCATCAACCCCAAGACCTGCATTTTCGGAGAGCCCATGAGCAGGGCTTTCCAACAGTGTCAGACTTGTCAGTTTCCGCCAATACTTTGGGAGATAGAGCCGTTGCTAAGTCTTGTTTTCACTCTGTTACAGCTTCGTGTACAAAAGTTCCATTAGACAGGCGTTTGAAGCGCATTCGGAGCAGCCCCGCTCTCTGGTGGTTTCAAGGCGGAAGATGGCCCTGGCTGGCCAGGAAAACCGGATTTTCGGATGCAGGACTATGGCAGCTACCTGCAGGTACAAGAAATTTCTCTTTAGCCCCATTATTTCAGGAGTTATTGGCCTTGGCGCTACCGACTTCTTTTTTCGGCGTTTTTTTTTTTTTTTTTTGCTGGCTACAGTCCGACACACACATAGCGGTCTTGGCTATTGTTGACGTACACAGAGCATGGCCGTTTGCACTGGACATCTTAGGGGTGTCCTCACTCCGCGGTCCCTGGCATCCTCCCTGTCTATCCATCAACCCAAAGACCGGCATTTTAGGAAAGCCCATGAGCAGGGCTTTCCAACAGTGTCAGACTTGTCAGTTTTCCGCCAATACTTTGGGAGATAGAGCCGTTGCTAAGTCTTGTTTTCACTCTGTTACAGCTTCGTGTACAAAAGTTCCATTAGACAGGCGTTTGAAGCGCATTCGGAGCAGCCCCGCACTCTGGTGGTTTAAAGGCGGAAGATGGCCCTGGCTGGCCGAGAAAACCGGATTTTCGGATGCAGGACTATGGCAGCTACCTGCAGGTACAATAAATTTCTCTCTAGCCCCATTATTTCAGGAGTTATGGGCCTTGGCGCTATCGACTTCTTTTTTCGGCGTTTTTTTGTTTTTGTTTTTTTTTGCTGGCTACAGTCCATCACACACGTAGCGGCCTTGGCTATTGTTGACGTACACAGAGCATGGCCGTTTGCACTGGACATCTTCGGGGTGTCCTCACTCCGCGGTCCCGGCATCCTCCCTGTCTATCCATCAACCCAAAGACCTGCATTTTCGGAAAGCCCATGAGCAGGGCTTTCCGACAGTGTCATACTTGTCAGTTTTCCGCCAATACTTTGGGAGATAGAGCCGTTGCTAAGTCTTGTTTTCACTCTGTTACAGCTTCGTGTACAAAAGTTCCATTAGACAGGCGTTTGAAGCGCATTCGGAGCAGCCCCGCACTCTGGTGGTTTCAAGGCGGAAGATGGCCCTGGCTGGCCGAGAAAACCAGATTTTCGGATGCAGGACTATGGCAGCTACCTGCAGGTACAAGAAATTTCTCTTTAGCCCCATTATTTTTAGGAGTTATTGGCCTTGGCGCTACCGACTTCTTTTTTCGGCGTTTTTTTTTTTTTTTTTTTTTTTTTGCTGGCTACAGTCCAGCACACACGTAGCGGCCTTGGCTATTGTTGACATACACAGAGCATGGCCGTTTGCACTGGACATCTTCGGGGTGTCCTCACTCGGCGGTCCCTGGCATCCTCCCTGTCTATCCATCAACCCCAAGACCTGCATTTTCGGAGAGCCCATGAGC
Organism: Marthasterias glacialis; assembly: GCA_911728455.2. NCBI lineage: Eukaryota > Metazoa > Echinodermata > Asteroidea > Forcipulatida > Asteriidae > Marthasterias > Marthasterias glacialis. The sequence continues at coordinate 35,310,873 of OU452219.1, forward strand.
AGGGCTTTCCAACAGTGTCAAACTTGTCAGTTTTCCTCCAATACTTTGGGAGATAGAGCCGTTGCTAAGTCTTGTTTTCACTCTGTTACAGCTTCGTGTACAAAAGTTCCATTAGACAGGCGTTTGAAGCGCATTCGGAGCAGCCCCGCTCTCTGGTGGTTTCAAGGCGGAAGATGGCCCTGGCTGGCCGAGAAAACCGGATTTTCGGATGCAGGACTATGGCAGCTACCTGCAGGTACAATAAATTTCTCTCTAGCCCCATCTTTTCTGGAGTTATTGGCCTTGGCGCTACCGACTTTTTTTTTCGGCGTTTTTTTTTTTTTTTTTTTTTGCTGGCTACAGTCCATCACACACGTAGCGGCCTTGGCTATTGTTGACGTACACAGAGCATGGCCGTTTGCACTGGACATCTTCGGGGTGTCCTCACTCCGCGGTCCCTGGCATCCTCCCTGTCTATCCATCAACCCCAAGACCTGCATTTTCGAAGAGCCCATGAGCAGGGCTTTCCAACAGTGTCAAACTTGTCAGTTTTCCGCCAATACTTTGGGAGATAGAGCCGTTGCTAAGTCTTGTTTTCACTCTGTTACAGCTTCGTGTACAAAAGTTCCATTAGACAGGCGTTTGAAGCGCATTCGGAGCAGCCCCGCACTCTGGTGGTTTCAAGGCGGAAGATGGCCCTGGCTGGCCGAGAAAACCGGATTTTCGGATGCAGGACTATGGCAGCTACCTGCAGGTACAAAAAATTTCTCTCTAGCCCCATTATTTCCGGAGTTATTGGCCTTGGCGCTACCGACTTCTTTTTTCGGCGTTTTTTTATTTTTTATTTTTTGCTGGCTACAGTCCAGCACACACGTAGCGGCCTTGGCTATTGTTGACGTACACAGAGCATGGCTGTTTGCACTGGACATCTTCGGGGTGTCCTCACTCCGCGGTCCCTGGCATCCTCCCTGTCTATCCCACAACCTCAAAACCTGCATTTTCGGAAAGCCCATGAGCAGGGCTTTCCAACAGTGTCAAACTTGTCAGTTTTCCTTCAATACTTTGGGAGATAAAGCCGTTGCTAAGTCTTGTTTTCACTCTGTTACAGCTTCGTGTACAAAAGTTCCATTAGACAGGCGTTTGAAGCGCATTCGGAACAGCCCCGCTCTCTGGTGGTTTCAAGGCGGAAGATGGCCCTGGCTGGCCGAGAAAACCGGATTTTCGGATGCAGGACTATGGCAGCTACCTGCAGGTACAAGAAATTTCTCTCTAGCCCCATTATTTCCGGAGTTATTGGCCTTGGCGCTACCGACTTCTTTTTTCGGCGTTTTTTTATTTTTTTTTTTTTTTTGCTGGCTACAGTCCAGCACACACGTAGCGGCCTTGGCTATTGTTGACGTACACAGAGCATGGCTGTTTGCACTGGACATCTTCGGGGTTTCCTCACTCCGCGGTCCCTGGCATCCTCCCTGTCTATCCATCAACCCCAAGACCTGCATTTTCGGAAAGCCCATGAGCAGGGCTTTCCGACAGTGTCAGACTTGTCAGTTTTCCGCCAATACTTTGGGAGATAGAGCCGTTGCTAAGTCTTGTTTTCACTCTGTTACAGCTTCGTGTACAAAAGTTCCAATAGACAGGCATTTGAAGCGCATTCGGAGCAGCCCCGCACTCTGGTAGTTTCAAGGCGGAAGATGGCCCTGGCTGGCCGAGAAAACCGGATTTTCGGATGCAGGACTATGGCAGCTACCTGCAGGTACAAGAAATTTATCTCTAGCCCCATTATTTCTGGAGTGATGGGCCTTGGCGCTACCGACTTCTTTTTTCGGCGTTTTTTATTTTTTATTTTTTTTTGCTGGCTACAGTCCAGCACACACGTAGCGGCCTTGGCTATTGTTGACGTACACAGAGCATGGCCGTTTGCACTGGACATCTTCGGGGTGTCCTCACTCCGCGGTCCCTGGCATCCTCCCTGTTTATCCCACAACCCCAAGACCTGCATTTTCGGAAAGCCCATGAGCAGGGCTTTCCAACAGTGTCAAACTTGTCAGTTTTCCGCCAATACTTTGGGAGATAGAGCCGTTGCTAAGTCTTGTTTTCACTCTGTTACAGCTTCGTGTACAAAAGTTCCAATAGACAGGCGTTTGAAGCGCATTCGGAGCAGCCCTGCTCTCTGGTGGTTTCAAGGCGGAAGATGGCCCTGGCTGGCCGTGAAAACCGGATTTTCGGATGCAGGACTATGGCAGCTACCTGCAGGTACAAGAAATGTATCTTTAGCCCCATTATTTCCGGAGTTATTGGCCTTGGCGCTACCGACTTCTTTTTTCGGCGTTTTTTTATTATTATTTTTTTTGCTGGCACACACGTAGCGGCCTTGGCTATTGTTGACGTACACAGAGCATGGCTGTTTGCACTGGACATCTTCGGGGTGTCCTCACTCCGCGGTCCCTGGCATCCTCCCTGTTTATCCCACAACCCCAAGACCTGCATTTTCGGAAAGCCCATGAGCAGGGCTTTCCAACAGTGTCAGACTTGTCAGTTTTCCGCCAGTACTTTGGGAGATAGAGCCGTTGCTAAGTCTTGTTTTCACTCTGTTACAGCTTCGTGTACAAAAGTTCCATAAGACAGGCGTTTGAAGCGCATTCGGAGCAGCCCCGCTCTCTGGTGGTTTCAAGGCGGAAGATGGCCCTGGCTAGCCGTGAAAACCGGATTTTCGAATGCAGAACCATGGCAGCTACCTGCAGGTACAAGAAATTTCTCTCTAGCCCCATTATTTCTGGAGTGATGGGCCTTGGCGCTACCGACTTCTTTTTTCGGCGTTTTTTATTTTTTATTTTTTTTTGCTGGCTACAGTCCAGCACACACGTAGCGGCCTTGGCTATTGTTGACGTACACAGAGCATGGCCGTTTGCACTGGACATCTTCGGGGTGTCCTCACTCCGCGGTCCCTGGCATCCTCCCTGTTTATCCCACAACCCCAAGACCTGCATTTTCGGAAAGCCCATGAGCAGGGCTTTCCAACAGTGTCAAACTTGTCAGTTTTCCGCCAATACTCTGGGAGATAGAGCCGTTGCTAAGTCTTGTTTTCACTCTGTTACAGCTTCGTGTACAAAAGTTCCATTAGACAGGCGTTTGAAGCGCATTCGGAGCAGCCCCGCTCTCTGGTGGTTTCAAGGCGGAAGATGGCCCTGGCTGGCCGTGAAAACCGGATTTTCGGATGCAGGACTATGGCAGCTACCTGCAGGTACAAGAAATGTATCTTTAGCCCCATTATTTCCGGAGTTATTGGCCTTGGCGCTACCGACTTCTTTTTTCGGCGTTTTTTTATTATTTTTTTTTTTGCTGGCACACACGTAGCGGCCTTGGCTATTGTTGACGTACACAGAGCATGGCTGTTTGCACTGGACATCTTCGGGGTGTCCTCACTCCGCGGACCCTGGCATCCTCCCTGTTTATCCCACAACCCCAAGACCTGCATTTTCGGAAAGCCCATGAGCAGGGCTTTCCAACAGTGTCAGACTTGTCAGTTTTCCTCCATTACTTTGGGAGATAGAGCCGTTGCTAAGTCTTGTTTTCACTCTGTTACAGCTTCGTGTACAAAAGTTCCATAAGACAGGCGTTTGAAGCGCATTCGGAGCAGCCCCGCTCTCTTGTGGTTTCAAGGCGGAAGATGGCCCTGGCTAGCCGTGAAAACCGGATTTTCGAATGCAGAACCATGGCAGCTACCTGCAGGTACAAGAAATTTCTCTCTAGCCCCATTATTTCCGGAGTTATTGGCCTTGGCGCTACCGACTTCTTTTTTCGGCGTTTTTTAATTTTTTATTTTTTGCTGGCTACAGTCCGGCACACACGTAGCGGCCTTGGCTATTGTTGACGTACACAGAGCATGGCTGTTTGCACTGGACATCTTCGGGGTGTCCTCACTCCGCGGTTCCTGGCATCCTCCCTGTCTATCCCACAACCTCAAAACCTGCATTTTCGGAAAGCCCATGAGCAGGGCTTTCCAACAGTATCAAACTTGTCAGTTTTCCGCCAATACTCTGGGAGATAAAGCCGTTGCTAAGTCTTGTTTTCACTCTGTTACAGCTTCGTGTACAAAAGTTCCATTAGACAGGCGTTTGAAGCTCATTCGGAGCAGCCCCGCTCTCGTGGTTTCAAGGCGGAAGATGGCCCTGGCTGGCCGAGATAACCGGATTTTCGGATGCAGGACTATGGCAGCTACCTGCAGGTACAATAAATTTCTCTCTAGCCCCATTATTTCCGGAGTGATTGGCCTTGGCACTACCGACTTCTTTTTTCGGCGTTTTTTTATTTTATTTTTTTTTGCTGGCTACAGTCCAGCACACACGTAGCGGCCTTGGCTATTGTTGACGTACACAGAGCATGGCTGTTTGCACTGGACATCTTCGGGGTGTCCTCACTCCGCGGACCCTGGCATCCTCCCTGTTTATCCCACAACCCCAAGACCTGCATTTTCGGAAAGCCCATGAGCAGGGCTTTCCAACAGTGTCAGACTTGTCAGTTTTCCGCCAGTACTTTGGGAGATAGAGCCGTTGCTAAGTCTTGTTTTCACTCTGTTACAGCTTCGTGTACAAAAGTTCCATAAGACAGGCGTTTGAAGCGCATTCGGAGCAGCCCCGCTCTCTTGTGGTTTCAAGGCGGAAGATGGCCCTGGCTAGCCGTGAAAACCGGATTTTCGAATGCAGAACCATGGCAGCTACCTGCAGGTACAAGAAATTTCTCTCTAGCCCCATTATTTCCGGAGTTATTGGCCTTGGCGCTACCGACTTCTTTTTTCGGCGTTTTTTAATTTTTTATTTTTTGCTGGCTACAGTCCGGCACACACGTAGCGGCCTTGGCTATTGTTGACGTACACAGAGCATGGCTGTTTGCACTGGACATCTTCGGGGTGTCCTCACTCCGCTGTCCCTGGCATCCTCCCTGTCTATCCCACAACCTCAAAACCTGCATTTTCGGAAAGCCCATGAGCAGGGCTTTCCAACAGTGTCAAACTTGTCAGTTTTCCGCCAATACTTTGGGAGATAGAGCCGTTGCTAAGTCTTGTTTTCACTCTGTTACAGCTTCGTGTACAAAAGTTCCATTAGACAGGCGTTTGAAGCTCATTCGGAGCAGCCCCGCTCTCGTGGTTTCAAGGCAGAAGATGGCCCTGGCTGGCCGAGATAACCGGATTTTCGGATGCAGGACTATGGCAGCTACCTGCAGGTACAAGAAATTTCTCTCTAGCCCCATTATTTCCGGAGTGATTGGCCTTGGCGCTACCTACTTCTTTTTTCGGCGTTTTTTTATTTTTTTTTTTTTGCTGGCTACAGTCCAGCACACACGTAGCGGCCTTGGCTATTGTTGACGTACACAGAGCATGGCTGTTTGCACTGGACATCTTCGGGGTTTCCTCACTCCGCGGTCCCTGGCATCCTCCCTGTCTATCCATCAACCCCAAGACCTGCATTTTCGGAAAGCCCATGAGCAGGGCTTTCCGACAGTGTCAGACTTGTCAGTTTTCCGCCAATACTTTGGGAGATAGAGCCGTTGCTAAGTCTTGTTTTCACTCTGTTACAGCTTCGTGTACAAAAGTTCCAATAGACAGGCGTTTGAAGCGCATTCGGAGAAGCCCCGCACTTTGGTGGTTTCAAGGCGGAAGATGACCCTGGCTGTCCGAGAAAACCGGATTTTCGGATGCAGGACTATGGCAGCTACCTGCAGGTACAAGAAATTTATCTCTAGCCCCATTATTTCTGGAGTGATGGGCCTTGGCGCTACCGACTTCTTTTTTCGGCGTTTTTTATTTTTTATTTTTTTTGCTGGCTACAGTCCAGCACACACGTAGCGGCCTTGGCTATTGTTGACGTACACAGAGCATGGCTGTTTGCACTGGACATCTTCGGGGTTTCTTCACTCCGCGGTCCCTGGCATCCTCCCTGTCTATCCATCAACCCCAACACCTGCATTTTCGGAAAGCCCATGAGCAGGGCTTTCCGACAGTGTCAGACTTGTCAGTTTTCCGCCAATACTTTGGGAGATAGAGCCGTTGCTAAGTCTTGTTTTCACTCTGTTACAGCTTCGTGTACAAAAGTTCCAATAGACAGGCATTTGAAGCGCATTCGGAGCAGCCCCGCACTCTGGTAGTTTCAAGGCGGAAGATGGCCCTGGCTGGCCGAGAAAACCGGATTTTCGGATGCAGGACTATGGCAGCTACCTGCAGGTACAAGAAATTTATCTCTAGCCCCATTATTTCTGGAGTGATGGGCCTTGGCGCTACCGACTTCTTTTTTCGGCGTTTTTTATTTTTTATTTTTTTTTGCTGGCTACAGTCCAGCACACACGTAGCGGCCTTGGCTATTGTTGACGTACACAGAGCATGGCCGTTTGCACTGGACATCTTCGGGGTGTCCTCACTCCGCGGTCCCTGGCATCCTCCCTGTTTATCCCACAACCCCAAGACCTGCATTTTCGGAAAGCCCATGAGCAGGGCTTTCCAACAGTGTCAAACTTGTCAGTTTTCCGCCAATACTTTGGGAGATAGAGCCGTTGCTAAGTCTTGTTTTCACTCTGTTACAGCTTCGTGTACAAAAGTTCCATTAGACAGGCGTTTGAAGCGCATTCGGAGCAGCCCCGCTCTCTGGTGGTTTCAAGGCGGAAGATGGCCCTGGCTGGCCGTGAAAACCGGATTTTCGGATGCAGGACTATGGCAGCTACCTGCAGGTACAAGAAATGTATCTTTAGCCCCATTATTTCCGGAGTTATTGGCCTTGGCGCTACCGACTTCTTTTTTCGGCGTTTTTTTATTATTTTTTTTTTGCTGGCACACACGTAGCGGCCTTGGCTATTGTTGACGTACACAGAGCATGGCTGTTTGCACTGGACATCTTCGGGGTGTCCTCACTCCGCGGACCCTGGCATCCTCCCTGTTTATCCCACAACCCCAAGACCTGCATTTTCGGAAAGCCCATGAGCAGGGCTTTCCAACAGTGTCAGACTTGTCAGTTTTCCGCCAGTACTTTGGGAGATAGAGCCGTTGCTAAGTCTTGTTTTCACTCTGTTACAGCTTCGTGTACAAAAGTTCCATAAGACAGGCGTTTGAAGCGCATTCGGAGCAGCCCCGCTCTCTGGTGGTTTCAAGGCGGAAGATGGCCCTGGCTAGCCGTGAAAACCGGATTTTCGAATGCAGAACCATGGCAGCTACCTGCAGGTACAAGAAATTTCTCTCTAGCCCCATTATTTCCGGAGTTATTGGCCTTGGCGCTACCGACTTCTTTTTTCGGCGTTTTTTAATTTTTTATTTTTTGCTGGCTACAGTCCGGCACACACGTAGCGGCCTTGGCTATTGTTGACGTACACAGAGCATGGCTGTTTGCACTGGACATCTTCGGGGTGTCCTCACTCCGCGGTCCCTGGCATCCTCCCTGTTTATTCCACAACCCCAAGACCTGCATTTTCGGAAAGCCCATGAGCAGGGCTTTCCAACAGTGTCAAACTTGTCAGTTTTCCGCCAATACTTTGGGAGATAGAGCCGTTGCTAAGTCTTGTTTTCACTCTGTTACAGCTTCGTGTACAAAAGTTCCATTAGACAGGCGTTTGAAGCGCATTCGGAGCAGCCCCGCTCTCTGGTGGTTTCAAGGCGGAAGATGGCCCTGGCTGGCCGTGAAAACCGGATTTTCGGATGCAGGACTATGGCAGCTACCTGCAGGTACAAGAAATGTATCTTTAGCCCCATTATTTCCGGAGTTATTGGCCTTGGCGCTACCGACTTCTTTTTTCGGCGTTTTTTTATTATTTTTTTTTTGCTGGCACACACGTAGCGGCCTTGGCTATTGTTGACGTACACAGAGCATGGCTGTTTGCACTGGACATCTTCGGGGTGTCCTCACTCCGCGGACCCTGGCATCCTCCCTGTTTATCCCACAACCCCAAGACCTGCATTTTCGGAAAGCCCATGAGCAGGGCTTTCCAACAGTGTCATACTTGTCAGTTTTCCGCCAGTACTTTGGGAGATAGAGCCGTTGCTAAGTCTTGTTTTCACTCTGTTACAGCTTCGTGTACAAAAGTTCCATAAGACAGGCGTTTGAAGCGCATTCGGAGCAGCCCCGCTCTCTGGTGGTTTCAAGGCGGAAGATGGCCCTGGCTAGCCGTGAAAACCGGATTTTCGAATGCAGAACCATGGCAGCTACCTGCAGGTACAAGAAATTTCTCTCTAGCCCCATTATTTCCGGAGTTATTGGCCTTGGCGCTACCGACTTCTTTTTTCGGCGTTTTTTAATTTTTTATTTTTTGCTGGCTACAGTCCGGCACACACGTAGCGGCCTTGGCTATTGTTGACGTACACAGAGCATGGCTGTTTGCACTGGACATCTTCGGGGTGTCCTCACTCCGCGGTCCCTGGCATCCTCCCTGTCTATCCCACAACCTCAAAACCTGCATTTTCGGAAAGCCCATGAGCAGGGCTTTCCAACAGTGTCAAACTTGTCAGTTTTCCGCCAATACTTTGGGAGATAGAGCCGTTGCTAAGTCTTGTTTTCACTCTGTTACAGCTTCGTGTACAAAAGTTCCATTAGACAGGCGTTTGAAACTCATTCGGAGCAGCCCCGCTCTCGTGGTTTCAAGGCGGAAGATGGCCCTGGCTGGCCGAGATAACCGGATTTTCGGATGCAGGACTATGGCAGCTACCTGCAGGTACAAGAAATTTCTCTCTAGCCCCATTATTTCCGGAGTGATTGGCCTTGGCGCTACCGACTTCTTTTTTCGGCGTTTTTTTTTTTTTTTTTTTTTTGCTAGCTACAGTCCAGCACACACGTAGCGGCCTTGGCTATTGTTGACGTACACAGAGCATGGCTGTTTGCACTGGACATCTTCGGGGTGTCCTCACTCCGCGGTCCCTGGCATCCTCCCTGTCTATCCATCAACCCCAAGACCTGCATTTTCGGAAAGCCCATGAGCAGGGCTTTCCGACAGTGTCAGACTTGTCAGTTTTCCGCCAATACTTTGGGAGATAGAGCCGTTGCTAAGTCTTGTTTTCACTCTGTTACAGCTTCGTGTACAAAAGTTCCAATAGACAGGCGTTTGAAGCGCATTCGGAGCAGCCCCGCACTTTGGTGGTTTCAAGGCGGAAGATGACCCTGGCTGTCCGAGAAAACCGGATTTTCGGATGCAGGACTATGGCAGCTACCTGCAGGTACAAGAAATTTATCTCTAGCCCCATTATTTCTGGAGTGATGGGCCTTGGCGCTACCGACTTCTTTTTTCGGCGTTTTTTATTTTTTATTTTTTTTGCTGGCTACAGTCCAGCACACACGTAGCGGCCTTGGCTATTGTTGACGTACACAGAGCATGGCTGTTTGCACTGGACATCTTCGGGGTTTCTTCACTCCGCGGTCCCTGGCATCCTCCCTGTCTATCCATCAACCCCAACACCTGCATTTTCGGAAAGCCCATGAGCAGGGCTTTCCGACAGTGTCAGACTTGTCAGTTTTCCGCCAATACTTTGGGAGATAGAGCCGTTGCTAAGTCTTGTTTTCACTCTGTTACAGCTTCGTGTACAAAAGTTCCATTAGACAGGCGTTTGAAGCGCATTCGGAGCAGCCCCGCTCTCTGGTGGTTTCAAGGCGGAAGATGGCCCCGGCTGGCCGAGAAAACCGGATTTTCGGATGCAGGACTATGGCAGCTACCTGCAGGTACAAGAAATTTCTCTTTAGCCCCATTATTTCAGGAGTTATTGGCCTTGGCGCTACCGACTTCTTTTTTCGGCGTTTTTTTTTTGTTTTTTGCTGGCTACAGTCCGACACACACATAGCGGCCTTGGCTATTGTTGACGTACACAGAGCATGGCCGTTTGCACTGGACATCTTAGCGGTGTCCTCACTCCGCGGTCCCTGGCATCCTCCCTGTCTATCCATCAACCCCAACACCTGCATTTTCGGAAAGCCCATGAGCAGGGCTTTCCGACAGTGTCAGACTTGTCAGTTTTCCGCCAATACTTTGGGAGATAGAGCCGTTGCTAAGTCTTGTTTTCACTCTGTTACAGCTTCGTGTACAAAAGTTCCAATAGACAGGCATTTGAAGCGCATTCGGAGCAGCCCCGCACTCTGGTAGTTTCAAGGCGGAAGATGGCCCTGGCTGGCCGAGAAAACCGGATTTTCGGATGCAGGACTATGGCAGCTACCTGCAGGTACAATAAATTTCTCTTTAGCCCCATTATTTTTAGGAGTTATTGGCCTTGGCGCTACCGACTTCTTTTTTCGGCGTTTTTTTTTTTTTTTTTTTTTTTTTTGCTGGCTACAGTCCAGTTCACACGTAGCGGCCTTGGCTATTGTTGACGTACACAGAGCATGGCCGTTTGCACTGGACATCTTCGGGGTGTCCTCACTCGGCGGTCCCTGGCATCCTCCCTGTCTATCCATCAACCCCAAGACCTGCATTTTCGGAGAGCCCATGAGCAGGGCTTTCCGACAGTGTCAAACTTGTCAGTTTTCCTCCAATACTTTGGGAGATAGAGCCGTTGCTAAGTCTTGTTTTCACTCTGTTACAGCTTCGTGTACAAAAGTTCCATTAGACAGGCGTTTGAAGCGCATTCGGAGCAGCCCCGCTCTCTGGTGGTTTCAAGGCGGAAGATGGCCCTGGCTGGCCGAGAAAACCGGATTTTCGGATGCAGGACTATGGCAGCTACCTGCAGGTACAAGAAATTTATCTCTAGCCCCATCTTTTCTGGAGTTTTTGGCCTTGGCGCTACCGACTTCTTTTTTCGGCGTTTTTTTTTTTTTTTTTTTTTTTTTGCTGGCTACAGTCCATCACACACGTAGCGGCCTTGGCTATTGTTGACGTACACAGAGCATGGCCGTTTGCACTGGACATCTTCGGGGTGTCCTCACTCCGCGGTCCCTGGCATCCTCCCTGTCTATCCATCAACCCCAAGACCTGCATTTTCGAAGAGCCCATGAGCAGGGCTTTCCAACAGTGTCAAACTTGTCAGTTTTCCTCCAATACTTTGGGAGATAGAGCCGTTGCTAAGTCTTGTTTTCACTCTGTTACAGCTTCGTGTACAAAAGTTCCATTAGACAGGCGTTTGAAGCGCATTCGGAGCAGCCCCGCACTCTGGTGGTTTCAAGGCGGAAGATGGCCCTGGCTGGCCGAGAAAACCGGATTTTCGGATGCAGGACTATGGCAGCTACCTGCAGGTACAAAAAATTTCTCTCTAGCCCCATTATTTCCGGAGTTATTGGCCTTGGCGCTACCGACTTCTTTTTTCGGCGTTTTTTTTTTTTTTTTTTTTTTTGCTGGCTACAGTCCAGCACACACGTAGCGGCCTTGGCTATTGTTGACGTACACAGAGCATGGCTGTTTGCACTGGACATCTTCGGGGTTTCCTCACTCCGCGGTCCCTGGCATCCTCCCTGTCTATCCATCAACCCCAAGACCTGCATTTTCGGAAAGCCCATGAGCAGAGCTTTCCGACAGTGTCAGACTTGTCAGTTTTCCGCCAATACTTTGGGAGATAGAGCCGTTGCTAAGTCTTGTTTTCACTCTGTTACAGCTTCGTGTACAAAAGTTCCAATAGACAGGCGTTTGAAGCGCATTCGGAGCAGCCCCGCACTTTGGTGGTTTCAAGGCGGAAGATGACCCTGGCTGTCCGAGAAAACCGGATTTTCGGATGCAGGACTATGGCAGCTACCTGCAGGTACAAGAAATTTATCTCTAGCCCCATTATTTCTGGAGTGATGGGCCTTGGCGCTACCGACTTCTTTTTTCGGCGTTTTTTATTTTTTATTTTTTTTGCTGGCTACAGTCCAGCACACACGTAGCGGCCTTGGCTATTGTTGACGTACACAGAGCATGGCTGTTTGCACTGGACATCTTCGGGGTTTCTTCACTCCGCGGTCCCTGGCATCCTCCCTGTCTATCCATCAACCCCAACACCTGCATTTTCGGAAAGCCCATGAGCAGGGCTTTCCGACAGTGTCAGACTTGTCAGTTTTCCGCCAATACTTTGGGAGATAGAGCCGTTGCTAAGTCTTGTTTTCACTCTGTTACAGCTTCGTGTACAAAAGTTCCAATAGACAGGCATTTGAAGCGCATTCGGAGCAGCCCCGCACTCTGGTAGTTTCAAGGCGGAAGATGGCCCTGGCTGGCCGAGAAAACCGGATTTTCGGATGCAGGACTATGGCAGCTACCTGCAGGTACAAGAAATTTATCTCTAGCCCCATTATTTCTGGAGTGATGGGCCTTGGCGCTACCGACTTCTTTTTTCGGCGTTTTTTATTTTTTATTTTTTTTTGCTGGCTACAGTCCAGCACACACGTAGCGGCCTTGGCTATTGTTGACGTACACAGAGCATGGCCGTTTGCACTGGACATCTTCGGGGTGTCCTCACTCCGCGGTCCCTGGCATCCTCCCTGTTTATCCCACAACCCCAAGACCTGCATTTTCGGAAAGCCCATGAGCAGGGCTTTCCAACAGTGTCAAACTTGTCAGTTTTCCGCCAATACTTTGGGAGATAGAGCCGTTGCTAAGTCTTGTTTTCACTCTGTTACAGCTTCGTGTACAAAAGTTCCATTAGACAGGCGTTTGAAGCGCATTCGGAGCAGCCCCGCTCTCTGGTGGTTTCAAGGCGGAAGATGGCCCTGGCTGGCCGTGAAAACCGGATTTTCGGATGCAGGACTATGGCAGCTACCTGCAGGTACAAGAAATGTATCTTTAGCCCCATTATTTCCGGAGTTATTGGCCTTGGCGCTACCGACTTCTTTTTTCGGCGTTTTTTTATTATTTTTTTTTTGCTGGCACACACGTAGCGGCCTTGGCTATTGTTGACGTACACAGAGCATGGCCGTTTGCACTAGACATCTTCGGGTTGTCCTCACTCCGCGGACCCTGGCATCCTCCCTGTTTATCCCACAACCCCAAGACCTGCATTTTCGGAAAGCCCATGAGCAGGGCTTTCCAACAGTGTCGGACTTGTCAGTTTTCCGCCAGTACTTTGGGAGATAGAGCCGTTGCTAAGTCTTGTTTTCACTCTGTTACAGCTTCGTGTACAAAAGTTCCATAAGACAGGCGTTTGAAGCGCATTCGGAGCAGCCCCGCTCTCTGGTGGTTTCAAGGCGGAAGATGGCCCTGGCTAGCCGTGAAAACCGGATTTTCGAATGCAGAACCATGGCAGCTACCTGCAGGTACAAGAAATTTCTCTCTAGCCCCATTATTTCCGGAGTTATTGGCCTTGGCGCTACCGACTTCTTTTTTCGGCGTTTTTTAATTTTTTATTTTTTGCTGGCTACAGTCCGGCACACACGTAGCGGCCTTGGCTATTGTTGACGTACACAGAGCATGGCTGTTTGCACTGGACATCTTCGGGGTGTCCTCACTCCGCGGTCCCTGGCATCCTCCCTGTCTATCCCACAACCTCAAAACCTGCATTTTCGGAAAGCCCATGAGCAGGGCTTTCCAACAGTGTCAAACTTGTCAGTTTTCCGCCAATACTTTGGGAGATAAAGCCGTTGCTAAGTCTTGTTTTCACTCTGTTACAGCTTCGTGTACAAAAGTTCCATTAGACAGGCGTTTGAAGCTCATTCGGAGCAGCCCCGCTCTCGTGGTTTCAAGGCGGAAGATGGCCCTGGCTGGCCGAGATAACCGGATTTTCGGATGCAGGACTATGGCAGCTACCTGCAGGTACAAGAAATTTCTCTCTAGCCCCATTATTTCCGGAGTGATTGGCCTTGGCGCTACCGACTTCTTTTTTCGGCGTTTTTTTATTTATTTTTTTTTTGCTGGCTACAGTCCAGCACACACGTAGCGGCCTTGGCTATTGTTGACGTACACAGAGCATGGCTGTTTGCACTGGACATCTTCGGGGTTTCCTCACTCCGCGGTCCCTGGCATCCTCCCTGTCTATCCATCAACCCCAAGACCTGCATTTTCGGAAAGCCCATGAGCAGGGCTTTCCGACAGTGTCAGACTTGTCAGTTTTCCGCCAATACTTTGGGAGATAGAGCCGTTGCTAAGTCTTGTTTTCACTCTGTTACAGCTTCGTGTACAAAAGTTCCAATAGACAGGCGTTTGAAGCGCATTCGGAGCAGCCCGGCACTTTGGTGGTTTCAAGGCGGAAGATGACCCTGGCTGTCCGAGAAAACCGGATTTTCGGATGCAGGACTATGGCAGCTACCTGCAGGTACAAGAAATTTATCTCTAGCCCCATTATTTCTGGAGTGATGGGCCTTGGCGCTACCGACTTCTTTTTTCGGCGTTTTTTATTTTTTATTTTTTTTGCTGGCTACAGTCCAGCACACACGTAGCGGCCTTGGCTATTGTTGACGTACACAGAGCATGGCTGTTTGCACTGGACATCTTCGGGGTTTCTTCACTCCGCGGTCCCTGGCATCCTCCCTGTCTATCCATCAACCCCAACACCTGCATTTTCGGAAAGCCCATGAGCAGGGCTTTCCGACAGTGTCAGACTTGTCAGTTTTCCGCCAATACTTTGGGAGATAGAGCCGTTGCTAAGTCTTGTTTTCACTCTGTTACAGCTTCGTGTACAAAAGTTCCATTAGACAGGCGTTTGAAGCGCATTCGGAGCAGCCCCGCTCTCTGGTGGTTTCAAGGCGGAAGATGGCCCCGGCTGGCCGAGAAAACCGGATTTTCGGATGCAGGACTATGGCAGCTACCTGCAGGTACAAGAAATTTCTCTTTAGCCCCATTATTTCAGGAGTTATTGGCCTTGGCGCTACCGACTTCTTTTTTCGGCGTTTTTTTTTTGTTTTTTGCTGGCTACAGTCCGACACACACATAGCGGCCTTGGCTATTGTTGACGTACACAGAGCATGGCCGTTTGCACTGGACATCTTAGCGGTGTCCTCACTCCGCGGTCCCTGGCATCCTCCCTGTCTATCCATCAACCCAAAGACCTGCATTTTAGGAAAGCCCATGAGCAGGGCTTTCCAACAGTGTCAGACTTGTCAGTTTTCCGCCAATACTTTGGGAGATAGAGCCGTTGCTAAGTCTTGTTTTCACTCTGTTACAGCTTCGTGTACAAAAGTTCCATTAGACAGGCGTTTGAAGCGCATTCGGAGCAGCCCCGCACTCTGGTGGTTTCAAGGCGGAAGATGGCCCTGGCTGGCCGAGAAAACCGGATTTTCGGATGCAGGACTATGGCAGCTACCTGCAGGTACAAAAAATTTCTCTCTAGCCCCATTATTTCCGGAGTTATTGGCCTTGGCGCTACCGACTTCTTTTTTCGGCGTTTTTTTATTTTTTATTTTTTGCTGGCTACAGTCCAGCACACACGTAGCGGCCTTGGCTATTGTTGACGTACACAGAGCATGGCTGTTTGCACTGGACATCTTCGGGGTGTCCTCACTCCGCGGTCCCTGGCATCCTCCCTGTCTATCCCACAACCTCAAAACCTGCATTTTCGTAAAGCCCATGAGCAGGGCTTTCCAACAGTGTCAAACTTTTCAGTTTTCCGCCAATGCTTTGGGAGATAAAGCCGTTGCTAAGTCTTGTTTTCACTCTGTTACAGCTTCGTGTACAAAAGTTCCATTAGACAGGCGTTTGAAGCGCATTCGGAACAGCCCCGCTCTCTGGTGGTTTCAAGGCGGAAGATGGCCCTGGCTGGCCGAGAAAACCAGATTTTCGGATGCAGGACTATGGCAGCTACCTGCAGGTACAAGAAATTTATCTCTAGCCCCATTATTTCCGGAGTTATTGGCCTTGGCGCTACCGACTTCTTTTTTCGGCGTTTTTTTATTTTATTTTTTTTTTTGCTGGCTACAGTCCAGCACACACGTAGCGGCCTTGGCTATTGTTGACGTACACAGAGCATGGCTGTTTGCACTGGACATCTTCGGGGTGTCCTCACTCCGCGGTCCCTGGCATCCTCCCTGTCTATCCATCAACCCCAAGACCTGCATTTTCGGAAAGCCCATGAGCAGGGCTTTCCGACAGTGTCAGACTTGTCAGTTTTCCACCAATACTTTGGGAGATAGAGCCGTTGCTAAGTCTTGTTTTCACTCTGTTACAGCTTCGTGTACAAAAGTTCCAATAGACAGGCATTTGAAGCGCATTCGGAGCAGCCCCGCACTCTGGTAGTTTCAAGGCGGAAGATGGCCCTGGCTGGCCGAGAAAACCGGATTTTCGGATGCAGGACTATGGCAGCTACCTGCAGGTACAAGAAATTTATCTCTAGCCCCATTATTTCTGGAGTGATGGGCCTTGGCGCTACCGACTTCTTTTTCGGCGTTTTTTATTTTTTATTTTTTTTTGCTGGCTACAGTCCAGCACACACGTAGCGGCCTTGGCTATTGTTGACGTACACAGAGCATGGCCGTTTGCACTGGACATCTTCGGGGTGTCCTCACTCCGCGGTCCCTGGCATCCTCCCTGTTTATCCCACAACCCCAAGACCTGCATTTTCGGAAAGCCCATGAGCAGGGCTTTCCAACAGTGTCAAACGTGTCAGTTTTCCGCCAATACTTTGGGAGATAGAGCCGTTGCTAAGTCTTGTTTTCACTCTGTTACAGCTTCGTGTACAAAAGTTCCATTAGACAGGCGTTTGAAGCGCATTCGGAGCAGCCCCGCACTCTGGTGGTTTCAAGGCGGAAGATGGCCCTGGCTGGCCGTGAAAACCGGATTTTCGGATGCAGGACTATGGCAGCTACCTGCAGGTACAAGAAATGTATCTCTAGCCCCATTATTTTTAGGAGTTATTGGCCTTGGCGCTACCGACTTCTTTTTTCGGCGTTTTTTTTTTTTTTTTTTTTTTTTTGCTGGCTACAGTCCATCACACACGTAGCGGCCTTGGCTATTGTTGACGTACACAGAGCATGGCCGTTTGCACTGGACATCTTCGGGGTGTCCTCACTCCGCGGTCCCTGGCATCCTCCCTGTCTATCCATCAACCCCAAGACCTGCATTTTCGGAAAGCCCATGAGCAGGGCTTTCCAACAGTGTCAAACTTGTCAGTTTTCCTCCAATACTTTGGGAGATAGAGCCGTTGCTAAGTCTTGTTTTCACTCTGTTACAGCTTCGTGTACAAAAGTTCCATTAGACAGGCGTTTGAAGCGTATTCGGAGCAGCCCCGCACTCTGGTGGTTTCAAGGCGGAAGATGGCCCTGGCTGGCCGAGAAAACCGGATTTTCGGATGCAGGACTATGGCAGCTACCTGCAGGTACAAAAAAAATTCTCTCTAGCCCCATTATTTCCGGAGTTATTGGCCTTGGCGCTACCGACTTCTTTTTTCGGCGTTTTTTTATTTTTTATTTTTTGCTGGCTACAGTCCAGCACACACGTAGCGGCCTTGGCTATTGTTGACGTACACAGAGCATGGCTGTTTGCACTGGACATCTTCGGGGTGTCCTCACTCCGCGGTCCCTGGCATCCTCCCTGTCTATCCCACAACCTCAAAACCTGCATTTTCGGAAAGCCCATGAGCAGGGCTTTCCAACAGTGTCAAACTTGTCAGTTTTCCGCCAATACTTTGGGAGATAAAGCCGTTGCTAAGTCTTGTTTTCACTCTGTTACAGCTTCGTGTACAAAAGTTCCATTAGACAGGCGTTTGAAGCGCATTCGGAACAGCCCCGCTCTCTGGTGGTTTCAAGGCGGAAGATGGCCCTGGCTGGCCGAGAAAACCCTATTTTCGGATGCAGGACTATGGCAGCTACCTGCAGGTACAAGAAATTTATCTCTAGCCCCATTATTTCCGGAGTTATTGGCCTTGGCGCTACCGACTTCTTTTTTCGGCGTTTTTTTATTTTTTATTTTTTGCTGGCTACAGTCCAGCACACACGTAGCGGCCTTGGCTATTGTTGACGTACACAGAGCATGGCTGTTTGCACTGGACATCTTCGGGGTGTCCTCACTCCGCGGACCCTGGCATCCTCCCTGTTTATCCCACAACCCCAAGACCTGCATTTTCGGAAAGCCCATGAGCAGGGCTTTCCAACAGTGTCAGACTTGTCAGTTTTCCGCCAGTACTTTGGGAGATAGAGCCGTTGCTAAGTCTTGTTTTCACTCTGTTACAGCTTCGTGTACAAAAGTTCCTTAAGACAGGCGTTTGAAGCGCATTCGGAGCAGCCCCGCTCTCTGGTGGTTTCAAGGCGGAAGATGGCCCTGGCTAGCCGTGAAAACCGGATTTTCGAATGCAGAACCATGGCAGCTACCTGCAGGTACAAGAAATTTCTCTCTAGCCCCATTATTTCCGGAGTTATTGGCCTTGGCGCTACCGACTTCTTTTTTCGGCGTTTTTTAATTTTTTATTTTTTGCTGGCTACAGTCCGGCACACACGTAGCGGCCTTGGCTATTGTTGACGTACACAGAGCATGGCTGTTTGCACTGGACATCTTCGGGGTGTCCTCACTCCGCGGTCCCTGGCATCCTCCCTGTCTATCCCACAACCTCAAAACCTGCATTTTCGGAAAGCCCATGAGCAGGGCTTTCCAACAGTGTCAAACTTGTCAGTTTTCCGCCAATACTTTGGGAGATAAAGCCATTGCTAAGTCTTGTTTTCACTCTGTTACAGCTTCGTGTACAAAAGTTCCATTAGACAGGCGTTTGAAGCTCATTCGGAGCAGCCCCGCTCTCGTGGTTTCAAGGCGGAAGATGGCCCTGGCTGGCCGAGATAACCGGATTTTCGGATGCAGGACTATGGCAGCTACCTGAAGGTACAAGAAATTTCTCTCTAGCCCCATTATTTCCGGAGTGATTGGCCTTGGCGCTACCGACTTCTTTTTTCGGCGTTTTTTTATTTATTTTTTTTTTGCTGGCTACAGTCCAGCACACACGTAGCGGCCTTGGCTATTGTTGACGTACACAGAGCATGGCTGTTTGCACTGGACATCTTCGGGGTTTCCTCACTCCGCGGTCCCTGGCATCCTCCCTGTCTATCCATCAACCCCAAGACCTGCATTTTCGGAAAGCCCATGAGCAGGGCTTTCCGACAGTGTCAGACTTGTCAGTTTTCCGCCAATACTTTGGGAGATAGAGCCGTTGCTAAGTCTTGTTTTCACTCTGTTACAGCTTCGTGTACAAAAGTTCCATTAGACAGGCGTTTGAAGCGCATTCGGAGCAGCCCCGCACTTTGGTGGTTTCAAAGCGGAAGATGACCCTGGCTGTCCGAGAAATCCGGATTGTCGGATGCAGGACTATGGCAGCTACCTGCAGGTACAAGAAATTTCTCTCTAGCCCCAATATTGCCGGAGTTATTGGCCTTGGCGCTACCGACTTCTTTTTTCGGCGTTTTTTTATTTATTTATTTTTTGCTAGCTACAGTCCAGCACACACGTAGCGGCCTTGGCTATTGTTGACGTACACAGAGCATGGCCGTTTGCACTGGACATCTTCGGGGTGTTCTCACTCCGCGGTCCCTGGCATCCTCCTTGTTTATCCCACAACCCCAAGACCTGCATTTTCGGAAAGCCCATGAGCAGGGCTTTCCAACAGTGTCAGACTTGTCAGTTTTCCGCCAATACTTTGGGAGATAGAGCCGTTGCTAAGTCTTGTTTTCACTCTGTTACAGCTTCGTGTACAAAAGTTCCATTAGACAGGCGTTTGAAGCGCATTCGGAGCAGCCCCGCTCTCTGGTGGTTTTAAGGCGGAAGATGGCCCTGGCTGGCCGAGAAAACCGGATTGTCGGATGCAGGACTATGGCAGCTACCTGCAGGTACAAGAAATTTCTCTCTAGCCCCATTATTTCTGGAGTTATGGTCCTTGGCGCTACCGACTTCTTTTTTCGGCGTTTTTTATTTATTTTTTTTCCCCTGGCTACAGTCCAGCACACACGTAGCGGCCTTGGCTATTGTTGACGTACACAGAGCATGGCTGTTTGCACTGGACATCTTCGGGGTGTCCTCACTCCGCGGACCCTGGCATCCTCCCTGTTCATCCCACAACCCCAAGACCTGCATTTTCGGAAAGCCCATGAGCAGGGCTTTCCAACAGTGTCAGACTTGTCAGTTTTCCGCCAATACTTTGGGAGATAGAGCCGTTGCTAAGTCTTGTTTTCACTCTGTTACAGCTTCGTGTACAAAAGTTCCATTAGACAGGCGTTTGAAGCGCATTCGGAGTAGCCCCGCTCTCTGGTGGTTTCAAGGTGGAAGATGGCCCTGGCTGGCCGAGAAAACCAGATTTTCGGATGCAGGACTATGGCAGCTACCTGCAGGTACAAGACATTTCTTTCTAGCCCCAATATTTCTGGAGTTATTGGCCTTGGCGCTACCGACTTCTTTTTTCGGCGTTTTTTTATTTATTTATTTTTTGCTGGCTACAGTCCAGCACACACGTAGCGGCCTTGGCTATTGTTGACGTACACAGAGCATGGCCGTTTGCACTGAACATCTTCGGGATGTCCTCACTCCGCAATCCCTGGCATCCTCCCTGTCTATCCCACAACCCCAAGACCTGCATTTTCGGAAAGCCCATGAGCAGGGCTTTCCAACAGTGTCAGACTTGTCAGTTTTCCGCCAATACTTTGGGAGATAGAGCCGTTGCTAAGTCTTGTTTTCACTCTGTTACAGCTTAGTGTACAAAAGTTCCATTAGACAGGCGTTTGAAGCGCATTCGGAGCAGCCCCGCTCTCTGGCGGTTTCAAGGCGGAAGATGGCCCTGGCTGGCCGAGAAAACCGGATTTTCAGATGCAAGACTATGGCAGCTACCTGCAGGTACAAGACATTTCTCTCTAGCCCCATTATTTCTGGAGTTATGGGCCTTGGCGCTACCGACTTCTTTTTTCGGCGTTTTTTTATTTATTTATTTTTTGCTGGCTACAGTCCAGCACACACGTAGCGGCCTTGGCTATTGTTGACGTACACAGAGCATGGCTGTTTGCACATGACATCTTCGGGGTGTCCTCACTCCGCGGTCCCTGGCATCCTTCCTGTCTATCCCACAACCCACAGACCTGCGTTTTCGGAAAGCCCATGAGCAGGGCTTTCCAACAGTATCAGACTTGTCAGTTTTCCGCCAATACTTTGGGAGATAGAGCCGTTGCTAAGTTTTGTTTTCACTCTGTTACAGCTTCGTGTACAAAAGTTCCATTAGACAGGCGTTTGAAGCGCATTCGGAGCAGCCCCGCTCTCTGGTGATTTCAAGGCGGAAAATGGCCCTGGCTGGCCGAGAAAACCGGATTGTCGGATGCACGACTATGGCAGCTACCTGCAGGTACAAGAAATTTCTCTCTAGCCCCATTATTTCTGGAGTCATTGGCCTTGGTGCTACCGACTTCTTTTTTCGGCGTTTTTTTATTTATTTATTTTTTGCTGGCTACAGTCCGGCACACACGTAGCGGCCTTGGCTATTGTTGACGTACACAGAGCATGGCCGTTTGCACTGGACATCTTTGGGGTGTCCTCACTCCGCGGTCCCTGGCATCCTCCCTGTCTATCCCACAACCCCAAGACCTGCATTTTCGGAAAGCCCATGAGCAGGGCTTTCCAACAGTGTCAGACTTGTCAGTTTTCCGCCAATACTTTGGGAGATAGAGCCGTTGCTAAGTCTTGTTTTCACTCTGTTACAGCTTCGTGTACAAAAGTTCCATTAGACAGGCGTTTGAAGCGCATTCGGAGCAGCCCCGCTCTCTGGTGGTTTCAAGGCGGAAGATGGCCCTAGCTGGCCGCGAAAACCGGATTTACGGATGCAGGACTATGGCAGCTACCCGCAGGTACAAGAGATTTCTCTCTAGCCCCATTATTTCTGGAGTTATTGGCCTTGGCGCTACCGACTTCTTTTTTCGGCGTTTTTTATTTGTTTTTTTTTTCTTTTCTGGCTACAGTCCAGCACATACGTAGCGGCCTTGGCTATTGTTGACGTACACAGAGCATGGCCGTTTGCATTGGACATCTTCAGGGTGTCCTCACTCCGCGGTCCCGGCATCCTCCCTGTCTATCCATCAACCCAAAAACCTGCATTTTCGGAAAGCCCATGAGCAGGGCTTTCCAACAGTGTCAGACTTGTCAGTTTTCCGCCAATACTTTGGGAGATAGAGCCGTTGCTAAGTCTTGTTTTCACTCTGTTACAGCTTCGTGTACAAAAGTTCCATTAGACAGGCGTTTGAAGCGCATTCGGAGCAGCCCCGCTCTCTGGTGGTTTCAAGGCGGAAGATGGCCCTGGCTGGCCGAGAAACCGGATTTTCGGATGCAGGACTATGGCAGCTACCTGCAGGAACAAGAAATTTGTCTCTAGCCCCATTATTTCTGGATTTATTGGCCTTGGCGCTACCGACTTCCTTTTTTCGGCGTTTTTTTTTTTTTTTTTTTTTTTTTGCTGGCTACAGTCCAGCACACACGTAGCGGCCTTGGCTATTGTTGACGTACACAGAGCATGACCGTTTGCACCGGACATCTTCAGGGTGTCTTCACTCCGCGGTCCCTGGCATCCTCCCTGTCCATCCCACAACCTCAAGACCTGCATTTTCGGAAAGCCCTTGAGCAGGGCTTTCCAACAGTGTCAGACTTGTCAGTTTTCCGCCAATACTTTGGGAGATAGAGCCGTTGCTAAGTCTTGTTTTCACTCTGTTACAGCTTCGTGTACAAAAGTTCCATTAGACAGGCGTTTGAAGCGCATTCGGAGTAGCCCCGCTCTCTGGTGGTTTCAAGGCGGAAGATGGCCCTGGCTGGCCGAGAAAACCGGATTTTCGGATGCAGGACTATGGCAGCTACCTGCAGGTACAAGACATTTCTTTCTAGCCCCAATATTTCTGGAGTTATTGGCCTTGGCGCTACCGACTTCTTTTTTCGGCGTTTTTTTATTTATTTATTTTTTGCTAGCTACAGTCCAGCACACACGTAGCGGCCTTGGCTATTGTTGACGTACACAGAGCATGGCCGTTTGCACTGGACATCTTCGGGGTGTTCTCACTCCGCGGTCCCTGGCATCCTCCTTGTTTATCCCACAACCCCAAGACCTGCATTTTCGGAAAGCCCATGAGCAGGGCTTTCCAACAGTGTCAGACTTGTCAGTTTTCCGCCAATACTTTGGGAGATAGAGCCGTTGCTAAGTCTTGTTTTCACTCTGTTACAGCTTCGTGTACAAAAGTTCCATTAGACAGGCGTTTGAAGCGCATTCGGAGCAGCCCCGCTCTCTGGTGGTTTCAAGGCGGAAGATGGCCCTGGCTGGCCGAGAAAACCGGATTGTCGGATGCAGGACTATGGCAGCTACCTGCAGGTACAAGAAATTTCTCTCTAGCCCCATTATTTCTGGAGTTATGGTCCTTGGCGCTACCGACTTCTTTTTTCGGCGTTTTTTATTTATTTTTTTTCCCCTGGCTACAGTCCAGCACACACGTAGCGGCCTTGGCTATTGTTGACGTACACAGAGCATGGCCGTTTGCACTGGACATCTTCGGGGTGTTCTCACTCCGCGGTCCCTGGCATCCTCCTTGTTTATCCCACAACCCCAAGACCTGCATTTTCGGAAAGCCCATGAGCAGGGCTTTCCAACAGTATGAAACTTGTCAGTTTTCCGCCAATACTTGGGGAGATAGAGCCGTTGCTAAGTCTTGTTTTCACTCTGTTACAGCTTCGTGTACAAAAGTTCCATTAGACAGGCGTTTGAAGCGCATTCGGAGCAGCCCCGCTCTCTGGTGGTTTCAAGGCGGACGATGGCCCTGGCTGGCCGAGAAAACCGGATTTTCGGATGCAGGACTATGGCAGCTACCTGAAGGTACAAGAAATTTCTCTCTAGCCCCTTTATTTCTGGAGTTATTGGCCTTGGCGCAACCGACTTCTTTTTTCGCCGTTTTTTTTTTTTTTCATTGCTGGCTACAGTCCATCACACACGTAGCGGCCTTGGCTATTGTTGACGTACACAGAGCATGGCTGTTTGCTCTGGACATCTTCGAGGTGTCCTCACTCAGCGGTCCCTGGCATCCTCCCTGTCTATCCATCAACCCCAAGACCTGCATTTTCGGAAAGCCCATGAGCAGGGCTTTCCGACAGTGTCAGACTTGTCAGTTTTCCGCCAATACTTTGGGAGATAGAGCCGTTGCTAAGTCATGTTTTCACTCTGTTACAGCTTCGTGTACAAAAGTTCCTTTAGACAGGCGTTTGAAGCGCATTCGGAGCAGCCCCGCTCTCTGGTGGTTTCAAGGCGGAAGATGGCCCTGGCTGGCCGAGAAAACCGGATTGTCGGATGCAGGACTATGGCAGCTACCTGCAGGTACAAGAAATTTCTCTCTAGCCCCATTATTTCTGGAGTTATGGTCCTTGGCGCTACCGACTTCTTTTTTCGGCGTTTTTTATTTATTTTTTTTCCCCTGGCTACAGTCCAGCACACACGTAGCGGCCTTGGCTATTGTTGACGTACACAGAGCATGGCCGTTTGCACTGGACATCTTCGGGGTGTTCTCACTCCGCGGTCCCTGGCATCCTCCTTGTTTATCCCACAACCCCAAGACCTGCATTTTCGGAAAGCCCATGAGCAGGGCTTTCCAACAGTGTCAGACTTGTCAGTTTTCCACCAATACTTTGGGAGATAGAGCCGTTGCTAAGCCTTGTTTTCACTCTGTTACAGCTTCGTGTACAAAAGTTCCATTAGACAGGCATTTGAAGCGCATTCGGAGCAGCCCCGCTCTCTGGTGGTTTCAAGGCGGAAGATGGCCCTGACTGGCCAAGAAAACCGGATTTTCGGATGCATTACTATGGCAGCTACCTGCAGGTACAAGAAATTTCTCTCTAGCCCCAATATTGCCGGAGTTATTGGCCTTGGCGCTACCGACTTCTTTTTTCGGCGTTTTTTTATTTATTTTGTTTTCCTGGCTACAGTCCAGCACACACGTAGCGGCCTTGGCTATTGTTGACGTACACAGAGCATGGCTGTTTACACTGGACATTTTCGGGGTGTCCTCACTCCGCGGTCCCTGCCATCCTCCCTGTCTATCCCACAACCTGAAAACCTGCATATTCAGAAGGCCCATGAGCAGGGCTTTCCAACAGTGTCAAACTTGTCAGTTTTCCGCCAATACTTGGGGAGATAGAGCCGTTGCTAAGTCTTGTTTTCACTCTGTTACAGCTTCGTGTACAAAAGTTCCATTAGACAGGCGTTTGAAGCGCATTCGGAGCAGCCCCGCACTCTGGTGGTTTCAAGGCGGAAGATGGCCCTGGCTGGCCGAGAAAACCGGATTGTCGGATGCAGGACTATGGCAGCTACCTGCAGGTACAAGAAATTTCTCTCTAGCCCCATTATTTCTGGAGTTATGGTCCTTGGCGCTACCGACTTCTTTTTTCGGCGTTTTTTATTTATTTTTTTTCCCCTGGCTACAGTCCAGCACACACGTAGCGGCCTTGGCTATTGTTGACGTACACAGAGCATGGCCGTTTGCACTGGACATCTTCGGGGTGTTCTCACTCCGCGGTCCCTGGCATCCTCCTTGTTTATCCCACAACCCCAAGACCTGCATTTTCGGAAAGCCCATGAGCAGGGCTTTCCAACAGTGTCAGACTTGTCAGTTTTCCACCAATACTTTGGGAGATAGAGCCGTTGCTAAGTCTTGTTTTCACTCTGTTACAGCTTCGTGTACAAAAGTTCCATTAGACAGGCATTTGAAGCGCATTCGGAGCAGCCCCGCTCTCTGGTGGTTTCAAGGCGGAAGATGGCCCTGACTGGCCAAGAAAACCGGATTTTCGGATGCATTACTATGGCAGCTACCTGCAGGTACAAGAAATTTCTCTCTAGCCCCAATATTGCCGGAGTTATTGGCCTTGGCGCTACCGACTTCTTTTTTCGGCGTTTTTTTATTTATTTTTTTTTCCTGGCTACAGTCCAGCACACACGTAGCGGCCTTGGCTATTGTTGACGTACACAGAGCATGGCTGTTTACACTGGACATTTTCGGGGTGTCCTCACTCCGCGGTCCCTGCCATCCTCCCTGTCTATCCCACAACCTGAAAACCTGCATATTCAGAAGGCCCATGAGCAGGGCTTTCCAACAGTGTCAAACTTGTCAGTTTTCCGCCAATACTTGGGGAGATAGAGCCGTTGCTAAGTCTTGTTTTCACTCTGTTACAGCTTCGTGTACAAAAGTTCCATTAGACAGGCGTTTGAAGCATATTCGGAGCAGCCCCGCTCTCTGGTGGTTTCAAGGCGGAAGATGGCCCTGGCTGGCCGAGAAAACCGGATTTTCGGATGCAGGACTATGGCAGCTACCTGAAGGTACAAGAAATTTCTCTCTAGCCCCTTTATTTCTGGAGTTATTGGCCTTGGCGCAACCGACTTCTTTTTTCGGCGTTTTTTTTTTTTTTCTTTGCTGGCTACAGTCCATCACACACGTAGCGGCCTTGGCTATTGTTGACGTACACAGAGCATGGCTGTTTGCTCTGGACATCTTCGAGGTGTCCTCACTCCGCGGTCCCTGGCATCCTCCCTGTCTATCCATCAACCCCAAGACCTGCATTTTCGGAAAGCCCATGAGCAGGGCTTTCCGACAGTGTCAGACTTGTCAGTTTTCCGCCAATACTTTGGGAGATAGAGCCGTTGCTAAGTCTTGTTTTCACTCTGTTACAGCTTCGTGTACAAAAGTTCCATTAGACAGGCGTTTGAAGCGCATTCGGAGCAGCCCCGCACTCTGGTAGTTTCAAGGCGGAAGATGGCCCTGGCTGGCCGAGAAAACCGTATTTACGGATGCAGGACTATGACAGCTACCTGCAGGTACAAGAAATTTCTCTCTAGCCCCATTATTTCTGGAGTTATAGGCCTTGGCGCTACCGACTTCTTTTTTTCGGCGTTTTTTATTTATTTATTTTTTTGCTGGCTACAGTCCAGCACACACGTAGCGGCCTTGGCTATTGTTGACGTACACAGAGCATGGCCGTTTGCACTGGACATCTTCGGGGTGTCCTCACTCCGCGGTCCCTGGCATCCTTCCTGTTTATCCCACAACCCCAAGACCTGCATTTTCGGAAAGCCCATGAGCAGGGCTTTCCAACAGTGTCAGACTTGTCAGTTTTCCGCCAATACTTTGGGAGATAGAGCCGTTGCTAAGTCTTGTTTTCACTCTGTTACAGCTTCGTGTACAATAGTTCCTTTAGACAGGCGTTTGAAGCGCATTCGGAGCAGCCCCGTTCTCTGGTGGTTTCAAGGCGGAAGATGGCCCTGGCTGGCCGAGAAAACCGGATTTTCGGATGCAGGACTATGGCAGCTACCTGCAGGTACAAGAAATTTCTCTCTAGCCCCTTTATTTCTGGAGTTATTGGCCTTGGCGCAACCGACTTCTTTTTTCGGCGTTTTTTTCTTTTCTTTGCTGGCTACAGTCCATCACACACGTAGCGGCCTTGGCTATTGTTGACGTACACAGAGCATGGCTGTTTGCTCTGGACATCTTCGAGGTGTCCTCACTCCGCGGTCCCTGGCATCCTCCCTGTCTATCCATCAACCCCAAGACCTGCATTTTCGGAAAGCCCATGAGCAGGGCTTTCCGACAGTGTCAGACTTGTCAGTTTTCCGCCAATACTTTGGGAGATAGAGCCGTTGCTAAGTCTTGTTTTCACTCTGTTACAGCTTCGTGTACAAAAGTTCCATTAGACAGGCGTTTGAAGCGCATTCGGAGCAGCCCCGCACTCTGGTAGTTTCAAGGCGGAAGATGGCCCTGGCTGGCCGAGAAAACCGTATTTTCGGATGCAGGACTATGGCAGCTACCTGCAGGTACAAGAAATTTCTCTCTAGCCCCATGATTTCTGGAGTTATAGGCCTTGGCGCTACCGACTTCTTTTTTTCGGCGTTTTTTATTTATTTATTTTTTTGCTGGCTACAGTCCAGCACACACGTAGCGGCCTTGGCTATTGTTGACGTACACAGAGCATGGCCGTTTGCACTGGACATCTTCGGGGTGTCCTCACTCCGCGGTCCCTGGCATCCTCCCTGTCTATCCATCAACCCCAAGACCTGCATTTTCGGAAAGCCCATGAGCGGGGCTTTCCAACAGTGTCAGACTTGTCAGTTTTCCGCCAATACTTTGGGAGATAGAGCCGTTGCTAAGTCTTGTTTTCACTCTGTTACAGCTTCTTGTACAAAAGTTCCATTAGACAGGCGTTTGAAGCGCATTCGGAGCAGCCCCGCACTCTGGTGGTTTCAAGGCGGAAGATGGCCCTGGCTGGCCGAGAAAACCGGATTTTCGGATGCAGGACTATAGCAGCTACCTGCAGGTACAAGAAATTTATCTCTAGCCCCATTATTTCTGGAGTTATGGGCCTTGGCGCTACCGACTTCTTTTTTTCGGCGTTTTTTATTTATTTTTTTTTCCTGGCTACAGTCCAGCACACACGTAGCGGCCTTGGCTATTGTTGACGTACACAGAGCATGGCTGTTTGCACTGGACATCTTCGGGGTGTCCTCACTCCGCGGTCCCTGGCATCCTCCCTGTTTATCCCACAACCCCAAGACCTGCATTTTCGGAAAGCCCATGAGCAGGGCTTTCCAACAGTGTCAGACTTGTCAGTTTTCCGCCAATACTTTGGGAGATAGAGCCGTTGCTAAGTCTTGTTTTCACTCTGTTACAGCTTCGTGTACAAAAGTTCCTTTAGACAGGCGTTTGAAGCGCATTCGGAGCAGCCCCGCTCTCTGGTGGTTTCAAGGCGGAAGATGGCCCTGGCTGGCCGAGAAAACCGGATTTTCGGATGCAGGACTATGGCAGCTACCTGCAGGTACAAGAAATTTATCTCTAGCCCCATTATTTCTGGAGTTATTGGCCTTGGCGCTACCGACTTCTTTTTTCGGCGTTTTTTTTTTCTTTGCTGGCTACAGTCCATCACACACGTAGCGGCCTTGGCTATTGTTGACGTATACAGAGCATGGCCGTTTGCACTGGACATCTTCGGGGTGTCCTCACTCCGCGGTCCCTGGCATCCTCCCTGTCTATCCCACAACCTCAAGACCTGCATTTTCGGAAAGCCCATGAGCAGGGCTTTCCAACAGTGTCAGACTTGTCAGTTTTCCGCCAATACTTTGGGAGATAGAGCCGTTGCTAAGTCTTGTTTTCACTCTGTTACAGCTTCGTGTACAAAAGTTCCATTAGACAGGCGTTTGAAGCGCATTCGGAGTAGCCCCGCTCTCTGGTGGTTTCAAGGCGGAAGATGGCCCTGGCTGGCCATGAAAACCGGATTTTCGGATGCAGGACTATGGCAGCTACCTGCAGGTACAAGAAATTTATCTCTAGCCCCATTATTTCTGGAGTTATTGGTCTTGGCGCTACCGACTTCTTTTTTCGGCGTTTTTTTTTTTTTTTTTTTTTTTGTGGCTACAGTCCAGCACACACGTAGTGGCCTTGGCTATTGTTGACGTACACAGAGCATGGCCGTTTGCACTGAACATCTTCGGGGTGTCCTCACTCCGCGATCCCTGGCATCCTCCCTGTCTATCCCACAACCCCAAGACCTGCATTTTCGGAAAGCCCATGAGCAGGGCTTTCCAACAGTGTCAGACTTGTCAGTTTTCCGCCAATACTTTGGGAGATAGAGCCGTTGCTAAGTCTTGTTTTCACTCTGTTACAGCTTCGTGTACAAAAGTTCCATTAGACAGGCGTTTGAAGCGCATTCGGAGTAGCCCCGCTCTCTGGTGGTTTCAAGGTGGAAGATGGCCCTGGCTGGCCGAGAAAACCGGATTTTCGGATGCAGGACTATGGCAGCTACCTGCAGGTACAAGACATTTCTTTCTAGCCCCAATATTTCTGGAGTTATTGGCCTTGGCGCTACCGACTTCTTTTTTCGGCGTTTTTTTATTTATTTATTTTTTGTTGGCTACAGTCCAGCACACACGTAGCGGCCTTGGCTATTGTTGACGTACACAGAGCATGGCCGTTTGCACTGAACATCTTCGGGATGTACTCACTCCGCAATCCCTGGCATCCTCCCTGTCTATCCCACAACCCCAAGACCTGCATTTTCGGAAAGCCCATGAGCAGGGCTTTCCAACAGTGTCAGACTTGTCAGTTTTCCGCCAATACTTTGGGAGATAGAGCCGTTGCTAAGTCTTGTTTTCACTCTGTTACAGCTTCGTGTACAAAAGTTCCTTTAGACAGGCGTTTGAAGCGCATTCGGAGCAGCCCCGCTCTCTGGTGGTTTCAAGGCGGAAGATGGCCCTGGCTGGCCGAGAAAACCGGATTTTCGGATGCAGGACTATGGCAGCTACCTGCAGGTACAAGAAATTTATCTCTAGCCCCATTATTTCTGGAGTTATTGGCCTTGGCGCTACCGACTTCTTTTTTCGGCGTTTTTTTTTTCTTTGCTGGCTACAGTCCATCACACACGTAGCGGCCTTGGCTATTGTTGACGTATACAGAGCATGGCCGTTTGCACTGGACATCTTCGGGGTGTCCTCACTCCGCGGTCCCTGGCATCCTCCCTGTCTATCCCACAACCTCAAGACCTGCATTTTCGGAAAGCCCATGAGCAGGGCTTTCCAACAGTGTCAGACTTGTCAGTTTTCCGCCAATACTTTGGGAGATAGAGCCGTTGCTAAGTCTTGTTTTCACTCTGTTACAGCTTCGTGTACAAAAGTTCCATTAGACAGGCGTTTGAAGCGCATTCGGAGTAGCCCCGCTCTCTGGTGGTTTCAAGGCGGAAGATGGCCCTGGCTGGCCATGAAAACCGGATTTTCGGATGCAGGACTATGGCAGCTACCTGCAGGTACAAGAAATTTATCTCTAGCCCCATTATTTCTGGAGTTATTGGTCTTGGCGCTACCGACTTCTTTTTTCGGCGTTTTTTTTTTTTTTTTTTTTTTTGTGGCTACAGTCCAGCACACACGTAGTGGCCTTGGCTATTGTTGACGTACACAGAGCATGGCCGTTTGCACTGAACATCTTCGGGGTGTCCTCACTCCGCGATCCCTGGCATCCTCCCTGTCTATCCCACAACCCCAAGACCTGCATTTTCGGAAAGCCCATGAGCAGGGCTTTCCAACAGTGTCAGACTTGTCAGTTTTCCGCCAATACTTTGGGAGATAGAGCCGTTGCTAAGTCTTGTTTTCACTCTGTTACAGCTTCGTGTACAAAAGTTCCATTAGACAGGCGTTTGAAGCGCATTCGGAGTAGCCCCGCTCTCTGGTGGTTTCAAGGTGGAAGATGGCCCTGGCTGGCCGAGAAAACCGGATTTTCGGATGCAGGACTATGGCAGCTACCTGCAGGTACAAGACATTTCTTTCTAGCCCCAATATTTCTGGAGTTATTGGCCTTGGCGCTACCGACTTCTTTTTTCGGCGTTTTTTTATTTATTTATTTTTTGTTGGCTACAGTCCAGCACACACGTAGCGGCCTTGGCTATTGTTGACGTACACAGAGCATGGCCGTTTGCACTGAACATCTTCGGGATGTACTCACTCCGCAATCCCTGGCATCCTCCCTGTCTATCCCACAACCCCAAGACCTGCATTTTCGGAAAGCCCATGAGCAGGGCTTTCCAACAGTGTCAGACTTGTCAGTTTTCCGCCAATACTTTGGGAGATAGAGCCGTTGCTAAGTCTTGTTTTCACTCTGTTACAGCTTCGTGTACAAAAGTTCCTTTAGACAGGCGTTTGAAGCGCATTCGGAGCAGCCCCGCTCTCTGGTGGTTTCAAGGCGGAAGATGGCCCTGGCTGGCCGAGAAAACCGGATTTTCGGATGCAGGACTATGGCAGCTACCTGCAGGTACAAGAAATTTATCTCTAGCCCCATTATTTCTGGAGTTATTGGCCTTGGCGCTACCGACTTCTTTTTTCGGCGTTTTTTTTTTCTTTGCTGGCTACAGTCCATCACACACGTAGCGGCCTTGGCTATTGTTGACGTATACAGAGCATGGCCGTTTGCACTGGACATCTTCGGGGTGTCCTCACTCCGCGGTCCCTGGCATCCTCCCTGTCTATCCCACAACCTCAAGACCTGCATTTTCGGAAAGCCCATGAGCAGGGCTTTCCAACAGTGTCAGACTTGTCAGTTTTCCGCCAATACTTTGGGAGATAGAGCCGTTGCTAAGTCTTGTTTTCACTCTGTTACAGCTTCGTGTACAAAAGTTCCATTAGACAGGCGTTTGAAGCGCATTCGGAGTAGCCCCGCTCTCTGGTGGTTTCAAGGCGGAAGATGGCCCTGGCTGGCCATGAAAACCGGATTTTCGGATGCAGGACTATGGCAGCTACCTGCAGGTACAAGAAATTTATCTCTAGCCCCATTATTTCTGGAGTTATTGGTCTTGGCGCTACCGACTTCTTTTTTCGGCGTTTTTTTTTTTTTTTTTTTTTTGTGGCTACAGTCCAGCACACACGTAGCGGCCTTGGCTATTGTTGACGTACACAGAGCATGGCCGTTTGCACTGAACATCTTCGGGATGTACTCACTCCGCAATCCCTGGCATCCTCCCTGTCTATCCCACAACCCCAAGACCTGCATTTTCGGAAAGCCCATGAGCAGGGCTTTCCAACAGTGTCAGACTTGTCAGTTTTCCGCCAATACTTTGGGAGATAGAGCCGTTGCTAAGTCTTGTTTTCACTCTGTTACAGCTTCGTGTACAAAAGTTCCTTTAGACAGGCGTTTGAAGCGCATTCGGAGCAGCCCCGCTCTCTGGTGGTTTCAAGGCGGAAGATGGCCCTGGCTGGCCGAGAAAACCGGATTTTCGGATGCAGGACTATGGCAGCTACCTGCAGGTACAAGAAATTTATCTCTAGCCCCATTATTTCTGGAGTTATTGGCCTTGGCGCTACCGACTTCTTTTTTCGGCGTTTTTTTTTTCTTTGCTGGCTACAGTCCATCACACACGTAGCGGCCTTGGCTATTGTTGACGTATACAGAGCATGGCCGTTTGCACTGGACATCTTCGGGGTGTCCTCACTCCGCGGTCCCTGGCATCCTCCCTGTCTATCCCACAACCTCAAGACCTGCATTTTCGGAAAGCCCATGAGCAGGGCTTTCCAACAGTGTCAGACTTGTCAGTTTTCCGCCAATACTTTGGGAGATAGAGCCGTTGCTAAGTCTTGTTTTCACTCTGTTACAGCTTCGTGTACAAAAGTTCCATTAGACAGGCGTTTGAAGCGCATTCGGAGTAGCCCCGCTCTCTGGTGGTTTCAAGGCGGAAGATGGCCCTGGCTGGCCATGAAAACCGGATTTTCGGATGCAGGACTATGGCAGCTACCTGCAGGTACAAGAAATTTATCTCTAGCCCCATTATTTCTGGAGTTATTGGTCTTGGCGCTACCGACTTCTTTTTTCGGCGTTTTTTTTTTTTTTTTTTTTTTGTGGCTACAGTCCAGCACACACGTAGTGGCCTTGGCTATTGTTGACGTACACAGAGCATGGCCGTTTGCACTGAACATCTTCGGGGTGTCCTCACTCCGCGATCCCTGGCATCCTCCCTGTCTATCCCACAACCCCAAGACCTGCATTTTCGGAAAGCCCATGAGCAGGGCTTTCCAACAGTGTCAAACTTGTCAGTTTTCCGCCAATACTTTGGGAGATAGAGCCGTTGCTAAGTCTTGTTTTCACTCTGTTACAGCTTCGTGTACAAAAGTTCCATTAGACAGGCGTTTGAAGCGCATTCGGAGTAGCCCCGCTCTCTGGTGGTTTTAAGGCGGAAGATGGCCCTGGCTGGCCGAGAAAACCGGATTTTCGGATGCAGGACTATGGCAGCTACCTGCAGGTACAAGAAATTTTTCTCTAGCCCCATTATTACTGGAGTTATTGGCCTTGGCGCTACCGACTTCTTTATTCGGCGTTTTTTTATTTATTTTTTTTTGCTGGCTACAGTCCAGCACACACGTAGTGGCCTTGGCTATTGTTGACGTACACAGAGCATGACCGTTTGCACCGGACATCTTCAGGGTGTCTTCACTCCGCGGTCCCTGGCATCCTCCCTGTCCATCCCACAACCTCAAGACCTGCATTTTCGGAAAGCCCATGAGCAGGGCTTTCCAACAGTGTCAGACTTGTCAGTTTTCCGCCAATACTTTGGGAGATAGAGCCGTTGCTAAGTCTTGTTTTCACTCTGTTACAGCTTCGTGTACAAAAGTTCCATTAGACAGGCGTTTGAAGCGCATTCGGAGTAGCCCCGCTCTCTGGTGGTTTCAAGGCGGAAGATGGCCCTGGCTGGCCATGAAAACCGGATTTTCGGATGCAGGACTATGGCAGCTACCTGCAGGTACAAGAAATTTATCTCTAGCCCCATTATTTCTGGAGTTATTGGTCTTGGCGCTACCGACTTCTTTTTTCGGCGTTTTTTTTTTTTTTTTTTTTTTGTGGCTACAGTCCAGCACACACGTAGCGGCCTTGGCTATTGTTGACGTACACAGAGCATGGCCGTTTGCACTGAACATCTTCGGGATGTACTCACTCCGCAATCCCTGGCATCCTCCCTGTCTATCCCACAACCCCAAGACCTGCATTTTCGGAAAGCCCATGAGCAGGGCTTTCCAACAGTGTCAGACTTGTCAGTTTTCCGCCAATACTTTGGGAGATAGAGCCGTTGCTAAGTCTTGTTTTCACTCTGTTACAGCTTCGTGTACAAAAGTTCCTTTAGACAGGCGTTTGAAGCGCATTCGGAGCAGCCCCGCTCTCTGGTGGTTTCAAGGCGGAAGATGGCCCTGGCTGGCCGAGAAAACCGGATTTTCGGATGCAGGACTATGGCAGCTACCTGCAGGTACAAGAAATTTATCTCTAGCCCCATTATTTCTGGAGTTATTGGCCTTGGCGCTACCGACTTCTTTTTTCGGCGTTTTTTTTTTCTTTGCTGGCTACAGTCCATCACACACGTAGCGGCCTTGGCTATTGTTGACGTATACAGAGCATGGCCGTTTGCACTGGACATCTTCGGGGTGTCCTCACTCCGCGGTCCCTGGCATCCTCCCTGTCTATCCCACAACCTCAAGACCTGCATTTTCGGAAAGCCCATGAGCAGGGCTTTCCAACAGTGTCAGACTTGTCAGTTTTCCGCCAATACTTTGGGAGATAGAGCCGTTGCTAAGTCTTGTTTTCACTCTGTTACAGCTTCGTGTACAAAAGTTCCATTAGACAGGCGTTTGAAGCGCATTCGGAGTAGCCCCGCTCTCTGGTGGTTTCAAGGCGGAAGATGGCCCTGGCTGGCCATGAAAACCGGATTTTCGGATGCAGGACTATGGCAGCTACCTGCAGGTACAAGAAATTTATCTCTAGCCCCATTTTTTCTGGAGTTATTGGTCTTGGCGCTACCGACTTCTTTTTTCGGCGTTTTTTTTTTTTTTTTTTTTTTGTGGCTACAGTCCAGCACACACGTAGTGGCCTTGGCTATTGTTGACGTACACAGAGCATGGCCGTTTGCACTGAACATCTTCGGGGTGTCCTCACTCCGCGATCCCTGGCATCCTCCCTGTCTATCCCACAACCCCAAGACCTGCATTTTCGGAAAGCCCATGAGCAGGGCTTTCCAACAGTGTCAAACTTGTCAGTTTTCCGCCAATACTTTGGGAGATAGAGCCGTTGCTAAGTCTTGTTTTCACTCTGTTACAGCTTCGTGTACAAAAGTTCCATTAGACAGGCGTTTGAAGCGCATTCGGAGTAGCCCCGCTCTCTGGTGGTTTTAAGGCGGAAGATGGCCCTGGCTGGCCGAGAAAACCGGATTTTCGGATGCAGGACTATGGCAGCTACCTGCAGGTACAAGAAATTTTTCTCTAGCCCCATTATTACTGGAGTTATTGGCCTTGGCGCTACCGACTTCTTTATTCGGCGTTTTTTTATTTATTTTTTTTTGCTGGCTACAGTCCAGCACACACGTAGTGGCCTTGGCTATTGTTGACGTACACAGAGCATGACCGTTTGCACCGGACATCTTCAGGGTGTCTTCACTCCGCGGTCCCTGGCATCCTCCCTGTCCATCCCACAACCTCAAGACCTGCATTTTCGGAAAGCCCTTGAGCAGGGCTTTCCAACAGTGTCAGACTTGTCAGTTTTCCGCCAATACTTTGGGAGATAGAGCCGTTGCTAAGTCTTGTTTTCACTCTGTTACAGCTTCGTGTACAAAAGTTCCATTAGACAGGCGTTTGAAGCGCATTCGGAGTAGCCCCGCTCTCTGGTGGTTTCAAGGCGGAAGATGGCCCTGGCTGGCCGAGAAAACCGGATTTTCGGATGCAGGACTATGGCAGCTACCTGCAGGTACAAGACATTTCTTTCTAGCCCCATTATTTCTGGAGTTATTGGCCTTGGCGCTACCGACTTCTTTTTTCGGCGTTTTTTTATTTATTTATTTTTTGCTAGCTACAGTCCAGCACACACGTAGCGGCCTTGGCTATTGTTGACGTACACAGAGCATGGCCGTTTGCACTGAACATCTTCGGGATGTCCTCACTCCGCGATCCCTGGCATCCTCCCTGTCTATCCCACAACCCCAAGACCTGCATTTTCGGAAAGCCCATGAGCAGGGCTTTCCAACAGTGTCAGACTTGTCAGTTTTCCGCCAATACTTTGGGAGATAGAGCCGTTGCTAAGTCTTGTTTTCACTCTGTTACAGCTTCGTGTACAAAAGTTCCATTAGACAGGCGTTTGAAGCGCATTCGGAGCAGCCCCGCTCTCTGGCGGTTTCAAGGCGGAAGATGGCCCTGGCTGGCCGAGAAAACCGGATTTTCAGATGCAGGACTATGGCAGCTACCTGCAGGTACAAGACATTTCTCTCTAGCCCCATTATTTCTGGAGTTATGGGCCTTGGCGCTACCGACTTCTTTTTTCGGCGTTTTTTTATTTATTTATTTTTTGCTGGCTACAGTCCAGCACACACGTAGCGGCCTTGGCTATTGTTGACGTACACAGAGCATGGCTGTTTGCACATGACATCTTCGGGGTGTCCTCACTCCGCGGTCCCTGGCATCCTTCCTGTCTATCCCACAACCCACAGACCTGCGTTTTCGGAAAGCCCATGAGCAGCGCTTTCCAACAGTGTCAGACTTGTCAGTTTTCCGCCAATACTTTGGGAGATAGAGCCGTTGCTAAGTTTTGTTTTCACTCTGTTACAGCTTCGTGTACAAAAGTTCCATTAGACAGGCGTTTGAAGCGCATTCGGAGCAGCCCCGCTCTCTGGTGATTTCAAGGCGGAAAATGGCCCTGGCTGGCCGAGAAAACCGGATTTTCGGATGCACGACTATGGCAGCTACCTGCAGGTACAAGAAATTTTTCTCTAGCCCCATTATTTCTGGAGTCATTGGCCTTGGTGCTACCGACTTCTTTTTTCGGCGTTTTTTTATTTATTTATTTTTTGCTGGCTACAGTCCGGCACACACGTAGCTGCCTTGGCTATTGTTGACGTACACAGAGCATGGCCGTTTGCACTGGACATCTTTGGGGTGTCCTCACTCCGCGGTCCCTGGCATCCTCCCTGTCTATCCCACAACCCCAAGACCTGCATTTTCGGAAAGCCCATGAGCAGGGCTTTCCGACAGTGTCAGACTTGTCAGTTTTCCGCCAATACTTTGGGAGATAGAGCCGTTGCTAAGTCTTGTTTTCACTCTGTTACAGCTTCGTGTACAAAAGTTCCATTAGACAGGCGTTTGAAGCGCATTCGGAGCAGCCCCGCTCTCTGGTGGTTTCAAGGCGGAAGATGGCCCTGGCTGGCCGCGAAAACCGGATTTACGGGTGCAGGACTATGGCAGCTACCCGCAGGTACAAGACATTTCTCTCTAGCCCCATTATTTCTGGAGTTATTGGCCTTGGCGCTACCGACTTCTTTTTTCGGCGTTTTTTTTTGTTTTTTTTTTTTTTTCTGGCTACAGTCCAGCACATACGTAGCGGCCTTGGCTATTGTTGACGTACACAGAGCATGGCCGTTTGCATTGGACATCTTCAGGGTGTCCTCACTCCGCGGTCCCGGCATCCTCCCTGTCTATCCATCAACCCAAAAACCTGCATTTTCGGAAAGCCCATGAGCAGGGCTTTCCAACAGTGTCAAACTTGTCAGTTTTCCGCCAATACTTTGGGAGATAGAGCCGTTGCTAAGTCTTGTTTTCACTCTGTTACAGCTTCGTGTACAAAAGTTCCATTAGACAGGCGTTTGAAGCGCATTCGGAGCAGCCCCGCACTCTGGTGGTTTCAAGGCGGAAGATGGCCCCGGCTGGCCGAGAAAACCTGATTTTCGGATGCAGGACTATGGCAGCTACCTGCAGGTACAAGACATTTCTCTCTAGCCCCACTATTTCTGGAGTTATTGGCCTTGGCGCTACCGACTTCTTTTTTCGGCGGGTTTTTTTTTTTTTTTTTTGCTGGCTACAGTCCAGCACACACGTAGCGGCCTTGGCTATTGTTGACGTACACAGAGCATGGCCGTTTGCACTGGACACTTCGGGGTGTCCTCACTCCGCGGTCCCTGGCATCCTCCCTGTCTATCCCACAACCCTAAGACCTGTATTTTCGGAAAGCCCATGAGCAGGGCTTTCCAACAGTGTCAAACTTTTCAGTTTTCCTCCAATACTTTGGGAGATAGAGCCGTTGCTAAGTCTTGTTTTCACTCTGTTACAGCTTCGTGTACAAAAGTTCAAAAGTTCCATTAGACAGGCGTTTGAAGCGCACACGGAGCAGCCCCGCTCTCTGGTGATTTCAAGGCGGAAGATGGCCCTGGCTGGCCGAGAAAACCGGATTTTCGGATGCAGGACTATGGCAGCTACCTGCAGGTACAAGAAATTTCTCTCTAGCCCCATTATTTCAGGAGTTATTGGCCTTGGCGCTATCGACTTCTTTTTTTCGGCGTTTTTTTTTTTTTTTTTTTTTTTTTTTTGCTGGCTACAGTCCGACACACACGTAGCGGCCCTGGCTATTGTTGACGTACACAGAGCATGGCCGTTTGCACTGGACACTTCGGGGTGTCCTCACTCCGCGGTCCCTGGCATCCTTCCTGTCTATCCATCAACCCCAAGACCTGCATTTTCGGAGAGCCCATGAGTAGGGCTTTCCAACAGTGTCAAACTTGTCAGTTTTCCGCCAATACTTTGGGAGATAGAGCCGTTGCTAAGTCTTGTTTTCACTCTGTTACAGCTTCGTGTACAAAAGTTCCATTAGACAGGCGTTTGAAGCGCATTCGGAGCAGCCCCGCTCTCTGGTGGTTTCAAGGCGGAAGATGGCCCTGGCTGGCCGAGAAACCGGATTGTCGGATGCAGGACTATGGCAGCTACCTGCAGGTACAAGACATTTCTCTCTAGCCCCATTATTTCTGGATTTATTGGCCTTGGCGCTACCGACTTCCTTTTTTCGGCGTTTTTTTTTTTTTTTTTTTTTTTGCTGGCTACAGTCCAGCACACACGTAGCGGCCTTGGCTATTGTTGACGTACACAGAGCATGGCCGTTTGCACTGGACATCTTCGGGGTGTCCTCACTCCGCGGTCCCTAGCATCCTTCCTGTCTATCCATCAACCCCAAGACCGGCATTTTCGGAAAGCCCATGAGCAGGGCTTTCCAACAGTGTTAGACTTGTCAGTTTTCCGCCAATACTTTGGGAGATAGAGCCGTTGCTAAGTCTTGTTTTCACTCTGTTACAGCTTCGTGTACAAAAGTTCCATTAGACAGGCGTTTGAAGCGCATTCGGAGCAGCCCCGCACTCTGGTGGTTTCAAGGCGGAAGATGGCCCTGGCTGGCCGAGAAAACCGGATTTGCGGATGCAGGACTATGGCAGCTACCTGCAGGTACAAGAAATTTCTCTCTAGCCCCATTATTTCTGGAGTTATTGGCCTTGGCGCTACCGACTTCTTTTTTCGTTTTTTTTTTTTATTTTTATTTTTTTGCTGGCTACAATCAAGCACACACGTAGCGGCCTTGGCTATTGTTGACGTACACAGAGCTTGGCCTGTTGCACTGGACATCTTCGGGGTGTCTTCACTCCGCGGTCCCTGGCATCCTCCCTGTCTATCCATCAACCCCAAGACCGGCATTTTCGGAAAGCCCATGAGCAGGGCTTTCCAACAGTGTCAGACTTGGCAGTTTTCCGCCAATACTTTGGGAGATAGAGCCGTTGCTAAGTCTTGTTTTCACACTGTTACAGCTTCGTGTACAAAAGTTCCATTAGACAGGCGTTTGTAGCGCATTCGGAGCAGCCCCGCACTCTGGTGGTTTCAAGGCGGAAGATGGCCCTGGCTGGCCGAGAAAACCGGATTTTCGGATGCAGGACTATGGCAGCTACCTGCAGGTACAAGAAATTTATCTCTAGCCCCATTATTTCTGGAGTTATTGGCCTTGGCGCTACCGACTTCTTTTTTCGGGTTTTTTTTTTTTTTTTTTTTTTGCTGGCTACAGTCCAGCACACACGTAGCGGCCTTGGCTATTGTTGACGTACACAGAGCATGGCCGTTTGCACTGGACATCTTCGGGTTGTCCTCACTCCGCGGTCCCGGCATCCTCCCTGTCTATCCATCAACCCAAAGACCTGAATTTTCGGAAAGCCCATGAGCAGGGCTTTCCAACAGTGTCAGACTTGTCAGTTTTCCGCCAATACTTTGGGAGATAGAGCCGTTGCTAAGTCTTGTTTTCACTCTGTTACAGCTTCGTGTACAAAAGTTCCATTAGACAGGCGTTTGAAGCGCATTCGGAGCAGCCCCGCACTCTGGTGGTTTCAAGGCGGAAGATGGCCCTGGCTGGCCGAGAAAACCGGATTTTCGGATGCAGGACTATGGCAGCTACCTGCAGGTACAAGAAATTTCTCTCTAGCCTCATTATTTCTGGAGTTATTGGCCTTGGCGCTACCGACTTCTTTTTTCGGCGTTTTTTTATTTTATTTTTTTTTGCTGGCTACAGTCCAGCACACACTTAGCGGCCTTGGCTATTGTTGACGTACACAGAGCTTGGCCGTTTGCACTGGACATCTTCGGGGTGTCCTCACTCCGCGGTCCCTGGCATCCTCCCTGTCTATCCATCAACCCCAAGACCGGCATTTTCGGGAAGCCCATGAGCAGGGCTTTCCAACAGTGTTAGACTTGTCAGTTTTCCGCCAATACTTTGGGAGATAGAGCCGTTGCTAAGTCTTGTTTTCACTCTGTTACAGCTTCGTGTACAAAAGTTCCATTAGACAGGCGTTTGAAGCGCATTCGGAGCAGCCCCGCACTCTGGTGGTTTCAAGGCGGAAGATGGCCCTGGCTGGCCGAGAAAACCGGATTTTCGGATGCAGGACTATGGCAGCCACCTGCAGGTACAAGACATTTCTCTCTAGCCCCATTATTTCTGGAGTTATTGGCCTTGGCGCTACCGACTTCTTTTTTTCGGCGTTTTTTTTTTTATTTTTTTTTTTTTTGCTGGCTACAGTCCAGCACACACGTAGCGGCCTTGGCTATTGTTGACGTACACAGAGCATGGCCGTTTGCACTGGACATCTTCGGGGTGTCCTCACTCCGCGGTCCCTGGCATCCTCCCTGTCTATTCATCAACCCCAAGAACGGCATTTTCGGAAAGCCCAAGAGCAGGGCTTTCCAACAGTGTCAGACTTGGCAGTTTTCCGCCAATACTTTGGGAGATAGAGCCGTTGCTAAGTCTTGTTTTCACACTGTTACAGCTTCGTGTACAAAAGTTCCATTAGACAGGCGTTTGTAGCGCATTCGGAGCAGCCCCGCACTCTGGTGGTTTCAAGGCGGAAGATGGCCCTGGCTGGCCGAGAAAACCGGATTTTCGGATGCAGGACTATGGCAGCTACCTGCAGGTACAAGAAATATCTCTCTAGCCCCATTATTTCTGGAGTTATTGGCCTTGGCGCTACCGACTTCTTTTTTCGGCGTTTTTTTTTTTGTTTTTTTTTTTTGCTGGCTACAGTCCAGCACACACGTGGCGGCCTTGGCTATTGTTGACGTACACAGAGCATGGCCGTTTGCACTGGACATCTTCGGGATGTCCTCACTCCGCGGTCCCGGCATCCTCCCTGTCT
Organism: Marthasterias glacialis; assembly: GCA_911728455.2. Taxonomy (NCBI): domain Eukaryota; kingdom Metazoa; phylum Echinodermata; class Asteroidea; order Forcipulatida; family Asteriidae; genus Marthasterias; species Marthasterias glacialis. Next base: position 35,352,636 of record OU452219.1, read on the forward strand.
ATCCATCAACCCAAAGACCTGAATTTTCGGAAAGCCCATGAGCAGGGCTTTCCAACAGTGTCAGACTTGTCAGTTTTCCGCCAATACTTTGGGAGATAGAGCCGTTGCTAAGTCTTGTTTTCACTCTGTTACAGCTTCGTGTACAAAAGTTCCATTAGACAGGCGTTTGAAGCGCATTCGGAGCAGCCCCGCACTCTGGTGGTTTCAAGGCGGAAGATGGCCCTGGCTGGCCAAGAAAACTGGATTTTCAGATGCAGGACTATGGCAGCTACCTGCAGGTACAAGAAATTTATCTCTAGCCCCATTATTTCTGGAGTTATTGGCCTTGGCGCTACCGACTTCTTTTTTCGGCGGTTACAGTACATCACACACGTAGCGGCCTTGGCTATTGTTGACGTACACAGGGCATGGCTGTTTGCACTGGACATCTTCGGGGTGTCCTCACTCTGCGGTCCCTGGCATCCTCCCTGTCTATCCATCAACCCAAAGACCTAAATTTTCGGAAAGCCCATGAGCAGGGCTTTCCGACAGTGTCAGACTTGTCAGTTTTCCGCCAATACTTTGGGAGATAGAGCCGTTGCTAAGTCTTGTTTTCACTCTGTTACAGCTTCGTGTACAAAAGTTCCATTAGACAGGCGTTTGAAGCGCATTCGGAGCAGCCCCGCACTCTGGTGGTTTCAAGGCGGAAGATGGCCCTGGCTGGCCGCCAGATTTTCGGATGCAGGACTATGGCAGCTACCTGCAGGTACAAGAAATTTATCTCTAGCCCCATTATTTCTGGAGTTATTGGCCTTGGCGCTACCGACTTCTTTTTTCGGCGTTTTTTTTTTTATTTTTATTTTTTTTTGCTGGCTACAGTACAGCACACACGTAGCGGCCTTGGCTATTGTTGACGTACACAGAGCTTGGCCGTTTGCACTGGACATCTTCTGGGTGTCCTCACTCCGCGGTCCCTAGCATCCTCCCTGTCTATCCATCAACCCCAAGACCGGCATTTTCGGAAAGCCCATGAGCAGGGCTTTCCAACAGTGTTAGACTTGTCAGTTTTCCGCCAATACTTTGGGAGATAGAGCCGTTGCTAAGTCTTGTTTTCACTCTGTTACAGCTTCGTGTACAAAAGTTCCATTAGACAGGCGTTTGAAGCGCATTCGCAGCACCCCCGCACTCTGGTGGTTTCAAGGCGGAAGATGGCCCTGGCTGGCCGAGAAAACCGGATTTTCGGATTCAGGACTATGGCAGCTACCTACAGGTACAAGACATTTCTCTCTAGCCCCATTATTTCTGGAGTTATTGGCCTTGGCGCTACCGATTTCTTTTTTTCGGCGTTTTTTTTTTTATTTTTTTTTTTTTTTGCTGGCTACAGTCCAGCACACACGTAGCAGCCTTGGCTATTGTTGACGTACACAGAGCATGGCCGTTTGCACTGGACATCTTCGGGGTGTCCTCACTCCGCGGTCCCTGGCATCCTCCCTGTCTATCCATCAACCCCTAGAACGGCATTTTCGGAAAGCCCATGAGCAGGGCTTTCCAACAGTGTCAGACTTGGCAGTTTTCCGCCAATACTTTGGGAGATAGAGCCGTTGCTAAGTCTTGTTTTCACACTGTTACAGCTTCGTGTACAAAAGTTCCATTAGACAGGCGTTTGTAGCGCATTCGGAGCAGCCCCGCACTCTGGTGGTTTCAAGGCGGAAGATGGCCCTGGCTGGCCGAGAAAACCGGATTTTCGGATGCAGGACTATGGCAGCTACCTGCAGGTACAAGAAATATCTCTCTAGCCCCATTATTTCTGGAGTTATTGGCCTTGGCGCTACCGACTTCTTTTTTCGGCGTTTTTTTTTTTTTGTTTTTTTTTTGCTGGCTACAGTCCAGCACACATGTAGCGGCCTTGGCTATTGTTGACGTACACAGAGCATGGCCGTTTGCACTGGACATCTTCGGGTTGTCCTCACTCCGCGGTCCCGGCATCCTCCCTGTCTATCCATCAACCCAAAGACCTGCATTTTCGGAAAGCCCATGAGCAGGGCTTTCCAACAGTGTCAGACTTGTCAGTTTTCCGCCAATACTTTGGGAGATAGAGCCGTTGCTAAGTTTTGTTTTCACTCTGTTACAGCTTCGTGTACAAAAGTTCCATTAGACAGGCGTTTGAAGCGCATTCGGAGCAGCCCCGCACTCTGGTGGTTTCAAGGCGGAAGATGGCCCTGGCTGGCCAAGAAAACCGGATTTTCAGATGCAGGACTATGGCAGCTACCTGCAGGTACAAGAAATTTATCTCTAGCCCCATTATTTCTGGAGTTATTGGCCTTGGCGCTACCGACTTCTTTTTTCGGCGGTTACAGTCCATCACACACGTAGCGGCCTTGGCTATTGTTGACGTACACAGGGCATGGCTGTTTGCACTGGACATCTTCGGGGTGTCCTCACTCTGCGGTCCCTGGCATCCTCCCTGTCTATCCATCAACCCAAAGACCTGCATTTTAGGAAAGCCCATGAGCAGGGCTTTCCGACAGTGTCAGACTTGTCAGTTTTCCGCCAATACTTTGGGAGATAGAGCCGTTGCTAAGTCTTGTTTTCACTCTGTTACAGCTTCGTGTACAAAAGTTCCATTAGACAGGCGTTTGAAGCGCATTCGCAGCAGCCCCGCACTCTGGTGGTTTCAAGGCGGAAGATGGCCCTGGCTGGCCGCCAGATTTTCGGATGCAGGACTATGGCAGCTACCTGCAGGTACAAGAAATTTATCTCTAGCCCCATTATTTCTGGAGTTATTGGCCTTGGCGCTACCGACTTCTTTTTTCGGCGTTTTTTTTTTTTTGTTTTTTTTTTTGCTGGCTACAGTACAGCACACACGTAGCGGCCTTGGCTATTGTTGACGTACACAGAGCTTGGCCGTTTGCACTGGACATCTTCTGGGTGTCCTCACTCCGCGGTCCCTAGCATCCTTCCTGTCTATCCATCAACCCCAAGACCGGCATTTTCGGAAAGCCCATGAGCAGGGCTTTCCAACAGTGTTAGACTTGTCAGTTTTCCGCCAATACTTTGGGAGATAGAGCCGTTGCTAAGTCTTGTTTTCACTCTGTTACAGCTTCGTGTACAAAAGTTCCATTAGACAGGCGTTTGAAGCGCATTCGCAGCACCCCCGCACTCTGGTGGTTTCAAGGCGGAAGATGGCCCTGGCTGGCCGAGAAAACCGGATTTTCGGATTCAGGACTATGGCAGCTACCTACAGGTACAAGACATTTCTCTCTAGCCCCATTATTTCTGGAGTTATTGGCCTTGGCGCTACCGATTTCTTTTTTTCGGCGTTTTTTTTTTTATTTTTTTTTTTTTTTGCCGGCTACAGTCCAGCACACACGTAGCAGCCTTGGCTATTGTTGACGTACACAGAGCATGGCCGTTTGCACTGGACATCTTCGGGGTGTCCTAACTCCGCGGTCCCTGGCATCCTCCCTGTCTATCCATCAACCCCTAGAACGGCATTTTCGGAAAGCCCATGAGCAGGGCTTTCCAACAGTGTCAGACTTGGCAGTTTTCCGCCAATACTTTGGGAGATAGAGCCGTTGCTAAGTCTTGTTTTCACACTGTTACAGCTTCGTGTACAAAAGTTCCATTAGACAGGCGTTTGTAGCGCATTCGGAGCAGCCCCGCACTCTGGTGGTTTCAAGGCGGAAGATGGCCCTGGCTGGCCGAGAAAACCGGATTTTCGGATGCAGGACTATGGCAGCTACCTGCAGGTACAAGAAATATCTCTCTAGCCCCATTATTTCTGGAGTTATTGGCCTTGGCGCTACCGACTTCTTTTTTCGGCGTTTTTTTTTTTTTTTTTTTTTTTTTTTTTTGCTGGCTACAGTACAGCACACACGTAGCGGCCTTGGCTATTGTTGACGTACACAGAGCTTGGCCGTTTGCACTGGACATCTTCGGGGTGTCTTCACTCCGCGGTCCCTGGCATCCTCCCTGTCTATCCATCAACCCCAAGACCGGCATTTTCGGGAAGCCCATGAGCAGGGCTTTCCAACAGTGTTAGACTTGTCAGTTTTCCGCCAATACTTTGGGAGATAGAGCCGTTGCTAAGTCTTGTTTTCACTCTGTTACAGCTTCGTGTACAAAAGTTCCATTAGACAGGCGTTTGAAGCGCATTCGGAGCAGCCCCGCACTCTGGTGGTTTCAAGGCGGAAGATGGCCCTGGCTGGCCGAGAAAACCGGATTTTCGGATGCAGGACTATGGCAGCCACCTGCAGGTACAAGACATTTCTCTCTATAGCCCCATTATTTCTGGAGTTATTGGCCTTGGCGCTACCGACTTCTTTTTTTCGGCGTTTTTTTTTTTATTTTTTTTTTTTTTGCTGGCTACAGTCCAGCACACACGTAGCGGCCTTGGCTATTGTTGACGTACACAGAGCATGGCCGTTTGCACTGGACATCTTCGGGGTGTCCTCACTCCGCGGTCCCTGGCATCCTCCCTGTCTATCCATCAACCCCAAGAACGGCATTTTCGGAAAGCCCAAGAGCAGGGCTTTCCAACAGTGTCAGACTTGGCAGTTTTCCGCCAATACTTTGGGAGATAGAGCCGTTGCTAAGTCTTGTTTTCACACTGTTACAGCTTCGTGTACAAAAGTTCCATTAGACAGGCGTTTGTAGCGCATTCGGAGCAGCCCCGCACTCTGGTGGTTTCAAGGCGGAAGATGGCCCTGGCTGGCCGAGAAAACCGGATTTTCGGATGCAGGACTATGGCAGCTACCTGCAGGTACAAGAAATATCTCTCTAGCCCCATTATTTCTGGAGTTATTGGCCTTGGCGCTACCGACTTCTTTTTTCGGCGTTTTTTTTTTTTTGTTTTTTTTTTTGCTGGCTACAGTCCAGCACACACGTAGCGGCCTTGGCTATTGTTGACGTACACAGAGCATGGCCGTTTGCACTGGACATCTTCGGGTTGTCCTCACTCCGCGGTCCCGGCATCCTCCCTGTCTATCCATCAACCCAAAGACCTGCATTTTCGGAAAGCCCATGAGCAGGGCTTTCCAACAGTGTCAGACTTGTCAGTTTTCCGCCAATACTTTGGGAGATAGAGCCGTTGCTAAGTTTTGTTTTCACTCTGTTACAGCTTCGTGTACAAAAGTTCCATTAGACAGACGTTTGAAGCGCATTCGGAGCAGCCCCGCACTCTGGTGGTTTCAAGGCGGAAGATGGCCCTGGCTGGCCAAGAAAACCAGATTTTCAGATGCAGGACTATGGCAGCTACCTGCAGGTACAAGAAATTTATCTCTAGCCCCATTATTTCTGGAGTTATTGGCCTTGGCGCTACCGACTTCTTTTTTCGGCGGTTACAGTCCATCACACACGTAGCGGCCTTGGCTATTGTTGACGTACACAGGGCATGGCTGTTTGCACTGGACATCTTCGGGGTGTCCTCACTCTGCGGTCCCTGGCATCCTCCCTGTCTATCCATCAACCCAAAGACCTGCATTTTAGGAAAGCCCATGAGCAGGGCTTTCCGACAGTGTCAGACTTGTCAGTTTTCCGCCAATACTTTGGGAGATAGAGCCGTTGCTAAGTCTTGTTTTCACTCTGTTACAGCTTCGTGTACAAAAGTTCCATTAGACAGGCGTTTGAAGCGCATTCGCAGCAGCCCCGCACTCTGGTGGTTTCAAGGCGGAAGATGGCCCTGGCTGGCCGCCAGATTTTCGGATGCAGGACTATGGCAGCTACCTGCAGGTACAAGAAATTTATCTCTAGCCCCATTATTTCTGGAGTTATTGGCCTTGGCGCTACCGACTTCTTTTTTCGGCGTTTTTTTTTTTTTTTTTTTTTTTTTGCTGGCTACAGTACAGCACACACGTAGCGGCCTTGGCTATTGTTGACGTACACAGAGCTTGGCCGTTTGCACTGGACATCTTCTGGGTGTCCTCACTCCGCGGTCCCTAGCATCCTCCCTGTCTATCCATCAACCCCAAGACCGGCATTTTCGGAAAGCCCATGAGCAGGGCTTTCCAACAGTGTTAGACTTGTCAGTTTTCCGCCAATACTTTGGGAGATAGAGCCGTTGCTAAGTCTTGTTTTCACTCTGTTACAGCTTCGTGTACAAAAGTTCCATTAGACAGGCGTTTGAAGCGCATTCGCAGCAGCCCCGCACTCTGGTGGTTTCAAGGCGGAAGAGGGCCCTGGCTGGCCGAGAAAACCGGATTTTCGGATGCAGGACTATTGCAGCTACCTGCAGGTACAAGACATTTCTCTCTTGCCCCATTATTTCTGGAGTTATTGGCCTTGGCGCTACCGACTTCTTTTTTTCGGCGTTTTTTTTTTTTAGTTTATTTTTTTTTTTGCTGGCTACAGTCCAGCACACACGTAGCGGCCTTGGCTATTGTTGACGTACACAGAGCATGGCCGTTTGCACTGGACATCTTCGGGGTGTCCTCACTCCACGGTCCCTGGCATCCTCCCTGTCTATCAATCAACCCCAAGAACGGCATTTTCGGAAATCCCATGAGCAGGGCTTTCCAACATTTTAGACTTGTCAGTTTTCCGCCAATACTTTGGGAGATAGAGCCGCCAATACTTTGGGAGATAGAGCCGTTGCTAAGTCTTGTTTTCACTCTGTTACAGCTTCGTGTACAAAAGTTCCATTAGACAGGCGTTTGAAGCGCATTTGGAGCAGCCCCGCACTCTGGTGGTTTCAAGGCGGAAGATGGCCCTGGCTGGCCGAGAAAACTGGATTTTCAGATGCAGGACTATGGCAGCCACCTGCAGGTACAAGACATTTCTCTCTAGCCCCATTATTTCTGGAGTTATTGGCCTTGGCGCTACCGACTTCTTTTTTTCGGCGTTTTTTTTTTTATTTTTTTTTTTTTTGCTGGCTACAGTCCAGCACACACGTAGCGGCCTTGGCTATTGTTGACGTACACAGAGCATGGCCGTTTGCACTGGACATCTTCGGGGGGTCCTCACTCCACGGTCCCTGGCATCCTCCCTGTCTATCCATCAACCCCAAGAACGGCATTTTCGGAAAGCCCATGAGCAGGGCTTTCCAACATTTTAGACTTGTCAGTTTTCCGCCAATACTTTGGGAGATAGAGCCGTTGCTAAGTCTTGTTTTCACTCTGTTACAGCTTCGTGTACAAAAGTTCCATTAGACAGGCGTTTGAAGCGCATTCGGAGCAGCCCCGCACTCTGGTGGTTTCAAGGCGGAAGATGGCCCTGGCTGGCCGAGAAAACCGGATTTTCGGATGCAGGACTATAGCAGCCACCTGCAGGTACAAGAAATTTCTCTCTAGCCCCATTATTTCTGGAGTTATTGGCCTTGGCGCTACCGACTTCTTTTTTTCGGCGTTTTTTTTTTTTATTTTTTTTTTTTTTTGCTGGCTACAGTCCAGCACACACGTAGCAGCCTTGGCTATTGTTGACGTACACAGAGCATGGCCGTTTGCACTGGACATCTTCGGGGTGTCCTCACTCTGCGGTCCCTGGCATCCTCCCTGTCTATCCATCAACCCCAAGAACGGCATTTTCGGAAAGCCCATGAGCAGGGCTTTCCAACAGTGTCAGACTTGGCAGTTTTCCGCCAATACTTTGGGAGAAAGAGCCGTTGCTAAGTCTTGTTTTCACACTGTTACAGCTTCGTGTACAAAAGTTCCATTAGACAGGCGTTTGTAGCGCATTCGGTGCAGCCCCGCACTCTGGTGGTTTCAAGGCGGAAGATGGCCCTGGCTGGCCGAGAAAACCGGATTTTCGGATGCAGGACTATGGCAGCTACCTGCAGGTACAAGAAATTTATCTCTAGCCCCATTATTTCTGGAGTTATAGGCCTTGGCGCTACCGACTTCTTTTTTCGGCGTTTTTTTTTTTTTTTTTTTTTTTTTTGCTGGCTACAGTCCAGCACACACGTAGTGGCCTTGGCTATTGTTGACGTACACAGAGCATGGCCGTTTGCACTGGACATCTTCGGGTTGTCCTCACTCCGCGGTCCTTGGCATCCTCCCTGTTTATCCCACAACCCCAAGACCTGCATTTTCGGAAACCCCATGAGCAGGGCTTTCCGACAGTGTCAGACTTGTCAGTTTTCCGCCAATACTTTGGGAGATAGAGCCGTTGCTAAGTCTTGTTTTCACTCTGTTACAGCTTCGTGTACAAAAGTTCCATTAGACAGGCGTTTGAAGCGCATTCGGAGCAGCCCCGCACTCTGGTGGTTTCAAGGCGGAAGATGGCCCTGGCTGGCCAAGAAAACCGGATTTTCAGATGCAGGACTATGGCAGCTACCTGCAGGTACAAGAAATTTATCTCTAGCCCCATTATTTCTGGAGTTATTGGCCTTGGCGCTACCGACTTCTTTTTTCGGCGGTTACAGTCCATCACACACGTAGCGGCCTTGGCTATTGTTGACGTACACAGGGCATGGCTGTTTGCACTGGACATCTTCGGGGTGTCCTCACTCTGCGGTCCCTGGCATCCTCCCTGTCTATCCATCAACCCAAAGACCTGCATTTTAGGAAAGCCCATGAGCAGGGCTTTCCGACAGTGTCAGACTTGTCAGTTTTCCGCCAATACTTTGGGAGATAGAGCCGTTGCTAAGTCTTGTTTTCACTCTGTTACAGCTTCGTGTACAAAAGTTCCATTAGACAGGCGTTTGAAGCGCATTCGCAGCAGCCCCGCACTCTGGTGGTTTCAAGGCGGAAGATGGCCCTGGCTGGCCGCCAGATTTTCGGATGCAGGACTATGGCAGCTACCTGCAGGTACAAGAAATTTATCTCTAGCCCCATTATTTCTGGAGTTATTGGCCTTGGCGCTACCGACTTCTTTTTTCGGCGTTTTTTTTTTTTTTTTTTTTTTTTTTTTTGCTGGCTACAGTACAGCACACACGTAGCGGCCTTGGCTATTGTTGACGTACACAGAGCTTGGCCGTTTGCACTGGACATCTTCTGGGTGTCCTCACTCCGCGGTCCCTAGCATCCTCCCTGTCTATCCATCAACCCCAAGACCGGCATTTTCGGAAAGCCCATGAGCAGGGCTTTCCAACAGTGTTAGACTTGTCAGTTTTCCGCCAATACTTTGGGAGATAGAGCCGTTGCTAAGTCTTGTTTTCACTCTGTTACAGCTTCGTGTACAAAAGTTCCATTAGACAGGCGTTTGAAGCGCATTCGCAGCAGCCCCGCACTCTGGTGGTTTCAAGGCGGAAGATGGCCCTGGCTGGCCGAGAAAACCGGATTTTCGGATGCAGGACTATGGCAGCTACCTACAGGTACAAGACATTTCTCTCTAGCCCCATTATTTCTGGAGTTATTGGCTTTGGCGCTACCGACTTCTTTTTTCGGGTTTTTTTTTATTTTTATTTTTTTGCTGGCTACAATCAAGCACACACGTAGCGGCCTTGGCTATTGTTGACGTACACAGAGCTTGGCCGTTTGCACTGGACATCTTCGGGGTGTCTTCACACCGCGGTCCCTGGCATCCTCCCTGTCTATCCATCAACCCCAAGACCGGCATTTTCGGAAAGCCCATGAGCAGGGCTTTCCAACAGTGTTAGACTTGTCAGTTTTCCGCCAATACTTTGGGAGATAGAGCCGTTGCTAAGTCTTGTTTTCACTCTGTTACAGCTTCGTGTACAAAAGTTCCATTAGACAGGCGTTTGAAGCGCATTCGGAGCAGCCCCGCACTCTGGTGGTTTCAAGGCGGAAGATGGCCCTGGCTGGCCGAGAAAACCGGATTTTCGGATGCAAGACTATTGCAGCTACCTGCAGGTACAAGACATTTCTCTCTAGCCCCATTATTTCTGGAGTTATTGGCCTTGGCGCTACCGACTTCTTTTTTCGGCGGTTACAGTCCATCACACACGTAGCGGCCTTGGCTATTGTTGACGTACACAGGGCATGGCTGTTTGCACTGGACATCTTTGGGGTGTCCTCACTCCGCGGTCCCTGGCATCCTCCCTGTCTATCCATCAACCCCAAAACCGGCATTTTTGGAAAGCCCATGAGCAGGGCTTTCCAACAGTGTCAGACTTGTCAGTTTTCCGCCAATACTTTGGGAGATAGAGCTGTTGCTAAGTCTTGTTTTCACTCTGTTACAGCTTCGTGTACAAAAGTTCCATTAGACAGGCGTTTGAAGCGCATTCGGAGCAGCCCCGCACTCTGGTGGTTTCAAGGCGGAAGAGGGCCCTGGCTGGCCGAGAAAACCAAATTTTCGGATGCAGGACTATGGCAGCTACCTGCAGGTACCAGACATTTCTCTCTAGCCCCATTATTTCTGGAGTTATTGGCCTTGGCGCTACCGACTTCTTTTTTCGGCGGTTTTTTTATTAATTTTTTTTAGCTGGCTACAGTCCAGCACACACGTAGCGGCCTTGGCTATTGTTGACGTACACAGAGCATGGCCGTTTGCACTGGACATCTTCGGGTTGTCCTCACTCCGCGGTCCCTGGCATTCTCCCTGTCTATCCCACAACCCCAAAACCCGCATTTTCGGAAAGCCCATGAGCAGGGCTTTCCAACAGTGTCAGACTTTTCAGTTTTCCGCCAATACTTTGGGAGATAGAGCTGTTGCTAAGTCTTGTTTTCACTCTGTTACAGCTTCGTGTACAAAAGTTCCATTAGACAGGCGTTTGAAGCGCATTCGGAGCAGCCCCGCTCTCTGGTGGTTTCAAGGCGGAAGATGGCCCTGGCTGGCCAAGAAAACCGGATTTTCGGATGCAAGACTATGGCAGCTACCAGCAGGTACAAGAAATTTCTCTCTAGCCCCATTATTTCTGGAGTTATTGGCCTTGGCGCTACCGACTTCTTTTTTCGGCGTTTTTTTTATTTATTTTTTTTGCTGGCTACAGTCCAGCACACACGTAGCGGCCTTGGCTATTGTTGACGTACACAGAGCATGGCCGTTTGCACTGGACATCTTCGGGTTGTCCTCACTCCGCGGTCCCTGGCATTCTCCCTGTCTATCCCACAACCCCAAAACCCGCATTTTCGGAAAGCCCATGAGCAGGGCTTTCCAACAGTGTCAGACTTTTCAGTTTTCCGCCAATACTTTGGGAGATAGAGCTGTTGCTAAGTCTTGTTTTCACTCTGTTACAGCTTCGTGTACAAAAGTTCCATTAGACAGGCGTTTGAAGCGCATTCGGAGCAGCCCCGCTCTCTGGTGGTTTCAAGGCGGAAGATGGCCCTGGCTGGCCAAGAAAACCGGATTTTCGGATGCAAGACTATGGCAGCTACCAGCAGGTACAAGAAATTTCTCTCTAGCCCCATTATTTCTGGAGTTATTGGCCTTGGCGCTACCGACTTCTTTTTTCGGCGTTTTTTTTATTTATTTTTTTTGCTGGCTACAGTCCAGCACACACGTAGTGGTCTTGGCTATTGTTGACGTACACAGAGCATGGCCGTTTGCACTGGACATCTTCGGGGTGTCTTCATTCTGCGGTCCCTGGCATCCTCCTTGTCTATCCCACAACCCCAAGACCTGCATTTTCGGAAAGCCCATGAGCAGGGCTTTCCAACAGTGTCAGACTTGGCAGTTTTCCGCCAATACTTTGGGAGATAGAGCCGTTGCTAAGTCTTGTTTTCACACTGTTACAGCTTCGTGTACAAAAGTTCCATTAGACAGGCGTTTGTAGCGCATTCGCAGCAGCCCCGCACTCTGGTGGTTTCAAGGCGGAAGATGGCCCTGGCTGGCCGAGAAAACCAAATTTTCGGATGCAGGACTATGGCAGCTACCTGCAGGTACAAGACATTTCTCTCCAGCCCCATTATTTCTGGAGTTATTGGCCTTGGCGCTACCGACTTCTTTTTTCGATTTTTTTTTTTTTTTTTTTTTTGCTGGCTACAGTCCAGCACACACGTAGCGGCCTTGGCTATTGTTGACGTACACAGAGCATGGCCGTTTGCACTGGACATCTTCGGGGTGTCCTCACTCCGCGGACCCTGGCATCCTCCCTGTCTATCCATCAACCCCAAGACCGGCATTTTCGGAAAGCCCATGAGTAGGGCTTTCCAACAGTGTCAGACTTGTCAGTTTTCCGCCAATACTTTGGGAGATAGAGCCGTTGCTAAGTCTTGTTTTCACTCTGTTACAGCTTCGTGTACAAAAGTTCCATTAGACAGGCGTTTGAAGCGCATTCGGAGCAGCCCCGCTCTCTGGTGGATTCAAGGCGGAAGATGGCCCTGGCTGGCCACGAAAACCGGATTTTCAGATGCAGGACTATGGCAGCTACCTGCAGGTACAAGACATTTCTCTCTAGCCCCATTATTTCTGGAGTTATTGGCCTTGGCGCTACCGACTTCTTTTTTCGGGTTTTTTTTTTTTTTTTTTATGTGGCTACAGTCCAGCACACACGTAGCGGCCTTGGCTATTGTTGACGTACACAGAGCATGGCCGTTTGCACTGGCCATCTTCGGGGTGTCCTCACTCCGCGGTCCCTGGCATCCTCCTTGTCTATCCATCAACCCCAAGACCGGCATTTTCGGAAAGCCCATGAGCAGGGCTTTCCAACAGTGTCAGACTTGTCAGTTTTCCGCCAATACTTTGGGAGATAGAGCCGTTGCTAAGTCTTGTTTTCACTCTGTTACAGCTTCGTGTACAAAAGTTCCATTAGACAGGCGTTTGAAGCGCATTCGGAGCAGCCCCGCACTGTGGTGGTTTCAAGTCGGAAGATGGCCCTGGCTGGCCGAGAAAACCGGATTTCCGGATGCAGGACTATGGCAGCTACCTGCAGGTACAAGAAATTTCTCTCTAGCCCCATTATTTCTGGAGTTATTGGCCTTGGCGCTACCGACTTCTTTTTTCGTTTTTTTTTATAGTTTTTTTGCTGGCTACAGTCCAGCACACACGTAGCGGCCTTGGCTATTGTTGACGTACACAGAGCATGGCCGTTTGCACTGGACATCTTCGGGGTGTCCTCACTCCGCGGTCCCTGGCATCCTCCCTGTCTATCCCAAAACCCCAAAACCTGCATTTTCTGAAAGCCCATGAGCAGGGCTTTCCAACAGTGTCAGACTTGTCAGTTTTCCGCCAATACTTTGAGAGATAGAGCCGTTGCTAAGTCTTGTTTTCACTCTGTTACAGCTTCGTGTACAAAAGTTCCATTAGACAGGCGTTTGAAGTGCAATCGGAGCAGCCCCGCACTGTGGTGGTTTTAAGTCGGAAGATGGCCCTGGCTGGCCGAGAAAACCGGATTTTCGGATGCAGGACTATGGCAGCTACCTGCAGGTACAAGACATTTCTCTCTAGCCCCATTATTTCTGGAGTTATTGGCCTTGGCGCTACCGACTTCTTTTTTCGGCGTTTTTTTATTTTTTATTTTTTTGCTGGCTACAGTCCAGCACACACGTAGCGGCCTTGGCTATTGTTGACGTACACAGAGCATGGCCGTTTGCACTGGACATCTTCGGGGTGTCCTCACTCCGCGGTCCCTGGCATCCTCCCTGTCTATCCCACAACCCCAAGACCTGCATTTTCGAATAGCCCATGAGCAGGGCTTTCCAACAGTGTCAGACTTGTCAGTTTTCCGCCAATACTTTGAGAGATAGAGCCGTTGCTAAGTCTTGTTTTCACTCTGTTACAGCTTCGTGTACAAAAGTTCCATTAGACAGGCGTTTGAAGCGCATTCGGAGCAGCCCCGCTCTCTGGTGGTTTCAAGGCGGAAGATGGCCCTGGCTGGCCGAGAAACTCGAATTTCCGGATGCAGGACTATGGCAGCTACCTGCAGGTACAAGACATTTCTCTCTAGCCCCATTATTTCCGGAGTTATTGGCCTTGGCGCTACCGACTTCTTTTTTCGGTTTTTTTTTAATATTTTTTTGCTGGCTACAGTCCAGCACACACGTAGCGGCCTTGGCTATTGTTGACGTACACAGAGCATGGCCGTTTGCACTGGACATCTTCGGGGTGTCCTCACTCCGCGGTCCCTGGCATCCTCCCTGTCTATCCCACAACCCCAAGACCTGCATTTTCGAATAGCCCATGAGCAGGGCTTTCCAACAGTGTCAGACTTGTCAGTTTTCCGCCAATACTTTGAGAGATAGAGCCGTTGCTAAGTCTTGTTTTCACTCTGTTACAGCTTCGTGTACAAAAGTTCCATTAGACAGGCGTTTCAAGCGCATTCGGAGCAGCCCCGCTCTCTGGTGGTTTCAAGGCGGAAGATGGCCCTGGCTGGCCGAGAAACTCGAATTTCCGGATGCAGGACTATGGCAGCTACCTGCAGGTACAAGACATTTCTCTCTAGCCCCATTATTTCCGGAGTTATTGGCCTTGGCGCTACCGACTTCTTTTTTCGGGTTTTTTTTAATATTTTTTTGCTGGCTACAGTCCAGCACACACGTAGCGGCCTTGGCTATTGTTGACGTACACAGAGCATGGCCGTTTGCACTGGACATCTTCGGGGTGTCCTCACTCCGCGGTCCCTGGCATCCTCCCTGTCTATCCCACAACCCCAAGACCTGCATTTTCGAATAGCCCATGAGCAGGGCTTTCCAACAGTGTCAGACTTGTCAGTTTTCCGCCAATACTTTGAGAGATAGAGCCGTTGCTAAGTCTTGTTTTCACTCTGTTACAGCTTCGTGTACAAAAGTTCCATTAGACAGGCGTTTCAAGCGCATTCGGAGCAGCCCCGCTCTCTGGTGGTTTCAAGGCGGAAGATGGCCCTGGCTGGCCGAGAAACTCGAATTTCCGGATGCAGGACTATGGCAGCTACCTGCAGGTACAAGACATTTCTCTCTAGCCCCATTATTTCCGGAGTTATTGGCCTTGGCGCTACCGACTTCTTTTTTCGGGTTTTTTTTAATATTTTTTTGCTGGCTACAGTCCAGCACACACGTAGCGGCCTTGGCTATTGTTGACGTAAACAGAGCATGGCCGTTTGCACTGGACATCTTCGGGGTGTTCTCACTTCGCGGTCCCTGGCATCCTTCCTGTCTATCCCACAACCCCGAGACCGGCATTTTCGGAAAGCCCATGAGCAGGGCTTTCCAACAGTGTCAGACTTGTCAGTTTTCCGCCAATACTTTGGGAGATAGAGCCGTTGCTAAGTCTTGTTTTCACTCTGTTACAGCTTCGTGTACAAAAGTTCCATTATACAGGCATTTGAAGCGCATTCTGAGCAGCCCCGCTCTCTGGTGGTTTCAAGGCAAAAGATGGCCCTGGCTGGCCGAGAAAACCGGATTTTCGGATGCAAGACTATGGCAGCTACCTGCAGGTCTTGTTTTCACTCTGTTATAGCTTCGTGTACAAACTGCCATTAGACAGGCGTTTGAAGCGCATTCGGAGCAGCCCCGCTCCCTGGTCGTTTCAAGGCGGAATATGGCACTAGCTGGCCGGGAAAAACAAATTTTCGGATGCAGGACTTTGCCAGCTAACTACAGGTACAAGAAAATTCTCTCTAGCCCCATTATTTCTGGAGTTATTGGCCGTGGCGCTGCCGACTTTTTTTTCGTCGTTTTTTTTGCTGGGTTTGGTCCAGCACACTCTTATCGGCCATGGCTATTGTTTACGTACACACAGCATGGCCGTATGCACTGGACATCCTTGGGGTGTCCTCATTCCGCGGTTCCTGGCATCCTCCTTATTTATCCCTCAGCCCCACCATTATTTCTGGATTTATTAAGCCGACTTTTTTTTTGCAGCCTGATTTGTTGCTTGTTTTTGCTTCAGCACACCGGCCTGACTATTTTTCACGTACAGACACTTATGGCCTATTGGGAATCCTTAGAGTGTCCTCATTCCCCGGTCCCTGTCATCTTCCCTATTAATAACTCACAGCCCAGAGTTTCACATTCTCGGAAATCCCATGAGTTGGGTTTTCCAACAGTGTCAGACTTGTCTAGATCCTGCCAATATGAGAGAGTTAAAGGCCTTGCTAAGTTTTGTTTTTACTCTGTAACAGCTTTATGTACAAAAGCCCAATTAAGATTAGGGTTATGTTTTTTTTTCAATTTAATTTTATTTCATTTCATTATTTAGTTTTGCAGGCTAAAAATGGATACATGATAAAAAAAAAAACAGAAACATCAAATTAAAAGGGATAGGGTTGGGGTTGAGGGTTTTATAGGGTTAGGGTTACGGTTAGGTTTTCAATTTAATTTAGTTTTATTTCATTCATCTATTACTTGACATGGTAAAACAAACGAGTTACATGATATACAAAATAGATACATAAAATTTAAAATGGTTACGGTTAGGTTTAAGATAAGGGTTATTTTTTTCAATTTCGTTTTTTGGGGTCATTAAATAAATTTACAGGTTGTAACAGTATGATATAGAAAATAGATACATCAGATTAAAAAGTTATAGGGTTAGGGTCGGGGTTTTATAGGGTTAGGGTTACGGTTAAGTTATTTATAATTTTTGGGTACGAATTATGGAAGAGTTTCCAAATCCAAATGCCACTTTCTAAGGGACTTTTTGATTTTTTAATTCATGTTGGCTTTAATTTCCCTTTTTTAAATATGCCTCTCCAGGTATTAGTAGCTAAAACGCTAATTGTTGAACTTTTAAAAGGAAAAACCAAGCGGACATTTCAGCGCGCGGCCGGAACTTTCGCGCATTCATGCCCAAAGGTCTCGTGCCTTTTTGATGTATGTTAATCTGTATTCATTATTGCGTGATGCAGGCAGGGAGCACAACAAATGTTGTGACATACTAAAGAAGTGATAGGTGTGAGCAATTTTACCAAGATTTGTAGGCTGATCACAGGCAACAAAAAAGGGAACATACAAAAAGAGACATTGTTTAATCAGAAAGTTTGAAAATCTTAAATCACTTCTTTTCCAGATGGCAAAAATGATCCAGATGAAAAGAATGATCATTAAAAAATCCCCCCAAAATAAATAAATCAATCAATCAATCAATAAATAATAAAAATAAAAACAAACCACTATTTAAAAAGGGTAAAACAATTTAACATTTACTCCATTTACTGATTTCATATTCACACGGTTTTTTTTATTATGACTCAAAAATAACTTTATTTGAAGAACTATTATGTTACTGACACTGTCTAACAAAGGGATTGCACAACTTTACAACTTAAAAAGGTACATTTAAATCTTTCATTTCAATATTTATAAATAAGCATTATTTAAAATTAAGCATTATTTTTAAATAACCATTTTATAAATAATGCATTATTATAATTAATGCTTATTTATAAATAACAATTTTTTTACGATATAACCATTATTTATAAATAATCAATATCTTTAAAAATCACCTTTTGTATGAAACCATTATTTATAAATAATAATTATTTACTAAGGTGTTCCATATGATTATTTTGATCGCGTTTTCGGTCGCATTTATATTTTTGAAAATGCAACAGAAAAAATAAAAATGCAACAGAACAATACCCACTAACCAGTATTTATAAATAACCGTTTTATAACTTACTCTAACCCTGACCCTAACCCTAACAATTTTTATTTTGATATCATTTTATTGTTTTATGCCTTGACACAAATAAATGAAATGATATAAGTAAAAAAAACTGGCCTTACCCTAAAACCCTAACCCTAACCCTATCCCTAACAATTTTTCTATTTGTATCATGTTACTGTTTTAGAAGTGAAATTAGTAAAAAAAAAAAAAAAAAAAAAAAAAAAACTAACCTTAACCCTAAAGCCCTAACCCTAACCCTAAAACCCTAACCCAAATAACCCTAACCCTAAAACCCTAACCCAAATAACCATAACCCTAAAACCATAACCCTAACCCTAAAAATGAACGCCAATCGTGTCATTGAAGTGCGCTTCCTATTCCTAAAAAAAAACTAACCCTAACCCCCAAAATGAAGGCCAATCGTGTCATTGAAGTGCGCTTCCTACTCTAAAAAATACTAACCCTAACCCTAACCCTAACCCTAAAACCCTAACCCTAACCCTAACCCTAACCCTAAAGCCTTAACCCTAACCCCCAAAATGATGGGCCCATTCGGTCATGAAAGCGCGCTTCCTATTCGTCTAACCCGGAGACCCCTACTTACCAATCAGGTCACGAAAAGAGGAGCGCGCAACCTAGCCGTCTTGACCATTGGTTGCACGCAAAAAATAGTTGCAAATAAGAAGTCGCAAAACGAAGAGCCCTGCTGAACAATATTATAATTAAGTCTCGACCGTGGAGGAGGGCCACCAGTAAGAAATCACGAATTATGAGCCGTGCGGCCGTCTGTTGGCAAAAGGGTGTATCTCATACTTAGAACTTTTTTGAGATTTTTTGCTTTTAAGCAAATTTGAGGGCGCTCTTTCCAATTATTCAAGTTTCCATTCGAAGCGAGTTATCGTTTAGAAGATAGCATGTGCTATCTTTGGCATTTTTTCCAAGTAATGGTATAGTTTGTCTGGCACAATGGCGTATGTTCTAGATACACCCTCTATAAATTTAAGTTGATTAAGTGTATCTATTATTTACTTATGTTTGCCAAAAAAATAGCGCTTCTCTTTTTTAAATTGATTTACCACAATAGTGTATGTCCGGATAGACCGTTTTGCCCAAAAAATTGTCTGAAAAGAAAACATGTTCAGAGAAGCTAACTACCATTTTGCATTCATTTGCCAGGAAGTAACTTGGTCCGATTCCCTCGTGTTAATTTTCAAAAATGGTGTAACTATAAGATACACCTTTTTGCCAGAAAAGAAACACTGCTGTATTAAAACAATCAATGTTAAAGCACGTCACTGTTGAGATGTATCTAAAATTAAACCTTGTCCTCTTGAAACAAATCCATTCATCAAATATTTGGTGTTTTGAATGTCTAAGTTACCCATACTGCCAACAAAGTATTTTGAGATACACCCTTCTGCCAGACAAATACAACCAGAAATAACATGCACATAATGATAGACCCTTTTGCTGAAAAACCCAGCAGACTGTAACTTAAGATACAGCCTTTTGCCAAAGAAAAAATTGTTGAAGGCTGTACACTAACTCAACTTAAGCCATTTTACCAAGCAAAAACATCAGAAGAATTAATCTGGCAGAAAGACGTAACTTTTTTTAAATGATAATTACTGAAAAAAAAAATACATCAAATCTCAAGATTAACAACATGAAACAAGGGATTTATCATGTGTCTTTGCTCTCAAATTTGGCGATATTTGAACAATGATGGTAAAGTTACGAGAGTTTAAAAGTTTAGAATCAGTTTTCTCAACTTGCACTTTTTATAGATACACCCTTTTGCCAAAACAGGGCTGCGTGGGAAAGGGGTCACTGGCAGAACGAAAAGGAGGGTAAAACTAGAGAGCGGGCGCCGGGGGAGGGCGGTCGTCTATATTTTTAAAACACTTGTTGATATTACCGCGGCAGCTAGCTGCTGTCACATTTGAAACGGAGATTGTTTACATAAGATGATTTGCGGGGTCCTTGCTCTGCGACCATGAAAACGTTTTCAACCCTTTAAAATTGTTCGAACTTCCTGTTCCTAGCTGGATACATTCTTCAACCCTTCTAGATAGGTAATGATCAAAGTTTACTTAAATTTCATGGATATAAAGTGACAGCCGGATACAGCATTTTAGTAGGCTATAACGTTAGGCCTACCATACCAATGATAGCACTGGTACTAAGGACGTCAATCTCCGTTGCACTGCTCTGCCACTGACACCCTGGGTATAGAGCTTCTCAGTGGCAGTGCAACGGATACTGACGTCCTACCAGGGCTAAGGCCTGAGGCTACATTACATGATATGTCATAAGTGACGACATGGACATGATGGAGGTTTCTTCCTCCCTCGTAAGTTAACAAAATTTAATTAATAAACATATTAACATAGGCTCACTAAAGTTCATCTTCGTTACATCAAAGTCATAGTAACATAATGTTAGGCTACTTAAAATTGTGAGATAAATATTCAAAAAAATAGGCTTAAGCCCGGTTCATACTTCATGCGAATGGCGAAAGTGAAGCGAATTTTCTTGCGTCACAATTGAAAAACAGTGCGTACCGTACTGAATTATTGCATCACCAAAACTCGCTTTGTCTTCGCTTTCATGTGATGAACCAAGCTTTAGACCTAGTCCTAGCACACCTTGTTGGGCTGTTATGTCTCTCTTTTAACATGGGTCTGATCATAAATAGTTGCCAATTACCTGATGGTGACTGATGAGACCGATGCTAAGACTAAGAGAGCCATAACATCCCTAACAAGTGGGCTATTGACTTTTCAGTCCTCAAAATAATTTGTTTTCCCTTGAAATGTTATTTCGTTCCCTTGTTCCATCAAAATATCGTTTCGTTACCTCAAAATAATTTTCCATTCTCTCAGAATAATTGTTCATTTCCTTAGAAATGTTCTTCCCTCAAAATACTAGATTGTTTCCTCAAAATATCATTTTGTTTCCCTCAAAATATCATTTTGTTTCCCTTGAAATAATATTTTGTTCCCTCAAACAAAATTATTTTAAGGGAATGAAATATACTTTTGAGGGACTGAAATGATTATGAGAGAACCAAAAACTATTTCGAGATAAGGGAAACCAATTATTTAATATTTTGTTCAGGGGCTTCATAGTTTTGTACTGAATTTCATAATAATTGGATCCTTCTTACCTGTCTTGATGATTATAATAACATGTTTCTTAAGTTTCAAAGCCCATTTCCAAGAACGACCATTTACAATGTATAATGCAGTTCTGTAATTTTCGGAATATAAACTGCCCGGTACATAAGCCGCAACACCCGAAAATCATCAAAACAAGTTTCAGATGTTGGTGCTTAAGTGTATGTGTGAGTGAAACAAAGCAATAGACGGCACGTGTATATTTCTGTATTAACATCTGTCTCATTTTTTGTTGTTAATTTTTGTACGAAACAAGTATTTTGTAATTTTCTTATGCAGGTTGGATGAATAAGGAGGTGATGGAGGACTGGACAGAGAAGTGCTACCGTGGGCGACCCGGTGCCTTCTTCGGCACTCTTCCATGATTCAGTGTCTACACATAAAGATGACCATGTCAGACATGTGTTCAAGTCCGAACATGACATCATCCTGGGGGTGATTACTGGAAGCCTGACCAAGAAGCTTCAGCCGTTGGACATCACGTTGAACCACGTCTTCAAGGTTCACATGCGCCAGGCGTGGGAGGACTGGATGTTAGCAGGCTAGACTTACGTATACGGTGTTGGGGAAGATGCGGAGAGCAACCCACGATGAGGTGTGCCATTGGGTGCTGATGGCATGGAAGTCAGTGAAGCAGTCGAACATCGCAAACGCATCGTCAAGGCGAAGGTTGTGAGTGGAGCTGAGGAGTAAGAGGAGGAGGACTTCTCTGATGTTGATGAGAACACCCCAGCGCTAGATGCAGAGCTTGCCGAGATGTTTCAAAGTGACAGCGAAGACGAAGACTTTGAGGGATTTTAGGCCATCAATGCCTGTACATAACCAACAGCCCTTTTCAGGGCTACCCACTTTCAAAAAAGAGATTGTGGAATGTAAATTTAAACGTTTCTATAAGAAAAGTAATAATAAAGTTTAACTCAAGTATTTGTTAATAACAAAGAAACTTCGGATGCACAAATTACACAACATGAAGACAACAGAAAAAAGTCATTTGAAGTTAAAATTCCCGTCAAAACCAAGAAACAAGTTTATAAAAACATCAACAGGTAGGGCCTATGTTATTAATTTACAGAAAGTAATTTTGTGTGAAATATAAAGAATGGTTCTAGGGTTTATTATTCAAGTGTCGTTGTATAAACCGCCCGGAATACAAGCAACATTTTTGGCAGTGTAAATCAATGTATAAGCCATGGTCTATATTCCAAAAATTGCAGTAGTGTTTAATCTTGTCCTGTTGTTCCCTTCCCAACAGATGAAACCATCAGTGACAACAGAAGAGCCCAAGATAGCCACCCTTCATGTGCACCTTGAACTCATGAAACTTTGTCACCCTCTGCTTGAGACACCTCCATGTAGTTGATGTCAACCTTACTGCAGCTTTCCACTTGATGAACAGAGTGTTTGCTGTCAAATAGAGTAAGCTTAAAATAGAGGCATCTCAAATTCATTTCATCCAAGCAAACTCATAAAATCATCTTACTCTGTGCTTACAGAATCATCTCACTACACATACCTTATGGGTAGATCACAGGAATAACAATAAGGGACCCGTGGTGCAACCAAGGTAGGTTTTAGACATTGACAACAGCCTTTTTAATATCTGCTTGTTTTCTATTTTAGCCAAACCAAAAAAAAAGGGATCCATATTGATATCATGATTCTGGATTAAACTGTTTTATTGTAATTCCAACTTCATAATCAGTGGGTTTTCAGATTAACAAGCATACATTTTTCATAGAGTCTTTTAAAAAAGATTAGGGGGGGGCGGGGGTTCAAAATAAGATTGTTGTAACCATCCCTTCATTTCAGATGTTAAATCAAACTTGACTGATGTTTATGTATGTTTTATTCCACTCAGGTTCGTTTGCTTGCACTTCCCAAGATACCATCCCATGCACCAAGTAAATTGTTAGTGCCTGCAACTCAGTGTGTCCATTGTCCATCTTCGTTACTCTTAAGGTAAGTTTATAATACCTCATTATGTTGTAGGGAAGGTAAGCATGAATTCGTTTTGATGTGGTCTATTTTAGATACTAACTTACACCTTAAAGGTAGGGTCTACATTGGTAATGACCCCATAAAGAATGTGTGTAATTTTTATTTGAAAACCTACTTGTTATAAAGATGGAAATGATAGTAAGCATCCTGTGAAATTATTTCAACTGAAGTGCCCCCTTTGATTAGAAATCAATACAATTATGTCAACAAAATTTGAATCTCTGAAGATCGTCTGCAGGCGACTTTGGGAAATTTCCATGGTGTCCGTTTGAATGCTGCCCTCAATACGGCCAGAGATGCATTTGGTACCTGCTGTCACCTCGCTAAACGTGGATGGATTCGACGTCCTTGATGAAAATATTGTGACAGGTTTTTTGCTGTTTTCTCAATAAGTAGGCACTGTATTCAACTGAAACTTTCACAGGTGGCTTTTACTGTATCTGTCTTGATACTTTTGCCTATCAATCTACATTAATTTGACAAAAACCGAAAAATGACCCTACCTTTAAAAGTGTGATACATTATTAGTTTATGGAAGAGTCAATACAAATTCTTCTTCTAGTTTTTGGTAAGCACACCATTGTAACTAACCTGATTTTTTTAATCAAATCAGCTGAGCACTTACAGTGAGAAGAACACAAAGCAGCTTATGATCTGTAAGGGAAGTTTGTTTATGTTTTTGTCAATGTTTATTTTGATTGCATCAATCAAAATAAGCAAAGGTAGATTTTTGTGGTCTTCAAATTTCATTTTCTCTATTTTAAAAATACTTTTCATAAAGGTAATAAACATTTTCATAAAGGCTTGGTTCTAATTTGGACTTCATAATCAGTAAATTTTAATAATGACAATCTGTTATTTTTTATAGTGTTGAAGGTTGGGGGAGGGTTCCAAATTTTGTAACCTTTACCACATGTCAGATGAACAAAATGAGTTGTTTAAATCAAACGTGTACTAATGTCTATCATTTTAATCAACCCAGATTTATACCTTGTGCAGGCACTTCCCAATATCTCATCCCAAGCACCCAGTGCCTACAACTCAGCGTGTCCATCTTACATGTCTTACATACTCTAAGGTAAGTTTATAATACTTAGTTATGTTGTAGAGAAGGTTTAAGCATGAATTCCTTTGACATGGGCTATTTTAGATGGTAATTTAGCCCATAAAGGTGTGATACAATCTTGGCTTTCGGAATAGTTAAAACATTTTTATCTCTTAGTTTTTAATAAGCACACCAATAATACCAATCTGAATATATTTTATACAATTTGCTGGGTACTTTTTTAGTTTGCAGCATTCAACACACAGTGTGCCACCTCCCCCCTACCAAACTTTTGCCTGTTACTTAACACTTAGTCTGATCACCATGATTTTTTTTTAACTTTTCCCAAAAGATATGTAGAATCATGTTAGCGAACAAAGATAGTGTGGTATCGTCAGAATAGTTTTAAGGAAAATTTGTCTTGTGGCAGTGGCAACATTACTTGTTCTTGCAGTGTCAGTTTAAAAGTTTGCAAGGTTTTTCTTTTTTTAAGAACAATTTACTCTTGGTGCAGTGTCAATATTTTCAGATTGTCAAAGTTTTGGAGGGAAACAATTTTTTGGGGGTGCATTGCAGGTTAAATTTTAAATAAAGTTTTGCGAAAGAAATATTTTTTCTTGGTGCAATGTCAATATTATTTGATTTAATTTTGGAGAAAAAACTTTTTTTTTTTTTTGGGGGGGTAACAATTTTTATAGTGGACAAATGTATTTAAAAGTTAATGGGATTTTACTCCCTTATTTTTAAATGTCAACCCAATTTGGACTTTGTCATTTTAGAAAGGAAGTACATATTTTTTCATGAAATTTATTTTTTACATTATTCTTTGTTAACTTTTACAGATCAAGTGATATATACATGGACTGGCAATCTATAGGGGGACAATCAAAGATGATGCTTTTGAATATCATGATCATCAGTGAATCTTGACACTATGGTGAGTAAACATCAGTAAACTTAGAACCCTAACCCCATCCAACCCTAACCCCATGGCCATTTGTTTAATTTTGAATTTGGTTTAATTGTCTTTTACAATTTGAGAAACATTGTTTCAATCTTGGTGAAGTTTGGATTAACACATCAAAGACTTTTTGAGGATCATACTTTTAATATCTGTAGTGAACTGCATTGTTTAGCAAGCAATAAAAAAAAACCACAAGGGATGAATTTCTTTTGTTCAGCTTTTAATTTTCAAACTTTTATAAGACAAAACTTGGTGCAGCGTAAAACGGGGAAAATCTTTGGAGAGAACCAATCGTTTTGGGGTTAATTTACAAAATGTTTCTTTTTTTAGTGCAGTGTTAATATTTTAAGTTTAGTTAAATTTTTGTAGGAGAAAAAAATAATTTTTTTTAATGTACTGTCAAGTTTAAAGTTTGAAAGTTTGTTTTGTGTTTTTCTTAAATGGTGCAGTCTCAATATTTTCTGTTTGGTTAAATTTTTGGGGAGAAACCCATTTCTGGGGATGCAGTGTCCGGTAAATTTGTGCAAGATTTGCTATTATAAAAAGATTTTATTTTCTTGCAGTGTCAGTTTTCCAGTTTGGTAGAGTTTTGGGGAGAATCAATTTTTTTGTGCAGCATCAGGGTAATTTTAACGCTTTTCTGTTGAGAAATTGTTTTTCTTGGTGCAGTGTCAATATAACTGTTTGTACAGTGTCGGTTTAACATTTTGGAAGGATTCTTTTTGCGTTGTCAGTATTTTCATTTTGGTAAAGTGTTGGAGGGAAACACTTTTTGGGGGTGTAATTCTTTAGTGGACAAATGTATTTAAAAGTGAATGGGGTTTTGCCCCCTTAATTTTAATTGTCTACTCGTTTTGGACTTTGTCACTTCATAAAGAAGGTGTATATTTGTTCATGCAGTTTATAAAAAAACTTATTCTCTAATTATTTTACAGATCGAATGATAAACACCTGGACTGGCAATCTCTTATGGGGGACATTCAAAGATGATGCTTCAGAATATCAATATCTTCAGTGAATCTCGACACCATGGTGAGTAAACATCTAACCCCATCCAACCCTAAATCCATATCAAATGTTTTTTTTTATTTGGTTGACTGCAAGCAATAACAAAAAACACAAGGGATGATTTTTTTCTTTTCAGTTTTTTAGTTTTCAAACACTTTACATACAATATTTTCCTGGAGCAGTGTAAAAAGGGTAACATTTTTTGGGGGAAACAATTGTTTTGAAGTTAAAGTTTTTCCTTTTTTAGAAACATACTTTTTTTGGTGCAGTGTCAGTATTTTCAGTTCTGTTAATTTTTTGGGGAGAAATAATTGAAATTGTCTACCCTGTTTGGACTTTGTCACTTCATAAAGAAGATACATATTATACAATTTAACAAAAACAATTTTTTTCTTTGTTTACTTCAACAGATCGAGTGATATACAGATGGACTGGCAATCTCAAGGGGGACAACCAAAGATGATGCTTCAGATTTAAATTATCCTCTGTGAATCTCAACACAATGGTGAGTAAACATCAGTAAACTTATAAGAACCCTTATCCCATATCCAATGGTTTATTTTTGAATTTGGTTTAATTGTCTTTTATAACTTGAAAAACTAAGTTTTTTTCTTGGTGAAGTTTAATAATTGTTTCCAGTTCGGATAACATTTGAAAGACTTTTTAAGGAGCATAATTTAATATCTTTAGTGAACAGCTTTTTATTTTTTTAGCAAGCAATAAACAATTTCAAGGGATGAATTTCTTTTGTCAGCTTTTAATTTTCAAATGTTTGAGAAACATTTTTTTCCTGGTGCAGTGTAAATCGGTTAAATTTTTTTGGGAGTACAGTTGTTCTGAATTTTGCAAGGTTTTTCTGTTTTATAAACATTCTTTCCTGGTACAGTGTTAATATATTCAGGGTAAAATTTTCTTTTTTAGAAACATTTTTCTCTTCTCCCTTGTTATAATAATAAAAAAACTTTTTTGTGATACCAAATAAAAAATAACAAATTTTTTTTCACATAATTTTGCTTGTAGACATGTTGTCCACCAACACCAAGGTGAAAGGAACGATGTCCAACCCCAACTGACCTACTGTGGATCTCTTGAATCCAAAAGAAGAAAGGATCATTGTTCGGGCCATCAACCATTGGATCATATACCTTACCTGACATTTTGTAGAAGTCATTGCTGACTCAAGGTTGTGGATGATTTTGCAAAAGACTCTGCTACAGTTCTTCAGCCCTCTTGATTTTTGTTGATGATGATAGTACAGACTCTAAATAATGAAGTATTTAGCATTCAACATTGAAGATGCTTTATTATAACACCTCTTCCTTTGATTCTATATGTTGATTGGCCGTCACGTGGTGTTGTGTTATTTTACTATTGCAACGCACACCGACCAAAAGAACTATTAACGGCACTATCCACAATAGCCTAGCAACCGATGTACTATTGATTGGATACCCTTGTACCCTGACTGCATTGATTTCAAGCATTGATTTAAATGAGCTGTGTGACGACCCCGAACCTGGTGAAACGATCAAATAATACGTGCATTTGAAATGCGATATGAGAACGAAGGCAATAATATTAGTCTGGTACCCCTCTTTCTTTTTGTCAAGATTTCCTGTCAGATTTTAAACAGTTGTTTGAAGATTGATTACTACATACGCACAGTTGTTTAACGAATATTACCACAAAAATGGATGACATAGAGGTGTTATAAAACAAATATTGACTGCTTTATCTCGTGGTGTAGTAAAACTAATCAATTTCAGTGATCCCCGGAGCCCCCTATCTTCGGCTCCGCCTCAAGAAGATAGGCTGCTCCAGGGATCACCTCGATTGACTACTTTTACTATGCCACTCAAAGCAGTCAATATTTGTTTACTATTCCAGCTTTGTTCCGAGGGAGTGACCATTACAAATATTAAACAAGTGACTGCCAAGAGCAAAACCTCTTCCCACTGAGTCTCTGCAACCCTCTGCATCACCCCCCCCCCCCGATAACTTCAGATGGACTTCTAAAAGGGTATGCAATTGGTTTTCTTTCGTACAACACACAGTACTGTTTATTCCGTTCCAGTTATCTTGTTCCTGTAATGAACATGTAAATAAAACTCTCTTATGGTTTTGAACCAGTGGTGAATCAACTCATACAGTTCATTGAAATTACAATCTTAAGAGACACAAATAGAAAATGTCTGCTTTTACTTTTAAGAAAGTATCAAGATAAGAGCTTGGCCTTTTAAATCTTGTTTTATATCATTCATCATTACATTTTTGATCAGCTTCATGTAATGAACTATCAAAGGTTATTCACAATGAACTTAGTACTTGTTCGTTGCCTGTTTTAAAGTATTAAGGGTTGAAATTTAAAACTTGGAGAATGCTTATCCATCAAATTGCTGGTAAACTTATTTATGTACAGATTTAAAGTGTATCTTAAATACTTTCCCATTTTAATCTTATTGTTAATAATATAATTTTTTGTAATGTCTCAAATGATTACATTAAATGATATGCTTTGCAAGTAAAAATGTGATACTTTCTCACTGCATCTTTTTTTCAGTTTGTGCCTTTTCATTGAATATTTTTTAGTTAAAAAAAATGAGGAATGTTCTTAGAATCTGGAAAAAAACTTCTCAAGAAGAAACAAACCCAACAATATTGGTGTTGTTTCTTATAATATAGAATTTATTTATTTCATACAAATAGTTGACAACTTAGGTGGCCAAAATCATTAACAATCTCTGTCACAAGAGGGCGCTCAGCATGAAATAAATTAATGAGAAAAAATAAATAATATTAATAGAGGGCGCCCTTTCCGTAAATATTTTAACGTTTGTTTTTGTATACGTTATTGCAACACATTTCGTTCCAATATTTATCGGGTCCAAAATTTCTTGCCGGGTCCCGGATCAAGCGATGGCCTAATGGATAAGAGCACGCACGCACAGGAACAAGATCGCAAGACCTGCATGGGTTCGAACCCCGGCAAAGGACAAGCAAGCACGGACAAGACCAAGAGATCAAGACAAGAAGAGGACACGCTCACAAGAGGAACGCACATGGAGGACCCCAAGACGCAAAGAAGAGGAGACAACATGGTGGAGATACACAAGAGGGAGGAGTGGACACGGAGAGGACGATGGAGGGGAAAGAGAGAGAGAGAGAGAGAGAGGGGAGGTGGACCGGGCAGGAAAGGAAAGGGAAGACGAGAATTATTTTTTTTTTTAATTTAATAAAAAAAAATAAAAAAAAAAAAATTAACGGTCTTTCATTTTTTTTAAATCGCCTGAAATGCACGCTCGTTAAATATTTTTCAAAAACATTTGAAAAAAAAAAAAAAAAAAAAAAAAAAAAAAAAAATTAACGGTCTTTCATTTTTTTAAAATCGCCTGAAACGCACGCTCGTCAAATATTTTTTCGAAATTTTTTTTTTCAATGAAAAAATTAAATTTACCACATTTTCACTGCTAAAAATCACTAAATTGCTTAGTTACAGCTTGATAGTGCCTGTAAACAGTCTGAAACACATTATCTAAACTTCCCATGGTGTTCTACACTACTCACACATTCACACTCATCAAAATTAATCAAGAAAAAGCATTTTTTCAAATGAATAAGCCTTTAAACATCATTTTAGCTCTTAAAACTACTTTAATACTTTTTATACAACAAAGAAGACTGAATTCCTTAGTTACATCTGCTTTAAGCACACAATATAACTCTCTATTAAAAGCCTTTAACACAAGAACACAGAAATTTGGTTCATTCATGCATTTTACATTGTAAGAGAGGCTATGAGTCGAAACAAAATAATGGCAAGAAAAAAGACTGGTACATGTTTTCTATCATTATAATCAGTGTTCAAGGAGGACTAGGAGACAGGGAACCAGACATAAATGGCTGCAATTAATGCATAGAGAATTTCTTCAGTAACTGCTTAAAAAATACCATCAACGTTCTATATTTGCAAGAAATGTATCAAGGAATTGAAGAAACCAACATAACTAAGGTTTCTTATTTACACAAGACGATGTCTTAATGATTCATAGTACTTGTTTTGCATAACACGCTCTTCGAAAGATGCAACAACTTGGAAATATAGAAACATGGATGGTCACTTTAGGCTTTTGTATGTTTAGATTCTACAGAAATGGTCTAAATAGTTTGTACACATTTTGCTTCTAGCTTTCCTTAATTCGCTATAAAAGAGTAAAATTCAACCAAATTTATCAGTCAACAAAGAAAACCAAACTAATTATCCAAGTGTACCTTTAGCATCAACTTAAACTCAACTGACGTCCGTTTACATAAGAATAACTGTCAAAGACTAGATTACATATGTGCAGTATACTAAATCATCTGATCTTACTACGAGGCTTCACATGTATGCCAAACGTTTAACAGTAATAGAATGCTCTTCGATATAATCGCTGCAGTGTGCAGCATTCTTGATCTACTAGAAAGAACTTATGTGTAACAACGTGACGATTTAATCATTATGAACATATATAACTCTCTACAATAGACCCATGTACTGATGACGTAACACTTTGTTAGCATAATGTGTTTTCCAATGGGAGCTTTGAATTCGTAGCCCCCTCATTCCCTGGTCCCCACCATAAGAAAGCCACATGTAAACAAAGCGTAATGTCATCAGTACATGGGTCTATTATAACAAAGTATGAACAGCAATGTTCAGCCAAGCTCTCAACAAAGCAAAGAAAATCTCACTACATAACAGCAGCGTAGCCACGGAAAGGAGGGGGCATGCACACTCCCACACATTTCCAGTGCCCCCCCACATGCCTCCACATTCATTAAAAACATGGCTTCTGCCCCCCACCACCCCCCACCACCCACTGAATGGCAATTCCCCCCCGATGAAAGGCATTGCCCACGTGCATCCCACCCCTCCCCCAATGAAGCAATCCTGGCTACATTGCTGCTACATAACAAAAACCGCCCCAAGACTGCATACAATAAAGATCTGTTTACACAATAAGACTTTAAATCAGATTTAATTCATAGCTGTTATAAGTATTCTCTGTTAGCAAATGTGAATATGCTCTCCCAGTGTGGGTGTGGTTTTTTACGAGAATCGACATAAACAGACCTTTTTACAATAGATCAAAGTAAAAACATCAGACATACCTTAATATCCTAGTATTGAATCAATAATAAAGTTGAACAACTCAAGTAGCTTGAGGTAGTGACAAGATAAAGTATTTGAATTCATGATGATGCTCCATCTCATGGGCTCTCTTCAGTCAAGCTGACGCATCCTTCAGACCAAGGCTCATCATCATCTTGGGTGTCCTACAAACAGAAATAAAAATACCACAGTGAATAAATGTCAAATGCCACCAATCAACAGTTTATTGAAGTTGTTTATGACAATAGCCGGTCATTAAAACTTCATTAGAACTGTCTTGCATTAGAGCCACTGTGTACTCTACATTGTATCTACAAGACAGTAACATTAGAGGGGGCGAGGAGGGGATGAGAAGCAGAGGGGAAATGGATCATTATTGTCTCTTTCAGCCTTTATCTTCTTTGACCGTTGTTCAAAGGGAAAAGAGATTACGCGTATGAAAAAACTGAACCCCATTTTAGCAACCAACTCTATGATTACTCTATAATCATCTACAATCTTCTTTTACATGTACATGTACACGAAATGTACGTTTACTGAAAGATACTTATTAGTAATGTTTACAAACAATGAACAAAATGCATCGATGTAGATCTGTGTTGAAAAGTGGAGGGGATAATTCTGAAATTTTTGTACCATTATTATTTTTGTTTATTTCCAAGGCAGATCAAATGGTAAAGCCTATTATTATTTTACTAACAGCACAAAGGGCGAACCAGTGTCAAAGGGTTGGGTTATGAGCCTTACTGGGTTCTCTTTTTAAGGAAAGTTTGATCGTTAGTGGTCCGATTGTTTCCACAACTCAAACGCATTTTTCAGCACAATAGTCATAATATAAGAAATTAAGTGTGGATCGTGCTATTTTGAGATAAGTTGATCACTTTGTTCTCATTTTGCTCGTTCAGTTTCATGACTTCATCAAATACTAGGCACCCCCACCACAAGGCCATGCAGCAGTGTAGCCAGGGTGGCATATGACCCCCTCACATCCCTCTGCTTGTATGCCCATGTTCCCCCAACCCCAACCCCAGATCTAGAAAGGTTTTGGAAAACTTACCAGCATTATTTAGGAGCTTGAATGAGTTAAGGTGATATTCTTGAACTGAAGGGTTTATTATAAGTCATACAGTCCCAGAGTTCAATCCGAGAACATCATGTGCAAGAATCAAGAGTTATCTGTAATGGAAGACGAAGCGACGAAAATTAAGTGACCGTGCAAATAAATGGGTAGTACAATTTACATAAAGAGACTAGTCTTGGCTTGAATGCAAGTACAAAACACAACCACACTTCTTGGTTTTTGTGTTCAAAAGTACACAAAAATGCGAATGCGAAGCAAATTTGACATCACTCTCATACATTCGCAGCGAATTTTGCAAAAAGTTGAACACATTTTAACTGGGGCGAATTGTTTGTCGCGAATTTTTTTGTGACGTAAAATTCGCTTCGCCTTCGCATTGGCAATTCCCGTGAAGTATGAGCCGGGCTTAACACTGTACATTGTATTGGTTGTCTTATTGTTGGAATGAATAAAGGTGATTTAGAAAAGAGGGGAGCATAAAGGGGGCGGATCGGAAAAGTGAACAGAAGGGTGTTTGGTTGGAATGAATACAGATGATGTAGAAAAGAGGGGATCAAAAGGGGCAAATCTGAAAAGTGAACAGTGGGGTGTTAGGTTGGAAAAAATACAGATGATGTAGAAAAGAGGGGAGCATAAAAGGGGCGGATCGGAAAAGTGAACAGTGGGGTGTTTGGTTGGAATGGATACAGATGATGTAGTAAAGAGGGGAGCATAAAGGGGTGGATCTGAAAAGTGAACAGAGGGGTATTTGGTTGGAATGAATACAGATGATGTCGTAAAAAGGGGAGCATAAAGGGGGCGGAATCGAAAAGTGAACAGTGGGGTGTTTGTTTGGAATGGATACAGATGATGTAATAAGAGGGGAGCATGAAGAGGGCGGATCTGAAAAGTGAACAGTAGGGTGTTTGGTTTGAATAAATACAGATGATGTAGAAAAGAGGGGAGCATAAAGGGGGGGGGGATCGGAAAAGTGAACAGTGGGGTGTTTGTTTGGAATGGATACAGATGATGTAGAAAAGAGGGGATAAAAACGGGCAGATCGGAAATGTGACGGTGGGATGTTTGGTTCGGATGCAAGTAGAAAAGAGGGGAGCTTCAAGGGGGCGGATCTAAAAAGTGAACAGTGGGATGTTTGGTTGGAATAAATACAGATGATATAGTAAAGAGGGGAGCTTCAAGGGGGCAGATCTGAAAAGTGAACAGTGGGATGTTCAGTTGGAATGAATACAGATGATGTAGAAAGAGGAGAGCATAAAAGGGGTGCATCTGAAAAGTGGGGTGTTTGGTTGCAATGAATACAGATGATGTGGAAAAGAGGGGAGCATAAAGGGGGCGGATCGGAAAAGTGAACAGTGGGATGTTTGGTTGGAATGAATACAGATGATGTAGAAAGAGGAGAGCATAAAAGGGGTGCATCTGAAAAGTGGGGTGTTTGGTTGCAATGAATACAGATGATGTGGAAAAGAGGGGAGCATAAAGGGGGCGGATCGGAAAAGTGAACAGTGGGATGTTTGGTTGGAACGAATACAGATGATGTAGAAAGAGGAGAGCAAAAAAGGGGCGCATCTGAAAAGTGGGGTGTTTGGTTGCAATGAATACAGATGATGTTGTAAAGAGGGGAGCATGAAGAGGGCGGATCTGAAAAGTGAACAGTGGGGTGTTAGATTGGAATAAATACAATGATGTAAAAAAGAGGGGAGCATAAAGAGGGTGGATCTGAAAAGTGAACAGTGGGGTGTTAGGTTGGAATAAATACAGATGATGTAGTAAAGAGGGGAGCATAAAAGGGGCGGATCTGAAAGATGAACAGTGGGATGTGGTTGGGATGGATACCTGTAGGTAGAAACTCTGGGTGTTTAAAGTAGGATAGGATATGCAGAAATGTAGGTTGTCTGTTCAGGATGGATCAAAAAGAAAAAGGGCTGTGGGGATGGGGGAGGCATTCCCCCAAAACTTGCTGCTCTTTGTTGGTGTTATTCTGAACCCTGCCTCACCCCAACGCCCACCCCCAGGTAGAATTGATTTCCTAGCTCCCTCCAATGATGTTGTTCTTGCATAAAGGTGATGGGTAAAATCAGGGGGGAGGGGAATGTCGATGAAAAATGATTGTGATTTCGGACACTGGGAGAAAGGGGACATGGCTGGTAAATGCTTTAAGTACGCTTTTGAAAACTTACCAGCATTATTCAGGAGCATGAATGAGTTAAAGCTGATAATCGTTTGCTGAAGGGTTGATCATGAGTCATACAGTCCCAGAGTTCAATCTAAGAACAAGAACCAAGATTGATCTGTAGTGGAAAAATAAGGGAAGAAAATTAAGTAAACAAATAAATAAAGGGTAGGCTAATCTGCATAACAAATACTTTTTCTGGCTTGAATGGAACTGTTTCAGTTTTGAATCATAAATCCTTTCAATAGTAACAAATTTAATGATTTTCTGATTTGGCACTGGGGGCTCTAGCATTCTAGAATGGCAAAAAGATGTCCAGAAGTAAAGGAAGAAGAGCAAGCAGTGGCGTAACAGAGGGCAGGAGCCCCCCACTCAGAATCGTTGACCCCCCCCCCCCCCCCCGCCCCTAAATGAGATCGAACAAGATGAAAAGTTAGATGAGTCCAAAAAAGCCTCCCAAAATGTGTCTTGGCCCCGCTTGCCTCCCCCCTCTCTAGTTCAAGCAGCCATGCTCATTTACTTCCAGCACGTTTGTTTTAAGTGTGCAAATTGATCATGCAAGCACAATATTGCACGCTATTTTGGCCTGTGCATTTTCCAAATTTGCGCCTCAAATTGAATTGCACTCAGCATTTGTGGAGCGCTACGTTATTACTTGAGCACATCTGCATGTAGAAACTTCACACAAAAAGTACATTATGTTCATGATTTGTATTTAAGTTTGCATTTTATTTTCAGTTTAACTTTTACTGAAAGTGAAGGCAGATATTTAAAAGTTTAAAGTACGGGGAATTATGAACAGACTTTCAGCTTCCAACATCAGGTAAACAAAAGGAGAAAACAACTTTTGTATACGGTAATGTTTTTT
The DNA here is from genome assembly GCA_911728455.2 of Marthasterias glacialis. Lineage (NCBI taxonomy): Eukaryota > Metazoa > Echinodermata > Asteroidea > Forcipulatida > Asteriidae > Marthasterias > Marthasterias glacialis. The sequence goes on from OU452219.1 coordinate 35,387,441, forward strand.
GGCATTGTAAACAAACGTAGAGAAGCTTTTTACCCAGGACGTCAGTGTATTACAATGGACTCAGGCTATAATTATAAGACATGACTGACTTTCTTGACACTGCAACTACCACTACGTTCTAAAATAGTAAATGCTACTGGCTAGTGACACAGTAGCCCCATGATAAACATGATAAATAGGGCGGATCCACTGATGCGTCAGAAAAATGAATGTAGACTGAATGCAGTCTAATTGTAGACCTAGTAACTGGGGTGCTGTACTCCTTTTTTGAGATTTTGACATTTATTTATCTAATACGACCGATAAATGTCAAAATCTCAAAAAAGAGTACAACTCTGCTCTAGTCTGAATGAAGAACCGAAAACCCAAGAAATTATCTGTCTGTCGTGCTAGCTGAAAACTACAAAACTCACCTTTACAAAACGGAGCGAAACTTCCACCATTGATAAACAGTTGATGAAGCATTTATGGGTAGTCTTGAAGGAGATTTGTGAGAAGAAGTCCGGAACGTCATACATGTCACATTTTTATCAACCATGTCAACAACAACATGCAATGTGCAACGTGCTACTGCAACTGCTGTGACAAAACTATTGAGGGCGCAATATTCTGAATTAAATTCTCACAGAAATTTTGAGAAAAAAATAATTATTTGTATTTATATAGAGGGCGCCCCCGTTTTTCCGCCTTCCAAAACTACACATGTGTTTTCAATGTCTGGCTGTCAAAAAAAAAAAACCAAAACAACAACTGTCGTCTGCTCACGTGTGTCTTCAAACCAACATATTTTCACCCAAGAACCTCTGTAAGTACGCATTTTGTGTCCAGTTTGTAAATTATTACATGTAGACTTAGTTGAAAGGTACGTTGGCGTGTATTTTGTGTTTAGAAGAATTAAAACTGAAGTGTTTGGCAACTGATAATGATACGATGACCGAGATCGGGCCTGTTCTACTGTCTGTTCTGGCTGCTGCAGTGTAAAGTGTTTAGCATGTTTAGTCCGAGTTACTGGATCTAACGTATCGCTCTTTTAACAATTGGATATTATCTGATATGCCAAATAATAGCAATTTTTCCTCCAAAATGTTAAAAAAAAATGTTGCTGGATCTCGGACTAGTAGTTAAGAGCAGAATAAAGAGAGTAATCTTGACAGTCAGTGATATTGTTTCATGTTTGAGATGTGGTCGTTGCCACATGTCTGAGCTGACACTGCAGATGTGATACACTCACTGGGACACTGACTAAAGTGACAGTTTACAGTACACCGTTTGACGCACTGCCACTGGTCTGGTCTTCCACAAGGGGAGGGAGGGAGTCCAGAGTATCATTTAGTAATACAAGTATTGACACTAATATTATGGGGCTATTGACGTAGACCTTATAAATGCAGCTGACGTCATGAGTCCCATATACCATATATAGAGCACCCTCAACAGCACCCTCATTGAGGTTAAGACAGCAATAAGTTTACAGTAGGAAAATGACTGTGCATACTCTATAATATTAAACATTATTAATAATTTATATGGCTTATTAAAGCTCATCCCAGTCAACAGTGAGGCGGCCCACCTAGCTAGTAGTACTAGTAGTACTTACAAGAAAATACTATAAATTCAAACTGTTCATTTTGTGTCATGTATGAGATTTTGCTTGACCTCTAATATCAAGAACTCACACAATTTGGATGTGTAAATGCAGTGGCATAACTAGACATTTTCATTTGGGGGGGGGGGGCAGGTGGGGGGCAAACAGTTTATTTGGGGGGGGGGGTGCCAAAGAAGTACAAATTACTTTATGCTTACCATTCATGAACTATGTTGATAGTTAATACCAAACCAATTAACGTAGTTTCAAAACGGTAATCAGAACATATTTTCCAGGTTAGGCATTAAATATTGTGAAACCAAACAAATCTTTGAGCATTTGTCGTTTTTATCAAATAATTTAAGATAAGATTTAGGAGTTATTGTACACAACATTCTCAAATTAGACTCCATGAGCAATCACTAAATAGAATTGTCGTTGTATGTTTTATTTTAGTGTAAATACCAAAAACACGACAATATTGGGATAATTGTAAGCCATTAAAAAAGAATATTTCCTAATACAGAATTGGGTTTAATTTGAACCATTAGTCATGAAAGGGATACTTAAAATAGGCCTACTTCTCAGTTCTAAAGCTTGATTCAAAGAAGACTTATGCGGAGGTTCTTATGGTGATCTGCAAATTCCTCTACGAATTCATCAAGGTCTATGGCCTCCGTGCGTTCTCGTTCAATGTGAAGGACACTAAGATCGCTCAAGCGCTTATCCGCCATTGTGTTTCGAAGCTAATGGTCTGTGTTAAGACCATTTAACATAAGCTTCTTGACTTCCAAAACCGCGACCTGGAAATACTGGCAATTACGATCACGCGGATATTTCCATCCATTTGTTATTACTGGGCTATAAAATTCACAAACTGATATGAAAGACAGTTTTACTTTTTACGGCAGGATTTTATGCATGACAAATTAAACAATTGATACATTAAAAAAACACCTTTCCGTGTGAATTCAAATGGTGGGGGGGGGGGGCAAGGGGGGGGGCAAGAGTTCTGGGTGGGGGCGCAGCCCCCCCCCCCCCTCTGGTTACGCCACTGTGTAAATGGAATCATTGCATATTGTGTTAGTACTGCAATCTAGTCTTGTCTGTTTGCAGACTGTGCAAACTTTGCTTTGAGCATCATTTAAGTTTTACCAACTTAACTGATCACTGCGCCCCCCACCCAGAACTCTTGCCCCCTCCCCCTCTTGCCCCCCCCCCCCCATTTGAATTCACACAGAAAGGTGTTTTTTTTTAACAATTGATACATTAAAAAAACACCTTTCCGTGTGAATTCAAATTGGGGGGGGGGGGCAAGAGGGGGGGGGCAAGAGTTCTGGGTGGGGGCGCAGCCCCCCCCCCTCTGGTTACGCCACTGTGTAAATGGAATCATTGCATATTGTGTTAGTACTGCAATCTAGTCTTGTCTGTTTGCAGACTGCGCAAACTTTGCTTTGAGCATCATTTAAGTTTTACCAACTTAACTGATCACTGCGCCCCCCACCCAGAACTCTTGCCCCCCCCCTCTTGCCCCCCCCCCCCTTTGAATTCACACAGAAAGGTGTTTTTTTTTAACAATTGATACATTAAAAAAACACCTTTCCGTGTGAATTCAAATGGGGGGGGGGGGGCAAGAGTTCTGGGTGGGGGCGCATCCCCCCCCCCCTCTGGTTAGGCCACTGTGTAAATGGAATCATTGCATATTGTGTTAGTACTGCAATCTAGTCTTGTCTGTTTGCAGACTGCGCAAACTTTGCTTTGAGCATCATTTAAGTTTTACCAACTTAACTGATCACTGCGCCCCCACCCAGAACTCTTGCCCCCCCCCCTCTTGCCCCCCCCCCATTTGAATTCACACAGAAAGGTGTTTTTTTTAATGTATCAATTGTTTAATTTGTCATGCATAAAATCCTGCCGTAAAAAGTAAAACTGTCATTCATATCAGTTTGTGAATTTTATAGCCCAGTAATAACTGATCATTAGCTAGGGGACTGACTACAACATGCCTGAAAATTACACTGTAGTCTTTGACAGTGGCTGGACTAGTTGCGTTAATCTTAACCCTTGATCCTAACAACATTTGTAGACCAGAGTACCCTACAACAGTCAGAAGGAGTGGTTGGTAAGATTATCGCTATGGTTGGGCAAGTTAACTTTATTTTAAGTCAAACTTTCTGGATCAGACTAGGATCAACCTGCCTCTCACTGTAGAAATTGTCAACTCTAATTCATTGTCACTGCCAATATGCAAATTGTATTACCAGTTAATTTTCCATTTTTACTTTTATTTATCTACTTCTTTTATCCACTACAGATAACTCATCCATGGCTCCTGTACATGAACATTTTTGGATTGAATTCTGGGACTGCATGACTCATGATTAACTTGTCAGCATAAGATTACCTCCTACAAAACTGGTGAGTTTTTCAAAACCTAAATGTACCTAGGTATTTTGTTAATTTTTTTTAACCATCCTCTTTTACTGCTAGAGTCTGGAACCAAAAACAATATTATTTATACTTTGACCCCCGTCCCCCTCCCATTTAAAAAAGTGTCACACAGAAAATAGCTTTAGAGGAGCTTGGGAATACATTTTGCTGTTTCGGGGTGGGGTGGGGTACAAGGATAACAATAATAAAATACTAATAATAAAAATAAGAGTGGTTTAAAAGAAAAAGAATAAAATACAGCAGCAAACTGGAGGGGGGGGGGGGGCTGGTAGGGAGTGAAGCCCCAGCCCAAAATAATTTCTTTCTGTCTGATCCACCAAGAACAAACACCCTACTTTTAAGCACTATATCTTCTCCTTCTGTAAGCATCAATATTGCCTACTCTATAGGTATCCATCTGAACCGTTCCGCCCACTGCTCACTTTTTTGATCAGCCCACATTATGCTCCTTTCCTTTCTTTGTACAACATTTCAAAACTACACCCCACTTTTATACCATGGCTTCATCCTAATTATGCACCCCACTTTTGTAATGATCCTGATTTATCGTGTATACCTTCTTTTCACATACCTTCTAATATGCACCCTTCTTTTCTATTAATCTTGATCCACCCCTGTTTTCGACCCCTTGTACTAACAAGCTGTGTCCCTTTTGCCTGTTTCTGGACACGCCCCCAATATTCTGCCAGCCTGCTTACAATTTATATCAATGTCAAAGATGCCAAAAAGATGAGTTCAGTATCATCGTTTTTGTTTGGAACTGCACCCAAATACCTAGGTGTACCTTCAATTCTAATCCTGTCCACCAATTTGGATCCAACTCTGACATTTGACATGTTCCCCCCTTAACTTGATCAATACCAAACATACCCCCCCTAAAAAAAATTTTTTTTGTACAATTTAAATTTCAGATCTGCCCTTCTTTCATGTAACCCTCTGTTCTAAGGATCTATTAGATCAACCCCATTAATTTATGTATATAATCCACTTACCATGTTTCAGATCCACATTTTTATATCCAACCCTCCTGCACTGACTGGTGCCATCTTATCATACCCCATTTTTTTACTAACCACATCTTCCCCATTATCTAACGATTTTTCCTTCACCACACCAAACCCACACTGTGCATTTATGCATGCTAATTTTTGAACAATCTAGATGGAAAACCAACATTCTAACCTTCACAGTGCCAACCTACACACCCCCCTTTTCTGTCACTAAACCTGCCGCCCCAACATCCAACATGCTACTCTACTGCTTTATCTATGGATAAGGATCCTGAACAGTGTATTACTTTTTTTGCCTTTTGACTTAATTTTCTTTGCTTCTTTTTCCACTACAGATCACTCTTGGTTCTTGCACATAATGTTCTTGGATTAAAATCTTGGACTGTATGACTCATGATCAACCTTTCAGCATAAGATTATCAGCTTTAACTCATTCAGGCTTCTAAATAATGCTGGTAAGTGTATAAAAAATTAGTTAAAATATTTTTCAGCTATGGCCTCTTTCTGCCGGTGTCCGGAATCATAATTATTTTGATCAAAAATTGCTCCCTCATTTTCCGTCTCATTAATTGTCTTTTTTTTACCCATTACCCATCATGCCAGCACATATCTTTGGAGGGAGCTTGGAAATCAATTCTACCTGTGGGAGGGTGGGGTGGGGTGGGGTCTTAAGAAAAAAACACTAATCTACAAGAACAAGTTTTGGGGGAATGCCTCCCCTATCCCCAAATCCTTTTTTCTTTTTGATCCATCTTGAACAGACACCCTACATTTCTACATATTCTCTACTTTTATAAGCACCCAGAGTTTCTACCTACGGTATCCATCCCAACCACTGTTTATCTTTCAGATCTGCCCCCTATATGCGCCCCTCTTTTCTAATGACATCATGTACATCCAAATTTTCTTCTAGTAAAATCCCTTCTAATTATTATGCGCTCTTCTTTTCTACCTATCCTGATCCACCCTTTATTTTCTATCCTTTTCTACCAACAACCTGCACCCCACTTTCCTGTTTCTGGACCCGCCCCCGACATATTGTCAGTTGCTGTTTATCAATTCCAAAAACACAGATTTATACAGTATTATCATTTTTTGCTGGATCCCACCCTAAATACTTGGGCCCCTTAAATTCCAATGTCTGTCTATTTTTAACTTGTCTGCCAATCTGAATTCATCGCTGCAATAATAATATAAAAAAAATAAATAAAAAAAGTATGCACAAAATCTCTAACAAACAAAAAATAATTTTTGATTTTTGATTTTTCAAGTGAAATTTTCTTAAGTTTGTTTGATAGTGTGTTCAGTGGAAATAAGTAGAATCAGCAAAATCAGAATCACCATTTCATTTGTTTGGGTTTATTCTTGTAAAATGTTCACAGGTTGATTTGGTAGTTTAAAACTATGAATTTTCTCTTCCAAACTGAACCTAAAATGAAAGACTAAAATATCCTTGAATCCAGAAAAAAATTTTTTGATCAACTTTGATCGTTAAATGTGTTACTATTTACAGGATTTTGTTTAAAAACTGAAACTTTTCTCTACCTTTGAATGCGTTTTGACAATAAGACAACCGATATGTGTACTGTTGAACATAAAAACCAAGAAGTGGGGGTCTATTTTGTACTTGCATTCAAGCCAAAAAGGGTTTTTATGCAAAATTGTACTACCCATTTATTTGCATGATTACCACACGTTGCCCTGTCTCCTTCAAGTATGTATCAATACCACACATGCATCCTACTTGTTTGCCGTTATGGACCCGCCCTAAATATGTTTACCACTTCTACTTTGAATCTATACCTATCTCAAACTTTCACCCCACTTCTTTGCCATTATGGACCAGCCCCAAACATGTTACCCCTTCTTCTTTAAATCTATCTCAAGGTTTCACCCCATTTGTTTGCCACTATAAACCTGCCCAAACCCAAACATGTTACCCCTTCTACTTTAAATTTATCTAGATCTCAAACTTTCACCCCACTTGTTTGCCATTATGGACCCACCCCAAACATGTTACCCCTCCTACTTTGAATCTATCCTTCTCAAACTTTTAAATCAAATGTTTGACATTATGAACCCACCACAACATGTTACCCCCTCTACTATTATCAAAGAAGATGGAGGCTGAAGATAGAAGCTTGTATATGTTTATAGAGTGATCATAGGGTTGTTGCTGATGGGGTGAAGTGTTTCAATTTGTGTGAACTTTGTCCCCTTTGAACAATTAACAAAGAAGATAGAGGCTGAAAGAGACAACAATGATCTGCTTTCCCCCTGCTTCTCATCCCCTCCCTGTCCCCTCTAACATGTCTAATGTTACTTTCTTGAAGATACAACGTAGAGTACACATGTGGCTCTAATGCAAGGCAGTTCTAATGAAGTTTTAATGTTCTGCTATTGTCATAAACAACTTCAAATAACTGTTGATTGGTGGCATTTGAAATTTTAAGCAAATTTTAACTTTTATTTGTAGGACACTCAAGATAATGATGAGCCTCGGTCTGAAGGATGCACCAGCTTGACTGAAGAGAGCCCATGAGATGGAGCGTCGTCATGTATTCAAATACTTTATCTTGTCACTACCTCAAGCTACTTGAGTTGTTCAACTTTATTATTGATTCAATACTAGGATAGTAAGGTATGTCTGATGTTTTAACTTTGATCTATTGTAAAAAGGTCTGTTTATGTCGATTCTCGTAAAAAACCACACCCACACTGGAAGAGCGTATTCACATTTGCTAACAGAGAATACTTATAAAAGCTATGAATTAAATCTGATTTAATGTCTTATTGCGTAAACAGATCTTTATTGTATGCAGTCTTGGGGCTGTTTTTGCTATGTAGCAGCGATGTAGCCAGGGTTGCTTCATTGGGGGAGGGGTGAGATGCACGGGGGAAATGCCTTTCATCGGGGGGCATTGCCATTCAGTGGGGGGGGGGGTGGGCAGAGACCACGTTTTTCAATGAATGTGGAGGCATGTGGAGGGGGAGGGACTGAAAATTTGCTGTTAAAATTTGCTTTGAACATTGCTGTTCATACTTTGTTATAATAGACCTATGTGCTGATGATGTTACGCTTTGTTTACATGTGGCTTTCTTATGGTGGGGACCAGGAAATGGGGGGCTACAAATTCAAAGCTTTCATTGGAAAACACATTATGTAAATAAAGTGTTACGTCATCAGTACAGGGGGTCTATTGTAGAGAGTTATATACGTTTTTAAAGATCAAATTGTCAAGTTGTGACACATAAGTTCTTTCTATGAACTCAAAAAGATCAAGAATGCTGCACACTGCAGCGATTATATCGAAGAGCATTCTATTACTTGCTGTTAAACGTTTGGCATACATGTGAAGCCTTGTAGTCAGATAGATGATTTAGTATACTTCACGTATGTAGCCTAGTCTTTGACAGTTATTCTTATGTAAACGGCATCAGTTGAGTTTAAGTTTATGCTAAAGGTACACTTAGATAATTAGTTTGGTTTTATTTTTTGACTGATAAATTTGGTTGAATTTGATCTTTTATAGTGCATTAAGGAAAGCTAGAAGCAAAATGTGCACAAACTCATTAGACCATTTCTGTAGAATCTAAACATACAGAAGCCTAAAGTGACCATCCATGTTTCCATATTTCCAAGTTGTTGCATCTTTCGAAGATCGTGTTATGCAAAACAAGTACTGTGAATCATTAAGATATCGTCTTGTGTAAATAAGATATCTTAGTTATGTTGGTTTCTTCCATTCCTTGATACATTTCTTGCAAATATAGAACGTTGATGGTCTTTTTTAAGCCTCTAAACAATTACTGAAGAAATTCTCTATGCATTAATTGGAGCCATTTTTGTCTGGTTCCCTGTCTCCAAGTCCTACTTGAACACTGATTATAATGATAGAAAACATGTACCAGTCTTTTTTCTTGCCATTATTTTGTTTCGACTCATAGCCTCTCTCTTACGATGTAAAATGCATGAAAGAACCAATTTCTGTGTTCTTGTGTTATAAGCTTTTAATGGAGAGTTATGTTGTGTGCTTAAAGCAGATGTAAATATAAGGAATTCAGTCTTCTTTTATGTAAAAAGGTATTAAAGTAGTTTTAAAAGCTAAAATGATGTTTAAAGGCTTATTTATTTGAAAAAAAATGCTTTTTCTTGATTAATTTTGATGAGTGTGAATGTGTGAGTGGTGTACAACACCATGGAAAGTTTAGAGAATGTGTTTCAGACCATTTCAAGGCACTGTCAAGCTGTAACTAAGCAATTTAGTGATTTTTAGCAGTAAAATTGTGATAAAATCTTTTTTTTTTTATTGAAAAAAATAATTCGAAAAATATTTAACGAGCGTGCGTTTCAGGTGATTTTAAAAAAATGAAAGACCGTTAATTATTTTTTTTCCGATTTTTTTTTTTTTATTTTTTTTCAAATATTTTTTTGAAAAATATTTAACGAGCGTGCGTTTCAGGCGATTTAAAAAAAATAAAAGACCGTTAATTTTTTTTTTTTTTTTTTTTTTTAAATTAAAAAAAAAATTAATTCTCGTCTTCCCTTTCCTTTCCTGCCCGGTCCACCTCCCCTCTCTCTCTCTCTCTCTCTCTCTCTCTCTTTCCCCTCCATCGTCCTCTCCGTGTCCACTCCTCCCTCTTGTGTATCTCCGCCATGTTGTCTCCTCTTCTTTGCGTCTTGTGGTCTTCCGTGTGTGTTCCTCTTGTGAGCGTGTCCTCTTCTTGTCTTGATCTCTTGTTCTTGTCCGTGCTTGCTTGTCCTTTGCCGGGGTTCGAACCCATGCAGGTCTTGCGATCTTGTTCCCTCACGTGCGTGCGCTTATCCACTAGGCCACCGCTTGATCCGGGACCGGCAATAATTTTTGGACCCGATATATATTAGATCGAAATGTCTTTCATTCACGTAAGCAAATACACATTCAAATATATTGGAAAGGGCGCCCTCTATCTTATTTTATTAGGGCGCCCTCTGTTGATATTATTTATTTTTCTCATTTATTTAATTTATGATGAGCGCCCTCTATTGACAGATTGTTGATTGTCAACTTTTTGGATAGAATGAAAAGATACGTTTTAAGAACACTTAATTAATTTGTCGATTTGTTTTTTCTTGAGAAATTATTTCCCAGATTCTAAGTATAAACTTAATTTTTAAATTAAATAATATTAAATGTAAAAACACCAAGCTGAATAACAGATGCAGTGAGAAAGTATTACTTTTGTTTGAAAAGTACATATCATTTTATTTATTTTTAACCATGTGAGATATTACAAAATATGATATATTTTACAATAACATTAAAATGGGAAAGTATTTATTGTAAAGGTACACTTTAAAACTCTAGATAAAAAAAGTTTACCTTCACCACCAAATTAATGGATCAAGATTCTGTAAGTTATGTTCAAACTAAAAATAATTCAACACTGAGAATTAAAAAAAAGGCATCGAACAAGTACTAAGTTCATTGTACATAACCTATGATAGTTTGACACAGCTGATCAAAATAATTGAACTGGAAAAAACAGTACTGTGTGTTGTACCCAACAAAAACCAACAGCGTACCATTTTAGAAGTCCATGTGAAATTATCAGAGGGCGAGGGGGGGAGGAAGGGTGTTGCAGCGACTCAATGAGAGGAGGTATTGCTCTTGGCAGCCACTTGTCAAATGCATGTAAACGGTCACTCCCTCAGCACAAAGCTGTAATAGTAAAGCATCTTCAATGCAGAATGCAAGATCATTATTCAGAGTCTTTACTATCATTCTCAACAAAAGTCAAGAGGGCTGAAGAACTGTAGCAGAGTCTTTGCACATTATTAACCTCAAATCAGCAATGAATTCTACACAATGTCAGGTGAGGTATGATCCAATGGTTGAGGGTCCAAACAGTGTTCCTTTCTTCTTTTGGATTCACAAGATCCACAGTAGTCCGTTGGGGTGGACATCATTCCTTTCTCCTTGGTGTTGGTGGACAGCATGTCTACAACCAAAATGATGTAAAAACATTTGTCAAATTTTACTTGGCATCAACTTGACGAGGAAAAAAAGTTCAAAAATATAAAACAAGGAAAAAATCATGTTTAACAAAAGGAAAAATAATTACAAAATTTTACGTGAAAATGCATAAAAAAAGTTGCTCCCCAAAAATTGAACCAACTACGAATATTGACTCTGTGTGAAGAACAAAATTATTTTTTTTACCAAACTGAAAATATTGACACTGCACAAAAAAAGAAGAAAAAAATTCTCAATGAACAAAAACATGCAAAATTTAACCTGACACTACACACACAAAATGTTTCTCGCAAAAATTTAACAGTTTGAAAATACTGACACTGCACCCCCAAAAATGTTTCTCAAAGAAAAAAAACTGAAAAATTTAACCAGACACTACCAAAAGAAAAAATCTCCCAAAAAAATTAACAAAGTTGAAAATATTGACGCCGCACCAATGCTTCTACCCCATCATTTACAACAAGTGTCTTCCAAGCCCCTGGTCATAAAATTATAAAAAAATGTTGTGCACCTAAATTTAGTTCAGGTGGATTAAATTGGGGTCAGAGTTGGAAATTGGGTTAGGGTTAGAGTTGAAAATGGGGTTAGGGTTAGGGTTGAAAATGGGGTTAGGGTTAGGGTTGAAAATGGGGTTAGGATAAGAGTTTGAAATGGGGTTAGGGTTAGGGTTGAAAATGGGGTTAGGGTTAGAGTTGGAAATGGGGTTAGAGTTAGGGTTGAAAAATCGGGTTAGGGTTAGACTTGGAAATGGGGTTAGGGTTAGGGTTGAAAATGGGGTAAGGGTTAGACTTGGAAATGGGGTTAGGGTTAGGGTTGAAAATGGGGTTAGGGTTAAACTTGGAAATGGGGTTAGGGTTAGGGTTGAAAATGGGGTTAGGGTTAGAGTTGGAAATGGGGTTAGGGTTAGGGTTGAAAATGGGGTTAGGGTTAGACTTGGAAATGGGGTTAGGGTTAGGGTTGAAAATGGGGTTAGGGTTAGAGTTGGAAATGCGGTTACTGTTAGAGTTACGAAATGGCATTAGGGTTGGTAATGGGGTCAGGTTTGGAGATCAGGTTAGGGTTGATTTGGAAACGTGGTCTGGGTAAGAAATAGTGTTTGGATTAGAAATGGGGTTAGTGTAAGAGCTGGTAAAGGGGTTGGGATGGAAATGGGGTTAGGGTCGGAATAGTGTTAAGTTTGGGTTGGGTTATGCTTTAGGGTTGTGCTTTTCAAGCATTAAAAAACCTAGCAATCTTTGAGATTGCAATAAACATATTACATGTATATTTCAAGAAACATACTTAGAAGAGTTTGCGGGGATTCTAAATCATTTTACCTCCCAGCCTCAATTTGGTTACATGAATTTCAATTGGATAAGAAGGTGGCTGTACCCTGTATCAAGTTTGAGTCTAAACAGCTATCAGCTACAGGAACAGTTTACCTAAACCTTGTCTGCCTTATGCCAAGTAATGACAGGATAGATAAATTAATCTAACATGATTGATGTTTACTCACCATGGTGTGGAGATTTACTGTTGATATTCTGAAGTGTGATTTATGATTGTCTCTCAATAGGATTGCCAGGTACACCACAAACCTGACAAAATTAATAAAAAAGAAGAGGCATTCACAAAAGGTACAAAAAACATTTGTTTAACTTTTTTTTGTGAAATTGGTCAACAAACTTTTGACTAATTAGCATCACCTGTTATTGGACAGCCATATCTCCAAATGAAAAACACCTGCATAGATAAACTTTACATCACTTAAATAAAATCAACATTATATCAACTACCACAAAAAAATATGTAAAACTATGTGTATTTTTCAAAATGCGTAATTTTTTTTATTCTTAATATGTAAGCAACATTTACAGAAAGATTTGTGATAGTTTTACAGTTTTTTGTTGTTGAACATAACATAGCAAGGACAAGAAACACTGAAAATGTATGCATTGTACATACATGTAAAGAATGTATGTACAGTGTGAAGATGAAATTCCAGGCCTGTGTGAACCTTGCCCGTTTATTTATGAATAATTCATTATTTGGAAATGAAAACAACTTATCCTTGATAGAAGTCTACATGTCTCCTTTAACACGGCATTTCTTATCACACGATCCACAGACAGCAGCATCATTTCACCCTGGATCTTGTATAGTTCATTTGTCCACACATGAATCAGATGACACCACAAGACTCAAAAGCGAAGACTGTCATGTTTGATTGAGCTGAACTCTGCAGCATTCCAAGTACAGAGCTTGAATATAGTACAGATCCTTGTATGCAGAATGTCAGGTGCTCTAAAATATTATGATCCGTAATGCAGAATATCAAAAGTCATACAATGTTATGTCAGGTTAGCATTCATTACTGCAGAATGTCAGGAGACACAGGGCTTGTTGCATACCATTCTACAAAATGTCTACAGAGCTGGTCTGTCAAACATTTTGTTTCTTCTTAACGATCAGCAGGAAGGACACACCATCACCTGCAAGTTAAAAACAAAATGCAAAACTGAATATAAAATTAACGAAATTTGCCCAATTTATAACATATTTCTGTTGGTTACAACATACAAATGACCTTTGTGAAAGTTTAAGATGTGATCGAAATACACGTTAGCTTTGAAATTGAACTTGTGTAATATGTCTTGACTGCAGTCGTTACTCATTGACATTGTCTCTAAATTATGTTTTAGGAGTGCATGTCAAAATTGCCCTTAAACCCTCGGAGCAGACAGAATTATTCTTACTTATTATTTTTTCACCACCCATGACCCAGTCTTTTAGGTCAATAACCCACCCTGCAAGCCCAAAGCTGTTTTAAATTACTGTGGGGGTGAATTGGAGTGCCTGCCAAGACTTAAACTTTTGTTTTTTACATTGTTTTCACAAATTGCATACCCTTGTGCTAAGGGACATCCTTGGCACAAGGGTCAATCAGTTACTGCACTGAGACAGGTGGCTGCTGTCCTTCTAGCCCCATACATTGTGCCAATACGCTGGACTCCCTCCGCTTCTTGGCCCAACGAACCCTGTCCTCTAGGACCAGACATCAACTTTCAAATCGAGACTTGATTTGAGGCAAATTTATCCCTCAATGATCGGTCGGTCGTTGCTGTCAGACATGTCAGACTCACATACAGAGTCTGGAGAAGATTTCCGCACGATCCTTCGTGCGATAAATCCTAGGCTTTTGCTGGAATTTTATGTCAAATCTTGGTGATATAAGCCCATGATTTGACATGGTGATATAAGCCCGAGATTTGACATGAAATTCCAGCAAAAGCCTAGGATTTATCACACTGAGGATCGTGCGGAAATCTTCTCCGGACTCTGTCTGTGAGCCTGACAAGTCAGACAGCAACGACTGACCGATCATTGAGGGATAAATTTGCCGAAAAAAGTAAGTCTCGATTTGAAAGTTGATGTCTGGTCCTAGAGGACAGGGTTCGTTGGGCCAAGAAGCGGAGGGAGTCCAGCGTAATGGCACAATGTATGGGGCTACTGTCTTTCAACACTCCTTACTCTGCTGCAGCAGTTAGGGTCTGGCCAATAGGAGTCTACAGGCTTGTGGGGTATACCAGGGGTGAGGATTGCATGGAATCTTGGCCTTATTGGCCATTGAAAAAAATTTATGACCTCATTTGGTAAAACATGGACCATTTTTTTACCTTCCTGCTGCTGGTATGCGGTGCGCTGGTCCTATGGGCTGGTTCCGCGTACCAGTTAATTTTGCAACTCCGGTTGCCATATTTGTTGCAATACTGTTTGAATGGGATCTGAGTTACGGTGAGAATTTATCACTTTTTACAAAATTTTAGTTTGCGGAGTGGATTTTCTGGACCCGTGCAACGCTCAATGAGAGTTGAAAGAACACATAGAGCCTAGTTTTGGCGAGATCTGATTTCAAAAAAGAACTGTAGCCATGTAAACGTGAAGGGCAGAAAGTTTCGAATAGGATTTTGTATATGTTACTCTATGAGGTTCGTGGACACGATAGCGGAACGAACCTCATAGTCGTAGTTCTACACGAACCTCATACTAGTACTACGAGTACCCGCTGACACCAGGGTTTTTAAACTTGTTTGAGTGATGTAGACAACAAAGGACCTAATAACTATTTCCTGCCATAGACACGGTCAAACTAAACATTAATATTTGTACTTACCGGGGTTAGCAGTGACAACATTTCAAATTTGAAGATACATGTGCGCAGACGAATTATGACAGTTCTGATGTTGTTTACCTAGTATTAGTAAATGACACTAAGGTAGACTGCGCCGCGCTGTCACATTCACAACACTCCCCTACTCTTTCCGTCAGTGGCCTCTTGAGGGCGTCAGAATGAAAAACTAACTAAATTTAAATTATAATTTAATTCAAATTATTTTTTTTAAGTGTATGATTTTTTACGAATGTGTCTAATTTAACAGGTGCAACTATGCCTATGGCTACCGGCTAAGCTTCAAAAGCCAAACTTATAGCTCATCCAATAATCATATTTTTATATCTAAATCAACTTAACCGAACCTGGACAAAATGGTACGGGGCCTTTTTGATGTATGTGAATCTGTAGTCATTATTGCATGATGCAGGCAGGGAACACAACAATTGCAGTGACAGACTAAGCAGTGGTATCTTTTCACAATAATCTTCATAACTCAACACTCATCAAATAAGAGTTCTATAAATAAGCATAACTTCACAAGATTTTCGATGGAATTTTATTAAAAAAACAATAAATTTTTAATAAGTTTGGTGTTTTTGTACTGAATCTATTTTTTCCAAACTCTTACTGCTTCACTTTGGAACTCACCTTTTTCCTCTTTTCTGTCTGCCATAAAATTAAAAGACAAATTCAAAATTTAAAACTTCTGTTTGAAATTTATTCTTTTAACCCCCTCCGCCCCTCCCCCTTTTTCAAGTTCTTTATCAGTGGCCTCTTAAGGGCGTCAGAATGAAAATTAATTAAATTTTAATATTTATAATATATGATTTTATACGAATGTGTCTAAATTAACAGGTGCAACTGTGGCTATGGCTACATCACTTAATAAACCGACTAAGCTTCAAAAGCCAAACATAAGCCCAGTTCACTTAATAATCATCTTTATCATATCAAATTCGACTAAATGTAACCAAACCTACACTGGAAGGACAAACGTCGTCTGGGGCCTTTTTGATGTATGTGAATCTGTATTCATTATTGCATGATGCAGGCAGGGAACACAACACGTGTAGTGACATGCTTAGCAGTGGTACCTTTTCACAAGACATCATCCAGTAGGCCACGCCCCTTGACAAATTGACCAATCACAATGCGTGATTTAAGGTCCGACAAATTACCGCCATTTAGTCCGACATAACTTTTTAATTTGTGTATTGCTTACTACAGACTTTTCGTTGACTTTACTTTTGTTTCGTATGTACAGGGCAATTCTTTTACAAACGCGAGTTTTATCCTTAATCATGGTCAAGCGGTGTTTATATTTTAATTGTAACTCTGACTTTCGATACCCTGACAAGAGAGGAAATGTAGATTTTTGGCCTTTTCCAAAACCAAAGTCCTACGGAGAGAAGTGCTTTCGATGAACATGCAACATGATGCCAGGCTTCCTATATACATGTACATCCATCATGCGGCGATCGTGACACGTTGTGTGTGGTTGCTGGGTCGTTACTATGGTGGGCGTGGCCTACTGGATCGGTGTATTATCATTCATATCTCAAAACTCATCAAATAAGAGTTCTATAAATAAGAACAACTTCACCAGATTTCCAATGGAATGTTATTTAAACATTATTTTTAATAAGTTTGGTGTTTTTTATCGAATCCATTTTTTCAAACTATATACTGCTTCACTTTGGAATTCACTTATAAATCCCTCTTTTTTTGCCTGCCAGAAAATGAATAAATAAATTCAAATTTAAGACTTCTCTTTAAAATTTACTCTTTGAACCCCCTCCACCCCTCCCCCTTTTGAAAGTGTTTTCCATCAGTGGCCTCTTGAGGGCGATGGAATGAAAAATTAAAAATAATTTAACTATTTAAAATGTCTGATTCTTTTACCAATGTGTCTAACTTAACAGGCTATGGCTACATCATTTAAACCGGCTAAGTTAAAAATCCATACTCAGTTCACCTATTTATCATCTTTATCATATCCAATTCAACTAAATGTAAACAAACCTACAATTGGAAGGACAAAATAGTCTGGGGCCTTTTTATGCTTGTGAATCTGTATTTATTACTGCATGTTGCAGGCAGGGAACACAACAAACGTAGTGATAGACTAAAAGGTGTTACTTGTGAGCAACTTTATCAATATTGGTAGGCTGATCACAGGCAACAAAGGATCGTACAAAAAGAGACAAATATATTTATCCGAAATTTTGAAAAATTTAATTAATCACTTCTCAAATGAGAAAAACCATCATTCAGAAGTCCCCAAAATAAAAATGGGTGAAAAATAAACAATTAGTCCATTTACTGATTTCATACCAACACATTTTTTCATCATGACTCAAAATAATTTATTGGAAGATGTATTATGTTACAGACAATATCTAACAAAGGGATTGTACAACTTTACTACTTAAAGAGTAGTTGCCCCCCCCCCCAAAAAAAAATAATAATAATAATAAATAAATAAAAATAAAAAAATAAATAAAAAAATAATAATAAATAAATATATACAAATAAATAAATAAATAAATAAATAAATACATAAATACATAAATACATAAATACATAAATACATAAATACATAAATACATAAATACATAAATACATAAATACATAAATAAATAAATAAATAAATAAATAAATAAATAAATAAATAAATAAAAAATAAATAAATAAATAAATAAATAAATAAATAAATAAATAAATAAATAAATAAATAAATAAATAAATAAGTAAATAAATAAATAAATCAAAAATTAAATAAATTAATAATTAAATAAATAAAAAATAACAAAATAAAATTCAGGCAAAGCTAAGAAGAAAAAAACCCGGAAATACTTTTTTTTAGAAATTGGTACAATTTGTGTTTCGATCTGTGTACAATTTCGGAAAAATACAAGAATATTTTACTCATCAAGTAATGAAGGAATATTTTGTTCTTCTCTCACCCTATCACAATAATTTTTCATTTTGGTGAATATTAATAAAACAACTTATAGGAAACAAAATGTACTAAATATAAATCCAGACGAATTTCAAGTCAAACTGAAAAAAACCTTTGCCAATAAAATGAGCGTAAAAAGGCCACAACATTTCCTTAAAATATTGATAAAAAGTCTTGAAAATGTCATTTTAAATAGTCATCAACTGCAGAGGAAAGTGCCAGAGTACTTAAGGCTTTGCACTGTGTTTTTTTAATATTCAATGGTACAGCTGAAACACCAAAAAAACAGGAAATCATCTGCTTAGCAGAAACGTTGCATGCCTGCTTTGAATAGAATGAAAATTTCTGAAATAAAAATATTACTAATCAAGGCACTTGATTACACATCTTTACAATAATATTGCATTAATTTTCTCTGAAATTAATTCTTAAAATCATAACGTCAGTTTAAAACTGTTGATTACTTTGTCAACATAAATGAAAACTATTCATGTTCCAATCTAACATTTTCTTTAAGCTAAAATGTAGAGTTTATGTTACTGAATCAGTCAAAAATAATGTCCATTCTTTTGTTTACATACTGTAATAACACTCACAGAGTCCATTACAGAATAAGGTGGTTTTAAGGGGCAATTTTTTTAGTGACCTAGGGAGTAACGCAAGTGGCCCCTGGTCCCATTTTGTATACCAAAGATACTACAAAGCAGGAGCTTGGGTACCAGGCAGGCACTATTAGTGTGGACATCTCTAGCCAGCCAAATATGGGTGATGGTACAGTAATGTACTACATCACCATGAAAAAAGCACGAGACAGTGCACGCGAAGTTAAACTAGTTTACTTTTTGAAACAAGACTAATATTAACTCCTGGTTATTCCGCCCTCTATACTGAACTAATAATGTTACAACCTAAACGCCTGGAAACAAGACTATCATTAACTCGGTTGTAGCGCACCCTGTAAATTCTAATCTAGAAAAGCCATCAAAATTTATCGTCGGTTACTTAGGACTAGTTGCCAACAAAGGGGGCTAGATCAATAGTTTCCAAAGTTGTTGGGCCCAGGGTAGTGCGTCCATAATTTGTGCATTTCCGCCAACAGAGGGTTCCCACGACTGTCGAGTTATTCAGCAAAGTCATGATTTAACCCCCCCCCCCCGAAAAGTTGCTGTCAACACAGTCTAGATACATTGCCATTTGTATACAACACCCCCTCTGTTGACTATACTTCAATGTGAATGCTACTGTGCGGCGCCCCTTTTGATGGGCTTGACCACCCCCCCTCCCCCAATCCATTAGCCAAATTCATGTCATGTATTATGCAAGTTTATTATAGTTACCTTTGAGCGCAACATACAGTTAGATTCACAAGCACTTGGTTTCCCATTTATTTATTCTATATGTTTCAATCAATGGTAAATATAATAAACTAGTTGTACTCTGAGGCAGGAAATAAAACACAAGAGACCATAATTGTTTATTGAGCTGTTTCACACAAAAAAAACAAGATTATGCCATTCTCATTCATAGAAATCACCCTTGAGACAAGCAAATGACCTGTTTCTTCGCAGTAACATGTATTTTGGGTTGCTTTTGGAGCTTTCTTGGATTGATAGTTCATCTGTTTATCTGCACTTCACCCTTTTTCATTAGCATTTTCTTTTTCTAACTTGGGTTCATCTGTAAGGCCAAAATAATCCATCTGAAATATTGTTTTTGTAGCTGTTGACTTTTTTTTAGCAGATCATAATATATACCTTCACATTTTAGGGAGACATCATTATAAGAACAAAGCAATACACAAGTTTGTAGATGCCCCCTGTTTATGTACAAACGGGTCATTTCGAAATGAATAAAGCATAATCAATACTTCATACTGAGTATTCAGGCATGCAAAGCAGTTTGTCAAAATAAAAGGATAAGGTTCGAGGTACAGCAAGACTTTGTGCTGTGTGTTTTAGTTTTCAGTAACATTAGGGCGTACAGTTGAGAACGAAGTCAGCTCATGACCAGAAAAGTTGCATGCCTGTGTATTAAAATTAATACACTATTTAAAACTATTGCATTTTCAGGCATGCATACAGCAACCGCATTTGTCACAAAAGAACTTGCCAGGCCACAGCAAGACTTGTATTGTTTTTTGTTTTTATTCAGTGGCAGTATAGCCAGAGATGGGAAACCAGAAATGAGCAAGTTAGCTGATAAACCTCAAAACTTGCATGCCTGTATATTATTTACGCATAGTTACAAACTATTGTTTGTGGGTCATTCCACCAAGTTGGACACAGTTTGTGACATTTGTATGACGTCTGCATGATTTTAGTCCTGCCCCATTTCTGCTTTATTTAATCACTGACTATCACAACAAACGTTTTGCCTGGTTCATTTTGTACCTTGTAGTTAGTGCTTAAAATGAATTTGCACAATTATGTATTTGAGTGTTGAAAAATTTGAAAAATAAAATTCTGGATGTAACACGGACACGGTGTTCATGTTACATCCAAATGACACATTTTTCATAATAATTTCCATTAAAATAATTTTATACTTCAAACATTTTCACATACAAAGGAGAATGTTGTATGAAATAATTGAGTCAAATAAATGATTTCTTTCCATAATATGGACAAATGTTGCACAAAAATCACACTGTGTCCCAACTTGGTGGAATGACCCATATTCAGGCATGCACACAACTGCATTTGGTCGTAAATTAAAGAGGAAAGTGCCAGGCACACAGGAAAGCTTTGCACGTTTTTTCGATTTTTAGTGGCGGTATTGCTAGCTCATCAGCCGGGACACCAACAAATGAGGACTCAGCTGCTGACCTGAAAACTTGCATGCCTTGCAAAATTACCAGTTATTGTATACTTAGCCATGCACGCATCCGCATTTTAATTTGTTAAAGCGCAGGAAAAGTGCCAGGCACAATACTTTTTACTGTGTTTTTCAAATATCAGTGGCAATAAGTACATACAGCTCAGAAATATGAAAAAATTAGGAAATCAGCTGATAACACAACAAGTTGCGTGGCTGTATATTAATACATTGTAAATTGAATTAACTTAAATAAATTATAATGTATAAGTGCACCATTGCAAGCAGTTTAATTCATTTGGTTCTAAATTTCTCCAATGCCATCCTGGTAAGGTTAGTCTAAAGCAGGGAAACCACGTGCAGGTCCCAGGATACCAGCCCCACGACGCTTTCCGTATCATTGGGGCCATCGTACTCCTTTCGAAGCGTCCCAACCGCCACCCCGAGAACCAGGGCAGTCCCCTCAACATACTAACGCGGTCCCTGGCCCCACGGCCTAGACCAGGGACTACTCCCGTTCGGCCAACCATAATTGTGTTAACACCAACCATCTCAAGAGACGCTTGATGCAACTTTAAGATCAACCACCAGCTGTTACCCTGGCCAGAAGTGGAACCCCACAAGCCACGTGCAAGTGTCCAGGTCCCTTTTCGCATATATTCGGAATTCCCGTGATTACGCCGCACATTCCGAATTAATCGAATCTCCGCCCCACCAATAGACGCTTTTCGTATCTTAGGGGCCTTCATACTCCTTTCGAAGCGTCCGGTCCGCCACCCCGAGAACCAGGGCAGTCCCCTCAACGTACTAACGCCGTCCCTGGCCCCACGGCCAAGACCAGGGACTACCCCCGTTTGGCCGACCATGATTGTGATAACACCAACCATCTCAAGAGAAGCTGGATGCACCTTTAAGATCAACCACCAGCTGTTACCCTGGCCGGAAGTGGAACCCCACAAGGCACGTGCAAGTGTCCAGGTCCCTTTTCGCATATGTTAAGAATTCCCGTGATTACGCCGCACATTCCGAAATTAATCGAATCTGTCCGCACCACCACTCGAATCCGTCTGCACAACCAATCAAATTCGTCCGCACAACCAATCGAATCTCTGCACTTCCAACAATCTAACTTTGCTGTCAAAGCATATTACGAAAAATCTCCAATTTCATGCAAAATTTGCATGTGTACAATTGCTTGCAATGGTGCACTTATTTACAACAATGTAATGTTAAATGTATAGTGCTGCAAAAACAGCCCACTAAACGACGATTACAACAACAAAAACACAAGAATTTACAAACTTTGCCTCAGCCTTGAACATCTACGTGTTGGTGAGAAGACATTCAGCCAATGATATGCACTTGTAGCTCAAACATCTACATTTTGGATGGGTAGATCTCATCGGAGAAGAGCAAGCCTTTCTACCAGGGAAAGAAATGGAAGTTAGTAAAAACATGTTAACACATAATAATTCCTTTGAATTCAACAGATCAATACTAAAAGAATAGAAGCAGAGAATAGATCATATTTTTAAGATAAAGAGGTGTAAAACCAGATTTATTCTCCTTGAAAGAGATTAAGTTATGAGGTCCTTTTGGGAAACAGACATTCCAAAGGGCAGGTATATTTTGTAAAGTTACGATGAGTGCTTTTAAAAGCATTAAATAACTTTGTGATTGATAACTCTCTTTTGAATGCGCAAAATTTTCTTTTTTTCTTTTTTTCTTGCAGAATCACACAATCAAGTTACTTTTACACACTACATCAAATACCAAAACAAAGTGTGTCTTTTTCTTCAAGATTTGGGCATAAAGATCAATAGTTATATCAAGGGCAAACCTAACAGTTCAAACAGGAATGACTTGAATTTCTTTTCTTTTCATAAGACTCAAATTGTACATCACAAAGAGTTTAAAACCAAGTTATTTTAAACTTCAAATTTTGTGCATCAATCTACTGATGGAAATTAAGTGATGTTTAATTCTTGCATACTGTTAAGACAATTTAAGTTATGTTTCTGACAACCTTATTAACCAGTTGAAATTGGAAGATGTGAATACACACAAATGTTTGCCCTGCCTGGAAACGAAGTTTGGCTTGGGACGCCTTTATGTAATTTCAGACCAATGGAGCAAAGGTTGCCCAATCATTCAATTTCGGAGCATGCGTAGACCATACACACGCCGTGTAATGCTTCGTTTCACTCACAAAATGACAAAAAAGTATTGTGACTTTACTCGTATTTGGTGGCCATTCAGATGCAAATTTTGTGTAATCCCTGATTATAGACCTTTGTCTTTTTGTTCCAAGAAGGGGATTACATGGCATCAAGAGGCTTCCACTACTGCTCATTCATTGCATTTCGGCTCAATGGAGGTGAGTCAGAGTGAGTCGGCAGTTGAGCCATGGTTCGGTGTTTAAGTGGCACTCCTATGCTGTAGGTATAGCTAATGTTTTGCAATTCATGCAGCATGAATTTAACATTTTCTCGGTCGAGCAACAAAACAGACCATCCAACAAAGAGAATGTTATTTTCTTTGCATTGTCAAGTCAGTGTTTCTTTGTGCCAGTGGTACCCTCAAAGAAAAAATATTCTGGCAATTCAGCCAAAAGAATCCCCCCAGGGGGATGGGAAAAAAATAATAAAAATTCCTGGCAGCAACTGGTTAATTACTCTTTAGGAATTTACCTCTTACTGGAGATTGCAGCTGCTTTATCTTGGACATCTACTTGTTGGCGGGTGGATATCTTTGGAGACGATAAGGCTTCCTCTATACAAATTAAAACATTCAGTTTGTGATAAATTAATTTACCTCGAATGAAATGTGATTTTTTTTAAGGTTATCAATACAAGTTTTAAAAACACTTTCACTAATTCAATACAGAAAAAACTGATAAGCCAAGTTGCTTACAATTTTAAGAAGGAGTACTTCTTAACCAGTTGAAAACGGTGGATGTGAATACACACTAATGTTTCCCCTGCCTGGAAACAGAAGCTGTATAAAGATGCCATTATGTAATTTCGGACAACCGGACCACCGGTCATTCAACTGCGGAGCATGCACAGATCACACACACACACCGCCTAATGCATCGTTTCACCCACACAAGGACAAAAAAAGGTCTTGAATATATTTGCATTTTGTGGTAAATGAGAGGCCATTTTTGTGGAAGCCCTGATTATAGACCTTTGTCTTTTTGTTCCAAGAAGGGGGTTACAAGGTATCGAAAGGCTTCCACCATTGTTCATTTATCGTATTTTGGCTCAATGGAGGCTAGTCACAAGAGGGGCCGGCAATCAAGCCATGGTTTCATGTTTAGTGCCACTCCTATGCTGTATGTAACAGCCGATGTTTTGCAATTCACACTGCATGAATTTGACATTTTCTCGGTCGAGAAACAAAACAGACTTTCCAATAAAGAGAATCTTTGTTCTCTTGGCATTATCAAGTCAGAGTTTCTTTTTGCCAGCGATACCCTCAAAGAAAAAAGGTTCTGGCAATTCTGCCCAAAAAAGCCCGCCTGGGGGATGAGACAAATAGCAAAGAATCACGGCGGCAACTCAATGAAAGATGATTTAGTACAAATTTTTTAAAATACTAACCTTACGTGTGCAAACCGGATGTGGTATTTGATAAATGTGTGGTATGTGGTAAATGAAGATTAAATATGAATATCTGTTGTTTTGTTGCTACCCTATCTCCGGTAGGAACGTGTTTGGTAATAAATTTACCTGTTTGTAGTAAAGTCAGGTTTTAAGCCAGACTGCATGATGATAGTTGGGTCTCCGACATCTACTTTCTGACTGGTAGATTTCTTTTGAGACAGGCATACCTGTACATGTAAACAAAAACATAATTGTCAAATACATACAAGATGATATACTATTTAAACTGAAAGAATTGTACTCAAAGTGGTGTTCCAAAAACATGTTTTTAAATGTGATATGTAACAATACTATTGTAAAAGATATACATTTGTTTAAAGGTACTGTTGGACTGTATTTTGTAGTTTTGTTCCTATGAGCGATGGGGGGGGGGGGAGGGGGAGGGGGGGGCAGATTGCTTTTCAATCCAACTTACAGTGCCAGCTGTGCCAACACGATGGTCAAGCTAACACAAAAACTGGGGTGTGGTTTACATTGCAAACACTACTTCAACCAGTTGATGCTGGATGTCGTGTATACAGGAGCCAGCAAACAGATGCCGTTTAATTATGCCATTGTATAAAATTGGAATACCAAAACAAAGGTAGCCTAGACATTCCACTACTGAGCATGCACAGAGCACGCACAAAGAGGAAACATGGTTTTAATATTTCAACAATTTTCGACCATTCATACATCATTGTGTAATCCCGATTCCGGACCATTGTCCTTTTGTTCCAAGAAGAGGATTACGAGACATTGAGAGGCTTCCACCATTGTTTATTTACTTTATTTGGGCTCAATGGAGGTAAATCAGAGTGAACCAGGGATCCAGTACCAATCCTATACCCAAGGTTTGGCAATTCATGGTACATTGATTCGAGTATTTTTTGATAGACAAAAAAAAATCCAGGAGCTATAGAGAGAATCTTTGTTCTCTTGGCTTTGCAAGGTGAAGGTTTCTTTGTGCCAGTGGTACTCACAAAGAAAAATGATTCTGGCAATTTCAAGAAACTAATACTACTGTCAGGCTGGACGGGAAAAATTTAAGATTTCTGGGGGCAACTGGTTAAAGTACATATTTAACAAAGTTTACCTAGCATTGGATGGATATGATATTCGGAGTCAAACACTTTATCAATATTATAAAGTAATTTTTTGATGTACCAGTGAAATCACCAGCGGAGGACTCCCCCTTCACCCTAAACCCCTACCCCCTTGCCTCCCCAAATAGGATTAAAAAATTCACTTATGGTCGGTGTAATACATCAAAAGCCATCCGCTACCCCACACAGCCCACTATACTGAAGACAATAGGGGAAAAGAAAGAGAATGGTAATTTGCTTACTTATTCTATCCACCTTGGACATCTGCACAAGTAGCAGGTCGGTAGACGTTGAGCTGATGGTGCACTGTACATATATACCTCATATGTCTACTTAGTGGATCGGTAGACAACATTAAAGATTGGCATGCCTTTCTGTTGGCAGACAAACAATATGTAGTAGAAATTCAGATCTTGATGAAACTTTACTGAACATTTTCAGCTTTTTAAAGGCTGTAATTTAACCAGTAGCCGCCGGATGACGTGTAAACATGCGAATGTTTCCCCTGCCTAGAAACGGAAGCCGTGTAAAGACACCCTTGTGTAATTTTGGAATACTGGAGCAAAGGTCGCCCCCAGACATTCCACTGCTGAGCATGCACAGCATGCACAGACTATACACACGCCGTTTAACGCTTCGTTTTACCATAAAAAAAAATCCCTGATTCCAGACCTTTGTCCTTTTGTTCCAAGAAATAGATTACGAAACTTTGAGAGGCTTCCACCATTGTTCATTCAATGTATTTCGTACTTCGGCTCCATGGAGGTAAGTCAGAGTGTGCCAGGAATCAAGCAATGGTTCTGGGTTTAGTACTACTCATATGCCGTAGGTAATGGCCGAGTTTTTGCATAACAGCTGACATTTTCTCAGTCCAGAAAACAAACCGAACGATCCAATAAAGAGAATCTTTTTCTCTTGGCATTGTCAAGTAAGGGTTTCTTTGTGCCAGCTGTACTCAATTCTGCCAAAAGAATCCCGCCGGGGGGGGGGGGGGACTGGAAAAAAAAATAAAATAAAAAATCCTGGCGGCAACTGGTCAAGAGAAAGCATTCATCAAAAATCTAAATGTTATGAGGGAATTGAGGCTAACTTTAATTTTTCGTTTTCAGCAGTCATTTTTATGAATTTCATTACTATTCACATGCACACCAAAAAAACTTGTAAAATATAAAACACATTTTTGAAAGATGACCTTGAACTCAACAAACTAATAGACGTGTGTAAGAGGCCTGTAAAATTAGAAGAGATTCACAATACCTTGCATCAATAAAAACATATTAGGCTTGTTACTATCCATTAAAAAGACAAGACTTGCTGATACGGTTTAATGAATTAATCAAGTAAAAAAGCAAGCTCATGTAAAATGTAATCTCATTTACAACTGATCTAGAAATGTTTTTAGGGAACTTTTTAAAAGAAAAGCTCATAACTTATTACAAGCAATATGAATCTCTGCATTTTAGGGCAGATCTCTTATTTAAAACAACCGCTTGCCAATAAATTTACCTGGTTGTAGTGAAGGCAGGTTTTAAGCCAGACTGCATGATGATAGTTGGGTCTCAGACATCTACTTGTTGACTGGTAGATTTCTTTTGACGTAAACAAAAACCAAAAACAGTATTGTTAGATACATACAAGATCATAATATAATTTAATTTAAACTGAATGAATTTTACTGAAAGTAGTGTTCCAAAAACGTGTTTTAACTAACCGCTTACATTGTAAGTTTTGGAACTAGATTTCTTTGGATGTATATCTACCATTGACTTCATGTTTTTATTAGACCAACCAATCTAGGATTCAATAGTAGCCACATGGACATTTCTGGAAGTGTGAAAACTACACATTTAGATCAGTAAACTTGTTTTTTTTTATGAGAAGTAAACTCGATCAAGATAAAATCAATGGGAATCCATTGTTTAAAGTTATTGTTTACGGTAGTTACTATGGTAATGCTCTTGTCTTTGGGGTTTTAGACTCAAAAATTTATCAAATTAAAATCACTCATGGGAATCATGTATACTGTTACCATGGCGATGTTTTTATCTTTGGGGTTTTAAACAACTAATTACACCTCCATATTTGGATATCTCCAGTCCTTGAATGGTCTGTGAGTTTCCTTGACAGATTGTGGGGACACCTAGCGTTGCACGTAAAGAGCGCCACCAGCCTTATCATTTGTTCCTAAAACAAGAGATAAAATATTCAGGTTTAGCACTTTGTGACAGATCACTCTGTATTTTCACTTCAACGGTTAAGAGCAATCTAACAAAACTTGGATGTGATCCCTGACTAGATGGCATGCACGGGTCACACCAAAATGTCTGACCCCATCCTCTCTGAGTCAATTCATTTACCAAGTTGCGCATCATAACTATTTTTATTATTATTGTTGATGTTGTTGTTGTTGTTGTTGTTGTTGTTATTTTAACTAGGGATGTGATCTCAAGATATCTAGCTAAAACCCCTTCCTCTCTGAGTAATCCATTTACCAAGTTTAGCATCATAACTTGGGAGGTGATCCCTAGATATCTGACTAGCACCCGATCCTCCCTGAGTGATCCATTTACCAAGTTTAGCATCATAACTTTGGATGTGATCTCAAGATATCTAGCTAGCACCCCATCCTCTCTGAGTGATCCATTTACCAAGTTTAGCATCATAACTGGGAATGTCATCTCTAGATATCCAGCTAAACCCCTTCCTCTCTGA
Organism: Marthasterias glacialis; assembly: GCA_911728455.2. Taxonomy (NCBI): domain Eukaryota; kingdom Metazoa; phylum Echinodermata; class Asteroidea; order Forcipulatida; family Asteriidae; genus Marthasterias; species Marthasterias glacialis. Next base: position 35,415,898 of record OU452219.1, read on the forward strand.
GTAATCCATTTACCAAGTTTAGCATCATAACTTGGGAGGTGATCTCTAGATATAATAATAATAATAATAATAATTAAAACTTATATAGCGCCTTACATTAAAACTAAATCACAAAGCGCTTAACAACTAAAACAGAAATAATATGTATAAAACTACAGAATATCAAACTAAGAAACTATTTTAAAAAACTAAGTGAGATTAAAAATTTTTAGAAATATACAACAAAATAGCTGGAAATACATATCTGACTAGCACCCAATCCTCCCTGAGTGATCCATTTACCAAGTTTAGCATCATAACTTGGGATGTGATCTCAAGATATCTAGCTAGCACCCCATCCTCTCTGACTGATCCATTTACCAAGTTTAGCATCATAACTTGGGATGCCATTTCTAGATATCTAGCTAGCACCCCATCCTCTCTGAGTAATCCATTTACCAAGTTTAGCATCTTAACTTGGGATGTGATCTCCAGATATCTAGCTAGCACCCCGTCCTCCCTGAGTGATCCATTTACCAAGTTTGGCATCATACCTTGGGATTTCATCTCTAGATATCTGACTAACACCCCATCCTCTCTGAGTGATCCATTTACCACGTTTAGCATCATAGCTTGGGATGTAATCTCTAGATATCTAACTAGCACCCCATCCCCTCTAAGTGATCCATTTACCAGGTTTAGCATCATAACTTGGGATGTGATCTCTAGATATCTGACTAGCACCCCAACTTCTCTGAGTAATCCATTTACCAAGTTTAGCATCAAAACTTTGGATGTCATCTCTAGATATCTGACTAACACCCATTCTCTCTGAGTGATCCATTTACCAAGTTTAGCATAGCTTGAGATGTAATTTCTAGATATCTAACAAGCACCCCATCCCCTCTAAGTGATCCATTTACCAAGTTTATCACCATCACTTGGGATGTGATCTCTAGATATCTAACTAGCACCCCATCCTCTCTGAGTGATCCCTTTATTAAGTTAAGCATCATAACTTGGGATGTGATCTTTAGATATCTAACTAGCACCCCATCCTCTCTGAGTAATCCATTTACCAAGTTTAGCATCATACCTTGGGATGTGATCTCTAGATATCTGACTAGCAACCCATCCTCTCTGAGTGATCCATTTACCAAGTTTAGCATCATAACTTGGGATGTGATCTCTAGATATCTTACTAGCACCCCATCCTCTCTGATTGATCCATTTACCACGTTTAGCAATGCCATAACAAGCACCCCATCCCCTCTAAGTGATCCATTTACCAAGTTTATCATCATCACTTGGGATGTGATCTCTAGATATCTGACTAGCGCCCCAACTTCTCTGAGTAATCCAATTACCAAGTTTAGCATCATAAGTTTGGATGTGATCTCTAGATATCTAACTAGCACCTACCCTCTCTGAGTGATCAATTTACCAAGTTTAGCCTCATAACTTAGCGTGTGATCTCTAGGTATCTGACTAGCACCCCATCCTCTCTGAGTGATCCATTTACCAAGTTTAGCATCATAACTTGGGATGTGATCTTTAGATATCTAACTAGCACCCCATCCTCTCTGAGTCCTCCATTTACCAAGTTTATCATCATAACTTGGGATGTGATCTCTAGATAACTTACTAGCACCCCATCCTCTATGATTGATCCATTTACCAAGTTTATCATCATCACTTGGGATGTGATCTCTAGATTTCTAACTAACACCCATCCTCACTCAGAGAGGTTTAAATATTAAACGGTCCTGCTTTTAGGCGGGGCTAGAAAATCAGCCTGGACTACTAGTAATTTAGCTTAGTGAATCAAGGGGACTTCTCTAACTTTACTTCACTGCCACAGAGTGAGTAGTTATCATAAGCAAGTTTTTAAAGATTATATACAAAAATCCAATGTCTGAACATAAAGTAATGAAATTAAAAATGAAAGTAATGGGAGACTTTGTACTGCTAGGTGGCAGCAGACTCACCAGGTAAATTACCATTGTTTGCGTAGTTCTGAGCATTCGCACATTTCCAAGAACAATGGAATTACTTCATAAGTCTGCTGCCACCTAGTGTCCTCAAAAGTCTCCCATTGAATTATGATGCATGATTTCCTACTGTTGTAAAAGTAGGCTGATGGGCAAGAAACCTAATGGGAGGAGTCAACAGCAATCACTAAACAACCTCATCTTGGAAGGGAGAGGCACATATGACACCATGAAACGCCTAGCCCAAGACAGACTTCTATGAGGGCAGAATACCCAAAGAGAGAGAGAAGAAATTTCAGTACCTCTCTCTAGCTGGCGAAGATTGCTCCAGTAAGTCCATACAGCGACGTCTGATTTATCATCTCAGCAGTTTCTGAGAACTTGTCATCAGGGTAGACGTAGACAGTGACAAACGGGACCAAAGATTCCTTCTCATATGAGCTTCTCATTTGGAGCATCTGTCTCAAAGATGGTTGGCTCCACATAATACCCCTTGCTGCAAAACAACAAAAATATTACATCTTTAAAGGTAAATTATAGGATTGGTGCATCTGATCGTGCATCTTTGTCTGATTCGATACATACAAAAAAAAAATCGAAACCCGTGAAAATATGGGCTCAACCTGTCATCCGAGTCAGACGAAAATAGTGAAAAACCGTGCACACTTTTCAGCATTGTAAACACATTGGTGTACCTCATGTCTTGGGTAGAATGCCTGGATTACTATCCACTAAACTTCAACATGGTGTGTATGGCTAAGGTGCACATATTGGTGTACCTCAAGCATGTCAAGTCTTGGGTAGAGTACATGGATTACTACCCACTAAACTTCAACACTGTGTCTTCGGCTAAGGTATGCTAATTGGTGTACTTCAAGTCTTGGGTAGAGTGCCTGGATTACTTTCTTTTAAAGATTACATGCCTGTTAAGCAACAAAGCTTTTCAGATTTTAATATTGCAATCCCTGTCATTTTGTTTGTTGTTGATGTTGTTGTTGCTTTTCCTTTCTTATTTATCAAGGAAATCAAAATGTGCTTTGTCCATTTCAAAAGACCTACCTGTTTTACAGCAAAATGTTTATTATCCACGATGTCTGCTGGAGAAAATGTTGATAAGTATTTTGTAGAGGTCAAGTGGCTTTTGTCAACGATCTCTCATCATCACGATACGGCTTGCCACATTTACATTCGATGAGGTCGGTGGTTGTGTCACTCCCCGCCCATCGCATATGGCTGGTTGGTTGTTGGTGGCTTGCAACCACTATGCCATCCACAGCATCAGAGAAAACACTTTCACCTGTTAATATGTCATTAACAAAATTGACAACACTATAAAATTCAGTTTTTAAAATTTAAAATGAAAACAGCCCTCTTAGGATTATAATTATACAGCTTACCCCTAGGTGAGAGGCACCCCACCCCCCAGCACACACGGGCAACAAGACACACAAATCACTATCATAACTATTGGCCGACCTCGTAAGTTATGGAATTTTCTTTACTCTCCCACATTTTGGACAAATTTTGTTTTTAGCAAGGTCCCAATTGGTTTTGTTCTCAAAAGCAAAGTGAGGTCGTCCTCACTCTGTCAAAACAACTGCATGGATTCCTTTTTCAAAGGGTAGACAACCAACCCTCAAACACATACATATATACATGTGTATATTGCACGCTCCTGATGTTTTTTAAACTGCCTGGTTTGAATATAATTACTTACTTGGTTTTGCATTCGTGACAGGGTAAAAGCAGTTTGTTACCAACCCAAACTGCTGGGTATCATAGACACACTGGTGGACTGTCATCTGTTTGGAAACATCACAACGCACGACTAACTTAAATCCTGTCAGGTGAGATGTCAGGTTTTTTGATGTGGATGCTTCCCAACACCAACTTCAACTCATCTGCTTCCCGCTCCTTAGCATTTAAATAAACATTCATCTGAATTAAAGTTTGACAAAAAAAAGTGTACAAATAAAGAATGACAAATATACCTGACCATCAAAATTAATTGTTTTCTATTAAAAATAATCAATACTCCGAAAAAAGCCGGGCACTTCCAGCGGGGTTTATATGAGGTCGTTCAGAGCGACAGTTTTGATTGACGTCAGCGCTTGAATGCCTAAAAGGTTTGGATGTGCAGTTGATGGATCAAAGTGCCTGTTGTAATATTGAGTGCTGTAATAATCACGAGTGATGATGATCATTTGCACGCCCAAACCATTTAGGCATTCAAGCACTGACGTCATTCCAAACCCTAACTCTGAACGACCTCTCATATGAACTCGAGCACCGGGAAGTGTACAGCTTTCTTTGGAATCTGATTATTTTTAAAAGAAAACAAAATAATTTGTATGTTTAAGGTACATATGTTATTTGTATTTTTGCCCGGACACCGGTTTAGAGTGGGTTCGTGTAAATGCTTCATATTTTTGTCCTCAGCCAAATTTTAATCTTTTTTTTTTAATTAAAGGACTAGGTGAGCAAGTAACAAAAAAATATCAAAAAGTTTTCCCAAAGGCCTGTTGCCATGGTAACGGGCTATTTTGTGTTTTGGGCATTTTGGGGTCTCAAAAACTGTTTTAGCTTATTTTTAAAACACCACCAAGCCAAAATGCAAAATTATGTCATAAAAACCGATTATATCATTACAAAGTATCAACCTTGCCCTTACTTCAGTTTTTTAAAAATCTTTTAAATACCACCCTCATGCTATTTTTAGAATATGCCTTAAACTTAAAAAAAGCACGTTTTTAAAACTTGCAAAATCCCCCCCCCCCATAGTGTGGGTAGGGTCTACGAACGAATACTTACCTGTAGAGCGAATTACTACAACTGCATATTCCCTATGCGCCGCTAGGAAACGATTAAGACTTTTTTTAACCCTGCAGTTTTTTTTTCAAAAACTGAGCAATACATATGCAGAACCCTGGCAGTAAAAAACTGCCACCGTACAATACGTGAATTCGAGCATCATACTACTACAAAAATAGATCCCAAGAATTCACAACTTCTTTCAGAGGGTCCAGATAGTGTATATAAATCCTACAATAGGTTTCCCTTATCTGTATTTAAAATTAGTCTGAAAAACACATGTTCCTGCCAGTACACAAACACAGAACACTGTCAGTCAACAACTGACACTATGTAATGGCGTGCACATGGGCATTATACTGCTACACAAATAGACCCCAAGCACGACCAACTTCTTTCAGAGGGTCCAGATAGTGTAGAACAATTCCCATAATATATTTACCTTTATCTGCGGGCCCTAATTCTAACTAATCTGACGAACACATGTCCCTGCCATTGTTATGATCTTGTTTACGGCATGCAATCAGCTTCCATGAATAATACTCTGAATGAAATAACAGTTGTTTTGAAGTGAATGGGGATTACAGTGGTTGTCAGATTAGTGAGGAAAACACACTGATCAAAGAAGCACACACGAAAACCAGATTTCTTAGTTATCAAATCATCTATTGAACTCAATGAATTGAATAACTAAACAAAATGACAACAGAATAGTTATAGGAAAGTAAGAAATAGCAAAAATCAATACTAATCAAGGCTACACAATATTTACAAGAAAAAAGTGAATAATTCAACAGAGAGAGAAAAAAAAATGTAAACAGGCCATGTCTTTGCCAAAAAAGAAACAAATAATACGTGGCGTAACTAAGGGGGGTGGCACATGCCCCCCAAATATTTACGATACTGTTGTTATTGCGAGTTTTCTTTGCAAAGAATGGCCCTTTTACATTACATTTATGTTGTTTGAAACTGATGCCCCCCATTGATATCTGTAGCCATTGCTGTTATGCAAATGCAATAAACAGTTTCAAACAGTGCCTCCCCCAGAAAAGATGGTGCATCCCCCATGTGCCCCCGCTAAAAAGTTACCATAGTTACACCGCTTGCATTGCCTTGACAAGATAAAAATATGGTAATCAAGGCTACACAATATTTACAAGACAAAAATGCAAAGAATGGCCCTTTTACATTGATGCTGTTCCCTTTTGAAACTGATGTCCCCCCCATTTGAAACCTGAAGCCATTGCTGTTCATGCAAATGCATGCTATAGTTGCAAACAGCAGCAGCAGCAACAGCAACAGCAACAGCAACAGCAACAGCAACATCAACAACAACAACAGCAATAATAATAATAATAATAAATAAGCGTTGATTCCAGCTAAGTTGAGCAGATCAAAGAAAACAACCAAGGGTCATCGCTTTGTTTTCCTTCCACAATTGTACAAACTACACAACTGATCAATGGTGTCTACCCCAGCCTTAGTGTGATTGTAGTACTCAATGATGTCAGGCTTTTGGGTGACTGGGTTGGTGGGTTGTCATGGTGCATTGTGGACAGTAGTGTAACGTTTTTGTTCTTTTTGGGTACAAATGACACAAGTGTCTTTTTGTTGTTGTTGAAGACGAAGCGCAAAGACTTTACCTCCCTCCCTTTCACATTTTCCTTTCGCAACTCTTTGGGTACTTCGCGGCGATGGCCCTTGATTGTCCCGACGATGGTCATCCGTTTGGTGAGTAAATGGTAAGCCAAATTGGCGCCTGTGAAGTAGTTGTCACAAGTGACGTACCGTCCAGTTCCATAATATGGCTCAACCACATCCTTGACTACACGAGCACCAAGTTCTCTCTCGCGTCTCCCATCCTCTTTTCTGATGTACGGCTGTTTATTGTATACGTAGTGGCTGTCGCTATCCACAAAAGCCCAAAATTTGATCTTGTACTTTGCAGGTTTGGAAGAAGACTTCCCGAATAGGTGCGAACTTGTCGACCAACTTTCTTTGCCCACGGGTTGTCAAGTCGTCAAAACGGAGCATTGTCAATATGTCCTGGAGTCTTGTCCCTGACATTGTTGACTGGCAAAGGGGTCGGGCATAGGGGCCAGGTGTCCAGAAGGATCGAATATTTTCGTGGCCCGGCTTTGTGAGTCCAAGATAAAGCAGTAGGCCGATGGCTGAACGTAATTTCATCATGGCAAAGTTTTGCCACTGCCGTCCTCGCTTTGAGAGACCGAATGTGTTAGTGTGGTCCAGGATCACTTGCAGCATTGTCACTGGCAAGAACAGCTCAATTGTGATGAATCCCTGTCCACATTAATGAGGCCTGACCTCACATTTATGACATTTGCTGCTGGAGCTCTCCCTCTTGGTGGCATTTGGTTGCTCCACACTGAACCATCAGTGGCCACTAATGGTCCAACTGGCTGGGCCGGGTCTGTTGGTCGACCACGGGGCCGTCTACGGGCAGCTGGCTGTGCTGGGGCAACTGGGGCAGCTGGCTGGGCTGGGGCTGATGGGGCAGCTGGTCACCCCAGGGGCCGTCTACGGGCAGCTGGCTGTGCTGGGGCTGCTGGGGCAGCTGGTCGCCCACAGGGCTGTCTACGGGCAGCTGGCTGTGCCGGGGCAACTGGGGCAGCTGGCTGTGCTGGGGCAACTGGGGCAGCTGGCTGGGCTGGGGCTGATGGGGCAGCTGGTCACCCAAGGGGCCGTCTACGGGCAGCTGGCTGTGCTGGGGCTGCTGGGGCAGCTGGTCCCCCACAGGGCTGTCTACGGGCAGCTGGCTGTGCCGGGGCAACTGGGGCAGCTGGCTGGGCTGGGGCTGTTGGCTGTGCCGGGGCAACTGGTTGCACTGGCATGGCTGGCTGGGGTGGTGTCGGTGGATGGGACAAGTCACTTTCTTCACTGCTACTTCCCACCAGCCTTATCGGTGAAGGGAGGTTTGGAGGAAGCAGCTCACCGGTCGGCGGTGAGTTTATCAGACGGCGAGTCTGAGAGAATGGGCGTCGCAAAATATCTATCAAAATCCCCTTGGGGAAAACGATAGTAAGCCTCGGGGTGTGAGGCATGCACCCGCCATTTTTACGCCTGCATGATCACGTCCATACGGTCCGTGCAGAATTCGGGGCTGACAGAGCTGGACCCGACCTCTTCATGAATGACTGCCATTCAGAACGAGGGGGTTGGCCACAGCAGGCAGGTTCAGCCCGCGGATCAGCCCGTGGATCATGTCCCGCTGAACGAGCCACAACTCAGTCTCCCCCACTGACAACCACTACACAGCGGTCAACTCGTCCTCTTTCAGGGACGAGTTATCCCCAGGAGGGTGAGTCGTCCCGGGCGAGTGCCCAGCACTGTCAGGATGGTCTATGATGAACCTGAGTCAGAGAAAAATGATGACGGGTGCAGACTGATAGCCGACGGGAATGCCACGGTCCTGGCAGGCAAAGGGGGCCCTACAAGGGCCGGGTGTCCCAGGGCACAAGCTTGCATCGGTACTGGCACCGAGCGGTGACCCAGCGGGGACGGGGTCCTCGTCTTCTGACCAGAAGAAAGGGCCGGGGGTGACCTCTGATGTCACTTCGGACAAGGGTTGCGACACGGGGACACCTAAGTTTAAATACTCAGAGAGGAGTAGCAGGAAAGAAGTGGATCTCAATCCAAAACGGGAGGCAGAGTCCATCTTCTTAGCCACTTCCTCCAACTTCCCACGAGCCTTTTCAGTGAAGGGAGGTCTGGAAGAAGCAGCTCCCCGGACGGCGGTGAGTTTATCAGACGGAGAGTCTGGGAGAACGGGCGTTGCAAAATATCTATCAAAATCCCCTTGGGCAAAATGATAGTAAGTGTGAGGCATGCGCCTGCCATTTTTCCGCCTGCATGATCGTGTCCATACAGTCCGTGCAGACCCGATCCAGTGGCAAAGTTGGAAAAGAATTCAGGGATTCTCCCCAAAAACTTGTTCTTTTAGATTAGTGTTATTTACTTAAGACCCCACCCCACCCCATCCCCTCTCCCAGGTAATTGTTGAGGACCAGTGTCCTCACTTGGTGTATTCCAACATATACATGAAAAAACAAGCCTGTGAAAATTCTGGTCCAATCGGTCATGAGAGTTGCGAGAAATACTGAAGACAAAAATCCACCCTTGTTGCATGAGAGTGTGTGCTTTCACATGAAAATAAAACATCATGTCAGTAACGTTGTATTACATTCAATTTTGGGGTAAAAAAAAATTAACAGACTTTCAGGCGTGAGGCATCCGCCCGCCATTTTTCCACCTGCATGATCGCGTCCATACTGTCTGTGCAGACCCGATCCAGGGGCAAAGTTGAAAAAGAATTCGGGGCCCACAGAGCTGGACCCAACCTCTTCTTGAATGACTGCCATTCAGAACGAGGGGGGTTGGCCACAGCAGGCAGGTTCAGCCCGGGGATCATGTCCCGCTGAACGAGCCGCAACTCCAGTGCACAGTGGTCGACTCGTCCTCTTCCGGGACAAGTTATCCCCAGGAGGGCACTGTCAGGATGGTCCCGTGATGAACCTGAGTCAGAGGAAGATGATGACGGGTGCAGACTGATCTCCGGTGGGGATGCCACGGTCCTGTCAGGCACAGGGGGCCCTATAAGGGCCGGGGGTCCGGGGGCAAGGGCTTGCATCGGTACTGGCACCGAGCGGTGACCCTTCGGGGACACTGGGGCCCTGCTCACGGTATGGAGAGCACCACCACTCGGGTCCGCCCACTGGCCGCTGAGCGGGGCCAGTGCATCGGCTCTTGACGGGAAACCCGGCAGGGGCTGACACGCCGTGAGGGTCCGAACACATGGGCAGAGCTGGAGGGCCACGGCCCTGCTCCAACTGGCCCAAGAGGGAGGCGGCCAACACCTGGAAAGCCTCCATAAAATCTGCCCTTGAGAGCGAGTCGATGCGCTGACGCTTACCCCTGCGGGAACCCCGGAAAGAGTCGCCGTGACTTCTTCCCCTTTTTGGTCCTCCTCTTCCGACAGGAAGAAAGGGCCGGGGTGACCTCCGATGTCACTTCGGACAAGGGTTGCGACACGGGGACACCCGAATGGGGGAAACTCAAGGATGAGGGCGGACCCACCAAGCGCAGGATATCGGGGGAACCCCAGTTCACCGGCTCGGCATTGAAAATCTGCCGACCATTTGCCAGCGCGCCCAGGCCGATGGCATGAGCGGCCGGGTTACAGTCGGCGAGACCAACAACGTCCCCATCATGGCCACCTTGGGAGGTTCGATGGGGCTGGACGGGGCTGGCGCGCCGCAATGAAGGGGGGGGGGGGAAACCTCTTCAGTCACCAGCAGGCCAGTGGGTGGAATAGTAGTAGGCGTGGGAAATCCGAGAAAGGGGCTCCTCTTGCCTGCCTTACTTTTCTTAGGGGCGGCATGGGTAGGGGGCAATTTCTTGCCCTTACACGAACGCTTACCCTTAGACAGGGCGGACCCTTGGATGCTGACTGACGAGGGGGAATGGGAATTGTCCCCCCCTCCCCCCGGCAGTCAATGGGGTCAGCAACCGATGCAGCCTGCAGGGGCTGCAAAGGCTGGGAGGACTGCACCGACGATGGACCGTCAATGGCGAGGCCCCCCGAGGAGTCAAGCTGTTCCCGGGGAAAGGGAAGTATCCCTGGTAGCAACAGAAAAACCCCTCCCAGTCTTCCTAGAACTACTCATTATACACTGAAAGGAAACAGAATGAAGACGAAATAACAATCTAAACTCTACGTCTTTATTACAAATCACAAAAATACTCAAAATAATCTCAAAACAAGTCTCAGAACAGGAAGAGTAACAGATTTAGGGAGCCTAAAAATATTACGTGTTACCTGTGACGGAGCTAAGAGAGAAAGAGGATGATTGCGCATGGCGTTAGCGCCGACGTGCAGTGGGCGATGGAGGGCGCTGTTGCGTTCGTTGTTTAAAAAAGTCTTAGTCATTGCCTAGCGGCACATAGGGAATATGTAATTGTAGTAATTCGCTCTACAGGTAAGTAGAGTGACCTAGACTTGTTATTTTTACCTTATTTTTGTCTCTCAAAAAGGCAACTTGTCAGGGGTCTCAGAATATTTTCCTTTTTTCATTTGATTAGAGCCAAAATTGGTCTTTCCATATCTGGTGAGAAAAATTCGGGGGATTGTATCCTTTTTAGGCAGTACTGCATCAAAAACTGTAATTTTTCCCCCAAAATGGAAAAGTGAAATTTGAGGTTTTCCTGCAGTTTTAAGTAATAATACACAAAAAGAATAATTTCATGAACCTGGGGCCTTTTTCATATTTTAAGAGTAAGTAGCAGGCCTATGATTTACTTCTAATGGATAAGCAACAGTTTTGTTGGCAAAATTTCAATTTCTTAACCCCCTCCCCAACTTTTCTAGCCTTCTATCTTTTGATTTTATTTAAGTGGCGTTAAAAAAAAAAAAAAAAAAAAAAAAAAAAAACAGTGCTTACAAACAAAATAACAGGTTGGTGGCTACATACATAGCCGTCCGATGCCGGTTGTGCATAACTCAAAATAAACCTCTTTTGTAGTAGAATACTGGTAGTTTATGACACAGTAATGTGATTAATGTCAATGTCGCAACATACAACTTTAATAAGATGGCTTAGTAACCGTGTTATACCAATAGCTGACTTTTGGTGTGACTCTGTCGATCACAGCATGTATTTGCACGTAGTTTGCCATCAGCTCAGATGACGTAGTACCCATTACAGGACACGTGATAACGTGTTAACATTGGTCGTGCAATCGGTCTTTTCCTACTTAATGCGTAGCATTGACTAACCCCCTACCCACCACCTCCACCCCACCCCCATCCCCAACCCTCAACTCAGCATGTTTCAGGCTCCATTTTCTGATGGAAACAATACTTGTTGTGAACTAAAGCATTATTTATACAAACTCCAACTAAAGCATTATTTCTACGGAACCTAAAAGCCCCCTCTAAGGATGTCACCCCTTAAAAAAATCCAGCTTTATTGCTTGCTTTGGTATTCAAAGTATTTGTCGCGCGCACTCTGAATCAGTTGCAGCGGCGTGTGTCGTTTGCTCACCTGAACCACTCGTAAAACAAAAGAAGGTCAACTCGACGAAGACTTGATATTTACAAAATTATATTTACATCAATTTATTTAATTGAGGAATATTATTTACAAGTTATCTAATAAATATATGTACAAAACTGTTATTTATAAGTACAGGAAAGTTGAATTTGGATAAACTTATGTAGTTACTGAAGATCCTTATTTAAGGGTGTGACTTGGATGAGTGACAAATAGCATTAACAATAACTGACTAAAGACTTAAACTATTACCCTCCAAAAGGATGAAATCAACTGGAAGATGTTTTGATCTTACGAAGTACAATAAACGGTGTAATTGTCTTCTTAAAATAATTCAATCCCCAAAGTCTCGTTTATAACAGAATAACTTACTAATGGACAAAATAGATAAACAATTAACGAATAAATAAATAAATAAATAAATAAGAAATAAATTAAATAAAGAATTAAATATTCTGGAATTTATTCAATAAAGGGCCCACCGGTTTACCGCGGATTCTTTGGAGTAGGTTTGAGTTCGTGTGTGTTCAGTTCACTGACGAAGTTTAAAACACCAAAACCAGGATCATGATGATGGTGATGATATAATGTAATACTCCATTACATGGGAAGTTTCATCAACGGCAAAATATAATTGGCTGCTCCTTTTGGACGGACCTGGGCTGTCTCGTCCTGATTGGCAGCTCCCGTTGGATTAACAATCTGGGCTGTGCCCTGTCTCCTCTGCCGTCTATAAATTCAATAATCAAAAATATATCGATCTACTAATACCTTCACTCCAGCTCAACAAATTCTAGGCTATCAGTTATATAAATACACAGTATTCAGCTGAAAATTAATGAAGACGCAATAATCTCAAGTTCCGGTAAACTTCAACCATTATACACAAATTTCTATAGCGTGTCACTCTACTTAAATAGCCAGTCTGACGTACACCCATTTTCACATCAAAAGATTTATCATCAAAATAGCAAAATAAAGAAGTCTGAAACATGAAAATTGGAGATGACTTTACTTACGGTCAGATAGGGTCACCTGACTCCTTGAATGTCTCCTGATTTCACACAATTTCACACAAAAATCACGCAGATATATTTCTCAGTTGCGACCGCAAAAACTGATTTGATGTAGATTCGCGGGGTTCCTTAGGGACCTAAATCACCTGATTTACAAAAGATACTTTGACCTGACCACGGCAGCATGAAAGAAACACAATAGAGTAAACAAAAACTGATGGACACGGAACAACGAGTATCAGTATATATATCATGTTTATTCATCACACTCTCATGAATATTTACAAACCCACACTCTTTTCGCTGTGGCTCACATGGCGTACCATGGTAACACACGGAAGAAAGGATTTATACAAAAAGAAACGCTCTATTACTATTTACAAGAATAAACTAGTTAAGTTCGGCATCATACGAGACATTTGCCCCTTTTTCAAAGAAAATGTTCTACATTTTTTTTTGTGATGCCGAAAAGAAGGTGATATGTACAAATATTTACAAACTCATCATTCAAGATACAGGAATTTTGGAATTCAGAAGTTCACACATCCATTCTGCTGTGATAATCGGCGCCAACGTTGTCTCTTCCCTTGATGGATACAAGGTGGTAGCGAAAAGGCTGTAGAGACAATGCCCAGCGCATGATACGACTGTTGAGTTGTTTGGCCTTGTTCAAGTACAAAAGTGACTGGTGGTCTGTCTCCAACGTAACTTCCTGTCCTTCAAGGTAACACTGGAAATATCGGATACCCCAAACTACTGCCAAACATTCTCGTTCAGTGGCTGAATAGGCTTGTTCACGCTGTAGCAACTTTTTGCTTGCGTATGCGATTGGGAATTTCTCTCCTTCGTCTTCTGATGTCTGTAGCAATACTGCACCTAATCCTGTATCTGAGGCATCTGTTCTCAGGATAAAGGGACGGTTGACATTTGGTAAGTGGAGAATCGGCTCACTGGTTAGCTTCTTCTTCAATGTGTTGAACGCAACCTGTTGGCTTTCGTCCCAGACTATCTTGTTGGCTTCTCTTGACTTCGTTTTGTCGGTGAGTGGTACGGCGATGGATGCAAAGTTAGGAATCAATTTTCTATAGTAGCCGGCTAGTCCCAAAAAGGACAGCATGAAGGAAACACAATAGAGTAAACAAAAACTGATGGACACGGAACAACGAGTATCAATTTATATATCATGTTTATTCATCACACTCTCATGAATATTTACAAACCCACACACTCTTCATTGTGGCTCACATGGCGTACCATGGTAACACACGGAAGAAAGGATTTATACAAAAAGAAACGCTCTATTACTATTTACAAGAATAAACTAGTTAAGTTCGGCATCATACGTGACAGTATTGCTTTATAGCGGCCCCTTTTGATGAATCTCTTTTTCAAAAAAGGAAAAAGGGAAAACTTACACAATATTGTTTGAAACAGCAATACATTGGCCCAAAACTATCCTGGTTGTAATTGTTAGCCAAAATGAATTGGTCATACACACATTGGTGGCATTGATCCTGCAGCATACCAGGGGTGATTTTGTGTATGGTGGTGCTAATAACAAAAGAGGTAGGAGTCTTTACTATGAATCACATGTAGACAAATAAGACAAAAATGTTGGATAATTTTGTTTCAGGTGATTACTGAGGTATACTAACTTATACATTAGTAAAATATAGAATGGAAAACTAAACAAAACTAGCCTCTTTAAAGGATCATTATATCATTGGTAATTGTTAAAGATCAGTGTCCTCACTTGGTGTATTCCAACATATACATGAAAAAACATACAAAACATTGTATTTAGGGGCGACAGGTTCTGTAGAACTAATGATTTAGTTGTAGTCTGTATAAATAATGCTTTAGTTCACAACAAGTATTGTTTCCATCAGAAAATGGAGCCTGATCTATGCAGGGTTGGGGTATGGTGGGGTGGGGTGTAGTGGAGGGGGGGGGGGGGGGGGGGTTAGCTAATGCTGCGCATTAAGTAGGATTAATTCACAGGCTTACAACTCACTCTTATAATTTGAAAAAGGCATCAGATTCTTGATAAGTGTTCCTTTCGGGTATATTATTACTTTGAACTGAAGTAATACCTTACATTTCCCCTTTACCAAAGAGGGCACCAGAACAAAACAATTTCATATACAAATTGCAAGCAATAAAGTTTTGTTTTTTTGAAGGGTGACATGCTAAAAGGGGCTGTTGGGTTCTTTAGTTGGGTTCTTTAGTTGGAGTCTGTATAAATTATGCTTTATAAAGTTGACAAGCACTGTTTCATTTTTTTTTCATGGCACTTAAATAAAATCAGAGGATAGAATGCTAGAAAGTTAGGCAGGGGGTGATTTGTAATGAATATTTACATATTGTGTCATAATCTATGTTTAGCTTTGGATGATGCCTGACATAAGATTTTTATCGAGAGTCTTCAGGGAATTTTTGGTCAGGGAAACAAAACATAAAGAAGAGGAGACAACATGGAGGAGGCGTGGACACGAAGAGGACGATGGAGGGGAAGAGAGAGAGAGAGAGGGGGAGAGACAGGAGGGGAGGGGAGGTGGACCGGGCAGGAAAGGGAAGACAATTTTTATTTATTCATTTATTTTTTTAAATTGAAAAATACAAAAAAATTAACAGTCTTTCAATATTTTTACATCGGCTGAAACGAACGCATGTTAAATATTTTTCTTCAACAAAAATTGTTAACAAGTGAACAGAGGTTTTTGGTTGGAATTAATACAGATGATGTAGAAAATAGGGGAACATAAAGGGGTAGATCTAAAACGTGAACAGTAGGGTGTTTGGTTTGAATGAATACAGATGATGTAGAAAAGAGGGGAGCATAAAGGGGCAGATCTAATAAATGAACAGTAGGGTGTTTGGTTTGAATGAATACAGATAATGTACATGTAGAAAAGGGGGAGCATAAAGTGGGCGGATCTGAAAAGTGAACACTGGGGTGTTTGGTTGGAATAAAAACAGATGATATAGAAAAGAGGGGAGCACAAAGGGGCAGATCTGAAAAGTGAACATTGTGGTGTGGTTGGAATGGATACCTGTAGGTAGAAACTCTAGGTGCTTATAGTAGGAGAGAACTTGTAAAAAAGTAGGGTGTCTGGTCAGGATGGATCACAAAGAAAAAGGGATCTGGGGATGGGGGAGGCATTCCCCCCCCCCAAACTAGATCTTTTAGATTAGTGTTTTTTTCTTAAGACCCGATCCCACCCCATCCCCTTCCCCCAGGTGGAAGTGATTTCCAAGCTCCCTCCAAAGATATGTTCTGGCATGGGTGATGGGTTTAAAAAATAAGATATTTGATGAGAACGGAAATGAGGGGGAAAAGTGTTGATGAAAATGATTGTGATTCTGGACACCGGCAGAAAAGGGGGGTGCATGGCTGAAAAACAGTTTAACTAGGTTTTTGAAAACTTACCAGCATATTTAGGAGCTTGATGAGTTAAAGCTGGTAAAGGGGTGATCATGAGTCTGTATTGGAAAAAGTAGTGGAAAAGGAAGAGAAGAAAATTAAGTATTGTAAATACTGCTTTTTCTGTACAAAAAGTACAAAAAAAATGTAATGTTTTTTTTTTATAATCGCCTGAAATGCACGCTTGTTAATAATAAAAAAAATACAAAAGTTTGGTCAAGAAAACTTTTATATTACCATAATTTCACTGCTAAAAAGCATGAAATTGCTTAGTTACATCTTCAAACAGGGTAAAACACATCCCCTATGCTTAACATGGCATTATACACACGTTCTACTAACCAGAAACATTCTAGAAAAGTTACTTTTTTGATTAATTTTGCTTATTTAAGGCTTCGTATAGCTTTAAACATCAATTTAACGTCTCAGCACTGTTTTAAATACAAATCACTACATTTGATACATTTTATTGCACAGAATCATAGTTTAGTGCCTATTGCTTAATTCTTTCTTATTTGTGCCCAAAACATAATTTTTTTACATCCAAGAAGACTCTCAAATCCTTGTATTTACATCTGCTTTAAATTAAACAAAAAAAGATATTCCACTAAAACCTTTTAACACGAGAACACAGCAATTTGGTTTGTTCATGCATTTTTACAACAAAACAGAGAGGCTATGAATTGAAAGAAATGCACTCTCTATCATTCAGTGTTCAGGGAGCACTTGGATACAGGGAACCAGACAAGCATCTAATGCTTACAAGAAGGGGAGAGAACTTCCTGAGCAATTGTATGGAGGTATAAGAAAGACCATCAATGTTCTAAATTTGCAAGAAATGTATCAATGAATAGAAGAAACAAACAACTGAGATGTTTTATTTACACAAGATGATGTGTTAATGATTTACAGTGATTGTTTTGCATGACATGATCTTCAAAAGACGCATTAACTTGAAAATATGGAAACATTGATGGTCACTTTATAGGCTTCTATACATTTATATTCTACAGTAATGGTCTACTGAGTTTGTACACATTTTGCTTCTAGCTTTCCTTTATGCAGTATACAAGAGTAAATTCAACAAATTTATCACCAAATAAAACAAAACTATTTATCCAAGTGTATCTTTAGCAGAAACTCAAACTCAACTGATGTCCGTTTACATGAAAATAGCTGTCAAAGACTATATAGACTACGTACGTGCAGTATACTGCACATGTGATCTGGCTATGAGGATTCACATGTATGCCAAACATTAATATCAAGTAAAAGAACGTTCTTCGAAATAATTACTGCGCTGTGAAGCATTTTCTTGATTTAATTTACTTCATTCCTGAAAGAACCACTAGTGTAACAACTTTGTGATTTGGTCATTAAGAACATAATCAACTCTCTACAAGAGACCCCTGTTCTGATGACGTAACACTTTGTTTACATAATGTGTTTTCCTAAGGCACCTTATCAAAACTATTCCAGGGAAAGTACCGGGAAGATGGACCCGGTCAGAGAATTTTGTGCGGGACACTTTGTGCACAAAGTTTCACCCGCTCCCAAATCTTCCCGGTACTTGGTCCCTACTTTCCCGGTCATTGTTTATACTCCCCTGCTGAGCACTCTGCGGTTTGGGTGACTGATAAGATCTTAACTTCAGTATGGCAGCCCTTGCGGTTTCAGTATTCCCCAGTTTGGACGTAATTAGGCGTGAACAGGTAGTATCAGGCACTACTGCCTGTGACTTTATTAACAAAAAGTGACTCCAAAATTCTCCCCACTTCCCTGAGAATTGAGAGGAGTGTCAAAAGTAACCACACAACCAAATTTGAATCTTAAAAATTGACCAAGTAATTCTTGAGAAATTAAAAAAGAAACACTCAGGCTTCCTTCATGCATGCTTCATCCCCATCCAAGCTCTTCAGAATTTTTGTTATATAACACCAGCAGCCTGTGGCAGACACCAAATGGGTGCTGTAATTGGTAGGGTGGTAACCCAGTTTGAGGTCACAGTCCTAGGATTTAAGTGAAGGTGGCAGGGGGAAGTGTCTATAATTACCTCACTTATAACAGCTTATAAGAAACCAGTACAATCAGAGTTATGGGCTAAGGGGAAAGTTTTGTGGATAATTTGGTTGAAATGTATGAAAGTGTTAGATATCCAGAGAAAACGTTTGTAATTTAACTGAATCAATTGAACAAATGTTGCATGCAATCAGCAGTATATGGAGGTAGATCTTAAACTCAAAGTTAACTTTTAAAAACGCCCTTATAGTGCTACTTCTCAGTAAGTGCAATTGCTCTATTGCTCTATGAATAGACCATGCGGTTGCGTGCAGGATTCACTGCATAATAATGAAAAAATACATATTTTTTCTTTAATTTCTCTTTCAATGCTGAACTATTTTACATGCATGGTATAAAACAATGACTCAAATAACGTCTGTGAATACCAATAAAGCATAAAACATTTGACTTTAAAAGGATAGGTAGAGGTGTACACAGATCAAACTGGCTCTCACTTAGATGTAACTGTGTTCAGTGGGAAACCACAATAAATGTTGACCTTGCCTGGCAAAGGGACCGCCCGCTGGGCTTCCAGTAGATAACGATCTAGCTGCTTGTGGTTTATTAGCCATAGTGTAAACATACAGCCTGGGGTCTGGTTGAATTGCAAACTTCTCACCCGGACACCATCCCGGTGTTCAAATGAAATGCAGAGTAAATTGTTTCGGGAAGAAAATCACCCCGGGTAGAATCCTTCCCGCTAGTCACCCCGGAATAGTTTTGATAAGGTGCCTAAGGGAGCTTCAAATTCGTAGCCCCTCTCATTCCCTTGTCCCCACCAAAAGCAAGTGCACCATAAACAAAGCACGATGTCATTATGGGTCTATTACAATAAAATATTAACAGCAATGTTCAGCCAAGCTCTGAACAAAATAAAGCAAATCTCACTACATAACAGCAGCACAGCCAGGGAAGGGCAGGGTCATTTGCACCCCAGAAATTTCCAGTGCCCCCCCCCCAGGTAACCTACAAGAAAAAAGTCCAGACACACGTAATCATTAAAAACGTGGCCCCTGCCCCCCCCCCATATGAAACTGGCTACATAGCTTTTGAAAGTATTCTCTCTTTGGAAATGTAGACGTGTTTCTTTTACAAATAATCAACTTAAACAGACCTTTTTACAATAGATAAAAATTACAACATCAGACGTACCTTAATATCCTAGTATTGAATCAGTAATAAAGTTTCTTGAAGCAGTGAGCAGGGGACGTATTGGAATTATGATGACGCTGCATCATGGGCTCTCTTCAGTCAAGCTGGCGAATCCTTCAGACCGAGGCTCATCATCATCTTGAGTGTCCTACAAACAGAAATAAAAGTAAAACAAAAAATAAATTTCAAATGCCACCAATCAACAGGTATTTGAAGACTTTGTTTATGACAATAGACCGATCCATTAAGCCTTTGCTTTGCCTTTGCTGTATTGACCAATCACAGACGTGATTTGGCAACCTACAGTCTGACAAAAGTTTGACAATTGTCTGACAAACACAGGAGTGCATGGTGTGCGTGCACAGTGGGCGGGGCTAAATTGATCCGTATATTGCGGGACAATAAAACTTCATCAGAACTGCCTTGCATTAAAGCCACTGTGTACTCTACAAAATGTACCTACAAGAAAGTACCATTAGAGGGGGCAGGGAGGGAATGAGAAGCAGAGGGGAAATGGATCATTATTGCTCTGTCAGCCTTTATCTTCTTTGATAATTGTTCAAAAGGGAAAGAGATTACACATATTGAAAAAGTTAACCCGATTATTGACAACCAACCCTATCATTACTCTATTATCATCTACAATCTTCTACATGTACATGTACTACATGTACATTTACTTAAAGATACAGATTAGCAATGTTAAGAAACTATGAGCAAAAATGCAGTGACATCTCTGTGGTGAAAAGTGGAGGGGATAATCCAAAACTTTCAATACCATTATCATATTTGTTTATTGACAAGCGGATCTAATGGTAAAGATTTTTTTTATTTAACTAACTGCACAAAGCGCAAACCAGTGTTACAGGGTTGGGTTCAGGGCCCATTGAAGGGACCTGGAACTTAATTTTGCAGATTAAGATGCATTTTGATGCATTCTCAGCCTTTTAGGGTTCTCCTTTTAAGGAAAGTTTGATTGATAGTTGTTCGATTGTTTCCACAACTCAAACTCATTTTACAGCACAGTAGTCATTAAGAAATGAAGTGTGCATCGTGCATGGTATTTTGAGACAAGTTGACCACTTTGTTCTAATTTTTGCTTGTTTAGTTTCGTAAATTCGTCAAATGCTAGGCATCCTCCATAGTACCTCTTGGAAACGCAGCGGTGTAGCCAGGATTTTTCACCGGGGAGGTGGGGGGGGGGCCACAGTGTTTCAGTGTAGGGGGGGGGGGGCAGGTACCATCTTTTTTAATGAACTACATGTATCTACATTTTTTATAGGGGGCACTGGAATATTTTTATTTTTTGGGGGCTAGGCCCCCCCTTGGCTAGGCCACAGTGGCAAAGTCTGTGGGGTTCATCCTATGGGCCACCCCCAGGCAGGGGTCGAAGTTAACTTAAATTCCTTGGTAGCCGGCAGGGATAGTGAGGAAAAAAATCTACTGGCCCTCCAGAAAATGTGGTGGCCCAATATTTTTGACACCAAATTTTCTGGAGGGGAAACCATTAAAAACACCCCCGTCTTTGCTTCGTAGTATAAGTTAAAATTCACTGTCAGTGTCTGTATCTTCATCTGCTTCACTGTGCTGTATACCACTTGTCTCAACTGTTTCTTTGCTGACAGATTTTTGGTGCTGATCACTATTTTTATGTGCATTCAATGGTCGAGCTGATTCTGAAATTTTTGCACCCAATGACAAACGATGATTTTTTATCTTCATTGTTTTTGGCAAATTTCATACACAAACTGCACCGCATGACATCTTCATCTCCGATATATTGGAGCCACTCATGGTTATGTGTCCATGCAATCTGAAACCTTCATTGCTTCACCTCTTTATCATAGATTTTCTCCATTTCTTGCTTTTCATCTGTTGTCAGTTTTGCTTTTTTCGCAGGCGGGGGTTTGACGCCATCGAGAAAGCGCCACATGCAGTGAACATCGCACATCATGCACAACAATGTACAGCATACATTTGTAGCCTAAAAATTTACTAACGAAAAAGACTTTTTGAGTACCGTAATATTAGTATTTTCCAAAAAGGTGGGATTATTTCAATTTTTTTTTTTTTTTTTTTTTTGACAATTATTTACTTTTTATATTTCATGAATATTTTACTAAAAAATCATATAAAAAACCCCGGCGATTATATGATTGTTTGATTGCTTGCTGTCGCTCATGTCAAAATAAACCAACAGGCCATGCCACGCAAGCCAGCTCGATCGTACACACACACACACAGCATGCACAGTGTTGGGATGGGAACCAGTCTATATGGCCCACTGTGCCAGTCCAACGTGTGTGTGTGTGTACGATCAACGAGTTGATCGGCATTTCGATAAGCAGACACGCTCACACACACACACACACACACACACACCAACACGTCGCGACGGGGCTTGATGGCTGGGTTAACTGGTTTTCCACACAATGTAACGTTTAAACAGCATGTTGTAAACAAAAAACAGTGCAGGTACCGGTTGTATTTGATTATTTCTTATCGTGCCTACACTGTACACATGTACTTTTAAACATATTTTTTGTAAGGATATTATATGTACATTATGGAAACTGCCGGCAGTTGGTGTTTTGCATGTAAGAAGGTATTTTTAACGATCGCGGCATCCAATTCAGATCCATGTCACAGTGTCGTGTGTAGCAGCATGACCAAATTCCCAAGGTAGGCAGCTTGCTTCAGTATTTTTAGGAAGCAAGTTTGGCATATTTGGTGGCCAGGACATTATTTTCACTTTTCTCGGGCCAGTGGGCCACCGTTAATTTTGGACCCTGCCAGGCGTATGCAGATTCTTTGGTTTGGGGGGCAGAGGGGTTGATTTTATACAGATAAAAAACACAAACATCTAACACGCCTTTTTATTTATTTTTTCTTCCTGCTTTGCCCAATTTTTCCAAACTGTTTTGCCTGAATTGTTGTTGTTGTTGTTGTGTTTGTTGTTGTTGGGGGGGGGGTGCAACTGCCACCGGCTTGTACGCCTTTTGTTCCCTCCCACCCACGATCCAGAAAGCTATTGGAAAACGTACCAGCATTATTCAGGAGCTTGAATGAGTTAAAGTTGATAATCTTGGGCTGAAGGATTGATCATGGGTTATACAGTTCCACAGTTCAATCCAAGACTGTTACATGTATGTACAAGAACCAAGAAATCTGTAATGGAAGAAGAACCGACAACATTTAAGTAAACATGCAAGTTAAATGGTATAGCCTACAATTTACATAAAAACACTACTTTTGGCTTCAATGCAAGTAGAAAATACACTCACACTTCTTAGTTTTTATGTTCAGAATACTCTACATTTGATTGGTTGTCTTATTGTCAAAATGCATTAAAAGGTAGAGAGAACTTTCAGTTTTGAATCAGAAAATCCTGTCAATCATAACAAATTTAACGATCAAAGATGATTGTAAAAGCTTTTTTTATGGACAGAGATTGGAATGTTAGAGGCCCAAGTATTTTGGGTGGGATTCAGCAAAAAAGGATGATACTGTATTCAGGTTTTTGGGATTGATAAACATCAACTAACAATAAGAAAAGTGAACTGAGGGGTGTTTGGTTGTAATGGACACAGATGATGTAGAAAAGAGGGGAGCACAAAGGGGCGGCTCTGAAAAGAGAACAGAGGGATGTTTGGTTGGAATGGATACAGATGATGTTAAAAAGAAGGAAACATGAAGTGGGGGAATCTGAAAAGTGAACAGAGGGATGTTTGGTTGGAATGGATACAGATGTAGAAAAGAAGGAAACATGAAGTGGGCGGATCTGAAAAGTGAACAGTGGGGTGTGGTTGGGATGGATACCTGTCATGCCTGTAGATAGAAACTCCTGGTGCTTAAAGTAGGAGAGAATATGTAAAAATGTAGGGTTTCTGTTCTGGATGGATCAAAAAGAAAAAGGGATCTGGGGATGGGGGAGGCATTCCCCCCAAAACTAGTTCTTTTAGATTAGTGTTATTTTACTTAAGACCCAACCCCAACCCTTCCCCTCCCCCCAGGTGGAATTGATTTCCAAGCTCCCTCCAAAGATATGTTCTGGCATTAAGGTGATGGGTTAAAAAAAAAGACATTTGATGAGAGGGGAAATGAGGGGGGAGTGTTGATGAAATTGATTGTGATTCTGGACACCGGCAGAAAGGGGGGGGGGGTCATGGCTGAAAAACAGTTTAACTAGATTTTTGAAAACTTACCAGCATATCTACATGTAGGAGCTTGAATGAGTTAAAGCTGATAATCGTTTGCTGAAGGGGTGATCATGAGTTATACAGTCCAAGAGTTCCATCCAAGAACAAGAACCAAGAGTGATCTGTAGTGGAAAAACAAGCAAAAAAAATTAAGTAATGTACATAAATGGGCAGGCCTTGTACAATTGGCATAAAAAATACTTTTTCTTGCTTGAATGCAAGTACAAATAAACACTTCTAGGTTTTTTAGAATTGCCTTAAACGCACGCTCGTTAATTATTTGTCCAAAAATGTTGTTGGTCAAGAGATTTTTTTTATTTTTACCATAATTTCACTGCTTAAAATTGCTTAATTACATCTTTAAACAGGGTAAAACACATCCCCTGTGCTTAACATGGCATTATACACACGTTCTACTGACCAGAAACAATCCAGAATTTAGTTAGCTTTTAAATTAATTATGCTTATTTACGGCTTCGTATAGCTTTAAACATCAATTTAACGTCTCAGCACTGTTTTAAAATACAAATCACTACATTTGATACATTTTTTATTGCACAGAATGATAATTTAGTGACTCATTGATTAACTTTTTCTTATTTGTGCTCAAAACATAATTTTCACATCCAAGAAGACTCTCAAATCCTTGTATTTACATCTGGTTTAAACACAAAAATATTTTCCACTAAAAGCTTTTAACACGAGAACACAGCATTTGGTTTGTTCATGCATTTTTACGGCATAAAAGAGGCTATGAGTTGAAAGAAATGCCAAGAAAAAAAGACTGGTACATGTACTCTCTATCATTCAGTGTTCAAGGAGCACTTGGAGACAGGGAACCAGACATAAATGGCTGCATCTAATGCATACAAGGAGGGAGAGAATTTCCTGAGCAATTGTATGGAGGTATAAGAAAGACCATCAACGTTCTATATGTGCAAGAAATGTATCAATAAAGAATAAAATAAAAATATCTAAGATGTTTTAATAGACCGATCCATTAAGCCCCACCTACTAACGTATTGACCAACCACAGCCTTGACAACGCCACTGAAAGTCCGAAAAATGTCCGACACATTCAAAATCTCATTCGAAAAGTAAAAAAAAAATGCAGCCATTGTTCTGACACAACAGCACACACCACTGTCCTTACTTTTGTTTTGTTTTAATTTTTTCTTATTTCTGTTCGTGTAAATCCTACAGCAGTGGTCCCTGTACAGTTGTGTATGGTTTAACAGTGTTCCTGTCTGCATGTTGTTTGGACTCCAGGCACTGATCAAAGTTCAAGCGCAATGTGAATAGGCTTCTGTTATCATAATTCTCTGCGCTTTCTTTTCCTTTCTCTTTTTTTTTTTAGCCCTCACCTCGAGTGGCCTTTGTGCCTTGTGTTGGGCAACTTCCATAAAAAAAAAAAAAAAAAAAAAAAAAAAGGCCACAAAATTAAATGATTAATACACCGCAGCGATCGTGGCAAGAAAGTCACGCCATTCCATGTTGCTAGGCAGTTGCTAAGGTAGGGGGCTTAATGGATCAGTCTCCTACACAAGACGATGTCTTAATGATTTACAGAGATTGTTTTGCATGACTTGATTGTCAAAAGACGCATTAACTTGAAAATTTGAAAATAATGATCCACTTTAGGCTTCTGTACGCTTATATTCTACAGTAATGGTCTACTGAGTTTGTACACATTTTGCTTCTAGCTTTCCTTAATGCTCTCTACAAGAGTAAATTCAACCAAATTTATCACCAAATTAAAGGGGCACACCGGCTTCGTTGGGCTATTTGGGCTACAAAATAGGCTGACATATGACTTAAAAGGTCTTCCAGGAATGGAGAAGAATGGTTCCTAAAAGAAACCATCAAATTTTGCCGTTTCGAGCATTTTTCAAAAAACCAATTTATCCGAACCAAAAAAGTGGTTCGGATAAATCACGTGATCTTCAGAGTTAGTTTTACTCCAGCCGTATAAAAGTAAATTACTGAACCAAATTTAAATCTTCATTTTTACAATTATTTATGAGTGTTTGACAAAAAAGACTGTGTATTCAGATTATTGATACAATTTGTAAATAATGAGGAAAAATCGCATTCAGAGAGTCCGTGCAACCGATGCGTGTTTTACGGCGCACCAGCGTGGGAGCTCGCGGAACGTAAACCTTGGGGCATACCCCGTACAGCCGGTGCCGTGTCTCGTGGGGCCAGAGAGACAAACCCCGGGGTATGAACTCCCCAGCTTGCCGGTCTAGCCGTAAGCTATGGAGCTTGTCGGAGGGGTAGGGTGCCACTGGGCCAACAATTACGTTTTTTTACGACTGTTTTAGTCTGTACCCCTAGCTATTATCCCCTAACTATTGTAACATGTTGCCTGCGTTACACACACGCGGGACGACGACGTGGAATGTTTATCCATGGAGGTAGACGTTAGATTAATTTCTACCTCCATGGTTTATCACATACAGCTGATCTATCTACTTCTATGATAACTGCATAATGTCCACCCCCCCCCCCCACAATCGCCCCAACAACAAACCGGTGACAGTGGCTGCGGCCGGCCAGTGAAGTCATCGCCCGAAAAACAGGAGAATGCCATCGCTAAAGCTGCCAGGAGAAAGGCAATCCGTTTGCAGCGAAGGTGGGAGGCTCGCTTGGCACATGCTGGCTTTCCCTTTGGATTTATCGTTTTTTTTTTTTTTTTTTTTTACTTTTTACTTTTCGTTGGACCGCCTTCTGGTTTTTCCTTGCGATGTTTTTTTGTACTGATCCTTGGATGTCGAAGAAACGTTCTCCATTGCAAGTAAGTTCGTCCAGTTTGTCGTACACAGAATACAAACTGTCCGTTTATGTCTGTTTTTTATTTACACGTGAATTTGAAAATTGTACAAGAGGCAGAATCACTGACATTTGACGGGGGGGGGGGGGCTGGAAGAGCATAGTAGGGCGTGCTATGTCTGAATAATCAGACGTATACAGCACCACGACGACGATTATGTATTTTTTATTTACACGTGAATTTGTGCTGGATGGATATCAAGTCTGGATCCCCATGCCTCGCTATTGTAATAATTCATACTTAAACAGAGCACCAGTCTACTTACAACAATGCGCAACATTGTCACGTAAACTTGACAGTTGCAAGGGCTGGAAAAGCGTATAAGCTGACCTTTGACCGTGTTTTGTTTTTTACACATTTTTCGTTAATTACGTGGTATTTTGATGATTTTTTTTTACAACAACCATTTAAATATTATTGTCTGTTATTCCACATCACTAAATTAGGTAAACAGTAAGCCGGTGTGTACCTTTAAACCAAACTATAATTATCCAAGTGTACCTTTAGCTAAAACTCAAGAAGAGACTACATACATGCAGTATACTAAATCATCTGAACTGACTACCAGGCTTCACATGTATGCCAAACATTTACATCAAGTAAAAGAATGTTCTTCGAAATAATTACTGCGCTGTGAAGCATTTTCTTGATTTCATTTACTTCATTCCAGAAAGAACCACTAATGTAACAACTTGGCGAGTTGATCTTTAAGAACGTAATTAACTCTCTACAAGAGACCCCTGTTCTGATGACGTAACACTTTGTCTACATAATGTGTTTTCCTAAGAGAGCTTCAAATTCTTAGCCCCTCTCATTCCCTGGTCCCCACCAAAAGCAAGTGCAAAATAAACAAAGCGCGATGTCATCAGTACATGGGTCTATTACAATAAAATGTTCATAGCAATGTTCAGCCAAATTCTGAACAAAATAAAGAAAATTTCACTACATAACAGCAGCATAGCCAGGGAAGGGCGGGGTCATGCGCACCCCCACAAATTTCCAGTGCCCCCCCCCCCAGGTAACCTACAAGAAAAAAGTCCAGACACATGTAATTAATTAAAAAACCTGGCCCTTGCCCCACCCTCATTAAAAGGCAATGCCCCCTGTGCATGCCTCCTCCCCCAATGAAACTGGCTACATCGCTGCTACATAACAAAAACAGTCACAAGACTGCGTAAAATTAAGATCTGTTTACGCAATAAGACTTTAGATCAGATTCAATTCATAGCTTTTGTAAGTACTCTTTCTTTGCAAATGTAGATGTGTTTTTTACAAAGAATCAACGTAAACAGATCTTTTTACAATAGATAAAAATTACAACATCAGACGTACCTTAATACCTTAGTATTTAATAAAAAATAAGACTTCTTGAAGCAGTGAGCAGATGACATATTTAAAGTCATGATGACGCTGCATCATGGGTTCTCTTCAGTCAAGCTGGCGAATCCTTCAGACCGAGGCTCATCATAATCTTGGGTGTCCTACAAACAGAAATAAAAGCAAAAAACTGCATAAATTTCAAATGCCATCAATCAACAGTTATTTAAAATTGTTTATGACAATAGACAGATCCATTAAGCCCTGCCTTTGCTGTATTGACCAATTACAGACATGATTGGCCAACTGAAAGTCTGACAATTTTCTGACAAACACGGGAGTGCATATGGTATGCGTGCACAGTGGGCGGGACTTAATGGATCCGTCTATTGCAGGACAATAAAACTTCATCAAAACTGCCCTGCATTCAAGCCACTGAGTATTGTGTACTCTACGATGTATCTACAAGAAAGTACCATTAGAGGGGGCAGGGACGGGATGAGAAGCAGAGGGAAAATGGATCTTTATTGTCTCTTTCAGCCTCTATCTTCTTTGATAATTGTTCAAAAGGGAAAGAGATTACACATATTGAAAACGTTAACTGATGACTTTACCTGAGGTTTTCATGAAGTATTTAAAATTAATTTAACAATCAGGGATACTACATCAAATTAAAACAACTTTTCAAACACTGCTGGTTAACTTTAACTACAAACTCAATAAAATGAAGGTATTCTTTTGACGAGGGAAGTCGGACATAAACAAACATAACAAATGTGTAGGCTTACGACCTACCAACATTGCAATGTCTAAAATAAGAACACTCATAGCTCTAGCAAGGATCTACTGGTCCAGGGACATTACCCCAGAAGTTCCTGATCACTGAACTGCTTTTAAAGAATCAAGAAAGATGACTTTAATTCTACCGAGGTGTTGATTGAGGCAACTCAGGTTTTGTTCCTATTTTTTTCTTTAAAGAATCTTCTAATGGTGCAGAGAATACACAAACACATTTTTTCTACATAAAACTAATGGGTATACCCTGGTTAAATCAGATAGATTAAATAATACATGAGTGAATGAATGAATGAATGAATAAATAAATAAATAAATACATACAGCCCCTTGAACAATTACATGTAAGTCTGTCACAGCCAACCCGTGAGGCTGATGGTGTGACGTGGAAGATTTTTCTTGTTCGTGCAGAAATAAATTAACATCTTTAAGGCAAACAGAGTTATTTACAAATTGTGTACAATTTATTTACAACTTATCACTAAAGTATATGCTTGGCTCACTTCAGCTACAGATCATGATCTGGACTATAGTTCCTTGTTATGATTTCAACAAAATCACAATTTAATTATTAATCCAGCGGGAACTTTTAATTAAAAAATTTAAGCACTTATATGTTTGTTCCTGTAGGGCTCAAAAATCCTTATTATACCGATCAAAGCCAACTTAATGTATACTGTTTGTTAGCCTTCAACTATAACCGTCTCCAAATGTACGCCTATCGGCACTATGCCTCAACTTTAAATTCACTGGTCAACCACGTCATTTCACTTCATATTTAATGAGTGAACTTGATATGATAATCAATACTCGGACTTCTTATTTATAAGTATCCACATTTCATGGCCAACAGTTCCATTCACTTTATCTGCAGTTATACACTAATATAATCAATAGTCGAACTTATTATTTATAAATATCCGCATTTCATGGCCAACAGTTCCATTCACTTTATCTGCAGTTCTACACTAATATCCACTCTCGCCTGTTTCGTTTTACAGTTTAGGTCTACAACATGTTAGGTCCTTCCTTTTCACATAGGCTGCGTAGGTAGCATTTCCTCAATGGCAAAGACGATGAGGGTTATTCATATTGGGTGGTGCACCGTCTGATGGCCAACTCTAACTGGGTGTTCACTAACCCCATCAACTGTCACATGTTAATGACGACTGTTTTTATTAGTTTGGTCGCCATCACTCCTCAAGTCATCATGCCATAAGTTAAACCCGGTCCATGTACCAGGGCCATCTAAGAATTTAAAACAGAACCATCCAGAATGTATAAGAACAAGACCTCGATTTGTCAGTTATCTATCATTAGCAAAGTTACACACAAGCTTATCAAATAACTTTAAGTTTAACTGTATCTGCTTTTGGTCATTCAAACTTCCTTAATTTCCTTTCAAAGTAAAATCAATTCACCAGATATTCTTCATAAAGAAAAGTCCAAAGTTAACTTACAATTTGCTGTGTGGGTCGCTCCTCTTCTCTGTGCCTCTGCAGCGCCTTGCTTCAACAGATATAGAAACATCTGTGCTGTTCGCACGGGCGTCGGCATGGGAAAAATTGCACTCTCTCTCTCTCTGCAACTTGCTCTGCTCACCCACAAGTTTAAACTGGTACTAACTCACACACAACTCTACACCCACCTTAAAACTTAACACCAGCATTGTTGCCTGCTCAAGCACGCTAGTGACATACCAATCACATTCCTGAGAGACTACGCCCACAGAAAAAAACCAATAATTTCCTAGCAATGCCTTTGTACTTATATAGCAAGTGCTGCTGCTGCACAGTAGCACTTGTTCACTTGTCAAAACTATTTACAACACAATAGCTGCTGCACAAGTACCACTTGCTCACTTGCCAAAACTATTCACAACAACTGCTGCCCAGTAGCAAATTATAGCCCTTCACTTTGTGGACAAAGAAATACATTTAAAATCACCTTCAAGCTGGGATAGAGGGATCTAGCTGTGACAAAACCATGACCCCTTTTTTATCCCTTATGGTATTGGTGAGTTTGGGAAAATTCAGAGGCCCATATCTTTAAATCAAGATGAGATAGCCTATAATAATTTATCTGTGGATAATTGTTGCCCAAAATTATCATAATTTGCTGTCAAGATTGGTTTTAAGACTGATTTTATTTTCGTGTAATGGATCCTCAAAAGCCTACAAATCTACAGACATGAAGAACTTACTGGTGATTTTGAACATTACCATTAAAAAAAATATAGGAAAAAAATTCCGTAAAAGTTATTGGTAGATGGGACCTTTGAGGCTGCATTCAATGTATAAAAATATTCAACAGGTAGTTGGATGGGTTATACCATTCATTTGAAATAGGGGTGTTTTTAGACTTTTTTAAAGAAGTTCTATCAAAATTTACCATTTTTTGACAGCTCATAACCCATATGGTAGTGCTCCAATTTTAACATCGACCACAAATTATTGAGATACATGTAAGACATTGGTCTTGTGAAAAATAAAAAAATTGGATGGGGGAAAATACTTTATAGTTGCCTTTAGTGTTACCAGACATTTTTGATTTTTTTTCGAAATTCAATTCAAGGCTAACCTGAAGTTTAATGGTAAGAAAAGGAAAATAAAAACTTTGTCAGTAATATTTATTGTTAAGATTGTCAATTTACGTCAAAATAGATCACATTTAATGGTCAGAGTTACAATAAACAATTGGGATATTGCCATAACTTGGGTTAAGCCACTCGGGACCTTGCTTTGGGGGGACTTACAGGGAGGGGGAGGCACTTTAGAGCCACCCCCACTGTATTTTTCAAAGTTCTAGACTGTTTTTTTTTAAACTTGCCACAATTTGGTTTTTTGAAATTTTGACGAGAAAAAGAGAAAGAAAGCACTAAGAAACAACAAAAAATGTTTGACCCAAGATCAAACAATTGGTTGCCATGGTAACAGCCACCCCTGACAACACATGTTCTTTTAACATATGACCCTAGGTAAACATTGTTCGGGATTAACACTATTTATTTATTTATTTTATTTATTATTATTTTTTTTTTTTTTGGGGGGGGGCATTGATGAGCCTCCAATATTTTCTCCATCACTTTTACTGACTTTATTTAGATCCCAAGGGTCTAGTTGTTACAACAGCAGTTTTTTGCAACGTTTTGTTGTTATTACTGTATGCCAATCATTTCAGTTGATCTCGGTAACCACGTTTTACGTCTACTCTTGGTGTTTTGGGATTTGTTTTTTTAAGCAAGATAAAAAAGAATGCAATTTTTTTTGTTTAAAGAGCTAAAAATGTCTCATTTCGAAGCTGAAACACACATGTAGTGTCTGAAATATACATACATGTACAGTAGCTAAAAATTACTGACATGGGCACACCTTTCTAATTTGTGGCAAATGTTGATTGATCATGCTTATTTGGCTTTAATTATCAGATTCTCTAAACATCTTTCAGAGATTTGTGGTATGTAGGTCATGTGAAAACAGTTCCAGCAAAGATCACTGTAGGGCAACCCCCTGTTACTTGGCTGCTATCTATTGATATTATCTGCAGCTAAATATAATATAATACCATACTACCTAAGAGCTCCTTTTAATGTGCATTTTTCACACATTAGGAAAAGTTCAATATCCCCCTGTCATACCGAAACGTACCATTACGAACAAATCAGAAAAAAAAAACAATTAAAAAACTTTAAAACCACTGTTGCCAAGTGGTTGCCATGGTAACAACAAAAATGCTAAGATTCAATAGTTTGACGTAAAGTTAGCAAGTCTCAAGGTGATCAGCTGCAGATTTAAAAAGTTACAGGAAAATATTGGGGGGGGGGTGGTGGTACAAACATCAATTTTCTCCTGCCCCCCATCCACCTTGTTTGGGTCACGCCCCCATTCTGGCAACCCTCCAGTGGTTTATTGTAACTGACCATTACAGCTGCTCCAATTTTTTATGAAATTGTTATTCTTAATAATAAATATTGATCACAAAGTTTTAAAATGTAGTTTTCACATCATTAAACTTGAGGTTAGCCTTGCATTGAATTTTGAAAAAAATTGAAAATGTCTGGCAACACTGCAAACACTTAAGTATTTTCCCCCAGCAATTTTTTTTATTTTTCACACAACCAATGTGTCATCTCAATAACATGTGGTGGACGTTGAAATCAGAACACTACCATATGGGTTATGAGCTGTCAAAAAATGGTATATTTCGATACTTTGAAAAAGTACAAAAACACCCCTATTTTAAATGAATGGCATAACCCATCCACATACATGGTGACTATTTTATACATTGAATGCAGCCTCAAAGGCCCTAACTATCAATAACTTCTAAGGAAAATAATTTTCGCTATTTTTTATAATGGTAACACGGCATTGAAAGTAGGCAAATTTCACTTTTCCAAAACTGAAAAAAGGGCGAAACCACCCGGAAATGGTAATTTGGCTGTTTGCCATGGCAACGGATGTAATTTTTTTTAAATAGTCCCATATTTGTTAGTTTGTGGCAAAGGTCCATCAAATAATTATGAAAGTGTGAAAAAAATCTATTCTTGGCCATGGCCACCCTATGTTTGATATTTACAGTCCCTTACTCTTAATTTTGTGGATTAAGATGCTCTTTGATGCATTCTCAGCCTTTTAGGGTTCTCTTTTCAATGAAAAGAATGATTTTTAGTGGTCCGTTTGTTTCCACAACTCAAATGCATTTTTACGGCACAGTAGTCATTAAGATATATGTGTGCATCGTGCATGGTATTTTGACAAGTTGATCACTTTGTTTCTAATTTTTGCTTGTTTAGTTTCGTAAATTCGTCAAATACTAGGCATCCTCCACAGTACCACTTGGCAAAGCAGCGGTGTAGCCTGGATTTTTCACTGGGGGAGGGGGCACAGGTGGTCATTGTTTTTAGTTGGGGGGGGGGGCAGGTACCATGTTTTAAATAAATACATGTACCTACATTTTTTTATGGGGGGCACTGGAAATTTTATTCTATTTGTTTATTTATTAATTTTCTTCTTGGGGGGGGGGGGGGGGCAGGCCCCCCTTGACTTTGCCACTGTGTCAAAGTCTGGGGGTTGATCCTATGGGCCAACCCCAGGTGTATGCAGATTCTTTGGTTTAGGGGGGCAGAAGGGTTGATTTTTTAAAGATAAATTATTATTTTTTCTTCCTGCTTTGCCCAGTTTTTCCCAACTGTTTTGCCTGAAATTTTCTTGGGGGGGGGGGGAGGAGGGGGTGCAACTGCCCCCCGCCTTGTACGCCTCTTGTTCCCTCCCACCCCAACCCATGATCCAGAAAGTTATCGGAAATCTTACCGGCATTATTCAGGAGCTTGAATGAGTTAAAGCTGATAATCTTGAGCTGAAGGATTGATCATGGGTTATAAAGTTCCACAGTTCAAGCCAAGACTGTTACATGTATGTACAAGAACCAAGAAATCTGTAATAGAAGAAGAAGCGACGAATATTAAGTAAACATGCAAATAAATGGGTAGTAGCCCACAATTTACATAAAAAGACTACTTTTGGCTTGAATGCAAACTTGTACAAAATACACCTGCACTTCTTAGTTTTTGTGTTTAGAATACTCTACATCGTATTGGTTGTCTTATTGTCAAAACGCATTCAAAGGTAGAGAACAGTTTCAATTTTGAATCAAAAAATCCTGTCAATCGTAACAAATTTAACGATCAAAGATGATTGTAAAAGCTTTTTTTATGGACAGACATTGGAATGTAAGGGGCCCAAGTATTTTTGGTGGGATTCAGCAAAAAAGGATGATACTGTTTTCAGGTTTTGGGGATTGATAAACATCAACCAACAATATGAACAGTGAACTGAGGGGTGTTTGGTTGTAATGGACACAGATGATGTAGAAAAGAGGGGAGCACAAAGGGGCGGATCTGAAAAGAGAACAGTGGGGTGTTTGGTTAAAACCCACTCTTTTGTTGTTAACCTGCTTTCTGGCTTGGTCTTATACTGCATGTAGTTTCTTTGTGATAGGTTTTACAGGGGTTAGCCTAGAAGTAGTGAAGTATGAAATAACAATAAAATTGCAGAAAGAAAAAGAAAAAAACCTCAGCTGCACAACCCAGTTTGTATAATTGTCATTTATTTGTAGAGTAGTTAGAAGAAATTAGAATAAGTTAGATTACATAAGATGGGTGCGGTTTTGTGAGAGTGAAAATCATTGAGGGAAGTTGTGTTAACTGTTAAATCAGTGTGCTCTGAAAACCTGAGAGAGAGAGGTTGGGTGTTAATGTGCTAGCCACCTACACGATTGAACATTAGATTTGTGCATCAGTCAACATACACGGATTGTCGAAGCCTTGCCCAGTGGAAACAGCCACTTGGGGCAAATCTTTAAGAATTTTTCCGGCACATTTGGCCGAGTCAACATATACATGTACTGTATAAGGCAGCAGGACCCAACCAGCACAACTACGATCTGCAGCATTTAAGTTCCGTAAGTAAACCAGATATTCTTTTATTTTGTTAAGCAAAATTCATATTTCAAATTTGTGAATTGTGTTAAAGAAAGCTAGAACAGAAAGCTAATTGTTTATTATTCAACTGAAAGAATTATGGAATTGTATTTTCAACCAACAACGAAGAAAACCTTTGGTGGATTGAAAGTTAAAATTTTGTAGTTTGTTCTTCTTTTAGAAAACAAACTGATATTTTGCATTGTGAGTTATCTATATATAGTGTATCCATATTTTTGATGGTTTTGGGTTGGTTTTATTTGATATTAGATGGCCTTTGGAATTGGGAGCAGGCGTGAGATACAGTGAGCCTATACTAGAGAGTGACCGAGGCTACTGAGCCACTAACCCCGACAGGGGAAAAGCCGAGAGAGGCAGCGATAGTGGATAGCGGTCAGACACAGGCCAGGCAGCTTGAACTCCCCCCAAAGCAACCCACCCACCCACCGAGATTGTAATGTATTTATGCAAACATTTTGAAGAACATTTTAACAACTTTTGAAGAACATTTAAGTTAATTTGAGTTTAAGAAAAGCCACTGGGCTAAGACAGTACTGATTTCTCATATAAGGAGAACTGGCTGGAAGCCAGTTGACTGCGACACAACATGTAATTTATTTTTGTGAGTTGTTGAGTGTGACAAAACCTTTAATTTAAATTTAGTGAGTTGAATACAGTTTATCCGATTGAGTGAGAACCAAGTTAGTATTTGAGACAAGCTTAAGTTGAGTTACTTTTAACACATTTATTATTGAGATTTCCTTTTGAGCTTTATTGCTTTTGTAAATATTTTGTTAATAATAATAAATTTTGTACAGTAAGTTCAAGAAAAGACAAAACAAAAGGATTCGTGCTTCGGAACTTATTTTCTGTCATGTTTTATATTGATTCTGGATCCGGTATTGACAGGGTGTTTGGTTGGAATGGAAACAGAATGATGTAGAAAAGAGGGGAGCGTAAAGTGGGCAGATCTAAAAAGTGAACAGTAGGGTGTTTGGTTGGAATGAATACAGATGATGTAGAAAAGAGGGGAGCATAAAGGGGGCAGATCTAAAAAGTGAACATTAGGGTGTTTGGTTGGAATGAATACAGATGATGTAGAAAAGAGGGGAGCATAAAGGGGTGGATCTGAAAAGTGAACAGTAGGGTGTTTGGTTGGAATGAATACAGATGATGTAGAAAAGAGGGGAGCATAAAGGGGCGGATCTGAAAAGTGAACAGTGGGGTGTGGTTGGAATGGATACCCCACACGCAATCCTCGCAGCATTTATACACTCGGTCCGGGGGGATCGGTGCTTACACACACAGGCGGTGAGTTTGCAAGCTGGAATGGCCGATACGCTTACGACAGCCATTGCTCGTCGTCCAGATGCGTGTTTGGTTGGGTCATGCTGATTGGTTGTTGCCAAGCAAGTGCGACGTTCAAAATTACAAGTTGGCCTCGCTATGGATTATGGATATATTCGGTCAGTCTTTTGGTAAGTTTTTGTCGTTTTTTCTGCCAAATATTTTCATGATGTTGTTTTAAGGGTTCCAGATGACGTTGTCATACAATAAAGATCAACTCCATGTGTTTAGAATGTCTGTCATGATTTTGGAAAGTGGAAAAAAATGGACGAATCTGATCACGAGTCTGGCAAAAACTGGTCAAAACTGCTAGTTACACGGATAATACCAGTCTTGTGTCGTAACCCTCCGGTCGGGAGGATGGAGGGGTTACGATTATCGCAACTAATTCAAAATGGCGATTCCAACAGCAAATTTGATACATGTGTGATAGTGGGCTAAAAATCATCGATTCGGAGGACCGAAAATGATCGTGAGAACAATTAAATGCATTTTATTTCATTGTAAAAACTTGGAGAAGCCAGTAGGCGATTTTCAGGCAATTCTGTCGAGTCTTTGTCGTAATTTTGACAATTTTGTAACTGATTCATAAAAAATCCGCTTCGCAGCACTTTCCAAATATACCACGGACTGGGGCGCTAGTACGACCGATGATGTCAAAATCTCAAAAAAGGAGTACAGCGCCCCAGTTACTGGTTCTACAAGTTTACAACATCAGGTAAAAAAAAGGGGGAAAACAACTCTTGTAATACCATGTTTTTTCGCATCACAGACTTGTATTTGTAAGCTTTATACCCAGGACTCTAGGCTGCATGTGTATGACAAACTTTACACTGATACTGCTAGTTCTAAAATAGTACACGCTACTGCTGTGCTAGTGACACACTAGCCCCATAAATGGGGCCGATTCACTTCGTATCCTTCGTGAAGTGGAAAGACACGACACTGCGCATTTTATCTGCACATCCAGCCATGAACGCCTGCACTGTTACATCCTACTTGGCTCATTGAGGAGTTTATGCAATGGCCCAACACCAGAACCACAACCAGAACCGAACCCCAAAGAAATTATCTGTCTATCGGGCTAGCTGAATAAAACTACAAAACACACCTTTAAAAAAACGGAGCGAAACTTCCACCACTGATAAACAGCTGATGAATCATTTACGGATGGTCTTGAAGGATATTTGTCAGAAGAAGTCCAGAAAATTCACATCATGCATGTCACATTTTTATCAACCAACCACAACGTACCATACTACTGTGACAAAACTGTTGAGGGCGCATTTTTTTGAAATAAGTTCTCACCTTAGAAATACAACCCCCATACACACCCACAGAAACTTTGAGAAAAATAATTATTTGTAAGGGCGCCCCCGCTTTTACGACTTCCCAAACTACGCATGTGTAGGCTTTTCAAAGTGTGGCCGGCTGTCAAAAAAGAATAGAATTAGAAAAGAAACAACTGTCGTCTGCTCACGTGTATCTTCAAACCAAAATATTTTCACCCAAGAACCTCTGTAAGTACGCATTTTTTGTCCAGTTTGTAAATTATAGCGTCTAGAATTAGTTGAAAGGCATGTTGGCCTGATTCGTGTGTTTAGAAGAAATAAAATTGAACTATATTGGCAACCGACGTAATGGCCGGGGGGGGGGGGGGGTTTGGGGGGGGGGGACTGGTCTTTTCTGGCTCACTCCCCAATGGGTGCACGATTTCCCAAGGTATATGTTGGGTAGGACTCACATAGAGTTATATATAAGGACTAGAGGGAGCACTCGCGATGTCATCGACGCAGGGAACTCCGATGACCCACGCGAAAAATCCCATTGGTTGGGTCAATTGCATACGAATGAACACTTAGTAATGGTTGCTGTGTAAACTGATGAGTGACCAGTGTAAATTAATGGTCCTCGCCATTTTCTCAATGGTAAAAAATGCTCCTTCTTGTCAGGCTGTGTCGCGTGATTTTGTACGACCTCTAGTTCTTATAATATAACTGTACAGTAGGACTACAAACTAGACACAACTGGTACTCTTCACGATTATTATGTTACCAGTGCTTGTATTGTTCCCAATACAGATAATGCGGAATGACCTGCGAATGACATGCATAGATGGCTCGCATAGGCATGATAGGTGGTTCGTTACCACACACTCGTATTAACATACATTTGCGGCTGGACAGCCGCGAATTCCTTGGACCAAACCAGTCACCGGGAGCGACAAAATTTACTAATATTGCTAGACTTGTCGATTGACAAACTATTTTATTCTTATTATTAAGATGTTATCTTTTCTGTTTACAATTGCATGTCTTTATGAGACATTGTGGACTAAAGTAAGTCACGATAACTGACAATATAATGGTTTATTTGATCCTTAAAAATTTGAAGATAACATCATGAAATCTAAATATTTCATTGCAGTTACATGTAATTGGACCCACTTATTAGTGCCTAATTAGAACTTTCGTCCCTCTTAAAACAAAATGTACCTCACAAAAATGAGACACTTTTGAGACATTAGCGGGTGCCCCAGTAAGCGGTCCTTTTCTATTATGAGAAAAACAGAAAGGTTGTGTGATGCTGGGAAAAGTTCATTTCGCAGCCATGTTGGGTACAGCCATGTACAAACTCAATGGCTGGCGCGTTGTCTGCTGAATTATTTCCAGAAAAAGGTCTCAAGTGATGTCATGCGAAACCTCTCTATAGAAATGGACCGTTTATTGGGGTGCCTGCTAACGTTTCGAAAGTCTCCCAATAATTATTGTTCAATTTTTATTATCTAATCCTTATGCCGACATCATAATACCTCTTAATATTCTGTTGCAGCTAATTGGGCCTAATAATTAGTGTCTAATTAGAACACTTTATATGGCGTGACTTATGTAAATTTTGAATGATATTTTTAATATAAATTGGCGAAAACAAAATGTACCTTGCATAATTTATTAATATTTGATTTGTATTATCTAATCCTAAAGATAACATTACATAATATATCACATAAACATTCTGTTGCAGCTATTTGGGCCAACATATAAACCGATTACACAACCAATGCTTACATGTGGTCACGTGACCTTTTGTGGGTACTATACGTCATCTCAGCTGATGGCAAAAGACGTGCAAATACATACTGTGACCGACCGACAGAGTCATACCAAAAGTCGGCTTTTGGTAATAATAACACAAATACTAAGCCATTTTATTTAAGTTGTGTTGTGATATTGATTTTAATCACATTACTGTTTCATAAACTACCAGTATTCTACTACAAAAGAGGTTTATTTTGAGTTATGCACAACCGGCATCGGACGAAACAAGTGAGCATTTATACACTAGCCTTGCGTAATTTAAAATAGGCAAAGGAATCACACAGTTTTAGAAAGAAATTTTCTATGGATGATGCAGCTTCAAAACTTTGAATTCTTGTGTTGAAAAGTGTGTGATGGTGGTCGTCTTGCCTTTCCGTCGTACACTAGTACACATCGTGCACATTTACATGTACACGTTACTTGTACAATCTCCAAGACTTGCTGGAACTGTCCTTACTAGCTTTATTCAGCCACTTGAAGATCTCTGGGTACAAACTCTGGAATATTTTTCACAGATTTCGAGATTACCACTGTGCGGTACTTTTCTATGGAGGACGTCATGTTTGTTTACACTTAATACCCACTACAGGTCACGTGACGTGGGTCGCACAATCAGTCTATTAGCAGGCCTTGAACTTCACTCTTGAAGGGGAACAGCATTTTCCCTCTGGTAAGGGGTACTTTTATGAGGAAACTGTAAATTTGTTTTGGAATTTTGCAAAGGGCACCACAGCAAAAGCACAGGGCACCACGGCAATTGCTTTGGGTTCAGTGGGTTAATTCAAGGCCTGAATTAGTGCCTAATTAAAACACTTTGTATGGTGTAATTTTCGTCACGTCAGTTGTAAATGAACATTTTTACTACTCTGTGTCAAAGAGCATCGCTTTAAAACAAATTGTACCTCACATAATTAATTAATATCTCATTTCTATCTTCTGATCCTAAAGATGACATCATAACCTGTTTATATGCAGTTGCAGCTAGTTTGGCCCCCTAATTAGTGCCTAATAATTAGATCACTTTATATGGTGTGATTTTTCGTCACTTGTAAATGAACGTTTTTACTATCAAAGTGTCAAAGAGCGTAGCTTAAAATCAAAACATACCTCACAAAATTAATTGATGTTAACATGTGGAATTCAGTTTTTTTTTTACTAACACAATGACGGCAAAAGTTCCGTTTGATTAAATATTTATTTAAGTACTCTAAAAACTACCTGACGATTAATTGAATTATTTACATTGGTTTTGTTAGTTCACAAGAGTGGAATAATTAACCCCCCCCCCCCGGCCAGCCCCCCCCCCCCCAACCAAAGAAATTTAGCACATGTGTTATGCAAAAGTTTGGGACATGCCTAACGAGTTTGTAAAGGAGAGAGACTGTTTCAGAGAATTATATGCACAAAGTTGCAATTCTGGTGCAGGCTTATTTGTTTTCTCACAAATTCATGGGTTTGTTGAAAAGAAATAATTGTTATCGTTCATGATCTATTTAAAAAAAAAAATAATGTACCGGTATAGTGATTTTGTAACAAAATTTATTATACGCCTTATTTTGGGCTCAGAATGCTTTCAGTTTGTGGGGTTAGTGACATAAAAAAAAGTTCCAAAGCCGTGAATATTTCCTAATATAAGTATAAACTTAAGAGACTTATTCATTTCCAAAAACATAACACAAGTACATGGGTATATGTGATTAGTTCAAACATGTTCTTTGACCTGTAAGAACTATAATTGATTATTGTTTGAGAGAGCGGAGAAACATATGGAGTATACACATGTATTTTTGCTTCTAAAAATCTAACAAAGCTTTGCATTTTTATGGTAATCGGCAGACATTATTTTTTTGTTGATCCCAAAATATGAATACAGACTTGAACTAGGAAATGTAATCAATTGTTTACAGTCCGGTGCATTTTCATGCAGGTTGGGCCAAGGCTGAAAA
Organism: Marthasterias glacialis; assembly: GCA_911728455.2. Lineage (NCBI taxonomy): Eukaryota > Metazoa > Echinodermata > Asteroidea > Forcipulatida > Asteriidae > Marthasterias > Marthasterias glacialis. The sequence continues at coordinate 35,457,418 of OU452219.1, forward strand.
CAACAAAAATGTGCGAACATGTCGTTGATTTACCATGTAAAGCAACTAGTAAAGGCCAAGACATTCATCGCAGTTGTTCACGGGACGGCTAGTGGTGCTGTGCTTACCACAGGCAAATCGACAACATGATTCGCACACTTTAGTGGTTCGGCCTTTCGCCCCTTTACATAAGAAGCAATAACCGTTCTTCAGTCTGCTGTGGCCAGGTCGGTCTGCTTCAGGCAGCGGCTGCCTAGGGTGTTGTATCTCGTACCCGATCGTTTCCAGGGCCCTGCGGGATCTCCGTGCCAGACGGCTGGCGTTGGCAGCCCGCAGCATGTATTGCGGATGCATGAGCTCCTTTGCCAGTTTGCTGATGAACGCACTATGGGCACTGCCTTTGGGATGCCAGCCAGGGTTTTTCAGTCCGTAGAGGGTGTATGCATTGATGGCGGCCAGGTTCATGATGTTGTAGAAGACGACCATCGGCCAACGTCTGGTGATGCGGGCCACGTTGTAGACGCTACACATCTGGTCGATGGTGTCTACTCCTGCCTTGGTGTGATTGTAATCATGGATCATCTCCGGTTTTGAAGTTGCGTCATTGATGGCAGAGTCGTGATGCATTGATGATAGGAGGAGGACACTCTTATTCTTTCTGGGCACATAAGAGACAAGGGTCAAGGGGCCGGCAAAAAGAAACTTGGAGGACTTGGCTTCTCTCTTCTTTGATGCTTTGGGCTTAAAAATATCCGGAACTTCGCGACGCAATCCCTTTATTGTGCCCAGCAAAGTGAGCTCCTCCTGTAGCAGTTCTTCAGCAAGCTCACAGCTAGTGAAGTAATTGTCCGCGGTGATGTTGCGGCCGGTTTTGAAAAGCGGACGGACCATATCTAATACAACACGCTTACCTAGTTTTGTTTCCCGTGTATTGTTCTCCTTTCCCAAGTAGGGCTGAATGTTTGTGACATAGTTGCTCGAACTGTCTGTGCACACCCAAAACTTAATTCCGTAGCGAGCTGGCTTTTTGGGCATGTACTGCCTAAAGCCACATCTGCCACGGAACGCAACAAGTTCCTCGTCAACAGTAACATTCTCCCCTGGAATGAAGTACCTCTGACAGTTGTTGACAAACTCGTCGAACACATCTCGTACAGCCGCGAACTTGTCGGTTGCCTTCCGGTGCTCCCGTGTATCTTTGTCGTCGAAACGCATCATTCTGAGAATTTCTTGAAATCGGTCCCCTTTCATGGCAGCTTGGCAGACCGGTCTCGCAAACATGCCCGGCCTCCAGAAGTCGCGGACCTGCTCGTGCGCTGCCTTACACAGGCCGAGGAAATAAAGGAGACCCAGTACGGCCAGGAGCTCCATCATGACGAGGTTCACCCAGGAGCGGCCTCGTTCTCGAACACCCTGCTCGTTGGTGTAGCGAAGGATGTTATCCAGGACGCGGTCAGGAAAGAACAATTTCCAAAACTCCAATATTGAAGTTGCCCCTCCAATGTTACGTGGGCCTGATGCCTGTCGCAAGATGTTTGCTCGTGGCAGCCTTGCAGGGCTCGGTTCGTCAACCGACCAAGTGTGCCCCGACTTTGCCTTGTAGGTGGTTGGGCGAGCAGGCCGCGCTGGTGTCGGCCTCTGTCGTTTAGCAGGCCTTCTAACTCGTTGAAGTGGCTGAGGATCGCTGTCGTCACTACTGCCATCCTCAGTATCAGCATCGTCGGCGGCATCATCTGTACTATCAGTGTCATCCCCGCTGTCTTCACCATCACTTTCATCACCACCTTCATCATCATTTCCACTTTCCTGTCCGTTGTTGTCACTATTGTCATCGCCTGCAGGTATGTCATTATCCTCATCACCATCACTAAGAATCTTAGTAAGATCGGCAGTTTCGGAAACATTGCTGTACATGCTTCCGTCACTATCGCCGTCGTCACTGCTTTCCTCGAGAATGTGTTTTAGAATTTTTGTCGGTGTCATTTGGATAGCCATGTTGGTTCTCTGGTCTATTACCATCAAGTGAGTGAATGACTGCTGTTCTAAATTCATAACCCTATTTATACTACATGGATAGTGTACTGTGTATATTGTATACAACACCAGTCCCATAGAGAACCATTCCAAACCCCCCCCCAAAAAAAAAAGTTCTAATGAAGTGCTAATACCCTGGTCAGTCCCTTACTGATAAGCCACAACCCCAATAAACTATAGTTTCAAGGCCCCTGAACCATGCCATTTACATCTGGGAGGTCTTTTGAAGTATTTATAGCACCCTGAAACTAAGCAAAGAACAACAAAACACTTACTAAACCATTAATACTGTATAGGGACAGCAATCCCCAAGACAGGCGCTAATAGACTAACCAGCTGTTTTTCCCTGACCCCAGGCTAAATTGGGCAGCAATGTCTGCAATTCATCAATGAGGTGTTGACAGATGCCCCATTACAGGATAAACAGAAGTTTCCTGTCCAGTGGATTTTTTTTCCAGGGGTGGCAGATTAAACACCATTTGGTTGGGGAAAGCTGTCCCCATGGTAACGAGTTCCAGGGTTCAGATGACGTGCTTGCGATTGAGTTTGTACATGGCTGTACCTAACATGGCTGCGAAATGAACTTTTCCCACCGTCACGTAACCTCTCTATTGTTTTCATAATAGAAAAGGACCGCTAACTGGGGCTCCGGCAAACATCGCAAAAGTCTCCCGTCATGTGAGGGACATTTTTTTTTAAGAGGGACGAAAGTTCTAATTAGACACTATAATAAGTGGGTCCAATTACATGTAACTGCAATGAAATATTTAGATTTCATGATGTTATCTTTAGGATTAAATAATGACTTAAGTATCAATATATTACGTGAGGTACATTTTGTTTTAAAAGGATGCCCATCGTAAATTTGTATTAAAGGCTCACCAGATAAAGTGTTCTAATTAGGCATTAATTTATGGGCCCAATTAGCATTAGCTGCAAAGGAATATTTAGACGTGTATGATGTCATCTTGAGGATTAGATACTATAAATGCAATATTTATGAATTATGTGAGGTAGGCCCATTTTTTGTTTTAAAGAGATGCTCTTCCTTTTAAAAAGAATCGAGGTTTTGAAAAAGTGTGTTGGGAGTTCTTCAAATTTTTAGGAACAAATAAACCATTATATAGTCAGTTATCGTGACTTACTTTAGTCCACAATGTCTCATAATGACCTGCATATGTAACAAAACAGATATCATCTTAATAGTACGAGTGTGAATACGAGTGTGTGGTAACTAACCACCTTTGCCAGTCATCTATGCATGTCAATTGCAGGTCATTCCGCATTGTCTGTATGGGGAACAGCCTAAGCACTGGTAACATAATAATTGTGCAGAGTACCAGGTGTGTAGTTTGTAGTCCTACTAAACATCTGTGGAAATTTGTCCGTATATCTTGCACCAATTGTGGGGTGACATTAAGCGAACCAGACTAGTCAGGATTTACTGCTTATTTTTAGACCAAGAGTCCCAAGACTTGTTTTTGTGCTAATGGGATAACTGGGGGGGGGGGGGGGGCGCTAGAAATTTATGGGGTCAAACCCCCCCCTTTCCCCCTCCCCCCGCCCCCCCCCCCCCCCCCGATAAAATTCCCATAATGAAAGTTAATTAAATAATAAACAAGTAGACAAAAGGCCTAGCCTGATGAAGTGTGGGGGTTGTTTGCCTTCATAGTAGTAGGGATAAAGAAAAACAAATACACAAATGTAACTTCTCCCTCCCCCAACTAAGTGTGAGAAAGAGCTATACTGAAACCGACCATCGCCATTTCACTCATGAGACCAAAAGCATTTAAGACTCTATTTGTTGTCACATTGAATTTATATTCATTTTGTCTAGATGTTTATTTGATTTGTTTTGTTTTAAAAGTTACACAAGTCGGCGTCAGTATGAAGGATCACAATAAAGCGAATGGACTGGATTCGGGAAAGCGAGTGCTGCGGACACGTAAAGGCGCCATTTCAACAGTAGAGTGCCATACTCCTATAGAAACCATTTAGGAGGTTTCAGGAAAACAGGTGAAAAAAAGTTAAATTGACATAAATGAGGGGCTATATTATGTACATTACACTGAGGGCGCTGTTCAGACTTATATTTGTGTTGGTCTTCTATAAATTTGTTTTTGATCCTTCATATAATTACGTGTCAGCCATTATAGCGTTGGTCTATTATAAAATTGTTTTGGGTCATTTAGGCCTATTACTTTTGACCCTTTTGATTATTGCCTGTGATCCTTATTATAGGCCTATTTGTCTGTGATAACCAAGGAATTATTTCACAAAGCGATAGGACTAGTCTTATCTCGAGTGATAGGATTGGTAACTAGTCCTAACTTATAGAAGTAGTCATAAGTTAGAAATAGTTTTGTGAAATCCACCCCTGGTCTGTGATCCTTTACATGTATATTGGTTTTGCTCTTAATTGCCCTTAAATACATTATTTTGCTCTTAACCCTAACCCCCTAAGTATATTTACTAGTATCAGTCCTCATCCCATCAAATCCTAACACTGTTACTCCAGGCCTGCAAAAACTACATACATTGTAAACTGACCAGCAGGGAAAACGAACAACACAGGACTTCACCTCACCCACTCCATCAAATCCCAACACTGTTACCCAAGCCTGCAGACCTCATCCCATCACATCCCAACACCATACCAGAGATGCACAGTACACATCCCATCAAATCCCAACAGAACACTTTCTGCATTAGTACCCATCCCATCAAATCCCAACACTGTTACTCCAGGCCTGCAAAAACTACATACATTGTAAACTGACCAGCAGGGAAAACGAACAACACAGGACTTCACCTCACCCACTCCATCAAATCCCAACACTGTTACCCAAGCCTGCAGACCTCATCCCATCACATCCCAACACCATACCAGAGATGCACAGTACACATCCCATCAAATCCCAACAAAACTTGCTGTTGGAGTTTGATGGGATGGGGGTCGTTAGGGTTTTAAATATATGGTTTTGCTCTTATACATGTAGGTCTATAGACCTATTTATAACACACCTCTCCCTGGTTCTTTATCCTGATTGGCTGAAACACGGTCGAGTGGGGTGAACTAATATAGCCTAATGCATGAAATCTGCACCGCACGTGCTTCATTTGGGGGAAATAGTTCGCAAAGCGGGAAATAGTTTCAAAACCCCTAAAACTATTGACTGGTAAAGAGCGCCCTCAAGAGAACAACGACGTCTGCGGATCGAACAGAATCTCCGGCCAAAAAACCGCGATTTACTCTTCTAATTGACATTTTGGACTGAGGTGTGTTATAAAACACATATGGACTGGCATTATTCGGGCAATAGTGCACGTCTATGCACCCCTCGGGCCTGTGAGTGACCAGGAGAGGGTCCTATTTCGGGAAAAAAGACCCTCTCTTGGTCACTCACAGGCCCTCGGGTTGCATAGACGTGCACTATTTCCCTCATTGCCAGTCCATATGTGTATATTAATACATTTGTAATAGTTCATTTAGTCATATACGGCCCCTCATAGACTAATACTTCTTTAAGCCATACAGAACTTGGTTCTAGTACTCCTAGGACTATGAGGTTGCAAGGTTTTAATCGGCTTCACTCACATCATAGGTCTTTCCTTAGTTATCGCCATGATTCTATTCTTCTCGTTAACAGGCATGCACCTTTTCAGCTGATCAGCTGATTTCCTTATTTTTTTGTCTTAGCTGTGCCATTGAAGGTTTGAAAATGAAGTTAACAAAGTCTTGCTTTGCCTGGAGCTGTACTTTTTTTTTAAACAAGCTGCAGTTGCATGAATGTAAATATGCATCAAAGCTGTCATTTTGAAATAATGCTCTAAACAGTGTTGTGGCTACTCGGTGGGCGCCGCCAAGCAGGCCTGCCTGCCCGAAACTCAAAATTTCCGCCTAGCACTCTGAGCACAAACACACTGTGCTGCCCTCTGGGCACAGATGTTCCCAACAATAAATCAAAACAAGTTGTCACCAGAGAAAGAACACAGTCAAAAGACCGTTCAACAAATTGCACGTTGATGGCCCCATAACTTGAACTGTTTTGGGACCTGGGCGTCGTGCCCTCCTGTTTTTATATACACACTCAAGCGTCAGCTTCAGCAATGTTGATGGCCCCGTAACATGTGTAAATTTAACAGCTAATGGGACAGTAGGATTTTCCTAAAACCTTCTTTTGTAAAACTTGAAAACCAGTGGCATAACTAGGCATTTTCATTTGGAGGGGGAGTGGGCTAGCTGGGGGCAAAGGCATAATTGTTATCATCGAACTATTCAATTCATGCATTTTTTCAATCCCATTTGGTGGGGGAGAGGGGGGAGCAAGGGTGGGCAAGGGTTTTAAATGGCCCATTAAGACTAGTCACAACTCTTTTATTCCCTTATTAATGTAAGACAAGAGGTCGGTGCCTGATTTTGAATAGATTTTATTTTGTTGAATGTTCATTTTGGACACAGTCACTGGTACTGCTGCAATGGTGTCAGCTATGCACGGCAACTTTTTCTAGCTGGTGACAATGTTGGCAATATGACAATGATGGAGAAGGATGTTGGGAAGGTTTGTGTAACATATGCACTTAACAAACTATTCATTCAGAAAATGGAATGCCGCTCTGGAAGTTTTAAATTTACCCCTGACAAAAATTAAAAAATTTGTCTTCTGTAGGTTCTCTGGACTAAATGGCTCCATGAAGCCAAAGCCAACCATTGTGAATTCAACAAGCAATGTGATTGGCTCATTGTTTCTGCATCAAAGGACAAAACCAACAGGGTCTGGGATGTGAGAATGATTACAGATCGTAAAAGCGCCCTCTATGAACTACCTCATTTGAAACTGATTAACTCGGATGAGTGAATAGTCTGGTTGCTTGGATATCTGTTAGTGGTGTATAAAGTGATTAAGTCAAGTCACTGCACACACAGTTTGCCAAGTCAAGTCACTGCACACATATGTACACAGTTTGCCTAGTGGATTCTTCTGTGCCTTTACCTTTGTGGACCCTGGTTTTAGTCCCTCCGTGGGCCTGGGCCTCGCATGTGAATTTGGTTTTCAGTCTCTACCTGATTGAGTGGGTTTTGCCCAGTTGAGGTTTTCTTCCCACATATAAAACTGACATATCTTCAACAGCTTCTGTTCGTAGGTATCTTGGGTCTATGGGTTACAGTGCAAGGTGGTTTTATTATCAGAAATACATGACAACTGAACTTTTCAATAATGAAGTGATTCTGAGTAGGCGAAATAATTTTGAGTAAGTGAAATGATCGTAAGTAAAGCGATGACTTGGCATAAGCAAAATGTTTCTGAGTAAGTGAAATGATTCTGAATAACCAAATGCTTGCAAGAGTAAGCAAAATGATTCCGAATAAGCGAAATTGTTATGAGTAAAGCGAAATGACTTAGAGTAACCAAAATGATTTTTAGTACGCAAAATGAAGTGGAATAATAATCATCATCATCATCATCAATGCGTTTAACATCTCTTGTTCCCCGTAGTCGAGAGTTGGGCGCATTCGTGGTCATGTCGGCATGGTCTGATTGCATTTCTACTTGCTTCCCGGTTGTGGATAAGATTCAAGTTGATGCCCTTCAGATTGTCTGGGATGTTGTCCATCCAGCGCTTTCTTGGGTGACCACGTGGATGGACGCCCTCTACCTGTAGATCTACTACCTTCTTTGGCCATTTTGCATCACTCATGCGCTGGATGTGCCCATACCAGTGCAGTCTACCCCAACTGACAACATCCGCGATGTTGAGGATACCTAGGCGTGCTCTTAGTTCATCCAGGGGCACTCTGTCAGAGATCTTGGCTGAGCAAATCCAACGTACCATTACCTTAGTCGGAACAGCTAATAATCAGAACGAAATCAATAGCTGTTCCGACTGCTAAGTCGGAACAGCTAATAAAAGGTCATTGTTGCTTATTGGTGTATCCAACAATCATGTCTTGTATGGTCAGTCTCCCTTTGCTATGCTTTTTTACAAGGACTTTTGATTTGTTCAAAGTTTTTTTGAATTGTTTTGTTATTGATTTTTTACAGCACATTTCAGTCCAGATGGGACATAGTTATTAACAACAGATCAGCACGGAGAATTGAGGATCTTAGCAGGACCCCTATGGGACAGAATGGAACAGTCAATATCTCATCCACATCACTTTTTCCAACATTTGACACCCATAAAGGTAATGATAATGTGAGTTTTCACATCACATGAAACAAAAGAACCAATGTTCTTTACAAACTTTGGAAGTAACAAAGGAGGCACACATCTCAAAACTTATTCGCATGTTACAACTTTTTTAAAGAGGGGCTCTAAGGTCAAATTCAGATTTGTGATGCACTCTTTTTTCAAGAGAAAGAGTCCTTACAATTAAAGGGGCTGTGTCATCATGATTGTAGCAGGCCTGTGGGTGTACGTGGAAAGATGAACTCTCACCCAGGTATTGCACACACCTGTGCTTGTGGTCAAATTACAAAGGGAGGGTGCCGTCTTTGTTAAACTGTAATGTGACCGCCGGCGCGCACGCATGTAGTAACTGGGTTGTTCCATTTACTGCTGTAATCATGATGACACAGCCACTTTAAGTCTCTAACCTCGTGTCAAATTTCCTTGTTTTTGATACCCTTCTAAAGCAAAAATTTTAATCGTGAACATACATTCAATGATGTCACATTACAAAAATATTAGTCTGTACATTTTTTGTTCAGGGAATTTTTAGTTTAGTTCTTTCCTGAATTTCCATGATATTCAATCAAAATGGTGTTGATTTTTGCCTTTTGACTGAAAAAAAATTGGAATTTACAGATTCACTTGAGATAAGGCAAGAGGTCAATTGTCAAGGTCACAGTGCTCAGGAATAGGAACATGGTTTGTGGATATTTACAAGGGCTGAGGGGTTTCAACAGTATCGCTGTTATGTTTTTTAATGGAGCAACCACCTAATTTGATGATTTTCCACAAAGTTGATAGTACTGTGTGTACTTCAATGCATGGAAAAAAAATTAATCATTGATAATCATTTTAATGATGAATATGTATTTATAAATATTATTTTAGGCTGCCTGGCATCCGAGTCATAATCTTGTGGTTGTTGGTCGATACCCTGATGAAAAATTCCCCAGTTGCCAGGACGGAGAAAAAAGAACCATCGACATCATTGATGGCAGTTCAGGTGAAATTGTCTGCCAGCTCTTAGACACAAATGTGTGGCTGGGGATAGTTTCAGTAAGTTTTTTTTCCATTATCTTTTAGAACTTCGTCTTTTAAATAAGGAGCGATCTATTTTTATTTTGCCCAAGGCACTTCTTTTGTAAAACCATAAATTCAATGGGCAACAGAGGCCAGGATGAAATCGTAAGCCACCTGGAATTCCTTTCACGAAAAGGACAAGGCTATTTGCATTTTGCAAAGAGCACTTTCCTTGGAATTCTTTAAGTCAAGGGGGATGTTTTAAAGGGGCAAAAAGGCAAAATAGGCCAGTATACATTTAGGTCACCTGGAATTTTCTTTCAAAATGGGACAAGGCCATTTTCATTTTGCAAAGGACACTTATTGGAATATTTTCTAACCTATGTCAAAAAGAACTAAGAGGCACGGAAGCTACGACCATGGGCAACATAGGCCTGTATACATTTAGACCACCTCGAATTTCATCTTCAAATGGGACAAGGCCGCTCTCATTTTGCAGGGGGACTCTTTGGTGGAAAATCTTCAAACCTATTTGAACAGTTTTATGGGGCATGTCAAGCCAAGAACAGATGATAGTCCATGCCCTTCTGTATAATTCCACCGGTCTGATATCATACTTTCAACTGAGACATTTATAATAAATTTAGTTTTTTTTTAATTGTCATGTTTTAAATCAAAATCTCAGTGGGCAGTTGGTATACAAATAATGGATTTTTGTAAGTGCAATGGTGAAGAATTTTTGTGAGTTTTAAGATAATAAAATATGAAAATATTCTCCTCGTTGCAAGAATGCAAAACCTGTGTGCAATGGAGAAAATAGTTTCATTCATCGAAAGATGGAATGTTCTATTCAACTTGTTCCATTCAACGGATGAAAATATTCTCTACATTGCACAAATGTGCATTTGTGCAATGAAGAGAATATTTTCATAAAACATCCAAGTAGATCTTTTTGGGACATTGTCATTTGTTTGGAGGACAAAACTACAGGGATTTAAAAACAAATGTACAAGATTGCATTCGGCATCTACTTCGAGGGCGATTTTGTACTGCTGTGTGTAACAAGAGGTGTGGTCTAGCGATACTCAAAAAGTCTAGCATACAGCTCTAGTATTAAAGGATGGGACAAAAATGCACGTTGAATAGTACCGAAATGCATGGTTTTCGACGTAGGCCATGTAACAATTTGATTAATGAATGCCGCATGACCTACAATCCTTCAATCAAAAGACAACGATCTACTTTGGTGTTATATAATACTGGATAATCTTTAAATGTTTACTCTCAAAATTTGTTTTTTGGTCCTCAGTTGAATGAGTTCAGTCCACTTGGAGATAGCTTGGCATCAGGGATGGGTACGTACTTTATTACTTCATAAACACCAATACCACCTAATTATGCAAGTTTCTTTAGCTAGTCTTTAGGTGAATAGACCGATCCATTAAGCCCCGCCTACCTTAGCAACTGCCTAGTAATGACATATGGCGTGACTTTCTTGCCACGATCGCAGCACGGCGGTGGTTCGGTTGCGGCCCACATGTATCGGATACGCACACGTACATGGTTTTCATGAACGGTATGGATTTATTTTCGTGTCCTTTTGAGCAGTGCCTTGAGTCCAAAGAACGATACAGATAACAACACTGTTAAACCACTTTTACAGAACTTTACAGGGACCACTACTATGGGGTTTGCAACACTGAAATACAAATTATTAAAACAAAACTAAAAAAAAGTTATGTCAGTTGTTTGTGCAAATGTATGTCAGAACATTGGCGGCGGTTTGTTTACTTTTTTAATGTAATTTTTAACGTGTCGGACCTTTGTAGGACTTTCAGTGGCGTTGTGGAGGCTGTGATTGGTCAGTACGTTAGAAGACTGGGCTTAATGGATTGTCTATTCCCCATGAGACAAAAATCGCTGATGTATTTATCCTTTTGGTTTTAGCTGCTATCATAAAGCCAGTAGCCTGTGTGCTAAAGTGAACAACACCTCGTCTAGTAATCCCATACAATGCCTCTAGCACGAAGCTGCAGTTGAGTGTAAAATGTAGCAACAGAAACATAAAAAAGACGTTCTCAGCTCATATTTAGCTGATTTCTTCGGTTCGAAAAGGAAACCAACATATTATTTAATTTGTCTGACAATTGATGAACTTGTAATAACTAATACTAACAAAAGGTTTAACAAATAATACACCAAGCAAAAGAATTTGAAGGTTGCAGGCAAGCTTCATTACACTAATTGGCTTATCACTGATATGGGTCTACTCCTGAGTGCCAGGGTTCTATTATGAAGATCACAAAAGGATAAAGTCTAACCCCAGTTGGCTTATAACCAAGTCCGGTTGGCCTCTAATGGGGAGAACTCGTAATGTACCACCGGATGTCCTGTTTACACGCAAATGTTTCCCCTGCCTGGAAACGAAAGCCATGTAAAGGCGCTATTATGTTATTTAGGACCACCAGAGCAAAGGTCACCTGGTCATTCAACTGCAGAGTGGGCACAGACCACAAACATATGTCGTCTTACGCTTTGTTTCACCCACACAAGGACAGAAAAAAGGTCTTGAATATATTAGCTTTTTCTGGCCATTGAGATATGTTTTTTGTGTAATCCCTGATTATAGACATTTGTCCTTTTGTTCCAAGAAAAGGATTACGAGGCATTGAGATGCTCCCACCTTTGTTCATTATATTTCGGTTGAATGGAGGCAAGTGAGAGTGAGCCGGGAATTGAGCCATTTGTAGCGGCCGTTGTTTTGCAATTCACGGTACGTGAATTTGACAGCCAATAAAAAGAATCTTTGTTCTTTTGACATTTTCAAGTCAGGGTTCTTTGTGCCAGCGGTAATCTCAATAAAAAAATATTCCAGCAATTCCGCAAAAAAGAATCCTGCTATAAGTCAACACAGAATAACACACCCTATTAAAATTAATTTCCACAGGAGCTAACATTCTCATGTGGACAGACGCTGTAAAGCTTGAGCAGATTCGCAGTGAGAAACTGAAGAAGACTTATCCTGAAAATGGGCAGGACACTGGGAAGGACTTATCATCCCAAAGGAAGCAGCAGCAAAGACATCGAGATGATGATGATAATATCGGTGCCATCAAACAAAGACTTTTTGCCAAGAAATGAATAGTTAAAGGCTTACTCTCTCTAGCTTTTAGGGCATGGAGGTAAAACAGTGCTGGGAGACATTTTAGAATGAAATGGAAAGACCTTATGTGTCCGAACATCACCACAGAAACAAGCACAACGAAAACAAGCAGGTACAAATGCTTTTTGTTTGTTCTTAAATTTTTTTTCACCCATATCAATAATGCATCTTTCCAAAGTAAATAAGCGTTTATTTTTATAATCTGGTAATGATGTTTGTGTCCAAATATATAAATTTTTATACTGTTTAAATCCAAAGCTATAACCAGTTCTTATTGTGTTTTTAAAAAGGTGAGTCATGTGCTTAGTTTTATTTCAACATGGTTCTACATTGTTACCATGAAGGAAATGGGTCATTCCATGAAGGTGTTACACAATTTGTGACATTTATTAATATGATTATTTTTGTTAGAATAAACGGTTGATTCTAAATTATGATTTTCATTCATCACATTCATCACATTTGGGTTTTGGAAGTATTTCAGAAAGTGTCAAATCTATCCCACACCATTGTCCCTAATATTGTTGATAATATTAAAAAAAAAATCATGGTAACAATGTAACAGGAGCACCATGCTTGTAACGCATGTTTTTCAGTATTATGGAAGTTATTAAACAAATTTACAAAGTTCAACAAAAACTTGATGCCAAATCCATAAAAAAATAACTTCTTAATGTGTATCAAACTCCACATGGCTGAAATATATGTCACAATGTAACAGGGACACAAAATGTCACACTTATGGTGTCCCCTTTACATCAGCATAGGGACTATATCACATTTATTTTACACCACAGTAATCAAGTAAAACCTTTTTATGATTCATGTTTGGTGTTATTTATACTATGTAGAGCAAGATTTAGGAAGTAGACTAGTGAAGTGGTGAAAAAGCTTCAAAGGTGGTAACGATGTAACGGTGTCCCTAGTGTTCCACCTTCATGGAATGACCCAAATATGATGTAAGTTCTAGTTCAGGCATGTCATGTAGTAAAAGTCGAACACATAATTGAAGATCGACCAATTAGGCTTGAATTGGTGGAACTTACGATTGAGTACTAATCAATCAGGGTTTAGATATCAGAACACATGTTTGAAGTCTGACCAATCATGTTTTAGATATTAGAACACAAGATTAAAGTCTAACTAATCAGGTTTTTGATAGTAAAAGTTATGCTTGAAAACTAACCAATCAGGTTTGAGATAGTAAAACATGTGATTGAAGACCAACCAATCAGGCTTTAGATGGCAGAACACATGGTTAAAGACCAACCATTGAGGCTTTCTGTTTTATTGTGATGTATCGTTGGTTCTTGAGGAGCACATTAAACAATCTGTGAAAAATATATCATATGGTTGGGGGTGGTCTGGGTCGTATATTTAATACTAGAAAAGATTACATTTATTTTGCTTTTTCCTCTTCTACAATGCTCAAAGAATTTAACGACAAGAACATCGAGAGAGGGTTGTTAAGGGTTCAATCGCACTTCGTTTTCCCCGAGCTGTCCAGTACATCTTGATACCATTGACTCTGAATTAACTGCATAAGTGGTGAGTTTTGCAACCATTCAAAGCTCAAATCAGATTTCGGAGACCACTGATGAGCTTTGATCTATGATGGTAGAAGCCAGACACCAAAAGCCAAGTGCAAAGCGAAATGGTGGTATTAGAATGCACCGATTCCAGCCTCGTTCCAATGATTTTTACAATCCATTTATCATCGGAAAGGTCTTCCTAGATATTTTATTAATTTTTATAAATTGATTGATTGATCAATTACTTATTTAATTGGTTCATTTATCTGTTTGCTGCTAAGTTAATTGATTGTTTATTTAATTTATTTATTAATTAATTGCTAGTTTACTTTTTAATTTTTATTTAGTTTATAGATTTGTTTTATCAGATTCATTTAGACACCTTGTTTTCTCAGAGTATATTTTTATAACAATTTTACCGTTTTTTATCATTGTTGGTGTTCCATTCAAAGGTGGATTAATATACTTTCGAGCAACAGTGACTATCCACTTTTATTAATCCTGGCCATCTAAGAATGGATTGTCTTGTGTTCTGTATCCAAAAAGTTTCTGACTCACTGTCTTTCTCAAATTGTTTTTGTCATTTTTTTAAATTCATTTTTTATTCTGTTTATATTGTTTATCTTTCATAAAACTTATTTTAGAAATGCTTGTATGTTCCATGCTATTGTTTTGATTGTTTAATTATTAGCCGAATAAATAATAATAATTATATAAGTACTGTCAAAGTCAAGAAAATAGAATTTGAAGACCCCAATTTTCTGATTTCGGGTGTTACAATCGAAATTAAGGACAATGTGTTATGTGTTTACATGCTAAAAAGTGTACACGGTTTTTCACTATTTTCTCCTGACTCAAACGACGGATTGAACCCACGTTTTCACAGATTTTTTGTATTATTTTTACATTTTTTTTTGTATGTACATATTGAATCACACAAAGTAAGAACACTGCACTGTCAGCTGCCTGTTTTACCTTTAAGATTGATACACAGTTAAGATCAATCTTGGCTCTTTGTGAAGTCGGCTCCTGGCTGCCTCACCTGTTGTGACGTGGCCTCTTGGCAGTGGCGTAAACAGCAGGAGGAGCATTAAGGTCGGGTTCCTTCATCAAGAGGGCATACGGTCGATTGTCAGTGGGCACTAAGTTTAAAGCTAGCAAGCCTCTTTATCACGTTTCATTTACATTATTTCATTTATTGATTTCATAAGAAGGATGTTAAGGTACATTGAGTAAAAACAAAGAAAAAAGAGACAGATCTACTTTTAGAAAAGGTAGCACCCCTAAAGGATTTTAAAAACAAGTTAAATCAGTTACTATCAGGTTGACCACCTGATGCTACAATAAGAAACAGACAAATATCAATGCATTAAATATTATAGTAAATTGGTTATGAGAAAAAAATGTTCAATGTAAAATAAAATATTTACAAGTATAAATGCACAAAAAGAACATTAACAAATATAAATGCTGTTCAAAAAATTAAAGGAATGCTCAAGTTGCCAGTTGGGATTCTTTAAAATATATTTGCAGGGCAAGGAAGCAAAACAGTTTTGGTCAATGGACCTACCAGGCCATGGTCTAATACTAAAGGGGCTGTGTCGTCATGATTATAGTGGGCCTGTCAGCCTGTGGCTATGCCTGGAAAGATGAACTCTCACCAAGATACTGCACACGTGCGCACCTGCGATCAACTCACAAACGTGCCGTCTATGTCAAACTGGGGGTTGACCGCGCGTAGTGACTGGGTTATTCCATTTATTGCTATAATCATGACTACAACAAAACGTTTTACAAAATCATCCCTTTTTTTCTATTAATAGGTTTCAAGTTCTCTCAGGCACTGCAGTTTACAACCCCATGATGATACTAACTCACCCAAATCTTGCCAGTTATCTTTTATCACTAATCTCTTCAACTTGGTTGTGTTCCACAAAGGGGTAAACAAAATTAATGTACCAAAGATTACTTTTTAAATGAAGTATGACAGGTTAATATGCAATGAAATATTTTACCAAATTGTTTTCTTGCATTCTTCCAAAATAAAAACTTACCTTAAAAAGGTTTAAAATGCCTTTTTGCTTAGTATCCATCCAATGCCAATTTTGTCAAGATCCACAAAACAAAACAAAAATCTGAATTTTAGATATAGGCCCCTACGGGTCTGTACATTTTCGATTCTAACGGAGGCTAGGTCTGAGAATTGAATTTTTCCCCGCTTTTATTAAGGACTCTTAACCTTGGAGCCAATCTTTTTTATGCCCTTATTTAAATTGTTGTCTGTGCCCCGCCCCCTCTCCATCTGGAATTACTAAGCTTTCAGTTTTTCCCGAGCATGAACAGGAAAAGCCTGCATTTCGCAAAGATCCTAACTTTGGTATTTTCGAATCTGCGGACTGGAATTACTAGGCTTTCAGGTTTTTCCCGAGCCTGAACGGGGAAAGGGTGTGTTTTGCATAGATCCCTACTCTTGGTATTTCCGAAACGGCGCACTGGAATTACCTGGCATCTCGTTTTATACATGTTATGATAGAGTGTTGCTTGGTTTTTGTCTGGTGCCACCTAGAGTTCTATCTTGTCTGTAGTCGACCCTCGCCTGATCCAAGGATAGTATGTTAAATCAGTTCACTCTACCAAAGCAATCACCGAGGAATTAAACTGGTGAGTTCAAATGCTGTTTGGTTTTATTCTTCGGTTTTGTTTCATGAACCAAGAAACAACAAAACAAATGTTTTAAAAGGACGCCAATAGTTATTAATGAAAGAAAACGTTTTGAATGTACTCTTCTTTTCAATGTTATTGTTATAACACCGGCCTTGGCTATTGTTGACGTACACACAGAATGCCCATATCTACTGGACAACCTCGTGGTGTGCTCTTCCGGCGGTCCCTGGCATCTTCCCTGTCTATCCCATAACCCCAAGACCGGCATTTTCGGAAAGCCCATGAGCAGGGCTTTCCAACAGTGTCAGACTTGTCAGTTTTCCGCCAATACTTTGGGAGGTAGAGCCGTTGCTAAGTCTTGTTTTCACTCTGTTACAGCTTCGTGTACAAAAGTTCCATTAGACAGGCGTTTGAAGCGCATTCGGAGCAGCCCCGCTCTCTGGTGGTTTCAAGGCGGAAAATGGCCCTGGCTGGCCGAGATAACCGGATTTTCGGATGCCGGACTATGGAAGCTACCTGCAGGTACAAAAAATTTCTCTCTAGCCCCATATTTTCTGGAGTTATTGGCCTTGGCGCTGCCGACTTCTTTTTTCGGCGTTTTTTTTTTTTTTTTTTTGCTGGCTTCAGTCCAGCACACATGTAGCGGCCTTGGCTATTGTTGACGTACACAGAGCATGGCCGTTTGCACTGGACATCTTCGGGGTGTCCTCACTCCGCGGTCCCTGGCATCCTCCCTGTCTATCCATCAACCCAAAGACCTGCATTTTCGAAAGGCCCATGAGCAGGGCTTTCCGATAGTGTTAGACTTGTCAGTTTTTCGCCAATACTTTGGGAGATAGAGCCGTTGCTAAGTCTTGTTTTCACTCTGTTACAGCTTCGTGTACAAAAGTTCCATTAGACAGGCGTTTGAAGCGCATTCGGAGCAGCCCCGCACTCTGGTGGTTTCAAGGCGAACGATGGCCCTGGCTGGCCAAGAAAACCGGATTTTCGGATGCAGGACTATGCCAGCTACCTGCAGGTACAAGACATTTCTCTCTAGCCCCATTATTTCTGGAGTTATGGGCCTTGGCGCTACCGACTTCTTTTTTCGGCGTTTTTTATTTGTTTTTTTTTTTTGCTGGCTACAGTCCAGCACACACGTAGCGGCCTTGGCTATTGTTGACGTACACAGAGCGTGGCTGTTTGCACTGGACATCTTCGGGGTGTCCTCACTCCGCGGTCCCTGGCATCCTCGCTGTTTATCCCACAACCCCAAGACCTGTATTTTCGGAAAGCCCATGAGCAGGGCTTTCCAACAGTGTCAGACTTGTCAGTTTTCCGCCAATACTTTGGGAGATAGAGCCGTTGCTAAGTCTTGTTTTCACTCTGTTACAGCTTCGTGTACAAAAGTTCCATTAGACAGGCGTTTGAAGCGCATTCGGAGCAGCCCCGCACTCTGGTGGTTTCAAGGCGGAAGATGGCCCTGGCTGGCCGAGAAAACCGGATTTTCGGATGCAGGACTATGGCAGCTACCTGCAGGTACAAGAAATATCTCTCTAGCCCCATTATTTCTGGAGTTATTGGCCTTGGCGCTACCGACTTCTTTTTTCGGCGTTTTTTTTTTTGTTTTTTTTTTTTGCTGGCTACAGTCCAGCACACACGTGGCGGCCTTGGCTATTGTTGACGTACACAGAGCATGGCCGTTTGCACTGGACATCTTCGGGGTGTCCTCACTCCGCGGTCCCTGGCATCCTCGCTGTTTATCCCACAACCCCAAGACCTGTATTTTCGGAAAGCCCATGAGCAGGGCTTTCCAACAGTGTCAGACTTGTCAGTTTTCCGCCAATACTTTGGGAGATAGAGCCGTTGCTAAGTCTTGTTTTCACTCTGTTACAGCTTCGTGTACAAAAGTTCCATTAGACAGGCGTTTGAAGCGCATTCGGAGCAGCCCCGCTCTCTTGTGGTTTCAAGGCGGAAGATGGCCCTGGCTGGCCGAGATAACCGGATTTTCCGATGCCGGACTATGGAAGCTACCTGCAGGTACAAAAAATTTCTCTCTAGCCCCATATTTTCTGGAGTTATTGGCCTTGGCGCTGCCGACTTCTTTTTTCGGCGTTTTTTTTTTTTTTTTTTTTCTGGCTTCAGTCCAGCACACATGTAGCGGCCTTGGCTATTGTTGACGTACACAGAGCATGGCCGTTTTCACTGGACATCTTCGGGGTGTCCTCACTCCGCGGTCCCTGGCATCCTCCCTGTCTATCCCACAACCTCAAGACCGGCATTTTCGGAAAGCCCATGAGCAGGGCTTTCCAACAGTGTCAGACTTGTCAGTTTTCCGCCAATACTTTGGGAGATAGAGCCGTTGCTAAGTCTTGTTTTCACTCTGTTACAGCTTCGTGTACAAAAGTTCCATTAGACAGGCGTTTGAAGCGCATTCGGAGCAGCCCCGCTCTCTGGTGGTTTCAAGGCGGAAAATGGCCCTGGCTGGCCGAGATAACCGGATTTTCGGATGCCGGACTATGGAAGCTACCTGCAGGTACAAAAAATTTCTCTCTAGCCCCATATTTTCTGGAGTTATTGGCCTTGGCGCTGCCGACTTCTTTTTTCGGCGTTTTTTTTTTTTTTTTTTTGCTGGCTTCAGTCCAGCACACATGTAGCGGCCTTGGCTATTGTTGACGTACACAGAGCATGGCCGTTTGCACTGGACATCTTCGGGGTGTCCTCACTCCGCGGTCCCTGGCATCCTCCCTGTCTATCCATCAACCCAAAGACCTGCATTTTCGGAAGGCCCATGAGCAGGGCTTTCCGATAGTGTTAGACTTGTCAGTTTTTCGCCAATACTTTGGGAGATAGAGCCGTTGCTAAGTCTTGTTTTCACTCTGTTACAGCTTCGTGTACAAAAGTTCCATTAGACAGGCGTTTGAAGCGCATTCGGAGCAGCCCCGCACTCTGGTGGTTTCAAGGCGAACGATGGCCCTGGCTGGCCAAGAAAACCGGATTTTCGGATGCAGGACTATGCCAGCTACCTGCAGGTACAAGACATTTCTCTCTAGCCCCATTATTTCTGGAGTTATGGGCCTTGGCGCTACCGACTTCTTTTTTCGGCGTTTTTTATTTGTTTTTTTTTTTTGCTGGCTACAGTCCAGCACACACGTAGCGGCCTTGGCTATTGTTGACGTACACAGAGCGTGGCTGTTTGCACTGGACATCTTCGGGGTGTCCTCACTCCGCGGTCCCTGGCATCCTCGCTGTTTATCCCACAACCCCAAGACCTGTATTTTCGGAAAGCCCATGAGCAGGGCTTTCCAACAGTGTCAGACTTGTCAGTTTTCCGCCAATACTTTGGGAGATAGAGCCGTTGCTAAGTCTTGTTTTCACTCTGTTACAGCTTCGTGTACAAAAGTTCCATTAGACAGGCGTTTGAAGCGCATTCGGAGCAGCCCCGCACTCTTGTGGTTTCAAGGCGGAAGATGGCCCTGGCTGGCCGAGATAACCGGATTTTCCGATGCCGGACTATGGAAGCTACCTGCAGGTACAAAAAATTTCTCTCTAGCCCCATATTTTCTGGAGTTATTGGCCTTGGCGCTGCCGACTTCTTTTTTCGGCGTTTTTTTTTTTTTTTTTTTTGCTGGCTTCAGTCCAGCACACATGTAGCGGCCTTGGCTATTGTTGACGTACACAGAGCATGGCCGTTTGCACCGGACATCTTCGGGGTGTCCTCACTCCGCGGTCCCTGGCATCCTCCCTGTCTATCCATCAACCCAAAGACCTGCATTTTCGGAAAGCCCATGAGCAGGGCTTTCCGATAGTGTTAGACTTGTCAGTTTTTCGCCAATACTTTGGGAGATAGAGCCGTTGCTAAGTCCTGTTTTCACTCTGTTACAGCTTCGTGTACAAAAGTTCCATTAGACAGGCGTTTGAAGCGCATTCGGAGCAGCCCCGCACTCTGGTGGTTTCAAGGCGAAAGATGGCCCTGGCTGGCCAAGAAAACCGGATTTTCGGATGCAGGACTATGCCAGCTACCTGCAGGTACAAGAAATTTCTCTCTAGCCCCATTATTTCTGGAGTTATGGGCCTTGGCGCTACCGACTTCTTTTTTCGGCGTTTTTTATTTTTTTTTTTTTTTGCTGGCTACAGTCCAGCACACACGTAGCGGCCTTGGCTATTGTTGACGTACACAGAGCATGGCCGTTTGCACTGGACATCTTCGGGGTGTCCTCACTCCGCGGTCCCTGGCATCCTCCCTGTCTATCCATCAACCCAAAGACCTGCATTTTCGGAAAGCCCATGAGCAGGGCTTTCCGATAGTGTTAGACTTGTCAGTTTTTCGCCAATACTTTGGGAGATAGAGCCGTTGCTAAGTCTTGTTTTCACTCTGTTACAGCTTCGTGTACAAAAGTTCCATTAGACAGGCGTTTGAAGCGCATTCGGAGCAGCCCCGCACTCTGGTGGTTTCAAGGCGAAAGATGGCCCTGGCTGGCCAAGAAAACCGGATTTTCGGATGCAGGACTATGCCAGCTACCTGCAGGTACAAGAAATTTCTCTCTAGCCCCATTATTTCTGGAGTTATGGGCCTTGGCGCTACCGACTTCTTTTTTCGGCGTTTTTTATTTTTATTTTTTTTTGCTGGCTACAGTCCAGCACACACGTAGCGGCCTTGGCTATTGTTGACGTACACAGAGCGTGGCTGTTTGCACTGGACATCTTCGGGGTGTCCTCACTCCGCGGTCCCTGGCATCCTCGCTGTTTATCCCACAACCCCAAGACCTGTATTTTCGGAAAGCCCATGAGCAGGGCTTTCCAACAGTGTCAGACTTGTCAGTTTTCCGCCAATACTTTGGGAGATAGAGCCGTTGCTAAGTCTTGTTTTCACTCTGTTACAGCTTCGTGTACAAAAGTTCCATTAGACAGGCGTTTGAAGCGTATTCGGAGCAGCCCCGCTCTCTGGTGGTTTCAAGGCGGAAGATGGCCCTGGCTGGCCGAGATAACCGGATTTTCCGATGCCGGACTATGGAAGCTACCTGCAGGTACAAAAAATTTCTCTCTAGCCCCATATTTTCTGGAGTTATTGGCCTTGGCGCTGCCGACTTCTTTTTTCGGCGTTTTTTTTTTTTTTTTTTTTGCTGGCTTCAGTCCAGCACACATGTAGCGGCCTTGGCTATTGTTGACGTACACAGAGCATGGCCGTTTGCACTGGACATCTTCGGGGTGTCCTCACTCCGCGGTCCCTGGCATCCTCCCTGTCTATCCATCAACCCAAAGACCTGCATTTTCGGAAGGCCCATGAGCAGGGCTTTCCGATAGTGTTAGACTTGTCAGTTTTTCGCCAATACTTTGGGAGATAGAGCCGTTGCTAAGTCTTGTTTTCACTCTGTTACAGCTTCGTGTACAAAAGTTCCATTAGACAGGCGTTTGAAGCGCATTCGGAGCAGCCCCGCACTCTGGTGGTTTCAAGGCGAAAGATGGCCCTGGCTGGCCAAGAAAACCGGATTTTCGGATGCAGGACTATGCCAGCTACCTGCAGGTACAAGAAATTTCTCTCTAGCCCCATTATTTCTGGAGTTATGGGCCTTGGCGCTACCGACTTCTTTTTTCGGCGTTTTTTATTTGTTTTTTTTTTTGCTGGCTACAGTCCAGCACACACGTAGCGGCCTTGGCTATTGTTGACGTACACAGAGCGTGGCTGTTTGCACTGGACATCTTCGGGGTGTCCTCACTCCGCGGTCCCTGGCATCCTCGCTGTTTATCCCACAACCCCAAGACCTGTATTTTCGGAAAGCCCATGAGCAGGGCTTTCCAACAGTGTCAGACTTGTCAGTTTTCCGCCAATACTTTGGGAGATAGAGCCGTTGCTAAGTCTTGTTTTCACTCTGTTACAGCTTCGTGTACAAAAGTTCCATTAGACAGGCGTTTGAAGCGCATTCGGAGCAGCCCCGCTCTCTGGTGGTTTCAAGGCGGAAGATGGCCCTGGCTGGCCGAGATAACCGGATTTTCCGATGCCGGACTATGAAAGCTACCTGCAGGTACAAAAAATTTCTCTCTAACCCCATATTTTCTGGAGTTATTGGCCTTGGCGCTGCCGACTTCTTTTTTCGGCGTTTTTTTTTTTTTTTTTTTGCTGGCTTCAGTCCAGCACACATGTAGCGGCCTTGGCTATTGTTGACGTACACAGAGCATGGCCGTTTGCACTGGACATCTTCGGGGTGTCCTCACTCCGCGGTCCCTGGCATCCTCCCTGTCTATCCATCAACCCAAAGACCTGCATTTTCGGAAGGCCCATGAGCAGGGCTTTCCGATAGTGTTAGACTTGTCAGTTTTTCGCCAATACTTTGGGAGATAGAGCCGTTGCTAAGTCTTGTTTTCACTCTGTTACAGCTTCGTGTACAAAAGTTCCATTAGACAGGCGTTTGAAGCGCATTCGGAGCAGCCCCGCACTCTGGTGGTTTCAAGGCAAAAGATGGCCCTGGCTGGCCAAGAAAACCGGATTTTCGGATGCAGGACTATGCCAGCTACCTGCAGGTACAAGAAATTTCTCTCTAGCCCCATTATTTCTGGAGTTATGGGCCTTGGCGCTACCGACTTCTTTTTTCGGCGTTTTTTATTTGTTTTTTTTTTGCTGGCTACAGTCCAGCACACACGTAGCGGCCTTGGCTATTGTTGACGTACACAGAGCGTGGCTGTTTGCACTGGACATCTTCGGGGTGTCCTCACTCCGCGGTCCCTGGCATCCTCGCTGTTTATCCCACAACCCCAAGACCTGTATTTTCGGAAAGCCCATGAGCAGGGCTTTCCAACAGTGTCAGACTTGTCAGTTTTCCGCCAATACTTTGGGAGATAGAGCCGTTGCTAAGTCTTGTTTTCACTCTGTTACAGCTTCGTGTACAAAAGTTCCATTAGACAGGCGTTTGAAGCGCATTCGGAGCAGCCCCGCTCTCTGGTGGTTTCAAGGCGGAAGATGGCCCTGGCTGGCCGAGATAACCGGATTTTCCGATGCCGGACTATGAAAGCTACCTGCAGGTACAAAAAATTTCTCTCTAGCCCCATATTTTCTGGAGTTATTGGCCTTGGCGCTGCCGACTTCTTTTTTCGGCGTTTTTTTTTTTTTTTTTTTTGCTGGCTTCAGTCCAGCACACATGTAGCGGCCTTAGCTATTGTTGACGTACACAGAGCATGGCCGTTTGCACTGGACATCTTCGGGGTGTCCTCACTCCGCGGTCCCTGGCATCCTCCCTGTCTATCCATCAACCCAAAGACCTGCATTTTCGGAAGGCCCATGAGCAGGGCTTTCCGATAGTGTTAGACTTGTCAGTTTTTCGCCAATACTTTGGGAGATAGAGCCGTTGCTAAGTCTTGTTTTCACTCTGTTACAGCTTCGTGTACAAAAGTTCCATTAGACAGGCGTTTGAAGCGCATTCGGAGCAGCCCCGCACTCTGGTGGTTTCAAGGCGAAAGATGGCCCTGGCTGGCCAAGAAAACCGGATTTTCGGATGCAGGACTATGCCAGCTACCTGCAGGTACAAGAAATTTCTCTCTAGCCCCATTATTTCTGGAGTTATGGGCCTTGGCGCTACCGACTTCTTTTTTCGGCGTTTTTTATTTTTTTTTTTTTTTTGCTGGCTACAGTCCAGCACACACGTAGCGGCCTTGGCTATTGTTGACGTACACAGAGCGTGGCTGTTTGCACTGGACATCTTCGGGGTGTCCTCACTCCGCGGTCCCTGGCATCCTCGCTGTTTATCCCACAACCCCAAGACCTGTATTTTCGGAAAGCCCATGAGCAGGGCTTTCCAACAGTGTCAGACTTGTCAGTTTTCCGCCAATACTTTGGGAGATAGAGCCGTTGCTAAGTCTTGTTTTCACTCTGTTACAGCTTCGTGTACAAAAGTTCCATTAGACAGGCGTTTGAAGCGCATTCGGAGCAGCCCCGCTCTCTGGTGGTTTCAAGGCGGAAAATGGCCCTGGCTGGCCGAGATAACCGGATTTTCGGATGCCAGACTATGGAAGCTACCTGCAGGTACAAGAAATTTCTCTCTAGCCCCATATTTTCTGGAGTTATTGGCCTTGGCGCTGCCGACTTCTTTTTTCGGCGTTTTTTTTTTTTTTTTTTTTTTGCTGGCTTCAGTCCAGCACACATGTAGCGGCCTTGGCTATTGTTGACGTACACAGAGCGTGGCTGTTTGCACTGGACATCTTCGGGGTGTCCTCACTCCGCGGTCCCTGGCATCCTCGCTGTTTATCCCACAACCCCAAGACCTGTATTTTCGGAAAGCCCATGAGCAGGGCTTTCCAACAGTGTCAGACTTGTCAGTTTTCCGCCAATACTTTGGGAGATAGAGCCGTTGCTAAGTCTTGTTTTCACTCTGTTACAGCTTCGTGTACAAAAGTTCCATTAGACAGGCGTTTGAAGCGCATTCGGAGCAGCCCCGCTCTCTGGTGGTTTCAAGGCGGAAGATGGCCCTGGCTGGCCGAGATAACCGGATTTTCCGATGCCGGACTAAGGAAGCTACCTGCAGGTACAAAAAATTTCTCTCTAGCCCCATATTTTCTGGAGTTATTGGCCTTGGCGCTGCCGACTTCTTTTTTCGGCGTTTTTTTTTTTTTTTTTTTTGCTGGCTTCAGTCCAGCACACATGTAGCGGCCTTGGCTATTGTTGACGTACACAGAGCATGGCCGTTTGCACTGGACATCTTCGGGGTGTCCTCACTCCGCGGTCCCTGGCATCCTCCCTGTCTATCCATCAACCCAAAGACCTGCATTTTCGGAAGGCCCATGAGCAGGGCTTTCCGATAGTGTTAGACTTGTCAGTTTTCCGCCAATACTTTGGGAGATAGAGCCGTTGCTAAGTCTTGTTTTCACTCTGTTACAGCTTCGTGTACAAAAGTTCCATTAGACAGGCGTTTGAAGCGCATTCGGAGCAGCCCCGCACTCTGGTGGTTTCAAGGCGAAAGATGGCGCTGGCTGGCCAGGAAAACCGGTATTTCGGATGCAGGACTATGCCAGCTACCTGCAGGTACAAGAAATTTCTCTCTAGCCCCATTATTTCTGGAGTTATGGGCCTTGGCGCTACCGACTTCTTTTTTCGGCGTTTTTTATTTATTTTTTTTTTGCTGGCTACAGTCCAGCACACACGTAGCGGCCTTGGCTATTGTTGACGTACACAGAGCGTGGCTGTTTGCACTGGACATCTTCGGGGTGTCCTCACTCCGCGGTCCCTGGCATCCTCGCTGTTTATCCCACAACCCCAAGACCTGTATTTTCGGAAAGCCCATGAGCAGGGCTTTCTAACAGTGTCAGACTTGTCAGTTTTCCGCCAATACTTTGGGAGATAGAGCCGTTGCTAAGTCTTGTTTTCACTCTGTTACAGCTTCGTGTACAAAAGTTCCATTAGACAGGCGTTTGAAGCGCATTCGGAGCAGCCCCGCTCTCTGGTGGTTTCAAGGCGGAAAATGGCCCTGGCTGGCCGAGATAACCGGATTTTCGGATGCCAGACTATGGAAGCTACCTGCAGGTACAAGAAATTTCTCTCTAGCCCCATATTTTCTGGAGTTATTGGCCTTGGCGCTGCCGACTTCTTTTTTCGGCGTTTTTTTTTTTTTTTTTTTTTTTGCTGGCTTCAGTCCAGCACACACGTAGCGGCCTTGGCTATTGTTGACGTACACAGAGCATGGCCGTTTTCACTGGACATGTTCGGGGTGTCCTCACTCCGCGGTCCATGGCATCCTCCCTGTCTATCCCACAACCCCAAGACCGGCATTTTCGGAAAGCCCATGAGCAGGGGTTTCCAACAGTGTCAGACTTGTCAGTTTTCCGCCAATACTTTGGGAGATAGAGCCGTTGCTAAGTCTTGTTTTCACTCTGTTACAGCTTCGTGTACAAAAGTTCCATTGGACAGGCGTTTGAAGCGCATTCGGAGCAGCCCCGCTCTCTGGTGGTTTCAAGGCGGAAGATGGCCCTGGCTGGCCGAGATAACCGGATTTTCCGATGCCGGACTATGGAAGCTACCTGCAGGTACAAAAAATTTCTCTCTAGCCCCATATTTTCTGGAGTTATTGGCCTTGGCGCTGCCGACTTCTTTTTTCGGCGTTTTTTTTTCTTTTTTTTTTGCTGGCTTCAGTCCAGCACACATGTAGCGGCCTTGGCTATTGTTGACGTACACAGAGCATGGCCGTTTGCACTGGACATCTTCGGGGTGTCCTCACTCCGCGGTCCCTGGCATCCTCCCTGTCTATCCATCAACCCCAAGACCTGCATTTTCGGAAGGCCCATGAGCAGGGCTTTCCGATAGTGTTAGACTTGTCAGTTTTCCGCCAATACTTTGGGAGATAGAGCCGTTGCTAAGTCTTGTTTTCACTCTGTTACAGCTTCGTGTACAAAAGTTCCATTAGACAGGCGTTTGAAGCGCATTCGGAGCAGCCCCGCACTCTGGTGGTTTCAAGGCGAAAGATGGCCCTGGCTGGCCAGGAAAACCGGATTTTCGGATGCAGGACTATGGCAGCTACCTGCAGGTACAAGACATTTCTCTCTAGCCCCATTATTTCTGGAGTTATTGGCCTTGGCGCTACCGACTTCTTTTTTCGGCTTTTTTTTATTAATTTTTTTTTGCTGGCTACAGTCCAGCACACACGTAGCGGCCTTGGCTATTGTTGACGTACACAGAGCATGGCCGTTTTCACTGGACATGTTCGGGGTGTCGTCACTCCGCGGTCCCTGGCATCCTCCCTGTCTATCCCACAACCCCAAGACCGGCATTTTCGGAAAGCCCATGAGCAGGGGTTTCCAACAGTGTCAGACTTGTCAGTTTTCCACCAATACTTTGGGAGATAGAGCCGTTGCTAAGTCTTGTTTTCACTCTGTTACAGCTTCGTGTACAAAAGTTCCATTAGACAGGCGTTTGAAGCGCATTCGGAGCAGCCCCGCTCTCTGGTGGTTTCAAGGCGGAAGATGGCCCTGGCTGGCCGAGAAAACCAAATTTTCGGATGCAGGACTATGCCAGCTACCTGCAGGTACAAGAAATTTCTCTCTAGCCTCATTATTTCTGGAGTTATTGGCCTTGGCGCTACCGACTTCTTTTTTCGGCGTTTTTTTTTTTTTTTTTTTTTTGCTGGCTACAGTCCAGCACACACGTAGCGGCCTTGGCTATTGTTGACGTACACAGAGCATGGCCGTTTGCACTGGACATCTTCGGGGTGTCCTCACTCCGCGGTCCCTGGCATCCTCCCTGTCTATCCCACAACCCCAAGACCTGCATTTTCGGAAAGCCCATGAGCAGGGCTTTCCAACAGTGTCAGACTTGTCAGTTTTCCGCCAATACTTTGGGAGATAGAGCCGTTGCTAAGTCTTGTTTTCACTCTGTTACAGCTTCGTGTACAAAAGTTCCATTGGACAGGCGTTTGAAGCGCATTCGGAGCAGACCCGCTCACTGGTGGTTTCAAGGCGGAAGATGGCCCTGGCTGGCCGAGATAACCGGATTTTCCGATGCCGGACTATGGAAGCTACCTGCAGGTACAAAAAATTTCTCTCTAGCCCCATATTTTCTGGAGTTATTGGCCTTGGCGCTGCCGACTTCTTTTTTCGGCGTTTTTTTTTTTTTTTTTTTTGCTGGCTTCAGTCCAGCACACATGTAGCGGCCTTGGCTATTGTTGACGTACACAGAGCATGGCCGTTTGCACTGGACATCTTCGGGGTGTCCTCACTCCGCGGTCCCTGGCATCCTCCCTGTCTATCCATCAACCCCAAGACCTGCATTTTCGGAAGGCCCATAAGCAGGGCTTTCCGATAGTGTTAGACTTGTCAGTTTTCCGCCAATACTTTGGGAGATAGAGCCGTTGCTAAGTCTTGTTTTCACTCTGTTACAGCTTCGTGTACAAAAGTTCCATTAGACAGGCGTTTGAAGCGCATTCGGAGCAGCCCCGCACTCTGGTGGTTTCAAGGCGAAAGATGGCCCTGGCTGGCCAAGAAAACCGGATTTTCGGATGCAGGACTATGCCAGCTACCTGCATGTACAAGAAATTTCTCTCTAGCCCCATTATTTCTGGAGTTATGGGCCTTGGCGCTACCGACTTCTTTTTTCGGCGTTTTTTTTTTTTTTTTTTTTTTTTGCTGGCTACAGTCCAGCACACACGTAGCGGCCTTGGCTATTGTTGACGTACACAGAGCATGGCCGTTTGCACTGGACATCTTCGGGGTGTCCTCACTCCGCGGTCCCTGGCATCCTCGCTGTTTATCCCACAACCCCAAGACCTGTATTTTCGGAAAGCCCATGAGCAGGGCTTTCCAACAGTGTCAGACTTGTCAGTTTTCCGCCAATACTTTGGGAGATAGAGCCGTTGCTAAGTCTTGTTTTCACTCTGTTACAGCTTCGTGTACAAAAGTTCCATTGGACAGGCGTTTGAAGCGCATTCGGAGCAGCCCCGCTCTCTGGTGGTTTCAAGGCGGAAAATGGCCCTGGCTGGCCGAGATAACCGGATTTTCGGATGCCGGACTATGGCAGCTACCTGCAGGTACAAGACATTTCTATCTAGCCCCATTAGTTCTGGAGTTATTGGCCTTGGCGCTACCGACTTCTTTTTTCGGGTTTTTTTTTTTTTTTTTTTTTTCCCTGGCTACAGTTCATCACACACGAGCGGCCTTGGCTATTGTTGACGTACACAGAGCATGGCCGTTTGCACTGGACATCTTCGGTGTGTCCTCACTCCACGGTCCCTGGCAT
This sequence comes from Marthasterias glacialis, assembly GCA_911728455.2. NCBI lineage: Eukaryota > Metazoa > Echinodermata > Asteroidea > Forcipulatida > Asteriidae > Marthasterias > Marthasterias glacialis. The sequence goes on from OU452219.1 coordinate 35,486,672, forward strand.
CCTCCCTGTCTATCCCACAACCCCAAGACCTGCATTTTCGGAAAGCCCATGAGCAGGGCTTTCCAACAGTGTCAGACTTGTCAGTTTTCCACCAATACTTTGGGAGATAGAGCCGTTGCTAAGTCTTGTTTTCACTCTGTTACAGCTTCGTGTACAAAAGTTCCATTAGACAGGCGTTTGAAGCGCATTCGGAGCAGCCCCGCTCTTTGGTGGTTTCAAGGCGGAAGATGGCCCTGGCTGGCCGAGAAAACCAAATTTTCGGATGATGGACTATGCCAGCTACCTGCAGGTACAAGAAATTTCTCTCTAGCCCCATTATTTCTGGAGTTATGGGCCTTGGCGCTACCGACTTCTTTTTTCGGCGTTTTTTATTTATTTTTTTTTTGCTGGCTACAGTCCAGCACACACGTAGCGGCCTTGGCTATTGTTGACGTACACAGAGCGTGGCTGTTTGCACTGGACATCTTCGGGGTGTCCTCACTCCGCGGTCCCTGGCATCCTCGCTGTTTATCCCACAACCCCAAGACCTGTATTTTCGGAAAGCCCATGAGCAGGGCTTTCTAACAGTGTCAGACTTGTCAGTTTTCCGCCAATACTTTGGGAGATAGAGCCGTTGCTAAGTCTTGTTTTCACTCTGTTACAGCTTCGTGTACAAAAGTTCCATTAGACAGGCGTTTGAAGCGCATTCGGAGCAGCCCCGCTCTCTGGTGGTTTCAAGGCGGAAAATGGCCCTGGCTGGCCGAGATAACCGGATTTTCGGATGCCAGACTATGGAAGCTACCTGCAGGTACAAGAAATTTCTCTCTAGCCCCATATTTTCTGGAGTTATTGGCCTTGGCGCTGCCGACTTCTTTTTTCGGCGTTTTTTTTTTTTTTTTTTTTTTTTGCTGGCTTCAGTCCAGCACACACGTAGCGGCCTTGGCTATTGTTGACGTACACAGAGCATGGCCGTTTGCACTGGACATGTTCGGGGTGTCCTCACTCCGCGGTCCATGGCATCCTCCCTGTCTATCCCACAACCCCAAGACCTGCATTTTCGGAAAGCCCATGAGCAGGGCTTTCCAACAGTGTCAGACTTGTCAGTTTTCCGCCAATACTTTGGGAGATAGAGCCGTTGCTAAGTCTTGTTTTCACTCTGTTACAGCTTCGTGTACAAAAGTTCCATTGGACAGGCGTTTGAAGCGCATTCGGAGCAGCCCCGCTCTCTGGTGGTTTCAAGGCGGAAGATGGCCCTGGCTGGCCGAGATAACCGGATTTTCCGATGCCGGACTATGGAAGCTACCTGCAGGTACAAAAAATTTCTCTCTAGCCCCATATTTTCTGGAGTTATTGGCCTTGGCGCTGCCGACTTCTTTTTTCGGCGTTTTTTTTTCTTTTTTTTTTGCTGGCTTCAGTCCAGCACACATGTAGCGGCCTTGGCTATTGTTGACGTACACAGAGCATGGCCGTTTGCACTGGACATCTTCGGGGTGTCCTCACTCCGCGGTCCCTGGCATCCTCCCTGTCTATCCATCAACCCCAAGACCTGCATTTTCGGAAGGCCCATGAGCAGGGCTTTCCGATAGTGTTAGACTTGTCAGTTTTCCGCCAATACTTTGGGAGATAGAGCCGTTGCTAAGTCTTGTTTTCACTCTGTTACAGCTTCGTGTACAAAAGTTCCATTAGACAGGCGTTTGAAGCGCATTCGGAGCAGCCCCGCACTCTGGTGGTTTCAAGGCGAAAGATGGCCCTGGCTGGCCAGGAAAACCGGTATTTCGGATGCAGGACTATGCCAGCTACCTGCAGGTACAAGAAATTTCTCTCTAGCCCCATTATTTCTGGAGTTATGGGCCTTGGCGCTACCGACTTCTTTTTTCGGCGTTTTTTATTTATTTTTTTTTTGCTGGCTACAGTCCAGCACACACGTAGCGGCCTTGGCTATTGTTGACGTACACAGAGCGTGGCTGTTTGCACTGGACATCTTCGGGGTGTCCTCACTCCGCGGTCCCTGGCTTCCTCCCTGTCTATCCATCAACCCCAAGACCGGCATTTTCGGAAAGCCCGTGAGCAGGGCTTTCCAACAGTGTCAGACTTGTCAGTTTTCCGCCAATACTTTGGGAGATAGAACCGTTGCTAAGTCTTGTTTTCACTCTGTTACAGCTTCGTGTACAAAAGTTCCATTAGACAGGCGTTTGAAGCGCATTCGGAGCAGCCCCGCACTCTGGTGGTTTCAAGGCGAAAGATGGCCCTGGCTGGCCAAGAAAACCGGATTTTCGGATGCAGGACTATGGCAGCTACCTGCAGGTACAAGACATTTCTCTCTAGCCCCATTATTTCTGGAGTTATTGGCCTTGGCGCTACCGACTTCTTTTTTCGGCTTTTTTTTATTAATTTTTTTTTGCTGGCTACAGTCCAGCACACACGTAGCGGCCTTGGCTATTGTTGACGTACACAGAGCATGGCCGTTTGCACTGGACATCTTCGGTGTGTCCTCACTCCACGGTCCCTGGCATCCTCCCTGTCTATCCCACAACCCCAAGACCTGCATTTTCGGAAAGCCCATGAGCAGGGCTTTCCAACAGTGTCAGACTTGTCAGTTTTCCACCAATACTTTGGGAGATAGAGCCGTTGCTAAGTCTTGTTTTCACTCTGTTACAGCTTCGTGTACAAAAGTTCCATTAGACAGGCGTTTGAAGCGCATTCGGAGCAGCCCCGCTCTTTGGTGGTTTCAAGGCGGAAGATGGCCCTGGCTGGCCGAGAAAACCAAATTTTCGGATGATGGACTATGCCAGCTACCTGCAGGTACAAGAAATTTCTCTCTAGCCCCATTATTTCTGGAGTTATTGGCCTTGGCGCTACCGACTTCTTTTTTCGGCGTTTTTTTTTTTTTTTTTTTTGCTGGCTACAGTCCAGCACACACGTAGCGGCCTTGGCTATTGTTGACGTACACAGAGCATGGCCGTTTGCACTGGACATCTTCGGGATGTCATCACTCCGCGGTCCCTGGCATCCTCCCTGTCTATTCCACAACCCCAAGACCTGCATTTTCGGAAAGCCCATGAGCAGGGCTTGCCAACAGTGTCAGACTTGTCAGTTTTCCGCCAATACTTTGGGAGATAGAGCCGTTGCTAAGTCTTGTTTTCACTCTGTTACAGCTTCGTGTACAAAAGTTCCATTAGACAGGCGTTTGAAGCGCATTCGGAGCAGCCCCGCTCTCTGGTGGTTTCAAGGCGGAAAATGGCCCTGGCTGGCCGAGATAACCGGATTTTCGGATGCCGGACTATGGAAGCTACCTGTAGGTACAAAAAATTTCTGTCTAGCCCCATATTTTCTGGAGTTATTGGCCTTGGCGCTGCCGACTTCTTTTTTCGGCGTTTTTTTTTTTTTTTTTTTGCTGGCTTCAGTCCAGCACATACGTAGCGGCCTTGGCTATTGTTGACGTACACAGAGCATGGCCGTTTGCACTGGACATCTTCGGGGTGTCCTCACTCCGCGGTCCCTGGCATCCTCCCTGTCTATCCATCAACCCCAAGACCTGCATTTTCGGAAAGCCCATGAGCAGGGCTTTCCAACAGTGTCAGACTTGTCAGTTTTCCGCCAATACTTTGGGAGATAGAGCCGTTGCTAAGTCTTGTTTTCACTCTGTTACAGCTTCGTGTACAAAAGTTCCATTAGACAGGCGTTTGAAGCGCATTCGGAGCAGCCCCGCACTCTGGTGGTTTCAAGGCAGAAGATTGTCCTGGCTGGCCGAGAAAACCAGATTTTCGGATGCAGGACTATGGCAGCTACCTGCAGGTACAAGAAATTTCTCTCTAGCCCCATTATTTCTGGAGTTATTGGCCTTGGCGCTACTGACTTCTTTTTCGGCGTTTTTTTATTTATTTGTTTTTGCTGGCTACAGTCCAGCACACGCGTAGTGGCCTTGGCTATTGTTGACGTACACAGAGCATGGCCGTTTGCACTGGACATCTTCGGGGTGTCCTCACTCCGCGGTCCCTGGCATCCTCCCTGTCTATCCATCAACCCCAAGACCTGCATTTTCGGAAAGCTCATGAGGTGGGCTTTCCAACAGTGTCAGACTTGTCAGTTTTCCGCCAATACTTTGGGAGATAGAGCCGTTGCTAAGTCTTGTTTTCACTCTGTTAGAGCTTCGTGTACAAAAGTTCCATTATACAGGTGTTTGAAGCGCATTCGGAGCAGCCCCGCTCTCTGGTGGTTTCAAGGCGGAAGATGGCCCTGGCTGGCCGAGAAAACCGGATTTTCGGATGCAGGACTATGGCAGCTACCTGCAGGTACAAGACATTTCTATCTAGCCCCATTAGTTCTGGAGTTATTGGCCTTGGCGCTACCGACTTCTTTTTTCGGCGTTTTTTTATTAATTTTTTTTTGCTGGCTACAGTCCAGCACACACGTAGCGGCCTTGGCTATTGTTGACGTACACAGAGCATGGCCGTTTGCACTGGACATCTTCGGGGTGTCCTCACTCCGCGGTCCCTGGCATCCTCCCTGTCTATCCCACAACCCCAAGACCTGCATTTTCGGAAAGCCCATGAGCAGGGCTTTCCAACAGTGTCAGAATTGTCAGTTTTCCGCCAATACTCTGGGAGATAGAGCCGTTGCTCAGTCTTGTTTTCACTCTGTTACAGCTTCGTGTACAAAAGTTCCATTAGACAGGCGTTTGAAGTGCATTCGGAGCAGCCCCGCTCTCTGGTGGTTTCAAGGCGGAAGATGGCCCTGGCTGGCCGAGATAACCGGATTTTCGGATGCCAGACTATGGAAGCTACCTGCAGGTACAAAAAATTTATCTCTAGCCCCATATTTTCTGGAGTTATTGGCTTTGGCGCTGCCGACTTCTTTTGTCGGCGTTTTTTTTTTTTTTTTTTTTTTTGCTGGCTTCAGTCCAGCACACACGCAGCGGCCTTGGCTATTGTTGACGTACACAGAGCATGGCCGTTTTCACTGGACATGTTCGGGGTGTCCTCACTCCGCGGTCCATGGCATCCTCCCTGTCTATCCAATAACCCCAAAACCGGCATTTGCGGAAAGCCCATGAGCAGGGCTTTCCAACAGTGTCAGACTTGTCAGTTTTCCGCCAATTCTTTTGGAGATAGAACCGTTGCTAAGTCTTGTTTTCACTCTGTTACAGCTTCGTGTACAAAAGTTCCATTAGACAGGCGTTTGAAGCGCATTCGGAGCAGCCCCGCACTCTGGTGGTTTCAAGGCGGAAGATGGCCCTGGCTGGCCGAGAAAACCGGATTTTCGGATGCAGGACTATGGCAGCTACCTGAAGGTACAGGAAATTTCTCTCTAGCCCCATTATTTCTGGAATTATTGGCCTTGGCGCTACCGACTTCTTTTTTCGGCGTTTTTTTTTTTTTTTTTTTTTTGCTGGCTACAGTCCAGCACACACGTAGCGGCCTTGGCTATTGTTGACGTACACAGAGCATGGCCGTTTGCACTGGACATCTTCGGGGTGTCCTCACTCCGCGGTCCCTGGCATCCTCCCTGTCTATCCATCAACCACAAGACCTGCATTTTCGGAAAGCCCATGAGCAGGGCTTTCCAACAGTGTCAGACTTGTCAGTTTTCCACCAATACTTTGGGAGATAGAGCCGTTGCTAAGTCTTGTTTTCACTCTGTTACAGCTTCGTGTACAAAAGTTCCATTAGACAGGCGTTTGAAGCGCATTCGGAGCAGCCCCGCACTCTGGTGTTTTCAAGGCGAAAGATGGCCCTGGCTGGCCAAGAAAACCGGAATTTCGGATGCAGGACTATGCCAGCTACCTGCAGGTACAAGAAATTTATCTCTAGCCCCATTATTTCTGGAGTTATGGGCCTTGGCGCTACCGACTTCTTTTTTCGGCGTTTTTTTATTTATTTATTGTTTGCTGGCTACAGTCCAGCACACACGTAGCGGCCTTGGCTATTGTTGACGTACACAGAGCATGGCTGTTTGCACTGGACATCTTCGGGGTGTCCTCACTCCGCGGTCCCTGGCATCCTCCCTGTCTATCCATCAACCCAAAGACCTGCATTTTCGGAAAGCCCATGAGCAGGGCTTTCCAACAGTGTCAGACTTGTCAGTTTTCCGCCAAGACTTTGGGAGATAGAGCCGTTGCTAAGTCTTGTTTTCACTCTGTTACAGCTTCGTGTACAAAAGTTCCATTAGACAGGCGTTTGAAGCGCATTCGGAGCAGCCCCGCACTCTGGTGGTTTCAAGGCGAAAGATGGCCCTGGCTGGCCATGAAAACCGGATTTTCGGATGCAGGACTATGCCAGCTACCTGCAGGTACAAGAAATTTCTCTCTAGCCCCATTATTTCTGGAGTTATGGGCCTAGGCGCTACCGACTTCTTTTTTCGGCGTTTTTTATTTATTTTTTTTTTGCTGGCTACAGTCCAGCACACACGTAGCGGCTTTGGCTATTGTTGACGTACACAGAGCATGGCCGTTTGCACTGGACATCTTCGGGGTGTCCTCACTCCGCGGTCCCTGGCATCCTCCCTGTCTATCCATCAACCCCAAGACCTGCATTTTCGGAAAGCCCATTAGCAGGGCTTTCCAACAGTGTCAGACTTGTCAGTTTTCCGCCAATACTTTTGGAGATAGAGCCGTTGCTAAGTCTTGTTTTCACTCTGTTACAGCTTCGTGTACAAAAGTTCCATTAGACAGGCGTTTGAAGCGCATTCGGAGCAGCCCCGCACTCTGGTGGTTTCAAGGCGTAAGATGGCCCTGGCTGGCCGAGAAAACCGGATTTTCGGATGCAGGACTATGGCAGCTACCTGCAGGTACAAGAAATTTATCTCTAGCCCCATTATTTCTGGAGTTATTGGCCTTGGCGCTACCGACTTCTTTTTTCGGCGTTTTTTATTTATTTTTTTTTGCTGGCTACAGTCCAGCACACACGTAGTGGCTTTGGCTATTGTTGACGTACACAGAGCATGGCCGTTTGCACTGGACATCTTCGGGGTGTCCTCACTCCGCGGTCCCTGGCATCCTCCCTGTCTATCCATCAACCCCAACACCTGCATTTTCGGAAAGCCCATGAGCAGGGCTTTCCAACAGTGTCAAACTTGTCAGTTTTCCGCCAATACTTTGGGAGATAGAGCCGTTGCTAAGTCTTGTTTTCACTCTGTTACAGCTTCGTGTACAAAAGTTCCATTAGACAGGCGTTTGAAGCGCATTCGGAGCAGCCCCGCTCTCTGGTAATTTCAAGGCGGAAGATGGCCCTGGCTGGCCAAGAAAACCGGATTTTCGGATGCGGGACTATGGCAGCTACCTGCAGGTACAAGAAACTTATCTCTAGCCCCATTATTTCAGGAGTTATTGGCCTTGGCGCTACCGACTTCTTTTTTCGGCGTTTTTTTTTTTTTTTTTTTTTTTGCTGGCTACAGTCCGACACACACGTAGCGGCCTTGGCTATTGTTGACGTACACAGAGCATTGCCGTTTGCACTGGACATCTTCGGGGTGTCCTCACTCCGCGGTCCCTGGCATCCTCCCTGTCTATCCATCAACCCAAAGACCTGCATTTTAGGAAAGCCCATGAGCAGGGCTTTCCAACAGTGTCAGACTTGTCAGTTTTCCGCCAATACTTTTGGGAGATAGAGCCGTTGCTAAGTCTTGTTTTCACTCTGTTACAGCTTCGTGTACAAAAGTTCCATTAGACAGGCGTTTGAAGCGCATTCGGAGCAGCCCCGCACTCTGGTGGTTTCAAGGCGGAAGATGGCCCTGGCTGGCCACGAAAACCGGATTTTCGGATGCAGGACTATGGCAGCTACCTGCAGGTACAAGATATTTCTCTTTAGCCCCATTATTACAGGAGTTATTGGCCTTGGCGCTACCGACTTCTTTTTTCGGCGTTTTTTTTTTTTTTTTTGGTTGCTGGCTACAGTCCATCACACACGTAGCGGCCTTGGCTATTGTTGACGTACACAGAGCATGGCCGTTTGCACTGGACATCTTCGGGGTGTCCTCACTCCGCGGTCCCTGGCATCCTCCCTGTCTATCCATCAACCCCAAGACCGGCATTTTCGGAGAGCCCATGAGCAGGGCTTTCCAACGGTGTCAAACTTGTCAGTTTTCCGCCAATACTTTGGGAGATAGAGCCGTTGTTAAGTCTTGTTTTTACTCTGTTACAGCTTCGTGTACAAAAGTTCCATTAGACAGGCGTTTGAAGCGCATTCGGAGCAGCCCCGCTCTCTGGTGGTTTCAAGGCGGAAGATGGCCCTGGCTGGCTGAGATAACCGGATTTTCGGATGCAGGACTATGGCAGCTACCTGCAGGTACAAGAAATTTCTCTCTAGCCCCATTATTTCAGGAGTTATTGGCCTTGGCGCTACCGACTTCTTTTTTCGGCGTTTTTTTATTTTTTTATTTTTTTGCTGGCTACAGTCCATCACACACGTACCGGCCTTGGCTATTGTTGACGTACACAGAGCATGGCCGTTTGCACTGGACATCTTCGGGGTGTCCTCACTCCGCGGTCCCTGGCATCCTCCCTGTCTATCCATCAACCCAAAGACCTGCATTTTCGGAAAGCCCATGAGCAGGGCTTTCCAACAGTGTCAGACTTGTCAGTTTTCCGCCGATACTTTGGGAGATAGAGCCGTTGCTAAGTCTTGTTTTCACTCTGTTACAGCTTCGTGTACAAAAGTTCCATTAGACAGGCGTTTGAAGCGCATTCGGAACAGCCCCGCACTCTGGTGGTTTCAAGGCAAAAGATGGCCCTGGCTGGCCATGAAAACCGGATTTTCGGATGCAGGACTATGCCAGCTACCCGCAGGTACAAGAAATTTCTCTCTAGCCCCATTATTTCTGGAGTTATGGGCCTTGGCGCTACCGACTTCTTTTTTCGGCGTTTTTTATTTTTTTTTTTTTTGCTGGCTACAGTCCAGCACACACGTAGCGGCCTTGGCTATTGTTGACGTACACAGAGCATGGCCGTTTGCACTGGACATCTTCGGGGTGTCCTCACTCCGCGGTCCCTGGCATCTTCCCTGTCTATCCATCAACCCCAAGACCTGCATTTTCGGAAAGCCCATTAGCAGGGCTTTCCAACAGTGTCAGACTTGTCAGTTTTCCGCCAATACTTTTGGAGATAGAGCCGTTGCTAAGTCTTGTTTTCACTCTGTTACAGCTTCGTGTACAAAAGTTCCATTAGACAGGCGTTTGAAGCGCATTCGGAGCAGCCCCGCACTCTGGTGGTTTCAAGGCGGAAGATGGCCCTGGCTGGCCGAGAAAACCGGATTTTCGGATGCAGGACTATGGCAGCTACCTGCAGGTACAAGAAATTTATCTCTAGCCCCATTATTTCTGGAGTTATTGGCCTTGGCGCTACCGACTTCTTTTTTCGGCGTTTTTTTATTTATTTTTTTTTGCTGGCTACAGTCCAGCACACACGTAGTGGCCTTGGCTATTGTTGACGTACACAGAGCATGGCCGTTTGCACTGGACATCTTCGGGGTGTCCTCACTCCGCGGTCCCTGGCATCCTCCCTGTCTATCCATCAACCCCAACACCTGCATTTTCGGAAAGCCCATGAGCAGGGCTTTCCAACAGTGTCAAACTTGTCAGTTTTCCACCAATACTTTGGGAGATAGAGCCGTTGCTAAGTCTTGTTTTCACTCTGTTACAGCTTCGTGTACAAAAGTTCCATTAGACAGGCGTTTGAAGCGCATTCGGAGCAGCCCCACTCTCTGGTAATTTCAAGGCGGAAGATGGCCCTGGCTGGCCGGGAAAACCGGATTTGCGGATGCGGGACTATGGCAGCTACCTGCAGGTACAAAAAAACTTATCTGTAGCCCCATTATTTCAGGAGTTATTGGCCTTGGCGCTACCGACTTCTTTTTTCGGCGTTTTTTTTTTTTTTTTTTTTTTTTTTTTTTTTTTTTTTGCTGGCTACAGTCCGACACACACGTAGCGGCCTTGGCTATTGTTGACGTACACAGAGCATGGCCGTTTGCACTGGACATCTTCGGGGTGTCCTCACTCCGCGGTCCCTGGCATCCTCCCTGTCTATCCATCAACCCAAAGACCTGCATTTTAGGAAAGCCCATGAGCAGGGCTTTCCAACAGTGTCAGACTTGTCAGTTTTCCGCCAATACTTTGGGAGATAGAGCCGTTGCTAAGTCTTGTTTTCACTCTGTTACAGCTTCGTGTACAAAAGTTCCATTAGACAGGCGTTTGAAGCGCATTCGGAGCAGCCCCGTACTCTGGTGGTTTCAAGGCGGAAGATGTCCCTGGCTGGCCGAGAAAACCGGATTTTCGGATGCAGGACTATGGCAGCTACCTGCAGGTACAAGATATTTCTCTTTAGCCCCATTATTACAGGAGTTATTGGCCTTGGCGCTACCGACTTCTTTTTTCGGCGTTTTTTTTTTTTTTTTTTGTTGCTGGCTACAGTCCATCACACACGTAGCGGCCTTGGCTATTGTTGACGTACACAGAGCATGGCCGTTTGCACTGGACATCTTCGGGGTGTCCTCACTCCGCGGTCCCTGGCATCTTCCCTGTCTATCCATCAACCCCAAGACCTGCATTTTCGGAAAGCCCATTAGCAGGGCTTTCCAACAGTGTCAGACTTGTCAGTTTTCCGCCAATACTTTTGGAGATAGAGCCGTTGCTAAGTCTTGTTTTCACTCTGTTACAGCTTCGTGTACAAAAGTTCCATTAGACAGGCGTTTGAAGCGCATTCGGAGCAGCCCCGCACTCTGGTGGTTTCAAGGCGGAAGATGGCCCTGGCTGGCCGAGAAAACCGGATTTTCGGATGCAGGACTATGGCAGCTACCTGCAGGTACAATAAATTTCTCTCTAGCCCCATTATTTCTGGAGTTATTGGCCTTGGCGCTACCGACTTCTTTTTTCGGCGTTTTTTTATTTATTTTTTTTTGCTGGCTACAGTCCAGCACACACGTAGTGGCCTTGGCTATTGTTGACGTACACAGAGCATGGCCGTTTGCACTGGACATCTTCGGGGTGTCCTCACTCCGCGGTCCCTGGCATCCTCCCTGTCTATCCATCAACCCCAACACCTGCATTTTCGGAAAGCCCATGAGCAGGGCTTTCCAACAGTGTCAAACTTGTCAGTTTTCCGCCAATACTTTGGGAGATAGAGCCGTTGCTAAGTCTTGTTTTCACTCTGTTACAGCTTCGTGTACAAAAGTTCCATTAGACAGGCGTTTGAAGCGCATTCGGAGCAGCCCCACTCTCTGGTAATTTCAAGGCGGAAGATGGCCCTGGCTGGCCGGGAAAACCGGATTTGCGGATGCGGGACTATGGCAGCTACCTGCAGGTACAAGAAACTTATCTGTAGCCCCATTATTTCAGGAGTTATTGGCCTTGGCGCTACCGACTTCTTTTTTCGGCGTTTTTTTTTTTTTTTTTGTTTTTTTTTTTTTTTTTGCTGGCTACAGTCCGACACACACGTAGCGGCCTTGGCTATTGTTGACGTACACAGAGCATGGCCGTTTGCACTGGACATCTTCGGGGTGTCCTCACTCCGCGGTCCCTGGCATCCTCCCTGTCTATCCATCAACCCAAAGACCTGCATTTTAGGAAAGCCCATGAGCAGGGCTTTCCAACAGTGTCAGACTTGTCAGTTTTCCGCCAATACTTTGGGAGATAGAGCCGTTGCTAAGTCTTGTTTTCACTCTGTTACAGCTTCGTGTACAAAAGTTCCATTAGACAGGCGTTTGAAGCGCATTCGGAGCAGCCCCGTACTCTGGTGGTTTCAAGGCGGAAGATGTCCCTGGCTGGCCGAGAAAACCGGATTTTCGGATGCAGGACTATGGCAGCTACCTGCAGGTACAAGATATTTCTCTTTAGCCCCTTTATTACAGGAGTTATTGGCCTTGGCGCTACCGACTTCTTTTTTCGGCGTTTTTTTTTTTTTTTTTTTTGTTGCTGGCTACAGTCCATCACAAACGTAGCGGCCTTGGCTATTGTTGACGTACACAGAGCATGGCCGTTTGCACTGGACATCTTCGGGGTGTCCTCACTCCGCGGTCCCTGGCATCCTCCCTGTCTATCCATCAACCCCAAGACCGGCATTTTCGGAGAGCCCATGAGCAGGGCTTTCCAACGGTGTCAAACTTGTCAGTTTTCCGCCAATACTTTGGGAGATAGAGCCGTTGCTAAGTCTTGTTTTTACTCTGTTACAGCTTCGTGTACAAAAGTTCCATTAGACAGGCGTTTGAAGCGCATTCGGAGTAGCCCCGCTCTCTGGTGGTTTCAAGGCGGAAGATGGCCCTGGCTGGCCGAGATAACCGGATTTTCGGATGCAGGACTATGGCAGCTACCTGCAGGTACAAGAAATTTCTCTCTAGCCCCATTATTACAGGAGTTATTGGCCTTGGCGCTACCGACTTCTTTTATCGGCGTTTTTTTATTTATTTTTTTTGCTGGCTACAGTCCATCACACACGTAGCGGCCTTGGCTATTGTTGACGTACACAGAGCATGGCCGTTTGCACTGAACATCTTCGGGGTGTCCTCACTCCGCGGTCCCTGGCATCCTCCCTGTCTATCCATCAACCCAAAGACCTGCATTTTAGGAAAGCCCATAAGCAGGCCTTTCCGACAGTGTCAGACTTGTCAGTTTTCCGCCAATACTGTGGGAGATAGAGCCGTTGCTAAGTCTTGTTTTCACTCTGTTACAGCTTCGTGTACAAAAGTTCCATTAGACAGGCGTTTGAAGCGCATTCGGAGCAGCCCCGCACTCTGGTGGTTTCAAGGCGGAGGATGGCCCTGGCTGGCCGAGGAAACCGGATTTTCGGATGCAGGACTATGGCAGCTACCTGCAGGTACAAGAAATTTATCTCTAGCCCCATTATTTCTGGAGTGATGGGCCTTGGCGCTACCGACTTCTTTTTTCGGCGTTTTTTATTTATTTTTTTTTTTGCTGGCTACAGTCCAGCACACACGTAGCGGCCTTGGCTATTGTTGACGTACACAGAGCATGGCCGTTTGCACTGGACATCTTCGGGGTGTCCTCACTCTGCGGTCCCTGGCATCCTCCCTGTCTATCCCACAACCCCAAGACCGGCATTTTCGGAAAGCCCATGAGCAGGGCTTGCCAACAGTGTCAGACTTGTCAGTTTTCCGCCAATACTTTGGGAGATAGAGCCGTTGCTAAGTCTTGTTTTCACTCTGTTACAGCTTCGTGTACAAAAGTTCCATTAGACAGGCGTTTGAAGCGCATTCGGAGCAGCCCCGCACTCTGGTGGTTTCAAGGCGGAAGATGTCCCTGGCTGGCCGAGAAAACCGGATTTTCGGATGCAGGACTATGGCAGCTACCTGCAGGTACAAGAAATTTCTCTTTAGCCCCATTATTACAGGAGTTATTGGCCTTGGCGCTACCGACTTCTTTTTTCGGCGTTTTTTTATTTATTTTTTTGCTGGCTACAGTCCATCACACACGTAGCGGCCTTGGCTATTGTTGACGTACACAGAGCATGGCCGTTTGCACTGGACATCTTCGGGGTGTCCTCACTCCGCGGTCCCTGGCATCCTCCCTGTCTATCCATCAACCCAAAGACCTGCATTTTAGGAAAGCCCGTAAGCAGGCCTTTCCGACAGTGTCAGACTTGTCAGTTTTCCGCCAATACTGTGGGAGATAGAGCCGTTGCTAAGTCTTGTTTTCACTCTGTTACAGCTTCGTGTACAAAAGTTCCATTAGACAGGCGTTTGAAGCGCATTCGGAGCAGCCCCGCACTCTGGTGGTTTCAAGGCGGAAGATGTCCCTGGCTGGCCGAGAAAACCGGATTTTCGGATGCAGGACTATGGCAGCTACCTGCAGGTACAAGAAATTTCTCTTTAGCCCCATTATTACAGGAGTTATTGGCCTTGGCGCTACCGACTTCTTTTTTCGGCGTTTTTTTATTTATTTTTTTTGCTGGCTACAGTCCATCACACACGTAGCGGCCTTGGCTATTGTTGACGTACACAGAGCATGGCCGTTTGCACTGGACATCTTCGGGGTGTCCTCACTCCGCGGTCCCTGGCATCCTCCCTGTCTATCCATCAACCCAAAGACCTGCATTTTAGGAAAGCCCATAAGCAGGCCTTTCCGACAGTGTCAGACTTGTCAGTTTTCCGCCAATACTGTGGGAGATAGAGCCGTTGCTAAGTCTTGTTTTCACTCTGTTACAGCTTCGTGTACAAAAGTTCCATTAGACAGGCGTTTGAAGCGCATTCGGAGCAGCCCCGCACTCTGGTGGTTTCAAGGCGGAGGATGGCCCTGGCTGGCCGAGGAAACCGGATTTTCGGATGCAGGACTATGGCAGCTACCTGCAGGTACAAGAAATTTATCTCTAGCCCAATTATTTCTGGAGTGATGGGCCTTGGCGCTACCGACTTCTTTTTTCGGCGTTTTTTATTTATTTTTTTTTTGCTGGCTACAGTCCAGCACACACGTAGCGGCCTTGGCTATTGTTGACGTACACAGAGCATGGCCGTTTGCACTGGACATCTTCGGGGTGTCCTCACTCTGCGGTCCCTGGCATCCTCCCTGTCTATCCCACAACCCCAAGACCTGCGTTTTCGGAAAGCCCATGAGCAGGGCTTGCCAACAGTGTTAGACTTGTCAGTTTTCCGCCAATACTTTGGGAGATAGAGCCGTTGCTAAGTCTTGTTTTCACTCTGTTACAGCTTCGTGTACAAAAGTTCCATTAGACAGGCGTTTGAAGCGCATTCGGAGCAGCCCCGCTCTCTGGTGGTTTCAAGGCGGAAGATGGCCCTGGCTGGCCGAGAAAACCGGATTTTCGGATGCAGGACTATGGCAGCTACCTGCAGGTACAAGAAATTTCTCTCTAGCCCCATTATTTCTGGAGTTATTGGCCATGGCGCTACCGACTTCTTTTTTCGGCGTTTTTTTTTTTTTTTTTTTTTTGCTGGCTACAATCCATCACACACGTAGCGGCCTTGGCTATTGTTGACGTACACAGAGCATGGCCGTTTGCACTGGACATCTTCGGGGTGTCCTCACTCCGCGGTCCCTGGCATCCTCCCTGTCTATCCATCAACCCCAAGACCGGCATTTTCGGAGAGCCCATGAGCAGGGCTTTCCAACAGTGTCAAACTTGTCAGTTTTCCGCCAATACTTTGGGAGATAGAGCCGTTGCTAAGTCTTGTTTTCACTCTGTTACAGCTTCGTGTACAAAAGTTCCATTAGACAGGCGTTTGAAGCGCATTCGGAGCAGCCCCGCACTCTGGTGGTTTCAAGGCGAAAGATGGCCCTGGCTGGCCGAGAAAACCGAATTTTCGGATGCAGGACTATGGCAGCTACCTGCAGGTACAAGAAATTTATCTCTAGCCCCATTATTTCTGGAGTTATTGGCCTTGGCGCTACCGACTTCTTTTTTCGGCTTTTTTTTTTTTTTTTTTGCTGGCTACAATCCATCACACACGTAGCGGCCTTGGCTATTGTTGACGTACACAGAGCATGGCCGTTTGCACTGGACATCTTCGGGGTGTCCTCACTCCGCGGTCCCTGGCATCCTCCCTGTCTATCCATCAACCCCAAGACCGCCATTTTCGGAGAGCCCATGAGCAGGGCTTTCCAACGGTGTCAAACTTGTCAGTTTTCCGCCAATACTTTGGGAGATAGAGCCGTTGCTAAGTCTTGTTTTTACTCTGTTACAGCTTCGTGTACAAAAGTTCCATTAGACAGGCGTTTGAAGCGCATTCGGAGCAGCCCCGCTCTCTGGTGGTTTCAAGGCGGAAGATGGCCCTGGCTGGCTGAGATAACCGGATTTTCGGATGCAGGACTATGGCAGCTACCTGCAGGTACAAGAAATTTCTCTCTAGCCCCATTATTTCAGGAGTTATTGGCCTTGGCGCTACCGACTTCTTTTTTCGGCGTTTTTTTTTTGTTTTTTTGTTTTTGCTGGCTACAGTCCGACACACACGTAGCGGCCTTGGCTATTGTTGACGTACACAGAGCATGGCTGTTTGCACTGGACATCTTCGGGGTGTCCTCACTCCGCGGTCCCTGGCATTCTCCCTGTCTATCCATCAACCCAAAGACCTGCATTTTAGGAAAGCCCATGAGCAGGGCTTTCCAACAGTGTCAGACTTGTCAGTTTTCCGCCAATACTTTGGGAGATAGAGCCGTTGCTAAGTCTTGTTTTCACTCTGTTACAGCTTCGTGTACAAAAGTTCCATTAGACAGGCGTTTGAAGCGCATTCGGAGCAGCCCCGCACTCTGGTGGTTTCAAGGCGGAAGATGTCCCTGGCTGGCCGAGAAAACCGGATTTTCGGATGCAGGACTATGGCAGCTACCTGCAGGTACAAGAAATTTCTCTTTAGCCCCATTATTACAGGAGTTATTGGCCTTGGCGCTACCGACTTCTTTTTTCGGCGTTTTTTTATTTATTTTTTTTGCTGGCTACAGTCCATCACACACGTAGCGGCCTTGGCTATTGTTGACGTACACAGAGCATGGCCGTTTGCACTGGACATCTTCGGGGTGTCCTCACTCCGCGGTCCCTGGCATCCTCCCTGTCTATCCATCAACCCAAAGACCTGCATCTTAGGAAAGCCCATAAGCAGGCCTTTCCGACAGTGTCAGACTTGTCAGTTTTCCGCCAATACTTTGGGAGATAGAGCCGTTGCTAAGTCTTGTTTTCACTCTGTTACAGCTTCGTGTACAAAAGTTCCATTAGACAGGCGTTTGAAGCGCATTCGGAGCAGCCCCGCTCTCTGGTGGTTTCAAGGCGGAAGATGGCCCTGGCTGGCCAAGAAAACCGGATTTTCGGATGCAGGACTATGGCAGCTACCTGCAGGTACCAGAAATTTCTCTCTAGCCCCATTATTTCTGGAGTTATTGGCCTTGGCGCTACCGACTTCTTTTTTCGGCTTTTTTTTTTTTTTTTTTTTTTTTGCTGGCTACAATCCATCACACACGTAGCGGCCTTGGCTATTGTTGACGTACACAGAGCATGGCCGTTTGCACTGGACATCTTCGGGGTGTCCTCACTCCGCGGTCCCTGGCATCCTCCCTGTCTATCCATCAACCCCAAGACCGGCATTTTCGGAGAGCCCATGAGCAGGGCTTTCCAACAGTGTCAAACTTGTCAGTTTTCCGCCAATACTTTGGGAGATAGAGCCGTTGCTAAGTCTTGTTTTCACTCTGTTACAGCTTCGTGTACAAAAGTTCCATTAGACAGGCGTTTGAAGCGCATTCGGAGCAGCCCCGCACTCTGGTGGTTTCAAGGCGAAAGATGGCCCTGGCTGGCCGAGAAAACCGGATTTTCGGATGCAGGACTATGGCAGCTACCTGCAGGTACAAGAAATTTCTCTTTAGCCCCATTATTACAGGAGTTATTGGCCTTGGCGCTACCGACTTCTTTTTTCGGCGTTTTTTTATTTATTTTTTTTGCTGGCTACAGTCCATCACACACGTAGCGGCCTTGGCTATTGTTGACGTACACAGAGCATGGCCGTTTGCACTGGACATCTTCGGGGTGTCCTCACTCCGCGGTCCCTGGCATCCTCCCTGTCTATCCATCAACCCAAAGACCTGCATCTTAGGAAAGCCCATAAGCAGGCCTTTCCGACAGTGTCAGACTTGTCAGTTTTCCGCCAATACTTTGGGAGATAGAGCCGTTGCTAAGTCTTGTTTTCACTCTGTTACAGCTTCGTGTACAAAAGTTCCATTAGACAGGCGTTTGAAGCGCATTCGGAGCAGCCCCGCTCTCTGGTGGTTTCAAGGCGGAAGATGGCCCTGGCTGGCCAAGAAAACCGGATTTTCGGATGCAGGACTATGGCAGCTACCTGCAGGTACAAGAAATTTCTCTCTAGCCCCATTATTTCTGGAGTTATTGGCCTTGGCGCTACCGACTTCTTTTTTCGGCTTTTTTTTTTTTTTTTTTTTTTTGCTGGCTACAATCCATCACACACGTAGCGGCCTTGGCTATTGTTGACGTACACAGAGCATGGCCGTTTGCACTGGACATCTTCGGGGTGTCCTCACTCCGCGGTCCCTGGCATCCTCCCTGTCTATCCATCAACCCCAAGACCGGCATTTTCGGAGAGCCCATGAGCAGGGCTTTCCAACAGTGTCAAACTTGTCAGTTTTCCGCCAATACTTTGGGGGATAGAGCCGTTGCTAAGTCTTGTTTTCACTCTGTTAAAGCTTCGTGTACAAAAGTTCCATTAGACAGGCGTTTGAAGCGCATTCGGAGCAGCCCCGCACTCTGGTGGTTTCAAGGCGAAAGATGGCCCTGGCTGGCCGAGGAAACCAAATTTTCGGATGCAGGACTATGGCAGCTACCTGCAGGTACAAGAAATTTATCTCTAGCCCCATTATTTCTGGAGTTATGAGCCTTGGCGCTACCGACTTCTTTTTTTGGCGTTTTTTTATTTTATTTTTTTTGCTGGCTACAGTCCAGCACACACGTAGCGGCCTTGGCTATTGTTGACGTACACAGAGCATGGCTGTTTGCACTGGACATCTTCGGGGTGTCCTCACTCCGCGGTCCCTGGCATCCTCCCTGTCTATCCATCAACCCAAAGACCTGCATTTTCGGAGAGCCCATGAGCAGGGCTTTCCAACAGTGTCAAACTTGTCAGTTTTCCGCCAATACTTTGGGAGATAGAGCCGTTGCTAAGTCTTGTTTTCACTCTGTTACAGCTTCGTGTACAAAAGTTCCATTAGACAGGCGTTTGAAGCGCATTCGGAGCAGCCCCGCTCTCTGGTGGTTTCAAGGCGGAAGATGGCCCTGGCTGGCCGAGAAAACCGGATTTTCGGATGCAGGACTATGGCAGCTACCTGCAGGTACAAGAAATTTATCTCTAGCCCCATTATTTCTGGAGTTATTGGCCTTGGCGCTACCGACTTCTTTTTTCGGCGTTTTTTTATTTTTTTTTTGCTGGCTACAATCCATCACACACGTAGCGGCCTTGGCTATTGTTGACGTACACAGAGCATGGCCGTTTGCACTGGACATCTTCGGGGTGTCCTCACTCCGCGGTCCCTGGCATCCTCCCTGTCTATCCATCAACCCAAAGACCTGCATTTTAGGAAAGCCCATGAGCAGGCCTTTCCGACAGTGTCAGACTTGTCAGTTTTCCGCCAATACTTTGGGAGAAAGAGCCGTTGCTAAGTCTTGTTTTCACTCTGTTACAGCTTCGTGTACAAAAGTTCCATTAGACAGGCGTTTGAAGCGCATTCGGAGCAGCCCCGCACTCTGGTGGTTTCAAGGCGGAAGATGGCTCTGGCTGGCCGAGAAAACCGGATTTTCGGATGCAGGACTATGGCAGCTACCTGCAGGTACAAGAAATTTATCTCTAGCCCCATTATTTCTGGAGTTATGGGCCTTGGCGCTACCGACTTCTTTTTTCGGCGTTTTTTATTTTATTTTTTTTTGCTGGCTACAGTCCAGCACACACGTAGCGGCCTTGGCTAATGTTGACGTACACAGAGCATGGCCGTTTGCACTGGACATCTTCGGGGTGTCCTCACTCTGCGGTCCCTGGCATCCTCCCTGTCTATCCCACAACCCCAAGACCGGCATTTTCGGAAAGCCCATGAGCAGGGCTTTCCAACAGTGTCAGACTTGTCAGTTTTCCGCCAATACTTTGGGAGATAGAGCCGATGCTAAGTCTTGTTTTCACTCTGTTACAGCTTCGTGTACAAAAAATCCATTAGACAGGCGTTTGAAGCGCATTCGGAGCAGCCCCGCTCTCTGGTGGTTTCAAGGCGGAAGATGGCCCTGGCTGGCCAAGAAAACCGGATTTTCGGATGCAGGACTATGGCAGCTACCTGCAGGTACAAGAAATGTATCTCTAGCCCCATTATTTCTGGAGTTATTGGCCTTGGCGCTACCGACTTCTTTTTTCGGCTTTTTTTTTTTTTTTTTTTTTTTGCTGGCTACAATCCATCACACACGTAGCGGCCTTGGCTATTGTTGACGTACACAGAGCATGGCCGTTTGCACTGGACATCTTCGGGGTGTCCTCACTCCGCGGTCCCTGGCATCCTCCCTGTCTATCCATCAACCCCAAGACCGGCATTTTCGGAGAGCCCATGAGCAGGGCTTTCCAACAGTGTCAAACTTGTCAGTTTTCCGCCAATACTTTGGGAGATAGAGCCGTTGCTAAGTCTTGTTTTCACTCTGTTACAGCTTCGTGTACAAAAGTTCCATTAGACAGGCGTTTGAAGCGCATTCGGAGCAGCCCCGCACTCTGGTGGTTTCAAGGCGAAAGATGGCCCTGGCTGGCCGAGAAAACCGGATTTTCGGATGCAGGACTATGGCAGCTACCTGCAGGTACAAGAAATTTCTCTTTAGCCCCATTATTACAGGAGTTATTGGCCTTGGCGCTACCGACTTCTTTTTTCGGCGTTTTTTTATTTATTTTTTTTGCTGGCTACAGTCCATCACACACGTAGCGGCCTTGGCTATTGTTGACGTACACAGAGCATGGCCGTTTGCACTGGACATCTTCGGGGTGTCCTCACTCCGCGGTCCCTGGCATCCTCCCTGTCTATCCATCAACCCAAAGACCTGCATCTTAGGAAAGCCCATAAGCAGGCCTTTCCGACAGTGTCAGACTTGTCAGTTTTCCGCCAATACTTTGGGAGATAGAGCCGTTGCTAAGTCTTGTTTTCACTCTGTTACAGCTTCGTGTACAAAAGTTCCATTAGACAGGCGTTTGAAGCGCATTCGGAGCAGCCCCGCTCTCTGGTGGTTTCAAGGCGGAAGATGGCCCTGGCTGGCCAAGAAAACCGGATTTTCGGATGCAGGACTATGGCAGCTACCTGCAGGTACAAGAAATTTCTCTCTAGCCCCATTATTTCTGGAGTTATTGGCCTTGGCGCTACCGACTTCTTTTTTCGGCTTTTTTTTTTTTTTTTTTTTTTTGCTGGCTACAATCCATCACACACGTAGCGGCCTTGGCTATTGTTGACGTACACAGAGCATGGCCGTTTGCACTGGACATCTTCGGGGTGTCCTCACTCCGCGGTCCCTGGCATCCTCCCTGTCTATCCATCAACCCCAAGACCGGCATTTTCGGAGAGCCCATGAGCAGGGCTTTCCAACAGTGTCAAACTTGTCAGTTTTCCGCCAATACTTTGGGGGATAGAGCCGTTGCTAAGTCTTGTTTTCACTCTGTTAAAGCTTCGTGTACAAAAGTTCCATTAGACAGGCGTTTGAAGCGCATTCGGAGCAGCCCCGCACTCTGGTGGTTTCAAGGCGAAAGATGGCCCTGGCTGGCCGAGGAAACCAAATTTTCGGATGCAGGACTATGGCAGCTACCTGCAGGTACAAGAAATTTATCTCTAGCCCCATTATTTCTGGAGTTATTGGCCTTGGCGCTACCGACTTCTTTTTTCGGCGTTTTTTTATTTTTTTTTTGCTGGCTACAATCCATCACACACGTAGCGGCCTTGGCTATTGTTGACGTACACAGAGCATGGCCGTTTGCACTGGACATCTTCGGGGTGTCCTCACTCCGCGGTCCCTGGCATCCTCCCTGTCTATCCATCAACCCCAAGACCTGCATTTTCGGAAAGCCCATGAGCAGGGCTTTCCAACAGTGTCAGACTTGTCAGTTTTCCGCCAATACTTTTGGAGATAGAGCCGTTGCTAAGTCTTGTTTTCACTCTGTTACAGCTTCGTGTACAAAAGTTCCATTAGACAGGCGTTTGAAGCGCATTCGGAGCAGCCCCGCACTCTGGTGGTTTCAAGGCAGAAGATGGCCCTGGCTGGCCGAGAAAACCGGATTTTCGGATGCAGGACTATGGCAGCTACCTGCAGGTACAAGAAATTTATCTCTAGCCCCATTATTTCTGGAGTTATTGGCCTTGGCGCTACCGACTTCTTTTTTCGGCGTTTTTTTATTTATTTTTTTTTGCTGGCTACAGTCCAGCACACACTTAGTGGCCTTGGCTATTGTTGACGTACACAGAGCATGGCCGTTTGCACTGGACATCTTCGGGGTGTCCTCACTCTGCGGTCCCTGGCATCCTCCCTGTCTATCCATCAACCCCAACACCTGCATTTTCGGAAAGCCCATGAGCAGGGCTTTCCAACAGTGTCAAACTTGTCAGTTTTCCGCCAATACTTTGGGAGATAGAGCCGTTGCTAAGTCTTGTTTTCACTCTGTTACAGCTTCGTGTACAAAAGTTCCATTAGACAGGCGTTTGAAGCGCATTCGGAGCAGCCCCGCTCTCTGGTAATTTCAAGGCGGAAGATGGCCCTGGCTGGCCGAGAAAACCGGATTTTCGGATGCGGGACTATGGCAGCTACCTGCAGGTACAAGAAACTTATCTCTAGCCCCATTATTTCAGGAGTTATTGGCCTTGGCGCTACCGACTTCTTTTTTCGGCGTTTTTTTTTTTTTTTTTTTTTTTTGCTGGCTACAGTCCGACACACACGTAGCGGCCTTGGCTATTGTTGACGTACACAGAGCATGGCCGTTTGCACTGGACATCTTCGGGGTGTCCTCACTCCGCGGTCCCTGGCATCCTCCCTGTCTATCCATCAACCCAAAGACCTGCATTTTAGGAAAGCCCATGAGCAGGGCTTTCCAACAGTGTCAGACTTGTCAGTTTTCCGCCAATACTTTGGGAGATAGAGCCGTTGCTAAGTCTTGTTTTCACTCTGTTACAGCTTCGTGTACAAAAGTTCCATTAGACAGGCGTTTGAAGCGCATTCGGAGCAGCCCCGCACTCTGGTGGTTTCAAGGCGGAAGATGTCCCTGGCTGGCCGAGAAAACCGGATTTTCGGATGCAGGACTATGGCAGCTACCTGCAGGTACAAGAAATTTCTCTTTAGCCCCATTATTACAGGAGTTATTGGCCTTGGCGCTACCGACTTCTTTTTTCGGCGTTTTTTTTTTTTGTTGTTGTTGCTGGCTACAGTCCATCACACACGTAGCGGCCTTGGCTATTGTTGACGTACACAGAGCATGGCCGTTTGCACTGGACATCTTCGGGGTGTCCTCACTCCGCGGTCCCTGGCATCCTCCCTGTCTATCCATCAACCCCAAGACCGGCATTTTCGGAGAGCCCATGAGCAGGGCTTTCCAACGGTGTCAAACTTGTCAGTTTTCCGCCAATACTTTGGGAGATAGAGCCGTTGCTAAGTCTTGTTTTTACTCTGTTACAGCTTCGTGTACAAAAGTTCCATTAGACAGGCGTTTGAAGCGCATTCGGAGCAGCCCCGCTCTCTGGTGGTTTCAAGGCGGAAGATGGCCCTGGCTGGCTGAGATAACCGGATTTTCGGATGCAGGACTATGGCAGCTACCTGCAGGTACAAGAAATTTCTC
This sequence comes from Marthasterias glacialis, assembly GCA_911728455.2. NCBI lineage: Eukaryota > Metazoa > Echinodermata > Asteroidea > Forcipulatida > Asteriidae > Marthasterias > Marthasterias glacialis. Next base: position 35,509,921 of record OU452219.1, read on the forward strand.
TCTAGCCCCATTATTTCAGGAGTTATTGGCCTTGGCGCTACCGACTTCTTTTTTCGGCGTTTTTTTTTTTTTTTTTTTTTTTTGCTGGCTACAGTCCGACACACACGTAGCGGCCTTGGCTATTGTTGACGTACACAGAGCATGGCCGTTTGCACTGGACATCTTCGGGGTGTCCTCACTCCGCGGTCCCTGGCATTCTCCCTGTCTATCCATCAACCCAAAGACCTGCATTTTAGGAAAGCCCATGAGCAGGGCTTTCCAACAGTGTCAGACTTGTCAGTTTTCCGCCAATACTTTGGGAGATAGAGCCGTTGCTAAGTCTTGTTTTCACTCTGTTACAGCTTCGTGTACAAAAGTTCCATTAGACAGGCGTTTGAAGCGCATTCGGAGCAGCCCCGCACTCTGGTGGTTTCAAGGCGGAAGATGTCCCTGGCTGGCCGAGAAAACCGGATTTTCGGATGCAAGACTATGGCAGCTACCTGCAGGTACAAGAAATTTATCTCTAGCCCCATTATTTCTGGAGTTATGGGCCTTGGCGCTACCGACTTCTTTTTTCGGCGTTTTTTATTTATTTTTTTTTTGCTGGCTACAGTCCAGCACACACGTAGCGGCCTTGGCTATTGTTGACGTACACAGAGCATGGCCGTTTGCACTGGACATCTTCGGGTTGTCCTCACTCTGCGGTCCCTGGCATCCTCCCTGTCTATCCCACAACCCCAAGACCTGCATTTTCGGAAAGCCCATGAGCAGGGCTTTCCAACAGTGTCAGACTTGTCAGTTTTCCGCCAATACTTTGGGAGATAGAGCCGTTGCTAAGTCTTGTTTTCACTCTGTTACAGCTTCGTGTACAAAAGTTCCATTAGACAGGCGTTTGAAGCGCATTCGGAGCAGCCCCGCTCTCTGGTGGTTTCAAGGCGGAAGATGTCCCTGGCTGGCCAAGAAAACCGGATTTTCGGATGCAAGACTATGGCAGCTACCTGCAGGTACAAGAAATTTCTCTCTAGCCCCATTATTTCTGGAGTTATTGGCCTTGGCGCTACCGACTTCTTTTTTCGGCTTTTTTTTTTTTTTTTTTTGCTGGCTACAATCCATCACACACGTAGCGGCCTTGGCTATTGTTGACGTACACAGAGCATGGCCGTTTGCACTGGACATCTTCGGGGTGTCCTCACTCCGCGGTCCCTGGCATCCTCCCTGTCTATCCATCAACCCCAAGACCGGCATTTTCGGAGAGCCCATGAGCAGGGCTTTCCAACAGTGTCAAACTTGTCAGTTTTCCGCCAATACTTTGGGAGATAGAGCCGTTGCTAAGTCTTGTTTTCACTCTGTTACAGCTTCGTGTACAAAAGTTCCATTAGACAGGCGTTTGAAGCGCATTCGGAGCAGCCCCGCACTCTGGTGGTTTCAAGGCGAAAGATGGCCCTGGCTGGCCGAGAAAACCGAATTTTCGGATGCAGGACTATGGCAGCTACCTGCAGGTACAAGAAATTTATCTCTAGCCCCATTATTTCTGGAGTTATGAGCCTTGGCGCTACCGACTTCTTTTTTTGGCGTTTTTTTATTTTTTTTTTTTTGCTGGCTACAGTCCAGCACACACGTAGCGGCCTTGGCTATTGTTGACGTACACAGAGCATGGCTGTTTGCACTGGACATCTTCGGGGTGTCCTCACTCCGCGGTCCCTGGCATCCTCCCTGTCTATCCATCAACCCAAAGACCTGCATTTTAGGAAAGCCCATGAGCAGGGCTTTCCAACAGTGTCAGACTTGTCAGTTTTCCGCCAATACTTTGGGAGATAGAGCCGTTGCTAAGTCTTGTTTTCACTCTGTTACAGCTTCGTGTACAAAAGTTCCATTAGACAGGCGTTTGAAGCGCATTCGGAGCAGCCCCGCTCTCTGGTGGTTTCAAGGCGGAAGATGGCCCTGGCTGGCCGAGAAAACCGGATTTTCGGATGCAGGACTATGGCAGCTACCTGCAGGTACAAGAAATTTCTCTCTAGCCCCATTACTTCTGGAGTTATTGGCCTTGGCGCTACCGACTTCTTTTTTCGGCTTTTTTTTTTTTTTTTTTTTTTGCTGGCTACAATCCATCACACACGTAGCGGCCTTGGCTATTGTTGACGTACACAGAGCATGGCCGTTTGCACTGGACATCTTCGGGGTGTCCTCACTCCGCGGTCCCTGGCATCCTCCCTGTCTATCCATCAACCCCAAGACCGGCATTTTCGGAGAGCCCATGAGCAGGGCTTTCCAACAGTGTCAAACTTGTCAGTTTTCCGCCAATACTTTGGGAGATAGAGCCGTTGCTAAGTCTTGTTTTCACTCTGTTACAGCTTCGTGTACAAAAGTTCCATTAGACAGGCGTTTGAAGCGCATTCGGAGCAGCCCCGCACTCTGGTGGTTTCAAGGCGGAAGATGGCCCTGGCTGGCCGAGAAAACCGGATTTTCGGATGCAGGACTATGGCAGCTACCTGCAGGTACAAGAAATTTCTCTCTAGCCCCATTACTTCTGGAGTTATTGGCCTTGGCGCTACCGACTTCTTTTTTCGGCTTTTTTTTTTTTTTTTTTTTTTGCTGGCTACAATCCATCACACACGTAGCGGCCTTGGCTATTGTTGACGTACACAGAGCATGGCCGTTTGCACTGGACATCTTCGGGGTGTCCTCACTCCGCGGTCCCTGGCATCCTCCCTGTCTATCCATCAACCCCAAGACCGGCATTTTCGGAGAGCCCATGAGCAGGGCTTTCCAACAGTGTCAAACTTGTCAGTTTTCCGCCAATACTTTGGGAGATAGAGCCGTTGCTAAGTCTTGTTTTCACTCTGTTACAGCTTCGTGTACAAAAGTTCCATTAGACAGGCGTTTGAAGCGCATTCGGAGCAGCCCCGCACTCTGGTGGTTTCAAGGCGGAAGATAGCCCTGGCTGGCCAAGAAAACCGGATTTTCGGATGCAGGACTATGGCAGCTACCTGCAGGTACAAGAAATTTATCTCTAGCCCCATTATTTCTGGAGTTATTGGCCTTGGCGCTACCGACTTCTTTTTTCGGCGTTTTTTTTTATTTATTTTTTGCTGGCTACAGTCCAGCACACACGTAGCGGCCTTGGCTATTGTTGACGTACACAGAGCATGGCCGTTTGCACTGGACATCTTCGGGGTGTCCTCACTCCGCGGTCCCTGGCATCCTCCCTGTCTATCCATCAACCCCAAGACCGGCATTTTCGGAGAGCCCATGAGCAGGGCTTTCCAACAGTGTCAAACTTGTCAGTTTTCCGCCAATACTTTGGGAGATAGAGCCGTTGCTAAGTCTTGTTTTCACTCTGTTACAGCTTCGTGTACAAAAGTTCCATTAGACAGGCGTTTGAAGCGCATTCGGAGCAGCCCCGCTCTCTGGTGGTTTCAAGGCGGAAGATGTCCCTGGCTGGCCGAGAAAACCGGATTTTCGGATGCAGGACTATGGCAGCTACCTGCAGGTACAAGAAATTTCTCTTTAGCCCCATTATTACAGGAGTTATTGGCCTTGGCGCTACCGACTTCTTTTTTCGGCGTTTTTTTATTTTTTTTTTTGTTGCTGGCTACAGTCCATCACACACGTAGCGGCCTTGGCTATTGTTGACGTACACAGAGCATGGCCGTTTGCACTGGACATCTTCGGGGTGTCCTCACTCCGCGGTCCCTGGCATCCTCCCTGTCTATCCATCAACCCAAAGACCTGCATTTTAGGAAAGCCCATGAGCAGGCCTTTCCGACAGTGTCAAACTTGTTAGTTTTCCGCCAATACTTTGGGAGATAGAGCCGTTGCTAAGTCTTGTTTTCACTCTGTTACAGCTTCGTGTACAAAAGTTCCATTAGACAGTCGTTTGAAGCGCATTTGGAGCAGCCCCGCACTCTGGTGGTTTCAAGGCGGAAGATGGCCCTGGCTGGCCAAGAAAACCGGATTTTCGGATGCAGGACTATGGCAGCTACCTGCAGGTACAAGAAATTTATCTCTAGCCCCAATATTTCTGGAGTTATTGGCCTTGGCGCTACCGACTTCTTTTTTCGGCGTTTTTTTATTTAGTTATTTTTTGCTGGCTACAGTCCAGCACACACGTAGCGGCCTATTGTTGACGTACACAGAGCATGGCCGTTTGCACTGGACATCTTCGGGGTGTCCTCACTCCGCGGTCCCTGGCATCCTCCCTGTCTATCCATCAACCCCAAGACCGGCATTTTCGGAGAGCCCATGAGCAGGGCTTTCCAACAGTGTCAAACTTGTCAGTTTTCCGCCAATACTTTGGGAGATAGAGCCGTTGCTAAGTCTTGTTTTCACTCTGTTACAGCTTCGTGTACAAAAGTTCCATTAGACAGGCGTTTGAAGCGCATTCGGAGCAGCCCCGCTCTCTGGTGGTTTCAAGGCGGAAGATGTCCCTGGCTGGCCGAGAAAACCGGATTTTCGGATGCAGGACTATGGCAGCTACCTGCAGGTACAAGAAATTTCTCTTTAGCCCCATTATTACAGGAGTTATTGGCCTTGGCGCTACCGACTTCTTTTTTCGGCGTTTTTTTATTTTTTGTTGTTGCTGGCTACAGTCCATCACACACGTAGCGGCCTTGGCTATTGTTGACGTACACAGAGCATGGCCGTTTGCACTGGACATCTTCGGGGTGTCCTCACTCCGCGGTCCCTGGCATCCTCCCTGTCTATCCATCAACCCAAAGACCTGCATTTTAGGAAAGCCCATGAGCAGGCCTTTCCGACAGTGTCAAACTTGTTAGTTTTCCGCCAATACTTTGGGAGATAGAGCCGTTGCTAAGTCTTGTTTTCACTCTGTTACAGCTTCGTGTACAAAAGTTCCATTAGACAGGCGTTTGAAGCGCATTCGGAGCAGCCCCGCACTCTGGTGGTTTCAAGGCGGAAGATGGCCCTGGCTGGCCAAGAAAACCGGATTTTCGGATGCAGGACTATGGCAGCTACCTGCAGGTACAAGAAATTTATCTCTAGCCCCATTATTTCTGGAGTTATTGGCCTTGGCGCTACCGACTTCTTTTTTCGGCGTTTTTTTATTTAGTTATTTTTTGCTGGCTACAGTCCAGCACACACGTAGCGGCCTTGGCTATTGTTGACGTACACAGAGCATGGCCGTTTGCACTGGACATCTTCGGGTTGTCCTCACTCTGCGGTCCCTGGCATCCTCCCTGTCTATCCCACAACCCCAAGACCTGCATTTTCGGAAAGCCCATGAGCAGGGCTTTCCAACAGTGTCAGACTTGTCAGTTTTCCGCCAATACTTTGGGAGATAGAGCCGTTGCTAAGTCTTGTTTTCACTCTGTTACAGCTTCGTGTACAAAAGTTCCATTAGACAGGCGTTTGAAGCGCATTCGGAGCAGCCCCGCTCTCTGGTGGTTTCAAGGCGGAAGATGTCCCTGGCTGGCCAAGAAAACCGGATTTTCGGATGCAAGACTATGGCAGCTACCTGCAGGTACAAGAAATTTCTCTCTAGCCCCATTATTTCTGGAGTTATTGGCCTTGGCGCTACCGACTTCTTTTTTCGGCTTTTTTTTTTTTTTTTTTTTTTTGCTGGCTACAATCCATCACACACGTAGCGGCCTTGGCTATTGTTGACGTACACAGAGCATGGCCGTTTGCACTGGACATCTTCGGGGTGTCCTCACTCCGCGGTCCCTGGCATCCTCCCTGTCTATCCATCAACCCCAAGACCGGCATTTTCGGAGAGCCCATGAGCAGGGCTTTCCAACAGTGTCAAACTTGTCAGTTTTCCGCCAATACTTTGGGAGATAGAGCCGTTGCTAAGTCTTGTTTTCACTCTGTTACAGCTTCGTGTACAAAAGTTCCATTAGACAGGCGTTTGAAGCGCATTCGGAGCAGCCCCGCACTCTGGTGGTTTCAAGGCGAAAGATGGCCCTGGCTGGCCGAGAAAACCGAATTTTCGGATGCAGGACTATGGCAGCTACCTCCAGGTACAAGAAATTTATCTCTAGCCCCATTATTTCTGGAGTTATGAGCCTTGGCGCTACCGACTTCTTTTTTTGGCGTTTTTTTATTTATTTTTTTTTGCTGGCTACAGTCCAGCACACACGTAGCGGCCTTGGCTATTGTTGACGTACACAGAGCATGGCTGTTTGCACTGGACATCTTCGGGGTGTCCTCACTCCGCGGTCCCTGGCATCCTCCCTGTCTATCCATCAACCCAAAGACCTGCATTTTAGGAAAGCCCATGAGCAGGGCTTTCCAACAGTGTCAGACTTGTCAGTTTTCCGCCAATACTTTGGGAGATAGAGCCGTTGCTAAGTCTTGTTTTCACTCTGTTACAGCTTCGTGTACAAAAGTTCCATTAGACAGGCGTTTGAAGCGCATTCGGAGCAGCCCCGCTCTCTGGTGGTTTCAAGGCGGAAGATGGCCCTGGCTGGCCGAGAAAACCGGATTTTCGGATGCAGGACTATGGCAGCTACCTGCAGGTACAAGAAATTTCTCTCTAGCCCCATTACTTCTGGAGTTATTGGCCTTGGCGCTACCGACTTCTTTTTTCGGCTTTTTTTTTTTTTTTTTTTTTTGCTGGCTACAATCCATCACACACGTAGCGGCCTTGGCTATTGTTGACGTACACAGAGCATGGCCGTTTGCACTGGACATCTTCGGGGTGTCCTCACTCCGCGGTCCCTGGCATCCTCCCTGTCTATCCATCAACCCCAAGACCGGCATTTTCGGAGAGCCCATGAGCAGGGCTTTCCAACAGTGTCAAACTTGTCAGTTTTCCGCCAATACTTTGGGAGATAGAGCCGTTGCTAAGTCTTGTTTTCACTCTGTTACAGCTTCGTGTACAAAAGTTCCATTAGACAGGCATTTGAAGCGCATTCGGAGCAGCCCCGCACTCTGGTGGTTTCAAGGCGGAAGATAGCCCTGGCTGGCCAAGAAAACCGGATTTTCGGATGCAGGACTATGGCAGCTACCTGCAGGTACAAGAAATTTATCTCTAGCCCCATTATTTCTGGAGTTATTGGCCTTGGCGCTACCGACTTCTTTTTTCGGCGTTTTTTTATATTTATTTTTTGCTGGCTACAGTCCAGCACACACGTAGCGGCCTTGGCTATTGTTGACGTACACAGAGCATGGCCGTTTGCACTGGACATCTTCGGGGTGTCCTCACTCCGCGGTCCCTGGCATCCTCCCTGTCTATCCATCAACCCCAAGACCGGCATTTTCGGAGAGCCCATGAGCAGGGCTTTCCAACAGTGTCAAACTTGTCAGTTTTCCGCCAATACTTTGGGAGATAGAGCCGTTGCTAAGTCTTGTTTTCACTCTGTTACAGCTTCGTGTACAAAAGTTCCATTAGACAGGCGTTTGAAGCGCATTCGGAGCAGCCCCGCTCTCTGGTGGTTTCAAGGCGGAAGATGTCCCTGGCTGGCCGAGAAAACCGGATTTTCGGATGCAGGACTATGGCAGCTACCTGCAGGTACAAGAAATTTCTCTTTAGCCCCATTATTACAGGAGTTATTGGCCTTGGCGCTACCGACTTCTTTTTTCGGCGTTTTTTTATTTTTTTTTTGTTGCTGGCTACAGTCCATCACACACGTAGCGGCCTTGGCTATTGTTGACGTACACAGAGCATGGCCGTTTGCACTGGACATCTTCGGGGTGTCCTCACTCCGCGGTCCCTGGCATCCTCCCTGTCTATCCATCAACCCAAAGACCTGCATTTTAGGAAAGCCCATGAGCAGGCCTTTCCGACAGTGTCAAACTTGTTAGTTTTCCGCCAATACTTTGGGAGATAGAGCCGTTGCTAAGTCTTGTTTTCACTCTGTTACAGCTTCGTGTACAAAAGTTCCATTAGACTGGCGTTTGAAGCGCATTTGGAGCAGCCCCGCACTCTGGTGGTTTCAAGGCGGAAGATGGCCCTGGCTGGCCAAGAAAACCGGATTTTCGGATGCAGGACTATGGCAGCTACCTGCAGGTACAAGAAATTTATCTCTAGCCCCAATATTTCTGGAGTTATTGGCCTTGGCGCTACCGACTTCTTTTTTCGGCGTTTTTTTATTTAGTTATTTTTTGCTGGCTACAGTCCAGCACACACGTAGCGGCCTATTGTTGACGTACACAGAGCATGGCCGTTTGCACTGGACATCTTCGGGGTGTCCTCACTCCGCGGTCCCTGGCATCCTCCCTGTCTATCCATCAACCCCAAGACCGGCATTTTCGGAGAGCCCATGAGCAGGGCTTTCCAACAGTGTCAAACTTGTCAGTTTTCCGCCAATACTTTGGGAGATAGAGCCGTTGCTAAGTCTTGTTTTCACTCTGTTACAGCTTCGTGTACAAAAGTTCCATTAGACAGGCGTTTGAAGCGCATTCGGAGCAGCCCCGCTCTCTGGTGGTTTCAAGGCGGAAGATGTCCCTGGCTGGCCGAGAAAACCGGATTTTCGGATGCAGGACTATGGCAGCTACCTGCAGGTACAAGAAATTTCTCTTTAGCCCCATTATTACAGGAGTTATTGGCCTTGGCGCTACCGACTTCTTTTTTCGGCGTTTTTTTATTTTTTGTTGTTGCTGGCTACAGTCCATCACACACGTAGCGGCCTTGGCTATTGTTGACGTACACAGAGCATGGCCGTTAGCACTGGACATCTTCGGGGTGTCCTCACTCCGCGGTCCCTGGCATCCTCCCTGTCTATCCATCAACCCAAAGACCTGCATTTTAGGAAAGCCCATGAGCAGGCCTTTCCGACAGTGTCAAACTTGTTAGTTTTCCGCCAATACTTTGGGAGATAGAGCCGTTGCTAAGTCTTGTTTTCACTCTGTTACAGCTTCGTGTACAAAAGTTCCATTAGACAGGCGTTTGAAGCGCATTCGGAGCAGCCCCGCACTCTGGTGGTTTCAAGGCGGAAGATGGCCCTGGCTGGCCAAGAAAACCGGATTTTCGGATGCAGGACTATGGCAGCTACCTGCAGGTACAAGAAATTTATCTCTAGCCCCATTATTTCTGGAGTTATTGGCCTTGGCGCTACCGACTTCTTTTTTCGGCGTTTTTTTATTTAGTTATTTTTTGCTGGCTACAGTCCAGCACACACGTAGCGGCCTTGGCTATTGTTGACGTACACAGAGCATGGCCGTTTGCACTGGACATCTTCGGGGTGTCCTCACTCCGCGGTCCCTGGCATCCTCCCTGTCTATCCATCAACCCCAAGACCGGCATTTTCGGAGAGCCCATGAGCAGGGCTTTCCAACAGTGTCAGACTTGTCAGTTTTCCGCCAATACTTTGGGAGATAGAGCCGTTGCTAAGTCTTGTTTTCACTCTGTTACAGCTTCGTGTACAAAAGTTCCATTAGACAGGCGTTTGAAGCGCATTCGGAGCAGCCCCGCACTCTGGTGGTTTCAAGGCGGAAGATGGCCCTGGCTGGCCGAGAAAACCGGATTTTCGGATGCAGGACTATGGCAGCTACCTGCAGGTACAAGAAATTTATCTCTAGCCCCATTATTTCTGGAGTTATGGGCCTTGGCGCTACCGACTTCTTTTTTTTTTTTTTTTTTTTTTTTTTTTTTTGCTGGCTACAGTCCAGCACACACGTAGCGGCCTTGGGGCTATTGTTGACGTACACAGAGCATGGCCGTTTGCACTGGACATCTTCGGGGTGTCCTCACTCTGCGGTCCCTGGCATCCTCCCTGTCTATCCCACAACCCCAAGACGTGCATTTTCGGAAAGCCCATGAGCAGGGCTTTCCAACAGTGTCAGACTTGTCAGTTTTCCGCCAATACTTTGGGAGATAGAGCCGTTGCTAAGTCTTGTTTTCACTCTGTTACAGCTTCGTGTACAAAAAATCCATTAGACAGGCGTTTGAAGCGCATTCGGAGCAGCCCCGCTCTCTGGTGGTTTCAAGGCGGAAGATGGCCCTGGCTGGCCAAGAAAACCGGATTTTCGGATGCAGGACTATGGCAGCTACCTGCAGGTACAAGAAATTTCTCTCTAGCCCCATTATTTCTGGAGTTATTGGCCTTGGCGCTACCGACTTCTTTTTCGGCTTTTTTTTTTTTTTTTTTTTTTTGCTGGCTACAATCCATCACACACGTAGCGGCCTTGGCTATTGTTGACGTACACAGAGCATGGCCGTTTGCACTGGACATCTTCGGGGTGTCCTCACTCCGCGGTCCCTGGCATCCTCCCTGTCTATCCATCAACCCCAAGACCGGCATTTTCGGAGAGCCCATGAGCAGGGCTTTCCAACAGTGTCAAACTTGTCAGTTTTCCGCCAATACTTTGGGAGATAAAGCCGTTGCTAAGTCTTGTTTTCACTCTGTTACAGCTTCGTGTACAAAAGTTCCATTAGACAGGCGTTTGAAGCGCATTCGGAGCAGCCCCGCACTCTGGTGGTTTCAAGGCGAAAGATGGCCCTGGCTGGCCGAGAAAACCGAATTTTCGGATGCAGGACTATGGCAGCTACCTGCAGGTACAAGAAATTTATCTCTAGCCCCATTATTTCTGGAGTTATGGGCCTTGGCGCTACCGACTTCTTTTTTTGGCGTTTTTTTATTTTATTTTTTTTGCTGGCTACAGTCCAGCACACACGTAGCGGCCTTGGCTATTGTTGACGTACACAGAGCATGGCTGTTTGCACTGGACATCTTCGGGGTGTCCTCACTCCGCGGTCCCTGGCATCCTCCCTGTCTATCCATCAACCCAAAGACCTGCATTTTAGGAAAGCCCATGAGCAGGGCTTTCCAACAGTGTCAGACTTGTCAGTTTTCCGCCAATACTTTGGGAGATAGAGCCGTTGCTAAGTCTTGTTTTCACTCTGTTACAGCTTCGTGTACAAAAGTTCCATTAGACAGGCGTTTAAAGCGCATTCGGAGCAGCCCCGCTCTCTGGTGGTTTCAAGGTGGAAGATGGACCTGGCTGGCCACGAAAACCGGATTTTCGGATGCAGGACTATGGCAGCTACCTGCAGGTACAAGAAATTTATCTCTAGCCCCATTATTTCTGGAGTTATGGGCCTTGGCGCTACCGACTTCTTTTTTCGGCGTTTTTTATTTTTTTTTTTTTTGCTGGCTACAGTCCAGCACACACGTAGCGGCCTTGGGGCTATTGTTGACGTACACAGAGCATGGCCGTTTGCACTGGACATCTTCGGGGTGTCCTCACTCTGCGGTCCCTGGCATCCTCCCTGTCTATCCCACAACCCCAAGACGTGCATTTTCGGAAAGCCCATGAGCAGGGCTTTCCAACAGTGTCAGACTTGTCAGTTTTCCGCCAATACTTTGGGAGATAGAGCCGTTGCTAAGTCTTGTTTTCACTCTGTTACAGCTTCGTGTACAAAAAATCCATTAGACAGGCGTTTGAAGCGCATTCGGAGCAGCCCCGCTCTCTGGTGGTTTCAAGGCCGAAGATGGCCCTGGCTGGCCAAGAAAACCGGATTTTCGGATGCAGGACTATGGCAGCTACCTGCAGGTACAAGAAATTTCTCTCTAGCCCCATTATTTCTGGAGTTATTGGCCTTGGCGCTACCGACTTCTTTTTTCGGCTTTTTTTTTTTTTTTTTTTCTTTGCTGGCTACAATCCATCACACACGTAGCGGCCTTGGCTATTGTTGACGTACACAGAGCATGGCCGTTTGCACTGGACATCTTCGGGGTGTCCTCACTCCGCGGTCCCTGGCATCCTCCCTGTCTATCCATCAACCCCAAGACCGGCATTTTCGGAGAGCCCATGAGCAGGGCTTTCTAACAGTGTCAAACTTGTCAGTTTTCCGCCAATACTTTGGGAGATAGAGCCGTTGCTAAGTCTTGTTTTCACTCTGTTACAGCTTCGTGTACAAAAGTTCCATTAGACAGGCGTTTGAAGCGCATTCGGAGCAGCCCCGCACTCTGGTGGTTTCAAGGCGAAAGATGGCCCTGGCTGGCCGAGAAAACCAAATTTTCGGATGCAGGACTATGGCAGCTACCTGCAGGTACAAGAAATTTATCTCTAGCCCCATTATTTCTGGAGTTATGGGCCTTGGCGCTACCGACTTCTTTTTTTGGCGTTTTTTTATTTTATTTTTTTTGCTGGCTACAGTCCAGCACACACGTAGCGGCCTTGGCTATTGTTGACGTACACAGAGCATGGCTGTTTGCACTGGACATCTTCGGGGTGTCCTCACTCCGCGGTCCCTGGCATCCTCCCTGTCTATCCATCAACCCAAAGACCTGCATTTTAGGAAAGCCCATGAGCAGGGCTTTCCAACAGTGTCAGACTTGTCAGTTTTCCGCCAATACTTTGGGAGATAGAGCCGTTGCTAAGTCTTGTTTTCACTCTGTTACAGCTTCGTGTACAAAAGTTCCATTAGACAGGCGTTTAAAGCGCATTCGGAGCAGCCCCGCTCTCTGGTGGTTTCAAGGTGGAAGATGGCCCTGGCTGGCCACGAAAACCGGATTTTCGGATGCAGGACTATGGCAGCTACCTGCAGGTACAAGAAATTTATCTCTAGCCCCATTATTTCTGGAGTTATTGGCCTTGGCGCTACCGACTTCTTTTTTCGGCTTTTTTTTTTTTTTTTTTTTTTTCTGGCTACAATCCATCACACACGGAGCGGCCTTGGCTATTGTTGACGTACACAGACCATGGCCGTTTGCACTGGACATCTTCGGGGTGTCCTCACTCCGCGGTCCCTGGCATCCTCCCTGTCTATCCCACAACCCCAAGACCGGCATTTTCGGAGAGCCCATGAGCAGGGCTTTCCAACAGTGTCAGACTTGTCAGTTTTCCGCCAATACTTTGGGAGATAGAGCCGTTGCTAAGTCTTGTTTTCACTCTGTTACAGCTTCGTGTACAAAAAATCCATTAGACAGGCGTTTGAAGCGCATTCGGAGCAGCCCCGCTCTCTGGTGGTTTCAAGGCGGAAGATGGCCCTGGCTGGCCAAGAAAACCGGATTTTCGGATGCAGGACTATGGCAGCTACCTGCAGGTACAAGAAATTTCTCTCTAGCCCCATTATTTCTGGAGTTATTGGCCTTGGCGCTACCGACTTCTTTTTTCGGCTTTTTTTTTTTTTTTTTTCTTTGCTGGCTACAATCCATCACACACGTAGCGGCCTTGGCTATTGTTGACGTACACAGAGCATGGCCGTTTGCACTGGACATCTTCGGGGTGTCCTCACTCCGCGGTCCCTGGCATCCTCCCTGTCTATCCATCAACCCCAAGACCGGCATTTTCGGAGAGCCCATGAGCAGGGCTTTCTAACAGTGTCAAACTTGTCAGTTTTCCGCCAATACTTTGGGAGATAGAGCCGTTGCTAAGTCTTGTTTTCACTCTGTTACAGCTTCGTGTACAAAAGTTCCATTAGACAGGCGTTTGAAGCGCATTCGGAGCAGCCCCGCACTCTGGTGGTTTCAAGGCGAAAGATGGCCCTGGCTGGCCGAGAAAACCGAATTTTCGGATGCAGGACTATGGCAGCTACCTGCAGGTACAAGAAATTTCTCTCTAGCCCCATTATTTCTGGAGTTATGGGCCTTGGCGCTACCGACTTCTTTTTTTGGCGTTTTTTTATTTTATTTTTTTTGCTGGCTACAGTCCAGCACACACGTAGCGGCCTTGGCTATTGTTGACGTACACAGAGCATGGCTGTTTGCACTGGACATCTTCGGGGTGTCCTCACTCCGCGGTCCCTGGCATCCTCCCTGTCTATCCATCAACCCAAAGACCGGCATTTTAGGAAAGCCCATGAGCAGGGCTTTCCGACAGTGTCAGACTTGTCAGTTTTCCGCCAATACTTTGGGAGATAGAGCTGTTGCTAAGTCTTGTTTTCACTCTGTTACAGCTTCGTGTACAAAAGTTCCATTAGACAGGCGTTTGAAGCGCATTCGGAGCAGCCCCGCACTCTGGTGGTTTCAAGGCGGAAGATGGCCCTGGCTGGCCGAGGAAACCGGATTTTCGGATGCAGGACTATGGCAGCTACCTGCAGGTACAAGAAATTTAACTCTAGCCCCATTATTTCTGGAGTTATTGGCCTTGGCGGTACCGACTTCTTTTTTCGGCTTTTTTTTTTTTTTTTTTTTTTTGCTGGCTACAATCCATCACACACGGAGCGGCCTTGGCTATTGTTGACGTACACAGAGCATGGCCGTTTGCACTGGACATCTTCGGGGTGTCCTCACTCCGCGGTCCCTGGCATCCTCCCTGTCTATCCATCAACCCCAAGACCGGCATTTTCGGAGAGCCCATGAGCAGGGCTTTCCAACAGTGTCAAACTTGTCAGTTTTCCGCCAATACTTTGGGAGATAGAGCCGTTGCTAAGTCTTGTTTTCACTCTGTTACAGCTTCGTGTACAAAAGTTCCATTAGACAGGCGTTTGAAGCAGATTCGGAGCAGCCCCGCACTCTGGTGGTTTGAAGGCGGAAGATGGCCCTGGCTGGCCGAGAAAACCGGATTTTCGGATGCAGGACTATGGCAGCTACCTGCAGGTACAAGAAATTTCTCTCTAGCCCCATTATTTCTGGAGTTATTGGCCATGGCGCTACCGACTTCTTTTTTCGGCGTTTTTTTATTTTTTTTTTGCTGGCTACAGTCCATCACACACGTAGCGGCCTTGGCTATTGTTGACGTACACAGAGCATGGCCGTTTGCACTGGACATCTTCGGGGTGTCCTCACTCCGCGGTCCCTGGCATCCTCCCTGTCTATCCATCAACCCCAAGACCGGCATTTTCGGAGAGCCCATGAGCAGGGCTTTCCAACAGTGTCAAACTTGTCAGTTTTCCGCCAATACTTTGGGAGATAGAGCCGTTGCTAAGTCTTGTTTTCACTCTGTTACAGCTTCGTGTACAAAAGTTCCATTAGACAGGCGTTTGAAGCAGATTCGGAGCAGCCCCGCACTCTGGTGGTTTGAAGGCGGAAGATGGCGCCGGCTGGCCGAGAAAACCGGATTTTCGGATGCAGGACTATGGCAGCTACCTGCAGGTACAAGAAATTTCTCTCTAGCCCCATTATTTCTGGAGTTATTGGCCATGGCGCTACCGACTTCTTTTTTCGGCGTTTTTTTATTTTTTTTTTGCTGGCTACAGTCCATCACACACGTAGCGGCCTTGGCTATTGTTGACGTACACAGAGCATGGCCGTTTGCACTGGACATCTTCGGGGTGTCCTCACTCCGCGGTCCCTGGCATCCTCCCTGTCTATCCATCAACCCCAAGACCGGCATTTTCGGAGAGCCCATGAGCAGGGCTTTCCAACAGTGTCAAACTTGTCAGTTTTCCGCCAATACTTTGGGAGATAGAGCCGTTGCTAAGTCTTGTTTTCACTCTGTTACAGCTTCGTGTACAAAAGTTCCATTAGACAGGCGTTTGAAGCAGATTCGGAGCAGCCCCGCACTCTGGTGGTTTGAAGGCGGAAGATGGCCCCGGCTGGCCGAGAAAACCGGATTTTCGGATGCAGGACTATGGCAGCTACCTGCAGGTACAAGAAATTTCTCTCTAGCCCCATTATTTCTGGAGTTATTGGCCATGGCGCTACCGACTTCTTTTTTCGGCGTTTTTTTATTTTTTTTTTGCTGGCTACAGTCCATCACACACGTAGCGGCCTTGGCTATTGTTGACGTACACAGAGCATGGCTGTTTGCACTGGACATCTTCGGGGTGTCCTCACTCCGCGGTCCCTGGCATCCTCCCTGTCTATCCATCAACCCAAAGACCGGCATTTTAGGAAAGCCCATGAGCAGGGCTTTCCGACAGTGTCAGACTTGTCAGTTTTCCGCCAATACTTTGGGAGATAGAGCTGTTGCTAAGTCTTGTTTTCACTCTGTTACAGCTTCGTGTACAAAAGTTCCATTAGACAGGCGTTTGAAGCGCATTCGGAGCAGCCCCGCACTCTGGTGGTTTCAAGGCGGAAGATGGCCCTGGCTGGCCGAGGAAACCGGATTTTTGGATGCAGGACTATGGCAGCTACCTGCAGGTACAAGAAATTTAACTCTAGCCCCATTATTTCTGGAGTTATGGGCCTTGGCGCTACCGACTTCTTTTTTCGGCGTTTTTTTATTTTTTATTTTTTGCTGGCTACAGTCCAGCACACACGTAGCGGCCATGGCTATTGTTGACGTACACAGAGCATGGCCGTTTGCACTGGACATCTTCGGGGTGTCCTCACTCCGCGGTCCCTGGCATCCTCCCTGTCTATCCATCAACCCAAAGACCTGCATTTTAGGAAAGCCCATGAGCAGGGCTTTCCAACAGTGTTAGACTTGTCAGTTTTCCGCCAATACTTTGGGAGATAGAGCCGTTGCTAAGTCTTGTTTTCACTCTGTTACAGCTTCGTGTACAAAAGTTCCATTAGACAGGCGTTTAAAGCGCATTCGGAGCAGCCCCGCTCTCTGGTGGTTTCAAGGTGGAAGATGGCCCTGGCTGGCCACGAAAACCGGATTTTCGGATGCAGGACTATGGCAGCTACCTGCAGGTACAAGAAATTTATCTCTAGCCGCATTATTTCTGGAGTTATTGGCCTTGGCGCTACCGACTTCTTTTTTCGGCTTTTTTTTTTTTTTTTTTTTTTGCTGGCTACAATCCATCACACACGGAGCGGCCTTGGCTATTGTTGACGTACACAGAGCATGGCCGTTTGCACTGGACATCTTCGGGGTGTCCTCACTCCGCGGTCCTGGCCCTGGCTGGCCACGAAAACCGGATTTTCGGATGCAGGACTATGGCAGCTACCTGCAGGTACAAGAAATTTAACTCTAGCCCCATTATTTCTGGAGTTATGGGCCTTGGCGCTACCGACTTCTTTTTTCGGCGTTTTTTTATTTTTTATTTTTTGCTGGCTACAGTCCAGCACACACGTAGCGGCCATGGCTATTGTTGACGTACACAGAGCATGGCCGTTTGCACTGGACATCTTCGGGGTGTCCTCACTCCGCGGTCCCTGGCATCCTCCCTGTCTATCCATCAACCCAAAGACCTGCATTTTAGGAAAGCCCATGAGCAGGGCTTTCCAACAGTGTCAGACTTGTCAGTTTTCCGCCAATACTTTGGGAGATAGAGCCGTTGCTAAGTCTTGTTTTCACTCTGTTACAGCTTCGTGTACAAAAGTTCCATTAGACAGGCGTTTAAAGCGCATTCGGAGCAGCCCCGCTCTCTGGTGGTTTCAAGGTGGAAGATGGCCCTGGCTGGCCACGAAAACCGGATTTTCGGATGCAGGACTATGGCAGCTACCTGCAGGTACAAGAAATTTATCTCTAGCCGCATTATTTCTGGAGTTATTGGCCTTGGCGCTACCGACTTCTTTTTTCGGCTTTTTTTTTTTTTTTTTTTTTTTGCTGGCTACAATCCATCACACACGTAGCGGCCTTGGCTATTGTTGACGTACACAGAGCATGGCCGTTTGCACTGGACATCTTCGGGGTGTCCTCACTCCGCGGTCCCTGGCATCCTCCCTGTCTATCCATCAACCCCAAGACCGGCATTTTCGGAGAGCCCATGAGCAGGGCTTTCCAACAGTGTCAAACTTGTCAGTTTTCCGCCAATACTTTGGGAGATAGAGCCGTTGCTAAGTCTTGTTTTCACTCTGTTACAGCTTCGTGTACAAAAGTTCCATTAGACAGGCGTTTGAAGCAGATTCGGAGCAGCCCCGCACTCTGGTGGTTTGAAGGCGGAAGATGGCCCCGGCTGGCCGAGAAAACCGGATTTTCGGATGCAGGACTATGGCAGCTACCTGCAGGTACAAGAAATTTCTCTCTAGCCCCATTATTTCTGGAGTTATTGGCCATGGCGCTACCGACTTCTTTTTTCGGCGTTTTTTTATTTTTTTTTTGCTGGCTACAGTCCATCACACACGTAGCGGCCTTGGCTATTGTTGACGTACACAGAGCATGGCTGTTTGCACTGGACATCTTCGGGGTGTCCTCACTCCGCGGTCCCTGGCATCCTCCCTGTCTATCCATCAACCCAAAGACCGGCATTTTAGGAAAGCCCATGAGCAGGGCTTTCCGACAGTGTCAGACTTGTCAGTTTTCCGCCAATACTTTGGGAGATAGAGCTGTTGCTAAGTCTTGTTTTCACTCTGTTACAGCTTCGTGTACAAAAGTTCCATTAGACAGGCGTTTGAAGCGCATTCGGAGCAGCCCCGCACTCTGGTGGTTTCAAGGCGGAAGATGGCCCTGGCTGGCCGAGGAAACCGGATTTTCGGATGCAGGACTATGGCAGCTACCTGCAGGTACAAGAAATTTAACTCTAGCCCCATTATTTCTGGAGTTATGGGCCTTGGCGCTACCGACTTCTTTTTTCGGCGTTTTTTTATTTTTTATTTTTTGCTGGCTACAGTCCAGCACACACGTAGCGGCCTTGGCTATTGTTGACGTACACAGAGCATGGCCGTTTGCACTGGACATCTTCGGGGTGTCCTCACTTGCGGTCCCTGGCATCCTCCCTGTCTATCCCACAACCCCAAGACCTGCATTTTCGGAAAGCCCATGAGCAGGGCTTTCCAACAGTGTCAGACTTGTCAGTTTTCCGCCAATACTTTGGGAGATAGAGCCGTTGCTAAGTCTTGTTTTCACTCTGTTACAGCTTCGTGTACAAAAGTTCCTTTAGACAGGCGTGTGAAGCGCATTTGGAGCAGTCCCGTACTCTGGTAGTTTCAAGGCGGAAGATGGCCCTGGCTGGCCAAGAAAACCGGATTTTCGGATGCAGGACTATGGCAGCTACCTGCAGGTACAAGAAATTTCTCTCTAGCCCCATTATTTCTGGAGTTATTGGCCTTGGCGCTACCGACTTCTTTTTTCGGCGTTTTTTTATTTTTTTTTTGCTGGCTACAGTCCATCACACACGTAGCGGCCATGGCTATTGTTGACGTACACAGAGCATGGCTGTTTGCACTGGACATCTTCGGGGTGTCCTCACTCCGCGGTCCCTGGCATCCTCCCTGTCTATCCATCAACCCCAAGACCGGCATTTTCGGAGAGCCCATGAGCAGGGCTTTCCAACAGTGTCAAACTTGTCAGTTTTCCGCCAATACTTTGGGAGATAGAGCCGTTGCTAAGTCTTGTTTTCACTCTGTTACAGCTTCGTGTACAAAAGTTCCATTAGACAGGCGTTTGAAGCGCATTCGGAGCAGCCCCGCACTCTGGTGGTTTCAAGGCGAAAGATGGCCCTGGCTGGCCGAGAAAACAAAATTTTCGGATGCAGGACTATGGCAGCTACCTGCAGGTACAAGACATTTATCTCTAGCCCCATTATTTCTGGAGTTATGGGCCTTGGCGCTACCGACTTCTTTTTTTGGCGTTTTTTTTTTTTTTTTTTTTTGCTGGCTACAGTCCAGCACACACGCAGCGGCCTTGGCTATTGTTGACGTACACAGAGCATGGCCGTTTGCACTGGACATCTTCGGGGTGTCCTCACTTGCGGTCCCTGGCATCCTCCCTGTCTAGCCCACAACCCCAAGACCTGCATTTTCGGAAAGCCCATGAGCAGGGCTTTCCAACAGTGTCAGACTTGTCAGTTTTCCGCCAATACTTTGGGAGATAGAGCCATTGCTAAGTCTTGTTTTCACTCTGTTACAGCTTCGTGTACAAAAGTTCAATTAGACAGGCGTTTGAAGCGCATTCGGAGCAGCCCCGCTCTCTGGTGGTTTCAAGGCGGAAGATGGCCCTGGCTGGCCAAGAAAACCGGATTTTCGGATGCAGGACTATGGCAGCTACCTGCAGGTACAAGAAATTTCTCTCTAGCCCCATTATTTCTGGAGTTATTGGCCTTGGCGCTACCGACTTCTTTTTTCGGCGTTTTTTTATTTTTATTTTTTTTGCTGGCTACAATCCATCACACACGTAGCGGCCTTGGCTATTGTTGACGTACACAGAGCATGGCCGTTTGCACTGGACATCTTCGGGGTGTCCTCACTCCGCGGTCCCTGGCATCCTCCCTGTCTATCCATCAACCCAAAGACCTGCATTTTAGGAAAGCCCATGAGCAGGGCTTTCCAACAGTGTCAGACTTGTCAGTTTTCCGCCAATACTTTGGGAGATAGAGCCGTTGCTAAGTCTTGTTTTCACTCTGTTACAGCTTCGTGTACAAAAGTTCCATTAGACAGGCGTTTGAAGCGCATTCGGAGCAGCCCCGCACTCTGGTGGTTTCAAGGCGGAAGATGTCCCTGGCTGGCCGTGAAAAACTGATTTTCGGATGCAGGACTATGGCAGCTACCTGCAGGTACAAGAAATTTCTCTTTAGCCCCATTATTTCTGGAGTTATTGGCCTTGGCGCTACCGACTTCTTTTTCGGCGTTTTTTTATTTATTTATTTTTTGCTGGCTACAGTCCAGCACACACGTAGCGGCCTTGGCTATTGTTGACGTACACAGAGCATGGCCGTTTGCACTGGACATCTTCGGGGTGTCCTCACTCCGCGGTCCCTGGCATCCTCCCTGTCTATCCATCAACCCAAAGACCTGCATTTTAGGAAAGCCCATGAGCAGGGCTTTCCAACAGTGTCAGACTTGTCAGTTTTCCGCCAATACTTTGGGAGATAGAGCCGTTGCTAAGTCTTGTTTTCACTCTGTTACAGCTTCGTGTACAAAAGTTCCATTAGACAGGCGTTTGAAGCGCATTCGGAGCAGCCCCGCACTCTGGTGGTTTCAAGGCGGAAGATGGCCCTGGCTGGCCGAGAAAACCAGATTTTCGGATGCAGGACTATGGCAGCTACCTGCAGGTACAATAAATTTCTCTCTAGCCCCATTATTTCTGGAGTAATTGGCCTTGGCGCTACCGACTTCTTTTTCGGCGTTTTTTTATTTATTTATTTTTTGCTGGCTACAGTCCAGCACACACGTAGCGGCCTTGGCTATTGTTGACGTACACAGAGCATGGCCGTTTGCACTGGACATCTTCAGGGTGTCCTCACTCCGCGGTCCCTGGCATCCTCCCTGTCTATCCATCAACCCCAAGACCGGCATTTTCGGAGAGCCCATGAGCAGGGCTTTCCAACAGTGTCAAACTTGTCAGTTTTCCGCCAATACTTTGGGAGATAGAGCCGTTGCTAAGTCTTGTTTTCACTCTGTTACAGCTTCGTGTACAAAAGTTCCATTAGACAGGCGTTTGAAGCGCATTCGGAGCAGCCCCGCACTCTGGTGGTTTCAAGGCGGAAGATGGCCCTGGCTGGCCGAGAAAACCAAATTTTCGGATGCAGGACTATGGCAGCTACCTGCAGGTACAAAAAATTTATCTCTAACCCCATTATTTCTGGAGTTATGGGCCTTGGCGCTACCAACTTCTTTTTTCGGCGTTTTTTTATTTATTTTTTTTTGCTGGCTACAGTCCAGCACACACGTAGCGGCCTTGGCTATTGTTGACGTACACAGAGCATGGCTGTTTGCACTGGACATCTTCGGGGTGTCCTCACTCCGCGGTCCCTGGCATCCTCCCTGTCTATCCATCAACCCAAAGACCTGCATTTTAGGAAAGCCCATGAGCAGGGCTTTCCAACAGTGTCAGACTTGTCAGTTTTCCGCTAATATTTTGGGAGATAGAGCCGTTGCTAAGTCTTGTTTTCACTCTGTTACAGCTTCGTGTACAAAAGTTCCTTTAGACAGGCGTTTGAAGCGCATTCGGAGCAGCCCCGCACTCTGGTGGTTTCAAGGCGGAAGATGTCCCTGGCTGGCCGAGAAAAACTGATTTTTGGATGCAGGACTATGGCAGCTACCTGCAGGTACAAGAAATGTATCTCTAGCCCCATTATTTCTGGAGTTATTGGCCTTGGCGCTACCGACTTCTTTTTTCGGCGTTTTTTTTATTTATTATTTTTTTTTTGCTGGCTACAGTCGAGCACACACGTAGCTGCCTTGGCTATTGTTGACGTACACAGAGCATGGCCGTTTGCACTGGACATCTTCGGGGTGTCCTCACTCCGCGGTCCCTGGCATCCTTCCTGTCTATCCCACAACCCCAAGACCTGCATTTTCGGAAAGCCCATGAGCAGGGCTTTCCAACAGTGTCAGACTTGTCAGTTTTCCGCCAATACTTTGGGAGATAGAGCCGTTGCTAAGTCTTGTTTTCACTCTGTTACAGCTTCGTGTACAAAAGTTCCATTACACAGGCGTTTGAAGCACATTCGGAGCAGCCCCGCACTCTGGTGTTTTCAAGGCAAAAGATGGCCCTGGCTGGCCAAGAAAACCGGATTTTCGGATGCGGAACTATGGCAGCTACCTGCAGGTACAATAAATTTATCTCTAGCCCCATTATTTCTGGAGTTATTGGCCTTGGCGCTGCCGACTTCTATTTCGGCGGTTTTTTTTTTTGCTGGCTTCAGTCCATCACACACGTAGCGGCCTTGGCTATTGTTGACGTACACAGAGCATGGCCGTTTGCACTGGACATCTTCTGGGTGTCCTCACTCCGCGGTCCCTGGCATCCTCCCTGTCTATCCCACAACACCAAGACCTGCATTTTCGGAAAGCCAGAGAGCAGGTCTTTCCAATAGTGTCAGACTTTTCAGTTTTCCGTCATTACTTTGGGAGATAGAGCCGTTGCTAAGTCTTGTTTTCACTCTGTTACAGCTTCGTGTACAAAAGTTCCATTAGACAGGCGTTTGAAGCGCATTCGGAGCAGCCCCGCTCTCTGGTGGTTTCAAGGCGGAAGATGGCCCTGGCTGGCCGAGAAAACCAGATTTTCGGATGCAGGACTATGGCAGCTACCTGCAGGTACAAGAAATTTCTCTCTAGCCTCATTATTTCTGGAGTTATTGGCCATGGCGCTGCCGACTTCTCTTTTCGTCTTTTTTTTGCTAGCTTCGGTCCAGCACACACGTACCTCCTTGGCTATTGTTTACGTACACACAGCATGGCTGTATGGACTGGACATTCTTGGGGTGTCCTCATTCCGCTGTCCCTGGCATCCTCCCTATTTATCCCAAATCCCCAAGACCCGGCATGTTCGGAAAGACCATGGACAGGCCTTTCCAGCAGTGTCAGACATGTCAGGATCCCGCCAATACCTTAGGGGATAGAGCCGTTGCTAAGTCTTGTTTTCACTCTGTTTTAGCTTCGTGTACAAAAGTGCCATTAGACATGCGTTTGAAGGGCATTCGGAGCAGGCCCGCTCCCTGGTCGTTTCAAGGCGGAATATGGCACTAGCTGGCCGGGAAAAACAAATTTTCGGATGCAGGACTATGCCAGCTAACTACAGGTACAAGAAAATTCTCTCTAGCCCCATTATTTCTGGATTTATAGGCCGTGGCGCTGCCGACTTTTTTTTCGTCGTTTTTTTGCTGGCTTTGGTCCAGCACACACGTATCGGCCATGGCTATTGTTTACGTACACACAGCATGGCCGTATGCACTGGACATCCTTGGGGTGTCCTCATTCCGCGGTTCCTGGCATCCTCCCTATTTATCCCTCAGCCCCACCAGTATTTTATGGATTTATTAAGCCGACTTTTTTTTGCAGCCTGATTTGTTTGCTTGTTTTTGCTTCAGCACACCGGCCTGACTATTTTTCACGTACAGACACTTATGGCCTATTGGGAATCCTTAGAGTGTCCTCATTCCCCGGTCCCACTCATCCTCCCTATTAATAACCCACAACCAAGAGTTTCACATTCTCGGAAATCCCATGAGTGGGGTTTTCCAACAGTGTCAGACTTGTCTAGATCCTGCCAATATGAGAGAGTTAAAGGCCTTGCTAAGTTTTGTTTTTACTCTGTTACAGCCTTATGTACAAAAGCCCAATTAAGATTAGGGTTATGTTTTTTTTTTCAATTTAATTTTATTTCATTTCATTAATTAGTTTTGCAGGCTGAAAATGGATACATGATAAAAAAACAACAGAAACATCAAATTAAAAGGGATAGGGTTGGGGTTGAGGGTTTTATAGGGTTAGGGTTACGGTTAGGTTTTCAATTTAATTTAGTTTTATTTCATTCATCTATTACTTGACATGGTAAAACAAACGAGTTACATGATATACAAAATAGATACATAAAATTTAAAATGGTTACGGTTAGGTTTAAGATTAGGGTTATTTTTTTCAATTTCGTTTTTTCGTTAAATAAATTTACAGGTTGTAACAGTATGATATAGAAAATAGATACATCAGATTAAAAAGTTATAGGGTTAGGGTCGGGGTTTTATAGGGTTAGGGTTACGGTTAAGTTATTTATAATTTTGGGTACGAATTATGGAAGAGTTTCCCAATCCAAATGCCACTTTCTAAGGGACTATTTGATTTTTTAATTCATGTTGGCTTTAATTTCCCTTTTTTAAATATGCCTCTCCAGGTATTAGTAGCTAAAACGCTAATTGTTGAACTTTTAAAAGGAAAAACCAAGCGGACATTTCAGCGCGCGGCCGGAACTTTCGCGCATTCATGCCCAAAGGTCTCGTGCCTTTTTGATGTATGTGAATCTGTATTCATTATTGCGTGATGCAGGCAGGGAGCACAACAAATGTTGTCACATACTAAAGAAGTGATAGTTGTGAGCAATTTTACCAAGATTTTTAGGCTGATCACAGGCAACAAAAAAGGGAACATACAAAAAGAGACATTGTTTAATCAGAAAGTTTGAAAATCTTAAATCACTTCTTTTCCAGATGGCAAAAATGATCCAGATGAAAAGAATGATCATTAAAAAATCCCCCCAAAATAAATCAATCAATCAATCAATCAATAAATAATAAAAATAAAAACAAACCACTATTTAAAAAGGGTAAAACAATTTAACATTTACTCCATTTACTGATTTCATATTCACACGGTTTTTTTATTATGACTCAAAAATAACTTTATTTGAAGAACTATTATGTTAATGACACTGTCTAACAAAGGGATTGCACAACTTTGCAACTTAAAAAGGTACATTTAAATCTTTCATTTCAATATTTATAAATAAGCATTATTTAAAATTAAGCATTATTTTTAAATAACCATTTTATAAATAATGCATTATTATAATTAATGCTTATTTATAAATAACAATTTTTTACGATATAACCATTATTTATAAATAATCAATATCTTTAAAAATCACCTTTTGTATGAAACCATTATTTATAAATAATAATTATTTACTATGGTGTTCCATATGATTATTTTGATCGCGTTTTCGGTCGCATTTATATTTTTGAACATGCAACAGAAAAAATAAAAATGCAACAGAACAATACCCACTAACCAGTATTTATAAATAACCGTTTTATAACTTACTCTAACCCTGACCCTAACCCTAACAATTTTTATTTTGATATCATGTTATTGTTTTATGCCTTGACACAAATAAATGAAATGATATAAGTAAAAAAAAACTGGCCTTACCCTAAAACCCTAACCCTAACCCTATCCCTAACAATTTTTCTATTTGTATCATGTTACTGCTTTAGAAGTGAAATTAGTAAAAAAAAAAAAAAAAAAAAAAAAAAAAAAAAAAAAAAAAAAACTAACCTTAACCCTAAAGCCCTAACCCTAGCCCTAAAACCCTAACCCAAATAACCCTAACCCTAAAACCATAACCCTAACCCTAAAAATGAACGCCAATCGTGTCATTGAAGTGCGCTTCCTATTCCTAAAAAAAACTAACCCTAACCCCCAAAATGAAGGCCAATCGTGTCATTGAAGTGCGCTTCCTACTCTAAAAAATACTAACCCTAACCCTAACCCTAACCCTAAAACCCTAACCCTAACCATAAAACCCTAGTCCTAACCCTAACCCTAAAGCCTTAACCCTAACCCCCAAAATGATGGGCCCATTCGGTCATGAAAGCGCGCTTCCTATTCGTCTAACCCGGAGACCCCTACTTACCAATCAGGTCACGAAAAGAGGAGCGCGTAACCTAGCCGTCTTGACCATTGGTTGCACGCAAAAAATAGTTGCCAATAAGAAGTCGCAAAACGAAGAGCCCTGCTGAACAATATTATAATTAAGTCTGGACCGTGGAGGAGGGCCACCAGTAAGAAATCACGAACTATGAGCCGTGCGGCCGTCTGTTGGCAAAAGGGTGTATCTCATACTTAGAACTTTTTTGAGATTTTTTGCTTTTAAGCAAATTTGAGGGCGCTCTTTCCAATTATTCAAGTTTCAATTCGAAGCGAGTTATCGTTTAGAAGATAGCATGTGCTATCTTTGGCATTTTTTCCAAGTAATGGTATAGTTTGTCTGGCACAATGGCGTATGTTCTAGATACACCCTCTATAAATTTAAGTTAATAAGTGTATTTATTATTTACTTATGTTTGCCAAAAAAATAGCGCTGGTCTTTTTTAAATTGATTTACCACAATAGTGTATGTCCGGATAGACCGTTTTGCCCAAAAAATTGTCTAAATAGAAAACATGTTCAGAGAAGCTAACTACCATTTTGCATTCATTTGCCAGGAAGTAACTTGGTCCGATTCCCTCGTGTTAATTTGCAAAAATGGTGTAACTATAAGATACACCTTTTTGCCAGAAAAGAAACACTGTTGTATTAAAACAATCAATGTTAAAGCACGTCACTGTTGAGATGTATCTAAAATTAAACCTTGTCCTCTTGAAACAAATCCATTCATCAAATATTTGGTGTGTTGAATGTCTAAGTTACCCATACTGCCAACAAAGTATTTTGAGATACACCCTTCTGCCAGACAAATACAACCAGAAATAACATGCACATAATGATACACCCTTTTGCTGAAAAACCCAGCAGACTGTAACTTAAGATACAGCCTTTTGCCAAAGAAAAAATTGTTGAAGGCTGTACACTAACTCAACTTAAGCCATTTTACCAAGCAAAAACATCAGAAGAATTAATCTGGCAGAAAGACGTAACTTTTTTTAAATAATAATTACTGAAAAAATAAAAT
The DNA here is from genome assembly GCA_911728455.2 of Marthasterias glacialis. Lineage (NCBI taxonomy): Eukaryota > Metazoa > Echinodermata > Asteroidea > Forcipulatida > Asteriidae > Marthasterias > Marthasterias glacialis. The sequence goes on from OU452219.1 coordinate 35,536,684, forward strand.
ACATCAAATCTCAAGATTAACAACATGAAACAAGGGATTTATCATGTGTCTTTGCTCTCAAATTTGGCAATATTTGAACAATGATGGTAAAGTTACGAGAGTTTAAAAGTTTAGAATCAGTTTTCTCAACTTGCACTTTTTATAGATACACCCTTTTGCCAAAACAGGGCCGCGTGGGAAAGGGGTCACTGGCAGAACGAAAAGGAGGGTAAAACTAGAGAGCGGGCGCCGGGGGAGGGCGGTCGTCTATATTTTTAAAACACTTGTTGATATTACCGCGGCAGCTAGCTGCTGTCACATTTGAAACGGAGATTGTTTACATAAGATGATTTGCGGGGTCCTTGCTCTGCGACCATGAAAACGTTTTCAACCCTTTAAAATTGTTCGAACTTCCTGTTCCTAGCTGGATACATTCTTCAACCCTTCTAGATAGGTAAGGATCAAAATTTACTTAAATTTCATGGATATAAAGTGACAGCCGGATACAACATTTTAGTAGGCTATAACGTTAGGCCTACCATACCAATGATTGATAGCACTGGTACTAAGGACGTCAATCTCCGTTGCACTGCTCTGCCACTGACACCCTGGGTATAGAGCTTCTCAGTGGCAGTGCAACGGATACTGACGTCCTACCAGGGCTAAGGCCTGAGGCTACATTACATGATGTCATAAGTGACGACATGGACATGATGGAGGTTTCTTCCTCCCTCGTAAGTTAACAAAATTTAATTAATAAACATATTAACATAGTCCTACTAAAGTTCATCTTCGTTACATCAAAGTCATAGTAACATAATGTTAGGCTACTTAAAATTGTGAGATAAATATTCAAAAAAATAGGCTTAAGCCCGGTTCATACTTCATGCGAATGGCGAAAGTGAAGCGAATTTTCTTGCGTCACAATTGAAAAACAGCGCGTACCGTACTGAATTATCACCAAAACTCGCTTTGTCTTCGCTTTCATGTGATGAACCAAGCTTTAGACCTAGTCCTAGCACACCTTGTTGGGCTGTTATGTCTCTCTTTTAACATGGGTCTGATCATAAATAGTTGTCAATTACCTGATGGTGACTGATGAGACCGATGCTAAGACTAAGAGAGCCATAACAGCCCTAACAAGTGGGCTATTGACTTTTCAGTCCTCAAAATAATTTGTTTTCCCTTGAAATGTTATTTCGTTCCCTTGTTCCATCAAAATATCGTTTCGTTACCTCAAAATAATTTTCCATTCTCTCAGAATAATTGTTCATTCCCTTAGAAATGTTCTTCCCTCAAAATACTAGATTGTTTCCTCAAAATATCATTTTGTTTCCCTCAAAATATCATTTTGTTTCCCTTGAAATAATATTTTGTTCCCTCAAACAAAATTATTTTAAGGGAATGAAATATACTTTTGAGGGACTGAAATGATTATGAGAGAACCAAAAACTATTTCGAGATAAGGGAAACCAATTATTTAATATTTTGTTCAGGGGCTTCATAGTTTTGTACTGAATTTCATAATAATTGGATCCTTCTTACCCGTCTTGATGATTATAATAACATGTTTCTTAAGTTTCAAAGCCCACTTCCAAGAACGACCATTTACAATGTATAATGCAGTTCTGTAATTTTCGGAATATAAACTGCCCGGTATGAAAGCCGCAACACCAGAAAATCATCAAAACAAGTTTCAGATGTTGGTGCTTAAGTGTATGTGTGAGTGAAACAAAGCAATAGACGGCACGTGTATATTTCTGTATTAACATCTGTCTCATTTTTTGTTGTTAATTTTTGTACGAAACAAGTATTTTGTAATTTTCTTATGCAGGTTGGATGAATAAGGAGGTGATGGAGGACTGGACAGAGAAGTGCTACCGTGGGCGACCCGGTGCCTTCTTCGGCACTTTTCCATGATTCAGTGTCTACACATAAAGATGACCATGTCAGACATGTGTTCAAGTCCGGACATGACATCATCCTGGGGGTGATTACTGGAAGCCTGACCAAGAAGCTTCAGCCGTTGGACATCACGGTGAACCACGTCTTCAAGGTTCACATGCGCCAGGCGTGGGAGGACTGGATGTCAGCGGGCTAGACATACGTATACGGTGTTGGGGAAGATGCGGAGAGCAACCCACGCTGAGGTGTGCCAGTGGGTGCTGACGGCATGGAAGTCAGTGAAGCAGTCGAACATCGCAAACGCATCGTCAAGGCGAAGATTGTGAGTGGAGCTGAGGAGTAAGAGGAGGAGGACTTCTCTGATGTTGATGAGAACACCCCAGCGCTAGATGCAGAGCTTGCCGAGATGTTTCAAAGTGACAGCAAAGACGAAGACTTTGAGGGATTTTAGGCCATCAATGCCTGTACATAACCAACAGCCCTTTTCAGGGCTACCCATTTTCAAAAAAGAGATTGTGGAATGTAAATTTAAACGTTTCTATAAGAAAAGTAATAATAAAGTTTAACTCAAGTATTTGTTAATAACAAAGAAACTTCGGATGCACAAATTACACAACATGAAGACCACAGAAAAAAGTCATTTGAAGTTAAAATTCCCGTCAAAACCAAGAAACAAGTTTATAAAAACATCAACAGGTAGGGCCTATGTTATTAATTTACAGAAAGTAATTTTGTGTGAAATATAAAGAATGGTTCTAGGGTTTATTATTCAAGTGTCGTTGTATAAACCGCCCGGAATACAAGCAACTTTTGGAGGTGTAAATCAATGTATAAGCCACGGTCTATATTCCAAAAATTGCAGTAGTGTTTAATCTTGTCCTGTTGTTCCCTTCCCAACAGATGAAACCATCAGTGACAACAGAAGAGCCCAAGATAGCCACCCTTCATGTGCACCTTGAACTCATGAAACTTTGTCACCCTCTGCTTGAGACACCTCCATGTAGTTGATGTCAACCTTACTGCAGCTTTCCACTTGATGAACAGAGTGTTTGCTGTCAAATAGAGTAAGCTTAAAATAGAGGCATCTCAAATTCATTTCATCCAAGCAAACTCATAAAATCATCTTACTCTGTGCTTACAGAATCATCTCACTACACATACCTTATGGGCAAATCACAGGAATAACAATGAGGGACCCATGGTGCATTTAAGGTAGGTTTTAGACATTGACAACAGCCTTTTTAATATCTGCTTGTTTTCTATATTAGCCAAACCAAAAAAAAGGGATCCATATTGATATCATGATTCTTGATTAAACTGTTTTATTGTAATTCCAACTTCATAATCAGTGGGTTTTCAGATTAACAAGCATACATTTTTCATAGAGTCTTTTAAAAAAGATTTGGGGGGGGGGGTTCAAAATAAGATTGTTGTAACCATCCCTACATTTCAGATGAAGGAAATAATTGTGTTAAATCAAACTTGACTGATGTTTATGTATGCTTTACTCCACTCAGGTTCGTAAATTTTGCTTGCACTTCCCAAGATACCATCCCATGCACCAAGTAAATTGTTAGTGCCTGCAACTCAGTGTGTCCACTGTCCATCTTTCTTACTCTTAAGGTAAGTTTATAATACCTCATTATGTTGTAGGGAAGGTAAGCATGAATTTGTTTTGATGTGGTCTATTTTAGATACTAACTTACACCTTAAAGGTAGGGTCTACATTGGTAATGACCCCATAAAGAATGTGTGTAATTTTTATTTGAAAACCTACTTGTTATAAAGATGGAAATGATAGTAAGCATCCTGTGAAATTATTTCAACTGAAGTGCCCCCTTTGATTAGAAATCAATAAAATTATGTCAACAAAATTTGAATCTCTGAAGATCGTCTGCAGGCAACTTTGGGAAATTTCCATGGTGTCCGTTTGAATGCTGCCCTCAATACGGCCAGAGATGCATTTGGTACCTGCTGTCACCTCGCTAAACGTGGATGGATTTGACGTCCTTGGTGAAAATATTGTGACAGGTTTTTTGCTGTTTTCTCAATAAGTAGGCACTGTATTCAACTGAAACTTTCACAGGTGGCTTTTACTGTATCTGTCTTGATACTTTGGCCTATCAATCTACATTAATTTGACAAAAACCGAAAAATGACCCTACCTTTAAAAGTGTGATACATTATTAGTTTATGGAAGAGTCAATACAAATTCTTCTTCTAGTTTTTGGTAAGCACACCATTGTAACTAACCTGATTTTTTTAATCAAATCAGCTGAGCACTTACAGTGAGAAGAACACAAAGCAGCTTATGATCTGTAAGGGAAGTTTGTTTATGTTTTTGTCAATGTTTATTTTGATTGCATCAATCAAAATAAGCAAAGGTAGATTTTTGTGGTCTTCAAATTTCATTTTCTCTATTTTAAAAATACTTTTCATAAAGGTAATAAACATTTTCATAAAGGCTTCGTTCTAATTTGGACTTCATAATCAGTAAATTTTAATAATGACAATCTGTTATTTTTTATAGTGTTGTAGGTTGGGGGAGGATTCCAAATTTTGTAACCTTTACCACATGTCAGATGAACAAAATGAGTTGTTTAAATCAAATGTGTACTAATGTGTATCATTTTAATCAACCCAGGTTTATACCTTGTGCTGGCACTTCCCAATATCTCATCCCAAGCACCCAGTGCCTACAACTCAGTGTGTCCATCTTACATGTCTTACATACTCTAAGGTAAGTTTATAATACTTAGTTATGTTGTAGAGAAGGTTTAAGCATGAATTCCTTTGACATGGGCTATTTTAGATGGTAATTTAGCCCATAAAGGTGTGATACAATCTTGGCTTTCGGAATAGTTAAAACATTTTTATCTCTTAGTTTTTAATAAGCACACCAATATTACGAATCTGATTGTATACAATTTGCTGGGTACTTTTTTAGTTTGCAGCATTCAACACACAGTGTGCCACCTCCCCCCTACCAAACTTTTGCCTGTTACTTAACACTTAGTCTGATCACCATGATTTTTGTTTAACTTTTCCCAAAAGATATGTAGAATCATGTTAGCGAACAAAGATAGTGTGGTATCGTCAGAATAGTTTTAAGGAAAATTTGTCTTGTGGCAGTGGCAACATTACTTGTTCTTGTAGTGTCAGTTTAAAAGTTTGCAAGGTTTTTCTTTTTTTAAGAACAATTTACTCATGGTGCAGTGTCAATATTTTCAGATTGTCAAAGTTTTGGAGGGAAACAATTTTTTGGGGGGTGCATTGCAGGTTAAATTTTAAATAAAGTTTTGCGAAAGAAATAATTTTTCTTGGTGCAATGTCAATATTATTTAATTTTGGAGAAAAAAACTTTTTTTTGGGGGGGGGGGGGGAACAATTTTTATAGTGGACAAATGTATTTAAAAGTTAATGGGATTTTACTCCCTTAATTTTAATTGTCTACCCAATTTGGACTTTGTCATTTTAGATAGGAAGTACATATTTTTTCATGAAATTTATTTTTTACATTATTCTTTGTTAACTTTAACAGATCGAGTGATATATACATGGATTGGCAATCTATAGGAGGACAATCAAAGATGATGCTTTTGAATATCATGATCATCAGTGAATCTTGACACTATGGTGAGTAAACATCAGTAAACTTAGAACCCTAAACCCATCCAACCCTAACCCCATGGCCATTTGTTTAATTTTGAATTTGGTTTTATTGTCTTTTACAATTTGAGAAACATTGTTTCATTCTTGGTGAAGTTTGGATTAACACTTCAAAGACTTTTTGAGGATCATTATTTTAATATCTGTAGTGAACTGCATTGTTTAGCAAGCAATAAAAAAACCACAAGGGATGAATTTCTTTTGTTCAGCTGTTAATTTTCAAACTTTTATAAGACATAACTATTTTCTTGGTGCAGCGTAAAACGAGAATACTCTTTGTAGAGAACCAATCGTTTTGGAGTTAATTTACAAAATGTTTCTTTTTTTTTAGTGCAGTGTTAATACTTTAAGTTTGGTTAAATTTTTGTGGGGAAAAAAATATTTTTTTTTAATGAACTGTCAAGTTTAAATGGTGCAGTTTTTTAAATGGTGCAGTCTCAATATTTTATGTTTGAGTGTCAGTTTTTCCAGTTTGGTAGAGTTTTTGGGAGAATCAATTTGTTTGTGCAGCATCAGGGTAATTTTAACTCTTTTCTGTTGAGAAATTGTTTTTCTTGGTGCAGTGTCAGTATTACTGTTTGTACAGTGTCGGTTTAACATTTTGGAAGGATTTCTTTATTTTAGAAAAAAAAATCTTTTTGCGTTGTCAGTATTTTCATTTTGGTAAAGTGTTGGAGGGAAACAATTTTTGGGGTGTAATTCTTTAGTGGACAAATGTATTTAAAAGTAAATGGGGTTTTGCCCCCTTAATTTTAATTGTCTACTCGTTTTGGACTTGGTCACTTCATAAAGAAGGTGTATATTTGTTCATGCAGTTTATAAAAAAACTTATTCTCTAATTATTTTACAGATCGAATGATAAACACCTGGACTGGCAGTCTCTTATGGGGGACATTCAAAGATGATGCTTCAGAATATCAATATCTTCAGTGAATCTCGACACCATGGTGAGTAAACATCAGTAAATTCAAATAACCCTAACCCCATCCAACCCTAAATCCATATCAAATGTTTTTTTTTATTTGGTTGACTGCAAGCAATAACAAAAAACACAAGGGATGATTTTTTTCTTTTCAGTTTTTTAGTTTTCAAACACTTTACATACAATATTTTCCTGGAGCAGTGTAAAAAGGGTAACATTTTTTGGGGGAAACAATTGTTTTGAAGTTAAAGTTTTTCTTTTTTAGAAACATACTTTTTTTGGTGCAGTGTCAGTGTTTTCAGTTCTGTTAATTTTTTGGGGAGAAATAATTGAAATTGTCTACCCTGTTTGGACTTTGTCACTTCATAAAGAAGATACATATTATACAATTTAACAAAAACAATTTTTTTCTTTGTTTACTTCAACAGATCGAGTGATATACAGATGGACTGGCAATCTCTAGGGGGACAACCAAAGATGATGCTTCAGATTTAAATTATCCTCTGTGAATCTCAACACAATGGTGAGTAAACATCAGTAAACTTATAAGAACCCTTATCCCATATCCAATGGTTTATTTTTGAATTTGGTTTAATTGTGTTTTATAACTTGAAAAACTAAGTTTTTTTCTTGGTGAAGTTTAATAATTGTTTCCAGTTCGGATAACATTTGAAAGACTTTTTAAGGAGCATAATTTAATATCTTTAGTGAACAGCTTTTTATTTTTTTAGCAAGCAATAAACAATTTCAAGGGATGAATTTCTTTTGTCAGCTTTTAATTTTCAAACGTTTGAGAAAAAATTTTTTCCTGGTGCAGTGTAAATCGGTTAAATTTTTTTGGGAGTACAGTTGTTCTGAATTTTGCAAGGTTTTTCTGTTTTATAAACATTCTTTCCTGGTACAGTGTTAATATATTCAGTTTGGTTAAATTTTTCTTGGAGAATTTTTTTTTTTAATTATAGTTAAATTTTGATTGAGAAACTATTTTGGGGGTGCAGTGCCTAACCCCATGTCTTGGTGCAGTGTCAATATCACTTGGGTAAAATTTTCTTTTTTAGAAACATTTTTCTCTTCTCCCTTGTTATAATAATAAAAAAACTTTTTTGTGATACCAAATAAAAAATAACAATTTTTTTTCACATAATTTTGCTTGTAGACATGCTGTCCACCAACACCAAGGTGAAAGGAACGATGTCCAACCCCAACTGACCTACTGTGGATCTCTTGAATCCAAAAGAAGAAAGGATCATTGTTCGGGCCATCAACCATTGGATCATATACCTTACCTGACATTTTGTAGAAGTCATTGCTGACTCAAGGTTGTGGATGATTTTGCAAAAGACTCTGCTACAGTTCTTCATCCCTCTTGATTTTTGTTGGTGATGATAGTACAGACTCTAAATAATGAAGTATTTAGCATTCAACATTGAAGATGCTTTATTATAACACCTCTTCCTTTGATTCTATATGTTGATTGGCCGTCACGTGGTGTTGTGTTTTTTACTATTGCAACGCACACCGACCAAAAGAACTATTAACGGTACTATCCAACGATAGCCTAGCAACCGATGTACTATTGATTGGATACCCTTGTACCCTGACTGCATTGATTTCAAGCATTGATTTAAATGAGCTGTGTGACGACCCCGAACCTGGTGAAACGATCAAATAATACGTGCATTTGAAATGCGATATGAGAACGAAGGCAATAATATTAGTCTGGTACCCCTCTTTCTTTTTGTCAAGATTTCCTGTCAGATTTTATACAGTTGTTTGAAGATTGATTACTACATACGCACAGTTGTTTAACGAATATTACCACAAAAATGGATGACATAGAGGTGTTATAAAACAAATATTGACTGCTTTATCTCGTGGTGTAGTAAAACTAATCAATCTCAGTGATCCCCGGAGCCCCCTATCTTCGGCTCCGCCTCAAGAAGATAGGCTGCTCCAGGGATCACCTCGATTGACTACTTTTACTATGCCACTCAAAGCAGTCAATATTTGTTTACTATTCCAGCTTTGTTCCGAGGGAGTGACCATTACAAATATTAAACAAGTGACTGCCAAGAGCAAAACCTCTTCCCACTGAGTCTCTGCAACCCTCTGCATCATCCCCCCCCCCCGATAACTTCAGATGGACTTCTAAAAGGGTATGCAATTGGTTTTCTTTCGTACAACACACAGTACTGTTTATTCCGTTCCAGTTATCTTGTTCCTGTAATGAACATGTAAATAAAACTCTCTTATGGTTTTGAACCAGTGGTGAATCAACTCATACAGTTCATTGAAATTACAATCTTAAGAGACACAAATTGAAAATGTCTGCTTTTACTTTTAAGAAAGTATCAAGATAAGAGCTTGGCCTTTTAAATCTTGTTTTATATCATTCATCATTACATTTTTGATCAGCTTCATGTAATGAACTATCAAAGGTTATTCACAATGAACTTAGTACTTGTTCGTTGCCTGTTTTAAAGTATTAAGGGTTGAAATTTAAAACTTGGAGAATGCTTATCCATCAAATTGCTGGTAAACTTATTTATGTACAGATTTAAAGTGTATCTTAAATACTTTCCCATTTTAATCTTATTGTTAATAATATAATTTTTTTGTAATGTCTCAAATGATTACATTAAATGATATGCTTTGCAAGTAAAAATGTGATACTTTCTCACTGCATCTTTTATTCAGTTTGTGCCTTTTCATTTAATATTTTTTAGTTAAAAAAAATGAGGAATGTTCTTAGAATCTGGAAAAAAACTTCTCAAGAAGAAACAAACCCAACAATATTGGTGTTGTTTCTTATAATATAGAATTTATTTATTTCATACAAATAGTTGACAACTTAGGTGGCCAAAATCATCAACAATCTCTGTCACAAGAGGGCGCTCAGCATGAAATAAATTAATGAGAAAAAATAAATAATATTAATAGAGGGCGCCCTTTCCGTAAATATTTTAACGTTTGTTTTTGTATACGTTATTGCAACACATTTCATTCCAATATTTATCGGGTCCAAAATTGCTTGCCGGGTCCCGGATCAAGCGATGGCCTAATGGATAAGAGCACGCACGCACAGGAACAAGATCGCAAGACCTGCATGGGTTCGAACCCCGGCAAAGGACAAGCAAGCACGGACAAGACTAAGAGATCAAGACAAGAAGAGGACACGCTCACAAGAGGAACGCACACGGAGGACCCCAAGACGCAAAGAAGAGGAGACAACATGGCGGAAATACACAAGAGGGAGGAGTGGACACGGAGAGGACGATGGAGGGGAAAGAGAGAGAGAGAGAGAGAGAGAGGGGAGGTGGACCGGGCAGGAAAGGAAAGGGAAGACGAGAATTAATTTTTTTTTTTATTTAATAAATAAAAAAAAAAAAAAAAAAAATTAACGGTCTTTTATTTTTTTTAATTCGCCTGAAATGCACGCTCGTTAAATATTTTTCAAAAACATATTTGAAAAAAAAAAAAAAAAAAAAAAAAAAAAAATTAACGGTCTTTCATTTTTTTAAAATCGCCTACAACGCACGCTCGTCAAATATTTTTTTCGAAATTTTTTTTTTCAATGAAAAAATTAATTTTACCTTATTTTCACTGTTAAAAATCACTAAATTGCTTAGTTACAGCTTGACAGTGCCTGTAAACGGTCTGAAACACATTATCTAAACTTCCCATAGTGTTCTACACTACTCACACATTCACACTCATCAAAATTAATCAAGAAAAAGCATTTTTTCAAATGAATAAGCCTTTAAACATCATTTTAGGTCTTAAAACTACTTTAATACTTTTTATACAACAAAGAAGACTGAATTCCTTAGTTAAATCTGCTTTAAGCACACAATATAAGTCTCTATTAAAAGCCTTTAACACAAGAACACAGGAATTTGGTTCATTCATGCATTTTACATTGTAAGAGAGGCTATGAGTCGAAACAAAATAATGGCAAGAAAAAAGACTGGTACATGTTTTCTATCATTATAAGCAGTGTTCAAGGAGGACTAGGAGACAGGGAACCAGACATAAATGGCTGCAATTAATGCATAGAGAATTTCTTCAGTAATTGCTTAAAAAATACCATCAACGTTCTATATTTGCAAGAAATGTATCAAGGAATTGAAGAAACCAACATAACTAAGGTTTCTTATTTACACAAGACGATGTCTTAATGATTCATAGTACTTGTTTTGCATAACACGCTCTTCGAAAGATGCAACAACTTGGAAATATAGAAACATGGATGGTCACTTTAGGCTTCTGTATGTTTAGATTCTACAGAAATGGTCTAAATAGTTTGTACACATTTTGCTTCTAGCTTTCCTTAATTCGCTATAAAAGAGTAAAATTCAACCAAATTTATCAGTCAACAAAGAAAACCAAACTAACTATCCAAGTGTACCTTTAGCATCAACTTAAACTCAACTGACGTCCGTTTACATAAGAATAACTGTCAAAGACTAGATTACATATGTGCAGTATACTAAATCATCTGATCTTACTACGAGGCTTCACATGTATGCCAAACGTTTAACAGTAATAGAATGCTCTTCGATATAATCGCTGAAGTGTGCAGCATTCTTGATCTACTAGAAAGAAGTTATGTGTAACAACTTGACGATTGAATCATTATGAACATATATAACTCTCTACAATAGACCCATGTACTGATGACGTAACACTTTGTTAGCATAATGTGTTTTCCAATGGGAGCTTTGAATTCGTAGCCCCCTCATTCCCTGGACTCACCATAAGAAAGCCACATGTAAACAAAGCGTAACGTCATCAGTACATGGGTCTATTATAACAAAGTATGAACAGCAATGTTCAGCCAAGCTCTCAACAAAGCAAAGAAAATCTCACTACATAACAGCAGCGTAGCCACGGAAAGGAGGGGGGCATGCACACTCCCGCACATTTCCAGTGCCCCCCACATGCCTCCACATTCATTACAAACATGGCCTCTGCCCCCCACCACCCCCACCACCCACTGAATGGCAATTCCCCCCCCCCCCCCCCCCCCCCGATGAAAGGCATTGCCCCCTTGCATCCAACCCCTCCCCCAATGAAGCAATCCTGGCTACATTGCTGCTACATAACAAAAACCGCCCCAAGACTGCATACAATAAAGATCTGTTTACACAATAAGACTTTAAATCAGATTTAATTCATAGCTGTTATAAGTATTCTCTGTTAGCAAATGTGAATATGCTCTCCCAGTGTGGGTGTGGTTTTTTACGAGAATCGACATAAACAGACCTTTTTACAATAGATCAAAGTTAAAACATCAGACATACCTTAATATCCTAGTATTGAATCAATAATAAAGTTGAACAACTCAAGTAGCTTGAGGTAGTGACAAGATAAAGTATTTGAATTCATGATGTTGCTCCATCTCATGGGCTCTCTTCAGTCAAGCTGACGCATCCTTCAGACCAAGGCTCATCATCTTGGGTGTCCTACAAACAGAAATAAAAATACCACAGTGAATAAATGTCAAATGCCACCAATCAACAGTTGATTATTGAAGTTGTTTATGACAATAGCCGGTCATTAAAACTTCATTAGAACTGTCTTGCATTAGAGCCACTGTGTACTCTACATTGTATCTACAAGACAGTAACATTAGAGGGGGCGAGGAGGGGATGAGAAGCAGAGGGGAAATGGATCATTATTGTCTCTTTCAGCCTTTATCTTTGACAGTTGTTCAAAAGGGAAAGAGATTACACGTATGAAAAAAATGAACCCCATTTTAGCAACCAACCCTATGATTACTCTATAATCATCTACAATCTTCTTTTACATGCACATGTACACGAAATGTACATTTACTGAAAGATACTTATTAGTAATGTTTACAAACAATGAACAAAATGCATCGACGTAGATCTGTGTTGAAAAGTGGAGGGGATAATTCTGAAATTTTTGTACCATTATTATATTTGTTTATTGCCAAGGCAGATCAAATGGTAAAGCCTATTATTATTTTACTAACGGCACAAAGGGCGAACCAGTGTCAAAGGGTTGGGTTCTGAGCCTTACTGGGTTCTCTTTTTAAGGAAAGTTTGATCGTTAGTGGTCCGATTGTTTCCACAACTCAAACGCATTTTTTAGCACAACAGTCATAATATAAGAAATTAAGTGTGCATCGTGCTATTTTGAGATAAGTTGATCACTTTGTTCTCATTTTGCTCGTTCAGTTTCATGACTTCGTCAAATACTAGGCACCCCCACCACAAGGCCATGCAGCAGTGTAGCCAGGGTGGCATATGCCCCCCTCACATCCCTCTGCTTGTATGCCAAAACCCCAACCCCAGATCCAGAAAGGTTTTGGAAAACTTACCAGCATTATTCAGGAGCTTGAATGAGTTAAGGTGATAATCTTGAACTGAAGGGCTGATCATGAGTCATACAGTCCCAGAGTTCAATCCGAGAACATCATGTGCAAGAATCAAGAGTTATCTGTAATGGAAGAAGAAGCGACGAAAATTAAGTGACCATGCAAATAAATGGGTAGTACAATTTACATAAAAAGACTATTCTTGGCTTGAATGCAAGTACAAAACACAACCACACTTCTTGGTTTTTGTGTTCAAAAGTACACAAAAATGCGAATGCAAAGCAAATTTGACATCAATCTCCCACATTCGCAGCGAATTTTGCAAAAAGTTGAACACATTTTAACTGGGGCGAATTGTTTGTCGCGCATTTGTGACAGAAAATTCGCTTCGCCTTCGCATTCGCAATTCCCGTGAAATAGGAACTGGGCTTAACACTGTACATTGTATTGGTTGTCTTATTGTTGGAATGAATAAAAGGTGATTTAGAAAAGAGGGGAGCATAAAGGGGGCGGATCTGGAAAGTGAACAGAAGGGTGTTTGGTTGGAATGGAAACAGATGATGTAGAAAAGATTGGATCAAAAGGGGACGGATCTGAAAAGTGAACAGTGGGGTGTTAGGTTGGAAAAAATACAGATGATGTAGAAAAGAGGGGAGCATAAAGGGGGCGGATCGGAAAAGTGAACAGTGGGGTATTTGGTTGGAATAAATACAGATGATGTAGTGAAGAGGGGAGCATAAAGGGGGCGGATCGGAATAGTGAACAGTGGGGTGTTAGGTTGGTTATACAGATGATGTAGTAAAGAGGGGAGCAAAAAGGGGGTGGATCTGAAAAGTGAACAGTGGGGTGTTTGGTTGGAATGAATACAAATGATGTAGAAAAGAGGGGAGCATAAAGGGGTGAATCTGAAAAGTGAACAGAGGGGTATTTGGTTGGACTGAATACAGATGGTGTAGTAAAGAGGGGAGCATAAAGGTGGTGGATCTGAAAAGTGAACAGTGGGGTATTTGGTTGGAATAAATGCAGATGATGTAGTGAAGAGGGGAGCATAAAAGGGGCGGATCGGAAAAGTGAACAGTGGGGTGTTAGGTTGGTTATACAGATGATGTAGAAAAGAGGGGCGCATAAAGGGTGCGGATCTGAAAAGTGAACAGTGGGGTGCTTGGTTGGAATAAATACAGATGATGTAGAAAAGAGGGGAGCATAAAGGGGGGGTTCGGAAAAGTGAACAGTGGGGTTTTTGGTTGGAATAAATACAGATGATGTAGTAAAGAGGGGAGCATAAAGGGGACGGATCTGAAAAGTGAACAGTGGGGTGATTGTTTGGTATGGATACAGATGATGTAGAAAAGAGGGCATAGAAACGGGTGGATCGGAAATGTGACGGTGGGATGTTTGGTTGGGATGCATGTAGAAAAGAGGGGAGCTTCAAGGGGGCGGATCTGAAAAGTGAACAGTGGGATGTTTGGTTGGAATAAATACAGATGATATAGTAAAGAGGGGAGCTTCAAGGGGGCGGATCTGAAAAGTGAACAGTGGGATGTTTGGTTGGAATAAATACAGATGATATAGTAAAGAGGGGAGCTTCAAGGGGGGGTTCGGAAAAGTGAAAAGTGGGGTTTTTGGTTGGAATAAATACAGATGATGTAGTAAAGAGGGGAGCATAATGGGGGCGGATCTGAAAAGTGAACAGTAGGGTGTTTGTTTGGAATGAATACAGATGATGTAGAAAAGAGGGGAGCATAAAGGGGGCGGATAAGATAAGTGAACAGTGGGGTGTTAGGTAGGAATAAATACAGATGATGTAGTAAAGAGGGGAGCATAAAGGGGGCGGATCGGAAAAGTGAACAGTGGGGTGTTTGGTTGGAATAAATACAGATGATGTAGAAAAGAGGGGAGCATAAAGGGGTGGATCTGAAAAGTGAACAGAGGGGTATTTGGTTGGAGTGAATACAGATGATGTAGTAAAGAGGGGAGCATAATGGGGGCGGATCTGAAAAGTGAACAGTGGGGTGATTGTTTGGAATGGATACAGATGATGTAGAAAAGAGGGCATAAAAACGGGCGGATCGGAAAAGTGACGGTGGGATGTTTGGTTGGGATGCATGTAGAAAAGAGGGGAGCTTCAAGGGGGCGGATCTGAAAAGTGAAAAGTAGGGTGTTAGGTTGCAATGAATACAGATGATGTCGTAAAGAGGGGAGCATGAAGAGGGTGGATCTAAAAAGTGAACAGTGGGGTTTTAGGTTGGAAGAAATACAATGATGTAAAAAAGAGGGGAGCATAAAGAGGGTGGATCTGAAAAGTGAAGAGTGGGATGTTCGGTTGGAATAAATACAGATGATGTAGTAAAGAGGGGAGCATAAAGAGGGTGGATCTAAAAAGGTAAAGAGTGGGATGTTCGGTTGGAATAAATATAGATGATGTAGTTAAGAGGGGAGCATAAAGCGGGCGGATCTGAAAGATGAACAGTTGGGTGTGGTTGGGATGGATACCTGTAGGTAGAAACTCTGGGTGCTTAAAATAGGAAAGGATATGCAGAAATGTAGGTTGTCTGTTCAGGATGGATCAAAAAGAAAAAGGGTTGTGGGGATGGGGGAGGCATTCCCCCAAAACTTGCTGCTCTTTGTTGGTGTTATTTTGAACCCTGCCTCACCCCAACGCCCACCCCCAGGTAGAATTGATTTCCTAGCTCCCTCCAATGATGTTGTTCTGGCATAAAGGTGATGGGTAAAATCAGGGGGGAGGGGAATGTCGATGAAAAATGATTGTGATTTCGGACACTGGGAGAAAGGGGACATGGCTGGTAAATGCTTTAAGTACGCTTTTGAAAACTTACCAGCATTATTCAGGAGCATGAATGAGTTAAAGCTGATAATCGTTTCCTGAAGGGTTGATCATGAGTCATACAGTCCCAGAGTTCAATCTAAGAACAAGAACCAAGATTGATCTGTAGTGGAAAAATAAGGGAAGAAAATTAAGTAAACAAATAAATAAAGGGTAGGCTAATCTGCATAACAAATACTTTTTCTGGCTTGAATGGAACTGTTTCAGTTTTGAATCATAAATCCTTTCAATAGTAACAAATTTAATGATTTGCTGATTTGGCACTGGGGGCTCTAGCATTCTAGAATGGCAAAAAGATGTCCAGACTTATAGGAAGAAGAGCAAGCAGTGGCGTAACAGAGGGCAGGAGCCCCCCACTCAGAATCGTTGACCCCCCCCCATCCCTAAATGAGATTGAACAAGATAAAAAGTTAGATAAGTCAAAAAGCCTCCCAAAATGTGTCTTGGCCCCGCTTGCCTCCCCCCTCTCTAGTTCAAGCAGCCTTGCTCATTTACTTCCAGCACGTTTGTTTTAAGTGTGCAAATTGATCATGCAAGCACAATATTGCACGCTATTTTGGCCTGTGCATTTTCCAAATTTGCGCCTCAAATTGAATTGCACTCAGCATTTGTGGAGCGCTACGTTATTACTTGAGCACATCTGCATGTAGAAACTTCACACAAAAAGTACATTATGTTCATGATTTGTATTTAAGTTTGCATTTTATTTTCAGTTTAACTTTTACTGAAAGTGAAGGCAGATATTTAAAAGTTTAAAGTACGGGGAATTATGAACAGACTTTCAGCTTCCAACATCAGGTAAACAAAAGGAGAAAACAACTCTTGTATACGGTAATGTTTTTTGGCATTGTAAACAAACGTAGAGAAGCTTTTTACCCAGGACGTCAGTGTATTACAATGGACTCAGGCTATAATTATAAGACATGACTGACTTTCTTGACACTGCAACTACCACTACGTTCTAAAATAGTAAATGCTACTGGCTAGTGACACAGTAGCCCCATGATAAACATGATAAATAGGGCGGATCCACTGATGCGTCAGAAAAATGAATGTAGACTGAATGCAGTCTAATTGTAGACCTAGTAACTGGGGTGCTGTACTCCTTTTTTGAGATTTTGACATTTATTTATCTAATACGACCGATAAATGTCAAAATCTCAAAAAAGAGTACAACTCTGCTCTAGTCTGAATGAAGAACCGAAAACCCAAGAAATTATCTGTCTGTCGTGCTAGCTGAAAACTACAAAACTCACCTTTACAAAACGGAGCGAAACTTCCACCATTGATAAACAGTTGATGAAGCATTTATGGGTAGTCTTGAAGGAGATTTGTGAGAAGAAGTCCGGAACATCATACATGTCACATTTTTATCAACCATGTCAACAACAACATGCAATGTGCAACGTGCTACTGCAACTGCTGTGACAAAAACTATTGAGGGCGCAATATTCTGAATTAAATTCTCACAGAAATTTTGAGAAAAAAATAATTATTTGTATTTATATAGAGGGCGCCCCCGTTTTTCCGCCTTCCAAAACTACACATGTGTTTTCAATGTCTGGCTGTCAAAAAAAAAAAACCAAAACAACAACTGTCGTCTGCTCACGTGTGTCTTCAAACCAACATATTTTCACCCAAGAACCTCTGTAAGTACGCATTTTGTGTCCAGTTTGTAAATTATTACATGTAGACTTAGTTGAAAGGTACGTTGGCGTGTATTTTTTTGTTTAGAAGAATTAAAACTGAAGTGTTTGGCAACTGATAATGATACGATGACCGAGATCGGGCCTGTTCTTCTGTCTGTTCTGGCTGCTGCAGTGTAAAGTGTTTAGCATGTTTAGTCCGAGTTACTGGATCTAACGTATCGCTCTTTTAACAATTGGATATTATCTGATATGCCAAATAATAGCAATTTTTCCTCCAAAATGTTAAAAAAAAATGTTGCTGGATCTCGGACTAGTAGTTAAGAGCAGAATAAAGAGAGTAATCTTGACAGTCAGTGATATTGTTTCATGTTTGAGATGTGGTCGTTGCCACATGTCTGAGCTGACACTGCAGATGTGATACACTCACTGGGACACTGACTAAAGTGACAGTTTACAGTACACCGTTTGACGCACTGCCACTGGTCTGGTCTTCCACAAGGGGAGGGAGGGAGTCCAGAGTATCATTTAGTAATACAAGTATTGACACTAATATTATGGGGCTATTGACGTAGACCTTATAAATGCAGCTGACGTCATGAGTCCCATATACCATATATAGAGCACCCTCAACAGCACCCTCATTGAGGTTAAGACAGCAATAAGTTTACAGTAGGAAAATGACTGTGCATACTCTATAATATTAAACATTATTAATAATTTATATGGCTTATTAAAGCTCATCCCAGTCAACAGTGAGGCGGCCCACCTAGCTAGTAGTACTAGTAGTACTTACAAGAAAATACTATAAATTCAAACTGTTCATTTTGTGTCATGTATGAGATTTTGCTTGACCTCTAATATCAAGAACTCACACAATTTGGATGTGTAAATGCAGTGGCATAACTATACATTTTCATTTGGGGGGGGGGGGGCAGGTGGGGGGCAAACAGTTTATTTGGGGGGGGGGGGGTGCCAAAGAAGTACAAATTACTTTATGCTTACCATTCATGAACTATGTTGATAGTTAATACCAAACCAATTAACGTAGTTTCAAAACGGTAATCAGAACATATTTTCCAGGTTAGGCATTAAATATTGTGAAACCAAACAAATCTTTGAGCATTTGTCGTTTTTATCAAATAATTTAAGATAAGATTTAGGAGTTATTGTACACAACATTCTCAAATTAGACTCCATGAGCAATCACTAAATAGAATTGTCGTTGTATGTTTTATTTTAGTGTAAATACCAAAAACACGACAATATTGGGATAATTGTAAGCCATTAAAAAAAAATATTTCCTAATACAGAATTGGGTTTAATTTGAATCATTAGTCATGAAAGGGATACTTAAAATAGGCCTACTTCTCAGTTCTAAAGCTTGATTCAAAGAAGACTTATGCGGAGGTTCTTATGGTGATCTGCAAATTCCTCTACGAATTCATCAAGGTCTATGGCCTCCGTGCGTTCTCGTTCAATGTGAAGAACACTAAGATCGCTCAAGCGCTTATCCGACATTGTGTTTCGAAGCTAATGGTCTGTGTTAAGACCATTTAACATAAGCTTCTTGACTTCCAAAACCGCGACCTGGAAATACTGGCAATTACGATCACGCGGATATTTCCATCCATTTGTTATTACTGGGCTATAAAATTCACAAACTGATATGAAAGACAGTTTTACTTTTTACGGCAGGATTTTATGCATGACAAATTAAACAATTGATACATTAAAAAAACACCTTTCCGTGTGAATTCAAATGGTGGGGGGGGGCAAGGGGGGGGCAAGAGTTCTGGGTGGGGGCGCAGCACCCCCCCCCCCCTCTGGTTACGTCACTGTGTAAATGGAATCATTGCATATTGTGTTAGTACTGCAATCTAGTCTTGTCTGTTTGCAGACTGCGCAAACTTTGCTTTGAGCATCATTTAAGTTTTACCAACTTAACTGATCACTGCGCCCCCCACCCAGAACTCTTGCCCCCCCCCCCTCTTGCCCCCCCCCATTTGAATTCACACAGAAAGGTGTTTTTTTTTAACAATTGATACATTAAAAAAACACCTTTCCGTGTGAATTCAAATTGGGGGGGGGCAAGAGGGGGGGGCAAGAGTTCTGGGTGGGGGCGCAGCCCCCCCCCCCCCCCCTCTGGTTACACCACTGTGTAAATGGAATCATTGCATATTGTGTTAGTACTGCAATCTAGTCTTGTCTGTTTGCAGACTGCGCAAACTTTGCTTTGAGCATCATTTAAGTTTTACCAACTTAACTGATCACTGCGCCCCCCACCCAGAACTCTTGCCCCCCCCCCATTTGAATTCACACAGAAAGGTGTTTTTTTTTTACAATTGATACATTAAAAAAACACCTTTCCGTGTGAATTCAAATGGGGGGGGGGCAAGAGTTCTGGGTGGGGGCGCATCCCCCCCCCCTCTGGTTAGGCCACTGTGTAAATGGAATCATTGCATATTGTGTTAGTACTGCAATCTAGTCTTGTCTGTTTGCAGACTGCGCAAACTTTGCTTTGAGCATCATTTAAGTTTTACCAACTTAACTGATCACTGCGCCCCCCCCCCGAACTCTTGCCCCCCCCCCCCTCTTGCCCCCCCCCCCCCATTTGAATTCACACAGAAAGGTGTTTTTTTTAATGTATCAATTGTTTAATTTGTCATGCATAAAATCCTGCCGTAAAAAGTAAAACTGTCATTCATATCAGTTTGTGAATTTTATAGCCCAGTAATAACTGATCATTAGCTAGGGGACTGACTACAACATGCCTGAAAATTACACTGTAGTCTTTGACAGTGGCTGGACTAGTTGCGTTAATCTTAACCCTTGATCCTCCCAACATTTGTAGACCAGAGTACCCTACAACAGTCAGAAGGAGTGGTTGGTAAGATTATCGCTATGGTTGGGCAAGTTAACTTTATTTTAAGTCAAACTTTCTGGATCAGACTAGGATCAACCTGCCTCTCACTGTAGAAATTGTCAACTCTAATTCATTGTCACTGCCAATATGCAAATTGTATTACCAGTTAATTTTCCATTTTTACTTTTATTTATCTACTTCTTTTATCCACTACAGATAACTCATCCATGGCTCCTGTACATGAACATTTTTGGATTGAATTCTGGGACTGCATGACTCATGATTAACTTGTCAGCATAAGATTACCTCCTACAAAACTGGTGAGTTTTTCAAAACCTAAACGTACCTAGGTATTTTGTTAATTTTTTTTAACCATCCTCTTTTACTGCTAGAGTCTGGAACCAAAAACAATATTATTTATACTTTGACCCCCGTCCCCCTCCCATTTTAAAAAGTGTCACACAGAAAATAGCTTTAGAGGAGCTTGGGAATACATTTTGCTGTTTCGGGGTGGGGTGGGGTACAAGGATAACAATAATAAAATACTAATAATAAAAATAAGAGTGGTTTAAAAGAAAAAGAATAAAATACAGCAGCAAACTGGAGGGGGGGGGGCTGGTAGGGAGTGAAGCCCCAGCCCAAAATAATTTCTTTCTGTCTGATCCACCAAGAACAAACACCCTACTTTTAAGCACTATATCTTCTCCTTCTGTAAGCATCAATATTGCCTACTCTATAGGTATCCATCTGAACCGTTCCGCCCACTGCTCACTTTTTTGATCAGCCCACATTATGCTCCTTTCCTTTCTTTGTACAACATTTCAAAACTACACCCCACTTTTATACCATGGCTTCATCCTAATTATGCACCCCACTTTTGTAATGATCCTGATTTATCGTGTATACCTTCTTTTCACATACCTTCTAATATGCACCCTTCTTTTCTATTAATCTTGATCCACCCCTGTTTTCGACCCCTTGTACTAACAAGCTGTATCCCTTTTGCCTGTTTCTGGACACGCCCCCAATATTCTGCCAGCCTGCTTACAATTTATATCAATGTCAAAGATGCCAAAAAGATGAGTTCAGTATCATCGTTTTTGTTTGGAACTGCACCCAAATACCTAGGTGTACCTTCAATTCTAATCCTGTCCACCAATTTGGATCCAACTCTGACATTTGACATGTTCCCCCCTTAACTTGATCAATACCAAACATACCCCCCCTAAAAAATGTTTTTTTTTGTACAATTTAAATTTCAGATCTGCCCTTCTTTCATGTAACCCTCTGTTCTAAGGATCTATTAGATCAACCCCATTAATTTATGTATATAATCCACTTACCATGTTTCAGATCCACATTTTTATATCCAACCCTCCTGCACTGACTGGTGCCATCTTATCATACCCCATTTTTTTACTAACCACATCTTCCCCATTATCTAACGATTTTTCCTTCACCACACCAAACCCACACTGTGCATTTATGCATGCTAATTTTTGAACAATCTAGATGGAAAACCAACATTCTAACCTTCACAGTGCCAACCTACACACCCCCCTTTTCTGTCACTAAACCTGCCGCCCCAACATCCAACATGCTACTCTACTGCTTTATCTATGGATAAGGATCCTGAACAGTGTATTACTTTTTTTGCCTTTTGACTTAATTTTCTTTGCTTCTTTTTCCACTACAGATCACTCTTGGTTCTTGCACATAATGTTCTTGGATTAAAATCTTGGACTGTATGACTCATGATCAACCCTTCAGCATAAGATTATCAGCTTTAACTCATTCAGGCTTCTAAATAATGCTGGTAAGTGTATAAAAAATTAGTTAAAATATTTTTCAGCTATGGCCTCTTTCTGCCGGTGTCCGGAATCATAATTATTTTGATCAAAAATTGCTCCCTCATTTTCCGTCTCATTAATTGTCTTTTTTTTACCCATTACCCATCATGCCAGCACATATCTTTGGAGGGAGCTTGGAAATCAATTCTACCTGTGGGAGGGTGGGGTGGGGTGGGGTCTTAAGAAAAAAACACTAATCTACAAGAACAAGTTTTGGGGGAATGCCTCCCCTATCCCCAAATCCTTTTTTCTTTTTGATCCATCTTGAACAGACACCCTACATTTCTACATATTCTCTACTTTTATAAGCACCCAGAGTTTCTACCTACGGTATCCATCCCAACCACTGTTTATCTTTCAGATCTGCCCCCTATATGCGCCCCTCTTTTCTAATGACATCATGTACATCCAAATTTTCTTCTAGTAAAATCCCTTCTAATTATTATGCGCTCTTCTTTTCTACCTATCCTGATCCACCCTTTATTTTCTATCCTTTTCTACCAACAACCTGCACCCCACTTTCCTGTTTCTGGACCCGCCCCCGACATATTGTCAGTTGCTGTTTATCAATTCCAAAAACACAGATTTATACAGTATTATCATTTTTTGCTGGATCCCACCCTAAATACTTGGGCCCCTTAAATTCCAATGTCTGTCTATTTTTAACTTGTCTGCCAATCTGAATTCATCGCTGCAATAATAATATAAAAAAAATAAATAAAAAAAGTATGCACAAAATCTCTAACAAACAAAAAATAATTTTTGATTTTTGATTTTCAAGTGAAATTTTCTTAAGTTTGTTTGATAGTGTGTTCAGTGGAAATAAGTAGAATCAGCAAAATCAGAATCACCATTTCATTTGTTTGGGTTTATTCTTGTAAAATGTTCACAGGTTGATTTGGTAGTTTAAAACTATGAATTTTCTCTTCCAAACTGAACCTAAAATGAAAGACTAAAATATCCTTGAATCCAGAAAAAATTTTTTTGATCAACTTTGATCGTTAAATGTGTTACTATTTACAGGATTTTGTTTAAAAACTGAAACTTTTCTCTACCTTTGAATGCGTTTTGACAATAAGACAACCGATATGTGTACTGTTGAACATAAAAACCAAGAAGTGGGGGTCTATTTTGTACTTGCATTCAAGCCAAAAAGGGTTTTTATGCAAAATTGTACTACCCATTTATTTGCATGATTACCACACGTTGCCCTGTCTCCTTCAAGTATGTATCAATACCACACATGCATCCTACTTGTTTGCCGTTATGGACCCGCCCTAAATATGTTTACCACTTCTACTTTGAATCTATACCTATCTCAAACTTTCACCCCACTTCTTTGCCATTATGGACCAGCCCCAAACATGTTACCCCTTCTTCTTTAAATCTATCTCAAGGTTTCACCCCATTTGTTTGCCACTATAAACCTGCCCAAACCCAAACATGTTACCCCTTCTACTTTAAATTTATCTAGATCTCAAACTTTCACCCCACTTGTTTGCCATTATGGACCCACCCCAAACATGTTACCCCTCCTACTTTGAATCTATCCTTCTCAAACTTTTAAATCAAATGTTTGACATTATGAACCCACCACAACATGTTACCCCCTCTACTATTATCAAAGAAGATGGAGGCTGAAGATAGAAGCTTGTATATGTTTATAGAGTGATCATAGGGTTGTTGCTGATGGGGTGAAGTGTTTCAATTTGTGTGAACTTTGTCCCCTTTGAACAATTAACAAAGAAGATAGAAGCTGAAAGAGACAACAATAATCTGCTTTCCCCCTGCTTCTCATCCCCTCCCTGTCCCCTCTAACATGTCTAATGTTACTTTCTTGAAGATACAACGTAGAGTACACATGTGGCTCTAATGCAAGGCAGTTCTAATGAAGTTTTAATGTTCTGCTATTGTCATAAACAACTTCAAATAACTGTTGATTGGTGGCATTTGAAATTTTAAGCAAATTTTAACTTTTATTTGTAGGACACTCAAGATAATGATGAGCCTCGGTCTGAAGGATGCACCAGCTTGACTGAAGAGAGCCCATGAGATGGAGCGTCGTCATGTATTCAAATACTTTATCTTGTCACTACCTCAAGCTACTTGAGTTGTTCAACTTTATTATTGATTCAATACTAGGATAGTAAGGTATGTCTGATGTTTTAACTTTGATCTATTGTAAAAAGGTCTGTTTATGTCGATTCTCGTAAAAAACCCTACCCACACTGGAAGAGCGTATTCACATTTGCTAACAGAGAATACTTATAAAAGCTATGAATTAAATCTGATTTAATGTCTTATTGCGTAAACAGATCTTTATTGTATGCAGTCTTGGGGCTGTTTTTGCTATGTAGCAGCGATGTAGCCAGGGTTGCTTCATTGGGGGAGGGGTGAGATGCATGGGGGAAATGCCTTTCATCGGGGGGCATTGCCATTCAGTGGGGGGGGGGGGGTGGGCAGAGACCACGTTTTTCAATGAATGTGGAGGCATGTGGAGGGGGAGGGACTGAAAATTTGCTGTTAAAATTTGCTTTGAACATTGCTGTTCATACTTTGTTATAATAGACCTATGTGCTGATGATGTTACGCTTTGTTTACATGTGGCTTTCTTATGGTGGGGACCAGGAAATGGGGGGCTACAAATTCAAAGCTTTCATTGGAAAACACATTATGTAAATAAAGTGTTACGTCATCAGTACAGGGGGTCTATTGTAGAGAGTTATATACGTTTTTAAAGATCAAATTGTCAAGTTGTGACACATAAGTTCTTTCTATGAACTCAAAAAGATCAAGAATGCTGCACACTGCAGCAATTATATCGAAGAGCATTCTATTACTTGCTGTTAAACGTTTGGCATACATGTGAAGCCTTGTAGTCAGATAGATGATTTAGTATACTTCACGTATGTAGCCTAGTCTTTGACAGTTATTCTTATGTAAACGGCATCAGTTGAGTTTAAGTTTATGCTAAAGGTACACTTAGATAATTAGTTTGGTTTTATTTTTTGACTGATAAATTTGGTTGAATTTGATCTTTTATAGTGCATTAAGGAAAGCTAGAAGCAAAATGTGCACAAACTCATTAGACCATTTCTGTAGAATCTAAACATACAGAAGCCTAAAGTGACCATCCATGTTTCCATATTTCCAAGTTGTTGCATCTTTCGAAGATCGTGCTATGCAAAACAAGTACTGTGAATCATTAAGATATCGTCTTGTGTAAATAAGATATCTTAGTTATGTTGGTTTCTTCCATTCCTTGATACATTTCTTGCAAATATAGAACGTTGATGGTCTTTTTTAAGCCTCTAAACAATTACTGAAGAAATTCTCTATGCATTAATTGGAGCCATTTTTGTCTGGTTCCCTGTCTCCAAGTCCTACTTGAACACTGATTATAATGATAGAAAACATGTACCAGTCTTTTTTCTTGCCATTATTTTGTTTCGACTCATAGCCTCTCTCTTACGATGTAAAATGCATGAAAGAACCAATTTCTGTGTTCTTGTGTTATAAGCTTTTAATGGAGAGTTATGTTGTGTGCTTAAAGCAGATGTAAATATAAGGAATTCAGTCTTCTTTTATGTAAAAAGGTATTAAAGTAGTTTTAAAAGCTAAAATGATGTTTAAAGGCTTATTTATTTGAAACAAATGCTTTTTCTTGATTAATTTTGATGAGTGTGAATGTGTGAGTGGTGTACAACACCATGGAAAGTTTAGAGAATGTGTTTCAGACCATTTCAAGGCACTGTCAAGCTGTAACTAAGCAATTTAGTGATTTTTAGCAGTAAAATTGTGATAAAATCTTTTTTTTTTTTATTGAAAAAAAAAAATCGAAAAATATTTAACGAGCGTGCGTTTCAGGTGATTTTAAAAAAATGAAAGACCGTTAATTATTTTTTTTCCGATTTTTTTTTTTTTATTTTTTTTCAAATATTTTTTTGAAAAATATTTAACGAGCGTGCGTTTCAGGCGATTTAAAAAAAATGAAAGACCGTTAATTTTTTTTTTTTTTTTTTTTTTTTAATTAAAAAAAAAATTAATTCTCGTCTTCCCTTTCCTTTCCTGCCCGGTCCACCTCCTCTCTCTCTCTCTCTCTCTCTCTCTCTCTCTCTTTCCCCTCCATCGTCCTCTCCGTGTCCACTCCTCCCTCTTGTGTATCTCCGCCATGTTGTCTCCTCTTCTTTGCGTCTTGTGGTCTTCCGTGTGTGTTCCTCTTGTGAGCGTGTCCTCTTCTTGTCTTGATCTCTTGTTCTTGTCCGTGCTTGCTTGTCCTTTGCCGGGGTTCGAACCCATGCAGGTCTTGCGATCTTGTTCCCTCACGTGCGTGCGCTTATCCACTAGGCCACCGCTTGATCCGGGACCGGCAATAATTTTTGGACCCGATATATATTAGATCGAAATGTCTTTCATTCACGTAAGCAAATACACATTCAAATATATTGGAAAGGGCGCCCTCTATCTTATTTTATTAGGGCGCCCTCTGTTGATATTATTTATTTTTCTCATTTATTTAATTTATGATGAGCGCCCTCTATTGACAGATTGTTGATTGTCAACTTTTTGGATAGAATGAAAAGATACGTTTTAAGAACACTTAATTAATTTGTCGATTTGTTTTTTCTTGAGAAATTATTTCCCAGATTCTAAGTATAAACTTAATTTTTAAATTAAATAATATTAAATGTAAAAACACCAAGCTGAATAACAGATGCAATGAGAAAGTATTACTTTTGTTTGAAAAGTACATATCATTTTATTTATTTTTAACCATGTGAGATATTACAAAATATGATATATTTTACAATAACATTAAAATGGGAAAGTATTTATTGTAAAGGTACACTTTAAAACTCTAGATAAAAAAAGTTTACCTTCACCACCAAATTAATGGATCAAGATTCTGTAAGTTATGTTCAAACTAAAAATAATTCAACACTGAGAATTAAAAAAAAGGCATCGAACAAGTACTAAGTTCATTGTACATAACCTATGATAGTTTGACACAGCTGATCAAAATAATTGAACTGGAAAAAACAGTACTGTGTGTTGTACCCAACAAAAACCAACAGCGTACCATTTTAGAAGTCCATGTGAAATTATCAGAGGGCGAGGGGGGGAGGAAGGGTGTTGCAGCGACTCAATGAGAGGAGGTATTGCTCTTGGCAGCCACTTGTCAAATGCATGTAAACGGTCACTCCCTCAGCACAAAGCTGTAATAGTAAAGCATCTTCAATGCAGAATGCAAGATCATTATTCAGAGTCTTTACTATCATTCTCAACAAAAGTCAAGAGGGCTGAAGAACTGTAGCAGAGTCTTTGCACATTATTAACCTCAAATCAGCAATGCATTCTACACAATGTCAGGTGAGGTATGATCCAATGGTTGAGGGTCCAAACAGTGTTCCTTTCTTCTTTTGGATTCACAAGATCCACAGTAGTCCGTTGGGGTGGACATCATTCCTTTCTCCTTGGTGTTGGTGGACAGCATGTCTACAACCAAAATGATGTAAAAACATTTGTCAAATTTTACTTGGCATCAACTTGACGAGGAAAAAAAGTTCAAAAATATAAAACAAGGAAAAAATCATGTTTAACAAAAGGAAAAATAATTACAAAATTTTACGTGAAAATGCATAAAAAAAGTTGCTCCCCAAAAATTGAACCAACTACGAATATTGACTCTGTGTGAAGAACAAAATTATTTTTTTTACCAAACTGAAAATATTGACACTGCACAAAAAAAGAAGAAAAAAATTCTCAATGAACAAAAACATGCAAAATTTAACCTGACACTACACACACAAAATGTTTCTCGCAAAAATTTAACAGTTTGAAAATACTGACACTGCACCCCCAAAAATGTTTCGCAAAGAAAAAAAACTGAAAAATTTAACCAGACACTACCAAAAGAAAAAATCTCCCAAAAAAATTAACAAAGTTGAAAATATTGACGCCGCACCAATGCTTCTACCCCATCATTTACAACAAGTGTCTTCCAAGCCTCTGGTCATAAAATTATAAAAAAATGTTGTGCACCTAAATTTAGTTCAGGTGGATTAAATTGGGGTCAGAGTTGGAAATTGGGTTAGGGTTAGAGTTGAAAATGGGGTTAGGGTTAGGGTTGAAAATGGGGTTAGGGTTAGGGTTGAAAATGGGGTTAGGATAAGAGTTTGAAATGGGGTTAGGGTTAGGGTTGAAAATGGGGTTAGGGTTAGAGTTGGAAATGGGGTTAGAGTTAGGGTTGAAAAATCGGGTTAGGGTTAGACTTGGAAATGGGGTTAGGGTTAGGGTTGAAAATGGGGTAAGGGTTAGACTTGGAAATGGGGTTAGGGTTAGGGTTGAAAATGGGGTTAGGGTTAGACTTGGAAATGGGGTTAGGGTTAGGGTTGAAAATGGGGTTAGGGTTAGAGTTGGAAATGGGGTTAGGGTTAGGGTTGAAAATGGGGTTAGGGTTAGACTTGGAAATGGGGTTAGGGTTAGGGTTGAAAATGGGGTTAGGGTTAGAGTTGGAAATGCGGTTACTGTTAGAGTTACGAAATGGCATTAGGGTTGGTAATGGGGTCAGGTTTGGAGATCAGGTTAGGGTTGATTTGGAAACGTGGTCTGGGTAAGAAATAGTGTTTGGATTAGAAATGGGGTTAGTGTAAGAGCTGGTAAAGGGGTTGGGATGGAAATGGGGTTAGGGTCGGAATAGTGTTAAGTTTGGGTTGGGTTATGCTTTAGGGTTGTGCTTTTCAAGCATTAAAAAACCTAGCAATCTTTGAGATTGCAATAAACATATTACATGTATATTTCAAGAAACATACTTAGAAGAGTTTGCGGGGATTCTAAATCATTTTACCTCCCAGCCTCAATTTGGTTACATGAATTTCAATTGGATAAGAAGGTGGCTGTACCCTGTATCAAGTTTGAGTCTAAACAGCTATCAGCTACAGGAACAGTTTACCTAAACCTTGTCTGCCTTATGCCAAGTAATGACAGGATAGATAAATTAATCTAACATGATTGATGTTTACTCACCATGGTGTGGAGATTTACTGTTGATATTCTGAAGTGTGATTTATGATTGTCTCTCAATAGGATTGCCAGGTACACCACAAACCTGACAAAATTAATAAAAAAGAAGAGGCATTCACAAAAGGTACAAAAAACATTTGTTTAACTTTTTTTTGTGAAATTGGTCAACAAACTTTTGACTAATTAGCATCACCTGTTATTGGACAGCCATATCTCCAAATGAAAAACACCTGCATAGATAAACTTTACATCACTTAAATAAAATCAACATTATATCAACTACCACAAAAAAATATGTAAAACTATGTGTATTTTTCAAAATGCGTAATTTTTTTTATTCTTAATATGTAAGCAACATTTACAGAAAGATTTGTGATAGTTTTACAGTTTTTTGTTGTTGAACATAACATAGCAAGGACAAGAAACACTGAAAATGTATGCATTGTACATACATGTAAAGAATGTATGTACAGTGTGAAGATGAAATTCCAGGCCTGTGTGAACCTTGCCCGTTTATTTATGAATAATTCATTATTTGGAAATGAAAACAACTTATCCTTGATAGAAGTCTACATGTCTCCTTTAACACGGCATTTCTTATCACACGATCCACAGACAGCAGCATCATTTCACCCTGGATCTTGTATAGTTCATTTGTCCACACATGAATCAGATGACACCACAAGACTCAAAAGCGAAGACTGTCATGTTTGATTGAGCTGAACTCTGCAGCATTCCAAGTACAGAGCTTGAATATAGTACAGATCCTTGTATGCAGAATGTCAGGTGCTCTAAAATATTATGATCCGTAATGCAGAATATCAAAAGTCATACAATGTTATGTCAGGTTAGCATTCATTACTGCAGAATGTCAGGAGACACAGGGCTTGTTGCATACCATTCTACAAAATGTCTACAGAGCTGGTCTGTCAAACATTTTGTTTCTTCTTAACGATCAGCAGGAAGGACACACCATCACCTGCAAGTTAAAAACAAAATGCAAAACTGAATATAAAATTAACGAAATTTGCCCAATTTATAACATATTTCTGTTGGTTACAACATACAAATGACCTTTGTGAAAGTTTAAGATGTGATCGAAATACACGTTAGCTTTGAAATTGAACTTGTGT
This sequence comes from Marthasterias glacialis, assembly GCA_911728455.2. Taxonomy (NCBI): domain Eukaryota; kingdom Metazoa; phylum Echinodermata; class Asteroidea; order Forcipulatida; family Asteriidae; genus Marthasterias; species Marthasterias glacialis. The sequence continues at coordinate 35,566,868 of OU452219.1, forward strand.
AATATGTCTTGACTGCAGTCGTTACTCATTGACATTGTCTCTAAATTATGTTTTAGGAGTGCATGTCAAAATTGCCCTTAAACCCTCGGAGCAGACAGAATTATTCTTACTTATTATTTTTTCACCACCCATGACCCAGTCTTTTAGGTCAATAACCCACCCTGCAAGCCCAAAGCTGTTTTAAATTACTGTGGGGGTGAATTGGAGTGCCTGCCAAGACTTAAACTTTTGTTTTTTACATTGTTTTCACAAATGCATACCCTTGTGCTAAGGGACATCCTTGGCACAAGGGTCAATCAGTTACTGCACTGAGACAGGTGGCTGCTGTCCTTCTAGCCCCATACATTGTGCCAATACGCTGGACTCCCTCCGCTTCTTGGCCCAACGAACCCTGTCCTCTAGGACCAGACATCAACTTTCAAATCGAGACTTGATTTGAGGCAAATTTATCCCTCAATGATCGGTCGGTCGTTGCTGTCAGACATGTCAGACTCACATACAGAGTCTGGAGAAGATTTCCGCACGATCCTCCGTGCGATAAATCCTAGGCTTTTGCTGAAATTTTATGTCAAATCTTGGTGATATAAGCCCATGATTTGACATGGTGATATAAGCCCGAGATTTGACATGAAATTCCAGCAAAAGCCTAGGATTTATCACACTGAGGATCGTGCGGAAATCTTCTCCGGACTCTGTCTGTGAGCCTGACAAGTCAGACAGCAACGACCGACCGATCATTGAGGGATAAATTTGCCGAAAAAAGTAAGTCTCGATTTGAAAGTTGATGTCTGGTCCTAGAGGACAGGGTTCGTTGGGCCAAGAAGCGGAGGGAGTCCAGCGTATTGGCACAATGTATGGGGCTAGTTTGAGTGATGTAGACAACAAAGGACCTAATAACTATTTCCTGCCATAGACACGGTCAAACTAAACATTAATATTTGTACTTACCGGGGTTAGCAGTGACAACATTTCAAATTTGAAGATACATGTGCGCAGACGAATTATGACAGTTCTGATGTTGTTTACCTAGTAAATGACACTAAGGTAGACTGCGCCGCGCTGTCACATTCACAACACTCCCCTACTCTTTCCGTCAGTGGCCTCTTGAGGGCGTCAGAATGAAAAACTAACTAAATTTAAATTATAATTTAATTCAAATTATTTTTTTTAAGTGTATGATTTTTTACGAATGTGTCTAATTTAACAGGTGCAACTATGCCTATGGCTACCGGCTAAGCTTCAAAAGCCAAACTTATAGCTCATCCAATAATCATATTTTTATATCTAAATCAACTTAACCGAACCTGGACAAAATGGTACGGGGCCTTTTTGATGTATGTGAATCTGTAGTCATTATTGCATGATGCAGGCAGGGAACACAACAATTGCAGTGACAGACTAAGCAGTGGTATCTTTTCACAATAATCTTCATAACTCAACACTCATCAAATAAGAATTCTATAAATAAGCATAACTTCACAAGATTTTCGATGGAATTTTATTAAAAAAACAATAAATTTTTAATAAGTTTGGTGTTTTTGTACTGAATCTATTTTTTCCAAACTCTTACTGCTTCACTTTGGAACTCACCTTTTTCCTCTTTTCTGTCTGCCATAAAATTAAAAGACAAATTCAAAATTTAAAACTTCTGTTTGAAATTTATTCTTTTAACCCCCTCCGCCCCTCCCCCTTTTTCAAGTTCTTTATCAGTGGCCTCTTAAGGGCGTCAGAATGAAAATTAATTAAATTTTAATATTTATAATATATGATTTTATACGAATGTGTCTAAATTAACAGGTGCAACTGTGGCTATGGCTACATTACTTAATAAACCGACTAAGCTTCAAAAGCCAAACATAAGCCCAGTTCACTTAATAATCATCTTTATCATATCAAATTCGACTAAATGTAACCAAACCTACACTGGAAGGACAAACGTAGTCTGGGGCCTTTTTGATGTATGTGAATCTGTATTCATTATTGCATGATGCAGGCAGGGAACACAACACGTGTAGTGACATGCTAAGCAGTGGTACCTTTTCACAAGACATCATCCAGTAGGCCACGCCCCTTGACAAATTGACCAATCACAATGCGTGATTTAAGGTCCGACAAATTACCGCCATTTAGTCCGACATAACTTTTTAATTTGTGTATTGCTTACTACAGACTTTTCGTTGACTTTACTTTTGTTTCGTATGTACAGGGCAATTCTTTTACAAACGCGAGTTTTATCCTTAATCATGGTCAAGCGGTGTTTATATTTTAATTGTAACTCTGACTTTCGATACCCTGACAAGAGAGGAAATGTAGATTTTTGGCCTTTTCCAAAACCAAAGTCCTACGGAGAGAAGTGCTTTCGATGAATATGCAACATGATGCCAGGCTTCCCATATACATGTACATCCATCATGCGGCGATCCTGACACGTTGTGTGTGGTTGCTGGGTCGTTACTATGGTGGGCGTGGCCTATTGGATCGGTGTATTATCATTCATATCTCAAAACTCATCAAATAAGAGTTCTATAAATAAGAACAACTTCACCAGATTTCCAATGGAATGTTATTTAAACATTATTTTTAATAAGTTTGGTGTTTTTTATCGAATCCATTTTTTCAAACTATATACTGCTTCACTTTGGAATTCACTTATAAATCCCTCTTTTTTTGCCTGCCAGAAAATGAATAAATAAATTCAAATTTAAGACTTCTCTTTGAAATTTACTCTTTGAACCCCCTCCACCCCTCCCCCTTTTGAAAGTGTTTTCCATCAGTGGCCTCTTGAGGGCGTTGGAATGAAAAATTAAAAATAATTTAACTATTTAAAATGTCTGATTCTTTTACCAATGTGTCTAACTTAACAGGCTATGGCTACATCATTTAAACCGGCTAAGTTAAAAATCCATACTCAGTTCACCTATTTATCATCTTTATCATATCCAATTCAACTAAATGTAAACAAACCTACAATTGGAAGGACAAAATAGTCTGGGGCCTTTTTGATGCTTGTGAATCTGTATTTATTACTGCATGTTGCAGGCAGGGAACACAACAAACGTAGTGATAGACTAAAAGGTGTTACTTGTGAGCAACTTTATCAATATTGGTAGGCTGATCACAGGCAACAAAGGATCGTACAAAAAGAGACAAATATATTTATCTGAAATTTTGAAAAAATTAATTAATCACTTCTCAAATGAGAAAAACCATCATTCAGAAGTCCCCAAAATAAAAATGGGTGAAAAATAAACAATTAGTCCATTTACTGATTTCATACCAACACATTTTTTCATCATGACTCAAAATAATTTATTGGAAGATGTATTATGTTACAGACAATATCTAACAAAGGGATTGTACAACTTTACTACTTAAAGAGTAGTTGCCCCCCCCCCAAAAAAATAATAATAATAATAATAAATAAATAAAAATAAAAAAATAAATAAAAAAATAATAATAAATAAATATATACAAATAAATAAATAAATAAATACATAAATACATAAATACATAAATACATAAATACATAAATACATAAATACATAAATACATAAATACATAAATAAATAAATAAATAAATAAATAAATAAAAAATAAATAAATAAATAAATAAATAAATAAATAAATAAATAAATAAATAAGTAAATAAATAAATAAATCAAAAATTCAATAAATTAATAATTAAATAAATAAAAAATAACAAAATAAAATTCAGGCAAAGCTAGGAAGAAAAAAACCCGGAAATACTTTTTTTTAGAAATTGCTTTAATTTGTGTTTCGATCTGTGTACAATTTCGGAAAAATACAAGAATATTTTACTCATCAAGTAATGAAGGAATATTTTGTTCTTCTCTCACCCTATCACAATAATTTTCATTTTGGTGAATATTAATAAAACAACTTATAGGAAACAAAATGTACTAAATATAAATCCAGACGAATTTCAAGTCAAACTGAAAAAAACCTTTGCCAATAAAATGAGCGTAAAAAGGCCACAACATTTCCTTAAAATATTGATAAAAAGTCTTGAAAATGTCATTTTAAATAGTCATCAACTGCAGAGGAAAGTGCCAGAGTACTTAAGGCTTTGCACTGTGTTTTTTTAATATTCAATGGTACAGCTGAAACACCAAAAAAACAGGAAATCATCTGCTTAGCAGAAACGTTGCATGCCTGCTTTGAATAGAATGAAAATTTCTGAAATAAAAATATTACTAATCAAGGCACTTGATTACACATCTTTACAATAATATTGCATTAATTTTCTCTGAAATTAATTCTTAAAATCACAACGTCAGTTTAAAACTGTTGATTACTTTGTCAACATAAATGAAAACTATTCATGTTCCAATCTAACATTTTCTTTAAGCTAAAATGTAGAGTTTATGTTACTGAATCAGTCAAAAATAATGTCCATTCTTATATATTGTTTACATACTGTAATAACACTCACAGAGTCCGTTACAGAATAAGGTGGTTTTAAGGGGCAATTTTTTTAGTGACCTAGGGAGTAACGCAAGTGGCCCCTGGTCCCATTTTGTATACCAAAGATACTACAAAGCAGGAGCTTGGGTACCAGGCAGGCACTATTAGTGTGGACATCTCTAGCCAGCCAAATATGGGTGATGGTACAGTAATGTACTACATCACCATGAAAAAAGCACGAGACAGTGCACGCGAAGTTAAACTAGTTTACTTTTTGAAACAAGACTAATATTAACTCCTGGTTATTCCGCCCTCTATACTGAACTAATAATGTTACAACCTAAACGCCTGGAACCAAGACTATCATTAACTCGGTTGTAGCGCACCCTGTAAATTCTAATCTAGAAAAGCCATCAAAATTTATCGTCGGTTACTTAGGACTAGTTGCCAACAAAGGGCGCTAGATCAATAGTTTCCAAAGTTGTTGGGCCCAGGGTAGTGCGTCCATAATTTGTGCATTTCCGCCAACAGAGGGTTCCCACGACTGTCGAGTTATTCAGCAAAGTCATGATTTAACCCCCCCCCCCCCCCGAAAAGTTGCTGTCAACACAGTCTAGATACATTGCCATTTGTATACAACACCCCCTCTGTTGACTATATTTCAATGTGAATGCTACTGTGCGGCGCCCCTTTTGATGGGCTTGACCACCCCCCCTCCCCCAATCCATTAGCCAAATTCATGTCATGTATTATGCAAGTTTATTATAGTTACCTTTGAGCGCAACATACAGTTAGATTCACAAGCACTTGGTTTCCCATTTATTTATTCTATATGTTTCAATCAATGGTAAATATAATAAACTAGTTGTACTCTGAGGCAGGAAATAAAACACAAGAGACCATAATTGTTTATTGAGCTGTTTCACACAAAAAAAACAAGATTATGCCATTCTCATTCATAGAAATCACCCTTGAGACAAGCAAATGACCTGTTTCTTCGCAGTAACATGTATTTTGGGTTGCTTTTGGAGCTTTCTTGGATTGATAGTTCATACATTTTTGATTATCTAATCTGTTTATCTGCACTTCACCCTTTTTCATTAGCATTTTCTTTTTCTAACTTGGGTTCATCTGTAAGGCCAAAATGATCCAGCTGAAATATTGTTTTTGTAGCTGTTGACTTTTTTTTAGTAGATCATAATATATACCTTCACATTTTAGGGAGACAATATTATAAGAACAAAGCAATACACAAGTTTGTAGATGCCCCCTGTTTATGTACAAACGGGTCATTTCGAAATGAATAAAGCATAATCAATACTTCATACTGAGTATTCAGGCATGCAAAGCAGTTTGTCAAAATAAAAGGATAAGGTTCGAGGTACAGCAAGACTTTGTGCTGTGTGTTTTAGTTTTCAGTAACATTAGGGCGTACAGTTGAGAACGAAGTCAGCTCATGACCAGAAAAGTTGCATGCCTGTATATTAAAATTAATACACTATTTAAAACTATTGCATTTTCAGGCATGCATACAGCAACCGCATTTTGTCACAAAAGAACTTGCCAGGCCACAGCAAGACTTGTGTTGTTTTTTGTTTTTAATCAGTGGCAGTATAGCCAGAGATGGGAAACCAGAAATGAGCAAGTTAGCTGATAAACCTCAAAACTTGCATGCCTGTATATTATTTACGCATAGTTACAAACTATTGTTTGTGGGTCATTCCACCAAGTTGGACACAGTTTGTGACATTTGTATGACGTCTGCATGATTTTAGTCCTGCCCCATTTCTGCTTTATTTAATCACTGACTATCACAACAAACGTTTTGCCTGGTACATTTTGTACCTTGTAGTTAGTGCTTAAAGTGAATTTGCACAATTATGTATTTGAGTGTTGAAAAATTTGAAAAATAAAATTCTGGATGTAACACGGACACGGTGTCCATGTTACATCCAAATGACACATTTTTCATAATAATTTCCATTAAAATAATTTTATACTTCAAACATTTTCACATACAAAGGAGAATGTTGTATGAAATAATTGAGTCAAATAAATGATTTCTTTCCATAATATGGACAAATGTTGCACAAAAATCACACTGTGTCCCAACTTGGTGGAATGACCCATATTCAGGCATGCACACAACTGCATTTGGTCGTAAATTAAAGAGGAAAGTGCCAGGTACACAGGAAAGCTTTGCACGTTTTTTCGATTTTTAGTGGCGGTATTGCTAGCTCATCAGCCGGGACACCAACAAATGAGGACTCAGCTGCTGACCTGAAAACTTGCATGCCTTGCAAAATTACCAGTTATTGTATACTTAGCCATGCACGCATCCGCATTTTAATTTGTTAAAGCGCAGGAAAAGTGCCAGGCACAATACTTTTTACTGTGTTTTTCAAATATCAGTGGCAATAAGTACATACAGCTCAGAAATCTGAAAAAATTAGGAAATCAGCTGATAACACAACAAGTTGCGTGGCTGTAAATTAATACATTGTAAATTGAATTAACTTAAATAAATTATAATGTATAAGTGCACCATTGCAAGCAGTTTAATTCATTTGGTTCTAAATTTCTCCAATGCCATCCTGGTAAGGTTAGTCTAAAGCAGGGCCACCACGTGCAGGTCCCAGGATACCAGCCCCACGACGCTTTCCGTATCATTGGGGCCATCGTACTCCTTTCGAAGCGTCCGAACCGCCACCCCGAGAACCAGGGCAGTCCCCTCAACATACTAACGCGGTCCCTGGCCCCACGGCCTAGACCAGGGACTACTCCCGTTCGGCCAACCATAATTGTGTTAACACCAACCATCTCAAGAGACGCTTGATGCAACTTTAAGATCAACCACCAGCTGTTACCCTGGCCGGAAGTGGAATCCCACAAGCCACGTGCAAGTGTCCAGGTCCCTTTTTGCATATATTCGGAATTCCCGTGATTACGCCGCACATTCCGAATTAATCGAATCTCCGCCCCACCAATAGACGCTTTTCGTATCTTAGGGGCCTTCATACTCCTTTCGAAGCGTCCGGTCCGCCACCCCGAGAACCAGGGCAGTCCCCTCAACGTACTAACGCCGTCCCTGGCCCCACGGCCAAGACCAGGGACTACCCCCGTTTGGCCGACCATGATTGTGATAACACCAACCATCTCAAGAGAAGCTGGATGCACCTTTAAGATCAACCACCAGCTGTTACCCTGGCCGGAAGTGGAACCCCACAAGCCACGTGCAAGTGTCCAGGTCCCTTTTCGCATATGTTAAGAATTCCCGTGATTACGCCGCACATTCCGAAATTAATCGAATCTGTCCGCACCACCACTCGAATCCGTCTGCACAACCAATCAAATTCGTCCGCACAACCAATCGAATCTCTGCACTTCCAACAATCTAACTTTGCTGTCAAAGCATATTACGAAAAATCTCCAATTTCATGCAAAATTTGCATGTGTACAATTGCTTGCAATGGTGCACTTATTTACAACAATGTAATGTTAAATGTATAGTGCTGCAAAAACAGCCCACTAAACGACGATTACAACAACAAAAACACAAGAATTTACAAACTTTGCCTCAGCCTTGAACATCTACGTGTTGGTGAGAAGACATTCAGCCAATGATATGCACTTGTAGCTCAAACATCTACATTTTGGATGGGTAGATCTCATCGGAGAAGAGCAAGCCTTTCTACCAGGGAAAGAAATGGAAGTTAGTAAAAACATGTTAACACATAATAATTCCTTTGAATTCAACAGATCAATACTAAAAGAATAGAAGCAGAGAATAGATCATATTTTTAAGATAAAGAGGTGTAAAACCAGATTTATTCTCCTTGAAAGAGATTAAGTTATGAGGTCCTTTTGGGAAACAGACATTCAAAAGGGCAGGTATATTTTGTAAAGTTACGATGAGTGCTTTTAAAAGCATTAAATAACTTTGTGATTGATAACTCTCTTTTGAATGCGCAAAATTTTCTTTTTTTCTTTTTTTCTTGCAGAATCACACAATCAAGTTACTTTTACACACTACATCAAATACCAAAACAAAGTGTGTCTTTTTCTTCAAGATTTGGGCATAAAGATCAATAGTTATATCAAGGGCAAACCTAACAGTTCAAACAGGAATGACTTGAATTTCTTTTCTTTTCATAAGACTCAAATTGTACATCACAAAGAGTTTAAAACCAAGTTATTTTAAACTTCAAATTTTGTGCATCAATCTACTGATGGAAATTAAGTGATGTTTAATTCTTGCATACTGTTTAGACAATTTAAGTTATGTTTCTGACAACCTTATTAACCAGTTGAAATTGGAAGATGTGAATACACACAAATGTTTGCCCTGCCTGGAAACGAAGTTTGGCTTGGGACGCCTTTATGTAATTTCAGACCAATGGAGCAAAGGTTGCCCAATCATTCAATTTCGGAGCATGCGTAGACCATACACACGCCGTGTAATGCTTCGTTTCACTCACAAAATGACAAAAAAGTATTGTGACTTTACTCGTATTTGGTGGCCATTCAGATGCAAATTTTGTGTAATCCCTGATTATAGACCTTTGTCTTTTTGTTCCAAGAAGGGGATTACATGGCATCAAGAGGCTTCCACTACTGCTCATTCATTGCATTTCGGCTCAATGGAGGTGAGTCAGAGTGAGTCGGCAGTTGAGCCATGGTTCGGTGTTTAAGTGGCACTCCTATGCTGTAGGTATAGCTAATGTTTTGCAATTCATGCAGCATGAATTTAACATTTTCTCGGTCGAGCAACAAAACAGACCATCCAACAAAGAGAATGTTATTTTCTTTGCATTGTCAAGTCAGTGTTTCTTTGTGCCAGTGGTACCCTCAAAGAAAGAATATTCTGGCAATTCAGCCAAAAGAATCCCCCCAGGGGGATGGGAAAAAAATAATAAAAATTCCTGGCAGCAACTGGTTAATTACTCTTTAGGAATTTACCTCTTACTGGAGATTGCAGCTGCTTTATCTTGGACATCTACTTGTTGGCGGGTGGATATCTTTGGAGACGATAAGGCTTCCTCTATACAAATTAAAACATTCAGTTTGTGATAAATTAATTTACCTCGAATGAAATGTGATTTTTTTTAAGGTTATCAATACAAGTTTTAAAAACACTTTCACTAATTCAATACAGAAAAAACTGATAAGCCAAGTTGCTTACAATTTTAAGAAGGAGTACTTCTTAACCAGTTGAAAACGGTGGATGTGAATACACACTAATGTTTCCCCTGCCTGGAAACAGAAGCTGTATAAAGATGCCATTATGTAATTTCGGACAACCGGACCACCGGTCATTCAACTGCGGAGCATGCACAGATCACACACACACACCGCCTAATGCATCGTTTCACCCACACAAGGACAAAAAAAGGTCTTGAATATATTTGCATTTTGTGGTAAATGAGAGGCCATTTTTGTGGAAGCCCTGATTATAGACCTTTGTCTTTTTGTTCCAAGAAGGGGATTACAAGGTATCGAAAGGCTTCCACCATTGTTCATTTATTGTATTTCGGCTCAATGGAGGCTAGTCACAAGAGGGGCCGGCAATCAAGCCATGGTTTCATGTTTAGTGCCACTCCTATGCTGTATGTAACAGCCGATGTTTTGCAATTCACACTGCATGAATTTGACATTTTCTCGGTCGAGAAACAAAACAGACTTTCCAATAAAGAGAATCTTTGTTCTCTTGGCATTATCAAGTCAGAGTTTCTTTTTGCCAGCGATACCCTCAAAGAAAAAAGGTTCTGGCAATTCTGCCCAAAAAAGCCCGCCTGGGGGATGAGACAAATAGCAAAGAATCACGGCGGCAACTCAATGAAAGATGATTTAGTACAAATTTTTTAAAATACTAACCTTACGTGTGCAAACCGGATGTGGTATTTGATAAATGTGTGGTATGTGGTAAATGAAGATTAAATATGAATATCTGTTGTTTTGTTGCTACCCTATCTCCGGTAGGAACGTGTTTGGTAATAAATTTACCTGTTTGTAGTAAAGTCAGGTTTTAAGCCAGACTGCATGATGATAGTTGGGTCTCCGACATCTACTTTCTGACTGGTAGATTTCTTTTGAGACAGGCATACCTGTACATGTAAACAAAAACATAATTGTCAAATACATACAAGATGATATACTATTTAAACTGAAAGAATTGTACTCAAAGTGGTGTTCCAAAAACATGTTTTTAAATGTGATATGTAACAATACTATTGTAAAAGATATACATTTGTTTAAAGGTACTGTTGGACTGTATTTTGTAGTTTTGTTCCTATGAGCGATGGGGGGGGGGGGGGGGGGGGAGGGGGGGGCAGATTGCTTTTCAATCCAACTTACAGTGCCAGCTGTGCCAACACGATGGTCAAGCTAACACAAAAACTGGGGTGTGGTTTTCATTGCAAACACTACTTCAACCAGTTGATGCTGGATGTCGTGTATACAGGAGCCAGCAAACAGATGCCGTTTAATTATGCCATTGTATAAAATTGGAATACCAAAACAAAGGTAGCCTAGACATTCCACTACTGAGCATGCACAGAGCACGCACAAAGAGGAAACATGGTTTTAATATTTCAACAATTTTCGACCATTCATACATCATTGTGTAATCCCGATTCCGGACCATTGTCCTTTTGTTCCAAGAAGAGGATTACGAGACATTGAGAGGCTTCCACCATTGTTTATTTACTGTATTTGGGCTCAATGGAGGTAAATCAGAGTGAACCAGGGATCCAGTACCAATCCTATACCCAAGGTTTGGCAATTCATGGTACATTGATTCGAGTATTTTTTGATAGACAAAAAAAAATCCAGGAGCTATAGAGAGAATCTTTGTTCTCTTGGCTTTGCAAGGTGAAGGTTTCTTTGTGCCAGTGGTACTCACAAAGAAAAATGATTCTGGCAATTTCAAGAAACTAATACTACTGTCAGGCTGGACGGGAAAAATTTAAGATTTCTGGGGGCAACTGGTTAAAGTACATATTTAACAAAGTTTACCTAGCATTGGATGGATATGATATTCGGAGTCAAACACTTTATCAATATTATAAAGTAATTTTTTGATGTACCATTGAAATCACCAGCGGAGGAGGACTCCCCCTTCACCCTAAACCCCTACCCCCTTGCCTCCCCAAATAGGATTAAAAAATTCACTTATGGTCGGTGTAATACATCAAAAGCCATCCGCTACCCCACACAGCCCACTATACTGAAGACAATAGGGGAAAAGAAAGAGAATGGTAATTTGCTTACTTATTCTATCCACCTTGGACATCTGCACAAGTAACAGGTCGGTAGACGTTGAGCTGATGGTGCACTGTACATATATACCTCATATGTCTACTTAGTGGATCGGTAGACAACATTAAAGATTGGCATGCCTTTCTGTTGGCAGACAAACAATATGTAGTAGAAATTCAGATCTTGATGAAACTTTACTGAACATTTTCAGCTTTTTAAAGGCTGTAATTTAACCAGTAGCCGCCGGATGACGTGTAAACATGCGAATGTTTCCCCTGCCTAGAAACGGAAGCCGTGTAAAGACACCCTTGTGTAATTTTGGAATACTGGAGCAAAGGTCGCCCCCAGACATTCCACTGCTGAGCATGCACAGCATGCACAGACTATACACACGCCGTTTAACGCTTCGTTTTACCATTAAAAAAAATCCCTGATTCCAGACCTTTGTCCTTTTGTTCCAAGAAATAGATTACGAAACTTTGAGAGGCTTCCACCATTGTTCATTCAATGTATTTCGTAATTCGGCTCCATGGAGGTAAGTCAGAGTGTGCCAGGAATCAAGCAATGGTTCTGGGTTTAGTACTACTCATATGCCGTAGGTAATGGCCGAGGTTTTGCATAACAGCTGACATTTTCTCAGTCCAGAAAACAAACCGAACGATCCAATAAAGAGAATCTTTTTCTCTTGGCATTGTCAAGTAAGGGTTTCTTTGTGCCAGCTGTACTCAATTCCGCCAAAAGAATCCCGCCGGGGGGGAAGGGGGGACTGGAAAAAAAAATAAAATAAAAAATCCTGGCGGCAACTGGTCAAGAGAAAGCATTCATCAAAAATCTAAATGTTATGAGGGAATTGAGGCTAACTTTAATTTTTCATTTTCAGCAGTCATTTTTATGAATTTCATTACTATTCACATGCACACCAAAAAAACTTGTAAAATATAAAACACTTTTTTGAAAGATGACCTTGAACTCAACAAACTAATAGACGTGTGTAAGAGGCCTGTAAAATTAGAAGAGATTCACAATACCTTGCATCAATAAAAACATATTAGGCTTGTTACTATCCATTAAAAGACAAGACTTGCTGATACAGATTTAATGAATTAATCAAGTAAAAAAGCAAGCTCATGTAAAATCTAATCTCATTTACAACTGATCTAGAAATGTTTTTAGGGAACTTTTTAAAAGAAAAGCTCATAACTTATTACAAGCAATATGAATCTCTGCATTTTAGGGCAGATCTCTTATTTAAAACAACCGCTTGCCAATAAATTTACCTGGTTGTAGTAAAGGCAGGTTTTAAGCCAGACTGCATGATGATAGTTGGGTCTCAGACATCTACTTGTTGACTGGTAGATTTCTTTTGACGTAAACAAAAACCAAAAACAGTATTGTTAGATACATACAAGATCATAATACAATTTAATTTAAACTGAATGAATTTTACTGAAAGTAGTGTTCCAAAAACGTGTTTTAACTAACCGCTTACATTGTAAGTTTTGGAACTAGATTTCTTTGGATGTATATCTACCATTGACTTCATGTTTTTATTAGACCAACCAATCTAGGATTCAATAGTAGCCACATGGACATTTCTGGAAGTGTGAAAACTACACATTTAGATCAGTAAACTTGTTTTTTTTTATGAGAAGTAAACTCGATCAAGATAAAATCAATGGGAATCCATTGTTTAAAGTTATTGTTTACGGTAGTTACTATGGTAATGCTCTTGTCTTTGGGGATTTAGACTCAAAAATTTATCAAGTTAAAATCACTCATGGGAATCATGTATACTGTTACCATGGCGATGTTTTTATCTTTGGGGTTTTAAACTCCTAATTACACCTCCATATTTGGATATCTCCAGTCCTTGAATGGTCGGTGAGTTTCCTTGACAGATTGTGGGGACACCTAGCGTTGCACGTAAAGAGCGCCACCAGCCTTATCATTTGTTCCTAAAACAAGAGATAAAATATTCAGGTTTAGCACTTTGTGACAGATCACTCTGTATTTTCACTTCAACGGTTAAAAGCAATCTAACAAAACTTGGATGTGATCCCTGACTAGATGGCATGCACGGGTCACACCAAAATGTCTGACCCCATCCTCTCTGAGTCAATTCATTTACCAAGTTGCGCATCATAACTATTTTTTATTATTATTGTTGATGTTGTTGTTGTTGTTGTTGTTATTTTAACTAGGGATGTGATCTCAAGATATCTAGCTAAAACCCCTTCCTCTCTGAGTAATCCATTTACCAAGTTTAGCATCATAACTTGGGAGGTGATCCCTAGATATCTGACTAGCACCCGATCCTCCCTGAGTGATCCATTTACCAAGTTTAGCATCATAACTGGGAATGTCATCTCTAGATATCCAGCTAAACCCCTTCCTCTCTAATTAAAATTAATAATTTTCCATTTATATTGCGCAAATTCCATATTAATATGATCAAATGCGCATTACAATGTGTATAATCTATGCTCCAAACATGCTCAGAGGTGGCGCATTAAGCAGCCAAACCAGAAACACCGGGGCAAGCCCCTTCTCTTTTTACGATAAGTGTTCTGGGTGTTTTATGTGCATTACACAACGCACAGGACCTACAGTTTTACGTCCCATCCGAAAGACGCGAGCTTGATGTTACAAAGCCCTATCATGTCCCAGACAAGCCACCAACCATGACAGTACATGGAGTGGTCTCCCATCCATTTACTAACCACAGTCAATGGTGCTTAACTTGGCAATACTACCAGTGGCTCTCCCGTTGAGCTAACTGTCTGAGTAATCCATTTACCAAAGTTAGCATCATAACTTGGGAGGTGATCTCTAGATATCTGACTAGCACCCAATCCTCCCTGAGTGATCCATTTACCAAGTTTAGCATCATAACTTGGGATGTGATCTCAAGATATCTAGCTAGCACCCCATCCTCTCTGACTGATCCATTTACCAAGTTTAGCATCATAACTTGGGATGCCATCTCTAGATATCTAGCTAGCACCCCATCCTCTCTGAGTAATCCATTTACCAAGTTTAGCATCATAACTTGGGATGTGATCTCCAGATATCTAGCTAGCACCCCGTCCTCCCTGAGTGATCCATTTACCAAGTTTGGCATCATACCTTGGGATTTCATCTCTAGATATCTGACTAACACCCCATCCTCTCTGAGGGATCCATTTACCAAGTTTAGCATCATAGCTTGGGATGTAATCTCTAGATATCTAACTAGCACCCCATCCCCTCTAAGTGATCCATTTACCAGGTTTAGCATCATAACTTGGGATAAGATCTCTAGATATCTGACTAGCACCCCAACTTCTCTGAGTAATCCATTTACCAAGTTTAGCATCAAAACTTTGGATGTCATCTCTAGATATCTGACTAACACCCATCCTCTCTGAGTGATCCATTTACCAAGTTTAGCATAGCTTGGGATGTAATTTCTAGATATCTAACAAGCACCCCATCCCCTCTAAGTGATCCATTTACCAAGTTTATCATCATCACTTGGGATGTGATCTCTAGATATCTAACTAGCACCCCATCCTCTCTGAGTGATCCCTTTATTAAGTTAAGCATCATAACTTGGGATGTGATCTTTAGATATCTAACTAGCACCCCATCCTCTCTGAGTAATCCATTTAGTTATACCAAGTTTAGCATCATACATTGGGATGTGATCTCTAGATATCTGACTAGCAACCCATCCTCTCTGAGTGATCCATTTACCAAGTTTAGCATCATAACTTGGGATGTGATCTCTAGATATCTTACTAGCACCCCATCCTCTCTGATTGATCCATTTACCAAGTTTACCAATGCCATAACAAGCACCCCATCCCTAATAAGTGATCCATTTACCAAGTTTATCATCATCACTTGGGATGTGATCTCTAGATATCTGATTAGCGCCCCAACTTCTCTGAGTAATCCAATTACCAAGTTTAGCATCATAAGTTTGGATGTGATCTCTAGATATCTAACTAGCACCTACCCTCTCTGAGTGATCAATTTACCAAGTTTAGCCTCATAACTTAGCGTGTGATCTCTAGGTATCTGACTAGCACCCCATCCTCTCTGAGTGATCCATTTACCAAGTTTAGCATCATAACTTGGGATGTGATCTTTAGATATCTAACTAGCACCCCATCCTCTCTGAGTCCTCCATTTACCAAGTTTAGCATCATAACTTGGGATGTGATCTTTAGATATCTTACTAGCACCCCATCCTCTATGATTGATCCATTTACCAAGTTTATCATCATCACTTGGGATGTGATCTCTAGATTTCTAACTAACACCCATCCTTACTCAGAGAGGTTTAAATATTAAACGGTCCTGCTTTTAGGCGGGGCTAGAAAATCAGCCTGGACTACTAGTAATTTAGCTTAGTGAATCAAGGGGACTTCTCTAACTTTACTTCACTACCACAGAGTGAGTAGTTATCATAAGCAAGTTTTTAAATATTATATACAAAAATCCAATGTCTGAACATAAAGTAATGAAATTAAAAATGAAAGTAATGGGAGACTTTGTACTGCTAGGTGGCAGCAGACTCACCAGGTAAATTACCATTGTTTGCGTAGTTCTGAGCATTCGCACATTTCCGAGAACAATGGAATTACTTCATAAGTCTGCTGCCACCTAGTGTCCTCAAAAGTCTCCCATTGAATTATGATGCATGATTTCCTACTGTTGTAAAAGTAGGCTGATGGGCAAGAAACCTAATGGGTGGAGTCAACAGCAATCACTAAACAACCTCATCTTGGAAGGGAGAGGCAGATATGACACCATGAAACGCCTAGCCCAAGACAGACTTCTATGGAGGGCAGAATACCCAAAGAGAGAGAGAGAAGAAATTTCAGTACCTCTCTCTAGCTGGCAAAGGTTGCTCCAGTAAGTCCATACGGCGACGTCTGATTTATCATCTCAGCAGTTTCTGAGAACTTGTCATCAGGGTAGACGTAGACAGTGACAAACGGGACCAAAGATTCCTTCTCATATGAGCTTCTCATTTGGATTATCCATCTCAAAGATGGTTGGCTCCACATAATACCCCTTGCTGCAAAACAACATAAAAATATTACATCTTTAAAGGTAAATTATAGGATTGGTACATCTGATCGTGCATCTTTGTCTGATTCAATACACAAAAAACCCCAAATTAAAACCCTGTGAAAATAGGGCTCAATCTGTCATCTGAGTCAGGAGAAAATGTCGAAAAACTGTGCACACTTTTCAGCATTGTGAACACATTGTTGGTGTACCTCAAGTCTTGTGTACAGTACATGGATTACTACCCACTAAAACTTCCAACACTGTGTCAATGGCTAAAGGTATGAGATTGGTGTACCTTAAGTCTTGGGTAGAATGCCTGCATTACTATCCACTAAACTTCAACATTGTGTGTATGGCTAAGGTGCACCAATTGGTGTACCTCAAGCATGTCAAGTCTTGGGTAGAGTACATGGATTACTACCCACTAAACTTCAACACTGTGTCTTTGGCTAAGGTATGCTAATTGATGTACCTCAAGTCTTGGGTAGAGTGCCTGGATTACTTTCTTTTAAAGATTACATGCCTGTTAAGCAACAAAGCTTTTCAGATTTTAATATTGCAATCCCTGTCATTTTGTTTGTTGTTGATGTTGTTGTTGCTTTTCCTTTCTTATTTATCAAAGAAATCAAAGTGTGCTTTGTCCGCTTCAAAAGACCTACCTGTTTTACAGCAAAATGTTTATTATCCACGATGTCTGCTGGAGAAAATGTTCATAAGTATTTTGTAGAGGTCAAGTGGCTTTTGTGTACTGTCAACGATCTCTCATCATCACGATACGGCTTGCCACATTTACATTCGATGAGGTCGGTGGTTGTGTCACTCCCCGCCCATCGCATATGGCTGGTTGGTTCTTGGTGGCTTGCAACCACTATGCCATCCACAGCATCAGAGAAAACATTTTCACCTGTTAATATGTCATTAACAAAATTGACAACACTATAAAATTTTTTAAATGAAAACGGCCCTCTTAGGATTATAATTATACAGCTTACCCCTAGGTGAGAGGCACCCCACCCCCCAGCACACACGGGCACCCAGACACACAAATCAGTATCATAACTATTGGCTGACCCCGTAAGTTATGGAATTTTCTTTACTCTCCCACATTTTGGACAAATTTTGTTTTTAGCAAGGTTCCAATTGGTTTTGTTCTCAAAAGCGAAGTGAGGTCGTCCTCGCTCTGTCAAAACAACTGCATGGATTCCTTTTTCAAAGGGTAGACAACCAACCCCCAAACACATACATATATACATGTGTATATTGCACGCTCCTGATGTTTTTTAAACTGCCTGGTTTGGATATAGTTACTTACTTGGTTTTGCACTCGTGACAGGGTAAAAGCAGTTTGTTACCAACCCAAACTGCTGGGTATCATAGACACACTCGTGGACTGTCATCTGTTTGGAAACATCACAACGCAACACTAACTTAAATCCTGTCAGGTGAGATGTCAGGTTTATTGATGTGGATGCTTCCCAACACCAATTTCAACTCATCTGCTTCCCACTCCTTAGCATTTAAATAAACAAACATCTGAATTAAAGTTTGACAAAAAAAGTGTACAAATAAAGAATGACAAATATACCTGACCATCAAAATTAATTGTTTTCTATTAAAAATAATCAAACTAAAAAAAATGCCGGGCACTTCCAGTGGGGTTTATATGAGGTCGTTCAGAGTGACGGTTTTGATTGACGTCAGTGCTTGAATGCCTAAAAGGTTTGGATGTGCAGTTGATGGATCAAAGTGCCTGTTGTAATATTGAGTGCTGTAATAATCACCAGTGATGATGATCATTTGCACGCCCAAACCTTTTAGGCATTCAAGCACTGACGTCATTCCAAACAGTAACTCTGAATGACCTCTCATATGAACTCGAGCACCGGGAAGTGTACAGCTTTCTTTGGAATTTGATTATTTTTAAAAGAAAAAAAATAATTTCTATGTTTAAGGTACATATGTTATTACATATTATTACACATTACATATGTGTGGGTCCGAGTAAATGCTTCATATTTTTGTCCTAGGCCAAATTTTTATTTTTTTTTTAAATTAAAGGACTAGGTGAGCAAGTAACAAAAAATATCAAAAAATCTTCCCAAAGGCCTGTTGCCATGGTAACGGGCTATTTTGTGTTTTGGGCATTTTGGGGTTTCAAAAACTGTTTTTTAGCTTATTTTTAAAACACCACCAAGCCAAAATGCAAAATTATGTCATAAAAACCAATTATATCATTACAAAGTATCATCCTTGCCCTAACTTTAGATTTTTAAAAATCTTTTAAATACCACCCTTATGCTATTTTTAGAACACGCCTTAAAGCACGTTTTTAAAATGGGTAGGGTCTACGAAAGAATACTTACCTGTAAAGCGAATTACTACAATTGCATATTCCCCATGCACCGCTAGGAAACGACTAAGACTTTTTTTAACCCTGCAGCAACGCATATGCAGAACCCTGGCAGTAAAAAACTACCACCGTACAATACGTGAATTTGGGCACCTTACTGCTACAAAAATAGATCCCAAGAATTTGCAACTTCTTTCAGAGGGTCCAGATAGTGTATATAAATCCCACAATAGGTTTCCCTTATCTGTATTTATAATTAGTCTGAAAAACACATGTTCCTGCCAGTACACAAACACAGAACACTGTCAGTCAACAACTGACACTATGTAATGGCATGCACATGGGCATTATACTGCTACACAAATAGACCCCAAGCACTCCCACTTCATTCAGAGGGTCCAGATAGTGTATAACAATTCCCATAATATATTTCCCTTTATCTGTGGGCCCTAATTCTAACTAATCTGACATGTCCCTGCCATTGTTATGATCTTGTTTATGGCATGCAATCAGCTTCCATGAATAATACTCTGAATGAAATAACAGTTGTTTTGAAGTGAATGGGGATTACAGTGGTTGTCAGATTAGTGAGGAAAACACACTGATCAAAGACGAACACACGAAAACCAGATTTCTTAGTTATCAAATCATCTATTGAACTCAATGAATTGAATTACTAAACAAAATGACAACAGAATAGTTATAGGAAAGTAAGAAATAGCAAAAATCAACGCTAAAAGAAAAAAAGTAAAGAATTCAACAGAGAATAAAAAAAAATTAATATAAACGGGCCATGTCTTTGCCAAAAAAGAAACAAATGATAAGTGGCATAACTAAGGGGGGTGGCACATGCCCCTCGTGCCCCCCCCCCACAAATAGTTACGCTACTGTTATTTTTTGCGGGTTTTCTTTGCAAAGAATGGCCCTTTTACATTACATTTATGTTGTTTGAAACTGATCCCCCCCATTGATATCTGAAGCCATTGCTGTTATGCAAATGCAATAAACAGTTTCAAACAGTGCCTCCCCCAGAAAAGATGGTGCACCCCCATGTGCCTCTGCTAAAAAGTTACCATAGTTACACCGCTTGCATTGCCTTGACAAGGAAAAAGAATGGTAGTCAAGGAAAAGAATAGTAATCAAGGCTACACAATATTTACAAAAAAAAAAGAATAATTCAACAGAGCACAAAATAAAAAAAAAGTAAAAGGGTTTCTCTGCAAAGAATGGCCCTTTTACATTGATGCTGTTCCCTTTTGAAACTGATGTCCCCCCCATTTGAAACCTGAAGCCATTGCTGGGCATTGCTACAGTTGCAAACAACAGTAATAATAAAAATAATAATAATAATAATAATAATAATAATAATAATAATAATAATAATAATAATAAAAATAATAAAAATAATAACAACAACAGTAATAACAACAGCAATAACAACAGCACCAGATTTAACAACAGCAACAGCAACACCAATAACAACAGCAACAACAATAACAACAGCAACAGCAACAGCAACAGCAACAGCAACAGCAACAGCAACAACAACAATAATAACAATCACAATCACAATCACAATCACAATCGCAATAATCGCAATCGCAATCGCAATCGCAATCGCAATCGCAATCGCAATCGCAATCGCAATCGCAATCGCAATCGCAATCGCAATCGCAATCGCAATCGCAATCGCAATCGCAATCGCAATCGCAATCGCAATCGCAATCGCAATCGCAATCGCAATCGTAATCGTAATCGTAATCGTAATCATAATCATAATCATAATCATAATCACAATCACAATCACAATCACAATCATAATAATAATCATAATCATAGTCATAATCATACTCATTATCATAATCATAATCATAATCATAATCATAATCATAATCATAATCATAATAAAAATAATCATAATAATCATAAAATTAACGACAATCATGAATGTTCAGTTGTGGCAGTTCAGTGCTCAGTTTGGTTTACACAGCCATAATGCAATCCACGCAGGTCACTTCAGGCGCAATTCGGAGTTGGCTGTGCTCCATGCAGACGTACCGGCAACACAGGGAGCAAGAACGGGTTGTCCTCCGCCATGCTGTGCCGGGTTGACGACTCAATGATGACAGGCTTTTGGGTGACTGGGTTGGTGGTGTTGTCATGGTGCATTGTGGACAGTAGTGTAACGTTTTTGTTCTTCTTGGGTACAAATGACACAAGTGTCTTTTTGTCGTTGTTGAAGACGAAGTGCGAAGGCTTCACCTCCCTCCCTATCACACTTTCCTTTCGCAACTCTTCGCGGCGATGGCCCTTGATTGTCCTGACGATGGTCATCCGTTTGGTGAGTAAATGGTCAGCCAAGTTGGCGCCTGTAAAGTAGTTGTCACATTAGTGACGTTCCGTCCTGTTCCATAATATGGCTCGACCATATCCTTGACAACGCGAGCACCAAGTTAGCTTTCGCGTCTCCCATCCTATTTTCCGATGTACGGCTGTATATTGCATACATAGTGGCTGTCGCTGTCCACACAGGCCCAAAATTTGATCCCGTACTTTGCAGGTTTGGAGGGCATATACTGGCAGAAGGAGCATCTCCCACGAAATGCAACGAGCTGCTCATCTACGGTGAGGCATTCGCCGGGCGGAAATATCTCAAACATGAATTGGCAAAAATTTCGAAGACTTCCCGAACTTGTCGACCAACTTTCTTTGCCCACGGGTTGTCAAGTCGTCGAAAGGGAGCATTGTCAATATGTCCTGGAGTCACGTCCCCGACATCGTTGAAAGGGGGCAAAGGGGTTGGGCATAGGGGCCAGGCATCCAGAAGGATCGAATATTTTCGTGGCCCGACTTTGTTAGTCCAAGATAAAGCAGTAGGCCGATGGCTGAATGTAATTCCATCATGGCAATGTTTTGCCACTGCCGTCCTCGCTTCGAGAGACCAAATGCGTTAGTGTGGTCCAGGATCACTTGCAGCATTGCCACTGGCAAGAACAGCTCGAAAAGCTCCAATTCTGATGAATCCCTGTCCAGATTGATGGGGCCTGACCTCACATTTAAGAAATTTGCTGCTGGAGCTCTCCCTCTTGGTGGCATTTGGTTGCTCTCATACTGATCCATCAGGGGCCACTAATGGTACAGCTGGCTGGGCCGGGGCTGTTGGTCGACCACAGGGCCATCTACGGGCAGCTGGCTGTGCTGGGGCAACTGGGGCAGCTGGCTGGGCTGGGGCTGCTGAGGCAGCTGGTCGCCCACGGGGCCGTCTACGGGCAGCCGGCTGTGCTTGGGCAACTGGGGCAGCTGGCTGGGCTGGGGATACTGGGGCAGCTGGTCCCCCACGGGGCCGTCTACGGGCAGCCGGCTGTGCTTGGGCAACTGGGGCAGCTGGCTGGGCTGGGGATGCTGGGGCAGCTGGTCCCCCATGGGGCCGTCTACGGGCAGCTGGCTGTGCTGGGGCAACTGGGGCAGCTGGATGGGCTGGGGCTGCTGCGGCTGCTGGGGCAGCTGGTCGCCCACGGGCCATCTACGGGCAGCTGGCTGTGCCGGGGCAACTGGGGCAGCTTGCTGGGCTGGGGCAGCTGGCTGTGCTGGGGCAACTGGTTGCATTGGCATGGCTGGCCGGGGTGGTGTTGGTGGATGGGTCAAATCACTTTCTTCACTGCTACTTCCCAAGAGCCTTATCGGTGAAGGGAGGTTTGGAGGAAGCAGCTCCCCGGTCGACGGTGAGTGTATCAGACGCAGAGTCTGGCATTGCAAGATATCTATCAAAATCCTCTTGGGGAAAACGATAGTAAGCCTCAGGGTGAGGCATGCGCCCGCCATTTTTCCACCTGCATGATCGCGTCCATACGGTCCGTGCAGAACCGATCCAGGGGCAAAGTCGGAAAAGAATACTGGGCTGACAGAGCTGGACCTGACCTCTTCATGAATGACCGCCGTTCAGAAGGAGGGGGTTGGCCACAGCAGGCAGGTTCAGCCTGCGGATCATGTTCCACTGAACGAGCCACAACTCAGTCTCCCCCACTGACAACCGCAGCAGTCAATTGTCCTCTTCCGGGGACTAGTTATCCCCAGGAGGGTGAGTTGTCCCGGGCGAGTGCCCAGCACTGTCAGGATGGTCCCGTGATGAACCTGAGTCAGAGAAAAATGACGACGGGTGCAGACTGATAGCCAGTGGGGATGCCACGGTCCTGGCAGGCAAAGGGGGCCCTACAAGGTCCGGGGACCCGGGGCACAAGCTTGCATCGGTACTGGCACCGAGCAGCGACCCGGTGGGGATGGGGTCCTCCTCTTCCGACCAGAAGAAAGGGCCGGGGATGACCTCTGATGTCACTTCATACAAGGGTTGCGACACAGGGACACCTAAGTTTAAATACTCAGAGAGGAGTAGCAGGAAAGAAGTGGATCTCAATCCAAAACGGGAGGCAGAGTCCATCTTCTTAGCCACTTCCTCCAACTTCCCACGAGTCTTATCCCTGAAGGGAGGTTTGGAGGAAGCAGTTTCCCGGTCGGCGGTGAATTTATCAGATGCCGAGTCTGAGAGAACGGGCGTTGCAAAATATCTATCAAAATCCCCTTGGGGAAAACGAAAGTAAGCCTCAGTGCGTGAGGCATGCGCCCGCCATTTTTCCACCTGCATGATCGCGTCCATACGGTCCGTGCAGACCCGATCCAGGGGCAAAGTCGGAAAAGAATTTGGGGCTGACAGAGCTGGACCTGACCTCTTCATGAATGACTGCCGTTCAGAAGGAGGGGGGTTGGCCACAGCAGGCAGGTTTAGCCCGCAGATCATATCCCACTGAATGAGCCACAACTCAGTCTCCAGCACTGACAACCGCTGCACAGCGGTCAACTCGTCCTCTTCCGGGGACGAGTTATCCCCAATAGCGCGAGTCATCCAGGGTGAGTGCCCAGCACTGTCAGGAAGGTCCCGTGATGAACCTGCATCAGAGGAAGATGACGACGGGTGCAGACTGATCTCCAGCGGGGATGCCCTGATCCTGGCAGGCACAGGGGGCCCTATAAGGGCCGGGGGTCCCGGGGCACGGGCTTGCATCGTTACTGGCACCGAGCGGTGACCCTGCGGGTCCGCCCACTGGCCCTTGGGTTATATGAAAATAATGCTTTAGTTGGAGTCTGTATAAATTATGCTTTATAAAGAGGATAGAATGCTACAAAAGTTGGGCAGGGGGATGATTTGTAACGAATATTTATATATTGTGTCATAATCTATGTTAAGCTTTGGATGATGCCTGACCTAAGATTTTTATCGAGAGTCTTCAGGGAATTTTTGATCAGGGAAACAAAACGCAAAGAAGAGACAACATGGAGGAGGCGTGGACATGAAGAGGACGATGAGAGAGAGAGGGGGAGAGACAGGAGGGGAGGGGAGGTGGACCGACAGGAAAGGGAAGACAATTTTTATTTATTTATTTTTTTAAATTGAAAAATAAAAAAAATTAACAATCTTTCAATATTTTTACATCGGCTAAAACGCACGCATGTTAAATATTTTTCTTAAAAAAAAATTGTAAACAAGTGAACAGAAGGGTTTTTGGTTGGAATGAATACAGATGATGTAGAAAGAGGTAACATAAAGGGGCAGATCTAAAAAGTGAACAGTAGGGTATTTGGTTTGAATGAATAAAGATAATGTACACGTAGAAAAGGGGGAGCATAAAGGGGGCGGATCTGAAAAGTGAACACTGGGGTGTTTGGTTGGAATAAATACAGATGATATAGAAAAGAGGGGAGCATAAAGGGGGCGGATCTGAAAAGTGAACAGTGGGGTGTGGTTGGAATGGATACCTGTAGGTAGAAACTCCTGGTGCTTAAAGTAGGAGAGAACATGTAAAAAAGTAGGGTGTCTGGTCAGGATGGATCAAAATGAAAAAGGGATCTGGGGATGGGGGAGGCATTCCCCCTCAAAAAACTAGATCTTTTAGATTAGTGTTATTTTACTTAAGACCCAACCCCACCCCATCCCCTTCCCCCAGGTGGAATTGATTTCCAAGCTCCCTCCAAACATATGTTCTAGCATTAAGGTGATGGGTTTAAAAAAAAGACATTTGATGAGAGGGGAAATGAGGGGGAAAAGTGTTGATGAAAATGATTGTGATTCTGGACACCGGCAGAAAGGGGGGGTGCATGGCTGAAAAACAGTTTAACTAGGTTTTTGAAAACTTACCAGCAAATTTAGGAGCTTGATGAGTTAAAGCTGATAATCGTTTGCTGAAGGGGTGATCATGAGTCTGTATTGGAAAAAGTAGTCGAACAGGAAGCGAAAAAAGTATTGTAAATAAATGGGTAGGTCTCGTACAATTAAAATATACTTTTTCTGTACAAAAAGTACAAAAAAACATTTCATGTTTTTTTTTATAATCGCCTGAAATGCACGCTTGCTCAAGAAAGCTTTTATATTACCATAATTTCACTGCTAAAAAGAATGAAATTGCTTAATTACCTCTTCAAACAGAGTAAAACACATCCCCTATGCTTAACATGGCAAAATACACACGTTCTACTAATCAGAAACATTCTAGAAAAGTTATTTCTTTGATTAATTATACTTATACGCAGATTCGAATGAAACAAAGGAACAGGTTATTCTTTGATTTAATGTCACAGCCTTGAAAACTGTTTTTTATTTTTCAGAAAATAAAAATTGTGCCGGATGCCGAAAACTGTTTGGCTATCCTGCCGCACATAAAAACTTGATTCGGGGCACACCTCTCCCCAACCTTTTAGGGCATACACTGCGCCTAAATCAGTCAATTGCACACGGGGGCAAAATAAGGGGGTACACCAGACCCAAACCATGTCAGCATTTAAACTGACTAATATGTTTACACACGGGGGCAAAACATATGGGTACACCAGACCCGAAACCATGTCAGTATTAACTGACGCACACGGGGGCAACAAATATGGGCACACGTGACCCGAACCTGCGGTCACGGCCCATGTCAGTATTAAAACTGACTAATAAGTTTGCACACGGGGGCAAACATATGGGTACACCTGACCCGAAACCATGTCAGTAAACTGACGCACACGGGGGCAACAAATATGGGTACACCTGACCCGAAACCATGTCAGTATTAAAACTGACTAATATGTTTGCACACGGGGGCAAAACATATGGGTACACCTGACCCGAAACCATGTCAGTATTAAAACTGACTAATATGTTTGCACACGGGGGCAAAACATATGGGTACACCTGACCCGAAACCATGTCAGTATTAACTGACGCACACGGGGGCAACAAATATGGGCACACGTGACCCGAACCTGCGGTCACGGCCCAATAAAATTTAAGAACAATATAGTAATCACACATGTAAATTATACAATGATTTTAACCAATCAAGTAAGCTGTGAGTTTCCACCTTGGCACATACGGTCGGAAATAGCCCCTGTGGTACATCAGAGCGCTATCACAACTTCTTGTAACAATGCATGTCACAAATTTATAAGTTTACTGCTAACTTGATTAAGCAAAAGTTTTGCTGAAAAGTAAAACATTGAATTTAATTTTAACAAGACTCTGTATTTTCGTTGTCTATCCCGAGAAAAACGCCTAGCAAGTCATTGCAAGAAGCCACACAAGCAATTTGTATAAAGGGTGGGAAGTGGTGGGATTTGAAAAAACTTTATAAACCCCGAAAATTATTACCATGCATACTCAGACAAGACTATGACGAAAGTGATTTATCCCCCAACTTTCCCGCTTGCACAAGCGTCCCCAGCAACGCAAGAATTGCAGCCATTGGTTGCTTTACCCCGCACTGCATATTATCCAAAACGTTTTATATAACATAATTTGTAACACATTCATAATTATATTCTTTACCAATACATGAACAGCAATATGTTTTCTGCCCGCGAAATTGTTGTTACCTAGATTTGTAAGAATTTACACAGTGCGCCCGCACGCACGTTAACCCACCTAAGTTAACAACTTTTTGCCTCTAAAAAACACCACAAGCATGCGTGCCGCTGTGACATGAAACATGTCCTCCCTGCGTATAAAGCATTGTATCGTTTAGGCGATAAAATGGATTATTTAAGGCTTCGTATAGCTTTAAACATCAATTAAACGTCTCAGCACTGTTTCATATGAATTTGTCCTGTTCACTCAAGCTTTATTTTCAGAACGCCCCAGTTTTCCCGAGAATCGGCCTAAAAAAAGTGCATTTTTGCCCTGTTTTCGGTCCGATCTTCCGATTGCAACATTATTTTTCACGGGCGAAAACACCATCAAAAAGCTTAATTTATCAGTATTCAGACAGTGTATGATTCATATTTTTACCGTGGAAAAAACACTGTCATTTTTCCTTTTCCTTTTCGAAGTTCCACCAAATTCCGTGTGGGAGGAGAGATTTTAGTCCACACGGCGTGACCTTTACTGAGCCTACACTGCCCCTGTTTGTTTTTTTCAACGGGCGAAAGCGCCCCATACATCTTGAAATTGTGCTCCAACTATTGATATAAAAACTTTTGTGATTGGTTAAAGAAAACCGCCGTCTTTTCCAACAACAAAACTATTAACCAATGATAAGCGGCGTCTTGTCCACGGATTTCCTGAGATCACCATTGCTTAACGTTAGTTTTAATGTCACCAACCTAAGAATCGTGAGAGCTCGTGTGATGGTAAGTTTTGTAATTTTATCATTAAAACTATGATTTAAAAATCACGGAGATGGTAAATGAATAATTCAAGCACAATTCCTGAAAGTATTATTTACAAATATTTACCGAAACATTGCAAAAATGAGACAAAAACAGTCGAGTCCTTATCATTGACATGGTTGTTTGCGTCCAAGAACTGCGCGTTTGCTGTGGGACTCAACCATTTTATGCAGGGGTTGTGTAGCACAGCTAGCTCGGGACGCCGGTAATCGTGGATAGTGTTGACACGGCACATTATGAATTATACCCCTGCATAAAAAGCTGTACACCTATATTCAATAATGGAATGGTCCATAAAGTTTTTTCAAGCCCCACATGTCCACACACAGAGAAAACGTAGAGCTTGTAAGATCTAGGTCACCCCAAAAGTATTACATGTACATGTATCTTGTGTGCATTTTAGCTGTCTTTTTGACTGAACAAATTCGGGGGTAACAAATTCATATGTAAATACAAATCACTACATTTTATATATTTTTATTGCACAGAATCATAGTTTAGTGCCTATTGCTTAAATTCTTTCTTATTTAAACACAAAAATATTTTCCACTAAAAGCTTTTAACACGAGAACACAGCAATTTGGTTCGCTCATGCATTTTTACGGCATAAGAGAGGCTATGAGTTGAAAGAAATGCCAAGAAAAAAGACTGGTACATGTACTCTCTATCATTCAGTGTTCAAGGAGCAATTGTATGGAGGTATAAGAAAGACCAACAATGTTCAAAATTTGCAAGAAATGTATCAATGAATAGAAGAAACAAACAACTGAGATGTTTTATTCACGTAAGATGATATGTTAATTGATTTACAGTGATTGTTTTGCATGACATGATCGTCAAAAGATGCATTAACTTGAAAATATGGAAACATTGATGGTCACTTTATAGGCTTCTATACATTCTACAGTAATGGTCTACTGAGTTTGCACACATTTTGCTTCTAGCTTTCGTTAATGCAGTATGCAAGAGTAAATTCAACCAAATTTATCACCAAATAAAACCAAACTATTATATCCAAGTGTACCTTTTAAATAGCAGAAACTCAAACTCAACTGATGTCCGTTTACATAAAAATAGCTGTCAAAGACTAGACTACGTACGTGCAGTATACTGTACATCTGATCTGGCTTTGAGGTTTCACATGTATGACAAACGTTTACATCAAGTAAAAGAATGTCCTTCAAAAGAATTACTGTGCTTTGAAGCATTTCTTTATTTAATTTACTTCATTCCAGAAAGAACCACTAGTGTAACAACTTGGCGATTTGGTCATTAAGAACGTAATCAACTCTCTACAATAGACCCATGTACTGATGACGTAACACTTTGTTAACATAATGTTTTTTCCAATGGGAGCTTTGAATTCGTAGCCCCCTCATTCCCTGGTCCCCACCATAAGAAAGCCACATGTAAACACAGCATAATGTCATCAGTGCATGGGTCTATTATAACAAAGTATGAACAGCAATGTTCAGCCAAGCTCTGAACAAAATAAAGAAAATCTCACTACATAACAGCAGCACAGCCAGGAAAGGGCAGGGTCATGCGCACCCCCAGAAATTTCCAGTGCCCCCCCAGGTAACTTACAAGAAAAAAGTCCAGACACATGTAATCATTACAAAACGTGGCCCCTGCCCCCCCCCCCTTAAAAGGCAATGCCGCCTGTGCACACCCCCTCCCCCATGAAACTGGCTACATAGCTGGTGTAAGTATTTTCTCTTTGGAAATGTAGACGTGTTTTTCACAAAGAATCAACATAAACAGACCTTTTTACAATAGATAAAATTTACAACATCAGACGTACCTTAATATCCTAGTATTGAAATGAATCAATACTATAGTTTCTTGAAGCAGTGAGCAGATGACGTACTGGAATTCATGATGACGCTGCATCTCATGGGTTCTCTTCAGTCAGGCTGGCGCATCCTTCAGACCGAGGCTCATCATCATCTTGAGTGTCCTACAAACGGAAATAAAAGTAAAAAACTGCATAAATTTCAAATGCCACCAATCAACAGGTATTTGAAGACTTTGTTTATGACAATAGACCGATCCATTAAGCCTTTGCTTTGCCTTTGCTGTATTGAACAATCACAGACGTGATTTGGCAACCTACAGTCTGACGAAAGTCCGACAATTGTCTGACAAACACAGGAGTGCATGGTGTGCGTGCACAGTGGGCGGGGCTAAATTGATCCGTATATTGCGGTACAATAAAACTTCATCAAAACTGCCTTGCATTAAAGCCACTGTGTACTCTACAAAATGTACCTACAAGAAAGTACCATTAGAGGGGGCAAGGAGGGAATGAGAAGCAGAGGGGAAATTGATCATTATTGCTCTGTCAACCTTTATCTTCTTTGATAATTGTTTAAAAGGGAAAGAGATTACACATATTGAAAAAGTTAACCCCATTATTGACAACCAACCCTATCATTACTCTATTATCATCTACAATCTTCTACATGTACATTTACTTAAAGATACTGATTAGCAATGTTTACAAACAATGAGCAAAATGCAGTGACGTAGATCTGTTTTGAAAAGTGGAGGGGATAATTCTAATATTTCAATACCATTATCATGTTTATTGACAAGCGGATCTAATGGTAAAGATTATATTTATTTAACTAACTGCACAAAGAGGGAAAGAGTGTTACAGGGGTGGGTTCAGGGCCCATTGAAGGGACCGGGAACTTAATTTTGCAGATTAAGATACTCTTTGATGCAGTCTCAGCCTTTTAGGGTTCTCCTTTTAAGGAAAGTTTGATTGTTGTCCGATTGTTTCCACAACTCAAACGCATTTTACTGCACAGTAGTCATTAAGAAATGAAGTGTGTATCTGCATGGTATTTTGAGACAAGTTGACCACTTTGTTCTAATTTTTGCTTGTTTAGTTTCATGAATTCTTCAAATATTAGGCATCCTCCACAGTACCACTTTGCAAAGCAGCGGTGTAGCCAGGATTTTTCACTAGGGGGGGGGGGGGCACAGGTGGTCACTGTGTTTCAGTGTGGGGGGGCAGGTACCATCTTTTTTAATGAACTACATGTTTCTACATTTTTTATAGGGGGCACTGGAATATTTATTTATTTATTTATTTATTTATTTATTTATTTTTTTATTTTATTTTTTATTTTTATTTATTTATTTATTATTATTTTTTTTTTTTTTTGGGGGGGGGGGGGGGGGCTAGGCCCCCCCTTGGCTAGGCCACAGTGGCAAAGTCTAGGGGGTTCATCCTATGGGCCACCCCCAGGCAGGGGTCGAAATTAACTTAAATTCCTTGGTAGCTGGCAGGGACAGTGAGGAAAAAAATCTACTGGCCCTCCAAAAAATGTGGTGGCCCAATATTTTTGACATCAAATTTTCTGGAGGGAAAACCATTAAAAACACCCCCGTCTCTGCTTCGTAGTATAAGTTAAAATTCACTGTCAGTGTCTGTATCTTCATCTGCTTCACTGTGCTGTATACCACTTGTCTCAACTGTTTCTTTGCTGACAGATTTTTGGTGCTGATCACTATTTTCATGTGCATTCAATGATCGAGCCGATTCTGAAATTTTTGCACCCAATGACAAACGATGTTTTTTTATCTTCATTGTTTTTGGCAAATTTCGTACACAAACTGCACCGCATGACATCTTCATCTCGGATATATTGGAGCCACTCATGGTTATGTGTCCATGCAATCTGAAACCTTTATTGCCTCACCTCTTTATAATAGATTTTCTCCCTTTCTTGCTTCTCATCTGTTGTCAGTTTTGCTTTTTATGCAGGCGGGGGTTTGACGCCATCGAGAAAGCGCCACATGTTGACAACGGTTTGCAGTGAACATCGCACATCATGCATAACAATGTACAACATACATTTGTAGCCTCAAAGTTTACTAACGAAAAAGACTTTTTGATTACCGTAATATTAATATTTTCCAAAAAGGTGGGATTATTTTTCAAATGTTTTTTTGTTGTTTTACAATTATTTACTTTTTTATTTCATGAATATTTTACTAAAAAATAATATGAAAAACCCCGGCGATTATATGATTGTTCGATAGCTTGCTGTCGCTCATGTCAAAACAAACCAGCAGGCCATGCCATGCAAGCCAACTCGATCATACACACACACACACACACACACAAGTGTGTTTTTACCTCCAATCGGGGACCTCCTGTTGTTCCTCTTTTGTTTGTACTTTAACTTTTTAGCAACAGCTCCCATTGGTTTTGAACACGATTTCCAACTGGGGACCTTTTCCAACCGGGGACTTTATTGTCCTATTTTGTTATAAGTCCCCGGTTTGAATGCCTAAACAAACTCACACACACACAAGTGTGTATTTACCTCCAATCGGGGACCTCCTATTGTCCCTCTTTTGTTTGTACTTAAACTTTTTAGCAACAGCTCCCATTGGTTTTGAACACGATTTCCAACTTGGGACCTTTTCCAATCGGGGACCCTATTGTCCTCTTTTGTTATAAGTCCCCGGTTTGAATGCCTAAACAAACTCACACACACACACAAAGCATGCACAGTATGGCCCATAGACTGGTTCCCGTCCCAACATAGTCTCACAACGTCTGTTGTCGTTCGAATGAATGGGAATGTTGGGATGGGAATCAGTCTATATGGCCCACTGCGCCAGTCCAACGTGTGTGTGTGTGTACGATCGACGAGTTGATCGGCATTTCGATAAGCAGACACGCACACACACACACACCGACGCGTCGCGACTGGGCTTGATGGTTGGGTTAACTGGCTTTCCACACAATGTAATGTTAAAACGGCATGTCGTAAACAAAAAACAGTGCGGGTACCGGTTGTATTTGATTATTTCTCATCGTGCGTACACTGTACACATGATGTACATTTAAACATATTTTTTGTAAGGATGTTACATGTACATTATGGAAACGGTCGGCAGTTGGTGTTTAGCATGCAGGAAGCTATTTTTAACGATCGCGGCATCCAATTCAGATCCATGTCACTGTGCCGTGTGTAGCAGCATGTCCGAATTCCCAAGGTAGGCAGCTTGCTTCAGTATTTTTAGGAAGCAAGTTTGGCGTATTTGGTGGCCCGGACATATTTTCACTTTTCTTGAACAGTGGGCCACCATTAATTTTGGACCCTACCAGGCGTATGTAGATTCTTTGGTTTAGGGGAACAGAGGGGTTAATTTTATACAGATAAAAAACACAAACATCTAACATGCCTTTTTATTTATTTTTTCTTCCTGCTTTGCCCAATTTTTCCAAACTGTTTTGCCTGAATTTTTGTTGTTGTTTTTGTTGTTGTTGAGGGGGGGGGGGGTGCAACTGCCCCCGGCTTGTATGCCTTTTGTTCCCTCCCACCCACGATCCAGAAAGCTATTGGAAAACGTACCAGCATTATTTAGGAGCTTGAATGAGTTAAAGCTGATAATCTTGAGCTGAAGGATCGATCATGGGTTATACAGTTCCAGAGTTCAATCCAAGACTGTCACATGTATGTAGGCAAAACAAGTATTCAAAACATGTATTCAGGCAAAACAGTTTGTTCCCTCCAACCCACGATCAAGAAAGCTATTGGAAAACGTACCAGCATTATTTAGGAGCTTGATTGAGTTAAAGCTGATAATCTTGAGCTGAAGGATTGCTCATGGGTTATACAGTTCCACAGTTCAATCCAAGACTGTTACATGTATGTACAAGAACCAAGAAATCTGTAATGGAAGAAGAAGCGACAAAAATTAAGTAAACATGCAAGTTAAATGGTATAGCCTACAATTTACATAAAAAAACTACTTTCGGCTTCAATGCAAGCAGAAAATACACCCACACTTCATAGCTTTTGTGTTCAGAATACTCTACATCGTATTGGTTGTCTTATTGTCAAAACGCATTCAAAGGTAGAGAGAACTGTCAGTTTTGAATCAGAAAATCCTGTCAATTGTAACAAATTTAACAATCAAAGATGATTGTAAAAGCTTTTTTTATGGACAGAGATTGGAATGTAAGGGGCCCAAGTATTTTTGGTGGGATTCAGCAAAAAAGGATGATACTGTTTTCAGGTTTTGGGGATTGATAAACATCAACTAACAATATGAAAAGTGAACTGAGGGGTGTTTGGTTGTAATGGACACAGATGATGAAGGAAAGAGGGGAGCACAAAGGGACGGATCTGAAAAGAGAACAGAGGGGTGTTTGGTTGAAATGGATACAGATAATGTAAAAAAGGAGGAAGCATGAAGTGGGGGAATCTGAAAGGTGAACAGTTGGGTGTTTGGTTGGAATGGATACAGATGATGTAGAAAAGAGAGGAGCATAAAGGGTGCGAATCTGAAAAGTGAACAGAGGGATGTTTGGTTCGAATGGATACAGATGTAGAAAAGAAGGAAACATGAAGTGGGCGGATCTGAAAAGTGAACAGTTGGGTGTTTGGTTGGAATGGATACAGATGATGTAGAAAAGAGGGGAGCATAAAGGGGGCAGATCTAAAAAGTGAACAGTGGGGTGTGGTTGGAATGGATACCTGTAGATAGAAACCCCTGGTGCTTATAGTAGGAGAGAACATGTAAAAAAGTAGGTGTCTGTTCTGAATGGATCAAAAAGAAAAAGGGATCTGGGGATGGGGGAGGCATTCCCCCCGAAACTAGTTCTTTTAGATTAGTGTTATTTTACTTAAGACCCAACCCCACCCCATCCCCTTCCCCCAGGTGGAATTGATTTCCTAGCTCCCTCCGACGATATGTTCTGGCATTAAGGTGATGGGTTAAAAAAGACATTTGATGAGAGGGGAAATGATGAGGGGGGAAGTGTTGATGAAAATGATTGTTATTCTGGACACCGCAGAAAGGGGGGGGGGTGCATGGCTGAAAAACAGTTTAACTAGGTTTTTGAAAACTTACCAGCATATCTACATGTAGGAGCTTGAATGAGTTAAAGCTGATAATCGTTTGCTGAAGGGGTAATCATGAGTTATACAGTCCAAGAGTTCCATCCAAGAACAAGAACCAAGAGTGATCTGTAGTGGAAAAACAAGCAAAGAAAATTAAGTAATGTGCATAAATGGGCAGGCCTTGTACAATTTGCATAAAAAATACTTTTTCTAGCTTGAATGTATGTACAAATAAACACATCTAGGGTTTTTATAATCGCCTTAAATGCACGCTCATTAATTATTTGTCCAACAAAATTTTTGTTCAAGAGATTTTTTTTATTTTTACCATAATTTCACTGCTTAAAAGCATAAAATTGCTTAATTACATCTTTAAACAGGGTAAAACACATCCCCTGTGCTTAACATGGCATTATACACACGTTCTACTGACCAGAAACATTCCAGAATTTAGTTAGCTTTTAAATTAATTATGCTTATTTACGGCTTCGTATAGCTTTAAACATCAATTTAACGTCTCAGCACTGTTTTTAAATACAAATCACTACATTTCGTGCAAATCCTACAGCAGTGGTCCCTGTACAGTTGTGTATGGTTTAACAGTGTTCCTGTCTGCATGTTGTTTGGACTCCAGGCACTGATCAAAAGGCAACACAACTAAATGATTAATCCATACCGTTCACGAAAACCATGTACGTGTGTGTGGCCGCAACCTAACCACCGCAGCGATCGTGGCAAGAAAGTCACTCCATGTGATGTTGCTAGGCAGTTGCTAAGCTAGGGGGGCTTAATGGATCAGTCTCCTACACAAGACAATGTCTTAATGATTTACAGAGATTGTTTAGCATGACTTGATCGTCAAAAGACGCATTAACTTGAAAATATGAAAATATTGATCCACTTTAGGCTTCTGTACGTTTAAATTCTACAGTAATGGTCTACTGAGTTTGTACACATTTTGCTTCTAGCTTTCCTGAATGCTCTATACAAGAGTAAATTCAACCAAATTTATCACCAAATAAAACCAAACTATAATTATCCAAGTGTACCTTTAGCAAAAACTCAAACTCAACTGACGTCCGTTTACATGTGAATAGCTGTCAAAGAAGAGACTACATACGTGCAGTATACTAAATCATCTGAACTGACTTGGAGGTTTCACATGCATGCCAAACGTTTACATCATGTAAAAGAATGTTCTTCAAAATAATTACTGCGCTGTGAAGCATTTTCTTGATTTAATTTACTTCATTCCAGAAACAACCACTAATGTAACAACTTGGCGAGTTGATCTTTAAGAACGTAATTAACTCTCTACAAGAGACCCCTGTTCTGATGACGTAACACTTTCTTTACATAATGTGTTTTCCTAAGAGAGCTTCAAATTCTTAGCCCCTCTCATTCCCTGGTCCCCACCAAAAGCAAGTGCACCATAAACAAAGCGCGATGTCATCAGTACATGGGTCTATTACTATAAAATGTTAACAGCAATGTTCAGCCAAGCTCTGAACAAAATAAAGAAAAATTCACTACATAACAGCAGCATAGCCAGGGAAGGGCGGGGTCATGTGCACCCCCACAATTAATTTCCAGTGCCCCCCCCCCCACCAGGTAACCTACAAGAAAAAAGTCCGGACACATGTAATTAATTAAAAAACCTGGCCCTTGCCCCACCTGTAAATGATCGCTTGTAATTCTAGCAGCTTAATAATGATGACACAAGACACATACATGTGCTTCCAAGATGGCGGTCATTGATCAAACCTTTGTCAATAGAGGGCGGTATACAATTATAGTGGTATTGCAACATAGATGTAAACATTCCTGTTGTACATACACCACCCTCATTAAAAGGCAATGCCCCCTGTGCATGCCTCCTCCCCCAATGAAACTGGCTACATCGCTGCTACATAACAAAAACAGCCACAAGACTGCGTAAAATCAAGATCTGTTTACGCAATAAGACTTTAGATCAGATTTAATTCATAGCTTTTGTAAGTACTCTTTCTTTGCACATGTAGATGTGGTTTTTACAAAGAATCAACGTAAACAGATCTTTTTACGATAGATAAAAATTACAACATCAGACGTACCTTAATACCTTAGTATTGAATAAAAAATAAGACTTCTTGAAGCAGTGAGCAGATGACATATTTGAATTCATGATGACGCTGCATCATGGGCTCTCTTCAGTCAGGCTGGCGAATCCTTCAGACCGAGGCTCATCATCATCTTGAGTGTCCTACAAACAGAAATAAAAGCAAAAAACTGCATAAATTTCAAATGCCACCAATCAACAGTTATTTAAAATTGTTCATGACAATAGACAGATCCATTAAGCCCTGCCTTTGCTGTATTGACCAATCACAGACATGATTGGCCAACTGAAAGTCTGACAATTTTCTGACAAACACGGGAGTGCATAAAAATGGTGTGCGTGCACAGTGGGCGGGACTTAATGGATCCGTCTATTGCAGGACAATAAAACTTCATAAAAACTGCCTTGCATTAAAACCACTGTGTACTGTGTACTCTACGATGTATCTACAAGAAAGTACCATTAAAGGGGGCAGGGACGGGATGAGAATCAGAGGGAAAATGGATCTTTATTGTCTTTTTCAGCCTCTATCTTCTTTGAAAACGTTAACTGATGACTTTACCTGAGGTTTTCATGAAGTATTTAAAATTAATTTAATAGTCAGGGATACTACATCAAATTGAAACAACTTTTCAAACACTGCTGGTTAACTTTAACTACAAACTCAACAAAATGAAGGTATTCTTATGACGAGGGAAGTTGGACATAAACCTACATAACAAATGGGTAGGCTTACGACCTACCAATATTGCAATGTCTAAAATAAGAACACTCATAGTTCTAGCAAGGTTCTACTGGTCCAGGGACATTACCCCAGAAGTTCCTGATCACTGAACTGCTTTTAAAGAATCAAGAAAGATGACTTTAATTCTACCGAGGTGTTGATTGAGGCAACTCAGGTTTTGTTCCTACTTTTTTCTATAAAGAATCTTCAACAATTACATGTAAGCATGCCACAGCCAACCCGTGAGGCTGATGGTGTGACGTGGAAGATTTTTCTTGTTGGTGCAGAAATAAATTAACACCTTTAAGGCAAACAGAGTTATTTACAATTTGTGTACAATTTATTTACAACTAAAGTATATGCTTGGCTCACTTCAGCTACAGATCATGATCTGGACTATAGTTCCTCGTTATGGTTTCAACAATATCACAATTTAATTATTAATCCAGCGGGAACTTTTAATTAAATAATTTAAGCACTTATATGTTTGTTCCTGTAGGCTCAGAAATCCTTATTATACCGATCAAAGCCAACTTTATGTATACTGGCAACTTTTATTGTTTGTTAGCCATCAACTATAACTGGCACGTCTCCAAACGTACGTCTATCGGCACTATGCCTCAACTTTAAATTCACTGGTCAACCACGTCATTTCACTTCATATTAAATGAGTGAACTTGATATTATTATCAATACTCGGACTTCTTATTTATAAGTATCCACATTTCATGGCCAACAGTTCCGTTCATTTTATCTGCAGTTATACACTAATATCCACTCTCGCCTGTTTCGTTTCACAGTTTAGGTCTACAACATGTTAGGTCCTTCCGTTTCACATAGTCTGCATAGGTAGCATTTCCTCAATGGCGAAGACAATGAGGGTTATTCACATTGGGCGGTGCCCCGTCTGATGGCCAACTCTAACTGGGTGTTCACTAACTCCATCAACTGTCACATGTTAATGACGAATGTTTTTATTAATTTGCTCGCCATCACTCCTCAAGTCATCATGCCATAAGTTAAACCCGGTCCATGTACCAGGGCCATCTAAGAATTTAAAACAGAACCATCCAGAATGTATAAGAACATGACCTCGATTTGTCATTTATCTATCATTAGCAAAGTTACACACCAGCTTATCAAATAACTTTAAGTTTAAATGTATCTGCTTTTGGTCATTCAAACTTCCTTAATTTCCTTTCAAAGTTAAATCAATTCACCAGATATTCTTCATAAAGAAAAGTTAAAAGTTAACTTACAGTTTGCTGTGTGCATCGCTCCTCTTCTCCGTGCCTCTGCAGCGCCTTGCTTCAACAGATATAGAAACATCTGTGCTGTTCACACGGGCGTCGGCACAGGAAAAAATGCACTCTCTCTCTCTCTCCGCAACTTGCTCTGCTCACCCACAAGTTCAAACTGGTACTAACTCACACACAACTCTACACCCACCTTAAAACTTAAGACCAGCATTGTTACCTGCTCAAGCATGCTAGTGACATACAAATCACATTCCTGAGAGACTACGCCCACAGAAAAAAAACAATAATTTCCTAGCAATGCCTTTGTACTTATATAGCAAGTGCTGCTGCTGCACAGTAGCACTTGTTCACCTGCCAAAACTATTTACAACACAATAGCTGCTGCACAAGTAGCACTTGCTCACTTGCCAAAACTATTCACAACAGCTGCTGCCCAGTAGCAAATTATAGCCCTTCACTTTGTGGACAAAGAAATACATTTAAAATCACCTTCAAGCTGGGATATAGGGATCTAACTGTGACAAAGCCGTGACCCCTTTTTTATCCCTTATGGTATTGGAGAGTTTTGGGAAAATTCAGAGGCCCATACCTTAAAATCAAGATGAGATACCCTATAATAATTTATCTTTGGATAATTGTTGCCCAAAATTATCATAATTCCCTGTCAAGATTGGTTTTAAGACTGATTTTATTTTCGTGTAATGGATCCTCAAAGCCTGCAAATCTACTGACATGAAGAACTAACTGGTGATTTTGAACCCCCCTCCCCCCTCCCCCACCCCCCCC
This sequence comes from Marthasterias glacialis, assembly GCA_911728455.2. Taxonomy (NCBI): domain Eukaryota; kingdom Metazoa; phylum Echinodermata; class Asteroidea; order Forcipulatida; family Asteriidae; genus Marthasterias; species Marthasterias glacialis. The sequence goes on from OU452219.1 coordinate 35,606,400, forward strand.
CCCCCCCCGCGCCCCCATAAAATGTCAGTTTGCTTATTATAAGATAAATGGCTAGTGTCTAGGTACATTTGAGCATGTTGAGTTCCCCAACCAAAGAAAGACCAATCACAGCTTCATTGGATGTTTGGAAGGGTAGATATAGGCCTATAAGTCCAGTATTGACAGCGATGTTACTGATCAAACCTGGATAATAAAATGTCAGAAAATTTGTTTTGATATAAATGTGGTGGAATTCTAAAGCTAAAACTTACCCATGCCAAAAAATAGCCTACAGCTTCAGACAATCGTAACATTGGGGTTTTTGGAGATAAATGTAGCTACAATAGAGTTTGACATCAAAGATGCTACTGGGTGTTTTTACCCCGAGGCCCCTGATTTTGCTCTGGGTAAAAACGCCCACTAACAAAAAAATTACTAGGAAAAAATTATAATTAATTCTACAATTTTGATATTTGATTATTGTGAAAGTAACCTTTCCTAATATATATCAACCAAACATTATAAAAAATAACACACTTTTTTTCCTTTAATAAATCATTTGAAGTTGACACAGCCAAAACCTGTGACGATCAGTTTTTTAAACTTTCTTTTCAATTTTTTTTTTCAACAGCACCTCTGTACCCATAAAACATGGCGATGAATAAAATTGTTTGTGTTATTTGTTTTTACATATATTGTACTTGTTAGATATATATCTCATTTGATTACTCATCTTGTCATTTTTTACTAGCAGTGGAAACAAGTCAAGTGGGCGTTTTTACCCCATGGGCGTTTTTACCCCAGTTTACCCTACATGTACATCTACGTACATTTACTTAAATATACTGATTAGTATTGTTTACAAACATTGAGCAAAATGCAGTGACCTAGATCTGTGTTGAAAAGTGGAGGGGATGTTTCTAAAATTTCAATACCATTATCATATTTGTTTAACTGACAAGGGATCTATTGGTAAAGATTATTTTCATTTTCTTAATTGCACAAAGCACGAATCAGTGTTACAGGGTTGGGTTCAGGCCCCAGTGAAGGGCCCGGGAACTTAAGAGTAAGGGACAAGAAATGGATTTCCTTCATACTTTCATATTTGATGGACCTCTGCCTCAACTAATAAATATGGAAAACAAATTTGAAAAATATCTGCATTGCCATGGTAACAGCCAAATTAAGATTGTAGGCTTTTTAAGCCATTTTTTTTATTTTTGAAAAGACAAATTGCCTATTTTCAAGGGCACATTACCATTAAACAAAATATAGGGGAATGAAATTCCCTAAAAGTTATTGGTAGATGGGACCTTTGAGGCTGCATTCAATGTATACAAATATTCAACGGGTAATTGGATGGGTTATACCATTCATTTGAAATAGGGGTGTTTTTAGACTTTTTCAAAGAAGTTCTACCAAAATTTACCATTTTTTGACAGCTCATAACCCATATGGTAGTGCTCCAATTTTAACATCGACCACAAATTATTGAGATACATGTAAGACATTGGTCTTGTGAAAAATTAAAAAATTGGCTGGGGGGAAAATACTTTATCGATGCCTTTAGTGTTGCCAGACATTTTTGATTTTTTTTTCGAAATTCAATTCAAGGCTAGCCTGAAGTTTAATGGTAAGAAAAGGAAAATAAAAAATTTGTAAGTAATATTTATTGTTAAGAATGTCAATTTACGTTAAAATAGATCAAATTTAATGGTCAGAGTTACAATAAACATGTGGGATATTGCCATAACTTGGGTTAAGCCACTCGGGACCTTGCTTTGGGGGGACTTACAGGGAGGGGGAGGCACTTCAGAGCCGACCCCACTGTATTTTTCAAAGTTCTAGACCGTTTTTTTTTAAACTTGCCACAATTTGTTTTTTTGAAATTTTTACGAGAAAAAGACAAAGGAAGCACTAAGAAACGTAAAAAATGTTTGACCCAAGATCTAATAAACAGTTGCCATGGTAACAGCCACCCCTGACAACACATATTCTTTTACACTATGACCCTAGGTAAACATTGGAAAGGGTCAGAAATCGGATGCAGCATTAAAAGTTACGAGCAATATGGTAGGGGTGTATTGTGCCCCCCAGTCCTGTTTGGGATTAACACTATTTATTTATTTTATTTATCTTTTTTTTTTTGGGGGGGGGCAACGATGAGCCTCCAATATTTTCTCCATCACTTTTACTGACTTTATTTAGATCCCAAGGGTCTAGTTGTTACAACAGCAGTTTCTTGCAACGTTTTGTTGTTATTACTGTATGCCAATCATTTCAGTTGATCTCGGTAACCACGTTTTACGTCTACTCTTGGTGTTTTGGGATTAGTTTTTTTAAGCAAGATAAAAAAGAATGCCATTTTTTTGTTTAATGAGCTAACAATGTCTCATTTCGAAGCTGCAACACACAAGTAGTGTCTGGCATATACATACATGTAGAGTAGCTAAAAATTTCTGACATGGGCACACCTTTCTAATTTGTGGCAAATGTTGTTTGATCATGCTTATTTGGCTTTAATTATCAGATTCTCTAAACATCTTTCAGAGATTTGTGGTATGTAGGTCATGTGAAAGCAGTTCCAGCAAAGATCACTGTATGGCATACCCCCTGTTACTTGGCTGCTATCTATTGATATTATCTGCAGCTAAATAAAATGTAATACCATACTACCTAAGAGCTCCTTTTAATGTGCATTTTTCACACATTTAGAAAAGTTCAATATCCCCCTGTCATACCGAAACGTACCATTACGAACAAATCAGAAAAAAAACAATTAAAAAACTTTAAAACCACTGTTGCCAAGTGGTTGCCATGGTAACAACAAAAATGCTAAGATTCAATAGTTTGACGTAAAGTTAGCAAGTCTCAAGGTGATCAGCTGCAGATTTAAAAAGGTTGGAGGGGGTGGTACAAACATCAATTTTCTCCTGGCCCCCATCCACCTTGTTTGGGTCACGCCCCCATTCTGGCAACCCTCTTGTGGTTTATTGTAACTGACCATTACAGCTGCTCCAATTTTTTATGAAATTGTTATTCTTAATAATAAGTATTGATCACAAAGTTTTAAAATGTAGTTTTCACATCATAAAACTTGAGGTTAGCCTTGCATTGAATTTTGAAAAAAAATGAAAATGTCTGGCAACACTGCGAACACTTAAGTATTTTCCCAAAGCCAATTTTTTTATTTTTCACACAACCAATGTCTCATCTCAATAACATGTGGTCGACGTTGAAATCAGAGCACTACCATATGGGTTATGAGCTGTCAAAAAATGGTACATTTTGATACTTTGAAAAAGTACAAAACACCCCTATTTTAAATGAATGGCATAACCCATCCACATACCTGGTGATTATTTTATATATTGAATGCAGCCTCAAAGGCCCTATCTACCAATAACTTTTAAGAAAAATAATGTTTGATATTTTGTATAATGGTAACACGGCATTGAAAATAGGCAAATTTCACTTTTCCAAAACTGAAAAAAGGGCGAAACCACCCGGAAATGGTAATTTGGCTGTTTGCCATGGCAACAGATGTAATTTCTTAAAAAATTGTCCCATATTTGTTAGTTTGGGGCAAAGGTCCATCAAATAAGAAAGTATGAAGAAAATCTATTCTTGGCCGTGGCCACCCTATGTTTAATATTTACAGTCCCTTACTCTTAATTTTGTGGATTAAGATGCTCTTTGATGCATTCTCAGCCTTTTAGGGTTCTCTTTTCAAGGAAAGTTTGATTTTTAGTTGTCCGTTTGTTTCCACAACTCAAATGCATTTTTACGGCACAGTAGTCATTAAGACATGAAGTGTGCATCGTACATGGTATTTGAGACAAGTTGATCACTTTGTTCTAATTTTTGCTTGTTTAGTTACGTAAATTAGTCAAATACTAGGCATCCTTCACAGTACCACTTGGCAAAGCAGCGGTGTAGCCTGGATTTTTCACTGGGGGGGGGGCACAGGTGGTCAATGCTTTTTGTTGGGGGGTGGGTACCATCTTTTTAATAACTACATGTAGCTATATTTTTTTATGGGGGGGGCACTGGAAATTTTATTTTATTTATTTATTTATTTTTTTCTTGGGGGGGGGCAGGCCACCCTTGACTTTGCCACTGTGTCAAAGTCTGGGGGGTTGACCCTATGGGCCAATCCCAGGTGTATGCAGATTCTTTGGTTTAGGGGGGCAGAAGGGTAGATTTTTTAAAGATAAATTATTATTTTTTCTTCCTGCTTTGCCCAATTTTTTCCAACTGTTTTGCCTGAAATTTTCTTGGGGGGGGGGAGGGGGTGCAACTGCCCCCGCCTTGTACGCCTCTTGTTCCCTCCCACCCCAACCCATGATCCAGAAAGTTATCGGAAAACTTACCGGCATTATTCAGGAGCTTGAATGAGTTAAAGCTGATAATCTTGAGCTGAAGGATTGATCATGGGTTATACAGTTCCACAGTTTAATCCAAGACTGTTACATGTATGTACAAGAACCAAGAAATCTGTAATAGAAGAAGAAGCGACGAATATTAAGTTAACATGCAAATAAATGGGTAGTAGCCCACAATTTACATAAAAAGACTACTTTTGGCTTAAATGCAAACTTGTACAAAATACATCCGCACTTCTTAGTTCTCGTATTGTTGTCTTATTGTCAAAACGCATTCAAAGGTAGAGAACAGTTTCAGTTTTGAACCAGAAAATCATGTCAATCGTAACAAATTTAACAATCAAAGATGATTGTAAAAGCTTTTTTATGGGCAGACATTGGAATGTAAGGGGCCCAAGTATTTTTGGTGGGATTCAGCAAAAAAGGATGATACTGTTTTCAGGTTTTGGGGATTGATAAACATCAACTAACAATATGAAAAGTGAACTGAGGGGTGGTTGGTTGTAATGGACACAGATGATGTAGAAAAGAGGGGAGCATAAAGGGGCGGATCTGAAAAGAGAACAGTGGGGTGTTTGGTTGGAATGAATACAGATGATGTAGAAAAGAAGGAAACATGAAGTGGCGGATCTGAAAGTGAACAGTGGGGTGTTTGGTTGGAATGGAAACAGAATGATGTAGAAAAAAGGGGAGCATGAAGGGTGTGGAAGGGTGTTTGGTTGGAATGAATACAGATGATGTATATGTAGAAAAGGGAGGAGCATAAAGTGGGCGGATCTAAAAAGTGAACAGTAGGGTGTTTGGTTGGAATGAATACAGATGATATAGAAAAGAAGGAATCATGAAGTGGGCATATCTAAAAAGTGAACAGTGGGGTGTGTCACATTCAGTTTAATTTTCTCTTTTAATTTCACTTACCTTGTACAGAATGATCCAGTCCTTAGTTAAACCTACCTTTTGAACTTAGTAGAATAACCTTATTTGCATAATCCCAACTAGTTTTAGACTCCCAAGTAGATTCGATCAGGCCATGGACTTTAATGTGCTTCTTGGTGTGTAGTGACTTTTGTTAAAACCCTTTCTTTTGTTGTTAACCTGCTTTCTGGCTTTGGTCTTATACTGCATGGAGTTTCTTTGTGGTAGGTTTTACAGGGGTTAGCCTAGAAGTAGTGAAGTATGAAATAACAATAAAATTGCAGAAAGAAAAAAAAAACTCAGCTGCACAACCCAGTTTGTATAATTGTCATTTATTTGTAGAGTAGTTAGAAGAAGTTAGAATTAGTTAGATTACATAAGATGGGTGCGGTTTTCTGAGAGTAAAAATCATTGAGGGAAGTTGTGTTAACTGTTAAATCAGTGTGCTCTGAAAACCTGAGAGAGAGAGGTTGTGTGTTAATGTGCTAGCCACCTACACGATTGAACATTAGATTTGTGCATCAGTCAACATACACGGGTTGTCGAAGCCTTGCCCAGTGGAAACAGCCACTTGGGGCAAATCTTTAAGAATTTTTCCGGCACATTTGGCCGAGTCAACATATACATGTACTGTTTAAGGCAGCAGGACCCAACCAGCACAACTACAATCTGCAGCATTTAAGTTCCGTAAGTAAACTAGATATTCTTTTATTTTGTTAAGCAAAATTCATATTTCAAATTTGTGAATTGTGTTAAAGAAAGCTAGAAGAGAAAGCTAGATGTTTATTATTCAACTGAAAAAATTATGGAATTGTATTTTCAACCAACAACGAAGAAAACCTTTGGTGGATTGAAAGTTAAAATTTTGTAGTTTGTTCTTCTTTTAGAAAACAAACTGATATTTTGCATTGTGAGTTATCTATATATAGTGTATCCATATTTTCGATGGTTTTGGGTTGGTTTTATTTGATATTAGATGGCCTTTGGAATTGGGAGCAGGCGTGAGGTACAGTGAGCCTATACTAGAGAGTGACCGAGGCTACTGAGCCACTAACCCCGACAGGGGAAAAGCCGAGAGAGGCAGCGATAGTGGATAGCGGTCAGACACAGGCCAGGCAGCTTGAACTCCCCCCAAAGCAACCCACCCACCCACCGAGATTGTAATGTCTTTATGCAAACATTTTGAAGAACATTTAACAACTTTTGAAGAACATTTAATGTGAGTTTAAGAAAAGCCACTGGGCTAAAACAGTACTGATTTCTCATATAAGGAGAGCTGGCTGGCAGCCAGTTGATGGCCACACAACATGTAATTTATTTTTGTGAGTTGTTGAGTGTGATAAAACCTTTAATTTAAATTTAGTGAGTTGAATACAGTTTATCCGATTGAGTGAGAACCAAGTTAGTATTTGAGACAAGCTAAAATTGAGTTACTTTTAGCACATTTATTATTGAGATTTCCTTTTGAGCTTTATTGCTTTTGTAAATATTTTGTTAATAATAATAAATTTTGTACAGTAAGTTCAAGAAAAGACAAAACAAAAGGATTCGTGCTTCGGAACTTATTTTCTGTCATGTTTTATATTGATTCTGGATCCGGTATTGACAGGGTGTTTGGTTGGAATGGAAACAGAATAATGTAGAAAAGAGGGGAGCGTAAAGTGGGCAGATCTAAAAAGTGACCAGTAGGGTCTTTGGTTGGAATGAATACAGATGATGTAGAAAAGAGGGGAGCATAAAGGGGCAGATCTGAAAAGTGAACAGTGGGGTGTGGTTGGAATGGATACCCCACACGCAATCCTCGCAGCATTTATACACATAAGGAAACGGTCGTTGAGTATCACATTCAAAATGGCGATTCCAACAGCAAATTTGATACATGTGTGATAGTGGGCAAAAATCATCGATTCGGAGGACCGAAAATGATCGTGAGAACAATTATAAATGCACTTTATTTCATTGTAAAAACTTGGAGAAGCCAGTAGGCGATTTTCAGGCAATTTTGTCGAGTCTTTGTTGTAATTTTGACAATTTTGTAACTGATTCATAAAAAATCCGCTTCGCAGCACTTTCCAAATATACCACGGACTGAGGCGCTAGTACGACCGATGATGTCAAAATCTCAAAAAAGGAGTACAGCGCCCCAGTTACTGGTTCTACAACGTCATCAGGTAAAAAAAGTGGGGGAAAACAACTCTTGTAATACCGTATTGTTTTTTCGCATCATAGACTTGTATTTGTAAGCTTTATACCCAGGACTCTAGGCTGCATGTATTTGACAAACTTTACACTTTACTGATACTTCTAGTTCTAAAATAGTACATGCTACTGCTGTGCTAGTGACAGACTAGCCCCATAAATGGGGCCGATTCACTTCGTATCCTTCGTGAAGTGGAAAGACACGACACTGCGCAATTTATCTGCACATCCAGCCATGAACGCCTGCACTGTTACATCCTACTTGGCTCGTTGAGGAGTTTATGCAATGGCCCAACACTAGAACCACAACCAGAACCGAACCCCAAAGAAATTATCTGTCTATCGGGCTAGCTGAATAAAACTACAAAACACACCTTTAAAAAAACGGAGCGAAACTTCCACCACTAAGTAATAAACAGCTGATGAATTATTTACGGATGGTCTTGATGGAGATTTGTCAGAAGAAGTCCAGAAAAGTCACATTTTTATCAACCAACCACAACGTACCATACTACTGTGACAAAACTGTTGAGGGCGCATTTTTTTGAAATAAGTTCTTACCTTAGAAATACAACCCCCACACACTCACGGAAACTTTGAGAAAAATAATTATTTGTAAGGGCGCCCCCGCTTTTACGACTTCCCAAACTACGCATGTGTAGGCTATTCAAAGTGTGGCCGGCTGTCAAAAAAGAATAGAATTACATTAGACAAGAAACAATTGTCGTCTGCTCACGTGTATCTTCAAACCAAAATATTTTCACCCGAGAACCTCTGTAAGTACGCATTTTTTGTCCAGTTTGTAAATTATAGCGTCTAGAATTAGTTGAGCGGCATGTTGGCCTGATTTGTGTGTTTAGAAGAAATCAAATTGAACTAATTGGCAACCGACAAAATGGCCGGGGGGGGGGGGGGTGTTCTTTTCTGGCTCACTCCCCAATGGGTGCACGATTTCCCAAGGTATATGTTGAGTAGGACTCACATAGAGTTATATATAAGGACTAGAGGGAGCACTCGCGGTGTCATCGACGCAGGGAACTCCGATGACCCACGCACTAGTCTATTATGGGCAAAAAATCCCTTTGGTTGGGTCAATTGCATACGAATGAACACTTGGTAACTAAATGGTTGCTGTGTAAACTGATGAGTGACCAGTGTAAATAAATGGTCCTCACCATTTTCTCAATGGTAAAAAATGCTCCTTCTTGTCGGGCCGTGTCGCGTGATTTTGTACGACCTCTAGTTCTTATAATATAACTGTACAGTAGGACTACAAACTAGACACAACTGGTACTCTTCACGATTATTATGTTACCAGTCACTGCCAGTGCTTAGTCTGTTCCCAATACAGATAATGCGGAATGACCTGCGAATGACATGCATAGATGGATGGCATAGGTGGTTCAATGCCACACACTCGTATTAACATACATTTGCGGCTGGACAGCCGCGAATTCCTTGGACCAAACCAGTCACCGGGAGCGACAAAATTTACAAATATTGCTAGACTTGTCGATTGACAAACTATTTTATTCTTATTATTAAGATGTTATCTTTTCTGTTTACAATTGCAGGTCATTATGAGACATTGTGGACTAAAGTAAGTCACGATAACTGACAATATAATGGTTTGTTTGATCCTTAAAAATTTGAAGAACTCCCAACCCACATTTTTAAAATCTCAATTCTTTTTAAAAGGAAGAGTGTCTCTTTAAAACAAAATGTAGGTCTACCTCACATAGTTCATAAATATTTCATTTATATTATCTAATCCTCAAGACAACATCATACACGTCTAAATATTCCGTTGCAGCTAGTTGGGCCCATAATGAATGAATAATTAGAACACTTTATCTGGCATGTCTTTTGCACTTTTGAATGGAATTTTTAATACAAAATGATGATGGGTATCCTTTTAAAACAAAATGTACCTCACGTAATGAGATAATATTTAAGTCATTTATCAATCCTAGTAACACATCTAAATACTCTATTGCAGCTAATTGGGCCCAATTAGAACACTTTATATGGCATGACTTTTGTAAATTTTGAATGATATTTTTAATATAAATTGGCGAAAACAAAATGTACCTTGCATAATTTGTTAATATTTGATTTGTATTATCTAATCCTATAGATAAAATCACATAATATATCACATAAACATTCTGTTGCAGCTATTTGGGCCAACTTATAGACCGATTACACAACCAATGCTTACATGTGGTCACGTGACCTTTTGTGGGTACTATACGTCATCTCAGCTGATGGCAAAAGACGTGCAAATACATACTGTGACCGACTGACAGAGTCATACCAAAAGTCGGCTTTTGGTAATAATAACACAAATACTGAGCCATTTTATTTAAGTTGTGTTGTGATATTGATTTTAATCACATTACTGTTTCATAAACTACCAGTTCTCTACTACAAAAGAGGATTATTTTGAGTTATACACAACCGGCATCGGACGAAACAATTGAGCATTTATACACTAGCCTTGCGTAATTTAAAATAGGCAAAGGAATCACACAGTTTTAGAAAGACATTTTCTATGGATGATTCAGCTTCAAAACTTTGAAATTCTTGTGTTGAAAAGTGTGTGATTGTGGTCGTCTTGCCTTTCCGTTGTGCACTAGTACACATCGTGCACATTTACACGATACTTGTACAAGACTTGCTGGAACTGTCCTTACTGGCTTTATTCAGCCACTTGAAGGTCTCTGGTACAAACTCTGGAATATTTTTCACAGATTTCGAGAAAGAAAAGCCTTGATCGCTGTGCGGTACTTTTCTATGGAGGACGTAATGTTTGTTTACACTTAATACCCACTACAGGTCACGTGACGTGGGTTGCACAATCAGTCTATTAGCAGGCCTTGAACTTCACTCTTGAAGGGGCACAGCATTTTCCCTCTGGTAAGGGGTACTTTTATGAGGAAACTGTAAATTTGTTTTGGAATTTTGCAAAGGGCACCATAGCAAAAGCACAGGGCACCACGGCAATTGCTTTGGGTTCCGTGGGTTAATTCAAGACCTGAATTAGTGCCTAATTAAAACACTTTGTATGATGTAATTTTCGTCACGTCAATTGTAAATGAACATTTTTACTACTCTGTGTCAAAGAGCATCGCTTTAAAACAAATTGTACCTCACATAATTAATTAATATCTCATTTCTATCTTCTGATCCTAAAGATGACATCATAACCTGTTTATATGCAGTTGCAGCTAGTTTGGCCCCCTAATTAGTGCCTAATAATTAGATCACTTTATATGGTGTGATTTTTCGTCACTTGTAAATGAACGTTTTTACTATCAAAGTGTCAAAGAGCGTAGCTTAAAATCAAAACATACCTCACAAAATTAATTGATGTTAACATGTGGAATTCAGTTTTTTTTTACTGCGATACATGTTTTAGAATAAACCATTTTTGAAATGAATTTAATTGATTTCTTCCCCTATCCTTTTAGTAGCATTTTTCCACTATACATGCTTTACAATGAGTAGGACTCTTCCTCTATGCCTTAGCATTGAGTAGGATTCTTACTCTATGCTTTAGCATTGAGTAGGATTCTTCCCCTATGCTTTAGCCAGATCATTGATGAAGAGTCTTACTCAATGCTAAAGCATAAAAGAAGAATCTTACTCAATGCTGAAGTACAGAGGAAGAATCCTTCTCAATGCTAAAGCATAGAGGAAGAATCCTTCTCAATGCTAAAGCATAGAGGAAGAATCCTACTCAATGTAAAGCGTAGTAGAAAAATCCTGCTCAACACATAGGGGAAGACATCAATTCAATTCAAAAATGGTTTATTTAAAAACATGTATCGCAGTAAAAAAAAACCTGAATTCCACATGTTAACATCAATTTTGTGAGGTATATTTTGTTTTTAAGCGACGCTCTTTGACACTTTGATAGTAAAACTGTTCATTTACAAGTGACGAAAAATCACACCATATAAAGTGATCTAATTAGGCACTAATGGGGGGGCCAAACTAGCTGCAATCACATATAAACGGGTTATGATGTCATCTTTAGGATCAGAAGATAAAAACGAGATATTCATTAATTATGTGAGGTACAATTTGTTTTAAAGCGATGCTCTTTGACACAGATAAGTAAAAACGTTCACTTACAACTGACGTGACGAAAAATTACACCATAGTGTTTAATTAAGGACTAATTGGTTGGCCCAAAGAGCTGCAACAGAATATTATGTGATGTAATATGTGATGTTGTCTTTAGGATTAAATAATGCAAATCAAATATTAATAAATTATGCCAGGTACATTTTGTTTTAAAGGGATGCCCTTCGTCAGTTTGTATAAAAAATTCCTTTCAAAATTTACGAAAGTCATGCATCAAAAGTATTCTAATTAGGCACTAATTAATGGGCCCAATTAGCTGCAACAAAATATTAAGAGGTATTATGATGTCGTCATAAGGATTAGACAATAAAAATTGAACATTGATTATTGGGAGACTTTTGAAACGTTAGCGGGCACCCCAGTAAGCGGTCCCTTTGTATAGAGAGGTTTCACGTGACATCACTTGAGACCTTATTCAAATTCTGTGTACACAGACAATTGCTGGAAATCATTAATCAGACGACGTGCTAGCGATTGAGTTTGTACATGGCTGTACCTAACATGGCTGCGAAATGAACTTTTCCCACCGTCACGTAACCTCTCTATTGTTGTCATACCAGAAAAGGACCGCTTACTAGGGCACCCGCAAACATCGCAAAAGTCTCCCGTCATGTGAGGTACATTTTGTTTTAAGAGGGACGAAAGTTCTAATTAGACACTATAATAAGTGGGTCCAATTACATGTAGCTGCAATGAAATATTTAGATTTCTTGATGTTATCTTTAGGATTAAATAATGACTTAAGTATCAATATATTACGTGAGGTACATTTTGTTTTAAAAGGATGCCCATCGTAAATTTGTATTAAAGGCCCGCCAGATAAAGTGTTCTAATTAGGCATTAATTAATGGGCCCAATTAGCATTAGGTGCAAAGGAATATTTAGACGTGTATGATGTCATCTTGAGGATTAGATAATATAAATAAAATATTTATGAATTATGTGAGGTAGGCCCACATTTTGTTTTAAAGAGATGCTCTTCCTTTTAAAAAGAATCAAGGTTTTGAAAAAGTGTGTTGGGAGTTCTTCAAATTTTTAGGAACAAATAAACCATTATATAGTCAGTTATCGTGACTTACTTTAGTCCACAATGTCTCATAATGACCTGCATATTTAACAAAACAGATATCATCTTAATAGTACGAGTGTGAATACGAGTGTGTGGTAACTAACCACCTTTGCCAGTCATCTATGCATGTCATTCGCAGGTCATTCCGCATTGTCTGTATGGGGAACAGCCTAAGCACTGGTAACATAATCGTGCAGAGTACCAGCTGTGTAGTTTGTAGTCCTACTAAACATCTTAGGAAATTTGTCCGTATATCTTGCACCAATTGTGGGGTGACATTAAGCGAACCAGACTAGTCAGGATTTACTGCTTATTTTTAGACCAAAAGTCCCAAGTTTTTGTGCTAATGGGATAACTGGGGGGGGCACTAGAAATTTATGGGGTCAAACTCCCTCCTTCCCCCTTCCCCCTGCCCCCCCCCCCCCCCGATAAAATTCCCATAACAAAAGTTAATTAAATAATAAACAAGTAGACAAAAGGCCTAGCCTGATGAAGTGTGGGGGTTGTTTGCCTTCATAGTAGTAGGGATAAAGAAAAACAAATACACAAATGTAACTTCTCCCTCCCCCAACTAAGTGTGAGAAAGAGCTATACTGAAACCGACCATCGCCATTTCACTCATGAGACCAAAAGCATTTAAGACTCTATTTGTTGTCACATTGAATTTATATTCATTTTGTCTAGATGTTTATTTGATTTGTTTTGTTTTAAAAGCTACACAAGTCGGCGTCAGTATGAAGGATCACAATAAAGCGAATGGACTGGATTCGGGAAAGCGAGTGCTGCGGACACGTAAAGGCGCCATTTCAACAGTAGAGTGCCATACTCCTATAGAAACCATTCAGGAGGTTTCAGGAAAACAGGTGAAAAAAAGTTAAATTGACATAAATGAGTGGCTATATTATGTACATTACACAGAGGGCGCTGTTCAGACTTATATTTGTGTTGGTCTTCTATAAATTTGTTTTTGATCCTTCATATAATTACGTGTCAGCCATTATAGCGTTGGTCTATTATAAAATTGTTTTGGGTCATTTAGGCCTATTACTTTTGACCCTTTTGATATTTGCCTGTGATCCTTATTATAGGCCTATTTGTCTGTGATAACCAAGGAATGATTTCACAAAGCGATAGGTCTAGTCTTATCTCGAGTGATAGGATTGGTAACTAGTCCTAACTTATAGAAGTAGTCATAAGTTAGAAATAGTTTTGTGAAATCAACCCCTGGTCTGTGATCCTTTACATGTATATTGGTTTTGCTCTTAATTGCCCTTAAATACATTATTTTGCTCTTAACCCTAACCCCCTAAGTATATTTATTAGTATCAGTCCTCATCCCATCAAATCCTAACACCATGGAAAAACACTGCTAGTACACAGTACACAACCCATCAAATCCCAACAGAACACTTTCTGCATTAGTACCCATCCCATCAAATCCCAACACTGTTACTCCAGGCCTGCAAAAACTACATACATTGTAAACTGACCAGCAGGGAAAACAAACAACACAGGACTTCACCTCACCCACTCCATCAAATCCCAACACTGTTACCCAAGCCTGCAGACCTCATCCCATCACATCCCAACACCATACCAGAGATGCACAGTACACATCCCATCAAATCCCAACAAAACTTGCTGTTGGAGTTTGATGGGATGGGGGTCGTTAGGGTTTTAAATATATGGTTTTGCAGTTATACATGTAGGTCTATAGACCTATTTATAACACACGTCTCCCTGGTTCTTTATCCTGATTGGCTGAAACACGGTCATGTGGGGTGAACTAATATAGCCTAATGCATGAAATCTGCACCACACGCACCGCACGTGCTTCATTTGGGGGAAATAGTTCGCAAAGCGGGAAATAGTTTCAAAACCCCTAAAACTATTGACTGGTAAAGAGCGCCCTCAAGAGAACAACGACGTCTGCGGATCGAGAAGAATCTCCAGCCAAAAAACCGCGATTTACTCTTCTAATCGACATTTTGGACTGAGGTGTGTTATAAAACACATATGGACTGGCATTATTCGGGCAATAGTGCACGTCTATGCACCCCTCGGGCCTGTGAGTGACCAGGAGAGGGTCCTATTTCGGGAAAAAGGACCCTCTCTTGGTCACTCACAGGCCCTCGGGTTGCATAGACGTGCACTATTTCCCTCATTGCCAGTCCATATGTGTATATTAATACATTTGTAATAGTTCATTTAGTCATATACGGCCCCTCATAGACTAGTACTTCTTGTAAGCCATACAGAACTTGGTTCTAGTACTCCTAGGACTATGAGGTTGCAAGGTTTTAATCTGCTTCACTCACATCATAGGTCTTTCCTTAGTTATCGCCATGATTCTATTCTTCTCGTTAACAGGCATGCACCTTTTCAGCTGATCAGCTGATTTCCTTATTTTTTTGTCTTAGCTGTGCCATTGAAGGTTTGAAAATGAAGTTAACAAAGTCTTGCTGTGCCTGGAGCTGTACTCTTTTTTTAAACAAGCTGCTGTTGCATGAATGTAAATATGCATCAAAGCTGTCATTTTGAAATAATGCTCTAAACCATGTAAACAGTGTTGTGGCTACTCGGTGGGCGCCGCCAAGCAGGCCTGCCTGCCCGAAACTCAAAATTTCCGCCTAGCACTCTGAGCACAAACACACTGGCTGCCCTCTGGGCACAGATGTTCCCAACAATAAATCAAAACAAGTTGTCACCAGAGAAAGAACACAGTCAAAAGACCGTTCAACAAATTGCACGTTGATGGCCCCATAACTTGAACTGTTTTGGGACCTGGGCGTCGTGCCCTCCTGTTTTTATATACACGCTCAAGCGTCAGCTTCAGCAATGTTGATGGCCCCGTAACATGTGTAAATTTAACAGCTAATGGGACAGTAGGATTTTCCTAAAACCTTCTTTTGTAAAACTTGAAAACCAGTGGCATAACTAGGCATTTTCATTTGGAGGGGGAGTGGGCTAGCTGGGGGCAAAGGCATAATTGTTATCATCGAACTATTCAATTCATGCATTTTTGCAATCCCATTTGGTGGGGGAGAGGGGGGAGCAAGGGTGGGCAAGGGTTTTAAATGGCCCATTAAGACTAGTCACAACTCTTTTATTCCCTTTTTAATGTAAGACAAGAGGTCGGTGCCTGATTTTGAATAGATTTTATTTTGTTGAATGTTCATTTTGGACACAGTCACTGGTACTGCTGCAATGGTGTCAGCTATGCACGGCAACTTTTTCCAGCTGGTGACAATGTTGGCAATATGACAATGATGGAGAAGGATGTTGGGAAGGTTTGTGTAACATATGCACTTAACAAACTATTCATTCAGAAAATGGAATGCCGCTCTGGAAGTTTTAAATTTACCCCTGACAAAAATTTAAAAATTTGTCTTCTGTAGGTTCTCTGGACTAAATGGCTCCATGAAGCCAAAGCCAACCATTGTGAATTCAACAAGCAATGTGATTGGCTCATTGTTTCTGCATCAAAGGACAAAACCAACAGGGTCTGGGATGTGAGAATGATTACAGATCGTAAAAGCGCCCTCTATGAACTACCTCATTTGAAACTGATTAACTCGGGTGAGTGAATAGTCTGGTTGCTTGGATATCTGTTAGTGGTGTATAAAGTGATTAAGTCAAGTCACTGCACACACAGTTTGCCAAGTCAAGTCACTGCACACATATGTACACAGTTTGCCTAGTGGATTCTTCTGTGCCTTTCACCTTTGTGGACCCTGGTTTTAGTCCCTCCGTGGGCCTGGGCCTCGCATGTGAATTTGGTTTTCAGTCTCTACCTGATTGAGTGGGTTTTGCCCAGTTGAGGTTTTCTTCCCACATATAAAACTGACATATCTTCAACAGCTTCTGTTCGTAGGTATCTTGGGTCTATGGGTTACAGTGCAAGGTGGTTTTATTATCAGAAATACATGACAACTGAACTTTTCAATAATGAAGTGATTCTGAGTAGGCGAAATAATTTTGAGTAAGTGAAATGATCGTAAGTAAAGCGATGACTTAGCATAAGCAAAATGTTTCTGAGTAAGTGAAATGATTCTGAATAACCAAATGCTTGCAAGAGTAAGCAAAATGATTCCGAATAAGCGAAATTGTTATGAGTAAAGCGAAATGACTTAGAGTAACCAAAATGATTTTTAGTACGCAAAATGAAGTGGAATAATCATCATCATCATCATCAATGCGTTTAACATCTCTTGTTCCCCGTAGTCGAGAGTTGGGCGCATTCGTGGTCATGTCTGCATGGTCTGATTGCATTTCTACTTGCTTCCCGGTCGTGGATAAGATTCAAGTTGATGCCCTTCAGATTGTCTGGGATGTTGTCCATCCTGCGCTTTCTTGGGTGACCACGTGGATGGACGCCCTCTACCTGTAGATCTATTACCTTCTTTGGCCATTTTGCATCACTCATGCGCTGGATGTGCCCATACCAGTGCAGTCTACCCCAACTGACAACATCCGCGATGTTGAGGATACCTAGGCGTGCTCTTAGTTCATCCAGGGGCACTCTGTCAGAGATCTTGGCTGAGCAAATCCAACGTACCATTACCTTAGTCGGAACAGCTAATAATCAGAACGAAATCAATAGCTGTTCCGACTGCTAAGTCGGAACAGCTAATAAAAGGTCATTGTTGCTTATTGGTGTATCCAACAATCATGTCTTGTATGGTCAGTCTCCCTTTGCTATGCTTTTTTACAAGGACTTTTGATTTGTTCAAAGTTTTTTTGAATTGTTTTGTTATTGATTTTTTACAGCACATTTCAGTCCAGATGGGACATAGTTATTAACAACAGATCAGCACAGAGAATTGAGGATCTTAGCAGGACCCCTATGGGACAGAATGGAACAGTCAATATCTCATCCACATCACTTTTTCCAACATTTGACACCCATAAAGGTAATGATAATGTGAGTTTTTACATTACATGAAACAAAAGAACCAACGATTCTTTACAAACTTTGGAAGTAACAAAGGAGGCACACATCTCAAAACTTATTCGCATGTTACAACTTTTTTAAAGAGGGGCTCTAAGGTCAAATTCAGATTTGTGATGCACTCTTTTTTCAAGAGAAAGAGTCCTTACAATTAAAGGGGCTGTGTCATCATGATTGCAGCAGGCCTGTGGGTGTACATGGAAAGATGAACTCTCACCCAGGTACTGCACACACCTGTGCTTGCGGTCAAATCACAAAGGGAGGGTGCCGTCTTTGTTAAACTGTAATGTGACCGCCGGCGCGCACGCATGTAGTAACTGGGTTGTTCCATTTACTGCTGTAATCATGATGACACAGCCACTTTAAGTCTCTAACCTCGTGTCAAATTTCCTTGTTTTTGATACCCTTCTAAAGCAAAAATTTTAATCGTGAACATACATTCAATGATGTCACATTACAAAAATATTAGTCTGTACATTTTTTTGTACAGGGAATTTTTAGTTTAGTTCTTTCCTGAATTTCCATGATATTCAATCAAAATGGTGTTGATTTTTGCCTTTTGACTGAAAAAATTTGGAATTTACAGATTCACTTGAGATAAGGCAAGAGGTCAATTGTCAAGGTCACAGTGCTCAGGAATAGGAACATGGTTTGTGGATATTTACAAGGGCTGAGGGGTTTCAACAGTATCGCTGTTATGTTTTTTAATGGAGCAACCACCTAATTTGATGATTTTCCACAAAGTTGATAGTACTGTGTGTACTTCAATGCATGTAAAAAAAATTAATCATTGATAATCATTTTAATGATGAATATGTATTTATAAATATTATTTTAGGCTGCCTGGCATCCGATTCATAATCTTGTGGTTGTTGGTCGATACCCTGATGAAAAATTCCCCAGTTGCCAGGACGGAGAAAAAAGAACCATCGACATCATTGATGGCAGTTCAGGTGAAATTGTCTGCCAGCTCTTAGACACAAATGTGTGGCTGGGGATAGTTTCAGTAAGTTTTTTTTCCATTATCTTTTGGAACTTCGTCTTTTAAATAAGGAGCGATCTATTTTTATTTTGCCCAAGGCACTTCTTTTGTAAAACCATAAATTCAATGGGCAACAGAGGCCAGGATGAAAATCGTAAGCCACCTGGAATTCCATTCACGAAAAGGACAAGGCTATTTGCATTTTGCAAAGAGCACTTTCCTTGGAATTCTTTAAGTCAAGGGGGATGTTTTAAAGGGGCAAAAAGGCAAAATAGGCCAGTATACATTTAGGTCACCTGGAATTTTCTTTCAAAATGGGACAAGGCCATTTTCATTTTGCAAAGGACACTTATTGGAATATTTTCTAACCTATGTCAAAAAGAACTAAGAGGCACGGAAGCTACGACCATGGGCAACATAGGCCTGTATACATTTAGACCACCTCGAATTTCATCTTCAAATGGGACAAGGCCGCTCTCATTTTGCAGGGGAACTCTTTGGTGGAAAATCTCCAAACCTATTTGAACAGTTTTATGGGGCATGTCAAGCCAAGAACAGATGATAGTCCATGCCCTTCTGTATAATTCCACCGGTCTGATATCATACTTTCAATTGAGACATTTATAATAAATTTAGTTTTTTTTTAATTGTCATGTTTTAAATCAAAATCTTAGTGGGCAGTTGGTATACAAATAATGGATTATTGTAAGTGCAATGGTGAAGAATTTTTGTGAGTTTTAAGATAATAAAATATGAAAATATTCTCCTCGTTGCACGAATGCAAAACCTATGTGCAATGGAGAAACTAGTTTCATTCATCGAAAGATGGAATGTTCTATTCAACTTGTTCCATTCAACGAATGAAAATATTCTCTACATTGCACAAATGTGCATTCGTGCAATGAAGAGAATATTTTCATAAAACATCCAAGTAGATCTTGTTGGGACTTTGTCATTTGTTTGGAGGACAAAACTACAGGGATTTAAAAACAAATGTACAAGATTGCATTCGGCATCTACTTCAAGGGCGATTTTGTACTGCTGTGTGTAACAAGAGGTGTGGTCTAGCGATACTCAAAAAGTCTAGCATACAGCTCTAGTATTAAAGGATGGGACAAAAATGCACGTTGAATAGTACCGAAATGCATGGTTTTCGACGTAGGCCATGTAACAATTTGATTAATGAATGCCGCATGACCTACAATCCTTCAATCAAAAGACAACGATCTACTTGGGTGTTATATGATACTGGATAATCTTTAAATGTTTACTCTCAAAATTTGTTTTTTGGTCCTCAGTTGAATGAGTTCAGTCCACTTGGAGATAGCTTGGCATCAGGGATGGGTACGTACTTTATTACTTCATAAACACCAATACCACCTAATTATGCAAGTTTCTTTAGCTAGTCTTTAGGTGAATAGACCGATCCATTAAGCCCCGCCTACCTTAGCAACTTCCTAGTAATGACATATGGCGTGACTTTCTTGCCACAATCGCAGCACGGCGATGGTTCGGTTGCGGCCCACATGTATCGGATACGCACACGTACATGGTTTTCATGAACGGTATGGATTTAGTTTCGTGTCCTTTTGAGCAGTGCCTTGAGTCCAAAGAACGATGCAGATAACAATGCTGTTAAACCACTTTTACACAACTTTACAGGGACCACTACTATGGGGTTTGCAACACTGAAATACAAATTATTAAAACAAAACTAAAAAAAAGTTATGTCAGTTGTTTGTGCAAATGTATGTCAGAAAAATGGCGGCGGTTTGTTTACTTTTTAAATGTAATTTTTAACATGTTGGACCTTTGTAGGACTTTCAGTGGCGTTGTGGAGGCTGTGATTGGTCAGTACGTTAGAAGACTGGGCTTAATGGATTGTCTATTCCCCATGAGACAAAAATCGCTGATGTATTTATCCTTTTGGTTTTAGCTGCTATCATAAAGCCAGTAGCCTGTGTGCTAAAGTGAACAACACCTCGTCTAGTAATCCCATACAATGCCTCTAGCACGAAGCTGCAGTTGAGTGTAAAATGTAGCAACAGAAACATAAAAAAAGACGTTCTCAGCTCATATTTAGCTGATTTCTTCGGTTCGTAAAGGAAACCAACATATTATTTAATTTGTCTGACAATTGATGAACTTGTAATAACTAATACCAACAAAAGGTTTAACAAATAATACACCAGGCAAAAGAATTTGAAGGTTGCAGGCAAGCTTCATTACACTAATTGGCTTATCACTGATATGGGTCTACTCCTGAGTGCCAGGGTTCTATTATGAAGATCACTAAAGGATAAAGTCTAACCCCAGCTGGCTTATAACCAAGTCCGGTTGGCCTCTAATGGGGAGAACTCGTAATGTACCACCGGATGTCCTGTTTACACGCAAATGTTTCCCCTGCCTGGAAACGAAAGCCATGTAAAGGGGCCATTATGTTATTTAGGACCACCAGAGCAAAGGTCACCTGGTCATTCAACTGCAGAGTGGGCACAGACCACAAACATATGTCGTCTTACGCTTTGTTTCACCCACATAAGGACAGAAAAAAGGTCTTGATTGTATTAGCTTTTTCTGGCCATTGAGAGATGTTTTTTGTGTAATCCCTGATTGTAGACATTTGTCCTTTTGTTCCAAGAAAAGGATTACGAGGCATTGAGATGCTCCCACCATTATATTTCGGTTGAATGGAGGCAAGTGAGAGTGAGCCGGGAATTCAGCCATGGTTCCGTGTTTAACTCCACTCCTCCACTAGGTAGCGGCCGTTGTTTTGCAATTCACGGTACGTGAGTTTGACAGCCAATAAAAAGAATCATTGTTCTTTTGACATTTTCAAGTCAGGGTTTCTTTGTGCCAGCGGTAATCTCAATAAAAAAATATTCCAGCAATTCCGCCAAAAGAATCCTGCTAGAAGTCAACACAGAATAACACACCCTATTAAAAATAATTTCACAGGAGCTAACATTCTCATATGGACAGACGCTGTAAAGCTTGAGCAGATTCGCTGTGAGAAACTGAAGAAGACTTATCCTGAAAATGGGCAGGACACTGGGAAGGACTTATCATCCCAAAGGAAGCAGCGGCAAAGACATCGAGATGATGATGATAATATCGGTGCCATCAAACAAAGACTTTTTGCCAAGAAATGAATAGTTAAAGGCTTACTCTCTCTAGCTTTCAGGGCATGGAGGTAAAACAGTGCTGGGAGACATTTTAGAATGAAATGGAAAGACTTTATGTGTCCGAACATCACCACAGAAACAAGCACAACGAAAACAAGCAGGTACAAATGCTTTGTGTTTGTTCTTAAAAATTTTTTCACCCATATCAATAATGCATCTTTCCAAAGTAAAGAAGCGTTTATTTTTATAATCTGTTAATGATGTTTGTGTCCAAATATATATATTTTTATACTGTTTAATCCAAAGCTATAACCAGTTCTTATTGTGTTTTTAAAAAGGTGAGTCATGTGCTTAGTTTTATTTCAACATGATTCTACATTGTTACCATGAAGGAAATGGGTCAATCCATGAAGGTGTTACACAATTTGTGACATTTATTAATATGATTATTTTTGTTAGAATAAACGGTTGATTCTAAATTATGATTTTCATTCATCACATTCATCACATTTGGGTTTTGGAAGTATTTCAGAAAGTGTCAAATCCATCCCACACCATTGTCCCTAACTTGTTGATAATATTCAAAAAAAAAATCATGGTAACAATGTAACAGGGGCACCAAGCTTGTAACACATGTTTTTCAGTATTATGGAAGTAATAAACAAATTTACAAAGTTCAACAAAAACTTGATGCCAAATCCATTAAAAAAATAACTTCTGAATGTGTATCAAACCCCACATGGCTGAAATATATGTCACAATGTAACAGGGACACAAAATGTCACACTTATGGTGTCCCCTTTACATCAGCGTAGGGACTATATCACATTTATTTTACACCACAGTAATCAAGTAAAACCTTTTTATGATTCATGTTTGGTGTTATTTATACTATGTAGAGCAAGATTTAGGAAGTAGACTAGTGAAGTGGTGAAAAAGCTTCAAAGGTGGTAACGATGTAACGGTGTCCCTAGTGTTCCACCTTCATGGAATGACCCAAATGATGTAAGTTCTAGTTCAGGCATGTCATGTAGTAAAAGTCGAACACATAATTGAAGATCGACCAATTAGGCTTGAATTGGTGGAACTTACGATTGAATACTAATCAATCAGGGTTTAGATATCAGAACACATGTTTGAAGTCTGACCAATCATGTTTGAGATATTAGAACACAAGATTAAAGTCTAACTAATCAGGTTTTTGATAGTAAAAGTTATGCTTGAAAACTTACCAATCAGGTTTGAGATAGTAAAACATGTGATTGAAGACCAACCAATCAGGCTTTAGATGGCAGAACACATGGTTAAAGACCAACCATTGAGGCTTTCGGTTTTATTGTGATGTATCGTTGGTTCTTGAGGAGCACATTAAACAATCTGTGAAAAATATATCATATGGTTGGGGGTGGTCTGGGTCGTATATTTAGTACTACAAAAGATTACATTTATTTTGCTTTTTCCTCTTCTACAATGCTCAAAGAATTTAACGACAAGAACATCGAGAGAGGGTTGTTAAGGGTTCAATCGCACTTCGTTTTTCCCGAGCTGTCCAGTACATCTTGATACCTTTGACTCTGAACTAACTGCATAAGTGGTGAGTTTTGCAACCATTCAAAGCTCAAATCAGATTTCGGAGACCACTGATGAGCTTTGATCTATGATGGTAGAAGCCAGACACCAAAAAGCCAAGTGCAAAGTGAAATGGTGGTATTAGAATGCACCGATTCCAGCCTCGTTCCAATGATTTTTACAATCCATACATCATCGGAAAGGTCTTCCTAGATATTTTATTATTTGTTATAAATTGATTGATTGATCAATTACTTATTTAATTTTGTTCATTTATCTGTTTGCTGCTAAGTTAATTGATTGTTTATTTAATTTATTTATTGATTAATTGCTAGTTTACGTTTTAATTTTTATTTAGTTTATAGATTTGTTTTATCAGATTCATTTAGACACCTTGTTTTCTCAGAGTATATTTTTATAACAATTTTACCGTTTTTTATCATTGTTGGTGTTCCATTCAAAGGTGGATAAATATACTTTCGAGCAACAGTGACTATCCACTTTTATTAATCCTGGCCATCTTAGAATGGATTGTCTTGTGTTCTGTATCCAAAATGTTTCTGACTCACTGTCTTTCTCAAATTGTTTTTGTCATATTTTTTTAATTCATTTTATATTCTGTTTATATTGTTTATCTTTCATAAAACTTATTTTAGAAATGCTTGTATGTTCCATGCTATTGTTTTGATTGTTTAATTATTAGCTGAATAAATAATAATAATTATAGAAGTACTGTCAAAGTCAAGAAAATAGAATTTGAAGACCCAAATTTTTGATTTCGGGTGTCACAATCGAAATTAAGGACAATGTGTTATGTGTTTACATGCTAAAAAGTGTACACGGTTTTTCACTATTTTCTCCTGACTCAGACGACGGATTGAACCCACGTTTTCACGGATTTTTTGTTTTATCTTTACATTTTTTTTGTATGTACATATTGAATCACACAAAGTAAGAACACTGCACTGTCAGCTGCCTGTTTGCACTGCCTGTTTTACCTTCAAGATTGATACACAGTTAAGAGCAATCTTGGCTCTTTGTGAAGTCGGCTCCTGGTTGCCTCACCTGTTGTGACGTGGCCTCTTGGCAGTGGCGTAAACAGCAGGAGGAGCATTAAGGTCGGGTTCCTTCATCAAGAGGGCATACGGTCGATTTTCAGTGGGCACTAAGTTTAAATCTAGCAAGTTTCTTCATCACGTTTCATTTACATTATGTCATTTATTGATTTCATAAGAAGGTTGTTAAGGTACATTGAGTAAAAACAATAAAGAAAAAAGAGACAGATCTACTTTTAGAAAAGGTAGCACCCCTAAAGGATTTAAAAAACAAGTTAAATCAATTACTATCAGGTTGACCACCTGATGCTACAATATGAGAAAAAAATGTTCAATGTAAAATAAAATATTTACAAGTATAAATGCACAAAAAGAACATTAACAAATATAAATGCTGTTCAAAAATTAAAGGAATGCTCAAGTTGCCAGTTGGGATTCTTTAAACATATATTTGCAGGGCAAGGAAGCAAAACAGTTTTGGTCAATGGATCTACCAGGCCATGGTCTAATACTAAAGGGGCTGTGTCGTCATGATTATAGTGGGCCTGTCAGCCTGTGGCTATGCCTGGAAAGATGAACTCTCACCAAGATACTGCACACGTGCCCACCTGCGATCAAATCACAAACGTGCCGTCTATGTCAAACCGGGGGGGTGACCGCGCGTAGTGACTGATGGGTTATTCCATTTATTGCTATAATCATGACTACAACAAAACGTTTTACAAAATCATCCCTTTTTTCTATTAATAGGTTTCAAGTTCTCTCAGGCACTGCAGTTTACAACCCCATGATGATACTAACTCACCCAAATCTTGCCAGTTATCTTTTATCACTAATCTCTTCAACTTGGTTGTGTTCCACAAAGGGGTACACAAAATTAATGAACCAAAGATTACTTTTTAAAAATGAAGTATGACAGGTTAATATGCAATGAAATTTTACCAAATTGTTTACTTGCATTCTTCCAAAAGAAAAACTTACCTTAAAAAGGTTTAAAATGCCTTTTTGCTTAGTATCCATCCAATGCCAATTTTGTCAAGATCCAAAAAAAAAAAATCTGCATTTTAGATATAGGTCCCTACGGGTCTGTACATTTTCGATTCTAACGGAGGCTAGGTCTGAGAATTGATTTTTTCCCCGCTTTCATTGAGGACTCTTGACCTTGGAGCCAATCTATTTTATGCCGTTATTTAATTGTTGTCTGTGCCCCACCCCTTCTCCATCTGGAATTACTAGGCTTTCAGTTTTTCCCGAGCATGAACAGGAAAAGCCTGCATTTCGCAAAGATCCTAACTTTGGCATTTTCGAATCTGCGGACTGGAATTACGAGGCTTTAAGGTTTTAGGTTTTTCCCGAGCCTGAACGGGGAAAGGGTGTGTTTTGCATAGATCCCTACTCTTGGTATTTCCGAAACGCCGCACTGGAATTACCTGGCATCTCGTTTTATACATGTTATGATAGAGTGTTGCTTGGTTTTTGTCTGGTGCCACCTAGAGTTCTATCTTGTCTGTAGTCGACCCTCGCCTGATCCAAGGATAGTATGTTAAACCAGTTCACTCTACCGAAGCAATCACCGAGGATTTAAACTGGTGAGTTCAAATGCTGTTTGGTTTTATTCTTCGGTTTTGTTTCAAGAACCAAGAAACAAGAAAACGTTTTAAACGGACGCTTATAGTTATTAATGAAAGAAAACGTTTTGAATGTACTTTTCTTTCCTATGTTATTGTTATAACACCGGCCTTGGCTATTGTTGACGTACACACAGAATGTCTATGTCTACTAGACAACCTCGGGGTGTGCTCTAAGGGCGGTCCCTGTTATCCTCCCTATTTATCCCGCAGCCAAAACCCGGCATTTTCGGGAAGCCCATGGCTAGGGATTTCTAACGATGTCAGATTCGTCAAGATCCCGCCAATATTGTGGGAAATTGAGACTTTGCTAAGTCTTGTTTTCACTCTTACAGCTTCGTACAAAAGAGCCTTAAGACAGGCGTTTGACGGGCATTCGGAGCAGCCCCGCTCCCTGGTCATTTCAAGGCGGAAAATGGCACTGGCTGGCCGGGAAAACCAGATTTTCGGATGCAGGACTATGGCAGCTAACTACAGGTACAAAAAAATTCTCTCTAGCCCCATTATTTCTGGAGTTATTGGCCGTGGCGCTGCTGACTTCTTTTTTCGTGTTTTTTTTTTGTTTTTTTGCGGGCTTCGGTCCAGCACACACACATACCGGCCTTGGCTATTGTTTACGTATACACAGCATGGCCGTATGGACTGGACATCCTTGGGGTGTCCTTATTCCGCGGTCCCTGGCATTCACCCTATTTATCCCACAGCCCCAAGCCCGGCATTTTCGGAAAGCCCATGGGCAAGCCTTTCCAACAGTGTCAGACTTGTTAGGATCCCGCCAATACTTTGGGAGATAGAGCCGTTGCTAAGTCTTGTTTTCACTCTGTTACAGCTTCGTGTACAAAAGTTCCATTAGACAGGCATTTGAAGCGCATTCGGAGCAGCCCCGCGCTCTGGTAGTTTCAAGGCGGAAGATGGCCCTGGCCGGCCGGGAAAACCAACTTTTCAGGTGCAGGACTATAGCAGCTACCTGCAGGTACAATAAATTTCTCTCTATCCCCATTATTTCTGGAGTTATTGGCCGTGGCGCTGCCTACTTCTTTTTTCGGTGTTTTCACTCTGTAACAGCTTCGTGCGTTTTTTTTTGTTTTTTTTGTTTTTTTTTTGCTGGCTTCAGTCCAGCACACACGTAGCGGCCTTGGCTGTTGTTGACGTACACAGAGCATGGCCGTTTTCACTGGACATCTTCGGGGTGTCCTCACTCCGCGGTCCCTGTCATCCTCCCTGTCTATCCCACAACCCCAAGACCTGCATTTTCGGAAAGCCCATGAGCAGGGCTTTCCAACAGTGTCAGACTTGTCAGTTGTCCGCCAATACTTTTGGAGATAGAGCCATTGCTAAGTCTTGTTTTCACTCTGTTACAGCTTCGTGTACAAAAGTTCCATTAGACAGGCGTTTGAAGCTTATTCGGAGCAGCCCCGCTCTCTGGTGGTTTCAAGGCGGAAGATGGCCCTGGCTGGCCGTGAAAACCGGATTTTCAGATGCAGGACTATGGCAACTATCTGCAGGTACAAAAAAAATTCTCTCTAGCCCCATTATTTCTGGAGTTATTGGCCTTGGCGCTGCCGACTTCTTTTTCGGCGTTTTTTTTTTTTTTTTTTTTTTTTTGCTGTCTTCAGTCCAGGACACACGTAGCGGCCTTGGCTATTGTTGACGTACACAGAGCATGGCCGTTTGCACTGGACATCTTCGGGGTGTCCTCACTCCGCGGTCCCTGGCATCCTCCCTGTCTATCCCACAACCCCAAGACCTGCATTTTCGGAAAGCCCATGAGCAGGGCTTTCCAACAGTGTCAGACTTGCCAGTTTTCCGCTAATACTGTGGGAGATAGAGCCGTTGCTAAGTTTTGTTTTCACTCTGTTACAGCTTCGTGTACAAAAGTTCCATTAGACAGGCGTTTGAAGCGCATTCGGAGCAGCCCCGCTCTCTGGTGGTTTCAAGGCGGAAGATGGCCCTGGCTGGCCGTGAAAACCGGATTTTCGGATGCAGGACTATGGCAACTATCTGCAGGTACATAAAAAATTCTCTCTAGCCCCATTATTTCTGGAGTTATTGGCCTTGGCGCTGCCGACTTCTTTTTGCGGCGTTTTTTTTTTTTTTTTTTTTTGCTGGCCTCAGTCAAGGACACACGTAGCGGCCTTGGCTATTGTTGACGTA
Organism: Marthasterias glacialis; assembly: GCA_911728455.2. Lineage (NCBI taxonomy): Eukaryota > Metazoa > Echinodermata > Asteroidea > Forcipulatida > Asteriidae > Marthasterias > Marthasterias glacialis. The sequence continues at coordinate 35,634,563 of OU452219.1, forward strand.
CACAGAGCATGGCCGTTTGCACTGGACATCTTCGGGGTGTCCTCATTCCGCGGTCCCTTGCATCATCCCTGTCTATCCCACAACCCAAAGACCTGCATTTTCGGAAAGCCCATGAGCAGGGCTTTCCAACAATGTCAGACTTGCCAGTTTTCCGCTAATACTGTGGGAGATAGAGCCGTTGCTAAGTTTTGTTTTCACTCTGTTACAGCTTCGTGTACAAAAAATCCATTAGACAGGCGTTTGAAGCGCATTCGGAGCAGCCCCGCTTTCTGGTGGTTTCAAGGCGGAAGATGGCCCTGGCTGGCCGTGAAAACCGGATTTTCGGATGCAGGACTATGGCAACTATCTGCAGGTACATAAAAAATTCTCTCTAGCCCCATTATTTCTGGAGTTATTGGCCTTGGCGCTACCGACTTCTTTTTTCGGCGTTTTTTTTTTTTTTTTTTTTTTTTTTTTGCTGGCTACAGTCCAGCACACACGTAGCGGCCTTGGCTATTGTTGACGTACACAGAGTATGGCCGTTTGCACTGGACATCTTAGGGGTGTCCTCACTCCGCGGTCCCTGGCATCCTCCCTGTCTGTCCCACAACCCCAAGACCTGCATTTTCGGACAGCCCATGAGCAGGGCTTTCCAACAGTGTCAGACTTGTCAGTTTTCCGCCAATACTTTGGGAGATGGAGCCGTTGCTAAGTCTTGTTTTCACTCTGTTACAGCTTCGTGTACAAAAGTTCCATTAGACAGGCGTTTGAAGCGCATTCGGAGCAGCCCCGCTCTCTGGTGGTTTCCAGGCGGAAGATGGCCCTGGTTGGCCGAGAAAAACCGGAATTTTCGGATGCAGGACTATGGCAGCTACCTGCAGATACAAGAAATTTCTCTCTAGCCCCATTATTTCTGGAGTTATTGGCCTTGGCGCTACCGACTTCTTTTTTCGGCGTTTTTTTTTTATATTTTTTTTTGCTGGCTACAGTCCAGCACACACATACCGGCCTTGGCTATTGTTTACGTATACACAGCATGGCCGTATGGACTGGACATCCTTGGGGTGTCCTTATTCCGCGGTCCCTGGCATTCACCCTATTTATCCCACAGCCCCAAGCCCGGCATTTTCGGAAAGCCCATGGGCAAGCCTTTCCAACAGTGTCAGACTTGTTAGGATCCCGCCAATACTTTGGGAGATAGAGCCGTTGCTAAGTCTTGTTTTCACTCTGTTACAGCTTCGTGTACAAAAGTTCCATTAGACAGGCGTTTGAAGCGCATTCGGAGCAGCCCCGCTCTCTGGTGGTTTCAAGGCGGAAGATGGCCCTGGCTGGCCGAGAAAACCAGATTTGCAGGTGCAGGACTATGGCAGCTACCTGCAGGTACAAGAAATTTCTCTCTAGCCCCATTATTTCTGGAGTTATTGGCCTTGGCGCTATCGACCTGTTTTTTCGGCGTTTTTTGTTTGTTTTTTTTTTTGCTGGCTACAGTCCAGCACACACGTAGCGGCCTTGGCTATTGTTGACGTACACAGAGCATGGCCATTTGCACTGGACATCTTCGGGGTGTCCTCACTCCGCGGTCCCTGGCATCCTCCTTGTTTATACTACAACCCCAAGACCTGCATTTTCGGAAAGCCCATAAGCAGGGCTTTCCAACAGTGTCAGACTTGGCAGTTTTCCGCCAATACTTTGGGAGATAGAGCCGTTGCTAAGTCTTGTTTTCACTCTGTTACAGCTTCGTGTACAAAAGTTCCATTAGACAGGCGTTTGAAGCGCATTCGGAGCAGCCCCGCTTTCTGGTAATTTCAAGGCGGAAGATGGCCCTGGCTGGCTGAGAAAACCAGATTTGCAGGTGCAAGACTATGGCAGCTACCTGCAGGTACAAGAAATTTCTCTCTAGCCCCATTATTTCTGGAGTAATTGGCCTTGGCGCTACCGACCTGTTTTTTCGGCGTTTTTTTTTTGTTTTTTTTTTGCTGGCTACAGTCCAGCACACACGTAGCGGCCTTGGCTATTGTTGACGTACACAGAGCATGGCCATTTGCACTGGACATCTTCGGGGTGTCCTCACTCCGCGGTCCCTGGCATCCTCCCTGTTTATACTACAACCCCAAGACCTGCATTTTCAGAAAGCCCATAAGCAGGGCTTTCCAACAGTGTCAGACTTGGCAGTTTTCCGCCAATACTTTGGGAGATAGAGCCGTTGCTAAGTCTTGTTTTCACTCTGTTACAGCTTCGTGTACAAGAGTTCCATTAGACAGGCGTTTGAAGCCCATTCGGAGCAGCCCCGCTTTCTGGTAATTTCAAGGCGGAAGATGGCCCTGGCTGGCCGAGAAAACCAGATTTGCAGGTGCAAGACTATGGCAGCTACCTGCAGGTACAAGAAATTTCTCTCTAGCCCCATTATTTCAGGAGTAATTGGCCTTGGCGCTAACCGACCTGTTTTTTCGGCGTTTTTTTTTTGTTTTTTTTTTGCTGGCTACAGTCCAGCACACACGTAGCGGCCTTGGCTATTGTTGACGTACACAGAGCATGGCCATTTGCACTGGACATCTTAGGGGTGTCCTCACTCCGCGGTCCCTGGCATCCTCCCTGTTTATACTACAACCCCAAGACCTGCATTTTCGGAAAGCCCATAAGCAGGGCTTTCCAACAGTGTCAGACTTGGCAGTTTTCCGCCAATACTTTGGGAGATAGAGCCGTTGCTAAGTCTTGTTTTCACTCTGTTACAGCTTCGTGTACAAAAGTTCCATTAGACAGGCGTTTGAAGCGCATTCGGAGCAGCCACGCTCTCTGGTAATTTCAAGGCGGAAGATGGCCCTGGTTGGCCGAGAAAACCGGATTTCCGGATGCAGGACTATGGCAGCTACCTGCAGGTACAATAAATTTCTCTCTAGCCCCATTATTTCTGGAGTTATTGGCCTTGGCGCTACCGACTTCTTTTTTCGGCGTTTTGTTTTAAATTTTTTTTGCTGGCTACAGTCCAGCACCCGCGTAGCGGCCTTGGCTATTGTTGACGTACACAGAGCATGGCCGTTTGCACTGGACATCTTCGGGGTGTCCTGGTTCCGCGGTCCCTGGCATCCTTCCTGTCTATCCCATAACCCCAAGACCTGCATTTTCGGAAAGCCCATGAGCAGGGCTTTCCAACAGTGTCAGACTTGTCAGTTGTCCGCCAATACTTTTGGAGATAGAGCCATTGCTAAGTCTTGTTTTCACTCTGTTACAGCTTCGTGTACAAAAGTTCCATTCGACAGGCGTTTGAAGCGCATTTGGAGCAGCCCCGCTCTCTGGTGGTTTCAAGGCGGAAGATGGCCCTGGCTGGCCGAGAAAACTGGATTTGCAGGTGCAGGACTATGGCAGCTACCTGCAGGTACAAGAAATTTCTCTCTAGCCCCATTATTTCTGGAGTTATTGGCCTTGGCGCTACCGACTTCTTTTTTCGGCGTTTTTTTTTTTTTTTTTTTTTTTTTTGCTGGCTACAGTCCAGTTACACGTAGCGGCCTTGGTTATTGTTGACGTACACAGAGCATGGCCGTTTGCACTGGAAATCTTCGGGTGTCCTGACTCCGCAGTCCCTGGCATCCTCCCTGTCTATCCCTCAACCCCAAGACCTGCATTTTCGGAAAGCCCATGAGCAGGGCTTTCCGACAGTGTCAGACTTGTCAGTTTTCCGGCAATACTTTGGGAGATAGAGCCGTTGCTAAGTCTTGTTTTCTCTCTGTTACAGCTTCGTGTACAAAAGTTCCATTAGACAGGCGTTTGAAGCGCATTCGGAGCAGCCCCGCTCTCTGGTGGTTTCAAGGCGGAAGATGGCCCTGGCTGGCCGAGAAAACCAGATTTGCAGGTGCAAGACTATGGCAGCTACCTGCAGATACAAGAAATTTCTCTCTAGCCCCATTATTTCTGGAGTTATTGGCCTTGGCGCTACCGACTTCTTTTTTCGGCGTTTTTTTTATTTATTTTTTTTTGCTGGCTACAGTCCAGCACACGCGTAGCGGCCTTGGCTATTGTTGACGTACACAGAGCATGGCCGTTTGCACAGGACATCTTCGGGGTGTCCTCACTCTGCGGTCCTTGGCATCCTCCCTGTTTATCCCTCAACCCCAAGACCTGCATTTTCGGAAAGCCCATGAGCAGGGCTTTCCAACAGTGTCAAACTTGTCAGTTTTCCGTCAACACTTTGGGAGATAGAGCCGTTGCTAAGTCTTGTTTTCACTCTGTTACAGCTTCGTGTACAAAAGTTCCATTAGACAGGCGTTTGAAGCGCATTCGGAGCAGCCCCGCTCTCTGGTGGTTTCAAGGCGGAAGATGGCCCTGGCTGGCCGAGAAAACCAGATTTGCAGGTGCAGGACTATGGCAGCTACCTGCAGGTACAAGAAATTTCTCTCTAGCCCCATTATTTCTGGAGTTATTGGCCTTGGCGCTATCGACCTGTTTTTTCGGCGTTTTTTGTTTGTTTTTTTTTTTGCTGGCTACAGTCCAGCACACACGTAGCGGCCTTGGCTATTGTTGACGTACACAGAGCATGGCCATTTGCACTGGACATCTTCGGGGTGTCCTGACTCCGCGGTCCCTGGCATCCTCCTTGTTTATACTACAACCCCAAGACCTGCATTTTCGGAAAGCCCATAAGCAGGGCTTTCCAACAGTGTCAGACTTGGCAGTTTTCCGCCAATACTTTGGGAGATAGAGCCGTTGCTAAGTCTTGTTTTCACTCTGTTACAGCTTCGTGTACAAAAGTTCCATTAGACAGGCGTTTGAAGCGCATTCGGAGCAGCCCCGCTCTCTGGTAATTTCAAGGCGGAAGATGGCCCTGGCTGGCCGAGAAAACCAGATTTGCAGGTGCAAGACTATGGCAGCTACCTGCAGGTACAAGAAATTTCTCTCTAGCCCCATTATTTCTGGAGTAATTGGCCTTGGCGCTACCGACCTGTTTTTTTCGGCGTTTTTTTTTTGCTGGCTACAGTCCAGCACACACGTAGCGGCCTTGGCTATTGTTGACGTACACAGAGCATGGCCATTTGCACTGGACATCTTCGGGGTTTCCTCACTCCGCGGTGCCTGGCATCCTCCCTGTTTATACTACAACCCCAAGACCTGCATTTTCGGAAAGCCCATAAGCAGGGCTTTCTAACAGTGTCAGACTTGGCAGTTTTCCGCCAATACTTTGGGAGATAGAGCCGTTGCTAAGTCTTGTTTTCACTCTGTTACAGCTTCGTGTACAAAAGTTCCATTAGACAGGCGTTTGAAGCGCATTCGGAGCAGCCACGCTCTCTGGTAATTTCAAGGCGGAAGATGGCCTTGGTTGGCCGAGAGAACCGGATTTCCGGATGCAGGACTATGGCAGCTACCTGCAGGTACAATAAATTTCTCTCTAGCCCCATTATTTCTGGAGTTATTGGCCTTGGCGCTACCGACTTCTTTTTTCGGCGTTTTGTTTTAAAATTTTTTTGCTGGCTACAGTCCAGCACCCGCGTAGCGGCCTTGGCTATTGTTGACGTACACAGAGCATGGCCGTTTGCACTGGACATCTTCGGGGTGTCCTGACTCCGCGGTCCCTGGCATCCTCCCTGTCTATCCCATAACCCCAAGACCTGCATTTTCGGAAAGCCCATGAGCAGGGCTTTCCGACAGTGTCAGACTTGTCAGTTTTCCGGCAATACTTTGGGAGATAGAGCCGTTGCTAAGTCTTGTTTTCACTCTGTTACAGCTTCGTGTACAAAAGTTCCATTAGACAGGCATTTGAAGCGCATTCGGAGCAGCCCCGCTCTCTGGTGGTTTCAAGGCGGAAGATGGCCCTGGCTGGCCGAGAAAACCAGATTTGCAGGTGCAGGACTATGGCAGCTACCTGCAGGTACAAGAAATTTCTCTCTAGCCCCAATATTTCTGGAGTTATTGGCCTTGGCGCTACCGACTTGTTTTTTCGGCGTTTTTTTGTTAAATTTTTTTTTGCTGGCTACAGTCGAGCACACACGTAGCGGCCTTGGCTATTGTTGACGTACACAAAGCATGGCCATTTGCACTGGACATCTTCGGGGTGTCCTCACTCCGCGGTCCCTGGCATCCTCCCTGTTTATCCTACAACCCCAAGACCGGCATTTTCGGAAAGCCCATGAGCAGGGCTTTCCAACGGTGTCAGACTTGGCAGTTTTCCGCCAATACTTTGGGAGATAGAGCCGTTGCTAAGTCTTGTTTTCACTCTGTTACAGCTTCGTGTACAAAAGTTCCATTAGACAGGCGTTTGAAGCGCATTCGGAGCAGCCCCGCTCTCTGGTGGTTTCAAGGCGGAAGATGGCCCTGGTTGGCTGAGAAAACCGGATTTTCGGATGCAGGACTATGGCAGCTACCTGCAGATACAAGAAATTTCTCTCTAGCCCCATTATTGCTGGAGTTATTGGCCTTGGCGCTACCGACTTCTTTTTTCGGCGTTTTTTTTATAATTTTTTTTTGCTGGCTACAGTCCAGCACACGCGTAGCGGCCTTGGCTATTGTTGACGTACACAGAGCATGGCCGTTTGCACTGGACATCTTCGGGGTGTCCTGACTCCGCGGTCCCTGGCATCCTCCCTGTCTATCCCACAACCCCAAGACCGGCTATTTCGGAAAGCCCATGAGCAGGGCTTTCCAACAGTGTCAGACTTGGCAGTTTTCCGCCAATATTTTTGGAGATAGAGCCGTTGCTAAGTCTTGTTTTCACTCTGTTACAGCTTCGTGTACAAAAGTTCCATTAGACAGGCGTTTGAAGCACATTCGGAGCAGCCCCGCTCTCTGGTTGTTTCAAGGCGGAAGATGGCCCTGGCTGGCCGTGAAAACCGGATTTTCGGATGCAGGACTATGGCAGCTACCTGCAGGTACAAGAAATTTCTCTCTAGCCCCATTATTTCTGGAGTTATTGGCCTTGGCGCTACCGACTTCTTTTTTCGGCGTGTTTTTTTTTTTTTTTTTTGCTGGCTACAGTCCAGCACACACGTAGCGGCCTTGGCTATTGTTGACGTACACAGAGCATAGCCGTTTGCACAGGACATCTTTGGGGTGTCCTCACTCTGCGGTCCTTGGCATCCTCCCTGTTTATTCCTCAACCCCAAGACCTGCATTTTCGGAAAGCCCATGAGCAGGGCTTTCCAACAGTGTCAAACTTGTCAGTTTTCCGTCAACACTTTGGGAGATAGAGCCGTTGCTAAGTCTTGTTTTCACTCTGTTACAGCTTCGTGTACAAAAGTTCCATTAGACAGGCGTTTGAAGCGCATTCGGAGCAGCCCCGCTCTCTGGTGGTTTCAAGGCGGAAGATGGCCCTGGCTGGCCGAGAAAACCAGATTTGCAGGTGCAGGACTATGGCAGCTACCTGCAGGTACAATAAATTTCTCTCAAGCCCCATTATTTCTGGAGTTATTGGCCTTGGCGCTACCGACTTCTTTTTTCGGCGTTTTTTTTAAATTTTTTTTTGCTGGCTACAGTCCAGCACACGCGTAGCGGCCTTGGCTATTGTTGACGTACACAGAGCATGGCCGTTTGCACTGGACATCTTCGGGGTGTCCTGACTCCGCGGTCCCTGGCATCCTCCCTGTCTATCCCATAACCCCAAGACCTGCATTTTCGGAAAGCCCATGAGCAGGGCTTTCCAACAGTGTCAAACTTGGCAGTTTCCCGCCAATACTTTGGGAGATAGAGCCGTTGCTAAGTCTTGTTTTCACTCTGTTACAGCTTCGTGTACAAAAGTTCCATTAGACAGGCGTTTGAATTGATTCGGAGCAGCCCCGCTCTCTGGTGGTTTCAAGGCGGAAGATGGCCCTGGCTGACCGAGAAAACCGGATTTGTGGATGCAGGACTATGGCAGCTACCTGCAGGTACAAGAAATTTCTCTCTAGCCCCATTATTTCTGGAGTTATTGGTCTTGGCGCTACCGACTTCTTTTTTCGGCGTTTTTTTTTAATTTTTTTTTTGCTGGCTACAGTCCAGCACACGCGTAGCGGCCTTGGCTATTGTTGACGTACACAGAGCATAGCCGTTTGCACAGGACATCTTTGGGGTGTCCTCACTCTGCGGTCCTTGGCATCCTTCCTGTTTATTCCTCAACCTCAAGACCTGCATTTTCGGAAAGCCCATGAGCAGGGCTTTCCAACAGTGTCAAACTTGTCAGTTTTCCGTCAACACTTTGGGAGATAGAGCCGTTGCTAAGTCTTGTTTTCACTCTGTTACAGCTTCGTGTACAAAAGTTCCATTAGACAGGCGTTTGAAGCGCATTCGGAGCAGCCCCGCTCTCTGGTGGTTTCAAGGCGGAAGATGGCCCTGGCTGGCCGAGAAAACCAGATTTGCAGGTGCAGGACTATGGCAGCTACCTGCAGGTACAAGAAATTTTTCTCAAGCCCCATTATTTCTGGAGTTATTGGCCTTGGCGCTACCGACTTCTTTTTTCGGCGTTTTTTTTAAATTTTTTTTTGCTGGCTACAGTCCAGCACACGCGTAGCGGCCTTGGCTATTGTTGACGTACACAGAGCATGGCCGTTTGCACTGGACATCTTCGGGGTGTCCTGACTCCGCGGTCCCTGGCATCCTCCCTGTCTATCCCATAACCCCAAGACCTGCATTTTCGGAAAGCCCATGAGCAGGGCTTTCCAACAGTGTCAAACTTGGCAGTTTCCCGCCAATACTTTGGGAGATAGAGCCGTTGCTAAGTCTTGTTTTCACTCTGTTACAGCTTCGTGTACAAAAGTTCCATTAGACAGGCGTTTAAAGCGCATTCGGAGCAGCCCCGCTCTCTGCTGGTTTCAAGGCGGAAGAAGGCCCTGGCTGACCGAGAAAACCGGATTTGTGGATGCAGGACTATGGCAGCTACCTGCAGGTACAATAAATTTCTCTCTAGCCCCATTATTGCTGGAGTTATTGGCCTTGGCGCTACCGACTTCTTTTTTCGGCGTTTTTTTTTAATTTTTTTTTTGCTGGCTACAGTCCGGCACACGCGTAGCGGCCTTGGCTATTGTTGACGTACACAGAGCATGGCCGTTTGCACTGGACATCTTCGGGGTGTCCTGACTCCGCGGTCCCTGGCATCCTCCCTGTCTATCCCATAACCCCAAGACCTGCATTTTCGGAAAGCCCATAAGCAGGGCTTTCCAACAGTGTCAGACTTGGCAGTTTTCCGCCAATACTTTGGGAGATAGAGCCGTTGCTAAGTCTTGTTTTCACTCTGTTACAGCTTCGTGTACAAAAGTTCCATTAGACAGGCGTTTGAAGCGCATTTGGAGCAGCCCCGCTCTCTGGTGGTTTCAAGGCGGAAGATGGCCCTGGCTGACCGAGAAAACCAAATTTTCGGATGCAGGACTATGGCAGCTACCTGCAGATACAAGAAATTTCTCTCTAGCCCCATTATTTTGCTGGAGTTATTGGCCTTGGCGCTACCGACTTCTTTTTTCGGCGTTTTTTTTTTTTTTTTTTTTTTTTTTTTTTGCTGGCTACAGTCCAGCACACACGTAGCGGCCTTGGCTATTGTTGACGTACACAGAGCATAGCCGTTTGCACAGGACATCTTTGGGGTGTCCTCACTCCGCGGTCCTTGGCATCCTCCCTGTTTATTCCTCAACCCCAAGACCTGCATTTTCGGAAAGCCCATGAGCAGGGCTTTCCAACAGTGTCAAACTTGTCAGTTTTCCGTCAACACTTTGGGAGAAAGAGCCGTTGCTAAGTCTTGTTTTCACTCTGTTACAGCTTCGTGTACAAAAGTTCCATTAGACAGGCGTTTGAAGCGCATTCGGAGCAGCCCCGCTCTCTGGTGGTTTCAAGGCGGAAGATGGCCCTGGCTGGCCGCAAAAACCAGATTTGCAGGTGCAGGACTATGGCAGCTATCTGCAGGTACAAGAAATTTCTCTCAAGCCCCATTATTTCTGGAGTTATTGGCCTTGGCGCTACCGACTTCTTTTTGCGGCGTTTTTTTTTTAATTTTTTTTTGCTGGCTACAGTCCAGCACACGCGTAGCGGCCTTGGCTATTGTTGACGTACACAGAGCATGGCCGTTTGCACTGGACATCTTCGGGGTGTCCTGACTCCGCGGTCCCTGGCATCCTCCCTGTCTATCCCATAACCCCAAGACCTGCATTTTCGGAAAGCCCATAAGCAGGGCTTTCCAACAGTGTCAAACTTGGCAGTTTCCCGCCAATACTTTGGGAGATAGAGCCGTTGCTAAGTCTTGTTTTCACTCTGTTACAGCTTCGTGTACAAAAGTTCCATTAGACAGGCGTTTGAAGCGCATTCGGAGCAGCCCCGCTCTCTGGTGGTTTCAAGGCGGAAGATGGCCCTGGCTGTCCGAGAAAACCGAATTTGTGGATGCAGGACTATGGCAGCTACCTGCAGGTACAATAAATTTCTCTCTAGCCCCATTGTTGCTGGAGTTATTGGCCTTGGCGCTACCGACTTCTTTTTTCGGCGTTTTTTTTAATTTTTTTTTTTGCTGGCTACAGTCCAGCACACGGGTAGCGGCCTTGGCTATTGTTGACGTACACAGAGCATGGCCGTTTGCACTGGACATCTTCGGGGTGTCCTGACTCCGCGGTCCCTGGCATCCTACCTGTTTATTCCACAACCCCAAGACCTGCATTTTCGGAAAGCCCATGAGCAGGGCTTTCCAACAGTGTCAGACTTGGCAGTTTTCCGCCAATACTTTGGGAGATAGAGCCGTTGCTAAGTCTTGTTTTCACTCTGTTACAGCTTCGTGTACAAAAGTTCCATTAGACAGGCGTTTGAAGCGCATTTGGAGCAGCCCCGCTCTCTGGTGGTTTCAAGGCGGAAGAAGGCCCTGGCTGACCGAGAAAACCGGATTTGTGGATGCAGGACGATGGCAGCTACCTGCAGGTACAAGAAATTTCTCTCTAGCCCCATTATTTCTGGAGTTATTGGCCTTGGCGCTACCGACTTGTTTTTTCGGCGTTTTTTTTTTGTTTTTTTTTTTGCTGGCTACAGTCCAGCACACACGTAGCGGCCTTGGCTTTGTTGACGTACACAGAGCATGGCCGTTTCCACTGGACATCTTCGGGGTGTCCTGACTCTGCGGTCCTTGGCATCCTCCCTGTTTATCCCTCAACCCCAAGACCTGCATTTTCGGAAAGCCCATGAGCAGGGCTTTCCAACAGTGTCAAACTTGTCAGTTCTCCGTCAACACTTTGGGAGATAGAGCCGTTGCTAAGTCTTGTTTTCACTCTGTTACAGCTTCGTGTACAAAAGTTCCATTAGACAGGCGTTTGAAGCGCATTCGGAGCAGCCCCGCTCTCTGGTGGTTTCAAGGCGGAAGATGGCCCTGGCTGGCCGAGAAAACCAGATTTGCAGGTGCAGGACTATGGCAGCTACCTGCAGGTACAAGAAATTTCTCTCAAGCCCCATTATTTCTGGAGTTATTGGCCTTGGCGCTACCGACTTCTTTTTTCGGCGTTTTTTTTTTATTTTTTTTTTGCTGGCTACAGTCCAGCACACGCGTAGCGGCCTTGGCTATTGTTGACGTACACAGAGCATGGCCGTTTGCACTGGACATCTTCGGGGTGTCCTGACTCCGCGGTCCCTGGCATCCTCCCTGTCTATCCCATAACCCCAAGACCTGCATTTTCGGAAAGCCCATGAGCAGGGCTTTCCAACAGTGTCAAACTTGGCAGTTTCCCGCCAATACTTTGGGAGATAGAGCCGTTGCTAAGTCTTGTTTTCACTCTGTTACAGCTTCGTGTACAAAAGTTCCATTAGACAGGCGTTTGAAGCGCATTCGGAGCAGCCCCGCTCTCTGGTGGTTTCAAGGCGGAAGATGGCCCTGGCTGTCCGAGAAAACCGAATTTGTGGATGCAGGACTATGGCAGCTACCTGCAGGTACAATAAATTTCTCTCTAGCCCCATTGTTGCTGGAGTTATTGGCCTTGGCGCTACCGACTTCTTTTTTCGGCGTTTTTTTTAATTTTTTTTTTTGCTGGCTACAGTCCAGCACACGGGTAGCGGCCTTGGCTATTGTTGACGTACACAGAGCATGGCCGTTTGCACTGGACATCTTCGGGGTGTCCTGACTCCGCGGTCCCTGGCATCCTACCTGTTTATTCCACAACCCCAAGACCTGCATTTTCGGAAAGCCCATGAGCAGGGCTTTCCAACAGTGTCAGACTTGGCAGTTTTCCGCCAATACTTTGGGAGATAGAGCCGTTGCTAAGTCTTGTTTTCACTCTGTTACAGCTTCGTGTACAAAAGTTCCATTAGACAGGCGTTTGAAGCGCATTTGGAGCAGCCCCGCTCTCTGGTGGTTTCAAGGCGGAAGAAGGCCCTGGCTGACCGAGAAAACCGGATTTGTGGATGCAGGACGATGGCAGCTACCTGCAGGTACAAGAAATTTCTCTCTAGCCCCATTATTTCTGGAGTTATTGGCCTTGGCGCTACCGACTTGTTTTTTCGGCGTTTTTTTGCTGGCTACAGTCCAGCACACACGTAGCAGCCTTGGCTATTGTTGACGTACACAGAGCATAGCCGTTTGCACAGGACATCTTCGGGGTGTCCTCACTCTGCGGTCCTTGGCATCCTCCCTGTTTATCCCTCAACCCCAAGACCTGCATTTTCGGAAAGCCCATGAGCAGGGCTTTCCAACAGTGTCAAACTTGTCAGTTCTCCGTCAACACTTTGGGAGATAGAGCCGTTGCTAAGTCTTGTTTTCACTCTGTTACAGCTTCGTGTACAAAAGTTCCATTAGACAGGCGTTTGAAGCGCATTCGGAGCAGCCCCGCTCTCTGGTGGTTTCAAGGCGGAAGATGGCCCTGGCTGGCCGAGAAAACCAGATTTGCAGGTGCAGGACTATGGCAGCTACCTGCAGGTACAAGAAATTTCTCTCAAGCCCCATTATTTCTGGAGTTATTGGCCTTGGCGCTACCGACTTCTTTTTTCGGCGTTTTTTATTTATTTTTTTTTTGCTGGCTACAGTCCAGCACACGCGTAGCGGCCTTGGCTATTGTTGACGTACACAGAGCATGGCCGTTTGCACTAGACATCTTCGGGGTGTCCTGACTCCGCGGTCCCTGGTATCCTGCCTGTCTATCCCATAACCCCAAGACCTGCATTTTCGGAAAGCCCATGAGCAGGGCTTTCCAACAGTGTCAAACTTGGCAGTTTCCCGCCAATACTTTGGGAGATAGAGCCGTTGCTAAGTCTTGTTTTCACTCTGTTACAGCTTCGTGTACAAAAGTTCCATTAGACAGGCGTTTGAAGCGCATTTGGAGCAGCCCCGCTCTCTGGTGGTTTCAAGGCGGAAGATGGCCCTGGCTGACCGAAAAACCGGATTTGTGGATGCAGGACTATGGCAGCTACCTGCAGGTACAAGAAATTTCTCTCTAGCCCCATTATTTCTGGAGTTATTGGCCTTGGCGCTACCGACTTGTTTTTTCGGCGTTTTTTTTTTTTTTTTTTTTTTTTTTGCTGGCTACAGTCCAGCACACACGTAGCGGCCTTGGCTATTGTTGACGTACACATAGAGCATGGCCATTTGCACTGGACATCTTCGGGGTGTCCTGACTCCGCAGTCCCTGGCATCCTCCCTGTCTATCCCACAACCCCAAGACCGGCATTTTCGGAAAGCCCATGAGCAGGGCTTTCCAACAGTGTCAAACTTGTCAGTTTTCCGTCAACACTTTGGGAGATAGAGCCGTTGCTAAGTCTTGTTTTCACTCTGTTACAGCTTCGTGTACAAAAGTTCCATTAGACAGGCGTTTGAAGCGCATTCGGAGCAGCCCCGCTCTCTGGTGGTTTCAAGGCGGAAGATGGCCCTGGCTGGCCGAGAAAACCAGATTTGCAGGTGCAGGACTATGGCAGCTACCTGCAGGTACAAGAAATTTCTCTTAAGCCCCATTATTTCTGGAGTTATTGGCCTTGGCGCTACCGACTTCTTTTTTCGGCGTTTTTTTTAAATTTTTTTTTTGCTGGCTACAGTCCAGCACACACGCAGCGGCCTTGGCTATTGTTGACGTACACAGAGCATGGCCATATGCACTGGACATCTTCGGGGTTTCCTCACTCCGCGGTCCCTGGCATCCTCCCTGTTTATCCCACCACCCCAAGACCGGCATTTTCGGAAAGCCCATGAGCAGGGCTTTCCAGCAGTGTCAGACTTGGCAGTTTTCCGCCAATACTTTGGGAGATAGAGCCGTTGCTAAGTCTTGTTTTCACTCTGTTACAGCTTCGTGTACAAAAGTTCCATTAGACAGGCGTTTGAAGCGCATTCGGAGCAGCCCCGCTCTCTGGTGGTTTGAAGGCGGAAAATGGCCCTGGCTGTCCGTGAAAACCGGATTTTCGGATGCAGGACTATGGCAGCTACCTGCAGATACAAAAAATTTCTCTCTAGCCCCATTATTTCTGGAGTTATTGGCCTTGGCGCTACCGACTTCTTTTTTCGGCGTTCTTTTTTATTTGCTTTTTGCTGGCTACAGTCCAGCACACGCGTAGCGGCCTTGGCTATTGTTGACATACACAGAGCATGGCCGTTTGCACAGGACATCTTCGGGGTGTCCTCACTCCGCGGTCCCTGGCATCCTGCCTGTCTATCCCACAACCCCAAGACCTGCATTTTCAGAAAGCCCATGAGCAGGGCTTTCCAACAGTGTCAGACTTGTCAGTTTTCCGCCAATACTTTGGGAGATAGAGCCGTTGCTAAGTCTTGTTTTCACTCTGTTACAGCTTCGTGTACAAAAGTTCCATTAGACAGGCGTTTGAAGCGCATTCGGAGCAGCCCCGCTCTCTGGTGGTTTCAAGGCGGAAGATGGCCCTGGCTGGCCGAGAAAACCAAATTTTCGGATGCAGGACTATGGCAGCTACCTGCAGGTACAAGAATTTTTTCTCTAGCCCCATTATTTCTGGAGTTTTTGGCCTTGGCGCTACCGACATCTTTTTTCGGCGTTTTTTTTTTTTTTTTTGCTGGCTAAAGTCCAGCACACACGTAGCAGCCTTGGCTATTGTTGACGTACACAGAGCATGGCCGTTTGCACTCGACATCTTCGGGGTGTCCTGACTCCGCGGTCCCTGGCATCCTCCCTGTCTATCCCACAACCCCAAGACCAGCTATTTCGGAAAGCCCATGAGCAGGGCTTTCCAACAGTGTCAGACTTGGCAGTTTTCCGCCAATACTTTGGGAGATAGAGCCGTTGCTAAGTCTTGTTTTCACTCTGTTACAGCTTCGTGTACAAAAGTTCCATTAGACAGGCGTTTGAAGCGCATTTGGAGCAGCCCTGCTCTCTGGTGGTTTCAAGGCGGAAGATGGCCCTGGCTGGCCGAGAAAACCAGATTTTCGGATGCAGGACTATGGCAGCTACCTGCAGGTACAAGAAATTTCTCTCTAGCCCCATTATTTCTGGAGTTATTGGCCTTGGCGCTACCGACTTCTTATTTCGGCGTTTTTTATTTTTTTTAATTTTTTTTTTGCTGGCTACAGTCCAGCACACACGTAGCGGCCTTGGCTATTGTTGACGTACACAGAGCATGGCCGTTTGCACTGGACATCTTCGGGGTGTCCTCACTCCGCGGTCCCTGGCATCCTCCCTGTCTATCCCACAACCTCAAGACCGGCTATTTCGGAAAGCCCATGAGCAGGGCTTTCCAACAGTGTCAGACTTGGCAGTTTTCCGCCAACACTTTGGGAGATAGAGCCGTTGCTAAGTCTTGTTTTCACTCTGTTACAGCTTCGTGTACAAAAGTTCCATTAGACAGGCGTTTGAAGCGCATTTGGAGCAGCCCCGCTCTCTGGTGGTTTCAAGGCGGAAGATGTCCCTGGTTGGCCGAGAAAACCAGATTTTCGGATGCAGGACCATGGCAGCTACCTGCAGGTACAAGAAATTTCTCTCTAGCCCCATTATTTCTGGAGTTATTGGCCTTGGCGCTACCGACTTCTTTTTTCGGCGTTTTTTATTTTTTTTTATTTTTTTTTGCTGGCTACAGTCCAGCACACACGTAGCGGCCTTGGCTATTGTTGACGTACACAGAGCATGGCCGTTTGCACTGGACATCTTCGGGGTGTCCTCACTCCGCGGTCCCTGGCATCCTCCCTGTCTATCCCACAACCTCAAGACCGGCTATTTCGGAAAGCCCATGAGCAGGGCTTTCCAACAGTGTCAGACTTGGCAGTTTTCCGCCAATACTTTGGGAGATAGAGCCGTTGCTAAGTCTTGTTTTCACTCTGTTACAGCTTCGTGTACAAAAGTTCCATTAGCCAGGCGTTTGAAGCGCATTTGGAGCAGCCCCGCTCTCTGCTGGTTTCAAGGCGGAAGATGTCCCTGGTTGGCCGAGAAAACCAGACTTTCGGATGCAGGACTATAGCAGCTACCTGCAGGTACAAGAAATTTCTCTCTAGCCCCATTATTTCTGGAGTTATTGGCCTTGGCGCTACCGACTTCTTTTTTCGGCGTTTTTTTTTTTATTTTTTTTTGCTGGCTACAGTCCAGCACACACGTAGCGGCCTTGGCTATTGTTGACGTACACAGAGCATGGCCGTTTGCACTGGACATCTTCGGGGTGTCCTGACTCCGCGGTCCCTGGCATCCTACCTGTTTATTCCACAACCCCAAGACCGGCATTTTCGGAAAGCCCCTGAGCAGGGCTTTCCAACAGTGTCAGTCTTGGCAGTTTTCCGCCAATACTTTGGGAGATGGAGCCGTTGCTAAGTCTTGTTTTCACTCTGTTACAGCTTCGTGTACAAAAGTTCCATTAGCCAGGCGTTTGAAGCGCATTCGGAGCAGCCCCGCTCTCTGGTGGTTTCAAGGCGGAAGATGGCCCTGGCTGGCCGAGAAAACCAAATTTTCGGATGCAGGACTATGGCAGCTACCTGCAGGTACAAGAAATTTTTCTCTAGCCCCATTATTTCTGGAGTTATTGGCCTTGGCGCTACCGACTTCTTTTTTCGGCGTTTTTTTTTTTTTTTTTTTTTTTTTTTTTGCTGGCTACAGTCCAGCGCACACGTAGCGGCCTTGGCTATTGTTGACGTACACAGAGCATGGCCGTTTGCACTGGACATCTTCGGGGTGTCCTCACTCCGCGGTCCCTGGCATCCTCCCTGTTTATCCCACAACCTCAAGACCGGCATTTTCGGAAAGCCCATGAGCAGGGCTTTCCGACAGTGTCAGACTTGGCAGTTTTCCGCCAATACTTTGGGAGATAGAGCCGTTGCTAAGTCTTGTTTTCACTCTGTTACAGCTTCGTGTACAAAAGTTCCATTAGACAGGCGTTTGAAGCGCATTTGGAGCAGCCCCGCTCTCTGGTGGTTTCAAGGCGGAAGATGTCCCTGGTTGGCCGTGAAAACCAGACTTTCGGATGCAGGACCATGGCAGCTACCTGCAGGTACAAGAAAGTTCTCTCTAGCCCCATTATTTCTGGAGTTATTGGCCTTGGCGCTACCGACTTCTTTTTTTGGCGTTTTTTTTATATTTTTTTTTGCTGGCTACAGTCCAGCACACACGTAGCGGCCTTGGCTATTGTTGACGTACACAGAGCATGGCCGTTTGCACTGGACATCTTCGGGGTGTCCTGACTCCGCGGTCCCTGGCATCCTACCTGTTTATTCCACAACCCCAAGACCGGCATTTTCGGAAAGCCCATGAGCAGGGCTTTCCAACAGTGTCAGTCTTGGCAGTTTTCCGCCAATACTTTGGGAGATGGAGCCGTTGCTAAGTCTTGTTTTCACTCTGTTACAGCTTCGTGTACAAAAGTTCCATTAGACAGGCGTTTGAAGCGCATTTGGAGCAGCCCCGCTCTCTGGTGGTTTCAAGGCGGAAGATGTCCCTGGTTGGCCGAGAAAACCAGACTTTCGGATGCAGGACCATGGCAGCTACCTGCAGGTACAAGAAATTTCTCTCTAGCCCCATTATTTCTGGAGTTATTGGCCTTGGCGCTACCGACTTCTTTTTTTGGCGTTTTTTTTTATATTTTTTTTTACTGGCTACAGTCCAGCACACACGTAGCGGACTTGGCTATTGTTGACGTACACAGAGCATTGCCGTTTGCACTGGACATCTTCGGATGTCCTGACTCCGCGGTCCCTGGCATCCTACCTGTTTATTCCACAACCCCAAGACCGGCATTTTCGGAAAGCCCATGAGCAGGGCTTTCCGACAGTGTCAGACTTGTCAGTTTTCCGGCAATACTTTGGGAGATAGAGCCGTTGCTAAGTCTTGTTTTCACTCTGTTACAGCTTCGTGTACAAAAGTTCCCCTAGACAGGCGTTTCAAGCGCATTCGGAGCAGCCCCGCTCTCTGGTGGTTTCAAGGCGAAAGATGGCCCTGGCTGGCCGAGAAAACCCAATTTTCGGATGCAGGACTATGGCAGCTACCTGCAGGTACAAGACATTTCTCTCTAGCCCCATTATTTCTGGAGTTATTGGCCTTGGCGCTACCGACTTCTTTTTTCGGCGTTTTTTTTTTTTTTTTTTTTTTTTTGCTGGCTACAGTCCAGCACACATGTAGCGGCATTGGCTATTGTTGACGTACACAGAGCATGGCCATTTGCACTGGACATCTTCGGTGTGTCCTGACTCCGCGGTCCCTGGCATCCTCCCTGTTTATCCCACAACCCCAAGACCGGCATTTTCGGAAAGCCCATGAGCAGGGCTTTCCAACAGTGTCAACGTTGGCAGTTTTCCGCCAATACTTTGGGAGATAGAGCCGTTGCTAAGTCTTGTTTTCACTCTGTTACAGCTTCGTGTACAAAAGTTCCATTAGACAGGCGTTTGAAGCGCATTCGGAGCAGCCCCGCTCTCTGGTGGTTTCAAGGCGGAAGATGGCCCTGGCTGGCCGAGAAAACCGGATTTTCGGATGCAGGACTATGGCAGCTACCTGCAGGTACAAGAAATTTCTCTCTAGCCCCATTATTTCTGGTGTTATTGGCCTTGGCGCTACCGACTTCTTTTTTTGGCGTTTTTTTTTTTTTTTTTTTTTTTGCTGGCTACAGTCCAGCACACACGTAGCGGCCTTGGCTATTGTTGACGTACACAGAGCATTGCCGTTTGCTCAGGACATCTTCGGGGTGTCCTCACTCCGCGGTCCCTGGCATCCTCCCTGTTTATCCCTCAACCCCAAGACCTGCATTTTCGGAAAGCCCATGAGCAGGGCTTTTCGACAGTGTCAGACTTGTCAGTTTTCCGCCAATACTTTGGGAGATAGAGCCGTTGCTAAGTCTTGTTTTCACTCTGTTACAGCTTCGTGTACAAAAGTTCCATTAGACAGGCGTTTGAAGCGCATTCGGAGCAGCCCCGCTCTCTGGTGGTTTCAAGGCGAAAGATGGCCCTGGCTGGCCAAAAAAACAAATTTTCGGATGTAGGACTATGGCAGCTACCTGCAGGTACAAGAAATTTCTCTCTAGCCCCATTATTTCTGGAGTTATTGGCCTTGGCGCTACCGACTTCTTTTTTCGGCGTTTTTTGTTTTTTTTTTGCTGGCTACAGTCCAGCACACACGTAGCGGCCTTGGCTATTGTTGACATACACAGAGCATGGCCGTTTGCACTGGACATCTTCAGGGTGTCCTGAGTCCGCGGTCCCTGGCATCCTCCCTGTCTATCCCACAACCCAAAGACCGGCATTTTCGGAAAGCCCATGAGCAGGGCTTTCCAACAGTGTCAGTCTCGGCAGTTTTCCGCCAAAACTTTGGGAGATAGAGCCGTTGCTAAGTCTTGTTTTCACTCTGTTACAGCTTCGTGTACAAAAGTTCCATTAGACAGGCGTTTGAAGCGCATTCGGAGCAGCCCCGCTCTCTGGTGGTCTCAAGGCGGAAGATGGCCCTGGCTGGCCAAGAAAACCAAATTTTCGGATGCAGGACTATGGCAGCTACCTGCAGGTACAAGAAATTTTTCTCTAGCCCTATTATTTCTGGAGTTATTGGCCTTGGCGCTACCAACTTCCTTTTTCGGCGTTTTTTTTTTTTTGCTGGCTACAGTCCAGCACACACGTAGCGGCCTTGGCTATTGTTGACGTACACAGAGCATGGCCGTTTGCACTGGACATCTTCGGGGTGTCCTGAGTCCGCGGTCCCTGGCATCCTCCCTGTCTATCCCACAACCCCAAGACCGGCATTTTCGGAAAGCCCATGAGCAGGGCTTTCCAACAGTGTCAGTCTCGGCAGTTTTCCGCCAAAACATTGGGAGATAGAGCCGTTGCTAAGTCTTGTTTTCACTCTGTTACAGCTTCGTGTACAAAAGTTCCATTAGACAGGCGTTTGAAGCGCATTCGGAGCAGCCCCGCTCTCTGGTGGTTTCAAGGCGGAAGATGGCCCTGGCTGGCCGAGAAAACCAAATTTTCAGATGCAGGACTATGGCAGCTACCTGCAGATACAAGAAATTTCTCTCTAGCCCCATTATTTCTGGAGTTATTGGCCTTGGTGCTACCGACTTCTTTTTTCGGCGTTTTTTTTATATTTTTTTTTGCTGGCTACAGTCCAGCGCACGCGTAGCGGCCATGGCTATTGTTGACGTACACAGAGCATGGCCGTTTGCACTGGACATCTTCGGGGTGTCCTGAGTCCGCGGTCCCTGGCATCCTCCCTGTCTATCCCACAACCCCAAGACCGGCATTTTCGGAAAGCCCATGAGCAGGGCTTTCCAACAGGGTCAGTCTTGGCAGTTTTCCGCCAATACTTTGGGAGATAGAGCCGTTGCTAAGTCTTGTTTTCACTCTGTTACAGCTTCGTGTACAAAAGTTCCATTAGACAGGCGTTTGAAGAGCATTCAGAGCAGCCCCACTCTCTGGTGGTTTCAAGGTGGAAGATGGCCCTGGCTGACTGAGAAAACCTGATTTTCGGATGCAGGACCATGGCAGCTACCTGCAAGTACAAGAAATTTCTCTCTAGCCCCATTATTTCTGGAGTTATTGGCCTTGGCGCTACCGACTTCTTTTTTCGGCGTTTTATATTTTTTTATTTTTTTTTTTTGCTGGCTACAGTCCAGCACACACGTAGCGGCCTTGGCTATTGTTGACGTACACAGAGCATGGCCATTTGCACTGGACATCTTCGGGGTGTCCTCACTCTGCGGTCTCTGGCATCCTCCCTGTCTATCCCACAACCCCACGACCAGCATTTTCAGAAAGCCCATGAGCAGGGCTTTCCAACAGTGTCAAACTTGGCAGTTTTCCGCCAATACTGACGAAGATAGAGCCGTTGCTAAGTCTTGTTTTCACTCTGTTACAGCTTCGTGTACAAAAGTTCCATTAGACAGGCGTTTGAAGCGCATTCGGAGCACCCCACTCTCTGGTGGTTTCAAGGCGGAAGATGGCCCTGGCTGACCGGGAAAACCTGATTTTCGGATGCAGGACTATGGCAGCTACCTGCAAGTACAAGAAATTTCTCTCTAGCCACATTATTTCTGGAGTGATTGGCCTTGGCGCTACCGACTTCTTTTTTCGGCGTTTTTTTTTGTTTTTTTTTGGTTTTTTTTGCTGGCTACAGTCCAGCACACACGTAGCGGCCTTGGCTATTGTTGACGTACACAGAGCATGGCCATTTGCACTGGACATCTTCGGGGTGTCCTCACTCCGCGGTCCCTGGCATCCTCCCTGTTTATCCCACAACCCCAAGACCGGCATTTTCGGAAAGCCCATGAGCAGGGCTTTCCAACAGTGTCAGACTTGGCAGTTTTCCGCCAATACTTTGGGAGATAGAGCCGTTGCTAAGTCTCGTTTCACTCTGTTACAGCTTCGTGTACAAAAGTTCCAGTAGCCAGGCGTTTGAAGCGCATTCGGAGCAGCCCCGCTCTCTGGTGGTTTCAAGGCGGAAGATGGCCCTGGCTGGCCGAGAAAACCGGATTTTTGGATGCAGGACTATGGCAGCTACCTGCAGGTACAAGAAATTTCTCTCTAGACCCATTATTTCTGGAGTTATTGGCCTTGGCGCTACCGACTTCTTTTTTCGGCGTTTTTTTTTTTTTTTTTTTTTTTTTGCTGACTTCAGTCCAGCACACACGTAGCAGCCTTGGCTATTGTTGACGTACACAGAGCATGGCCATTTGCACTGGACATCTTCGGGGTGTCCTCACTCCGCGGTCTCTGGCATCCTCCCTGTTTATCCCACAACCCCAAGACCGGCATTTTCGGAAAGCCCATGAGCAGGGTTTTTTCAACAGTGTGAAACTTGGCAGTTTTCCGCCAATACTTTGGGAGAAAGAGCCGTTGCTAAGTCTTGTTTTCACTCTGGAGTTATTTGCCTTGGCGCTACCGACTTCTTTTTTTTCGGCGTTTTTTTTTTTTTTTTTTTTTTTTTTTTTTTTTTTGCTGGCTACAGTCCAGCACACGCGTAGCGGCCTTGGCTAATGTTGACGTACACAGAGCATAGCCGTTTGCACTGGACATCTTCGGGGTGTCCTCACTCCGCGGTCCCTGGCATCCTACCTGTTTATCCCTCAACCCCAAGACCTGCATTTTCGGAAGGCCCATGAGCAGGGCTTTCCAACAGTGTCAGTCTTGGCAGTTTTCCGCCAATACTTTGGGAGATAGACCCGTTGCTAAGTCTTGTTTTCACTCTGTTACAGCTTTGTGTACAAAAGTTCCATTAGACAGGCGTTTGAAGCACATTCGGAGCAGCCCCGCTCTCTGGTGGTTTCAAGGCGGAAGATGGCCCTGGTTGGCCGAGTAAACCGGATTTTCGGATGCAGGACTATGGCAGCTACCTGCAGATACAAGAAATTTCTCTCTAGCCCCATTATTTCTGGAGTTATTGGCCTTGGCGCTACCGACTTCTTTTTTCGGCGTTTTTTTTTTTTTTTTTTTTTTTTTGCTGGCTACAGTCCAGTTACACGTAGCGGCCTTGGTTATTGTTGACGTACACAGAGCATAGCCGTTTGCACAGGACATCTTCGGGGTGTCCTGACTCCGCGGTCCCTGGCATCCTCCCTGTATATCCCACAACCCCAAGACCGGCTTTTTCGGAAGGCCCATGAGCAGGGCTTTCCAACAGTGTCAGACTTGGCAGTTTTTCGCCAATACTTTGGGAGATGGAGCCGTTGCTAAGTCTTGTTTTCACTCTGTTACAGCTTCGTGTACAAAAGTTCCATTAGACAGGCGTTTGAAGAGCATTCGGAGCAGCCCCGCTCTCTGGTGGTTTCAAGGCGGAAGATGGCCCTGGTTGGCCAAGAAAACCGGATTTTCGGATGCAGGACTATAGCAGCTACCTGCAGGTACAAGAAATTTCTCTCTAGCCCCATTATTTCTGGAGTTATTGGCCTTGGCGCTACCGACTTCTTTTTTCGGCGGTTTTTTTTGCTGGCTACAGTCCAGCACACGCGTAGCGGCCTTGGCTATTGTTGACGTACACAGAGCATAGCCGTTTGCACAGGACATCTTCGGGGTGTCCTCACTCCGCGGTCCCTGGCATCCTCCCTGTTTATCCCTCAACCCCAAGACCGGCATTTTCGGAAGGCCCATGAGCAGGGCTTTCCAACAGTGTCAGACTTGGCAGTTTTCCGCCAATACTTTGGGAGAAAGAGCCGTTGCTAAGTCTTGTTTTCACTCTGTTACAGCTTTGTGTACAAAAGTTCCATTAGACCGGCGTTTGAAGCACATTCGGAGCAGCCCCGCTCTCTGGTGGTTTCAAGGCGGAAGATGGCCCTGGTTGGCCGAGAAAACCGGATTTTCGGAAGCAGGACTATGGCAGCTACCTGCAGGTACAAGAAATTTCTCTCTAGCCCCATTGTTTCTGGAGTTATTGGCCTTGGCGCTACCGACTTCTTTTTTCGGCGTTTTTTTTTTTTTTTTTTTTTTTTTTGCTGGCTACAGTCCAGTTACACGTAGCGGCCTTGGCTATTGTTGACGTACACAGAGTATGGCCGTTTGCACTGGACATCTTCGGGGTGTCCTGACTCCGCGGTCCCTGGCATCCTCCCTGTCTATCCCACAACCCCAAGACCGGCATTTTCGGAAAGCCCATGAGCAGGGCTTTCCAACAGTGTCAGACTTGGCAGTTTTTCGCCAATACTGTGGGAGATAAAGCCGTTGCTAAGTCTTGTTTTCACTCTGTTACAGCTTCGTGTACAAAAGTTCCATTAGACAGGCGTTTGAAGCGCATTCGGAGCAGCCCCGCTCTCTGGTGGTTTCAAGGCGGAAGATTGCCCTGGTTGGCCGAGAAAACCGGATTTTCGGATGCAGGACTATGGCAGCTACCTGCAGGTACAAGAAATTTCTCTCTAGCCCCATTATTTCTGGAGTTATTGGCCTTGGCGCTACCGACTTCTTTTTTCGGCGTTTTTTTTTTTTTTTTTTTTTTTTTTTGCTGGCTACAGTCCAGTTACTCGTAGCGGCCTTGGTTATTGTTGACGTACACAGAGCATAGCCGTTTGCACAGGACATCTTCGGGGTGTCCTCACTCTGCGGTCCCTGGCATCCTCCCTGTCTATCCAACAACCCCAAGACCGGCATTTTCGGAAGGCCCATGAGCAGGGCTTTCCAACAGTGTCAGACTTGGCAGTTTTCCGCCAATACTTTGGGAGAAAGAGCCGTTGCTAAGTCTTGTTTTCACTCTGTTACAGCTTTGTGTACAAAAGTTCCATTAGACAGGCGTTTGAAGCACATTCGGAGCAGCCCCGCTCTCTGGTGGTTTCAAGGCGGAAGATGGCCCTGGTTGGCCGAGAAAACCGGATTTTCGGAAGCAGGACTATAGCAGCTACCTGCAGGTACAAGAAATTTCTCTCTAGCCCCATTGTTTCTGGAGTTATTGGCCTTGGCGCTACCGACTTCTTTTTTCGGCGTTTTTTTTTTTTTTTTTTTTTTTTGCTGGCTACAGTCCAGTTACACGTAGCGGCCTTGGCTATTGTTGACGTACACAGACTATGGCCGTTTGCACTGGACATCTTCGGGTTGTCTTGACTCCGCGGTCCCTGGCATCCTCCCTGTCTATCCCACAACCCCAAGCTTGGCATTTTCGGAAAGCCCATGAGCAGGGCTTTCCAACAGTGTCAGACTTGGCAGTTTTTCGCCAATACTTTGGGAGATAAAGCCGTTGCTAAGTCTTGTTTTCACTCTGTTACAGCTTCGTGTACAAAAGTTCCATTAGACAGGCGTTTGAAGCGCATTCGGAGCAGCCCCGCTCTCTGGTGGTTTCAAGGCGGAAGATTGCCCTGGTTGGCCGAGAAAACCGGATTTTCGGATGCAGAACTATGGCAGCTACCTGCAGGTACAAGAAATTTCTCTCTAGCCCCATTGTTTATGGAGTTATTGGCCTTGGCGCTACCGACTTCTTTTTTCGGCGTTTTTTTTTTTTTTTTTTTTTTTTTTGCTGGCTACAGTCCAGTTACTCGTAGCGGCCTTGGTTATTGTTGACCTACACAGAGCATAGCCGTTTGCAGAGGACATCTTCGGGGTGTCCTCACTCCGCGGTCCCTGGCATCCTCCCTGTCTAACCAACAACCCCAAGACCGGCATTTTCGGAAGGCCCATGAGCAGGGCTTTCCAACAGTGTCAAACTTGTCAGTTTTCCGTCAATACTTTGGGAGATAGAGCCGTTGCTAAGTCTTGTTTTCACTCTGTTACAGCTTCGTGTACAAAATTTCCATTAGACAGGCGTTTGAAGCGCATTCGGAGCAGCCCCGCTCTCTGGTGGTTTCAAGGCGGAAGATGGCCCTGGTTGGCCAAGAAAACCGGATTTTCGGATGCAGGACTATAGCAGCTACCTGCAGGTACAAGAAATTTCTCTTTAGCCCCATTATTTCTGGAGTTATTGGCCTTGGCGCTACCGACTTCTTTTTTCGGCGTTTTTTTGTTTTTGTTTTTTTTGCTGGCTACAGTCCAGCACACGCGTAGCGGCCTTGGCTATTGTTGACGTACACAGAGCATGGCCATTTGCACTGGACATCTTCGGGGTGTCCTCACTCCGCGGTCCTTGGCATCCTCCCTGTTTTTCCCACAACCCCAAGACCGGCATTTTCGGAAAGCCCATGAGCAGGGCTTTCCAACAGTGTCAAACTTGTCAGTTTTCCGCCAATACTTTGGGACATAGAGCCGTTGCTAAGTCTTGTTTTCACTCTGTTACAGCTTCGTGTACAAAAGTTCCATTAGACCCGCGTTTGAAGCGCATTCGGAGCAGCCCCGCTCTCTGGTGGTTTCAAAGCGGAAGATTGCCCTGGCTGACAGAGAAAACCGGATTTTTGGATGCAGGACTATGGCAGCTACCGGCAGGTACAAGAAACTACTCTGTAGCCCCATTATTTCTGGAGTTATTGGCCTTGGCTCTACCGACTTCTTTTTTCGGCGTTTTTTTTTTCTTTTTTTTTTGCTGGCTACAGTCCAGCACACACGAAGCGGCCTTGGCTATTGTTGACGTACACAGAGCATGGCCGTTTGCTCAGGACATCTTCGGGGCGTCCTCACTCCGCGGTCCCTGGCATCCTCCCTGTTTATCCCACAACCCAAAGACCCCCATTTTCGGAAAGCCCATGAGCAGGGCTTTCCGACAGTGTCAAACTTGGCAATTTTCCGCCAATACTTTGGGAGATAGAGCCGTTGCTAAGTCTTGTTTTCACTCTGTTACAGCTTCGTGTACAAAAGTTCCATTAGACAGGCGTTTGAAGCGCATTCGGAGCAGCCCCGCTCTTTGGTGGTTTCAAGGCGGAAGATGGCCCTGGCTGGCAGAGGAAACCGGATGTTTGGATGCAGGACTATGGCAGCTACCTGCAGGTACAAGAAATTTCTCTCTAGCCCAATTATTTCTGGTGTTATTGGCCTTGGCGCTACCGACTTCTTTTTTCGGCGTTTTTTTTAATATTTTTTTTGCTGGCTACAGTCCAGCACACACGTAGCGGCCTTGGCTATTGTTGACGTACACAGAGCATGGCCGTTTGCTCAGGACATCTTCGGGGTGTCCTCACTCCGCGGTCCCTGGCATCCTCCCTGTTTATCCCACAACCCCAAGACCGGCATTTTCGGAAAGCCCATGAGCAGGGCTTTCCGACAGTGTCAGACTTGTCAGTTTTCCGCCAATACTTTGGGAGATAGAGCCGTTGCTAAGTCTTGTTTTCACTCTGTTACAGCTTCGTGTACAAAAGTTCCATTAGCCAGGCGTTTGAAGCGCATTCGGAGCAGCCCCGCTCTCTGGTGGTTTCAAGGCGGAAGATTGCCCTGGCTGGCCGAGAAAACCGAATTTGCGGATACAGGACTATGGCAGCTACCTCCAGGTACAAAAAATTTCTCTCTAGCCCCATTATTTCTGGAGTTATTGGCCTTGGCGCTACCGACTTCTTTTTTCGGCGTTTTTTTTGTTTTTTGTTTTTTGCTGGCTACAGTCCAGCACACACTTAGCGGCCTTGGCTATTGTTGACGTACACAGAGCATAGCCGTTTGCACAGGACATCTTCGGGGTGTCCTCACTCCGCGGTCCTTGGCATCCTCCCTGTTTATCCCTCAACCCCAAGACCTGCATTTTCGGAAAGCCCATGAGCAGGGCTTTCCAACAGTGTCAAACTTGTCAGTTTTCCGCCAATACTTTGGGAGTTAGAGCCGTTGCTAAGTCTTGTTTTCACTCTGTTACAGCTTCGTGTACAAAAGTTCCATTAGACAGGCGTTTGAAGCGCATTCGGAGCAGCCCCGCTCTCTGGTAGTTTCAAGGCGGAAGATGGCCCTGGCTGGCCGAGAAACCCGGATTTTCGGATACAGGACTATGGCAGCTACCTGCAGGTACAAGAAATTTCTCTCTAGCCCCATTATTTCTGGAGTTATTGGCCTTGGCGCTACCGACTTCTTTTTTCTGCGTTATTTTTGTTTGTTTTTGTTTTTGCTTACTACAGTCCAGCACACACGTAGCGGCCTTGGCTATTGTTGACGTACACAGAGCATAACCGTTTGCACAGGCCATCCTCGGGGTGTCCTCACTCCGCGGTCCCTGGCATCCTCCATGTTTATCCCCCAACCCCAAGACCTGTATTTTCGGAAAGCCCATGAGCAGGGCTTTCAAACAGTGTCAAACTTGTCAGTTTTCCTCCAATACTTTGGGAGATAGAGCCGTTGCTAAGTCTTGTTTTCACTCTGTTACAGCTTCGTGTACAAAAGTTCCATTAGACAGGCGTTTGAAGCGCATTCGGAGCAGCCCCGCTCTCTGGTGGTTTCAAGGCGGAAGATTGCCCTGGCTGACCAAGAAAACCGGATATTTGGATGCAGGACTATGGCAGCTACCTGCAGGTACAAGAAATTTCTCTTTAGCCCCATTATTTCTGGAGTTATTGGCCTTGGCGCTACCGACTTCTTTTTTCGGCGTTTTATTTTATTTTTTTTTTTTTGCTGGCTACAGTCCAGCACACACGTAGCGGCCTTGGATATTGTTGACGTACACAGAGCATGGCCGTTTGCTCAGGACATCTTCGGGGTGTCCTCACTCCGCGGTCCCTGGCATCCTCCCTGTTTATCCCACAACCCCAAGACCTGCATTTTCAGAAAGCCCATGAGCAGGGCTTTCCAACAATGTCAAACTTGTCAGTTTTCCGCCAATACTTTGGGAGATAGAGCCGTTGCTAAGTCTTGTTTTCACTCTGTTACAGCTTCGTGTACAAAAGTTCCATTAGACAGGCGTTTGAAGCGCATTCGGAGCAGCCCCGCTCTCTGGTGGTTTCAAGGCGGAAAATGGCCCTGGCTGACCGAGAAAACCGGATTTCTGGATGCAAGACTATGGCAGCTACCTCCAGGTACAAGAAATTTCTCTCTAGCCCCATTATTTCTGGAGTTATTGGCGCTGGCGCTACCGACTTCTTTTTTCGGCGTTTTTTTTTATATTTTTTTTGCTGGCTACAGTCCAGCACACACGTAGCGGCCTTGGCTATTGTTGACGTACACAGAGCATGGCCGTTTGCTCAGGACATCTTCGGGGTGTACTCACTCCGCGGTCCCTGGCATCCTCCCTGTTTATCCCACAACCTCAAGACCTACATTTTCGGAAAGCCCATGAGCAGGGCTTTCCGACAGTGTCAGACTTGTCAGTTTTCCGCCAATACTGTGGGAGATAGAGCCGTTGCTAAGTCTTGTTTTCACTCTGTTACAGCTTTGTGTACAAAAGTTCCATTAGACAGGCGTTTGAAGCGCATTCGGAGCAGCCCCGCTCTCTGGTGGTTTCAAGGCGGAAGATGGCCCTGGCTGGCGGAGAAAACAAGATTTATGGATGCAGGACTATGACAGCTACCTCCAGGTACAAGAAATTTCTCTCTAGCCCCATTATTTCTGGAGTTATTGGCCTTGGCGCTACCGACTTCTTTTTTCGGCGTTTTATTTATTTTTTTTGTTTTTTGCTGGCTACAGTCCAGCACACACGTAGCGGCCTTTGCTATTGTTGCCGTACACAGAGCATAGCCGTTTGCACAGGACATCTTCGGGGTGTCCTCACTCCGCGGTCCCTGGCATCCTCCCTGTTTATCCCTCAACCCCAAGACCTGCATTTTCGGAAACCCCATGAGCAGGGCTTTCCAACAGTGTCAAACTTGTCAGTTTTCCGCCAATACTTTGGGAGATAGAGCCGTTGCTAAGTCTTGTTTTCACTTTGTTACAGCTTCGTGTACAAAAGTTCCATTAGACAGGCGTTTGAAGCGCATTCGGAGCAGCCCCGCTCTCTGGTGGTTTCAAGGCGGAAGATGGCCCTGGTTCGCCGCGAAAACCGGATTTTCGGATGCAGGACTATGGCAGCTACCTGCAGATACAAGAAATTTCTCTTTAGCCCCATTATTTCTGGAGTTATTGGCCTTGGCGCTACCGACTTCTTTTTTCGGCGTTTTTTTGTTTTTGTTTTTTTTGCTGGCTACAGTCCAGCACACGCGTAGCGGCCTTGGCTATTGTTGACGTACACAGAGCATGGCCATTTGCACTGGACATCTTCGGGGTGTCCTCACTCCGCGGTCCCTGGCATCCTCCCTGTTTATCCCACAACCCAAAGACCTGCATTTTCGGAAAGCCCATGAGCAGGGCTTTCCGACAGTGTCAGACTTGGCAGTTTTCCGCCAATACTTTGGGAGATAGAGTCGTTGCTAAGTCTTGTTTTCACTCTGTTACAGCTTTGTGTACAAAAGTTCCATTAGACAGGCGTTTGAAGCGCATTCGGAGCAGCCCCGCTCTCTGGTGGTTTCAAGGCGGAAAATGGCCCTGGCTGACCGAGAAAACCGGATTTCTGGATGCAAGACTATGGCAGCTACCTCCAGGTACAAGAAATTTCTCTCTAGCCCCATTATTTCTGGAGTTATTGGCGCTGGCGCTACCGACTTCTTTTTTCGGCGTTTTTTTTTATATTTTTTTTGCTGGCTACAGTCCAGCACACACGTAGCGGCCTTGGCTATTGTTGACGTACACAGAGCATGGCCGTTTGCTCAGGACATCTTCGGGGTGTACTCACTCCGCGGTCCCTGGCATCCTCCCTGTTTATCCCACAACCTCAAGACCTACATTTTCGGAAAGCCCATGAGCAGGGCTTTCCGACAGTGTCAGACTTGTCAGTTTTCCGCCAATACTGTGGGAGATAGAGCCGTTGCTAAGTCTTGTTTTCACTCTGTTACAGCTTTGTGTACAAAAGTTCCATTAGACAGGCGTTTGAAGCGCATTCGGAGCAGCCCCGCTCTCTGGTGGTTTCAAGGCGGAAGATGGCCCTGGCTGGCGGAGAAAACAAGATTTATGGATGCAGGACTATGACAGCTACCTCCAGGTACAAGAAATTTCTCTCTAGCCCCATTATTTCTGGAGTTATTGGCCTTCGCGCTACCGACTTCTTTTTTCGGCGTTTTATTTATTTTTTTTGTTTTTTGCTGGCTACAGTCCAGCACACACGTAGCGGCCTTTGCTATTGTTGCCGTACACAGAGCATAGCCGTTTGCACAGGACATCTTCGGGGTGTCCTCACTCCGCGGTCCCTGGCATCCTCCCTGTTTATCCCTCAACCCCAAGACCTGCATTTTCGGAAACCCCATGAGCAGGGCTTTCCAACAGTGTCAAACTTGTCAGTTTTCCGCCAATACTTTGGGAGATAGAGCCGTTGCTAAGTCTTGTTTTCACTTTGTTACAGCTTCGTGTACAAAAGTTCCATTAGACAGGCGTTTGAAGCGCATTCGGAGCAGCCCCGCTCTCTGGTGGTTTCAAGGCGGAAGATGGCCCTGGTTCGCCGCGAAAACCGGATTTTCGGATGCAGGACTATGGCAGCTACCTGCAGATACAAGAAATTTCTCTTTAGCCCCATTATTTCTGGAGTTATTGGCCTTGGCGCTACCGACTTCTTTTTTCGGCGTTTTTTTGTTTTTGTTTTTTTTGCTGGCTACAGTCCAGCACACGCGTAGCGGCCTTGGCTATTGTTGACGTACACAGAGCATGGCCATTTGCACTGGACATCTTCGGGGTGTCCTCACTCCGCGGTCCCTGGCATCCTCCCTGTTTATCCCACAACCCAAAGACCTGCATTTTCGGAAAGCCCATGAGCAGGGCTTTCCGACAGTGTCAGACTTGGCAGTTTTCCGCCAATACTTTGGGAGATAGAGTCGTTGCTAAGTCTTGTTTTCACTCTGTTACAGCTTTGTGTACAAAAGTTCCATTAGACAGGCGTTTGAAGCGCATTCGGAGCAGCCCCGCTCTCTGGTGGTTTCAAGGCGGAAAATGGCCCTGGCTGACCGAGAAAACCGGATTTCTGGATGCAAGACTATGGCAGCTACCTCCAGGTACAAGAAATTTCTCTCTAGCCCCATTATTTCTGGAGTTATTGGCGCTGGCGCTACCGACTTCTTTTTTCGGCGTTTTTTTTTATATTTTTTTTGCTGGCTACAGTCCAGCACACACGTAGCGGCCTTGGCTATTGTTGACGTACACAGAGCATGGCCGTTTGCTCAGGACATCTTCGGGGTGTCCTCACTCCGCGGTCCCTGGCATCCTCCCTGTTTATCCCACAACCTCAAGACCTACATTTTCGGAAAGCCCATGAGCAGGGCTTTCCGACAGTGTCAGACTTGGCAGTTTTCCGGCAATACTTTGGGAGATAGAGCCGTTGCTAAGTCTTGTTTTCACTCTGTTACAGCTTTGTGTACAAAAGTTCCATTAGACAGGCGTTTGAAGCGCATTCGGAGCAGCCCCGCTCTCTGGTGGTTTCAAGGCGGAAGATGGCCCTGGCTGGCGGAGAAAACAAGATTTATGGATGCAGGACTATGACAGCTACCTCCAGGTACAAGAAATTTCTCTCTAGCCCCATTATTTCTGGAGTTATTGGCCTTGGCGCTACCGACTTCTTTTTTCGGCGTTTTATTTATTTTTTTTGTTTTTTGCTGGCTACAGTCCAGCACACACGTAGCGGCCTTTGCTATTGTTGCCGTACACAGAGCATAGCCGTTTGCACAGGACATCTTCGGGGTGTCCTCACTCCGCGGTCCCTGGCATCCTCCCTGTTTATCCCTCAACCCCAAGACCTGCATTTTCGGAAACCCCATGAGCAGGGCTTTCCAACAGTGTCAAACTTGTCAGTTTTCCGCCAATACTTTGGGAGATAGAGCCGTTGCTAAGTCTTGTTTTCACTCTGTTACAGCTTCGTGTACAAAAGTTCCATTAGCCAGGCGTTTGAAGCGCATTCGGAGCAGCCCCGCACTCTGGTGGTTTCAAGGCGGAAGATGGCCCTGGCTGGCCGAGAAAACCGACTTTTCGGATACAGGACTATGGCAGCTACCTGCAGGTACAAGAAATTTCTCTCTAGCCCCATTATTTCTGGAGTTATTGGCCTTGGCGCTACCGACTTCTTTTTTCGGCGTTTTTTTGTTTGTTTTTGTTTTTGCTTACTACAGTCCAGCACACACGTAGCGGCCTTGGCTATTGTTGACGTACACAGAGCATAGCCGTTTGCACAGGACATCCTCGGGGTCTCCTCACTCCGCGGTCCCTGGCATCCTCCCTGTTTATCCCCCAACCCCAAGACCTGCATTTTCGGAAAGCCCATGAGCAGGGCTTTCAAACAGTGTCAAACTTGTCAGTTTTCCGCCAATACTTTGGGAGATAGAGCCGTTGCTAAGTCTTGTTTTCACTTTGTTACAGCTTCGTGTACAAAAGTTCCATTAGACAGGCGTTTGAAGCGCATTCGGAGCAGCCCCGCTCTCTGGTGGTTTCAAGGCGGAAGGTGGCCCTGGTTCGCCGAGAAAACCGGATTTTCGGATGCAGGACTATGGCAGCTACCTGCAGATACAAGAAATTTCTCTCTAGCCCCAATATTTCTGGAGTTATTGGCCTTGGCGCTACCGACTTCGTTTTTCGGCGTTTTATTTATTTTTTTGTTTTTTGCTGGCTACAGTCCAGCACACACGTAGGTCCCTTGGCTATTGTTGCCGTACACAGAGCATAGCCGTTTCCACAGGACATCTTCGGGGTGTCCTCACTCCGCGGTCCCTGGCATCCTCCCTGTTTATCCCTCAACCCCAAGACCTGCATTTTCGGAAAGCCCATGAGCAGGGCTTTCCGACAGTGTCAAACTTTGCAGTTTTCCGCCAATACTTTGGGAGATAGAGCCATTGCTAAGTCTTGTTTTCACTCTGTTACAGCTTCGTGTACAAAAGTTCCATTAGACAGGCGTTTGAAGCGCATTCGGAGCAGCCCCGCTCTCTGGTAGTTTCAAGGCGGAAGATGGCCCTGGCTGGCCAAGAAACCCGGATTTACGGATGCAGGACTATGGCAGCTACCTGAAGGTACAAGAAATTTCTCTCTAGCCCCATTATTTCTGGAGTTATTGGCCTTGGCGCTACCGACTTCTTTTTTCGGCGTTTTTTTGTTTGTTTTTGTTTTTGCTCACTACAGTCCAGCACACACGTAGCGGCCTTGGCTATTGTTGACGTACACAGAGCATAGCCGTTTGCACAGGACATCCTCGGGGTGTCCTCACTCCGCGGTCCCTGGCATCCTCCCTGTTTATCCCCCAACCCCAAGACCTGCATTTTCGGAAAGCCCATGAGCAGGGCTTTCCAACAGTGTCAAACTTGTCAGTTTTCCTCCAATACTTTGGGAGATAGAGCCGTTGCTAAGTCTTGTTTTCACTCAGTTACATCTTTGTGTACAAAAGTTCCATTAGACAGGCGTTTGAAGCGCATTCGGAGCAGCCCCGCACTCTGGTGGTTTCAAGGCGGAAGATGGCCCTGGCTGACCGAGAAAACCGGATGTTTGGATGCAGCACTATGGCAGCTACCTGCAGGTACAAGAAATTTCTCTCTAGCCCCATTATTTCTGGTGTTATTGGCCTTGGCGCTACCGACTTCGTTTTTCGGCGTTTTTTTTTTGTTTTTTTTTTTGCTGTCCACAGTCCAGCACACACGTAGCGGCCTTGGCTATTGTTGACGTACACAGAGCATGGCCGTTTGCACAGGACATCTTCGGGGTGTCCTCACTCCGCGGTCCCTGGCATCCTCCCTGCTTATCCCACAACCCAAAGACCTGCAATTTCGGAAAGCCCATGAGCAGGGCTTTCCGACAGTGTCAGACTTGTCAGTTTTCCGCCAATACTTTGGGAGATAGAGCCGTTGCTAAGTCTTGTTTTCACTCTGTTACAGCTTCGTGTACAAAAGTTCCA
Organism: Marthasterias glacialis; assembly: GCA_911728455.2. NCBI lineage: Eukaryota > Metazoa > Echinodermata > Asteroidea > Forcipulatida > Asteriidae > Marthasterias > Marthasterias glacialis. The sequence continues at coordinate 35,669,038 of OU452219.1, forward strand.
TTAGACAGGCGTTTGAAGCGCATTCGGAGCAGCCCCGCTCTCTGGTGGTTTCAAGGCGGAAGATGGCCCTGGCTGACCGAGAAAACCGGATTTTTGGATGCAGGACTATGGCAGCTACCTGCAGGTACAAGAAATTTCTCTCTAGCCCCATTATTTCTGGAGTTATTGGCCTTGGCGCTACCGACTTCTTTTTTCGGCGTTTTATTTATTTTTTTTGTTTTTTGCTGGCTACAGTCCAGCACACACGTAGCGGCCTTGGCTATTGTTGACGTACACAGAGCGTGGCCGTTTGCACTGGACATCTTCGGGGTGTCCTCACTCCGCAGTCCCTGGCATCCTCCCTGTTTATCCCACAACCCCAAGACCTGCATTTTCGGAAAGCCCATGAGCAGGGCTTTCCGACAGTGTCAGACTTGGCAGTTTTCCGCCAATACTTTGGGAGATAGAGCCCTTGCTAAGTCTTGTTTTCACTCTGTTACAGCTTCGTGTACAAAAGTTCCATTAGACAGGCGTTTGAAGCGCATTCGGAGCAGCCCCGCTCTCTGGTGGTTTCAAGGCGGAAGATGGCCCTGGCTGCCCGAGAAAACCGGATTTTTGGATGCAGGACTATGGCAGCTACCTCCAGGTACAAGAAATTTCTCTCTAGCCCCGATATTTCTGGAGTTATTGGCGTTGGCGCTACCGACTTCTTTTTTCGGCGTTTTATTTATTTTTTTTGTTTTTTGCTGGCTACAGTCCAGCACACACGTAGCGGCCTTGGCTATTGTTGACGTACACAGAGCATAGCCGTTTGCACTGGACGTCTTCGGGGTGTCCTCATTCCGCGGTCCCTGGCATCCTCCCTGTTTATCCCTCAACCCCAAGTCCTGCATTTTCGGAAACCCCATGAGCAGGGCTTTCCAACAGTGTCAGACTTGTCAGTTTGCCGCCAATACTTTGGGAGATAGAGCCGTTGGTAAGTCTTGTTTTCACTCTGTTACAGCTTCGTGTACAAAAGTTCCATTAGCCAGGCGTTTGAAGCGCATTCGGAGCAGCCCCGCTCTCTGGTGGTTTCAAGGCGGAAGATGGCCCTGGCTGACCGAGAAAACCGGATGTTTGGATGCAGCACTATGGCAGCTACCTGCAGGTACAAGAAATTTCTCTCTAGCCCCATTATTTCTGGTGTTATTGGCCTTGGCGCTACCGACTTCTTTTTTCGGCGTTTTTTTTAATATTTTTTTTGCTGGCTACAGTCCAGCACACACGTAGCGGCCTTGGCTATTGTTGACGTACACAGAGCATGGCCGTTTGCTCAGGACATCTTCGGAGTGTCCTCACTCCGCGGTCCCTGGCATCCTCCCTGTTTATCCCATAACCCAAAGACATGCATTTTCTGAAAGCCCATGAGCAGGGCTTTCCGACAGTGTCAGACTTGTCAGTTTTCCGCCAATACTTTGGGAGATAGAGCCGTTGCTAAGTCTTGTTTTCACTCTGTTACAGCTTCGTGTAAAAAAAGTTCCATTAGACAGGCGTTTGAAGCGCATTCGGAGCAGCCCCGCTCTCTGGTGGTTTCAAGGCGGAAGATGGCCCTGGCTGACCAAGAAAACCAAATTTTCGGATGCAGGACTATGGCAGCTACCTGCAGATACAAGAAATTTCTCTCTAGCCCCATTATTTCTGGAGTTATTGGCCTTGGCGCTACCGACTTCTTTTTTCGGCGTTTTTTTTTTTTTTTTTTTTTTTTGCTGGCTACAGTCCAGCACACACGTAGCGGCCTTGGCTATTGTTGACGTACACAGAGCATGGCCGTTTGCACTGGACATCTTCGGGGTGTCCTCACTCCGCAGTCCCTGGCATCCTCCCTGTTTATCCCACAACCCCAAGACCTGCATTTTCGGAAAGCCCATGAGCAGGGCTTTCCAACAGTGTCAAACTTGTCAGTTTTCCGCCAATACTTTGGGAGATAGAGCCGTTGCTAAGTCTTGTTTTCACTCTGTTACAGCTTCGTGTACAAAAGTGCCATTAGCCAGGCGTTTGAAGCGCATTCGGAGCAGCCCCGCTCTCTGGTAGTTTCAAGGCGGAAGATGGCCCTGGCTGACCGAGAAAACCGGAATTTTTGGATGCAGGACTATGGCAGCTACCTGCAGATACAAGAAATTTTTCTCTAGCCCCATTATTTCTGGAGTTATTGGCCTTGGCGCTACCGACTTCGTTTTTCGGCGTTTTTTTTTTTTTTTTTTTTTGAAACCACCAGAGAGCGGGGCTGCTCCGAATGCGCTTCAAACGCCGGGCTAATGGAACTTTTGTACACGAAGCTGTAACAGAGTGAAAACAAGACTTACCAACTGCTCTATCTCCCAAAGTATTGGCGAAAAACTGACAAGTCTAACACTGTCGGAAAGCCCTGCTCATGGGCTTTCCGAAAATGCAGGTCTTGGGGTTGTGGGATAAACAGGGAGGATGCCAGGGACCGCGGAGTGAGGACACCCCGAAGATGTCCAGTGCAAATGGCCATGCTCTGTGTACGTCAACATTAGCCAAGGCCGCTACGTGTTTCCAACAGTGTCAAACTTGTCAGTTTTCCGCCAATACTTTGGGAGATAGAGCCGTTGCTAAGTCTTGTTTTCACTCTGTTACAGCTTCGTGTACAAAAGTGCCATTAGCCAGGCGTTTGAAGCGCATTCGGAGCAGCCCCGCTCTCTGGTAGTTTCAAGGCGGAAGATGGCCCTGGCTGACCGAGAAAACCGGAATTTTTGGATGCAGGACTATGGCAGCTACCTGCAGATACAAGAAATTTTTCTCTAGCCCCATTATTTCTGGAGTTATTGGCCTTGGCGCTACCGACTTCGTTTTTCGGCGTTTTTTTTTTTTTTTTTTTTTTTTGCTGGCTACAGTCCAGCACACACGTAGCGGCCTTGGCTAATGTTGACGTACACAGAGCATGGCCATTTGCACTTGACATCTTCGGGGTGTCCTCACTCCGCGGTCCCTGGCATCCTCCCTGTTTATCCAACAACCCCAAGACCTGCATTTTCGGAAAGCCCATGAGCAGGGCTTTCCGACAGTGTCAGACTTGGCAGTTTTCCGCCAATACTTTGGGAGATAGAGCCCTTGCTAAGTCTTGTTTTCACTCTGTTACAGCTTCGTGTACAAAAGTTCCATTAGACAGGCGTTTGAAGCGCATTCGGAGCAGCCCCGCTCTCTGGTGGTTTCAAGGCGGAAGATGGCCCTGGCTGCCCGAGAAAACCGGATTTTTGGATGCAGGACTATGGCAGCTACCTCCAGGTACAAGAAATTTCTCTCTAGCCCCGATATTTCTGGAGTTATTGGCGTTGGCGCTACCGACTTCTTTTTTCGGCGTTTTATTTATTTTTTTTGTTTTTTGCTGGCTACAGTCCAGCACACACGTAGCGGCCTTGGCTATTGTTGACGTACACAAAGCATAGCCGTTTGCACTGGACGTCTTCGGGGTGTCCTCATTCCGCGGTCCCTGGCATCCTCCCTGTTTATCCCTCAACCCCAAGACCTGCATTTTCGGAAACCCCATGAGCAGGGCTTTCCAACAGTGTCAGACTTGTCAGTTTGCCGCCAATACTTTGGGAGATAGAGCCGTTGGTAAGTCTTGTTTTCACTCTGTTACAGCTTCGTGTACAAAAGTTCCATTAGCCCGGCGTTTGAAGCGCATTCGGAGCAGCCCCGCTCTCTGGTGGTTTCAAGGCGGAAGATGGCCCTGGCTGACCGAGAAAACCGCATTTTTGGATGCAACACTATGGCAGCTACCTGCAGATACAAGAAATTTCTCTCTAGCCCAATTATTTCTGGTGTTATTGGCCTTGGCGCTACCGACTTCTTTTTTCGGCGTTTTTTTTTATATTTTTTTTGCTGGCTACAGTCCAGCACACACGTAGCGGCCTTGGCTATTGTTGACGTACACAGAGCATGGCCGTTTGCTCAGGACATCTTCGGGGTGTCCTCACTCCGCGGTCCCTGGCATCCTTCCTGTTTATCCCACAACCCCAAGACCTGCATTTTCGGAAAGCCCATGAGCAGGGCTTTCCGACAGTGTTAGACTTGTCAGTTTTTCGCCAATACTTTGGGAGATAGAGCCGTTGGTAAGTCTTGTTTTCACTCTGTTACAGCTTCGTGTACAAAAGTTCCATTAGCCCGGCGTTTGAAGCGCATTCGGAGCAGCCCCGCTCTCTGGTGGTTTCAAGGCGGAAGAATGCCCTGGCTGACAGAGAAAACCGGATTTTTGGATGCAAGACTATGGCAGCTACCTGCAGGTACAAGAAATTTCTCTCTAGCCCCATTATTTCTGGAGTTATTGGCCTTGGCGCTACCGACTTCTTTTTTCGGCGTTTTATTTATTTATTTTTTTTTTTGCTGGCTACAGTCCAGCACACACGTAGCGGCCTTGGCTATTGTTGACGTACACAGAGCATGGCCGTTTGCTCAGGACATCTTCGGGGTGTCCTCACTCCGCGGTCCCTGGCATCCTCCCTGTTTATCCCACAACCCCAAGACCTGCATTTTCAGAAAGCCCATGAGCAGGGCTTTCCAACAGTGTCAAACTTGTCAGTTTTCCGCCAATACTTTGGGAGATAGAGCCGTTGCTAAGTCTTGTTTTCACTCTGTTACAGCTTCGTGTACAAAAGTTCCATTAGACAGGCGTTTGAAGCGCATTCGGAGCAGCCCCGCTCTCTGGTGGTTTCAAGGCGGAAGATGGCCCTGGTTGGCGGAGAAAACAAGATTTATGGATGCAGGACTATGGCAGCTACCTCCATGTACAAGAAATTTCTCTCTAGCCCCTATTATTTCTGGAGTTATTGGCCTTGGCGCTACCGACTTCTTTTTTCGGCGTTTTATTTATTTTTTTGTTTTTTGCTGGCTACAGTCCAGCACACACGTAGGTCCCTTGGCTATTGTTGCCGTACACAGAGCATAGCCGTTTGCACAGGACATCCTCGGGGTGTCATCACTCCGCGGTCCCTGGCATCCTCCCTGTTTATCCCCCAACCCCAAGACCTGCATTTTCGGAAAGCCCATGAGCAGGGCTTTCTAACAGTGTCAAACTTGTCAGTTTTCCTCCAATACTTTGGGAGATAGAGCCGTTGCTAAGTCTTGTTTTCACTCTGTTACAGCTTTGTGTACAAAAGTTCCATTAGACAGGCGTTTGAAGCGCATTCGGAGCAGCCCCGCTCTCTGGTGGTTTCAAGGCAGAAGATGGCCCTGCCTGGCCGAGAAACTCGGATTTTCGGATGCAGGACTTAGGCAGCTACCTGCAGATACAAGAAATTTCTCTCTAGCCCCATTATTTCTGGAGTTATTGGCCTTGGCGCTACCGACTTCGTTTTTCGGCGTTTTTTTTTTGCTGGCTACAGTCCAGCACACACGTAGCGCTCTTGGCTATTGTTGACGTACACAGAGCATGGCCGTTTGCACTGGACATCTTCGGGGTGTCCTCACTCCGCGGTCCCTGGCATCCTCCCTGTTTATCCCACAACCCCAAGACCTGCATTTTCGGAAAGCCCATGAGCAGGTCTTTCCGACAGTGTTAGACTTGTCAGTTTTTCGCCAATACTTTGGGAGATAGAGCCGTTGCTAAGTCTTGTTTTCACTCTGTTACAGCTTCGTGTACAAAAGTTCCACTAGCCCGGCGTTTGAAGCGCATTCGGAGCAGCCCCGCTCTCTGGTGGTTTCAAGGCCGAAGATGGCCCTGGCTGACCGAAAAAAACGGATTTTTGGATGCAGGACTATGGCAGCTACCTGCAGGTACAAGAAATTTCTCTCTAGCCCCATTATTTCTGGTGTTATTGGCCTTGGCGCTACCGACTTCTTTTTTCGGCGTTTTTTTTATATTTTTTTTGCTGGCTACAGTCCAGCACACACGTAGCGGCCTTGGCTATTGTTGACGTACACAGAGCATGGCCGTTTTCACTGGACATCTTCGGGGTGTCCTCCTTCCGCGGTCCCTGACATCCTCCCTGTTTATCCCTCAACCCCAAGACCTGCATTTTCGGAAAGCACATGAGCAGGGCTTTCCAACAGTGTCAAACTTGTCAGTTTTCCGCCAATACTTTGGGAGATAGAGCCGTTGCTAAGTCTTGTTTTCACTCTGTTACAGCTTCGTGTACAAAAGTTCCATTAGACAGGCGTTTGAAGCGCATTCGGAGCAGCCCCGCTCTCTGGTGGTTTCAAGGCGGAAGATGGCCCTGTCTGACCGAGAAAAACCGGATTTTTGGATGCAGCACTATGGCAGCTACCTGCAGGTACAAGAAATTTCTCTCTAGCCCCATTATTTCTAGTGTTATTGGCCTTGGTGCTACCGACTTCTTTTTTCGGCGTTTTTTTTATATTTTTTTTGCTGGTTACAGTCCAGCACACACGTAGCGGCCTTGGCTATTGTTGACGTACACAGAGCATGGCCGTTTGCTCAGGACATCTTCGGGGTGTCCTCACTCCGTGGACCCTGGCATCCTCCCTGTTTATCCCACAACCCCAAGACCTGCATTTTCGGAAAGCCCATGAGCAGGGCTTTCCGACAGTGTTAGACTTGTCAGTTTTTCGCCAATACTTTGGGAGATAGAGCCGTTGCTAAGTCTTGTTTTCACTCTGTTACAGCTTCGTGTACAAAAGTTCCATTAGCCCGGCGTTTGAAGCGCATTCGGAGCAGCCCCTTTCTCTGGTGGTTTCAAGGCGGAAGATGGCCCTGGCTGACCGAGAAAACCGGATGTTTGGATGCAGCACTATGGCAGCTACCTGCAGGTACAAGAAATTTCTCTCTAGCCCAATTATTTCTGGTGTTATTGGCCTTGGCGCTACCGACTTCTTTTTTCGGCGTTTTTTTTTTATATTTTTTTTGCTGGCTACAGTCCAGCACACACGTAGCGGCCTTGGCTATTGTTGACGTACACAGAGCATGGCCGTTTGCTCAGGACATCTTCGGGGTGTCCTCACTCCGCGGACCCTGGCATCCTCCCTGTTTATCCCACAACCCCAAGACCTGCATTTTCGGAAAGCCCATGAGCAGGGCTTTCCGACAGTGTTAGACTTGTCAGTTTTTCGCCAATACTTTGGGAGATAGAGCCGTTGCTAAGTCTTGTTTTCACTCTGTTACAGCTTCCTGTACAAAAGTTCCATTAGCCCGGCGTTTGAAGCGCATTCGGAGCAGCCCCGCTCTCTGGTGGTTTCAAGGCGGAAGATGGCCCTGGCTGACCGAGAAAACCGGATTTTTGGATGCAGGACTATGGCAGCTACCTGCAGGTACAAGAAATTTCTCTCTAGCCCCATTATTTCTGGTGTTATTGGCCTTGGCGCTACCGACTTCTTTTTTCGGCGTTTTTTTTATATTTTTTTTGCTGGCTACAGTCCAGCACACACGTAGCGGCCTTGGCTATTGTTGACGTACACAGAGCATGGCCGTTTTCACTGGACATCTTCGGGGTGTCCTCCTTCCGCGGTCCCTGACATCCTCCCTGTTTATCCCTCAACCCCAAGACCTGCATTTTCGGAAAGCGCATGAGCAGGGCTTTCTAACAGTGTCAAACTTGTCAGTTTTCCGCCAATACTTTGGGAGATAGAGCCGTTGCTAAGTCTTGTTTTCACTCTGTTACAGCTTCGTGTACAAAAGTTCCATTAGACAGGCGTTTGAAGCGCATTCGGAGCAGCCCCGCTCTCTGGTGGTTTCAAGGCGGAAGATGGCCCTGGCTGACCGAGAAACACGGATTTTTGGATGCAGCACTATGGCAGCTACCTGCAGGTACAAGAAATTTCTCTCTAGCCCCATTATTTCTGGTGTTATTGGCCTTGGTGCTACCGACTTCTTTTTTCGGCGTTTTTTTTATATTTTTTTTGCTGGTTACAGTCCAGCACACACGTAGCGGCCTTGGCTATTGTTGACGTACACAGAGCATGGCCGTTTGCTCAGGACATCTTCGGGGTGTCCTCACTCCGCGGACCCTGGCATCCTCCCTGTTTATCCCACAACCCCAAGACCTGCATTTTCGGAAAGCCCATGAGCAGGGCTTTCCGACAGTGTTAGACTTGTCAGTTTTTCGCCAATACTTTGGGAGATAGAGCCGTTGCTAAGTCTTGTTTTCACTCTGTTACAGCTTCGTGTACAAAAGTTCCATTAGCCCGGCGTTTGAAGCGCATTCGGAGCAGCCCCGCTCTCTGGTGGTTTCAAGGCAGAAGATGGCCCTGGCTGACCGAGAAAACCGGATTTTTGGATGCAGGACTATGGCAGCTACCTGCAGGTACAAGAAATTTTCTCTAGCCCCATTATTTCTGGTGTTATTGGCCTTGGCGCTACCGACTTCTTTTTTCGGCGTTTTTTTTATATTTTTTTTGCTGGCTACAGTCCAGCACACACGTAGCGGCCTTGGCTATTGTTGACGTACACAGAGCATGGCCGTTTGCCCAGGACATCTTCGGGGTGTCCTCACTCCGCGGTCCCTGGCATCCTCCCTGTTTATCCCACAACCCCAAGATCTGCATTTTCGGAAAGCCCATGAGCAGGGCTTTCCGACAGTGTTAGACTTGTCAGTTTTCCGCCAATACTTTGGGAGATAGAGCCGTTGCTAAGTCTTGTTTTCACTCTGTTACAGCTTCGTGTACAAAAGTTCCATTAGACAGGCGTTTGAAGCGCATTCGGAGCAGGCCCGCTCTCTGGTGGTTTCAAGGCGGAAGATGGCCCTGGCTGACCGAGAAAACCGGATTTTTGGATGCAGCACTATGGCAGCTACCTGCAGGTACAATAAATTTCTCTCTAGCCTCATTATTTCTGGTGTTATTGGCCTTGGCGCTACCGACTTCTTTTTTCGGCGTTTTTTTTTTATATTTTTTTTGCTGGCTACAGTCCAGCACACACGTAGCGGCCTTGGCTATTGTTGACGTACACAGAGCATGGCCGTTTGCTCAGGACATCTTCGGGGTGTCCTCACTCCGCGGTCCCTGGCATCCTCCCTGTTTATCCCACAACCCCAACACCTGCATTTTCGGAAAGCCCATGAGCAGGGCTTTCCGACAGTGTCAAACTTGTCAGTTTTCCGCCAATACTTTGGGAGATAGACCCGTTGCTCAGTCTTGTTTTCACTCTGTTACAGCTTCGTGTACAAAAGTTCCATTAGACAGGCGTTTGAAGCGCATTTGGAGCAGCCCCGCTCTCTGGTGGTTTCAAGGCGGAAGATGGCCCTGGCTGACCGAGAAAACCGTAGTTTTGGATGCAGAACTATGGCAGCTACCTGCAGGTACAAGAAATTTCTCTCTAGCCCCATTATTTCTGGAGTTATTGGCCTTGGCGCTACCAACTTCTTTTTTCGGCGTTTTTTTTTTTAATTTTTTTGCTGGCTACAGTCCAGCACACACGTAGCGGCCTTCGCTATTGTTGACGTACACAGAGCATGGCCGTTTTCACTGGACATCTTCGGGGTGTCCTCCTTCCGCGGTCCCTGACATCCTCCCTGTTTATCCCTCAACCCCAAGACCTGCATTTTCGGAAAGCGCATGATCAGGGCTTTCCAACAGTGTCAAACTTGTCAGTTTTCCGCCAATACTTTGGGAGATAGACCCGTTGCTAAGTCTTGTTTTCACTCTGTTACAGCTTCGTGTACAAAAGTTCCATTAGCCCGGCGTTTGAAGCGCATTCGGAGCAGCCCCGCTCTCTGGTGGTTTCAAGGCGGAAGATGGCCCTGGCTGGCCGAGAAAACCAAATTTACGGATGCAGGACTATGGCAGATACCTGCAGGTACAAGAAATTTCTCTCTAGCCCCATTATTTCTGGAGTCATTGGCCTTGGTGCTACCGACTTCTTTTTTCGGCGTTGTTTTTTTTTTTTTTTTTTGCTGGCTACAGTCCAGCACACACGTAGCGGCCTTGGCTATTGTTGACGTACACAGAGCATGGCCGTTTGCACAGGACATCTTCGGAGTGTCCTCACTCCGCGGTACCTGGCATCCTCCCTGTTTATCCCACAACCCCAACACCTGCAATTTCGGAAAGCCCATGAGCAGGGCTTTCCGACAGTGTCAAACTTGTCAGTTTTCCGCCAATACTTTGGGAGATAGACCCGTTGCTCAGTCTTGTTTTCACTCTGTTACAGCTTCGTGTACAAAAGTTCCATTAGACAGGCGTTTGAAGCGCATTTGGAGCAGCCCCGCTCTCTGGTGGTTTCAAGGCGGAAGATGGCCCTGGCTGACCGAGAAAACCGTAGTTTTGGATGCAGAACTATGGCAGCTACCTGCAGGTACAAGAAATTTCTCTCTAGCCCCATTATTTCTGGAGTTATTGGCCTTGGCGCTACCAACTTCTTTTTTCGGCGTTTTTTTTTTAATTTTTTTTGCTGGCTACAGTCCAGCACACACGTAGCGGCCTTGGCTATTGTTGACGTACACAGAGCATGGCCGTTTTCACTGGACATCTTCGGGGTGTCCTCCTTCCGCGGTCCCTGACATCCTCCCTGTTTATCCCTCAACCCCAAGACCTGCATTTTCGGAAAGCGCATGATCAGGGCTTTCCAACAGTGTCAAACTTGTCAGTTTTCCGCCAATACTTTGGGAGATAGACCCGTTGCTAAGTCTTGTTTTCACTCTGTTACAGCTTCGTGTACAAAAGTTCCATTAGCCCGGCGTTTGAAGCGCATTCGGAGCAGCCCCGCTCTCTGGTGGTTTCAAGGCGGAAGATGGCCCTGGCTGGCCGAGAAAACCAAATTTACGGATGCAGGACTATGGCAGCTACCTGCAGGTACAAGAAATTTCTCTCTAGCCCCATTATTTCTGGAGTTATTGGCCTTGGTGCTACCGACTTCTTTTTTCGGCGTTGTTTTTGTTTTTTTTTTTTGCTGGCTACAGTCCAGCACACACGTAGCGGCCTTGGCTATTGTTGACGTACACAGAGCATGGCCGTTTGCACAGGACATCTTCGGAGTGTCCTCACTCCGCGGTACCTGGCATCCTCCCTGTTTATCCCTCAACCCCAAGACCTGCATTTTAGGAAACCCCAAGAGCAGGGCTTTCCAACAGTGTCAGACTTGCAGTTTTCCGCCAATACTTTGGGAGATAGAGCCGTTGCTAAGTCTTGTTTTCACTCTGTTACAGCTTCGTGTACAAAAGTTCCATAAGACAGGCGTTTGAAGCGCATTCGGAGCAGCCCCACTCTCTGGTGGTTTCAAGGCGGAAAATGGCCCTGGCTGACCGAGAAAACCGGATTTTTGGATGCAGGACTACGGCAGCTACCTGCAGGTACAAGAAATTTCTCTCTAGCCCCATTATTTCTGGAGTTATTGGCCTTGGCGCTACCAACTTCTTTTTTCGGCGTTTTTTTTTTAAATTTTTTTGCTGGCTACAGTCCAGCACACACGTAGCGGCCTTGGCTATTGTTGACGTACACAGAGCATGGCCGTTTTCACTGGACATCTTCGGGGTGTCCTCCTTCCGCGGTCCCTGACATCCTCCCTGTTTATCCCTCAACCCCAAGACCTGCATTTTCGGAAAGCGCATGATCAGGGCTTTCCAACAGTGTCAAACTTGTCAGTTTTCCGCCAATACTTTGGGAGATAGACCCGTTGCTAAGTCTTGTTTTCACTCTGTTACAGCTTCGTGTACAAAAGTTCCATTAGCCCGGCGTTTGAAGCGCATTCGGAGCAGCCCCGCTCTCTGGTGGTTTCAAGGCGGAAGATGGCCCTGGCTGGCCGAGAAAACCAAATTTACGGATGCAGGACTATGGCAGCTACCTGCAGGTACAAGAAATTTCTCTCTAGCCCCATTATTTCTGGAGTCATTGGCCTTGGTGCTACCGACTTCTTTTTTCGGCGTTGTTTTTTTTTTTTTTTTTTGCTGGCTACAGTCCAGCACACACGTAGCGGCCTTGGCTATTGTTGACGTACACAGAGCATGGCCGTTTGCACAGGACATCTTCGGAGTGTCCTCACTCCGCGGTACCTGGCATCCTCCCTGTTTATCCCACAACCCCAACACCTGCATTTTCGGAAAGCCCATGAGCAGGGCTTTCCGACAGTGTCAAACTTGTCAGTTTTCCGCCAATACTTTGGGAGATAGACCCGTTGCTCAGTCTTGTTTTCACTCTGTTACAGCTTCGTGTACAAAAGTTCCATTAGACAGGCGTTTGAAGCGCATTTGGAGCAGCCCCGCTCTCTGGTGGTTTCAAGGCGGAAGATGGCCCTGGCTGACCGAGAAAACCGTAGTTTTGGATGCAGAACTATGGCAGCTACCTGCAGGTACAAGAAATTTCTCTCTAGCCCCATTATTTCTGGAGTTATTGGCCTTGGCGCTACCAACTTCTTTTTTCGGCGTTTTTTTTTTAAATTTTTTTGCTGGCTACAGTCCAGCACACACGTAGCGGCCTTGGCTATTGTTGACGTACACAGAGCATGGCCGTTTTCACTGGACATCTTCGGGGTGTCCTCCTTCCGCGGTCCCTGACATCCTCCCTGTTTATCCCTCAACCCCAAGACCTGCATTTTCGGAAAGCGCATGATCAGGGCTTTCCAACAGTGTCAAACTTGTCAGTTTTCCGCCAATACTTTGGGAGATAGACCCGTTGCTAAGTCTTGTTTTCACTCTGTTACAGCTTCGTGTACAAAAGTTCCATTAGCCCGGCGTTTGAAGCGCATTCGGAGCAGCCCCGCTCTCTGGTGGTTTCAAGGCGGAAGATGGCCCTGGCTGGCCGAGAAAACCAAATTTACGGATGCAGGACTATGGCAGCTACCTGCAGGTACAAGAAATTTCTCTCTAGCCCCATTATTTCTGGAGTTATTGGCCTTGGTGCTACCGACTTCTTTTTTCGGCGTTGTTTTTTTTTTTTTTTTTTTGCTGGCTACAGTCCAGCACACACGTAGCGGCCTTGGCTATTGTTGACGTACACAGAGCATGGCCGTTTGCACAGGACATCTTCGGAGTGTCCTCACTCCGCGGTACCTGGCATCCTCCCTGTTTATCCCTCAACCCCAAGACCTGCATTTTAGGAAACCCCAAGAGCAGGGCTTTCCAACAGTGTCAGACTTGCAGTTTTCCGCCAATACTTTGGGAGATAGAGCCGTTGCTAAGTCTTGTTTTCACTCTGTTACAGCTTCGTGTACAAAAGTTCCATAAGACAGGCGTTTGAAGCGCATTCGGAGCAGCCCCACTCTCTGGTGGTTTCAAGGCGGAAAATGGCCCTGGCTGACCGAGAAAACCGGATTTTTGGATGCAGGACTACGGCAGCTACCTGCAGGTACAAGAAATTTCTCTCTAGCCCCATTATTTCTGGAGTTATTGGCCTTGGCGCTACCGACTTCTTTTTTCGGCGTTTTTTTTTTTAATTTTTTTGCTGGCTACAGTCCAGCACACACGTAGCGGCCTTGGCTATTGTTGACGTACACAGAGCATGGCCGTTTTCACTGGACATCTTCGGGGTGTCCTCCTTCCGCGGTCCCTGACATCCTCCCTGTTCAACCCTCAACCCCAAAACCTGCATTTTCGGAAAGTGCATGAGCAGGGCTTTCCAACAGTGTCAAACTTGTCAGTTTTCCGCCAATACTTTGGGAGATAGAACCGTTGCTAAGTCTTGTTTTCACTCTGTTACAGCTTCGTGTACAAAAGTTCCATTAGACAGGCGTTCGAAGCGCATTTGGAGCAGCCCCGCTCTCTGGTGGTTTCAAGGCGGAAGATGGCCCTGGCTGACCGAGAAAACCGGATTTTTGGATGCAGGACTATGGCAGCTACCTGCAGGTACAAAAATTTTTTCTCTAGCCCCATTATTTCTGGAGTTATTGGCCTTGGCGCTACCGACTTCTTTTTTCGGCGTTTTTTTTATATTTTTTTTGCTGGCTACAGTCCAGCACACACGTAGCGGCCTTGGCTATTGTTGACGTACACAGAGCATGGCCGTTTGCCCAGGACATCTTCGGGGTGTCCTCACTCCGCGGTTCCTGGCATCCTCCCTGTTTATCCCACAACCCCAAGACCTGCATTTTCGGAAAGCCCATGAGCAGGGCTTTCCGACAGTGTTAGACTTGTCAGTTTTCCGCCAATACTTTGGGAGATAGAGCCGTTGCTAAGTCTTGTTTTCACTCTGTTACAGCTTCGTGTACAAAAGTTCCATTAGACAGGCGTTTGAAGCGCATTCGGAGCAGGCCCGCTCTCTGGTGGTTTCAAGGCGGAAGATGGCCCTGGCTGACCGAGAAAACCGGATTTTTGGATGCAGCACTATGGCAGCTACCTGCAGGTACAATAAATTTCTCTCTAGCCTCATTATTTCTGGTGTTATTGGCCTTGGCGCTACCGACTTCTTTTTTCGGCGTTTTTTTTTATATTTTTTTTGCTGGCTACAGTCCAGCACACATGTAGCGGCCTTGGCTATTGTTGACGTACACAGAGCATGGCCGTTTGCTCAGGACATCTTCGGGGTGTCCTCACTCCGCGGTCCCTGGCATCCTCCCTGTTTATCCCTCAACCCCAAGACCGGCATTTTCGGAAAGCGCATGAGCAGGGCTTTCCAACAGTGTCAAACTTGTCAGTTTTCCGCCAATACTTTGGGAGATAGAGCCGTTGCTAAGTCTTGTTTTCACTCTGTTACAGCTTCGTGTACAAAAGTTCCATTAGACAGGCGTTTGAAGCGCATTCGGAGCAGGCCCGCTCTCTGGTGGTTTCAAGGCGGAAGATGGCCCTGGCTGACCGAGAAAACCGGATTTTTGGATGCAGCACTATGGCAGCTACCTGCAGGTACAATAAATTTCTCTCTAGCCTCATTATTTCTGGTGTAATTGGCCTTGTCGCTACCGACTTCTTTTTTCGGCGTTTTTTTTTATATTTTTTTTGCTGGCTACAGTCCAGCACACACGTAGCGGCCTTGGCTATTGTTGACGTACACAGAGCATGGCCGTTTGCTCAGGACATCTTCGGGGTGTCCTCACTCCGCGGTCCCTGGCATCCTCCCTGTTTATCCCACAACCCCAAGATCTGCATTTTCGGAAAGCCCATGAGCAGGGCTTTCCGACAGTGTTAAACTTGTCAGTTTTTCGCCAATACTTTGGGAGATAGAGCCGTTGCTAAGTCTTGTTTTCACTCTGTTACAGCTTCGTGTACAAAAGTTCCATTAGACAGGCGTTTGAAGCGCATTCGGAGCAGCCCCGCTCTCTGGTGGTTTCAAGGCGGAAGATGGCCCTGGCTGACCGAGAAAACCGGATGTTTGGATGCAGCACTTTGGCAGCTACCTGCAGGTACAAGAAATTTCTCTCTAACCCCATTATTTCTGGTGTTATTGGCCTTGGCGCTACCGACTTCTTTTTTCGGCGTTTTTTTATATTTTTTTTGCTGGCTACAGTCCAGCACACACGTGTCGGCCTTGGCTATTGTTGACGTACACAGAGCATGGCCGTTTGCACTGGACATCTTCGGGGTGTCCTCACTCCGCAGTCCCTGGCATCCTCCCTGTTTATCCCACAGCCCCAAGACCTGCATTTTCGGAAAGCCCATGAGCAGGGCTTTCCGGCAGTGTCAGACTTGTCAGTTTTACGCCAATACTTTGGGAGATAGAGCCGTTGCTAAGTCTTGTTTTCACTCTGTTACAGCTTCGTGTACAAAAGTTCCATTAGACAGGCGTTTGAAGCGCATTCGGAGCAGCCCCGCTCTCTGGTGGTTTCAAGGCGGAAGATGGCCCTGGCTGACCGAGAAAACCGGATTTTTGGATGCAGGACTATGGCAGCTACCTGCAGGTACAAGAAATTTTTCTCTAGCCCCATTATTTCTGGAGTTATTGGCCTTGGCGCTACCGACTTCTTTTTTCGGCGTTTTTTTTTTATTTTTTTTTTTGCTGGCTACAGTCCAGCACACACGTAGCGGCCTTGGCTATTGTTGACGTACACAGAGTATGGCCGTTTGCACTGGACATCTTCGGGGTGTCCTCACTCCGCGGTCCCTGGCATCCTCCCTGTCTATCCCACAACCCCAAAACCTGCATTTTCGGAAAGCCCATGACCAGGGCTTTCCAACAGTGTTAAACTTGTCAGTTTTCCGCCAATACTTTGGGAGATAGAGCCGTTGCTAAGTCTTGTTTTCACTCTGTTACAGCTTCGTGTACAAAAGTTCCATTAGACAGGCGTTTGAAGCGCATTCGGAGCAGCCCCGCTCTCTGGTGGTTTCAAGGTGGAAGATGGCCCTGGCTGGCCAAGGAAACCAAATTTTCGGATGCAGGACTATGGCAGCTACCTGCAGGTACAAGAAATTTCTCTCTAGCCCCATTATTTCTGGAGTTATTGGCCTTGGCGCTACCGACTTCTTTTTTCCGGCGTTTTTTTTTTATTTTTTTTTTGCTGGATACAGTCCAGCACACACGTAGCGGCCTTGGCTATTGTTGACGTACACAGAGCATGGCCGTTTTCACTGGACATCTTCGGGGTGTCCTCACTCCGCGGTCCCTGGCATCCTCCCTGTTTATCCCTCAACCCCAAAACCTGCATTTTCGGAAAGCCCATGAGCAGGCCTTTCCAACAGTGTTAAACTTGTCAGTTTTCCGCCAATACTTTGGGAGATAGAGCCGTTGCTAAGTCTTGTTTTCACTCTGTTACAGCTTCGTGTACAAAAGTTCCATTAGACAGGCGTTTGAAGCGCATTCGGAGCAGCCCCGCTCTCTGGTGGTTTCAAGGTGGAAGATGGCCCTGGCTGGCCAAGGAAACCAAATTTTCGGATGCAGGACTATGGCAGCTACCTGCAGGTACAAAACAAAAAATTTCTCTCTAGCCCCATTATTTCTGGAGTTATTGGCCTTGGCGCTACCGACTTCTTTTTTCCGGCGTTTTTTTTTTATTTTTTTTTTGCTGGATACAGTCCAGCACACACGTAGCGGCCTTGGCTATTGTTGACGTACACAGAGCATGGCCGTTTTCACTGGACATCTTCGGGGTGTCCTCACTCCGCGGTACCTGGCATCCTCCCTGTTTATCCCTCAACCCCAAAACCTGCATTTTCGGAAAGCCCATGAGCAGGGCTTTCCAACAGTGTTAAACTTGTCAGTTTTCCGCCAATACTTTGGGAGATAGAGCCGTTGCTAAGTCTTGTTTTCACTCTGTTACAGCTTCGTGTACAAAAGTTCCATTAGACAGGCGTTTGAAGCGCATTCGGAGCAGGCCCGCTCTCTGGTGGTTTCAAGGCGGAAGATGGCCCTGGCTGACCGAGAAAACCGGATTTTTGGATGCAGCACTATGGCAGCTACCTGCAGGTACAATAAATTTCTCTCTAGCCTCATTATTTCTGGTGTTATTGGCCTTGGCGCTACCGACTTCTTTTTTCGGCGTTTTTTTTTATATTTTTTTTGCTGGCTACAGTCCAGCACACATGTAGCGGCCTTGGCTATTGTTGACGTACACAGAGCATGGCCGTTTGCTCAGGACATCTTCGGGGTGTCCTCACTCCGCGGTCCCTGGCATCCTCCCTGTTTATCCCTCAACCCCAAGACCGGCATTTTCGGAAAGCGCATGAGCAGGGCTTTCCAACAGTGTCAAACTTGTCAGTTTTCCGCCAATACTTTGGGAGATAGAGCCGTTGCTAAGTCTTGTTTTCACTCTGTTACAGCTTCGTGTACAAAAGTTCCATTAGACAGGCGTTTGAAGCGCATTCGGAGCAGGCCCGCTCTCTGGTGGTTTCAAGGCGGAAGATGGCCCTGGCTGACCGAGAAAACCGGATTTTTGGATGCAGCACTATGGCAGCTACCTGCAGGTACAATAAATTTCTCTCTAGCCTCATTATTTCTGGTGTAATTGGCCTTGTCGCTACCGACTTCTTTTTTCGGCGTTTTTTTTTATATTTTTTTTGCTGGCTACAGTCCAGCACACACGTAGCGGCCTTGGCTATTGTTGACGTACACAGAGCATGGCCGTTTGCTCAGGACATCTTCGGGGTGTCCTCACTCCGCGGTCCCTGGCATCCTCCCTGTTTATCCCACAACCCCAAGATCTGCATTTTCGGAAAGCCCATGAGCAGGGCTTTCCGACAGTGTTAAACTTGTCAGTTTTTCGCCAATACTTTGGGAGATAGAGCCGTTGCTAAGTCTTGTTTTCACTCTGTTACAGCTTCGTGTACAAAAGTTCCATTAGACAGGCGTTTGAAGCGCATTCGGAGCAGCCCCGCTCTCTGGTGGTTTCAAGGCGGAAGATGGCCCTGGCTGACCGAGAAAACCGGATGTTTGGATGCAGCACTTTGGCAGCTACCTGCAGGTACAAGAAATTTCTCTCTAACCCCATTATTTCTGGTGTTATTGGCCTTGGCGCTACCGACTTCTTTTTTCGGCGTTTTTTTATATTTTTTTTGCTGGCTACAGTCCAGCACACACGTGTCGGCCTTGGCTATTGTTGACGTACACAGAGCATGGCCGTTTGCACTGGACATCTTCGGGGTGTCCTCACTCCGCAGTCCCTGGCATCCTCCCTGTTTATCCCACAGCCCCAAGACCTGCATTTTCGGAAAGCCCATGAGCAGGGCTTTCCGGCAGTGTCAGACTTGTCAGTTTTACGCCAATACTTTGGGAGATAGAGCCGTTGCTAAGTCTTGTTTTCACTCTGTTACAGCTTCGTGTACAAAAGTTCCATTAGACAGGCGTTTGAAGCGCATTCGGAGCAGCCCCGCTCTCTGGTGGTTTCAAGGCGGAAGATGGCCCTGGCTGACCGAGAAAACCGGATTTTTGGATGCAGGACTATGGCAGCTACCTGCAGGTACAAGAAATTTTTCTCTAGCCCCATTATTTCTGGAGTTATTGGCCTTGGCGCTACCGACTTCTTTTTTCGGCGTTTTTTTTTTATTTTTTTTTTGCTGGCTACAGTCCAGCACACACGTAGCGGCCTTGGCTATTGTTGACGTACACAGAGTATGGCCGTTTGCACTGGACATCTTCGGGGTGTCCTCACTCCGCGGTCCCTGGCATCCTCCCTGTCTATCCCACAACCCCAAAACCTGCATTTTCGGAAAGCCCATGACCAGGGCTTTCCAACAGTGTTAAACTTGTCAGTTTTCCGCCAATACTTTGGGAGATAGAGCCGTTGCTAAGTCTTGTTTTCACTCTGTTACAGCTTCGTGTACAAAAGTTCCATTAGACAGGCGTTTGAAGCGCATTCGGAGCAGCCCCGCTCTCTGGTGGTTTCAAGGTGGAAGATGGCCCTGGCTGGCCAAGGAAACCAAATTTTCGGATGCAGGACTATGGCAGCTACCTGCAGGTACAAAAAATTTCTCTCTAGCCCCATTATTTCTGGAGTTATTGGCCTTGGCGCTACCGACTTCTTTTTTCCGGCGTTTTTTTTTTATTTTTTTTTTGCTGGATACAGTCCAGCACACACGTAGCGGCCTTGGCTATTGTTGACGTACACAGAGCATGGCCGTTTTCACTGGACATCTTCGGGGTGTCCTCACTCCGCGGTCCCTGGCATCCTCCCTGTTTATCCCTCAACCCCAAAACCTGCATTTTCGGAAAGCCCATGAGCAGGGCTTTCCAACAGTGTTAAACTTGTCAGTTTTCCGCCAATACTTTGGGAGATAGAGCCGTTGCTAAGTCTTGTTTTCACTCTGTTACAGCTTCGTGTACAAAAGTTCCATTAGACAGGCGTTTGAAGCGCATTCGGAGCAGCCCCGCTCTCTGGTGGTTTCAAGGTGGAAGATGGCCCTGGCTGGCCAAGGAAACCAAATTTTCGGATGCAGGACTATGGCAGCTACCTGCAGGTACAAAACAAAAAATTTCTCTCTAGCCCCATTATTTCTGGAGTTATTGGCCTTGGCGCTACCGACTTCTTTTTTCCGGCGTTTTTTTTTTATTTTTTTTTTGCTGGATACAGTCCAGCACACACGTAGCGGCCTTGGCTATTGTTGACGTACACAGAGCATGGCCGTTTTCACTGGACATCTTCGGGGTGTCCTCACTCCGCGGTACCTGGCATCCTCCCTGTTTATCCCTCAACCCCAAAACCTGCATTTTCGGAAAGCCCATGAGCAGGGCTTTCCAACAGTGTTAAACTTGTCAGTTTTCCGCCAATACTTTGGGAGATAGAGCCGTTGCTAAGTCTTGTTTTCACTCTGTTACAGCTTCGTGTACAAAAGTTCCATTAGACAGGCGTTTGAAGCGCATTCGGAGCAGCCCCGCTCTCTGGTGGTTTCAAGGTGGAAGATGGCCCTGGCTGGCCAAGGAAACCAAATTTTCGGATGCAGGACTATGGCAGCTACCTGCAGGTACAAAAAATTTCTCTCTAGCCCCATTATTTCTGGAGTTATTGGCCTTGGCGCTACCGACTTCTTTTTTCCGGCGTTTTTTTTTTATTTTTTTTTTGCTGGAAACAGTCCAGCACACACGTAGCGGCCTTGGCTATTGTTGACGTACACAGAGCATGGCCGTTTTCACTGGACATCTTCGGGGTGTCCTCACTCCGCGGTCCCTGGCATCCTCCCTGTTTATCCCTCAACCCCAAAACCTGCATTTTCGGAAAGCCCATGAGCAGGGCTTTCCAACAGTGTTAAACTTGTCAGTTTTCCGCCAATACTTTGGGAGATAGAGCCGTTGCTAAGTCTTGTTTTCACTCTGTTACAGCTTCGTGTACAAAAGTTCCATTAGACAGGCGTTTGAAGCCCATTCGGAGCAGCCCCACTCTCTGGTGGTTTCAAGGCGGAAGATGGCCCTGCTTGGCCAAAAAAACCGGATTTTCGGATGCAGGACTATGGCAGCTACCTGCAGGTACAAAAAATTTCTCTCTAGCCCCATTATTTCTGGAGTTATTGGCCTTGGCGCTACCGACTTCTTTTTTCGGCGGTTTTTTTTTGTTTTGTTTTTTGCTGGCTACAGTCCAGCACACACGTAGCGGCCTTGGCTATTGTTGACGTACACAGAGCATAGCCGTTTCCACAGGACATCTTCGGGGTGTCCTCACTCCGCGGTCCCTGGCATCCTCCCTGTTTATCCCTCAACCCCAAAACCTGCATTTTCGGAAAGCCCATGAGCAGGGCTTTCCAACAGTGTTAAACTTGTCAGTTTTCCGCCAATACTGTGGGAGATAGAGCCGTTGCTAAGTCTTGTTTTCACTCTGTTACAGCTTCGTGTACAAAAGTTCCATTAGACAGGCGTTTGAAGCCCATTCGGAGCAGCCCCACTCTCTGGTGGTTTCAAGGCGGAAGATGGCCCTGGTTGGCAAAAAAAAATGGATTTTCGGATGCAAGACTATGGCAGCTACCTGCAGGTACAAAAAATTTCTCTCTAGCCCCATTATTTCTGGAGTTATTGGCCTTGGCGCTACCGACTTCTTTTTTCCGGCGTTTTTTTTTTATTTTTTTTTTGCTGGAAACAGTCCAGCACACACGTAGCGGCCTTGGCTATTGTTGACGTACACAGAGCATGGCCGTTTTCACTGGACATCTTCGGGGTGTCCTCACTCCGCGGTCCCTGGCATCCTCCCTGTTTATCCCTCAACCCCAAAACCTGCATTTTCGGAAAGCCCATGAGCAGGGCTTTCCAACAGTGTTAAACTTGTCAGTTTTCCGCCAATACTTTGGGAGATAGAGCCGTTGCTAAGTCTTGTTTTCACTCTGTTACAGCTTCGTGTACAAAAGTTCCATTAGACAGGCGTTTGAAGCCCATTCGGAGCAGCCCCACTCTCTGGTGGTTTCAAGGCGGAAGATGGCCCTGCTTGGCCAAAAAAACCGGATTTTCGGATGCAGGACTATGGCAGCTACCTGCAGGTACAAAAAATTTCTCTCTAGCCCCATTATTTCTGGAGTTATTGGCCTTGGCGCTACCGACTTCTTTTTTCGGCGGTTTTTTTTTGTTTTGTTTTTTGCTGGCTACAGTCCAGCACACACGTAGCGGCCTTGGCTATTGTTGACGTACACAGAGCATAGCCGTTTCCACAGGACATCTTCGGGGTGTCCTCACTCCGCGGTCCCTGGCATCCTCCCTGTTTATCCCTCAACCCCAAAACCTGCATTTTCGGAAAGCCCATGAGCAGGGCTTTCCAACAGTGTTAAACTTGTCAGTTTTCCGCCAATACTGTGGGAGATAGAGCCGTTGCTAAGTCTTGTTTTCACTCTGTTACAGCTTCGTGTACAAAAGTTCCATTAGACAGGCGTTTGAAGCCCATTCGGAGCAGCCCCACTCTCTGGTGGTTTCAAGGCGGAAGATGGCCCTGGTTGGCAACAAAAAATGGATTTTCGGATGCAAGACTATGGCAGCTACCTGCAGGTACAAAAAATTTCTCTCTAGCCCCATTATTTCTGGAGTTATTGGCCTTGGCGCTACCGACTTCTTTTTTCGGCGGTTTTTTTTTGTTTTGTTTTTTGCTGTCTACAGTCCAGCACACACGTAGCGGCCTTGGCTATTGTTGACGTACAAAGAGCATAGCCGTTTCCACAGGACATCTTCGGGGTGTCCTCACTCCGCGGTCCCTGGCATCCTCCCTGTTTATCCCTCAACCCCAAAACCTGCATTTTCGGAAAGCCCATGAGCAGGGCTTTCCAACAGTGTTAAACTTGTCAGTTTTACGCCAATACTTTTGGGAGATAGAGCCGTTGCTAAGTCTTGTTTTCACTCTGTTACAGCTTCGTGTACAAAAGTTCCATTAGACAGGCGTTTGAAGCCCATTCGGAGCAGCCCCACTCTCTGGTGGTTTCAAGGCGGAAGATGGCCCTGGTTGGCCAAAAAACCGGATTTTCGGATGCAGGACTATGGCAGCTACCTGCAGGTACAAAAAATTTCTCTCTAGCCCCATTATTTCTGGAGTTATTGGCCTTGGCGCTACCGACTTCTTTTTTCGGCGGTTTTTTTTTGTTTTGTTTTTTGCTGGCTACAGTCCAGCACACATGTAGCGGCCTTGGCTATTGTTGACGTACACAGAGCATAGCCGTTTCCACAGGACATCTTCGGGGTGTCCTCACTCCGCGGTCCCTGGCATCCTCCCTGTTTATCCCTCAACCCCAAAACCTGCATTTTCGGAAAGCCCATGAGCAGGGCTTTCCAACAGTGTTAAACTTGTCAGTTTTCCGCCAATACTGTGGGAGATAGAGCCGTTGCTAAGTCTTGTTTTCACTCTGTTACAGCTTCGTGTACAAAAGTTCCATTAGACAGGCGTTTGAAGCCCATTCGGAGCAGCCCCACTCTCTGGTGGTTTCAAGGCGGAAGATGGCCCTGGTTGGCAACAAAAAATGGATTTTCGGATGCAAGACTATGGCAGCTACCTGCAGGTACAAAAAATTTCTCTCTAGCCCCATTATTTCTGGAGTTATTGGCCTTGGCGCTACCGACTTCTTTTTTCGGCGGTTTTTTTTTGTTTTGTTTTTTGCTGTCTACAGTCCAGCACACACGTAGCGGCCTTGGCTATTGTTGACGTACAAAGAGCATAGCCGTTTCCACAGGACATCTTCGGGGTGTCCTCACTCCGCGGTCCCTGGCATCCTCCCTGTTTATCCCTCAACCCCAAAACCTGCATTTTCGGAAAGCCCATGAGCAGGGCTTTCCAACAGTGTTAAACTTGTCAGTTTTACGCCAATACTTTTGGGAGATAGAGCCGTTGCTAAGTCTTGTTTTCACTCTGTTACAGCTTCGTGTACAAAAGTTCCATTAGACAGGCGTTTGAAGCCCATTCGGAGCAGCCCCACTCTCTGGTGGTTTCAAGGCGGAAGATGGCCCTGGTTGGCCAAAAAACCGGATTTTCGGATGCAGGACTATGGCAGCTACCTGCAGGTACAAAAAATTTCTCTCTAGCCCCATTATTTCTGGAGTTATTGGCCTTGGCGCTACCGACTTCTTTTTTCGGCGGTTTTTTTTTGTTTTGTTTTTTGCTGGCTACAGTCCAGCACACATGTAGCGGCCTTGGCTATTGTTGACGTACACAGAGCATAGCCGTTTCCACAGGACATCTTCGGGGTGTCCTCACTCCGCGGTCCCTGGCATCCTCCCTGTTTATCCCTCAACCTCAAAACCTGCATTTTCGGAAAGCCCATGAGCAGGGCTTTCCAACAGTGTTAAACTTGTCAGTTTTCCGCCAATACTGTGGGAGATAGAGCCGTTGCTAAGTCTTGTTTTCACTCTGTTACAGCTTCGTGTACAAAAGTTCCATTAGACAGGCGTTTGAAGCCCATTCGGAGCAGCCCCACTCTCTGGTGGTTTCAAGGCGGAAGATGGCCCTGGTTGGCAAAAAAAAATGGATTTTCGGATGCAAGACTATGGCAGCTACCTGCAGGTACAAAAAATTTCTCTCTAGCCCTATTATTTCTGGAGTTATTGGCCTTGGCGCTACCGACTTCTTTTTTCGGCGGTTTTTTTTTGTTTTGTTTTTTGCTGTCTACAGTCCAGCACACACGTAGCGGCCTTGGCTATTGTTGACGTACAAAGAGCATAGCCGTTTCCACAGGACATCTTCGGGGTGTCCTCACTCCGCGGTCCCTGGCATCCTCCCTGTTTATCCCTCAACCCCAAAACCTGCATTTTCGGAAAGCCCATGAGCAGGGCTTTCCAACAGTGTCAGACTTGTCAGTTTTCCGCCAATACTGTGGGAGATAGAGCCGTTGCTAAGTCTTGTTTTCACTCTGTTACAGCTTCGTGTACAAAAGTTCCATTAGACAGGCGTTTGAAGCCCATTCGGAGCAGCCCCACTCTCTGGTGGTTTCAAGGCGGAAGATGGCCCTGGTTGGCCAAAAAAACCGGATTTTCGGATGCAGGACTATGGCAGCTACCTGCAGGTACAAAAAATTTCTCTCTAGCCCCATTATTTCTGGAGTTATTGGCCTTGGCGCTACCAACTTCTTTTTTCGGCGGTTTTTTTTTGTTTTGTTTTTTGCTGGCTACAGTCCAGCACACATGTAGCGGCCTTGGCTATTGTTGACGTACACAGAGCATAGCCGTTTCCACAGGACATCTTTGGGGTGTCCTCACTCCGCGGTCCCTGGCATCCTCCCTGTTTATCCCTCAACCCCAAAAGCTGCATTTTCGGAAAGCCCATGAGCAGGGCTTTCCAACAGTGTTAAACTTGTCAGTTTTCCGCCAATACTGTGGGAGATAGAGCCGTTGCTAAGTCTTGTTTTCACTCTGTTACAGCTTCGTGTACAAAAGTTCCATTAGACAGGCGTTTGAAGCCCATTCGGAGCAGCCCCGCTCTCTGGTGGTTTCAAGGCGGAAGATGTCCCTGGCTGGCCAAGGAAACCAGATTTTCGGATGCAGGACTATGGCAGCTACCTGCAGGTACAAGAAATTTCTCTCTAGCCCAATTATTTCTGGAGTTATTGGCCTTGGCGCTACCGACTTCTTTTATCGGCGTTTGTTTTTTTTTGTTTTTTTTTTTTGCTGGCTACAGTCCAGCACACACGTAGCGGCCTTGGCTATTGTTGACGTACACAGAGCATAGCCGTTTGCACAGGACATCTTCGGGGTGTCCTCACTCCGCGGTCCCTGGCATCCTCCCTGTTTATCTCTCAACCCCAAAACCTGCATTTTCGGAAAGCCCATGAGCAGGGCTTTCCAACAGTGTCAGACTTGTCAGTTTTCCGCCAATACTTTGGGAGATAGAGCCGTTGCTAAGTCTTGTTTTCACTCTGTTACAGCTTCGTGTACAAAAGTTCCATTAGACATGCGTTTGAAGCGCATTCGAAGCAGCCCCGCTCTCTGGTGGTTTCAAGGCGGAAGATGGCCCTGGCTGGCCGAGAAAACCGGATATTCAGATGGTGGACTATGGCAGCTACCTGCATGTACAAGAAATTTCTCACTAGCCCCATTATTTCTGGAGTTATTGGCCTTGGCGCTACCGACTTCTTTTTTCGGCGTTTTTTGTTTTGTTTTTGTTTTTGCTTACTACAGTCCAGCCCACACGTAGCGGCCTTGGCTATTGTTGACGTACACAGAGCATGGCCGTTTTCACTGGACATCTTCGGGGTGTCCTGACTCCGCGGTCCCTGGCGTCCTCCCAGTCTATCCCACAACCCCAAGACCTGCATTTTCGGAAAGCCCATGAGCTGGGCTTTCCAACAGTGTCAGACTTGTCAGTTTTCCGCCAATACTTTGGGAGATAGAGCCGTTGCTAAGTCTTGTTTTCACTCTGTTACAGCTTCGTGTACAAAAGTTCCATTAGCCAGGCGTTTGAAGCGCATTCGGAGCAGCCCCGCTCTCTGGTGGTTTCAAGGCAGAAGATGGCCCTGGCTGGCCGAAAAAACCGAATATTCGGATGCAGGACTATGGCAGCTACCTGCAGATACAAGAAATTTCTCTCTAGCCCCATTATTTCTGGTGTTATTGGCCTTTGCGCTACCGACTTCTTTTTTCAGCGTTTTTTTTTAATTTTTTTTCCTGGCTACAGTCCAGCACACACGTAGCGGCCTTGGCTATTGTTGACGTACACAGAGCATGACCGTTTGCTCAGGACATCTTCGGGGTGTCCTCACTCCGCGGTCCCTGGCATCCTCCCTGTTTATCCCTCAACCCCAAGACCTGCATTTTCGGAAAGCCCATGACCAGGGCTTTCCAACAGTGTCAGACTTGTCAGTTTTCCGCCAATACTTTGGGAGATAGAGCCGTTGCTAAGTCTTGTTTTCACTCTGTTACAGCTTCGTGTACAAAAGTTCCATTAGACAGGCGTTTGAAGCGCATTCGGAGCAGGCCCGCTCTCTGGTGGTTTCAGGGCGGAAGATGGCCCTGGCTGGCCGAGAAAACCGGATTTTCGGATGCAGGACTATGGCAGCTACCTGCAGATACAAGAAATTTTTCTCTAGCCCCATTATTTCTGGAGTTATTGGCCTTGGCGCTACCGACTTCTTTTTTCGGCGTTTTTTATTTATTATTTTTTTTTGCTGGCTACAGTCCAGCACACACGTAGCGGCCTTGGCTATTGTTGACGTACACAGAGCATAGCCGTTTGCACAGGACATCTTCGGGGTGTCCTCACTCCGCGGTCCCTGGCATCCTCCCTGTCTGTCCCACAACCCCAAAACCTGCATTTTCGGAAAGCCCATGAGCAGGGCTTTCCAACAGTGTCAGACTTGTCAGTTTTTCGCCAATACTTTGGGAGATAGAGCCGTTGCTAAGTCTTGTTTTCACTCTGTTACAGCTTCGTGTACAAAAGTTCCATTAGACATGCGTTTGAAGCGCGTTCGAAGCAGCCCCGCTCTCTGGTGGTTTCAAGGCGGAAGATGGCCCTGGCTGGCCGAGAAAACCGGATATTCAGATGGTGGACTATGGCAGCTACCTGCAGATACAAGAAATTTTTCTCTAGCCCCATTATTTCTGGAGTTATTGGCCTTGGCGCTACCGACTTCTTTTTTCGGCGTTTTTTTTTGTTTTGTTTTTTGCTGGCTACAGTCCAGCACACACGTAGCGGCCTTGGCTATTGTTGACATACAAAGAGCATGGCCGTTTTCACTGGACATCTTCGGGGTGTCCTGACTCCGTGGTCCCTGGCGTCCTCCCAGTCTATCCCACAACCCCAAGACCTGCATTTTCGGAAAGCCCATGAGCTGGGCTTTCCAACAGTGTCAGACTTGTCAGTTTTCCGCCAATACTTCGGGAGATAGAGCCGTTGCTAAGTCTTGTTTTCACTCTGTTACAGCTTCGTGTACAAAAGTTCCATTAGACAGGCGTTTGTAGCGCATTTGGAGCAGCCCAACTCTCTGGTGGTTTCAAGGCGGAAGATGGCCCTGGCTGGCCGAGAAAACCGGATTTTTAGATGCAGGACTATGGCAGCTACCTGCAGATACAAGAAATTTCTCTCTAGCCCCATTACTTATGGAGTTATTGGCCTTGGCGCTACCGACTTCTTTTTTCGGCGTTTTTTTTTTTTATTTTTTTTTCTGGCTACAGTCCAGCACACACGTAGCGGCCTTAGCTATTGTTGACGTACACAGAGCATGGCCGTTTTCACTGGACATCTTCGGGGTGTCCTTACTCCGCGGTCCCTGGCGTCCTCCCAGTCTATCCCACAACCCCAAGACCTGCATTTTCGGAAACCCCATGAGCAGGGCTTTCCAACAGTGTCAGACTTGTCAGGTTTCCGCCAAGACTTTGGGAGATAGAGCCCTTGCTAAGTCTTGTTTTCACTCTGTTACAGCTTCGTGTACAAAAGTTCCATTAGACAGGCGTTTGAAGCGCATTTGGAGCAGCCCCACTCTCTGGTGGTTTCAAGGCGGAAGATGGCCCTGGCTGACCGGGCAAACCAGATTTATGGATGCAGGACTATGGCAGCTACTTGCAGGTACAATAAATTTCTCTCTAGCCCCATTATTTCTGGTGTTATTGGCCTTGGTGCTACCGACTTCTTTTTTCGGCGTTTTTTTTTTTTTTTTTTTTTTTTTTGCTGGCTACAGTCCAGCACACACGTAGCGGCCTTGGCTATTGTTGACGTACACAGAGCATAGCCGTTTGCTCAGGACATCTTCGGGGTGTCTTCATTCCGCGGTCCCTGGCATCCTCCCTGTTTATCCCTCAACCCCAAAACCTGCATTTTCGGAAAGCCCATGAGCTGGGCTTTCCAACAGTGTCAGACTTGTCAGTTTTCCGCCAATACTTTGGGAAATAGAGCCGTTGCTAAGTCTTGTTTTCACTCTGTTACAACTTCGTGTACAAAAGTTCCATTAGACAGGGGTTTGAAGCGCATTCGGAGCAGCCCCGCTCTCTGGTTGTTTCACGGCGGAAGATGGCCCTGGCTGGCCGAGAAAACCAAATATTCGGATGCAGGACTATGGCAGCTACCTGCAGGTACAAGAAATTTCTCTCTAGCCCCATTAATTCTGGAGTTATTGGCCTTGGCGCTACCGACTTCTTTTTTCGGCGTTTTTTTTTTTTTTTTTTTTGCTGGCTACAGTCCAGCACACACGTAGCGGCCTTGGCTATTGTTGACGTACACAGAGCATGGCCGTTTGCACTGGACATCTTCGGGGTGTCCTGACTCCGCGGTCCCTGGCATATTCCCTGTCTATTCCACAACACCAAGACCTGCATTTTCGGAGAGCCCATGAGCAGAGCTTTCCGACAGTGTCAGACTTGTCAGTTTTCCGCCAATACTTTGGGAGATAGAGCCGTTGCTAAGTCTTGTTTTCACTCTGTTACAACTTCGTGTACAAAAGTTCCATTAGACAGGCGTTTGAAGCGCATTCGGAGCAGCCCCGCTCTCTGGTGGTTTCAAGGCGGAAGATGGCCCTGGCTGGCTGTGAAAACCGGATTTTCGGATGCAGGACTATGGCAGCTACCTGCAGGTACAAGAAATTTTTCTCTAGCCCCATTATTTCTGGAGTTATTGGCCTTGGCGCTACCGACTTCTTTTTTCGGCGTTGTTTTTTTTTTTTTTTTTTTTCTGGCTACAGTCCAGCACACACGTAGCGGCCTTGGCTATTGTTGACGTACACAGAGCATAGCCGTTTGCTCAGGACATCTTCGGGGTGTCCTCATTCCGCGGTCCCTGGCATCCTCCCTGTTTATCCCTCAACTCCAAGACCTGCATTTTCGGAAAGCCCATGAGCAGGGCTTTCCGACAGTGTCAGACTTGTCAGTTTTCCGCCAATACTGTGGGAGATAGAGCCGTTGGTAAGTCTTGTTTTCACTCTGTTACAGCTTCGTGTACAAAAGTTCCATTAGACAGACGTTTGAAGCGCTTTCGGAGCAGCCCCGCTCTCTGGTGGTTTCAGGGCGGAAGATGGCCCTGGCTGACCGACAAAACCGGATTTTCGGATGCAGGACTATGGCAGCTACCTGCAGGTACAAGAAATTTCTCTCTAGCCCCATTATTTCTGGAGTAATTGGCCTTGGCGCTACCGACTTCTTTTTTCGGCGTTTTTTTTTTGTTTTTTTTTTGCTGGCTACAGTCCAGCACACACGTAGCGGCCTTGGCTATTGTTGACGTACAAAGAGCATGGCCGTTTTCACTGGACATCTTCGGGGTGTCCTGACTCCGCGGTCCCTGGCGTCCTCCCAGTTTATTCCACAACCCCAAGACCTGCGTTTTCGGAAAGCCCATGAGCTGGGCTTTCCAACAGTGTCAGACTTGTCAGTTTTCCGCCAATACTTTGGGAGATAGAGCCGTTGCTAAGTCTTGTTTTCACTCTGTTACAGCTTCGTGTACAAAAGTTCCATTAGACAGGCGTTTGAAGCGCATTCGGAGCAGCCCCACTCTCTGGTGGTTTCAAGGCGGAAAATGGCCCTGGCTGGCCGAGAAAACCGGATTTTTAGATGCAGGACTATGGCAGCTACCTGCAGGTACAAGAAATTTCTCTCTAGCTCCATTACTTCTGGAGTTATTGGCCTTGGCGCTACCGACTTCTTTTTTCGGCGTTTTTTTTTTTATTTTTTTTTTTGCTGGCTACAGTCCAGCACACACGTAGCGGCCTTGGCTATTGTTGACGTACACAGAGCATGGCCGTTTTCACTGGACATCTTCGGGGTGTCCTTACTCCGCGGTCCCTGGCGTCCTCCCAGTCTATCCCACAACCCTAAGACCTGCATTTTCGGAAAGCCCATGAGCTGGGCTTTCCAACAGTGTCAGACTTGTCAGTTTTCCGCCAATACTGTGGTAAATAGAGCCGTTGCTAAGTCTTGTTTTCACTCTGTTACAGCTTCGTGTACAAAAGTTCCATTAGACAGGCGTTTGAAGCGCATTCGGAGCAGCCCCACTCTCTGGTGGTTTCAAGGCGGAAAATGGCCCTGGCTGGCCGAGAAAACCGGATTTTTAGATGCAGGACTATGGCAGCTACCTGCAGGTACAAGAAATTTCTCTCTAGCTCCATTACTTCTGGAGTTATTGGCCTTGGCGCTACCGACTTCTTTTTTCGGCGTTTTTTTTTTTTATTTTTTTTTTTGCTGGCTACAGTCCAGCACACACGTAGCGGCCTTGGCTATTGTTGACGTACACAGAGCATGGCCGTTTTCACTGGACATCTTCGGGGTGTCCTTACTCCGCGGTCCCTGGCGTCCTCCCAGTCTATCCCACAACCCTAAGACCTGCATTTTCGGAAAGCCCATGAGCTGGGCTTTCCAACAGTGTCAGACTTGTCAGTTTTCCGCCAATACTGTGGTAAATAGAGCCGTTGCTAAGTCTTGTTTTCACTCTGTTACAGCTTCGTGTACAAAAGTTCCATTAGACAGGCGTTTGAAGCGCATTCGGAGCAGCCCCGCTCTCTGGTGGTTTCAAGGCGGAAGATGGCCCTGGCTGGCCGAGAAAACCGGATTTTTAGATGCAGGACTATGGCAGCTACCTCCAGGTACAAGAAATTTCTCTCTAGCCCCATTACTTCTGGAGTTATTGGCCTTGGCGCTACCGACTTCTTTTTTCGGCGTTTTTTTTTTTTATTTTTTTTTTTGCTGGCTACAGTCCAGCACACACGTAGCGGCCTTGGCTATTGTTGACGTACACAGAGCATGGCCGTTTTCACTGGACATCTTCGGGGTGTCCTTACTCCGCGGTCCCTGGCGTCCTCCCAGTCTATCCCACAACCCCAAGACCTGCATTTTCGGAAAGCCCATGAGCAGGGCTTTCCAACAGTGTCAGACTTGTCAGTTTTCCGCCAATACTTTGGGAGATAGAGCCGTTGCTAAGTCTTGTTTTCACTCTGTTACAACTTCGTGTACAAAAGTTCCATTAGACAGGCGTTTGAAGCGCATTCGGAGCAGCCCCGCTCTCTGGTGGTTTCAAGGCGGAAGATGGCCCTGGCTGGCCGAGAAAACCGGATTTTCGGATGCAGGACTATGGCAGCTACCTGCAGGTACAAGAAATTTCTCTCTAGCCCCATTATTTCTGGAGTTATTGGCCTTGGCGCTACCGACTTCTTTTTTCGGCGTTTTTTTTTTTTTTTTTTTTTTTAGCTGGCTACAGTCACTACACACGTAGCGGTCTTGGCTATTGTTGACGTACACAGAGCATAGCCGTTTGCTTAGGACATCTTCGGGATGTCCTCATTCCGCGGTCCCTGGCATCCTCCCTGTTTATCCCTCAACCCCAAGACCTGCATTTTCGGAAAGCCCATGAGCAGGGCTTTCCGACAGTGTCAGACTTGTCAGTTTTCCGCCAATACTGTGGGAGATAGAGCCGTTGCTAAGTCTTGTTTTCACTCTGTTACAGCTTCGTGTACAAAAGTTCCATTAGACAGACGTTTGAAGCGCTTTCGGAGCAGCCCCGCTCTCTGGTGGTTTCAGGGCGGAAGATGGCCCTGGCTGACCGACAAAACCGGATTTTCGGATGCAGGACTATGCCAGCTACCTGCAGGTACAAGAAATTTCTCTCTAGCCCCATTATTTCTGGAGTTATTGGCCTTGGCGCTACCGACTTCTTTTTTCGGTTTTTTTTTTTTTTTTTTTTTTTTTGACGGCTACAGTCCAGCACACACGTAGCGGCCTTGGCTATTGTTGACGTACACAGAGCATAGCCGTTTGCACTGGACATCTTCGGGGTGTCCTGGCTCCGCGGTCCCTGGCGTCCTCCCAGTCTATCCCACAACCCCAAGACCTGCATTTTCGGAAAGCCCATGAGCTGGGCTTTCCAACAGTGTCAGACTTGTCAGTTTTCCGCCAATACTTTGGGAGATAGAGCCCTTGCTAAGTCTTGTTTTCACTCTGTTACAGCTTCGTGTACAAAAGTTCCATTAGACATGCGTTTGAAGCGCATTCGGAGCAGCCCCGCTCTCTGGTGGTTTCAAGGCGGAAAATGGCCCTGGCTGACCGAGAAAACCGGATTTTCGGATGCAGGACTATGGCAGCTACCTGCAGGTACAAGAAATTTCTCTCTAGCCCCATTATTTCTGGAGTTATTGGCCTTGGCGCTACCGACTTCTTTTTTCGGCGTTTTTTTTTGTTTTGTTTTTTGCTGGCTACAGTCCAGCACACACGTAGCGGCCTTGGCTATTGTTGACGTACACAGAGCATGGCCGTTTGCACAGGACATCTTCGGGGTGTCCTGACTCCGCGGTCCCTGGCATCCTCCCTGTTTATCCCTCAACCCCAAGACCTGCATTTTCGGAAACCCCATGAGCAGGGCTTTCCAACAGTGTCAGACTTGTCAGTTTTCCGCCAATACTTTGGGAGATAGAGCCGTTGCTAAGTCTTGTTTTCACTCTGTTACAACTTCGTGTACAAAAGTTCCATTAGACAGGCGTTTGAAGCGCATTCGGAGCAGCCCCGCTCTCTGGTGGTTTCAAGGCGGAAGATGGCCCTGGCTGACCGACAAAACCGGATTTTCGGATGCAGGACTATGGCAGCTACCTGCAGGTACAAGACAATTTCTCTCTAGCCCCATTATTTCTGGAGTTATTGGCCTTGGCGCTACCGACTTCTTTTTTCGGCGGTTTTTTTTTTGTTTTTTTTTTGCTGGCTACAGTCCAGCACACACGTAGCGGCCTTGGCTTTGTTGACGTACACAGAGCATGGCCGTTTCCACTGGACATCTTCGGGGTGTCCTGACTCCGCGGTCCCTGGCGTCCTCCCAGTTTTTCCCAAAACCCCAAGACCTGCATTTTCGGAAAGCCCATGAGCAGGGCTTTCCAACAGTGTCAGTCTTGTCAGTTTTCCGCCAATACTTTGGGAGATAGAGCCGTTGCTAAGTCTTGTTTTCACTCTGTTACAGCTTCGTGTACAAAAGTTCCATTAGACAGGCGTTTGAAGCGCATTTGGAGCAGCCCCACTCTCTGGTAGTTTCAAGTCGGAAGATGGCCCTGGCTGACCGAGAAAACCGGATTTTTGGATGCAGGACTATGGTTGCTACCTGCAGGTACAAGAAATTTCTCTCTAGCCCCATTATTTCTGGAGTTATTGGCCTTGGCGCTACCGACTTCTGTTTTCGGCGGGTTTTTTTTTTGTTTTTTTTTTGCTGGCTACAGTCCAGCACACACGTAGCGGCCTTGGCTATTGTTGACGTACACAGAGCATGGCCGTTTTCACTGGACATCTTCGGGGTGTCCCGACTCCGCGGTCCCTGGCGTCCTCCCAGTCTATCCCACAACCCCAAGACCTGCATTTTCGGAAAGCCCATGAGCTGGGCTTTCCAACAGTGCCAGACTTGTCAGTTTTCCGCCAAGACTTTGGGAGATAGAGCCGTTGCTAAGTCTTGTTTTCACTCTGTTACAGCTTCGTGTACAAAAGTTCCATTAGACAGACGTTTGAAGCGCTTTCGGAGCAGCCCCGCTCTCTGGTGGTTTCAGGGCGGAAGATGGCCCTGGCTGGCCGAGAAAACCGGATATTCGGATGCAGGATTATGGCAGCTACCTGCAGATACAAGACACTTCTCTCTAGCCCCATTATTTCTGGAGTTATTGGCCTTGGCGCTACCGACTTCTTTTTTCGGCGTTTTTTTTTTATTTTTTTTTTTTTTGCTGGCTACAGTCCAGCACACACGTAGCGGCCTTGGCTATTGTTGACGTACACAGAGCATAGCCGTTTGCTCAGGACATCTTCGGGGTGTCTTCATTCCGCGGTCCCTGGCATCCTCCCTGTTTATCCCTCAACCCCAAGACCTGCATTTTCGGAAAGCCCATGAGCTGGGCTTTCCAACAGTGTCAGACTTGTCAGTTTTCCGCCAATACTTTGGGAAATAGAGCCGTTGCTAAGTCTTGTTTTCACTCTGTTACAACTTCGTGTACAAAAGTTCCATTAGACAGGGGTTTGAAGCGCATTCGGAGCAGCCCCGCTCTCTGGTTGTTTCACGGCGGAAGATGGCCCTGGCTGGCCGACAAAACCGGATATTCGGATGCAGGACTATGGCAGCTACCTGCAGGTACAAGAAATTTCTCTCTAGCCCCATTAATTCTGGAGTTATTGGCCTTGGCGCTACCGACTTCTTTTTTCGGCGTTTTTTTTTTTTTTTTTTTTGCTGGCTACAGTCCAGCACACACGTAGCGGCCTTGGCTATTGTTGACGTACACAGAGCATGGCCGTTTGCACTGGACATCTTCGGGGTGTCCTGACTCCGCGGTCCCTGGCATATTCCCTGTCTATTCCACAACACCAAGACCTGCATTTTCGGAGAGCCCATGAGCAGAGCTTTCCGACAGTGTCAGACTTGTCAGTTTTCCGCCAATACTTTGGGAGATAGAGCCGTTGCTAAGTCTTGTTTTCACTCTGTTACAACTTCGTGTACAAAAGTTCCATTAGACAGGCGTTTGAAGCGCATTCGGAGCAGCCCCGCTCTCTGGTGGTTTCAAGGCGGAAGATGGCCCTGGCTGGCTGTGAAAACCGGATTTTCGGATGCAGGACTATGGCAGCTACCTGCAGGTACAAGAAATTTTTCTCTAGCCCCATTATTTCTGGAGTTATTGGCCTTGGCGCTACCGACTTCTTTTTTCGGCGTTGTTTTTTTTTTTTTTTTTTTGCTGGCTACAGTCCAGCACACACGTAGCGGCCTTGGCTATTGTTGACGTACACAGAGCATAGCCGTTTGCTCAGGACATCTTCGGGGTGTCCTCATTCCGCGGTCCCTGGCATCCTCCCTGTTTATCCCTCAACTCCAAGACCTGCATTTTCGGAAAGCCCATGAGCAGGGCTTTCCGACAGTGTCAGACTTGTCAGTTTTCCGCCAATACTGTGGGAGATAGAGCCGTTGGTAAGTCTTGTTTTCACTCTGTTACAGCTTCGTGTACAAAAGTTCCATTAGACAGACGTTTGAAGCGCTTTCGGAGCAGCCCCGCTCTCTGGTGGTTTCAGGGCGGAAGATGGCCCTGGCTGACCGACAAAACCGGATTTTCGGATGCAGGACTATGGCAGCTACCTGCAGGTACAAGACAATTTCTCTCTAGCCCCATTATTTCTGGAGTAATTGGCCTTGGCGCTACCGACTTCTTTTTTCGGCGTTTTTTTTTTTGTTTTTTTTTTTGCTGGCTACAGTCCAGCACACACGTAGCGGCCTTGGCTATTGTTGACGTACAAAGAGCATGGCCGTTTTCACTGGACATCTTCGGGGTGTCCTGACTCCGCGGTCCCTGGCGTCCTCCCAGTCTATTCCACAACCCCAAGACCTGCGTTTTCGGAAAGCCCATGAGCTGGGCTTTCCAACAGTGTCAGACTTGTCAGTTTTCCGCCAATACTGTGGTAAATAGAGCCGTTGCTAAGTCTTGTTTTCACTCTGTTACAGCTTCGTGTACAAAAGTTCCATTAGACAGGCGTTTGAAGCGCATTCGGAGCAGCCCCGCTCTCTGGTGGTTTCAAGGCGGAAGATGGCCCTGGCTGGCCGAGAAAACCGGATTTTTAGATGCAGGACTATGGCAGCTACCTCCAGGTACAAGAAATTTCTCTCTAGCCCCATTACTTCTGGAGTTATTGGCCTTGGCGCTACCGACTTCTTTTTTCGGCGTTTTTTTTTTTTATTTTTTTTTTTTCTGGCTACAGTCCAGCACACACGTAGCGGCCTTGGCTATTGTTGACGTACACAGAGCATGGCCGTTTTCACTGGACATCTTCGGGGTGTCCTTACTCCGCGGTCCCTGGCGTCCTCCCAGTCTATCCCACAACCCCAAGACCTGCATTTTCGGAAAGCCCATGAGCTGGGCTTTCCAACAGTGTCAGACTTGTCAGTTTTCCGCCAATACTTTGGGAGATAGAGCCGTTGCTAAGTCTTGTTTTCACTCTGTTACAGCTTCGTGTACAAAAGTTCCATTAGACAGACGTTTGAAGCGCTTTCGGAGCAGCCCCGCTCTCTGGTGGTTTCAGGGCGGAAGATGGCCCTGGCTGGCCGAGAAAACCGGATATTCGGATGCAGGATTATGGCAGCTACCTGCAGATACAAGACACTTCTCTCTAGCCCCATTATTTCTGGAGTTATTGGCCTTGGCGCTACCGACTTCTTTTTTCGGCGTTTTTTTTTTATTTTTTTTTTTTTTGCTGGCTACAGTCCAGCACACACGTAGCGGCCTTGGCTATTGTTGACGTACACAGAGCATAGCCGTTTGCTCAGGACATCTTCGGGGTGTCTTCATTCCGCGGTCCCTGGCATCCTCCCTGTTTATCCCTCAACCCCAAGACCTGCATTTTCGGAAAGCCCATGAGCTGGGCTTTCCAACAGTGTCAGACTTGTCAGTTTTCCGCCAATACTTTGGGAAATAGAGCCGTTGCTAAGTCTTGTTTTCACTCTGTTACAACTTCGTGTACAAAAGTTCCATTAGACAGGGGTTTGAAGTGCATTCGGAGCAGCCCCGCTCTCTGGTTGTTTCACGGCGGAAGATGGCCCTGGCTGGCCGACAAAACCGGATATTCGGATGCAGGACTATGGCAGCTACCTGCAGGTACAAGAAATTTCTCTCTAGCCCCATTAATTCTGGAGTTATTGGCCTTGGCGCTACCGACTTCTTTTTTCGGCGTTTTTTTTTTTTTTTTTTTTTGCTGGCTACAGTCCAGCACACACGTAGCGGCCTTGGCTATTGTTGACGTACACAGAGCATGGCCGTTTGCACTGGACATCTTCGGGGTGTCCTGACTCCGCGGTCCCTGGCATATTCCCTGTCTATTCCACAACACCAAGACCTGCATTTTCGGAGAGCCCATGAGCAGAGCTTTCCGACAGTGTCAGACTTGTCAGTTTTCCGCCAATACTTTGGGAGATAGAGCCGTTGCTAAGTCTTGTTTTCACTCTGTTACAACTTCGTGTACAAAAGTTCCATTAGACAGGCGTTTGAAGCGCATTCGGAGCAGCCCCGCTCTCTGGTGGT
Source organism: Marthasterias glacialis (assembly GCA_911728455.2). Classification (NCBI taxonomy): domain Eukaryota; kingdom Metazoa; phylum Echinodermata; class Asteroidea; order Forcipulatida; family Asteriidae; genus Marthasterias; species Marthasterias glacialis. The sequence continues at coordinate 35,706,624 of OU452219.1, forward strand.
TTCAAGGCGGAAGATGGCCCTGGCTGGCTGTGAAAACCGGATTTTCGGATGCAGGACTATGGCAGCTACCTGCAGGTACAAGAAATTTTTCTCTAGCCCCATTATTTCTGGAGTTATTGGCCTTGGCGCTACCGACTTCTTTTTTCGGCGTTGTTTTTTTTTTTTTTTTTTTGCTGGCTACAGTCCAGCACACACGTAGCGGCCTTGGCTATTGTTGACGTACACAGAGCATAGCCGTTTGCTCAGGACATCTTCGGGGTGTCCTCATTCCGCGGTCCCTGGCATCCTCCCTGTTTATCCCTCAACTCCAAGACCTGCATTTTCGGAAAGCCCATGAGCAGGGCTTTCCGACAGTGTCAGACTTGTCAGTTTTCCGCCAATACTGTGGGAGATAGAGCCGTTGGTAAGTCTTGTTTTCACTCTGTTACAGCTTCGTGTACAAAAGTTCCATTAGACAGACGTTTGAAGCGCTTTCGGAGCAGCCCCGCTCTCTGGTGGTTTCAGGGCGGAAGATGGCCCTGGCTGACCGACAAAACCGGATTTTCGGATGCAGGACTATGGCAGCTACCTGCAGGTACAAGACAATTTCTCTCTAGCCCCATTATTTCTGGAGTAATTGGCCTTGGCGCTACCGACTTCTTTTTTCGGCGTTTTTTTTTTTGTTTTTTTTTTTGCTGGCTACAGTCCAGCACACACGTAGCGGCCTTGGCTATTGTTGACGTACAAAGAGCATGGCCGTTTTCACTGGACATCTTCGGGGTGTCCTGACTCCGCGGTCCCTGGCGTCCTCCCAGTCTATTCCACAACCCCAAGACCTGCGTTTTCGGAAAGCCCATGAGCTGGGCTTTCCAACAGTGTCAGACTTGTCAGTTTTCCGCCAATACTGTGGTAAATAGAGCCGTTGCTAAGTCTTGTTTTCACTCTGTTACAGCTTCGTGTACAAAAGTTCCATTAGACAGGCGTTTGAAGCGCATTCGGAGCAGCCCCGCTCTCTGGTGGTTTCAAGGCGGAAGATGGCCCTGGCTGGCCGAGAAAACCGGATTTTTAGATGCAGGACTATGGCAGCTACCTCCAGGTACAAGAAATTTCTCTCTAGTCCCATTACTTCTGGAGTTATTGGCCTTGGCGCTACCGACTTCTTTTTTCGGCGTTTTTTTTTTTTATTTTTTTTTTTGCTGGCTACAGTCCAGCACACACGTAGCGGCCTTGGCTATTGTTGACGTACACAGAGCATGGCCGTTTTCACTGGACATCTTCGGGGTGTCCTTACTCCGCGGTCCCTGGCGTCCTCCCAGTCTATCCCACAACCCCAAGACCTGCATTTTCGGAAAGCCCATGAGCTGGGCTTTCCAACAGTGTCAGACTTGTCAGTTTTCCGCCAATACTTTGGGAGATAGAGCCGTTGCTAAGTCTTGTTTTCACTCTGTTACAACTTCGTGTACAAAAGTTCCATTAGACAGGCGTTTGAAGCGCATTCGGAGCAGCCCCGCTCTCTGGTGGTTTCAAGGCGGAAGATGGCCCTGGCTGGCCGAGAAAACCGGATTTTCGGATGCGGGACTATGGCAGCTACCTGCAGGTACAAGACAAATTCTCTCTAGCACCATTATTTCTGGAGTTATTGGCTTTGGCGCTACCGACTTCTTTTTTCGGCGTTTTTTTTTTTTTTTTTTTTTTTTGCTGGCTACAGTCCAGCTCACACGTAGCGGCCTGGGCTATTGTTGACGTACACAGAGCATGGCCGTTTGCACTGGACATCTTCGGGGTGTCCTCACTCCGCGGTCCCTGGCATCCTCCCTGTTTATCCCTCAACCCCAAGACCTGCATTTTCGGAAACCCCATGAGCAGGGCTTTCCAATAGTGTCAGACTTGTCAGTTTTCCGCCATTACTTTGGGAGATAGAGCCCTTGCTAAGTCTTGTTTTCACTCTGTTACAGCTTCGTGTACAAAAGTTCCATTAGACAGGCGTTTGAAGCGCATTTGGAGCAGCCCCACTCTCTGGTGGTTTCAAGGCAGAAGATGGCCCAGGCTGACCGAGCAAACCGGATTTATGGATGCATGACTATGGCAGCTACCTGCAGGTACAAGAAATTTCTCTCTAGCCCCATTATTTCTGGAGTTATTGGCCTTGGCGCTACCGACTTCTTTTTTCGGCGTTTTTTTTTTTTTTTTTTTTTTTAGCTGGCTACAGTCAGCACACACGTAGCGGTCTTGGCTATTGTTGACGTACACAGAGCATAGCCGTTTGCTTAGGACATCTTCGGGATGTCCTCATTCCGCGGTCCCTGGCATCCTCCCTGTTTATCCCTCAACCCCAAGACCTGCATTTTCGGAAAGCCCATGAGCAGGGCTTTCCGACAGTGTCAGACTTGTCAGTTTTCCGCCAATACTGTGGGAGATAGAGCCGTTGCTAAGTCTTGTTTTCACTCTGTTACAGCTTCGTGTACAAAAGTTCCATTAGACAGACGTTTGAAGCGCTTTCGGAGCAGCCCCGCTCTCTGGTGGTTTCAGGGCGGAAGATGGCCCTGGCTGACCGACAAAACCGGATATTCGGATGCAGGACTATGGCAGCTACCTGCAGGTACAAGAAATTTCTCTCTAGCCCCATTATTTCTGGAGTTATTGGCCTTGGCGCTACCGACTTCTTTTTTCGGGTTTTTTTTTTTTTTTTTTTTTTTTGACGGCTACAGTCCAGCACACACGTAGCGGCCTTGGCTATTGTTGACGTACACAGAGCATAGCCGTTTGCACTGGACATCTTCGGGGTGTCCTGGCTCCGCGGTCCCTGGCGTCCTCCCAGTCTATCCCACAACCCCAAGACCTGCATTTTCGGAAAGCCCATGAGCTGGGCTTTCCAACAGTGTCAGACTTGTCAGTTTTCCGCCAATACTTTGGGAGATAGAGCCCTTGCTAAGTCTTGTTTTCACTCTGTTACAGCTTCGTGTACAAAAGTTCCATTAGACATGCGTTTGAAGCGCATTCGGAGCAGCCCCGCTCTCTGGTGGTTTCAAGGCGGAAAATGGCCCTGGCTGACCGAGAAAACCGGATTTTCGGATGCAGGACTATGGCAGCTACCTGCAGGTACAAGAAATTTCTCTCTAGCCCCATTATTTCTGGAGTTATTGGCCTTGGCGCTACCGACTTCTTTTTTCGGCGTTTTTTTTTGTTTTGTTTTTTGCTGGCTACAGTCCAGCACACACGTAGCGGCCTTGGCTATTGTTGACGTACACAGAGCATGGCCGTTTGCACAGGACATCTTCGGGGTGTCCTGACTCCGCGGTCCCTGGCATCCTCCCTGTTTATCCCTCAACCCCAAGACCTGCATTTTCGGAAACACCATGAGCAGGGCTTTCCAACAGTGTCAGACTTGTCAGTTTTCCGCCAATACTTTGGGAGATAGAGCCGTTGCTAAGTCTTGTTTTCACTCTGTTACAACTTCGTGTACAAAAGTTCCATTAGACAGGCGTTTGAAGCGCATTCGGAGCAGCCCCGCTCTCTGGTGGTTTCAAGGCGGAAGATGGCCCTGGCTGACCGACAAAACCGGATTTTCGGATGCAGGACTATGGCAGCTACCTGCAGGTACAAGACAATTTCTCTCTAGCCCCATTATTTCTGGAGTTATTGGCCTTGGCGCTACCGACTTCTTTTTTCGGCGTTTTTTTTTTTGTTTTTTTTTTGCTGGCTACAGTCCAGCACACACGTAGCGGCCTTGGCTATTGTTGACGTACACAGAGCATGGCCGTTTGCACAGGACATCTTCGGGGTGTCCTCATTCCGCGGTCCCTGGCATCCTCCCTGTTTATCCCTCAACCCCAAGACCTGCATTTTCGGAAAGCCCATGAGCAGGGCTTTCCAACAGTGTCAGACTTGTCAGTTTTCCGCCAATACTGTGGGAGATAGAGCCGTTGCTAAGTCTTGTTTTCACTCTGTTACAGCTTCGTGTACAAAAGTTCCATTAGACAGGCGTTTGAAGCACATTTGGAGCAGCCCCACTCTCTGGTGGTTTCAGGGCGGAAAATGGCCCTGGCTGACCGAGAAAACCGGATTTTTGGATGCAGGACTATGGTTGCTACCTGCAGGTACAAGAAATTTCTCTCTAGCCCCATTATTTCTGGAGTTATTGGCCTTGGCGCTACCGACTTCTTTTTTCGGCATTTTTTTTTTTTTTTTTTTTTTTTTTTGCTGGCTACAGTCCTGCACACACGTAGCGGCCTTGGCTATTGTTGACGTACACAGAGCATAGCCGTTTGCTCAGGACATCTTCGGGGTGTCCTCATTCCGCGGTCCCTGGCATCCTCCCTGTTTATCCCTCAACCCCAAGACCTGCATTTTCGGAAAGCCCATGAGCAGGGCTTTCCGACAGTGTCAGACTTGTCAGTTTTCCGCCAATACTTTGGGAGATAGAGCCGTTGCTAAGTCTTGTTTTCACTCTGTTACAACTTCGTGTACAAAAGTTCCATAAGACAGGCGTTTGAAGCGCATTCGGAGCAGCCCCACTCTCTGGTGGTTTCAAGGCGGAAGATGGCCCTGGCTGACCGAGAAAACCGGATTTTTAGATGCAGGACTATGGCAGCTACCTGCAGGTACAAGAAATTTCTCTCTAGCCCCATTATTTCTGGAGTTATTGGCCTTGGCGCTACCGACTTCTTTTTTCGGCGTTTTTTTTTTATTTTTTTTTGCTGGCTACAGTCCAGCACACACGTAGCGGCCTTGGCTATTGTTGACGTACACAGAGCATAGCCGTTTGCTCAGGACATCTTCGGGGTGTCCTCATTCCGCGGTCCCTGGCATCCTCCCTGTTTATCCCTCAACCCCAAGACCTGCATTTTCGGAAAGCCAATGAGCAGGGCATTCCAACAGTGTCAGACTTGTCAGTTTTCCGCCAATACTTTGGGAGATAGAGCCGTTGCTAAGTCTTGTTACAGCTTCGTGTACAAAAGTTCCATTAGACAGACGTTTGAAGCGCTTTCGGAGAAGCCCCGCTCTCTGGTGGTTTCAGGGCGGAAGATGGCCCTGGCTGGCCGAGAAAACCAAATATTCGGATGCAGGACTATGGCAGCTACCTGCAGGTACAAGAAATTTCTCTCTAGCCCCATTAATTCTGGAGTTATTGGCCTTGGCGCTACCGACTTCTTTTTTCGGCGTTTTTTTTATTTTTTTTTTTGCTGGCTACAGTCCTGCACACACGTAGCGGCCTTGGCTATTGTTGACGTACACAGAGCATAGCCGTTTGCTCAGGACATCTTCGGGGTGTCCTCATTCCGCGGTCCCTGGCATCCTCCCTGTTTATCCCTCAACCCCAAGACCTGCATTTTCGGAAAGCCCATGAGCAGGGCTTTCCGACAGTGTCAAACTTGTCAGTTTTCCGCCAATACTTTGGGAGATAGAGCCGTTGCTAAGTCTTGTTTTCACTCTGTTACAACTTCGTGTACAAAAGTTCCATTAGACAGGCGTTTGTAGCGCATTTGGAGCAGCCCCGCTCTCTGGTGGTTTCAAGGCGGAAGATGGCCTTGGCTGGCTGAGAAAACCGGATACTCGGATGCAGGACTATGGCAGCTACCTCCAGGTACAAGAAATTTCTCTCTAGCCCCATTATTTCTGGAGTTATTGGCCTTGGCGCTACCGACTTCTTTTTTCGGCGTTTTTTTTTAATTTTTTTTTTTCTGGCTACAGTCTAGCACACACGTAGCGGCCTTGGCTATTGTTGACGTACACAGAGCATGGCCGTTTGCTAAGGACATCTGCGGGGTGTCCTCATTCCGCGGTCCCTGGCATCCTCCCTGTTTATCCCTCAACCCCAAGACCTGCATTTTCGGAAAGCCAATGAGCAGGGCATTCCAACAGTGTCAGACTTGTCAGTTTTCCGCCAATACTTTGGGAGATAGAGCCGTTGCTAAGTCTTGTTACAGCTTCGTGTACAAAAGTTCCATTAGACAGACGTTTGAAGCGCTTTCGGAGAAGCCCCGCTCTCTGGTGGTTTCAGGGCGGAAGATGGCCCTGGCTGGCCGAGAAAACCAAATATTCGGATGCAGGACTATGGCAGCTACCTGCAGGTACAAGAAATTTCTCTCTAGCCCCATTAATTCTGGAGTTATTGGCCTTGGCGCTACCGACTTCTTTTTTCGGCGTTTTTTTTATTTTTTTTTTTGCTGGCTACAGTCCAGCACACACGTAGCGGCCTTGGCTATTGTTGACTTACACAGAGCATGGCCGTTTTCACTGGACATCTTCGGGGTGTCCTGACTCCGCGGTCCCTGGCGTCCTCCCAGTTTATCCCACAACCCCAAGACCTGCATTTTCGGAAAGCCCATGAGCTGGGCTTTCCAACAGTGTCAGACTTGTCAGTTTTCCGCCAATACTTTGGGAGATAGAGCCGTTGCTAAGTCTTGTTTTCACTCTGTTACAGCTTCGTGTACAAAAGTTCCATTAGACAGACGTTTGAAGCGCTTTCGGAGCAGCCCCGCTCTCTGGTGGTTTCAGGGCGGAAGATGGCCCTGGCTGGCCGAGAAAACCGGATATTCGGATGCAGGATTATGGCAGCTACCTGCAGATACAAGACATTTCTCTCTAGCCCCATTATTTCTGGAGTTATTGGCCTTGGCGCTACCGACTTCTTTTTTCGGCGTTTTTTTTTTATTTTTTTTTTGCTGGCTACAGTCCAGCACACACGTAGCGGCCTTGGCTATTGTTGACGTACACAGAGCATGGCCGTTTGCACTGGACATCTTCGGGGTGTCCTGACTCCGCGGTCCCTGGCGTCCTCCCAGTCTATCCCAAAACCCCAAGACCTGCATTTTCGGAAAGCCCATGAGCAGGGCTTTCCAACAGTGTCAGTCTTGTCAGTTTTCCGCCAATACTTTGGGAGATAGAGCCGTTGCTAAGTCTTGTTTTCACTCTGTTACAGCTTCGTGTACAAAAGTTCCATTAGACAGGCGTTTGAAGCGCATTTGGAGCAGCCCCACTCTCTGGTAGTTTCAAGTCGGAAGATGGCCCTGGCTGACCGAGAAAACCGGATTTTTGGATGCAGGACTATGGTTGCTACCTGCAGGTACAAGAAATTTCTCTCTAGCCTCATTATTTCTGGAGTTATTGGCCTTGGCGCTACCGACTTCTGTTTTCGGCGGTTTTTTTTTGTTTTTTTTTTTGCTGGCTACAGTCCAGCACACACGTAGCGGCCTTGGCTTTGTTGACGTACACAGAGCATGGCCGTTTCCACTGGACATCTTCGGGGTGTCCTGACTCCGCGGTCCCTGGCGTCCTCCCAGTTTTTCCCAAAACCCCAAGACCTGCATTTTCGGAAAGCCCATGAGCAGGGCTTTCCAACAGTGTCAGTCTTGTCAGTTTTCCGCCAATACTTTGGGAGATAGAGCCGTTGCTAAGTCTTGTTTTCACTCTGTTACAGCTTCGTGTACAAAAGTTCCATTAGACAGGCGTTTGAAGCGCATTGGGAGCAGCCCCACTCTCTGGTAGTTTCAAGTCGGAAGATGGCCCTGGCTGACCGAGAAAACCGGATTTTTGGATGCAGGACTATGGTTGCTACCTGCAGGTACAAGAAATTTCTCTCTAGCCCCATTATTTCTGGAGTTATTGGCCTTGGCGCTACCGACTTCTGTTTTCGGCGGGTTTTTTTTTGTTTGTTTTTTTGCTGGCTACAGTCCAGCACACACGTAGCGGCCTTGGCTATTGTTGACTTACACAGAGCATGGCCGTTTTCACTGGACATCTTCGGGGGTGTCCTGACTCCGCGGTCCCTGGCGTCCTCCCAGTCTATCCCACAACCCCAAGACCTGCATTTTCGGAAAGCCCATGAGCTGGGCTTTCCAACAGTGTCAGACTTGTCAGTTTTCCGCCAATACTTTGGGAGATAGAGCCGTTGCTAAGTCTTGTTTTCACTCTGTTACAGCTTCGTGTACAAAAGTTCCATTAGACAGACGTTTGAAGCGCTTTCGGAGCAGCCCCGCTCTCTGGTGGTTTCAGGGCGGAAGATGGCCCTGGCTGGCCGAGAAAACCGGATATTCGGATGCAGGATTATGGCAGCTACCTGCAGATACAAGAAATTTCTCTCTAGCCCCATTATTTCTGGAGTTATTGGCCTTGGCGCTACCGACTTCTTTTTTCGGCGTTTTTTTTTATTTTTTTTTTTGCTGGCTACAGTCCAGCACACACGTAGCGGCCTTGGCTATTGTTGACGTACACAGAGCATGGCCGTTTGCACTGGACATCTTCGGGGTGTCCTGACTCCGCGGTCCCTGGCGTCCTCCCAGTCTATCCCAAAACCCCAAGACCTGCATTTTCGGAAAGCCCATGAGCAGGGCTTTCCAACAGTGTCAGTCTTGTCAGTTTTCCGCCAATACTTTGGGAGATAGAGCCGTTGCTAAGTCTTGTTTTCACTCTGTTACAGCTTCGTGTACAAAAGTTCCATTAGACAGGCGTTTGAAGCGCATTTGGAGCAGCCCCACTCTCTGGTAGTTTCAAGTCGGAAGATGGCCCTGGCTGACCGAGAAAACCGGATTTTTGGATGCAGGACTATGGTTGCTACCTGCAGGTACAAGAAATTTCTCTCTAGCCTCATTATTTCTGGAGTTATTGGCCTTGGCGCTACCGACTTCTGTTTTCGGCGTTTTTTTTTTGTTTTTTTTTTTGCTGGCTACAGTCCAGCACACACGTAGCGGCCTTGGCTTTGTTGACGTACACAGAGCATGGCCGTTTCCACTGGACATCTTCGGGGTGTCCTGACTCCGCGGTCCCTGGCGTCCTCCCAGTTTTTCCCAAAACCCCAAGACCTGCATTTTCGGAAAGCCCATGAGCAGGGCTTTCCAACAGTGTCAGTCTTGTCAGTTTTCCGCCAATACTTTGGGAGATAGAGCCGTTGCTAAGTCTTGTTTTCAATCTGTTACAGCTTCGTGTACAAAAGTTCCATTAGACAGGCGTTTTAAGCGCATTTGGAGCAGCCCCACTCTCTGGTAGTTTCAAGTCGGAAGATGGCCCTGGCTGACCGAGAAAACCGGATTTTTGGATGCAGGACTATGGTTGCTACCTGCAGGTACAAGAAATTTCTCTCTAGCCCCATTATTTCTGGAGTTATTGGCCTTGGCGCTACCGACTTCTGTTTTCGGCGGGGTTTTTTTTGTTTTTTTTTTTTGCTGGCTACAGTCCAGCACACACGTAGCGGCCTTGGCTATTGTTGACGTACACAGAGCATGGCCGTTTTCACTGGACATCTTCGGGGTGTCCCGACTCCGCGGTCCCTGGCGTCCTCCCAGTCTATCCCACAACCCCAAGACCTGCATTTTCGGAAAGCCCATGAGCTGGGCTTTCCAACAGTGCCAGACTTGTCAGTTTTCCGCCAATACTTTGGGAGATAGAGCCGTTGCTAAGTCTTGTTTTCACTCTGTTACAGCTTCGTGTACAAAAGTTCCATTAGACAGGCGTTTGAAGAGCATTCGGAGCAGCCCCGCTCTCTGGTAGTTTCATGGCGGAAGATGGCCCTGGCTGGCCGAGGAAACCGGATATTCGGATGCAGGACTATGGCAGCTACCTGCAGATACAAGAAATTTCTCTCTAGCCCCATTATTTCTGGAGTTATTGGCCTTGGCGCTACCGACTTCTTTTTTCGGCGTTTTTTTTTTTTTTTTTTTTTGCTGGCTACAGTCTAGCACACACGTAGCGGCCTTGGCTATTGTTGACGTACACAGAGCATGGCCGTTTGCTAAGGACATCTGCGGGGTGTCCTCATTCCGCGGTCCCTGGCATCCTCCCTGTTTATCCCTCAACCCCAAGACCTGCATTTTCGGAAAGCCAATGAGCAGGGCATTCCAACAGTGTCAGACTTGTCAGTTTTCCGCCAATACTTTGGGAGATAGAGCCGTTGCTAAGTCTTGTTACAGCTTCGTGTACAAAAGTTCCATTAGACAGACGTTTGAAGCGCTTTCGGAGAAGCCCCGCTCTCTGGTGGTTTCAGGGCGGAAGATGGCCCTGGCTGGCCGAGAAAACCAAATATTCGGATGCAGGACTATGGCAGCTACCTCCAGGTACAAGAAATTTCTCTCTAGCCCCATTAATTCTGGAGTTATTGGCCTTGGCGCTACCGACTTCTTTTTTCGGCGTTTTTTTTTATTTTTTTTTTGCTGGCTACAGTCCAGCACACACGTAGCGGCCTTGGCTATTGTTGACTTACACAGAGCATGGCCGTTTTCACTGGACATCTTCGGGGTGTCCTGACTCCGCGGTCCCTGGCGTCCTCCCAGTCTATCCCACAACCCCAAGACCTGCATTTTCGGAAAGCCCATGAGCTGGGCTTTCCAACAGTGTCAGACTTGTCAGTTTTCCGCCAATACTTTGGGAGATAGAGCCGTTGCTAAGTCTTGTTTTCACTCTGTTACAGCTTCGTGTACAAAAGTTCCATTAGACAGACGTTTGAAGCGCTTTCGGAGCAGCCCCGCTCTCTGGTGGTTTCAGGGCGGAAGATGGCCCTGGCTGGCCGAGAAAACTGGATATTCGGATGCAGGATTATGGCAGCTACCTGCAGATACAAGACATTTCTCTCTAGCCCCATTATTTCTGGAGTTATTGGCCTTGGCGCTACCGACTTCTTTTTTCGGCGTTTTTTTTTTATTTTTTTTTTTGCTGGCTACAGTCCAGCACACACGTAGCGGCCTTGGCTATTGTTGACGTACACAGAGCATGGCCGTTTGCACTGGACATCTTCGGGGTGTCCTGACTCCGCAGTCCCTGGCGTCCTCCCAGTCTATCCCAAAACCCCAAGACCTGCATTTTCGGAAAGCCCATGAGCAGGGCTTTCCAACAGTGTCAGTCTTGTCAGTTTTCCGCCAATACTTTGGGAGATAGAGCCGTTGCTAAGTCTTGTTTTCACTCTGTTACAGCTTCGTGTACAAAAGTTCCATTAGACAGGCGTTTGAAGCGCATTTGGAGCAGCCCCACTCTCTGGTAGTTTCAAGTCGGAAGATGGCCCTGGCTGACCGAGAAAACCGGATTTTTGGATGCAGGACTATGGTTGCTACCTGCAGGTACAAGAAATTTCTCTCTAGCCTCATTATTTCTGGAGTTATTGGCCTTGGCGCTACCGACTTCTGTTTTCGGCGTTTTTCTTTTGTTTTTTTTTTTGCTGGCTACAGTCCAGCACACACGTAGCGGCCTTGGCTATTGTTGACGTACACAGAGCATGGCCGTTTTCACTGGACATCTTCGGGGTGTCCTGACTCCGCGGTCCTTGGCGTCCTCATAGTCTATCCCACAACCCCAAAACTAGCATTTTCGGAAAGCCCATGAGCTGGGCTTTCCAACAGTGTCAGACTTGTCAGTTTTCCGCCAATACTTTGGGAGATAGAGCCGTTGCTAAGTCTTGTTTTCACTCTGTTACAGCTTCGTGTACAAAAGTTCCATTAGACAGGCGTTTGAAGCGCATTCGGAGCAGCCCCGCTCTCTGGTAGTTTCATGGCGGAAGATGGCCCTGGTTGGCCGAGAAAACCAAATATTCGGATGCAGGACTATGGCAGCTACCTGCAGATACAAGAAATTTCTCTCTAGCCCCATTATTTCTGGAGTTATTGGCCTTGGCGCTACCGACTTCTTTTTTCGGCGTTTTTTTTTTTTTTTTTTTTTTTTTTGCTGGCTACAGTCCAGCACACACGTAGCGGCCTTGGCTATTGTTGACGTACACAGAGCATGGCCGTTTGCTCAGGACATCTTCGGGGTGTCCTCATTCCGCGGTCTCTGGCATCCTCCCTGTTTATCCCTCAACCCCAAGACCTGCATTTTCGGAAAGCCCATGAGCAGGGCTTTCCAACAGTGTCAGACTTGTCAGTTTTCCGCCAATACTTTGGGAGATAGAGCCGTTGCTAAGTCTTGTTTTCACTCTGTTACAACTTCGTGTACAAAAGTTCCATTAGACAGGCGTTTGAAGCGCATTCGGAGCAGCCCCGCTCTCTGGTGGTTTCAAGGCGGAAGATGGCCCTGGCTGACCGACAAAACCGGATTTTCGGATGCAGGACTATGGCAGCTACCTCCAGGTACAAGAAATTTCTCTCTAGCCCCATTATTTCTGGAGTTATTGGCCTTGGCGCTACCGACTTCTTTTTTCGGCGTTTTTTTTATTTTTTTTTGCTGGCTACAGTCCAGCACACACGTAGCAGCCTTGGCTATTGTTGACGTACACAGAGCATGGCCGTTTTCACTGGACATCTTCGGGGTGTCCTGACTCTGCGGTCCCTGGAGTCCTCCCAGTCTATCCCAAAACCCCAAGACCTGCATTTTCGGAAAGCCCATGAGCTGGGCTTTCCAACAGTGTCAGACTTGTCAGTTTTCCGCCAATACTTTGGGAGATAGAGCCGTTGCTAAGTCTTGTTTTCACTCTGTTACAGCTTCGTGTACAAAAGTTCCATTAGACAGGCGTTTGCAGCGCATTTGGAGCAGCCCAACTCTCTGGTGGTTTCAAGGCGGAAGATGGCCCTGGCTGGCAGAGAAAACAAGATTTATGGATGCAGGACTATGGCAGCTACCTGCAGGTACAAGAAATTTCTCTCTAGCCCCATTATTTCTGGAGTTATTGGCCTTGGCGCTACCGACTTCTTTTTTCGTCGTTTTTTTTGTTTTTTTTTTGCTGGCTACAGTCCAGCACACACGTAGCGGCCTTGGCTATTGTTGACGTACACAGAGCATGGCCGTTTTCACTGGACATCTTCGGGGTGTCCTGACTCCGCGGTCCCTGGCGTCCTCCCAGTCTATCCCACAACCCAAAGACCTGCATTTTCGGAAAGCCCTTGAGCAGGGCTTTCCGACAGTGTCAGACTTGTCAGTTTTCCGCCAATACTTTGGGAGATAGAGCCGTTGCTAAGTCTTGTTTTCACTCTGTTACAGTTTCGTGTACAAAAGTTCCATTAGACAGGCGTTTGAAGCGCATTCGGAGCAGCCCCGCTCTCTGGTAGTTTCATGGCGGAAGATGGCCCTGGCTGGCCGAGAAAACCGGATATTCGGATGCAGGACTATGGCAGCTACCTGCAGATACAAGAAATTTCTCTCTAGCCCCATTATTTCTGGAGTTATTGGCCTTGGCGCTACCGACTTCTTTTTTCGGCGTTTTTTTTTTTATTTTTTTTTTGCTGGCTACAGTCCAGCACACACGTAGCGGCCTTGGCTATTGTTGACGTACACAGAGCATAGCCGTTTTCACTGGACATCTTCGGCGTGTCCTCATTCCGCGGTCCCTGGCATCCTCCCTGTTTATCCCTCAACACCAAGACCTGTATTTTCGGAAAGCCCATGAGCAGGGCTTTCCAACAGTGTCAGACTTGTCAGTTTTCCGCCAATACTTTGGGAGATAGAGCCGTTGCTAAGTCTTGTTTTCACTCTGTTACAGCTTCGTGTACAAAAGTTCCATTAGACAGACGTTTGAAGCGCTTTCGGAGCAGCCCCGCTCTCTGGTGGTTTCAAGGCGGAAGATGGCCCTGGCTGGCCGAGAAAACCTGATAATCGGATGCAGGACTATGGCAGCTACCTGCACATACAAGAAATTTCTCTCTAGCCCCATTATTTCTGGTGTTATTGGCCTTGGCGCTACCAACTTCTTTTTTCGGCGTTTTTTTTTTTTTTTTTTTTTTGCTGGCTACAGTCCAGCACACACGTAGCGGCCTTGGCTATTGTTGACGTACACAGAGCATGGCCGTTTGCACTGGACATCTTCGGGGTGTCCTGACTCCGCGGTCCCTGGCATCTTCCCTGTCTATCCCACAACCCCAAAACTAGCATTTTCGGAAAGCCCATGAGCAGGGCTTTCCAACAGTGTCAGACTTGTCAGTTTCCCGCCAATTCTTTGGGAGATAGAGCCGTTGCTAAGTCTTGTTTTCACTCTGTTACAGCTTCGTGTACAAAAGTTCCATTAGACAGGCGTTTGAAGCGCATTCGGAGCAGCCCCGCTCTCTGGTGGTTTCAAGGCGGAAGATGGCCCTGGCTGGCCGAGAAAAGCGGATTTTGGGATGCAGGACTATGGCAGCTACCTGCAGGTACAAGAAATTTCTCTCTAGCCCCATTATTTCTGGAGTTATTGGCCTTGGCGCTACCGACTTCTTTTTTCGGCGTTTTTTTTTTTTTTTTTTTTTTGCTGGCTACAGTCCAGCACACACGTAGCGGCCTATGCTATTGTTGACGTACACAGAGCATAGCCGTTTTCACTGGACTTCTTCGGGGTGTCCTCATTCCGCGGTCCCTGGCATCCTCCCTGTTTATCCCTCAACCCCAAGACCTGCATTTTCGGAAAGCCCATGAGCCGGGCTTTCCAACAGTGTCAGACTTGTCTGTTTTCCGCCAATACTTTGGGAGATAGAGCCGTTGCTAAGTCTTGTTTTCACTCTGTTACAACTTTGTGTACAAAAGTTCCATTAGACAGGCGTTTGAAGCGCATTTGGAGCAGCCCCACTCTCTGGTGGTTTCAATGCGGAAGATGGCCCTGGCTGACCGAGAAAACCGGATTTTTGGTCGCAGGACTATGGCAGCTACCTGCAGGTACAAGAAATTTCTCTCTAGCCCCTTTATTTCTGGAGTTATTGGCCTTGGCGCTACCGACTTCTTTTTTCGGCGTTTTTTTGTTTGTTTTTTTTTGCTGGCTACAGTCCAGCACACACGTAGCGGCCTTGGCTATTGTTGACGTACACAGAGCATGGCCGTTTTCACTGGACATCTTCGGGGTGTCCTGACTCCGCGGTCCCTGGCGTCCTCCCAGTCTATCCCACAACCCCAAGACCTGCATTTTCGGAAAGCCCATGAGCAGGGCTTTCCAACAGTGTCAGACTTGTCAGTTTTCCGCCAATACTTTGGGAGATAGAGCCGTTGCTAAGTCTTGTTTTCACTCTGTTACAACTTCGTGTACAAAAGTTCCATTAGACAGGCGTTTGAAGCGCATTCAGAGCAGCCCCGCTCTCTGGTGATTTCAAGGCGGACGATGGCCCTGGCTGGCCGAGAAAACCAAATTTACGGATGCAGGACTATGGCAGCTACCTGCCAATACGTCTTGTTTTCACTCTGTTACAGCTTCGTGTACAAAAGTTCCATTAGACAGGCGTTTGAAGCGCATTCGGAGCAGCCCCGCTCTCTGGTAGTTTCATGGCGGAAGATGGCCCTGGCTGGCCGAGAAAACCGGATATTCGGATGCAAGACTATGGCAGCTACCTGCAGATACAAGAAATTTCTCTCTAGCCCCATTTTTTCTGGAGTTATTGGCCTTGGCGCTACCGACTTCTTTTTTCGGCGTTTTTTTTTTGTTTTTTTTTTTGCTGGCTACAGTCCAGCACGCACGTAGCGGCCTTGGCTATTGTTGACGTACACAGAGCATGGCCGTTTTCACTGGACATCTTCGGGGTGTCCTCATTCCGCGGTCCCTGGAGTCCTCCCAGTCTATCCCACAACCCCAAGACCTGCATTTTCGGAAAGCCCATGAGCTGGGCTTTCCAACAGTGTCAGACTTGTCTGTTTTCCGCCAATACTTTGGGAGATAGAGCCGTTGCTAAGTCTTGTTTTCACTCTGTTACAGCTTCGTGTACAAAAGTTCCATTAGACAGGCGTTTGAAGCCCATTCGGAGCAGCCCCGCTCTCTGGTAGTTTCATGGCGGAAGATGGCCCTGGCTGGCCGAGAAAACCAGATATTCGGATGCAGGACTATGGCAGCTACCTGCAGATACAAGAAATTTCTCTCTAGCCCCATTATTTCTGGAGTTATTGGCCTTGGCGCTACCGACTCCTTTTTTCGGCATTTTTTTTTTTTTATTTTTTTTTGCTGGCTACAGTCCAGCACACACGTAGCGGCCTTAGCTATTGTTGACGTACACAGAGCATGGCCGTTTTCACTGGACATCTTCGGGGTGTCCTGACTCCGCGGTCCCTGGCGTCCTCCCAATCTATCCCACAACACCAAGACCTGTATTTTCGGAAAGCCCATGAGCTGGGCTTTCCAACAGTGTCAGACTTGGCAGTTTTCCGCCAATACTTTGGGAGATAGAGCCGTTGCTAAGTCTTGTTTTCACTCTGTTACAACTTCGTGTACAAAAGTTCCATTAGACAGGCGTTTGAAGCGCATTCGGAGCAGCCCCGCTCTCTGGTAGTTTCATGGCGGAAGATGGCCCTGGCTGGCCGAGAAAACCGGATATTCGGATGCAAGACTATGGCAGCTACCTGCAGATACAAAGAATTTCTCTCTAGCCCCATTTTTTCTGGAGTTATTGGCCTTGGCGCTACCGAATTCTTTTTTCGGCGTTTTTTTTTTTTTTTTTTTTTTGCTGGCTACAGTCCAGCACACACGTAGCGGCCTTGGCTATTGTTCACGTACACAGAGCATGGCCGTTTTCACTGGACATCTTCGGGGTGTCCTCATTCCGCGGTCCCTGGAGTCCTCCCAATCTATCCCACAACCCCAAGACCTGCATTTTCGGAAAGCCCATGAGCTGGGCTTTCCAACAGTGTCAGACTTGTCAGTTTTCCGCCAATACTTTGGGAGATAGAGCCGTTGCTAAGTCTTGTTTTCACTCTGTTACAGCTTCGTGTACAAAAGTTCCATTAGACAGGCGTTTGAAGCCTATTCGGAGCAGCCCCGCTCTCTGGTAGTTTCATGGCGGAAGATGGCCCTGGCTGGCCAAGAAAACCGGATATTCGGATGCAGGACTATGGCAGCTACCTGCAGATACAAGACATTTCTCTCTAACCCCATTATTTCTGGAGTTATTGGCCTTGGCGCTACCGACTCCTTTTTTCGGCATTTTTTTTTTTTATTTTTTTTTTGCTGGCTACAGTCCAGCACACACGTAGCGGCCTTGGCTATTGTTGACGTACACAGAGCATGGCCGTTTTCACTGGACATCTTCGGGGTGTCCTGACTCCGCGGTCCCTGGCGTCCTCCCAATCTATCCCACAACACCAAGACCTGTATTTTCGCAAAGCCCATGAGCTGGGCTTTCCAACAGTGTCAGACTTGGCAGTTTTCCGCCAATACTTTGGGAGATAGAGCCGTTGCTAAGTCTTGTTTTCACTCTGTTACAACTTCGTGTACAAAAGTTCCATTAGACAGGCGTTTGAAGCGCATTCGGAGCAGCCCCGCTCTCTGGTGGTTTCAAGGCGGAAGATGGCCCTGGCTGGCCGAAAAACCGGATATTCGGATGCAGGACTATGGCAGCTACCTGCAGATACAAGAAATTTCTCTCTAGCCCCATTATTTCTGGTGTTATTGGCCTTGGCGCTACCAACTTCTTTTTTCGGCGTTTTTTTTTTTTATTTTTTTTTGCTGGCTACAGTCAAGCACACACGTAGCGGCCTTGGCTGTTGTTGACGTACACAGAGCATGGCCGTTTGCACTGGACATCTTCGGGGTGTCCTGACTCCGCGGTCCCTGGCATCTCCCCTGTCTATCCCACAACCCCAAAACTAGTATTTTCGGAAAGCCCATGAGCAGGGCTTTCCAACAGTGTCAGACTTGTCAGTTTTCCGCCAATACTTTGGGAGATAGAGCCGTTGCTAAGTCTTGTTTTCACTCTGTTACAGCTTCGTGTACAAAAGTTCCATTAGACAGGCGTTTGAAGCGCATTCGGAGCAGCCCCGCTCTCTGGTAGTTTCATGGCGGCAATGGCCCTGGCTGGCCAAGAAAACCGGATATTCGGATGCAGGACTATGGCAGCTACCTGCAGATACAAGAAATTTCTCTCTAGCCCCATTATTTCTGGAGTTATTGGCCTTGGCGCTACCGACTTCTTTTTTCGGCGTTTTTTTTTTATTTTTTTTTTGCTGGCTACAGTCCAGCACACACGTAGCGGCCTTGGCTATTGTTGACGTACACAGAGCATGGCCGTTTTCACTGGACATCTTCGGGGTGTCCTGACTCCGCGGTCCCTGGCGTCCTCCCAGTCTATCCCACAACACCAAGACCTGTATTTTCGGAAAGCCTATGAGCTGGGCTTTCCAACAGTGTCAGACTTGGCAGTTTTCCGCCAATACTTTGGGAGATAGAGCCGTTGCTAAGTCTTGTTTTCACTCTGTTACAACTTCGTGTACAAAAGTTCCATTAGACAGGCGTTTGAAGCGCATTCGGAGCAGCCCCGCTCTCTGGTGGTTTCAAGGCGGAAGATGGCCCTGGCTGGCCGAGAAAACCGGATTTTTGGATGCAGGACTATGGCAGCTACCTGCAGGTACAAGAAATTTCTCTCTAGCCCCATTATTTCTGGAGTTATTGGCCTTGGCGCTACCGACTTCTTTTTTCGGCGTTTTTTTTTTATTTTTTTTTGCTTGCTACAGTCCAGCACACACGTAGCGGCCTATGCTATTGTTGACGTACACAGAGCATAGCCGTTTTCACTGGACATCTTCGGGGTGTCCTCATTCCGCGGTCCCTGGCATCCACCCTGTTTATCCCTCAACCCCAAGACCTGCATTTTCGGAAAGCCCATGAGCAGGGCTTTCCAACAGTGTCAGACTTGTCAGTTTTCCGCCAATACTTTGGGAGATAGAGCCGTTGCTAAGTCTTGTTTTCACTCTGTTACAGCTTCGTGTACAAAAGTTCCATTAGACAGGCGTTTGAAGCGCATTTGGAGCAGCCCCACTCTCTGGTGGTTTCAAGGCGGAAGATGGCCCTGGCTGACCGAGAAAACCGGATTTGTGGATGCAGGACTATGGCAGCTACCTGCAGATACAAGAAATTTCTCTCTAGCCCCATTATTTCTGGAGTTATTGGCCTTGGCGCTACCGACTTCTTTTTTCGGCGTTTTTTTTATTTTTTTTTTGCTGGCTACAGTCCAGCACACACGTAGCGGCCTTGGCTATTGTTGACGTACACAGAGCATGGCCGTTTTCACTGGACATCTTCGGGGTGTCCTGACTCCGCGGTCCCTGGCGTCCTCCCAGTCTATCCCACAACACCAAGACCTGTATTTTCGGAAAGCCTATGAGCTGGGCTTTCCAACAGTGTCAGACTTGGCAGTTTTCCGCCATTACTTTGGGAGATAGAGCCGTTGCTAAGTCTTGTTTTCACTCTGTTACAACTTCGTGTACAAAAGTTCCATTAGACAGGCGTTTGAAGCGCATTCGGAGCAGCCCCGCTCTCTGGTGGTTTCAAGGCGGACGATGGCCCTGGCTGGCCGAGAAAACCAAATTTACGGATGCAGGACTATGGCAGCTACCTGCAGGTACAAGAAATTTCTCTCTAGCCCCATTATTTCTGGAGTTATTGGCCTTGGTGCTACCGACTTCTTTTTTCGGCGTTTTTTTTTTTTTTTTTTTTTGCTGGCTACAGTCCAGCACACACGTAGCGGCCTTGGCTATTGTTGACGTACACAGAGCATGGCCGTTTGCACAGGACATCTTCGGAGTGTCCTCACTCCGCGGTCCCTGGCGTCCTCCCTGTATATCCCTCAACCCCAAGACCTGCATTTTCGGAAAGCCCATGAGCAGGGCTTTCCAACAGTGTTAGACTTGTCAGTTTTCCGCCACTACTTTGGGAGATAGAGCCGTTGCTAAGTCTTGTTTTCACTCTGTTACAGCTTCGTGTACAAAAGTTCCATTAGACAGGCGTTTGAAGCGCATTTGGAGCAGCCCCACTCTCTGGTGGTTTCAAGGCGGAAAATGGCCCTGGCTGACCGAGAAAACCGGATTTTTGGATGCAGGACTATGGCAGCTACCTGCAGGTACAAGAAATTTCTCTCTAGCCCCATTATTTCTGGAGTTATTGGCCTTGGCGCTACCGACTTCTTTTTTCGGCGTTTTGTTTTTTTTTTTTTTTTTTGCTGGCTACAGTCCAGCACACACGTAGCGGCCTTGGCTATTGTTGACGTACACAGAGCATGGCCGTTTTCACTGGACATCTTCGGGGTGTCCTCACTCCGCGGTCCCTGGCGTCCTCCCAGTCTATCCCACAACACCAAGACCTGTATTTTCGGAAAGCCTATGAGCTGGGCTTTCCAACAGTGTCAGACTTGGCAGTTTTCCGCCATTACTTTGGGAGATAGAGCCGTTGCTAAGTCTTGTTTTCACTCTGTTACAACTTCGTGTACAAAAGTTCCATTAGACAGGCGTTTGAAGCGCATTCGGAGCAGCCCCGCTCTCTGGTGGTTTCAAGGCGGACGATGGCCCTGGCTGGCCGAGAAAACCAAATTTACGGATGCAGGACTATGGCAGCTACCTGCAGGTACAAGAAATTTCTCTCTAGCCCCATTATTTCTGGAGTTATTGGCCTTGGTGCTACCGACTTCTTTTTTCGGCGTTTTTTTTTTTTTTTTTTTTTTCTGGCTACAGTCCAGCACACACGTAGCGGCCTTGGCTATTGTTGACGTACACAGAGCATGGCCGTTTGCACAGGACATCTTCGGAGTGTCCTCACTCCGCGGTCCCTGGCGTCCTCCCTGTATATCCCTCAACCCCAAGACCTGCATTTTCGGAAAGCCCATGAGCAGGGCTTTCCAACAGTGTTAGACTTGTCAGTTTTCCGCCACTACTTTGGGAGATAGAGCCGTTGCTAAGTCTTGTTTTCACTCTGTTACAGCTTCGTGTACAAAAGTTCCATTAGACAGGCGTTTGAAGCGCATTTGGAGCAGCCCCACTCTCTGGTGGTTTCAAGGCGGAAAATGGCCCTGGCTGACCGAGAAAACCGGATTTTTGGATGCAGGACTATGGCAGCTACCTGCAGGTACAAGAAATTTCTCTCTAGCCCCATTATTTCTGGAGTTATTGGCCTTGGCGCTACCGACTTCTTTTTTCGGCGTTTTGTTTTTTTTTTTTTTTTTTGCTGGCTACAGTCCAGCACACACGTAGCGGCCTTGGCTATTGTTGACGTACACAGAGCATGGCCGTTTTCACTGGACATCTTCGGGGTGTCCTCACTCCGCGGTCCCTGGCGTCCTCCCAGTCTATCCCACAACCCCAAGACCTGCATTTTCGGAAAGCCCATGAGCTGGGCTTTCCAACAGTGTCAGACTTGTCAGTTTTCCGCCAATACTTTGGGAGATAGAGCCGTTGCTAAGTCTTGTTTTCACTCTGTTACAACTTCGTGTACAAAAGTTCCATTAGACAGGCGTTTGAAGCGCATTCGGAGCAGCCCCGCTCTCTGGTGGTTTCAAGGCGGACGATGGCCCTGGCTGGCCGAGAAAACCAAATTTACGGATGCAGGAAAATGGCAGCTACCTGCAGGTACAAGAAATTTCTCTCTAGCCCCATTATTTCTGGAGTTATTGGCCTTGGTGCTACCGACTTCTTTTTTCGGCGTTTTTTTTTTTTTTTTTTTTGCTGGCTACAGTCCAGCACACACGTAGCGGCCTTGGCTATTGTTGACGTACACAGAGCATGGCCGTTTGCACAGGACATCTTCGGAGTGTCCTCACTCCGCGGTCCCTGGCATCCTCCCTGTTTATCCCTCAACCCCAAGACCTGCATTTTCGGAAACCCCATGAGCAGGGCTTTCCAACAGTGTCAGACTTGCAGTTTTCCGCCAATACTTTGGGAGATAGAGCCGTTGCTAAGTCTTGTTTTCACTCTGTTACAGCTTCGTGTACAAAAGTTCCATTAGACAGACGTTTGAAGCGCTTTCGGAGCAGCCCCGCTCTCTGGTGGTTTCAAGGCGGAAGATGGCCCTGGCTGGCCGAAAAACCGGATATTCGGATGCAGGACTATGGCAGCTACCTGCAGATACAAGAAATTTCTCTCTAGCCCCATTATTTCTGGTGTTATTGGCCTTGGCGCTACCAACTTCTTTTTTCGGCGGTTTTTTTTTTTATTTTTTTTTGCTGGCTACAGTCAAGCACACACGTAGCGGCCTTGGCTGTTGTTGACGTACACAGAGCATGGCCGTTTGCACTGGACATCTTCGGGGTGTCCTGACTCCGCGGTCCCTGGCATCTCCCCTGTCTATCCCACAACCCCAAAACTAGTATTTTCGGAAAGCCCATGAGCAGGGCTTTCCAACAGTGTCAGACTTGTCAGTTTTCCGCCAATACTTTGGGAGATAGAGCCGTTGCTAAGTCTTGTTTTCACTCTGTTACAGCTTCGTGTACAAAAGTTCCATTAGACAGGCGTTTGAAGCGCATTCGGAGCAGCCCCGCTCTCTGGTAGTTTCATGGCGGCAATGGCCCTGGCTGGCCAAGAAAACCGGATATTCGGATGCAGGACTATGGCAGCTACCTGCAGATACAAGAAATTTCTCTCTAGCCCCATTATTTCTGGAGTTATTGGCCTTGGCGCTACCGACTTCTTTTTTCGGCGTTTTTTTTTTTATTTTTTTTTTGCTGGCTACAGTCCAGCACACACGTAGCGGCCTTGGCTATTGTTGACGTACACAGAGCATGGCCGTTTTCACTGGACATCTTCGGGGTGTCCTGACTCCGCGGTCCCTGGCGTCCTCCCAGTCTATCCCACAACACCAAGACCTGTATTTTCGGAAAGCCTATGAGCTGGGCTTTCCAACAGTGTCAGACTTGGCAGTTTTCCGCCAATACTTTGGGAGATAGAGCCGTTGCTAAGTCTTGTTTTCACTCTGTTACAACTTCGTGTACAAAAGTTCCATTAGACAGGCGTTTGAAGCGCATTCGGAGCAGCCCCGCTCTCTGGTGGTTTCAAGGCGGAAGATGGCCCTGGCTGGCCGAGAAAACCGGATTTTTGGATGCAGGACTATGGCAGCTACCTGCAGGTACAAGAAATTTCTCTCTAGCCCCATTATTTCTGGAGTTATTGGCCTTGGCGCTACCGACTTCTTTTTTCGGCGTTTTTTTTTTTATTTTTTTTTTGCTGGCTACAGTCCAGCACACACGTAGCGGCCTATGCTATTGTTGACGTACACAGAGCATAGCCGTTTTCACTGGACATCTTCGGGGTGTCCTCATTCCGCGGTCCCTGGCATCCACCCTGTTTATCCCTCAACCCCAAGACCTGCATTTTCGGAAAGCCCATGAGCAGGGCTTTCCAACAGTGTTAGACTTGTCAGTTTTCCGCCAATACTTTGGGAGATAGAGCCGTTGCTAAGTCTTGTTTTCACTCTGTTACAGCTTCGTGTACAAAAGTTCCATTAGACAGGCGTTTGAAGCGCATTTGGAGCAGCCCCACTCTCTGGTGGTTTCAAGGCGGAAAATGGCCCTGGCTGACCGAGAAAACCAGATTTTTGGATGCAGGACTATGGCAGCTACCTGCAGGTACAAGAAATTTCTCTCTAGCCCCATTATTTCTGGAGTTATTGGCCTTGGCGCTACCGACTTCTTTTTTCGGCGTTTTTTTTTTTTTTTTTTTTTTTTGCTGGCCAGCACACACGTGTGTCCAGCACACACGTAGCGGCCTTGGCTATTGTTGACGTACACAGAGCATGGCCGTTTTCACTGGACATCTTCGGGGTGTCCTGACTCCGCGGTCCCTGGCGTCCTCCCAGTCTATCCCACAACCCCAAGACCTGCATTTTCGGAAAGCCCATGAGCTGGGCTTTCCAACAGTGTCAGACTTGTCAGTTTTCCGCCAATACTTTGGGAGATAGAGCCGTTGCTAAGTCTTGTTTTCACTCTGTTACAACTTCGTGTACAAAAGTTCCATTAGACAGGCGTTTGAAGCGCATTCGGAGCAGCCCCGCTCTCTGGTGGTTTCAAGGCGGACGATGGCCCTGGCTGGCCGAGAAAACCAAATTTACGGATGCAGGAAAATGGCAGCTACCTGCAGGTACAAGAAATTTCTCTCTAGCCCCATTATTTCTGGAGTTATTGGCCTTGGTGCTACCGACTTCTTTTTTCGGCGTTTTTTTTTTTTTTTTTTTTTGCTGGCTACAGTCCAGCACACACGTAGCGGCCTTGGCTATTGTTGACGTACACAGAGCATGGCCGTTTGCACAGGACATCTTCGGAGTGTCCTCACTCCGCGGTCCCTGGCATCCTCCCTGTTTATCCCTCAACCCCAAGACCTGCATTTTCGGAAACCCCATGAGCAGGGCTTTCCAACAGTGTCAGACTTGCAGTTTTCCGCCAATACTTTGGGAGATAGAGCCGTTGCTAAGTCTTGTTTTCACTCTGTTACAGCTTCGTGTACAAAAGTTCCATTAGACAGACGTTTGAAGCGCTTTCGGAGCAGCCCCGCTCTCTGGTGGTTTCAAGGCGGAAGATGGCCCTGGCTGGCCGAAAAACCGGATATTCGGATGCAGGACTATGGCAGCTACCTGCAGATACAAGAAATTTCTCTCTAGCCCCATTATTTCTGGTGTTATTGGCCTTGGCGCTACCAACTTCTTTTTTCGGCGGTTTTTTTTTTTATTTTTTTTTGCTGGCTACAGTCAAGCACACACGTAGCGGCCTTGGCTGTTGTTGACGTACACAGAGCATGGCCGTTTGCACTGGACATCTTCGGGGTGTCCTGACTCCGCGGTCCCTGGCATCTCCCCTGTCTATCCCACAACCCCAAAACTAGTATTTTCGGAAAGCCCATGAGCAGGGCTTTCCAACAGTGTCAGACTTGTCAGTTTTCCGCCAATACTTTGGGAGATAGAGCCGTTGCTAAGTCTTGTTTTCACTCTGTTACAGCTTCGTGTACAAAAGTTCCATTAGACAGGCGTTTGAAGCGCATTCGGAGCAGCCCCGCTCTCTGGTAGTTTCATGGCGGCAATGGCCCTGGCTGGCCAAGAAAACCGGATATTCGGATGCAGGACTATGGCAGCTACCTGCAGATACAAGAAATTTCTCTCTAGCCCCATTATTTCTGGAGTTATTGGCCTTGGCGCTACCGACTTCTTTTTTCGGCGTTTTTTTTTTTATTTTTTTTTTGCTGGCTACAGTCCAGCACACACGTAGCGGCCTTGGCTATTGTTGACGTACACAGAGCATGGCCGTTTTCACTGGACATCTTCGGGGTGTCCTGACTCCGCGGTCCCTGGCGTCCTCCCAGTCTATCCCACAACACCAAGACCTGTATTTTCGGAAAGCCTATGAGCTGGGCTTTCCAACAGTGTCAGACTTGGCAGTTTTCCGCCAATACTTTGGGAGATAGAGCCGTTGCTAAGTCTTGTTTTCACTCTGTTACAACTTCGTGTACAAAAGTTCCATTAGACAGGCGTTTGAAGCGCATTCGGAGCAGCCCCGCTCTCTGGTGGTTTCAAGGCGGAAGATGGCCCTGGCTGGCCGAGAAAACCGGATTTTTGGATGCAGGACTATGGCAGCTACCTGCAGGTACAAGAAATTTCTCTCTAGCCCCATTATTTCTGGAGTTATTGGCCTTGGCGCTACCGACTTCTTTTTTCGGCGTTTTTTTTTTATTTTTTTTTTGCTGGCTACAGTCCAGCACACACGTAGCGGCCTATGCTATTGTTGACGTACACAGAGCATAGCCGTTTTCACTGGACATCTTCGGGGTGTCCTCATTCCGCGGTCCCTGGCATCCACCCTGTTTATCCCTCAACCCCAAGACCTGCATTTTCGGAAAGCCCATGAGCAGGGCTTTCCAACAGTGTTAGACTTGTCAGTTTTCCGCCAATACTTTGGGAGATAGAGCCGTTGCTAAGTCTTGTTTTCACTCTGTTACAGCTTCGTGTACAAAAGTTCCATTAGACAGGCGTTTGAAGCGCATTTGGAGCAGCCCCACTCTCTGGTGGTTTCAAGGCGGAAAATGGCCCTGGCTGACCGAGAAAACCGGATTTTTGGATGCAGGACTATGGCAGCTACCTGCAGGTACAAGAAATTTCTCTCTAGCCCCATTATTTCTGGAGTTATTGGCCTTGGCGCTACCGACTTCTTTTTTCGGCGTTTTTTTTTTTTTTTTTTTTTTTGCTGGCCAGCACACACGTGTGTCCAGCACACACGTAGCGGCCTTGGCTATTGTTGACGTACACAGAGCATGGCCGTTTTCACTGGACATCTTCGGGGTGTCCTGACTCCGCGGTCCCTGGCGTCCTCCCAGTCTATCCCACAACCCCAAGACCTGCATTTTCGGAAAGCCCATGAGCTGGGCTTTCCAACAGTGTCAGACTTGTCAGTTTTCCGCCAATACTTTGGGAGATAGAGCCGTTGCTAAGTCTTGTTTTCACTCTGTTACAACTTCGTGTACAAAAGTTCCATTAGACAGGCGTTTGAAGCGCATTCGGAGCAGCCCCGCTCTCTGGTGGTTTCAAGGCGGACGATGGCCCTGGCTGGCCGAGAAAACCAAATTTACGGATGCAGGAAAATGGCAGCTACCTGCAGGTACAAGAAATTTCTCTCTAGCCCCATTATTTCTGGAGTTATTGGCCTTGGTGCTACCGACTTCTTTTTTCGGCGTTTTTTTTTTTTTTTTTTTTGCTGGCTACAGTCCAGCACACACGTAGCGGCCTTGGCTATTGTTGACGTACACAGAGCATGGCCGTTTGCACAGGACATCTTCGGAGTGTCCTCACTCCGCGGTCCCTTGCATCCTCCCTGTTTATCCCTCAACCCCAAGACCTGCATTTTCGGAAACCCCATGAGCAGGGCTTTCCAACAGTGTCAGACTTGCAGTTTTCCGCCAATACTTTGGGAGATAGAGCCGTTGCTAAGTCTTGTTTTCACTCTGTTACAGCTTCGTGTACAAAAGTTCCATTAGACAGACGTTTGAAGCGCTTTCGGAGCAGCCCCGCTCTCTGGTGGTTTCAAGGCGGAAGATGGCCCTGGCTGGCCGAAAAACCGGATATTCGGATGCAGGACTATGGCAGCTACCTGCAGATACAAGAAATTTCTCTCTAGCCCCATTATTTCTGGTGTTATTGTCCTTGGCGCTACCGACTTCTTTTTTCGGCGTTTTTTTTTTTATATTTTTTTTGCTGGCTACAGTCAAGCACACACGTAGCGGCCTTGGCTGTTGTTGACGTACACAGAGCATGGCCGTTTGCACTGGACATCTTCGGGGTGTCCTGACTCCGCGGTCCCTGGCATCTCCCCTGTCTATCCCACAACCCCAAAACTAGTATTTTCGGAAAGCCCATGAGCAGGGCTTTCCAACAGTGTCAGACTTGTCAGTTTTCCGCCAATACTTTGGGAGATAGAGCCGTTGCTAAGTCTTGTTTTCACTCTGTTACAGCTTCGTGTACAAAAGTTCCATTAGACAGGCGTTTGAAGCGCATTCGGAGCAGCCCCGCTCTCTGGTAGTTTCATGGCGGCAATGGCCCTGGCTGGCCAAGAAAACCGGATATTCGGATGCAGGACTATGGCAGCTACCTGCAGATACAAGAAATTTCTCTCTAGCCCCATTATTTCTGGAGTTATTGGCCTTGGCGCTACCGACTTCTTTTTTCGGCGTTTTTTTTTTTTTTTTTTTTTGCTGGCTACAGTCAGCACACACGTAGCGGCCTTGGCTATTGTTGACGTACACAGAGCATGGCCGTTTTCACTGGACATCTTCGGGGTGTCCTGACTCCGCGGTCCCTGGCGTCCTCCCAGTCTATCCCACAACCCCAAGACCTGCATTTTCGGAAAGCCCATGAGCAGGGCTTTCCAACAGTGTCAGACTTGCAGTTTTCCGCCAATACTTTGGGAGATAGAGCCGTTGCTAAGTCTTGTTTTCACTCTGTTACAGCTTCGTGTACAAAAGTTCCATTAGACAGGCGTTTGAAGCGCATTCGGAGCAGCCCCGCTCTCTGGTGGTTTCAAGGCGGACGATGGCCCTGGCTGGCCGAGAAAACCAAATTTACGGATGCAGGACTATGGCAGCTACCTGCAGGTACAAGAAATTTCTCTCTAGCCCCTTTATTTCTGGAGTTATTGGCCTTGGTGCTACCGACTTCTTTTTTCGGCGTTTTTTTTTTTTTTTTTTTTTGCTGGCTACAGTCCAGCACACACGTAGCGGCCTTGGCTATTGTTGACGTACACAGAGCATGGCCGTTTGCACAGGACATCTTCGGAGTGTCCTCACTCCGCGGTCCCTGGCATCCTCCCTGTTTATCCCTCAACCCCAAGACCTGCATTTTCGGAAAGCCCATGAGCAGGGCTTTCCAACAGTGTCAGACTTGCAGTTTTCCGCCAATACTTTGGGAGATAGAGCCGTTGCTAAGTCTTGTTTTCACTCTGTTACAGCTTCGTGTACAAAAGTTCCATTAGACAGGCGTTTGAAGCGCATTCGGAGCAGCCCCGCTCTCTGGTAGTTTCATGGCGGACGATGGCCCTGGCTGGCCAAGAAAACCGGATATTCGGATGCAGGACTATGGCAGCTACCTGCAGATACAAGAAATTTCTCTCTAGCCCCATTATTTCTGGAGTTATTGGCCTTGGCGCTACCGACTTCTTTTTTCGGCGTTTTTTTTTTTATTTTTTTTTTGCTGGCTACAGTCCAGCACACACGTAGCGGCCTTGGCTATTGTTGACGTACACAGAGCATGGCCGTTTTCACTGGACATCTTCGGGGTGTCCTGACTCCGCGGTCCCTGGCATCCTCCCTGTCTATCCCACAACACCAAGACCTGTATTTTCGGAAAGCCCATGAGCTGGGCTTTCCAACAGTGTCAGACTTGTCAGTTTTCCGCCAATACTTTGGGAGATAGAGCCGTTGCTAAGTCTTGTTTTCACTCTGTTACAACTTCGTGTACA
This sequence comes from Marthasterias glacialis, assembly GCA_911728455.2. Classification (NCBI taxonomy): domain Eukaryota; kingdom Metazoa; phylum Echinodermata; class Asteroidea; order Forcipulatida; family Asteriidae; genus Marthasterias; species Marthasterias glacialis. The sequence goes on from OU452219.1 coordinate 35,735,144, forward strand.
AAAGTTCCATTAGACAGGCGTTTGAAGCGCATTTGGAGCAGCCCCGCTCTCTGGTGGTTTCAAGGCGGGAGATGGCCCTGGCTGGCCGAGAAAACCAAATTTTCGGATGCACTAATATGGCAGCTACCTGCAGGTACAAGAAATTTCTCTCTAGCCCCATTATTTCTGGAGTTATTGGCCTTGGCGCTACCGACTTCTTTTTTCGGCTTTTTTTTTTTTTTTTTTTTTGCTGGCTACAGTCCAGCACACACGTAGCGGCCTTGGCTATTGTTGACGTACACAGAGCATAGCCGTTTGCACAGGACATCTTCGGGGTGTCCTCACTCCGCGGTCCCTGGCATCTTCCCTGTTTATCCCTCAACCCCAAGACCTGCATTTTCGGAAAGCCCATGAGCAGGGCTTTCCAACAGTGTCAGACTTGTCAGTTTTCTGCCAATACTTTGGGAGATAGAGCCGTTGCTAAGTCTTGTTTTCACTCTGTTACAACTTCGTGTACAAAAGTTCCATTAGACAGGCGTTTGAAGCGCATTTGGAGCAGCCCCACTCTCTGGTGGTTTCAACGCGGAAGATGGCCCTGGCTGACCGCGAAAACCAAATTTTTGGATGCAGGACTATGGCAGCTACCTGCAGGTACAAGAAATTTCTCCCTAGCCCCATTATTTCTGGAGTTATTGGCCTTGGCGCTACCGACTTCTTTTTTCGGCTTTTTTTTTTTTTTTTTTTTTTTTGCTGGCTACAGTCCAGCACACACGTAGCGGCCTTGGCTATTGTTGACGTACACAGAGCATGGCCGTTTTCACTGGACATCTTCGGGGTGTCCTGACTCCGCGGTCCCTGGCGTCCTCCCAGTCTATCCCACAACCCCAAGACCTGCATTTTCGGAAAGCCCATGAGCTGGGCTTTCCAACAGTGTCAGACTTGTCAGTTTTCAGCCAATACTTTGGGAGATAGAGCCGTTGCTAAGTCTTGTTTTCACTCTGTTACAACTTCGTGTACAAAAGTTCCATTAGACAGGCGTTTGAAGCGCATTCGGAGCAGCCCCGCTCTCTGGTGGTTTCAAGGCGGACGATGGCCCTGGCTGGCCGAGAAAACCAAATTTACGGATGCAGGACTATGGCAGCTACCTGCAGGTACAATAAATTTCTCTCTAGCCCCATTATTTCTGGAGTTATTGGCCTTGGTGCTACCGACTTCTTTTTTCGGCGTTTTTTTTTTTTTTTTTTTGCTGGCTACAGTCCAGCACACACGTAGCGGCCTTGGCTATTGTTGACGTACACAGAGCATGGCCGTTTGCACAGGACATCTTCGGAGTGTCCTCACTCCGCGGTCCCTGGCATCCTCCCTGTTTATCCCTCAACCCCAAGACCTGCATTTTCGGAAACCCCATGAGCAGGGCTTTCCAACAGTGTCAGACTTGCAGTTTTCCGCCAATACTTTGGGAGATAGAGCCGTTGCTAAGTCTTGTTTTCACTCTGTTACAGCTTCGTGTACAAAAGTTCCATTAGACAGACGTTTGAAGCGCTTTCGGAGCAGCCCCGCTCTCTGGTGTTTTCAGGGCGAAAGATGGCCCTGGCTGGCCGAGAAAACCGGATATTCGGATGCAGGACTATGGCAGCTACCTGCAGATACAAGAAATTTCTCTCTAGCCCCATTATTTCTGGTGTTATTGGCCTTGGCGCTACCAACTTCTTTTTTCGGCGTTTTTTTTATTATTTTTTTTTTGCTGGCTACAGTCCAGCACACACGTAGCGGCCTTGGCTATTGTTGACGTACACAGAGCATGGCCGTTTGCACTGGACATCTTCGGGGTGTCCTGACTCCGCGGTCCCTGGCATCTTCCCTGTCTATGCCACAACCCCAAAACTAGCATTTTCAGAAAGCCCATGAGCAGGGCTTTCCAACAGTGTCAGACTTGTCAGTTTTCCGCCAATACTTTGGGAGATAGAGCCGTTGCTAAGTCTTGTTTTCACTCTGTTACAACTTCGTGTACAAAAGTTCCATTAGAAAGGCGTTTGAAGCGCATTTGGAGCAGCCCCACTCTCTGGTGGTTTCAAGGCAAAAGATGGCCCTGGCTGACCGAGAAAACCGGATTTTTGGATGCAGGACTATGGCAGCTACCTGCAGGTACAAGAAATTTCTCTCTAGCCCCATTATTTCTGGAGTTATTGGCCTTGGCGCTACCGACTTCTTTTTTCGGCGTTTTTTTTTATTTTATTTTTTGTTGGCTACAGTCCAGCACACACGTAGCGGCCTTGGCTATTGTTGACGTACACAGAGCATGGCCGTTTTCACTGGACATCTTCGGGGTGTCCTGACTCCGCGGTCCCTGGCGTCCTCCCAGTCTATCCCACAACACCAAGACCTGTATTTTCGGAAAGCTCATGAGCTTGGCTTTCCAACAGTGTCAAACTTGGCAGTTTTCCGCCACTACTTTGGGAAATAGAGCCGTTGCTAAGTCTTGTTTTCACTCTGTTACAACTTCGTGTACAAAAGTTCCCTTAGACAGGCGTTTGAAGCGCATTTGGAACAGCCCCGCTCTCTGGTGGTTTCAAGGCGGACGATGGCCCTGGCTGGCCGAGAAAACCAAATTTACGGATGCAGGACTATGGCAGCTACCTGCAGGTACAATAAATTTCTCTCTAGCCCCATTATTTCTGGAGTTATTGGCCTTGGTGCTACCGACTTCTTTTTTCGGCGTTTTTTTTTTTTTTTTTTTGCTGGCTACAGTCCAGCACACACGTAGCGGCCTTGGCTATTGTTGACGTACACAGAGCATGGCCGTTTGCACAGGACATCTTCGGAGTGTCCTCACTCCGCGGTCCCTGGCATCCTCCCTGTTTATCCCTCAACCCCAAGACCTGCATTTTCGGAAAACCCATGAGCAGGGCTTTCTAACAGTGTCAGACTTGCAGTTTTCCGCCAATACTTAGGGAGATAGAGCCGTTGCTAAGTCTTGTTTTCACTCTGTTACAGCTTCGTGTACAAAAGTTCCAATAGACAGACGTTTGAAGCGCTTTCGGAGCAGCCCCGCTCTCTGGTGTTTTCAGGGCGAAAGATGGCCCTGGCTGGCCGAGAAAACCGGATATTCGGATGCAGGACTATGGCAGCTACCTGCAGATACAAGAAATTTCTCTCTAGCCCCATTATTTCTGGTGTTATTGGCGTTGGCGCTACCAACTTCTTTTTTCGGCGTTTTTTTTTTTTAATTTTTTTTGCTGGCTACAGTCCAGCACACACGTAGCGGCCTTGGCTATTGTTGACGTACACAGAGCATGGCCGTTTGCACTGGACATCTTCGGGGTGTCCTGACTCCGCGGTCCCTGGCATCTTCCCTGTCTATGCCACAACCCCAAAACTAGCATTTTCAGAAAGCCCATGAGCAGGGCTTTCCAACAGTGTCAGACTTGTCAGTTTTCCGCCAATACTTTGGGAGATAGAGCCGTTGCTAAGTCTTGTTTTCACTCTGTTACAACTTCGTGTACAAAAGTTCCATTAGACAGGCGTTTGAAGCGCATTTGGAGCAGCCCCACTCTCTGGTGGTTTCAAGGCAAAAGATGGCCCTGGCTGACCGAGAAAACCGGATTTTTGGATGCAGGACTATGGCAGCTACCTGCAGGTACAAGAAATTTCTCTCTAGCCCCATTATTTCTGGAGTTATTGGCCTTGGCGCTACCGACTTCTTTTTTCGGCGTTTTTTTTTTTTTTTTTTTTTGCTGGCTACAGTCCAGCACACACGTAGCGGCCTTGGCTATTGTTGACGTACACAGAGCATGGCCGTTTTCACTGGACATCTTCGGGGTGTCCTGACTCCGCGGTCCCTGGCGTCCTCCCAGTCTATCCCACAACACCAAGACCTGTATTTTCGGAAAGCTCATGAGCTTGGCTTTCCAACAGTGTCAGACTTGGAAGTTTTCCGCCACTACTTTGGGAAATAGAGCCGTTGCTAAGTCTTGTTTTCACTCTGTTACAACTTCGTGTACAAAAGTTCCCTTAGACAGGCGTTTGAAGCGCATTTGGAACAGCCCCGCTCTCTGGTGGTTTCAAGGCGGACGATGGCCCTGGCTGGCCGAGAAAACCAAATTTACGGATGCAGGACTATGGCAGCTACCTGCAGGTACAATAAATTTCTCTCTAGCCCCATTATTTCTGGAGTTATTGGCCTTGGTGCTACCGACTTCTTTTTTCGGCGTTTTTTTTTTTTAATTTTTTTTGCTGGCTACAGTCCAGCACACACGTAGCGGCCTTGGCTATTGTTGACGTACACAGAGCATGGCCGTTTGCACTGGACATCTTCGGGGTGTCCTGACTCCGCGGTCCCTGGCATCTTCCCTGTCTATGCCACAACCCCAAAACTAGCATTTTCGGAAAGCCCATGAGCAGGGCTTTCCAACAGTGTCAGACTTGTCAGTTTTCCGCCAATACTTTGGAAGATAGAGCCGTTGCTAAGTCTTGTTTTCACTCTGTTACAGCTTCGTGTACAAAAGTTCCATTAGACAGGCGTTTGAAGCGCATTCGGAGCAGCCCCGCTCTCTGGTAGTTTCATGGCTGAAGATGGCCCTGGCTGGCCGAGAAAACCAGATATTTGGATGCAGGACTATGGCAGCTACCTGCAGATACAAGAAATTTCTCTCTAGCCCCATTATTTCTGGAGTTATTGGCCTTGGCGCTACCGACTTCTTTTTTCGGCGTTTTTTTTTATTTTTTTTTTTTTGCTGGCTACAGTCCAGCACACACGTAGCGGCCTTGGCTATTGTTGACGTACACAGAGCATGGCCGTTTTCACTGGACATCTTCGGGGTGTCCTGACTCCGCGGTCCCTGGCGTCCTTCCAGTTTATCCCACAACACCAAGACCTGTATTTTCGGAAAGCCCATGAGCTTGGCTTTCCAACAGTGTCAGACTTGTCAGTTTTCCGCCAATACTTTGGGAGATAGAGCCGTTGCTAAGTCTTGTTTTCACTCTGTTACAACTTCGTGTACAAAAGTTCCATTAGACAGGCGTTTGAAGCGCATTCGGAGCAGCCCCGCTCTCTGGTGGTTTCAAGGCGGAAGATGGCCCTGGCTGGCCGAGAAAACCAAATTTTCGGATGCAGGACTATGGCAGCTACCTGCAGGTACAAGAAATTTCTCTCTAGCCCCATTATTTCTGGAGTTATTGTCCTTGGCGCTACCGACTTCTTTTTTCGGCTTTTTTTTTTTTTTTTTTTTTGCTGGCTACAGTCCAGCACACACGTAGCGGCCTTGGCTATTGTTGACGTACACAGAGCATGGCCGTTTGCACAGGACATCTTCGGAGTGTCCTCACTCCGCGGTCCCTGGCATCCTCCCTGTTTATCCCTCAACCCCAAGACCTGCATTTTCGGAAACCCCATGAGCAGGGCTTTCCAACAGTGTCAGACTTGCAGTTTTCCGCCAATACTTTGGGAGATAGAGCCGTTGCTAAGTCTTGTTTTCACTCTGTTACAGCTTCGTGTACAAAAGTTCCATTAGACAGACGTTTGAAGCGCTTTCGGAGCAGCCCCGCTCTCTGGTGGTTTCAGGGCGGAAGATGGCCCTGGCTGGCCGTAAAAACCGGATATTCGGATGCAGGACTATGGCAGCTACCTGCAGATACAAGAAATTTCTCTCTAGCCCCATTATTTCTGGTGTTATTGGCGTTGGCGCTACCAACTTCTTTTTTCGGCGTGTTTTTTTTTTATTTTTTTTTGCTGGCTACAGTCCAGCACACACGTAGCGGCCTTGGCTATTTTTGACGTACACAGAGCATGGCCGTTTGCACTGGACATCTTCGGGGTGTCCTGACTCCGCGGTCCCTGGCATCTTCCCTATCTATGCCACAACCCCAAAACTAGCATTTTCGGAAACCCCATGAGCAGGGCTTTCCAACAGTGTCAGACTTGTCAGTTTTCCGCCAATACTTTGGGAGATAGAGCCGTTGCTAAGTCTTGTTTTCACTCTGTTACAGCTTCGTGTACAAAAGTTCCATTAGACAGACGTTTGAAGCGCTTTCGGAGCAGCCCCGCTCTCTGGTAGTTTCAAGGCGGAAGATGGCCCTGGCTGGCCGAGAAAACCAAATATTCGGATGCAGGACTATGGCAGCTACCTGCAGATACAAGAAATTTCTCTCTAGCCCCATTATTTCTGGAGTTATTGTCCTTGGCGCTACCGACTTCTTTTTTTGGCGTTTTTTTTTTTTTTTTTTTTTGCTGGCTACAGTCCAGCACACACGTAGCGGCCTTGGCTATTGTTGACGTACACAGAGCATGGCCGTTTGCACAGGACATCTTCGGGGTGTCCTCACTCCGCGGTCCCTGGCATCCTCCCTGTTTATCCCTCAACCCCAAGACCTGCATTTTCGGAAACCCCATGAGCTGGGCTTTCCAACAGTGTCAGACTTGGCAGTTTTCCGCCAATACTTTGGGAGATAGAGCCGTTGCTAAGTCTTGTTTTCACTCTGTTACAGCTTCGTGTACAAAAGTTCCATTAGACAGGCGTTTGAAGCGCATTTGGAGCAGCCCCACTCTCTGGTGGTTTCAAGGCGAAAGATGGCCCTGGCTGACCGAGAAAACCAGATTTTCGGATGCAGGACTATGGCAGCTACCTGCAGGTACAAGAAATTTCTCTCTAGCCCCATTATTTCTGGAGTTATTGGCCTTGGCGCTACCGACTTCTTTTTTCGGCGTTTTTTTTTATTTTATTTTTGCTGGCTACAGTCCAGCACACACGTAGCGGCCTTGGCTATTGTTGACGTACACAGAGCATGGCCGTTTGCACAGGACATCTTCGGAGTGTCCTCACTCCGCGGTCCCTGGCATCCTCCCTGTTTATCCCTCAACCCCAAGACCTGCATTTTCGGAAACCCCATGAGCAGGGCTTTCCAACAGTGTCAGACTTGCAGTTTTCCGCCACTACTTTGGGAGATAGAGCCGTTGCTAAGTCTTGTTTTCACTCTGTTACAGCTTCGTGTACAAAAGTTCCATTAGACAGACGTTTGAAGCGCTTTCGGAGCAGACCCGCTCTCTGGTGGTTTCAGGGCGGAAGATGGCCCTGGCTGGCCGAGAAAACCAAATATTCGGATGCAGGACTATGGCAGCTACCTGCAGATACAAAAATTTCTCTCTAGCCCCATTATTTCTGGTGTTATTGGCCTTGGCGCTACCAACTTCTTTTTTCGGCGTTTTTTTTTTATATTTTTTTTTGCTGGCTACAGTCCAGCACACACGTAGCGGCCTTGGCTATTGTTGACGTACACAGAGCATGACCGTTTTCACTGGACATCTTCGGGGTGTCCTGACTCCGCGGTCCCTGGCGTCCTCCCAGTCTATCCAACAAACCCAAAGACCTGCATTTTCGGAAAGCCCATGAGCTTGGCTTTCCAACAGTGTCAGACTTGTCAGTTTTCCGCCAATACTTTGGGAGATAGAGCCGTTGCTAAGTCTTGTTTTCACTCTGTTACAGCTTCGTGTACAAAAGTTCCATTAGACAGGCGTTTGAAGCGCATTTGGAGCAGCCCCACTCTCTGGTGGTTTCAAGGCGGAAGATGGCCCTGGCTGACCAAGAAAACCGGATTTTTGGATGCAGGACTATGGCAGCTACCTGCAGGTACAAGAAATTTCTCTCTAGCCCCATTATTTCTGGAGTTATTGGCCTTGGCGCTACCGACTTCTTTTTTCGGCGTTTTTTTTTTTTTTTTTTTTTGCTGGCTACAGTCCAGCACACACGTAGCGGCCTTGGCTATTGTTGACGTACACAGAGCATGGCCGTTTTCACTGGACATCTTCGGGGTGTCCTGACTCCGCAGTCCCTGGCGTCCTCCCAGTCTATCCCACAACACCAAGACCTGTATTTTCGGAAAGCCCATGAGCTTGGCTTTCCAACAGTGTCAGACTTGTCAGTTTTCCGCCAATACTTTGGGAGATAGAGCCGTTGCTAAGTCTTGTTTTCACTCTGTTACAACTTCGTGTACAAAAGTTCCATTAGACAGGCGTTTGAAGCGTATTCGGAGCAGCCCCGCTCTCTGGTGGTTTCAAGGCGGAAGATGGCCCTGGCTGGCCGAGAAAACCAAATTTTCGGATGCAGGACTATGGCAGCTACCTGCAGGTACAAGAAATTTCTCTCTAGCCCCATTATTTCTGGAGTTATTGTCCTTAGCGCTACCGACTTCTTTTTTCGTTTTTTTTTTTTTTTTTTTTTTCTGGCTACAGTCCAGCACACACGTAGCGGCCTTGGCTACTGTTGACGTACACAGAGCATAGCCGTTTGCACAGGACATCTTCGGGGTGTCCTCACTCCGCGGTCCCTGGCATCCTCCCTGTTTATCCCTCAACCCCAAGACCTGCATTTTCGGAAAGCCCATGAGCAGGGCTTTCTAACAGTGTCAGACTTGTCAGTTTTCCGCCAATATTTTGGGAGATAGAGCCGTTGCTAAGTCTTGTTTTCACTCTGTTACAGCTTCGTGTACAAAAGTTCCTTTAGACAGACGTTTGAAGCGCTTTCGGAGCAGCCCCGCTCTCTGGTAGTTTCAAGGCGGAAGATGGCCCTGGCTGGCCGAGAAAACCAAATATTCGGATGCAGGACTATGGCAGCTACCTGCAGATACAAGAAATTTCTCTCTAGCCCCATTATTTCTGGAGTTATTGTCCTTGGCGCTACCGACTTCTTTTTTCGGCGTTTTTTTTATATTTTTTTTTTGCTGGCTACAGTCCAGCACACACGTAGCGGCCTTGGCTATTGTTGACGTACACAGAGCATGGCCGTTTGCACAGGACATCTTCGGGGTGTCCTCACTCCGCGGTCCCTGGCATCTTCCCTGTTTATCCCTCAACCCCAAGACCTGCATTTTCGGAAACCCCATGAGCTGGGCATTCCAACAGTGTCAGACTTGGCAGTTTTCCGCCAATACTTTGGGAGATAGAGCCGTTGCTAAGTCTTGTTTTCACTCTGTTACAGCTTCGTGTAAAAAAGTTCCATTAGACAGGCGTTTGAAGCGCATTTGGAGCAGCCCCACTCTCTGGTGGTTTCAAGGCGGAAGATGGCCCTGGCTGGCCGAAAAACCCAAATATTCGGATGCAGGACTATGGCAGCTACCTGCAGGTACAAGAAATTTCTCTCTAGCCCCATTATTTCTGGAGTTATTGTCCTTGGCGCTACCGACTTCTTTTTTCGGCTTTTTTTTTTTTTTTTTTTTTGCTGGCTACAGTCCAGCACACACGTAGCGGCCTTGGCTATTGTTGACGTACACAGAGCATAGCCGTTTGCACAGGACATCTTCGGGGTGTCCTCACTCCGCGGTCCCTGGCATCCTCCCTGTTTATCCCTCAACCCCAAGACCTGCATTTTCGGAAAGCCCATGAGCAGGGCTTTCCAACAGTGTCAGACTTGTCAGTTTTCCGCCAATATTTTGGGAGATAGAGCCGTTGCTAAGTCTTGTTTTCACTCTGTTACAGCTTCGTGTACAAAAGTTCCTTTAGACAGACGTTTGAAGCGCTTTCGGAGCAGCCCCGCTCTCTGGTAGTTTCAAGGCGGAAGATGGCCCTGGCTGGCTGAGAAAACCAAATATTCGGATGCAGGACTATGGCAGCTACCTGCAGATACAAGAAATTTCTCTCTAGCCCCATTATTTCTGGAGTTATTGTCCTTGGCGCTACCGACTTCTTTTTTCGGCGTTTTTTTTATATTTTTTTTTTGCTGGCTACAGTCCAGCACACACGTAGCGGCCTTGGCTATTGTTGACGTACACAGAGCATGGCCGTTTGCACAGGACATCTTCGGGGTGTCCTCACTCCGCGGTCCCTGGCATCTTCCCTGTTTATCCCTCAACCCCAAGACCTGCATTTTCGGAAACCCCATGAGCTGGGCATTCCAACAGTGTCAGACTTGGCAGTTTTCCGCCAATACTCTGGGAGATAGAGCCGTTGCTAAGTCTTTTTTTCACTCTGTTACAGGTTCGTGTACAAAAGTTCCATTAGACAGGCGTTTGAAGTGCATTCGGAGCAGCCCAGCTCTCTGGTGGTTTCAAGGCGGAAGATGGCCCTGGCTGGCCGAAAAACCCAAATATTCGGATGCAGGACTATGGCAGCTACCTGCAGGTACAAGAAATTTCTCTCTAGCCCCATTATTTCTGGAGTAATTGTCCTTGGCGCTACCGACTTCTTTTTTCGGCTTTTTTTTTTTTTTTTTTTTTTGCTGGCTACAGTCCAGCACACACGTAGCGGCCTTGGCTATCGTTGACGTACACAGAGCATAGCCGTTTGCACAGGACATCTTCGGGGTGTCCTCACTCCGCGGTCCCTGGCATCCTCCCTGTTTATTCCTCAACCCCAAGACCTGCATTTTCGGAAAGCCCATGAGCAGGGCTTTCCAACAGTGTCAGACTTGTCAGTTTTCCGCCAATACTGTGGGAGATAGAGCCGTTGCTAAGTCTTGTTTTCACTCTGTTACAGCTTCGTGTACAAAAGTTCCATTAGACAGGCGTTTGAAGCGCATTTGGAGCAGCCCCACTCTCTGGTGGTTTCAAGGCGGAAGATGGCCCTGGCTGACCGAGAAAACCAGATTTTCGGATGCAGGACTATGGCAGCTACCTGCAGGTACAAGAAATTTCTCTCTAGCCCCATTATTTCTGGAGTTATTGGCCTTGGCGCTACCGACTTCTTTTTTCGGCGTTTTTTTTTTTTTTTTTTTTTTGCTGGCTACAGTCCGGCATACACGTAGCGGCCTTGGCTATTGTTGACGTACACAGAGCATGGCCGTTTGCACAGGACATCTTCAGGGTGTCCTTACTCCGCGGTCCCTGGCATCCTCCCTGTTTATCCCGAAACCCCAAGACCTGCATTTTCGGAAACCCCATGAGCAGGGCTTTCCAACAGTGTCAGACTTGTCAGTTTTCCGCCAATACTTTGGGAGATAGAGCCGTTGCTAAGTCTTGTTTTCACTCTGTTACAGCTTCGTGTACAAAAGTTCCATTAGACAGGCGTTTGAAGCGCATTTGGAGCAGCCCCACTCTCTGGTGGTTTCAAGGCGGAAGATGGCCCTGGCTGACCGAGAAAACAAGATTTTTGGATGCAGGACTATGGCAGCTACCTGCAGGTACAAGAAATTTCTCTCTAGCCCCATTATTTCTGGAGTTATTGGCCTTGGCGCTACCGACTTCTTTTTTCGGCGTTTTTTTTTAATTTTTTTTTCTGGCTACAGTCCAGCACACACGTAGCGGCCTTGGCTATTGTTGACGTACACAGAGCATGGCCGTTTGCACAGGACATCTTTGGAGTGTCCTCACTCTGCGGTCCCTGGCATCCTCCCTGTTTATCCCGAAACCCCAAGACCTGCATTTTCGGAAACCCCATGAGCAGGGCTTTCCAACAGTGTCAGACTTGCAGTTTTCCGCCAATACTTTGGGAGATAGAGCCGTTGCTAAGTCTTGTTTTCACTCTGTTACAGCTTCGTGTACAAAAGTTCCATTAGACAGGCGTTTGAAGCACATTTGGAGCAGCCCCACTCTCTGGTGGTTTCAAGGCGGAAGATGGCCCTGGCTGACCAAGAAAACCGGATTTTCGGATGCAGGACTATGGCAGCTACCTGCAGGTACAAGAAATTTCTCTCTAGCCCCATTATTTCTGGAGTTATTGGCCTTGGCGCTACCGACTTCTTTTTTCGGCGTGTTTTTTTTTTGTTTTTTTTTGCTGGCTACAGTCCGGCTTACACGTAGCGGCCTTGGCTATTGTTGACGTACACAGAGCATGGCCGTTTTCACTGGACATCTTCGGGGTGTCCTGACTCCGCGGTCCCTGGCGTCCTCCCAGTCTATCCCACAACCCAAAGACCTGCATTTTCGGAAAGCCCATGAGCTGGGCTTTCCAACAGTGTCAGACTTGTCAGTTTTCCGCCAATACTTTGGGAGATAGAGCCGTTGCTAAGTCTTGTTTTCACTCTGTTACAACTTCGTGTACAAAAGTTCCATTAGACAGGCGTTTGAAGCGCATTCGGAGCAGCCCCGCTCTCTGGTGGTTTCAAGGCGGACGATGGCCCTGGCTGGCCGTAAAAAACAAATTTTCTTATGCAGAACTATAGCAGCTACATGCAGGTACAAGAAATTTCTCTCTAGCCCCATTATTTCTGGAGTTATTGGCCTTGGCGCTACCGACTTCTTTTTTCGGCGTTTTTTTTTTTTTTTTTTTTTTTGCTGGCTACAGTCCAGCACACACGTAGCGGCCTTGGCTATTGTTGACGTACACAGAGCATAGCCGTTTGCACAGGACATCTTCAGGGTGTCCTCACTCCGCGGTCCCTGGCATCCTCCCTGTTTATCCCTCAACCCCAAGACCTGCATTTTCGGAAAGCCCATGAGCAGGGCTTTCCAACAGTGTCAGACTTGTCAGTTTTCCGCCAATACTTTGGGAGATAGAGCCGTTGCTAAGTCTTGTTTTCACTCTGTTACAACTTCCTGTACAAAAGTTCCATTAGACAGGCGTTTGAAGCGTATTCGGAGCAGCCCCGCTCTCTGGTGGTTTCAAGGCGGAAGATGGCCCTGGCTGGCCGAGAAAACCAAATTTTCGGATGCAGGACTATGGCAGCTACCTGCAGGTACAAGAAATTTCTCTCTAGCCCCATTATTTCTGGAGTTATTGGCCTTGGCGCTACCGACTTCTTTTTTCGGCGTTTTTTTTTTTTTTTGTTTTTTTTTGCTGGCTACAGTCCGGCATACACGTAGCGGCCTTGGCTATTGTTGACGTACACAGAGCATGGCCGTTTGCACAGGACATCTTCAGGGTGTCCTTACTCCGCGGTCCCTGGCATCCTCCCTGTTTATCCCTCAACCCCAAGACCTGCATTTCCGGAAACCCCATGAGCAGGGCTTTCCAACAGTGTCAGACTTGTCAGTTTTCCGCCAATACTTTGGGAGATAGAGCCGTTGCTAAGTCTTGTTTTCACTCTGTTACAACTTCGTGTACAAAAGTTCCATTAGACAGGCGTTTGAAGCGCATTTGGAGCAGCCCAACTCTCTGGTGGTTTCAAGGCGGAAGATGGCCCTGGCTGGCCGAGAAAACCAAATTTTCGGATGCAGGACTATGGCAGCTACCTGCAGGTACAAGAAATTTCTCTCTAGCCCCATTATTTCTGGAGTTATTGGCCTTGGCGCTACCGACTTCTTTTTTCGGCGTTTTTTTTTTTTTTGTTTTTTTTTGCTGGCTACAGTCCGGCATACACGTAGCGGCCTTGGCTATTGTTGACGTACACAGAGCATGGCCGTTTGCACAGGACATCTTCAGGGTGTCCTTACTCCGCGGTCCCTGGCATCCTCCCTGTTTATCCCTCAACCCCAAGACCTGCATTTCCGGAAACCCCATGAGCAGGGCTTTCCAACAGTGTCAGACTTGTCAGTTTTCCGCCAATACTTTGGGAGATAGAGCCGTTGCTAAGTCTTGTTTTCACTCTGTTACAACTTCGTGTACAAAAGTTCCATTAGACAGGCGTTTGAAGCGCATTTGGAGCAGCCCAACTCTCTGGTGGTTTCAAGGCGGAAGATGGCCCTGGCTGACCGAGAAAACCAGATTTTTGGATGCAGGACTATGGCAGCTACCTGCAGGTACAAGAAATTTCTCTCTAGCCCCATTATTTCTGGAGTTATTGGCCTTGGCGCTACCGACTTCTTTTTTCGACGTTTTTTTTTATTTTTTTTTTGCTGGCTACAGTCCAGCACACACGTAGCGGCCTTGGCTATTGTTGACGTACACAGAGCATGGCCGTTTGCACAGGACATCTTCGGAGTGTCCTGACTCCGCGGTCCCTGGCATCCTCCCTGTTTATCCCTCAACCCCAAGACCTGCATTTTCGGAAACCCCATGAGCAGGGCTTTCCAACAGTGTCAGACTTGCAGTTTTCCGCCAATACTTTGGGAGATAGAGCCGTTGCTAAGTCTTGTTTTCACTCTGTTACAGCTTCGTGTACAAAAGTTCCATTAGACAGACGTTTGAAGCGCTTTCGGAGCAGCCCCGCTCTCTGGTGGTTTCAGGGCGGAAGATGGCCCTGGCTGGCCGAGAAAACCGGATATTCGGATGCAGGACTATGGCAGCTACCTGCAGGTACAAGAAATTTCTCTCTAGCCCCATTATTTCTGGAGTTATTGGCCTTGGCGCTACCGACTTCTTTTTTCGGCTTTTTTTTTTTTTTTTTTTTTTTCTGGCTACAGTCCAGCACACACGTAGCGGCCTTGGCTATTGTTGACGTACACAGAGCATAGCCGTTTCCACAGGACATCTTCGGGGTGTCCTCACTCCGCGGTCCCTGGCATCCTCCCTGTTTATCCCTCAACCCCAAGACCTGCATTTTCGGAAACCCTATGAGCAGGGCTTTCCAACAGTGTCAGACTTGTCAGTTTTCCGCCAATACTTTGGGAGATAGAGCCGTTGCTAAGTCTTGTTTTCACTCTGTTACAACTTCGTGTACAAAAGTTCCATTAGACAGGCGTTTGAAGCGCATTTGGAGCAGCCCAACTCTCTGGTGGTTTCAAGGCGGAAGATGGCCCTGGCTGACCGAGAAAACCAGATTTTTGGATGCAGGACTATGGCAGCTACCTGCAGGTACAAGAAATTTCTCTCTAGCCCCATTATTTCTGGAGTTATTGGCCTTGGCGCTACCGACTTCTTTTTTCGACGTTTTTTTTTATTTTTTTTTTGCTGGCTACAGTCCAGCACACACGTAGCGGCCTTGGCTATTGTTGACGTACACAGAGCATGGCCGTTTGCACAGGACATCTTCGGAGTGTCCTGACTCCGCGGTCCCTGGCATCCTCCCTGTTTATCCCTCAACCCCAAGACCTGCATTTTCGGAAACCCCATGAGCAGGGCTTTCCAACAGTGTCAGACTTGCAGTTTTCCGCCAATACTTTGGGAGATAGAGCCGTTGCTAAGTCTTGTTTTCACTCTGTTACAGCTTCGTGTACAAAAGTTCCATTAGACAGACGTTTGAAGCGCTTTCGGAGCAGCCCCGCTCTCTGGTGGTTTCAGGGCGGAAGATGGCCCTGGCTGGCCGAGAAAACCGGATATTCGGATGCAGGACTATGGCAGCTACCTGCAGGTACAAGAAATTTCTCTCTAGCCCCATTATTTCTGGAGTTATTGGCCTTGGCGCTACCGACTTCTTTTTTCGGCTTTTTTTTTTTTTTTTTTTTGCTGGCTACAGTCCAGCACACACGTAGCGGCCTTGGCTATTGTTGACGTACACAGAGCATAGCCGTTTCCACAGGACATCTTCGGGGTGTCCTCACTCCGCGGTCCCTGGCATCCTCCCTGTTTATCCCTCAACCCCAAGACCTGCATTTTCGGAAACCCTATGAGCAGGGCTTTCCAACAGTGTCAGACTTGTCAGTTTTCCGCCAATACTTTGGGAGATAGAGCCGTTGCTAAGTCTTGTTTTCACTCTGTTACAGCTTCGTGTACAAAAGTTCCATTAGACAGGCGTTTGAAGCACATTTGGAGCAGCCCCACTCTCTGGTGGTTTCAAGGCGGACGATGGCCCTGGCTGACCAAGAAAACCGGATTTTCGGATGCAGGACTATGGCAGCTACCTGCAGGTACAAGAAATTTCTCTTTAGCCCCATTATTTCTGGAGTTATTGGCCTTGGCGCTACCGACTTCTTTTTTCGGCGTTTTTTTTTTTTTGTTTTTTTTTGCTGGCTACAGTCCGGCTTACACGTAGCGGCCTTGGCTATTGTTGACGTACACAGAGCATGGCCGTTTGCACAGGACATCTTCAGGGTGTCCTTACTCCGCGGTCCCTCGCATCCTCCCTGTTTATCCCTCAACCCCAAGACCTGCATATTCGGAAAGCCCATGAGCAGGGCTTTCCAACAGTGTCAGACTTGTCAGTTTTCCGCCAATACTTTGGGAGATAGAGCCGTTGCTAAGTCTTGTTTTCACTCTGTTACAGCTTCGTGTACAAAAGTTCCTTTAGACAGGCGTTTGAAGCGCATTTGGAGCAGCCCCACTCAATGGTGGTTTCAAGGCGGAAGATGGCCCTGGCTGACCGAGAAAACCGGATTTGTGGATGCAGGACTATGGCAGCTACCTGCAGGTACAAGAAATTTCTCTCTAGCCCCATTATTTCTGGAGTTATTGGCCTTGGCGCTACCGACTTCTTTTTTCGGCGTTTTTTTTTTTTCTTTTTTGCTGGCTACAGTCCAGCACACACGTAGCGGCCTTGGCTATTGTTGACGTACACAGAGCATGGCCGTTTTCACTGGACATCTTCGGGGTGTCCTGACTCCGCGGTCCCTGGCGTCCTCCCAGTCTATCCCACAACCCAAAGACCTGTATTTTCGGAAAGCCCATGAGCTGGGCTTTCCAACAGTGTCAGACTTGTCAGTTTTCCGCCAATACTTTGGGAGATAGAGCCGTTGCTAAGTCTTGTTTTCACTCTGTTACAACTTCGTGTACAAAAGTTCCATTAGACAGGCGTTTGAAGCGCATTTGGAGCAGCCCCACTCTCTGGTGGTTTCAAGGCGGAAGATGGCCCTGGCTGACCAAGAAAACCGGATTTTCGGATGCAGGACTATGGCAGCTACCTGCAGGTACAAGAAATTTCTCTCTAGCCCCATTATTTCTGGAGTTATTGGCCTTGGCGCTACCGACTTCTTTTTTCGGCGTTTTTTTTGTTTGTTTTTTTTTGCTGGCTACAGTCCGGCATACACGTAGCGGCCTTGGCTATTGTTGACGTACACAGAGCATGGCCGTTTGCACAGGACATCTTCAGGGTGTCCTTACTCCGCGGTCCCTGGCATCCTCCCTGTTTATCCCTCAACCCCAAGACCTGCATTTTCGGAAAGCCCATGAGCAGGGCTTTCCAACAGTGTCAGACTTGTCAGTTTTCCGCCAATACTTTGGGAGATAGAGCCGTTGCTAAGTCTTGTTTTCACTCTGTTACAGCTTCGTGTACAAAAGTTCCATTAGACAGGCGTTTGAAGCGCATTCGGAGCAGCCCCGCTCTCTGGTGGTTTCAAGGCGGAAGATGGCCCTGGCTGGCCGAGAAAACCAAATTTTCGGATGCAGGACTATGGCAGCTACCTGCAGGTACAAGAAATTTCTCTGTAGCCCCATTATTTCTGGAGTTATTGGCCTTGGCGCTACCGACTTCTTTTTTCGGCTTTTTTTTTTTGTTTTTTTTTTTTGCTGGCTACAGTCCAGCACACACGTAGCGGCCTTGGCTATTGTTGACGTACACAGAGCATAGCCGTTTGCACAGGACATCTTCGGGGTGTCCTCACTCCGCGGTCCCTGGCATCCTCCCTGTTTATCCCTCAACCCCAAGACCTGCATTTTCGGAAAGCCCATGAGCAGGGCTTTCCAACAGTGTCAGACTTGTCAGTTTTCCGCCAATACTTTGGGAGATAGAGCCGTTGCTAAGTCTTGTTTTCACTCTGTTACAGCTTCGTGTACAAAAGTTCCATTAGACAGGCGTTTGAAGCGCATTTGGAGCAGCCCCACTCTCTGGTGGTTTCAAGGCGGAAGATGGCCCTGGCTGACCGAGAAAACCAGATTTTTGGATGCAGGACTATGGCAGCTACCTGCAGGTACAAGAAATTTCTCTCTAGCCCCATTATTTCTGGAGTTATTGGCCTTGGCGCTACCGACTTCTTTTTTCGGCGTTTTTTTTTATTTTTTTTTTGCTGGCTACAGTCCAGCACACACGTAGCGGCCTTGGCTATTGTTGACGTACACAGAGCATGGCCGTTTGCACAGGACATCTTCGGAGTGTCCTCACTCCGCGGTCCCTGGCATCCTCCCTGTTTATCCCTCAACCCCAAGACCTGCATTTTCGGAAACCCCATGAGCAGGGCTTTCCAACAGTGTCAGACTTGCAGTTTTCCGCCAATACTTTGGGAGATAGAGCCGTTGCTAAGTCTTGTTTTCACTCTGTTACAGCTTCGTGTACAAAAGTTCCATTAGACAGACGTTTGAAGCGCTTTCGGAGCAGCCCCGCTCTCTGGTGGTTTCAGGGCGGAAGATGGCCCTGGCTGGCCGAGAAAACCGGATATTTGGATGCAGGACTATGGCAGCTACCTGCAGGTACAAGAAATTTCTCTCTAGCCCCATTATTTCTGGAGTTATTGGCCTTGGCGCTACCGACTTCTTTTTTCGGCTTTTTTTTTTTTTTTTTTTTTTGCTGGCTACAGTCCAGCACACACGTAGCGGCCTTGGCTATTGTTGACGTACACAGAGCATAGCCGTTTGCACAGGACATCTTCGGGGTGTCCTCACTCCGCGGTCCCTGGCATCCTCCCTGTTTATCCCGAAACCCCAAGACCTGCATTTTCGGAAACCCTATGAGCAGGGCTTTCCAACAGTGTCAGACTTGTCAGTTTTCCGCCAATACTTTGGGAGATAGAGCCGTTGCTAAGTCTTGTTTTCACTCTGTTACAGCTTCGTGTACAAAAGTTCCATTAGACAGGCGTTTGAAGCGCATTTGGAGCAGCCCCACTCTCTGGTGGTTTCAAGGCGGAAGATGGCCCTGGCTGACCAAGAAAACCGGATTTTCGGATGCAGGACTATGGCAGCTACCTGCAGGTACAAGAAATTTCTCTCTAGCCCCATTATTTCTGGAGTTATTGGCCTTGGCGCTACCGACTTCTTTTTTCGGCGTTTTTTTTTTTTTGTTTTTTTTTGCTGGCTACAGTCCGGCATACACGTAGCGGCCTTGGCTATTGTTGACGTAC
The DNA here is from genome assembly GCA_911728455.2 of Marthasterias glacialis. Lineage (NCBI taxonomy): Eukaryota > Metazoa > Echinodermata > Asteroidea > Forcipulatida > Asteriidae > Marthasterias > Marthasterias glacialis. The sequence goes on from OU452219.1 coordinate 35,753,849, forward strand.
ACAGAGCATGGCCGTTTGCACAGGACATCTTCAGGGTGTCCTTACTCCGCGGTCCCTGGCATCCTCCCTGTTTATCCCTCAACCCCAAGACCTGCATTTTCGGAAAGCCCATGAGCAGGGCTTTCCAACAGTGTCAGACTTGTCAGTTTTCCGCCAATACTTTGGGAGATAGAGCCGTTGCTAAGTCTTGTTTTCACTCTGTTACAGCTTCGTGTACAAAAGTTCCTTTAGACAGGCGTTTGAAGCGCATTTGGAGCAGCCCCACTCTCTGGTGGTTTCAAGGCGGAAGATGGCCCTGGCTGACCGAGAAAACCAAATTTTCGGATGCAGGACTATGGCAGCTACCTGCAGGTACAAGAAATTTCTCTGTAGCCCCATTATTTCTGGAGTTATTGGCCTTGGCGCTACCGACTTCTTTTTTCGGCTTTTTTTTTTTGTTTTTTTTTTTTTTGCTGGCTACAGTCCAGCACACACGTAGCGGCCTTGGCTATTGTTGACGTACACAGAGCATAGCCGTTTGCACAGGACATCTTCGGGGTGTCATCACTCCGCGGTCCCTGGCATCCTCCCTGTTTATCCCGAAACCCCAAGACCTGCATTTTCGGAAAGCCCATGAGCAGGGCTTTCCAACAGTGTCAGACTTGTCAGTTTTCCGCCAATACTTTGGGAGATAGAGCCGTTGCTAAGTCTTGTTTTCACTCTGTTACAGCTTCGTGTACAAAAGTTCCATTAGACAGGCGTTTGAAGCGCATTTGGAGCAGCCCCACTCTCTGGTGGTTTCAAGGCGGAAGATGGCCCTGGCTGACCGAGAAAACCAGATTTTTGGATGCAGGACTATGGCAGCTACCTGCAGGTACAAGAAATTTCTCTCTAGCCCCATTATTTCTGGAGTTATTGGCCTTGGCGCTACCGACTTCTTTTTTCGGCGTTTTTTTTTTTTATTTTTTTGCTGGCTACAGTCCAGCACACACGTAGCGGCCTTGGCTATTGTTGACGTACACAGAGCATGGCCGTTTGCACAGGACATCTTCGGAGTGTCCTCACTCCGCGGTCCCTGGCATCCTCCCTGTTTATCCCTCAACCCCAAGACCTGCATTTTCGGAAACCCCATGAGCAGGGCTTTCCAACAGTGTCAGACTTGCAGTTTTCCGCCAATACTTTGGGAGATAGAGCCGTTGCTAAGTCTTGTTTTCACTCTGTTACAGCTTCGTGTACAAAAGTTCCATTAGACAGACGTTTGAAGCGCTTTCGGAGCAGCCCCGCTCTCTGGTGGTTTCAAGGCGGACGATGGCCCTGGCTGGCCGCGAAAACCAAATTTACGGATGCAGGACTATGGCAGCTACCTGCAGGTACAAGAAATTTCTCTCTAGCCCCATTATTTCTGGAGTTATTGGCCTTGGCGCTACCGACTTCTTTTTTCGGCGTTTTTTTTTTTTTTTTTTTTTGCTGGCTACAGTCCAGCACACACGTAGCGGCCTTGGCTATTGTTGACGTACACAGAGCATGGCCGTTTGCACAGGACATCTTCGGAGTGTCCTCACTCCGCGGTCCCTGGCATCCTCCCTGTTTATCCCTCAACCCCAAGACCTGCATTTTCGGAAACCCCATGAGCAGGGCTTTCCAACAGTGTCAGACTTGCAGTTTTCCGCCAATACTTTGGGAGATAGAGCCGTTGCTAAGTCTTGTTTTCACTCTGTTACAGCTTCGTGTACAAAAGTTCCATTAGACAGACGTTTGAAGCGCTTTCGGAGCAGCCCCGCTCTCTGGTGGTTTCAAGGCGGACGATGGCCCTGGCTGGCCGCGAAAACCGGATATTCGGATGCAGGACTATGGCAGCTATCTGCAGGTACAAGAAATTTCTCTCTAGCCCCATTATTTCTGGAGTTATTGGCCTTGGCGCTACCGACTTCTTTTTTCGGCTTTTTTTTTTTTTTTTTTTTTGCTGGCTACAGTCCAGCACACACGTAGCGACCTTGGCTATTGTTGACGTACACAGAGCATAGCCGTTTGCACAGGACATCTTCGGGGTGTCCTGACTCCGCGGTCCCTGGCATCCTCCCTGTTTATCCCTCAACCCCAAGACCTGCATTTTCGGAAACCCCATGAGCAGGGCTTTCCAACAGTGTCAGACTTGCAGTTTTCCGCCAATACTTTGGGAGATAGAGCCGTTGCTAAGTCTTGTTTTCACTCTGTTACAGCTTCGTGTACAAAAGTTCCATTAGACAGACGTTTGAAGCGCTTTCGGAGCAGCCCCGCTCTCTGGTGGTTTCAAGGCGGACGATGGCCCTGGCTGGCCGCGAAAACCAAATTTACGGATGCAGGACTATGGCAGCTACCTGCAGGTACAAGAAATTTCTCTCTAGCCCCATTATTTCTGGAGTTATTGGCCTTGGCGCTACCGACTTCTTTTTTCGGCGTTTTTTTTTTTTTTTTTTTTTTTTGGCTACAGTCCAGCACACACGTAGCGGCCTTGGCTATTGTTGACGTACACAGAGCATGGCCGTTTGCACAGGACATCTTCGGAGTGTCCTCACTCCGCGGTCCCTGGCATCCTCCCTGTTTATCCCTCAACCCCAAGACCTGCATTTTCGGAAACCCCATGAGCAGGGCTTTCCAACAGTGTCAGACTTGCAGTTTTCCGCCAATACTTTGGGAGATAGAGCCGTTGCTAAGTCTTGTTTTCACTCTGTTACAGCTTCGTGTACAAAAGTTCCATTAGACAGACGTTTGAAGCGCTTTCGGAGCAGCCCCGCTCTCTGGTGGTTTCAAGGCGGACGATGGCCCTGGCTGGCCGCGAAAACCGGATATTCGGATGCAGGACTATGGCAGCTATCTGCAGGTACAAGAAATTTCTCTCTAGCCCCATTATTTCTGGAGTTATTGGCCTTGGCGCTACCGACTTCTTTTTTCGGCTTTTTTTTTTTTTTTTTTTTTGCTGGCTACAGTCCAGCACACACGTAGCGACCTTGGCTATTGTTGACGTACACAGAGCATAGCCGTTTGCACAGGACATCTTCGGGGTGTCCTGACTCCGCGGTCCCTGGCATCCTCCCTGTTTATCCCTCAACCCCAAGACCTGCATTTTCGGAAACCCTATGAGCAGGGCTTTCCAACAGTGTCAGACTTGTCAGTTTTCCGCCAATACTTTGGGAGATAGAGCCGTTGCTAAGTCTTGTTTTCACTCTGTTACAGCTTCGTGTACAAAAGTTCCATTAGACAGGCGTTTGAAGCGCATTTGGAGCAGCCCCACTCTCTGGTGGTTTCAGGGCGGAAGATGGCCCTGGCTGACCAAGCAAACCGGATTTTCGGATGCAGGACTATGGCAGCTACCTGCAGGTACAAGAAATTTCTCTCTAGCCCCATTATTTCTGGAGTTATTGGCCTTGGCGCTACCGACTTCTTTTTTCGGCGTTTTTTTTTTTTTGTTTTTTTTTGCTGGCTACAGTCCGGCATACACGTAGCGGCCTTGGCTATTGTTGACGTACACAGAGCATGGCCGTTTGCACAGGACATCTTCAGGGTGTCCTTACTCCGCGGTCCCTGGCATCCTCCCTGTTTATCCCTCAACCCCAAGACCTGCATTTTCGGAAACCCCATGAGCAGGGCTTTCCAACAGTGTCAGACTTGTCAGTTTTCCGCCAATACTTTGGGAGATAGAGCCGTTGCTAAGTCTTGTTTTCACTCGGTTACAGCTTCGTGTACAAAAGTTCCTTTAGACAGGCGTTTGAAGCGCATTTGGAGCAGCCCCACTCTCTGGTGGTTTCAAGGCGGAAGATGGCCCTGGCTGACCGAGAAAACCGGATTTTTGGATGCAGGACTATGGCAGCTACCTGCAGGTACAAGAAATTTCTCTCTAGCCCCATTATTTCTGGAGTTATTGGCCTTGGCGCTACCGACTTCTTTTTTCGGCGTTTTTTTTTTTTTTTTTTTTTTTTGCTGGCTACAGTCCAGCACACACGTAGCGGCCTTGGCTATTGTTGACGTACACAGAGCATGGCCGTTTTCACTGGACATCTTCGGGGTGTCCTGACTCCGCGGTCCCTGGCGTCCTCCCAGTCTATCCCACAACCCAAAGACCTGTATTTTCGGAAAGCCCATGAGCTGGGCTTTCCAACAGTGTCAGACTTGTCAGTTTTCCGCCAATACTTTGGGAGATAGAGCCGTTGCTAAGTCTTGTTTTCACTCTGTTACAACTTCGTGTACAAAAGTTCCATTAGACAGGCGTTTGAAGCACATTCGGAGCAGCCCCGCTCTCTGGTGGTTTCAAGGCGGACGATGGCCCTGGCTGGCCGAAAAAAACAAATTTTCTTATGCAGAACTATAGCAGCTACATGCAGGTACAAGAAATTTCTCTCTAGCCCCATTATTTCTGGAGTTATTGGCCTTGGCGCTACCGACTTCTTTTTTCGGCGTTTTTTTTTTTTTTCTTTTTTTTTTGCTGGCTACAGTCCAGCACACACATAGCGGCCTTGGCTATTGTTGACGTACACAGAGCATAGCCGTTTGCACTGGACATCTTCAGGGTGTCCTCACTCCGCGGTCCCTGGCATCCTCCCTAATTATCCCTCAACCCCAAGACCTGCATTTTGGGAAAGCCCATGAGCAGGGCTTTCCAACAGTGTCAGACTTGTCAGTTTTCCGCCAATACTTTGGGAGATAGAGCCGTTGCTAAGTCTTGTTTTCACTCTGTTACAGCTTCGTGTACAAAAGTTCCATTAGACAGGCGTTTGAAGCGCATTCGGAGCAGCCCCACTCTCTGGTGGTTTCAAGGCGGAAGATAGCCCTGGCTGGCCGCGAAAACCGGATTTTTGGATGCAGGACTATGGCAGCTACCTGCAGGTACAAGAAATTTCTCTCTAGCCCCATTATTTCTGGAGTTATTGGCCTTGGCGCTACCGACTTCTTTTTTCGGCGTTTTTTTTTTTTTTTTTTTGCTGGCTACAGTCCAGCACACACGTAGCGGCCTTGGCTATTGTTGACGTACACAGAGCATAGCCGTTTGCACAGGACATCTTCAGGGTGTCCTCACTCCGCGGTCCCTGGCATCCTCCCTGTTTATCCCTCAACCCCAAGACCTGCATTTTCGGAAAGCCCATGAGCAGGGCTTTCCAACAGTGTCAGACTTGTCAGTTTTCCGCCAATACTTTGGGAGATAGAGCCGTTGCTAAGTCTTGTTTTCACTCTGTTACAGCTTCCTGTACAAAAGTTCCATTAGACAGGCGTTTGAAGCGCATTTGGAGCAGCCCCACTCTCTGGTGGTTTCAAGGCGGAAGATGGCCCTGGCTGACCGAGAAAACCGGATTTTCGGATGCAGGACTATGGCAGCTACCTGCAGGTACAAGAAATTTCTCTCTAGCCCCATTATTTCTGGAGTTATTGGCCTTGGCGCTACCGACTTCTTTTTTCGGCGTTTTTTTTTTTTTTTTTTTTGCTGGCTACAGTCCAGCACACACGTAGCGGCCTTGGCTATTGTTGACGTACACAGAGCATGGCCGTTTTCACTGGACATTTTCGGGGTGTCCTGACTCCGCGGTCCCTGGCGTCCTCCCAGTCTATCCCACAACACCAAGACCTGTATTTTCGGAAAGCCCATGAGCTGGGCTTTCCAACAGTGTCAGACTTGTCAGTTTTCCGCCAATACTTTGGGAGATAGAGCCGTTGCTAAGTCTTGTTTTCACTCTGTTACAACTTCGTGTACAAAAGTTCCATTAGACAGGCGTTTGAAGCGTATTTGGAGCAGCCCCGCTCTCTGGTGGTTTCAAGGCGGAAGATGGCCCTGGCTGGCCGAGAAAACCAAATTTTCGGATGCAGGACTATGGCAGCTACCTGCAGGTACAAGAAATTTCTCTCTAGCCCCATTATTTCTGGAGTTATTGGCCTTGGCGCTACCGACTTCTTTTTTCGGCTTTTTTTTTTTTTTTTTTTTTTTTTGCTGGCTACAGTCCAGCACACACGTAGCGGCCTTGGCTATTGTTGACGTACACAGAGCATAGCCGTTTGCACAGGACATCTTCGGGGTGTCCTCACTCCGCGGTCCCTGGCATCCTCCCTGTTTATCCCTCAACCCCAAGACCTGCATTTTCGGAAAGCCCATGAGCAGGGCTTTCCAACAGTGTCAGACTTGTCAGTTTTCCGCCAATACTTTGGGAGATAGAGCCGTTGCTAAGTCTTGTTTTCACTCTGTTACAGCTTCGTGTACAAAAGTTCCATTAGACAGGCGTTTGAAGCGCATTTGGAGCAGCCCCACTCTCTGGTGGTTTCAAGGCGGAAGATGGCCCTGGCTGACCAAGAAAACTGGATTTTCGGATGCAGGACTATGGCAGCTACCTGCAGGTACAAGAAATTTCTCTGTAGCCCCATTATTTCTGGAGTTATTGGCCTTGGCGCTACCGACTTCTTTTTTCGGCGTTTTTTGTTTTTGTTTTTTTTTGCTGGCTACAGTCCGGCATACACGTAGCGGCCTTGGCTATTGTTGACGTACACAGAGCATGGCCGTTTGCACAGGACATCTTCAGGGTGTCCTCACTCCGCGGTCCCTGGCATCCTCCCTGTTTATCCCGAAACCCCAAGACCTGCATTTTCGGAAAGCCCATGAGCAGGGCTTTCCAACAGTGTCAGACTTGTCAGTTTTCCGCCAATACTTTGGGAGATAGAGCCGTTGCTAAGCTTTGTTTTCACTCTGCTACAGCTTCGTGTTCAAAAGTTCCTTTAGACAGGCATTTGAAGCGCATTTGGAGCAGCCCCACTCTCTGGTGGTTTCAAGGCGGAAGATGGCCCTGGCTGACCGAGAAACCCGGATATTCGGATGCAGGACTATGGCAGCTACCTGCAGGTACAAGAAATTTCTCTCTAGCCCCATTATTTCTGGAGTTATTGGCCTTGGCGCTACCGACTTCTTTTTTCGGCGTTTTTTTTTTTTTTTTTTTGCTGGCTACAGTCCATCACACACGTAACGGCCTTGGCTATTGTTGACGTACACAGAGCATAGCCGTTTGCACAGGACATCTTCAGGGTGTCCTCACTCCGCGGTCCCTGGCATCCTCCCTGTTTATCCCTCAACCCCAAGACCTGCATTTTCGGAAAGCCCATGAGCAGGGCTTTCCAACAGTGTCAGACTTGTCAGTTTTCCGCCAATACTTTGGGAGATAGAGCCGTTGCTAAGTCTTGTTTTCACTCTGTTACAGCTTCCTGTACAAAAGTTCCATTAGACAGGCGTTTGAAGCGCATTTGGAGCAGCCCCACTCTCTGGTGGTTTCAAGGCGGAAGATGGCCCTGGCTGACCGAGAAAACCGGATTTTCGGATGCAGGACTATGGCAGCTACCTGCAGGTACAAGAAATTTCTCTCTAGCCCCATTATTTCTGGAGTTATTGGCCTTGGCGCTACCGACTTCTTTTTTCGGCGTTTTTTTTTTTTTTTTTTTTGCTGGCTACAGTCCAGCACACACGTAGCGGCCTTGGCTATTGTTGACGTACACAGAGCATGGCCGTTTTCACTGGACATTTTCGGGGTGTCCTGACTCCGCGGTCCCTGGCGTCCTCCCAGTCTATCCCACAACACCAAGACCTGTATTTTCGGAAAGCCCATGAGCTGGGCTTTCCAACAGTGTCAGACTTGTCAGTTTTCCGCCAATACTTTGGGAGATAGAGCCGTTGCTAAGTCTTGTTTTCACTCTGTTACAACTTCGTGTACAAAAGTTCCATTAGACAGGCGTTTGAAGCGTATTTGGAGCAGCCCCACTCTCTGGTGGTTTCAAGGCGGAAGATGGCCCTGGCTGACCGAGAAACCCGGATATTCGGATGCAGGACTATGGCAGCTACCTGCAGGTACAAGAAATTTCTCTCTAGCCCCATTATTTCTGGAGTTATTGGCCTTGGCGCTACCGACTTCTTTTTTCGGCTTTTTTTTTTTTTTTTTTTTTTTTTGCTGGCTACAGTCCAGCACACACGTAGCGGCCTTGGCTATTGTTGACGTACACAGAGCATAGCCGTTTGCACAGGACATCTTCGGGGTGTCCTCACTCCGCGGTCCCTGGCATCCTCCCTGTTTATCCCTCAACCCCAAGACCTGCATTTTCGGAAACCCCATGAGCAGGGCTTTCCAACAGTGTCAGACTTGTCAGTTTTCCGCCAATACTTTGGGAGATAGAGCCGTTGCTAAGTCTTGTTTTCACTCTGTTACAGCTTCGTGTACAAAAGTTCCATTAGACAGGCGTTTGAAGCGCATTTGGAGCAGCCCCACTCTCTGGTGGTTTCAAGGCGGAAGATGGCCCTGGCTGACCAAGAAAACTGGATTTTCGGATGCAGGACTATGGCAGCTACCTGCAGGTACAAGAAATTTCTCTGTAGCCCCATTATTTCTGGAGTTATTGGCCTTGGCGCTACCGACTTCTTTTTTCGGCGTTTTTTGTTTTTGTTTTTTTTTGCTGGCTACAGTCCGGCATACACGTAGCGGCCTTGGCTATTGTTGACGTACACAGAGCATGGCCGTTTGCACAGGACATCTTCAGGGTGTCCTCACTCCGCGGTCCCTGGCATCCTCCCTGTTTATCCCGAAACCCCAAGACCTGCATTTTCGGAAAGCCCATGAGCAGGGCTTTCCAACAGTGTCAGACTTGTCAGTTTTCCGCCAATACTTTGGGAGATAGAGCCGTTGCTAAGCTTTGTTTTCACTCTGCTACAGCTTCGTGTTCAAAAGTTCCTTTAGACAGGCATTTGAAGCGCATTTGGAGCAGCCCCACTCTCTGGTGGTTTCAAGGCGGAAGATGGCCCTGGCTGACCGAGAAACCCGGATATTCGGATGCAGGACTATGGCAGCTACCTGCAGGTACAAGAAATTTCTCTCTAGCCCCATTATTTCTGGAGTTGTTGGCCTTGGCGCTACCGACTTCTTTTTTCGGCGTTTTTTTTTTTTTTTTTTTTTTTTTGCTGGCTACAGTCCAGCACACACGTAGCGGCCTTGGCTATTGTTGACGTACACAGAGCATGGCCGTTTTCACTGGACATCTTCGGGGTGTCCTGACTCCGCGGTCCCTGGCGTCCTCCCAGTCTATCCCACAACCCAAAGACCTGCATTTTCGGAAAGCCCATGAGCTGGGCTTTCCAACAGTGTCAGACTTGTCAGTTTTCCGCCAATACTTTGGGAGATAGAGCCGTTGCTAAGTCTTGTTTTCACTCTGTTACAACTTCGTGTACAAAAGTTCCATTAGACAGGCGTTTGAAGCGCATTCGGAGCAGCCCCGCTCTCTGGTGGTTTCAAGGCGGAAGATGGCCCTGGCTGGCCGAGAAACCCGGATATTCGGATGCAGGACTATGGCAGCTACATGCAGGTACAAGAAATTTCTCTCTAGCCCCATTATTTCTGGAGTTATTGGCCTTGGCGCTACCGACTTCTTTTTTCGGCGTTTTTTGTTTTTGTTTTTTTTTTGCTGGCATACACGTAGCGGCCTTGGCTATTGTTGACGTACACAGAGCATGGCCGTTTTCACTGGACATCTTCGGGGTGTCCTGACTCCGCGGTCCCTGGCGTCCTCCCAGTCTATCCCACAACCCAAAGACCTGCATTTTCGGAAAGCCCATGAGCTGGGCTTTCCAACAGTGTCAGACTTGTCACTTTCCCTCCAATACTATGGGAGGTAGAGCCGTTGCTAAGTCTTGTTTTCACTCTGTTACAGCTTCGTGTACAAGAGTGCCATTAGACAGGCGTTTGAAGTTTGGGAAAATATATTTGGTTTTCTTTTATGAATTTTTTGTTTGTTATTTGCCTTTCCATTTTTGTTTTTTGTTTTTGATGTAAACAAACTCATTTCTGTAAATATTTGTGTATTTTTACATGTTTTGTTGATTTTCATATACATAATTTTTTATTGAACATAAAATTTGTCAAAATACAGTCGATTTGTGTAAAAAGAATGTTTGTTATCTGCTTGTACTTTTCTCGTTTTATGTTTTTGATGTTAATAAACTGTTTTCTGTAAATAGGCTATGTATTTGAGTTTTGTTTTTTTTCCGCCATACTTTTATTATTGAACTTAGATTTCTTAAAAGTACAATGGAATTGTCATCTTTTTTACCCATAATCTTTGTTATTTGCCTTTACATTTTTTTTCTTATTTTTTTTAATGAAAATTTACCTATTTCTGTCAATTTTAATGTATATTTACATATTTGATTTTACATGTTTTTGGTGTTTTATCTTTGATGTAAATAAACCATCTTGCCTGTTGCGGACATATTTTGTTTTTAAACATAGAAGTTGTAAAATAACAGTCGAGTTGTGGAATGTTGTTTGTCTACATATTGATATTTATCTGCAATATGTTTCCCCTTTGCGACATCACAATCTGTAAAACTACAACGCAAAACAGGTTTTTTTTTACAGCTCTCCCTGTTGTTATGAATTAATGACTCGTCATATTATTGTACGTACATTTAAGCCTGATCCTTAACAGAGAAACAAAGCAGACGACACAAAAAATACTACACCATGGATGGTGTCACTAAAACATTCAAAAAAGGTAGCCTATATCTTAAATCAAAGCCTCTGGCGATTGAGGTTCAAGTTTTTGGAAGATTCGCGTTTATTTTTATTGCTTACTGGCGTCTACTGGTTATTTTACGTCGAACCTCTGCATTTCAGCAGACGGCTTGTTTCAGAGCACGTCCCGTGAAGGTACCATGCTCCTCACCCAATCATATACCATGGCCGATATGTGGCAGAGGGAGCCCCCCCCCCCCCCCCCCCACAATATGTTCCCATTCTCAAACACACCCTTTCCCTCTTGTACAGAAGCACCCCCAAAAAAAAAAAAAAATCCTCAAAAGAATTCCTGAGATTCTCAGAACACAATGAAGACACAATAGGAGGTGGGGTCGGGTACACCCTGCCACGTATGGAGCACCAAAATGCCCAATCACCAATACGAATTATTACGCGCGCACGTGAAAAGTGTGAATGTGACAGCGTAATTAATACGGAGGGCGGCCATTGGAACGGTTTGCTGTTGCTGTCCGAGGTACACACAACTCACGCAGTTTAAGGTAACTATAACACTTGTGCTTTCAATTTTTTAGGCTAAATCCGTTTGTTTTTGTATAACAATGGTATAGGCAGGTTACGTGGGGGTAAATGGTACTGGTTGTTATTATTGTCATTTAATTCTATTGTTTTTAAAACGAGAGAGAACAATTGGAGACCACGCTTGGTTGTCACTGGTTGTCGCATATTCATGACGTGACATGCATCAATGTGTTTAGGGAGTTGTGTCAGTCCAGTTATAACTTATACCATTACGGGTTATGGAGTGTGTATAAACAATGTGCGTTAATTGCTCGGCCAGTTTCATGAATTTTGGGCAAGTGGTCAACCTTGCTACAGTGTTTTAGTTATTTACATCTCGGTACACACTGGAGACATGGTTGTTTTAGTTAACCTATAATGGGCGACATGTTTGTACCTGTGTGATGTGTACTACTACTACTAATATCAGTATTTTAATTACGTTGATATAACCACCCGATTCATGCATTTAACATGCATGCATGTAATAATTAGGCCTACTGTTTACATAGGCCTCAATATCTGTCAGCTCTGTCAACATTCAACACCCTCTTTGAAGGCATCATCGTTTACATAGAAATGTCCATAATTTCAGATTTCCCTATGGTGTCCCTGGGTGTTCCCAGTCATCTTCATCATATGCCTCCTTAAACAGTCGCGTGACTCGCAATCATAGCAAGTATCGCAAAGAAAATCCCTCTCGCATAAAACATCTTGAAAGATAATAGTACAATGCACAGTTAGAATTTGTCAGAAACAGTTCAACAATATAAGTGATCTGGTAAAACATATTAAGTGTCTCACTGATTGTGGTCTTAAAGTGGAATGCCCAGTTTTGGCTTGCGCGCTATCCTTCCATAATAAATTGTCTTTAGCATCACACATCTCAAGAAATCACAGAGAATGGTCAGTTCAAAGAATCTCTCCTGAATATCTGGTTAAAAACCTGGAAATGGGTACAGGTATACCTGCCTTGCAATGCAAGATCAGAATTTTGAAAATGTTACAGATGATTAATCGACATCATCACAAAACAAAAGTGATGCAACCCTGGATGAAAGTGAAATGGAAGATGAAACTACACGGTCACAGTTGAGAGTTTTACTTGTAATGTGGTGCTTTTACTATTAAAACTACAAGCTCAACTTCATGTACCAGAATGCACAATTCAGCTTATGATACAAGAAATGGGAAGTATGCAGACTTTGGCAATGGAATCCTACATTTCTCATTTCAAGAGAAGGACTTTTTGAAAGTAATATTTCAACAGTCATATAATGAGTTCATTTTTTAGTGATTGTTAGAAGCAAGCATTGGACAGTAATTCGGGCAGTTTAAGGTCATGTTACAGGAGAAAGGTACCGGTATATTACCAAAACAAGTGTAATTGGGTCTGTCTACACTAATGGACCCATTTGGTGTGACATTGTTTCTAAAATGGGAGTAAAAAATAGAAATTACAAAAGTTTTCTCTGTTTCCATGACAATCCAAATCACTTGAGGATTGTAGTTACCAAAGAGCAAGACAAAATCCCATGTATTTTAGTAATAACTGAGGATCATCTTCAAGAAGATTCTGTTTGTAACATGGAGATGTTGGACAGACATTTCACGCTTAAATGGAAAGAAAGTGGTTGAACCGCAAAGTCTTTCACAAAAGTGTTGTCCTTTTACAATATAGTCCCTATTAGAAATCTTTTCCAGAAAAAGACAAAACAACTGTCTGGGTATTCAAGAAAGTATTGAGGGCTATCTTGACGATGTTATGTTTGTAACATGAAAAAACATTTGGGGATCAAAATGTCTTTCCATGTTACAAACTAACATTCTTATTATCATAAAGCCCTGAAAAAAAACATTCTGGTTTGACTGGTAACCATTAAAAAGGGGCCATGGTTCTCAATAAAGTAACTTTTTAGTAAATAGATTCATTAGTTACTTTTCTTGCCACTTTCTAGTCAATTCTGATACAAAATGTCTGTCCTTGTTACAAACATAATGTCTTGAAGATGAACCCTGTACTTCCTTAAAAAGTCAGACATTATTCTTACTCTTTGGTAAGCACAATCAGTTTAAGCTAAGAAATGTACAAAAACAAAATAAAGGGCATACTTTTGCCTTTTTTGCACCCTCATCCCAGTCACAGCCCAACAGTTGGGCTGAAGGTTTATATGGGCCCATTAGTGTGGACAGACCCAATTACGTAAGTCCTGTGTCTATGCGTTTGGGTAAGAATGACCAGCAGAAATCAGTTTGTTTCCACTATGTACCCTGGAAAGAAACATTGTCAGCTCTCTTGAAAGACCCCCCTGTGCAAGCAAATACACAGTGTTTCAGCACCAATAGTCCTGTTGGCTCAGAGGCAGGCATTCTGAGAGACTTCAGGGATGGAAGCATTTTCAAGCTGAACAAATTGTTGATGTCAACTGATGATGCATTATTAGCTGATACTATTCCAAGATGCATTCGAGGTTGTTAGTCCATTAGGATCAAGCAAGAAGAAACACAAGATTTTGGCTGTGTATCTTTGTCTTGTATAACCTCCATTCACATGTTAGATCCTCGATTAACCAAATCCAGCATTGCCAGAACTTCAGAAATGTCATTAAGACACTAAGTGAAAGACATCAGCTACTTCAGACATACATTGCTAGTGGTTCACTGCTGTCAGCATCAGTAAATTTTGACAAAGCAGTTCCTTTGCACCCTTCCCTGTACTCGACAGGGATTGCAAGTTCCCTCCAGTTTGGCTTAGATTTTCAGAACTCAGTTGTTAGTAAGAGGGTCACTTTTAATGGAGTAGATTTCAAGAAGGGGTTATTTGTAATAGTTATTTTTTCAAATGACTCCACCATCACATTTGGTTGCATACAGATGATAGTTAATTAAGTCTTGCTCATCTATGTATGTTGTGGTGCAACTATGTGATGTAAAGCTAGCTTTGAGATGCACTTATACAGTCTCAGACTGCCCCCACAATGCAACATCAAACCTTTTTAATTACATTTTTATGTATTTCTACTTTTTATCCCTCAACCCATTAGACAGGAGGGGTCCTATTATTTTTTGTTTTTAAACCAAAAAGTACTAAGTGTTTTACATGACCCACACCTTGTGCATTGTGGTTTCCATTTTGAGTGGTAAATACAACTCAAGTCGGACTTGAGTCCACATCTTAAGTCACAAGTCTGGAATTCGTTCTTGATGGTTTGTTTATTTAACTTGTTAGCTCCTTTTTCTCAATTCAAATGGTAAAGAATGTCTAATTTCTAAATAATCTTTATTTCATGACTTTTTCCTCCTTACAGAAAGACCATTTGATGAACAGTTGGTGTCCTTATCATCACCCTCGCCATCTTTAGATGTTTCAAGGTTGTCATCATCATCGACAGTAGGCTCTCCAACTGATGAAGGCTAGCAGTTTCTGTATCCCTTGGAAAAAAATGCCTGCACCTCTAGCTCCGAGATGACCTTAAATGGAAGGAAAGACCATTACCTTTAAAATGAAGACAGATGGTGAGAATTTTTGTGGATGAAATAATTTTTATGTCGGTGTAACAAACCAGGGAGAAAGACACTTTCTTTGATTGCTTCGAGGATTGTGAATGAGTACCTTGACTCATTCCAAGACAAACTAGGAGACAACAAGATAGACCATGGATATGATTCACTCCTTGCTAGACTTGAGACTCGCATTGCAAATGAGAGGGCAAAACCACAAAAAGTAGTTCATGGCTCAGATTCGGATGACCAAGACGGCGGTGAACCACCCAAGAAGGTACATGTACAAGCTTGTAGCTATGGAACGAAAGACTGGCACCCCAACTTGCCTCCTAGTGAAGATGCTACCTCCCAAAAGGAGAAAAAAGACCTAATGCAGGAATTGCATTCCAGAGAAATATGGAATACAGCATAAATAACACAACTGCTGGATGACACCGGACTGTAAGGTCTATCATAAATGGGGCTGAGAATTCTGCTGCCACCGCGACAGTAGATCGGCCTTTCCTCTTTGAAGTAATTGGTATGCTGCAACATTTTGAGCGGTTGGTTGGAATCGCTCTATAGGAGACGCTCATGCGTGCATTTGAGTCCAAGGTTCCCAGATTAATCAACTAGCTGCAAATGAAGCAGTCTAGCAAGCCTGCACTGAAGAAGTCACTCCGAGCGTTGGAAACTACCAAGAGAGAAGAGCAAAGCAGTGAGGCTGAAGTCCTTTGGATCCTCTTCCTAATTACCAGTTACTTTGGGGAAGATATCAATGTGCTGGTTCACACCTCAGATGTTAGTACATGCATCCAATGGTTTTCTTTATGTATTGTTCTTTTTTCGAATTTCGAATTACTTTTTAGTTGGTAAAAGATATCGAACGTTCGCCAACTCATGTTAACCTATTTCCTGTACTTCAGCACACCAAACTCCTTTCACGGTCATTTTGCTCATGCTCATTAAAAACCATCACACCTCTCATGAGCTCTGAAGGTGCTATAGTATACACATATGGACTGGCAATGAGGGATATAGTGCACGTCTATGCAACCCGAGAGCCTGTGAGTGACCAGGAGAGGGTCCTATTTCCCGAGGCCGAAGGCCAAGGGAAATAGGACCCTCTCCTGGTCACTTACAGGCCCGAGGGGTGCATAGACGTGCACTATTGCCCGAATAATGCCAGTCCATGTGTTTTACAACACACCTCAGTCCAAAATGTTGGTTAGAAGAGTAAATCGTGTTTTTTTTTGCCAGAGATTCTTCTCGATCCACAGACACTGCCATTTTCGTTCTTTTGAGGGCGCTGTTTACCAGTCAATGGTTTTGGGCTTTTTGAAACTATTTCCCGCTTTGCGAACTATTTCCCCCAAATGAAGCGTGTGCGGTGCGTGTGCGGTGCGTGTGGTGCAGATTTCATGCACTAGACTATATTAGTTCACCCCACGTGACCGTGTTTCAGCCAATCAGGATAAAGAACCAGGGAGAGGTGTGTTATAATCTTTATTATTATTATATATTTCTGGTAATGAAACCAAGGATGCCTCATAAGTGAACTTAATCACTGTAGCTCTCCAAGCCTGAGGAAACCTGTAGATAAGGGTACTTGCTATGTGAACCAGAAACACCGGGGTAAACCCCCACTCGTATGCGCACTCGCCACTAACGAACCATTACCTACTATTATAACACTCGCCGAACTATTATCCAGAAATAACGTAGACGTGTTAAGCATGGGACTTATGCAATCAACCCACAACTCCAAGTGATCAATCACAGAGAGGCAATTGCTCATGAATATGTATGAGGTACCGTAACAGTGATTAGGGCATACAAGACCAAAAGAAGATTTTGATGCTTTTTAAGTGTTGGTTCATGTTTGTACCAGCAGGAATGCCCCAGTGAATCTTTGGATTCTGATCACGCTCAACGCCCAGATCTACCACTCACACCATGCATATAAAAAACAAATAGCTTACAAGTGGTAAAAAAATCAAAATTAGTTGTCCATGTGTGTCAGAGACTGGTCCCCCGAACCCACCACCCCCAGTCCTTTATGCCAGGGGTTGTTTTATATAGTACATCTTGGTGTAACAATGAGACCAATAAACTACAAAATCCTGTGTCACACCATTTTGATGAAGGGAAAGGCACTAATAAAGATAGTTGGGGGATGTTGAGTACGAGAAATTGCAGTTGTCTTTGTTATTGCACTTTTTGGAAGATAACTTAAATGCTCTTTACATTTTCCACAGGGTCATGATCATCTGCTCTCAATGCAAAAAGCTTCAAGCTGGCACTTGATCAGCTATATGTAGTGGTCAACAAGTCCATCTCCTCCCCCATGCAAGCTCTCTGCATGATGTTTGCAGCATTCTACAACATACAGTATCCTACAGAAGCACAAGCAACACTGGAGCTGTTACAACGGTGTGAACATATTCATGGATTACCTGATTGCTAGTACATATTTCATATTTTTTATTCTTTCATATCCTTGTTAGTTAATCCACATTGAAGTTAATCTGTGAATCTTCATATTGTTTCTTTCATTGCCAATTGATTCTTTTCAAAGCCAATTTGATATTTTCACACGAAATGAATTAAAAAGCTTAACCACGCCATTTACAGGGCAACTATTCATATTACCTTTCAAAACCATGCTGAAAAAGCAAGGCTAGTACGAGCAGTCAAATGAAAGTTTTGGAAAGCTGGACTAACAGTTTGTGATGGTAGATACGTCAGTGCACATTGCACTGTGCCAAATGTCTTTTAAAGGTGAAACTACACGTATCCATCTGCAGCAAAATCTGAAATATTTCACTCAGGTACACATTGTTGATACTTGGCTCACAAAGATGCTTACTTTGGATGGTTAACCAAAAGTTAATATTTGATTTAATATGACAAATGTACTTCTGTACTATTTTTACGGGGAAACAGCGTAACAAAGTTTTCAAATTAGAAAAATGCGCATATTGAGACAACATTTGTATTAGAGTTGTTTTAACTAGCATAACAAATGAGAGTGTCTGTGGCATATTTAAATTTCTATTGAAGAATTGACAACAGTTCTTTGCTCAATGTCAGTAAAACATGATAGCATCCTGCAGTTTGTCTTATTTTCATTGAAAGTCTCTGGAGCATGTACTCAAGAGAGTTGATACTTTTTCCCCACAGATGCTTCCTGGGAATCAGCCCTGAGAAAGGAACTAAAGCTAAGGCTGAACCAGACAGAAAGGTCCATTCTACAAACAGCAAAGTCCTCTCACCTGTAAATGGCGTCAAAGACTTTGAATCTGATTGGAGCTTCTGAAGGTGATGAAGGTAGAGCCCAAAGTTCAGAGGTCAGGACCGAGTGAGTGTACTGAATAATTACCAAGCTTCATTGTTTTTCTTTTTCAGTTGGGCGGGGGTGGGGTGGGGGTGGGGGGATTCACCAACATTATTTGTTTGAGCACGGAGTGCGTGCAACGAGTACTTGCTTAACTGTATGTTGTATTTATTTATTTATGTATTTCTAGGGTGGGAGGGAGTAGGGGGATCCACCACTATTATTATTTTTTAATTTAAGCACCGAGTGTGCGCACTGAGTACTTGCCATGTTGTATTGTTTTATCTATTTGGGATTTTTCACACTATTTGTATCAGGCAGTCCGAGTTTGTGTTTAACAGTTACTTAAATATTACTTTTTGTTTATAACCGAGTGTGTGTTGAAGACTTTACATGGTTTTATTTGTTATTTTTTTATATGGACGTGTTTGAGTTGTTAGATTCCCCAATGAATAACTGCAGTTTGCAAAATGGAAATCTAAAATGAAGTTTAGAGTGTTATTATATTTTTTGATAATTAAGTGAAACTCATTTACATGAATAAACAAATGAAACGTTTAAAAACAAAAATTGTGTAGAAATACAAAGTTTTTTATCTTTACCTACTCATCATACTTTATTTTAGCTGAAATGTAAGATAACAAATATACAAATGAAACATTTAAAAGCTAGAATGTGTAACAAAACAAGAAATAAGTAATTTTATGGATTTAACCTTCTTCAATTGAACTGAAATTTTATAAAAGGAATAAACAAATTAAATGTTTAAAAACAAACAAATCTGTCGGTATACAAACAAAGGTAATTTTACAGATTCTGTTCCTTTTGTATTTGCAGAACTCTGTAAACTAAAAGCAAAAAAACAAAGTACCAAATAAAATAATTAACGTTTCTGTAAATTTGAATAATTGTTGCAGGTTGTGAACACAAACAATAGAAGTTCAATTATTTGCATTCATTTATAGATTTGTATGTATTTTGCCAAAACCATGTGGTCTGTTAGTAATGATTACAACTTTTTGAAGTTTTAATAATAACAACAGGTCTTTAGTTACATTTCACAAAACGAAGGGTTAAGTGAAATAACAGAAAGTGCTGGCCTGCATTTTTTCTGTAAAATTACAAAGAATTTTTTTTAGTGTATCTATTGAAAATCCTTGGGGTGTCCTCATGCCCCGGTCCCTGGCATCCTCCCTATTTATCCCTCAGCCCTAAGCTCTACATTTTCGGAAAGGCCATGAGTACGGCTTTCCAACAGTGTCACACTTGTCAAGATCCCGCCAATATTAAGGAAGATAGAGATGTTGCTAAGTCTTGTTTTCACTCTGTTACAGCTTTGTGTACAAAAGTGCCATTAAGCATGCGTTTGAAGGGCATTCGGAGCATCCCCGCTCACTCGTTGTTTCAAGGTGGAAGATGCCCCTGGATGGCCTGGAAAACTAAATTTTCAGATGCAGGACTATTGCAGCTAACTGCATGTAAAGGAAATTCTCTCTAGCACCTTTATCTCTGGAGTTATTGACCGGGAAGCTGCCGACTTTTATTCTGCCATTTTTTGTTTGCTCGTTCAGGTTCAGCACACCGGCTGGACCCCATGTAGAACAATGTGCAGTCAAGTCTGGTACCCTGTGTTGTGTGCACAGTGTTTTGGGGGGTCCGAAAATGGCTTTTCATCGCAAGCTGTTACAAGTCTCTCAATACACAGCTCCGGGCTCCAGCTTGGGCGCTGTCAGTAATTTTGAAAATGTACACTTCCAGTACCGGATTTTATACAAGCAGAGGGTGCCCAATTTAAAGCCCAAGTCTAAGCCAATGGCCCTTTTCGAAATCCTGGCCACGGCTCCATCAGTAATTTTGAAAACGTGCACTTTCCGTATGGGGCTTTAAATTGGTGTACAGCTCAAGCCTAAGCCTTGTGTTGTCCAATTTGTATCGTATAAACCACACAGTAATCATGACAACCTGGAAAAGCCATCCAGGATTGATGGCAGCCAGTGAAGATCCTTGAGATTAGGTTGCATTTCTTTGAGCGATATGTGGGGATTAAGATCAAATCCGGATCATCTGTGAAGTCAAGCTTGTATCCTATAAGTTGCAGGGATCATAACCACCTGACCAGCAGGTACGAGGTTGCGTTTCTCTGGTCTATGTGTGATACAGTTAATGTTTCAGAAATCGCGATCAACTGGGGAAGCCAGCAGGGACTTGTGGCAGTCCGTCGTGTTGTCTTTGTCGATCAAAAGGCATCATCGAAAAGAACTTGAATCTGTCTCCCATCTGAGCTGGGTCAGTCAGCATCTTGTACCCACTTATCATGTCACGGCTCTGCTCCGGAGATGCACTTTTCAACAACATCTTCAATTTGGAAAAAAAACAAAAAAACAAAGAGGCACAGTTAGCGTTTCTAAAGATGTAATGCGGCTCCTTGCTTACTGAAGATTTAAGTGCCACAAACCTTCGTACCGTACTCCACAGCCAAAAATTATTTGGAGAAAATCGTTGTTGAAGTTGAACTATTTTTCAAACTGCTGTTTTAGAGACTGCTTACTATTTATTAACTTTTTTTTCGTGCAACCCAATCCATACTGAGATGAGTCCCTTTGTGACAAAGCATAGGTCAACGGATACGATATGTCACACTGTGGAAAAGCAAAATGGCAAATCTGGTGATACCATAGTTTGTGGTGCGACCGAAGTAATGATGCCATGAAAGCCGAATCCAGCAATTATGAGATTTTTCTTTTATTCAGGGGTGAGAGTCAATGAAGACAAAAAGATCCGGAACTTGGACCCAGATTTTTAGGAGTTTTGTTGAAATAATGGATTTATCTGATTAAGTCTGCTGCCACCTAGCAAAAGTTTGGCATGTCGTGGCAGAGCAGTTTAGCAGAGTGCGGGTTGGAGTCCCGATCTTGACACTTGTGTCCTAAAACAAGACATTTGACCATTATTGCTTTGACCTTCTGATGGGACGTTAAGTGGTAAACAAAACCAGTACACTTATCGATAGTAAAGCCATTTGCCCCGGTGTTTTTTGGCATGTTTGGCTGCAGATTGCGCCGCAGCACCTTGTAAAACCTTTACAAAGTGCTACATAAAATTTGTCTCAAATTCATAACTCTGTATATCTGTCGTAAAAACAATGAGTGAATATCAGCGTCATGAGTGCCCATCTGTGGCGGATAACTGCGCTTTATAAATGTTCATCATTATCATTGTCCCCAAGGGTCTTCCGTTTGAATTCTTGCTCAGTTTTTGGGCCCTTCAGATTGTATTTGCTAAAATTTGCCATGGGCTTGACGTCGTGCTTAATATTCATCCTTCCGATTAATGTTTAACTGATTACCCACCTTAAGCCTCGTCTCAATACCCATGGCCTTCAGAAAAGCCTCTTGGGTAATCGGCCCATGAGTCGACACTGAGGAGAAATAAACAGAAAAAAAATTACCAGAGTAAGAAGTCACATCTCTGGAAACTGAAACGGATCATCAGGAAGAATTACCTTTCCAGAGCAGAGATCTACCTCCCTGAAGAACCCCTATTCAAAATTAATTTCTTTACCATTAAGAAAAAAAGGGCACGAAAACAGATTGATGCATTTTGTATTTTAAATTTATTTCCCAGAGGTGGTGAAGGCCTCACAATCCGACCCTCGCAGAATCTTTCCCAAAGGCTACAAATAAAGTGTTGGAACGTTTAGCTATTTTGAGAGTCATGTAACATGTAAAGATATGGTATAATAGAATAATTTGGGAGGCTAATCATCCTTACTGGCAGCTGAGAAGCTGAATTGTGAAGCATGCGGCTACACATGTTCAAGCTGTAGGCATGCAAGGGGGCCAGCCACATCAACCCATTTATGACTACAGAGCACAGCCAGAGATCGAAAGTGTTTGATTTTTCGTGGGCAAAGATTTAACGTTGGCGATGACATCATGTGAATTACTTGTAGGTCAATACCATGGCTTGGCGAGCAGTTTGCAACAACTGATTGCAACAACTGATTCTTTTTTTAACCAGTAGCCGCTGGATGACGTGTATACTTGCAAATGTTTCCCTTGCCTTGAAATGGAAGCCATGTAAAACGCTGTCTAGTGCTTCGTTTCACCCACATCAAGACAAAACATGGTCTTTAATATTTTGTTGTTTTTTGGCTATTGTGAGGTGGTTTTTGTGTAATCCCTGGGGTGACGGGAGAAAAATAAGAGAATCCCGGTGGCAACTGTTTAATTTGATTTTGCTCTGATCCAAGGTACACATGCAATATTGCTACACTGTAAAATGTTTTCTACATGTATCCTGTACGTAATACCTTTGCCCTCAACGAGGTGGCGGAAATAAGAAAAATCCACATCGGCTGTCAAGTCGGCAGTGCCAGGCTCACACAGCACATCATGTAGATGGTGTTTTCTGAACCCCTGTTAGGAAAAAAAACGATAAAAAGGAAACACGTTCACATGTTTGTTTGTCAACCCGGTAAATCTAGGAAGCTTGTTCTCCCATAGTTTGGCCATAGATGTTGCATTTATACCACAGGTCCTTTTGGTTGGTAAGCAGTTTGCAACTTTGTGCCCAACTTTGCTTCCTTCACACCCTAAAATAATGGCCGCAAGAACCAAAGGTTCTGAATTATGTTCAAATTTATGGTCAATAATGATGCCTACCCTAAGCGAATCCGTTTTAGTTCCATCATGACCATAATCCACAATTAGACTCATCCCTCCATCCTCCAAGATCCTGTCTGCAATCTCTTGTACGATCGATCTTGCCTCTGGACAAATCTCGACATGATCTCTCTTTTCAGTGTCCTTCGATCAAACAATCAAAAGTGAAGAAAAAAAAACAATTGCCAGTTCTATGGTTGTATTGTAAAATGGGGTGTGCTCCCTGGCCACATAGCAGTAACCAGTTGAATGGCTTCTGACTGGCACCCCCCCCCCCCCCCCCCGAACAAAGATATTGACAAAATAGGGAGACCGCCAACATTGGGGCTGGATAGCTCAGTTGATAGAGCATCGGTACATACAGCCGGTGGTCGCAGGTTCAAATCCCGCTCCAGTTAATTTTTCTAAGTTCACCCCAAAATTGTCAAAAAAAACACTGTTACTCTCGGTAACAATTCCCAGGGAGTTGTTCTATGTGTGTACAGTGTAATTCACTTCTTAGTGTCATGTGGCGCTGTTGTGGTCCTAGCAAGAAGACACAATCTGTTTCTGTCCCACGCCAGACTTGTAGAACTATACAAACCTGTAGTAGAAACAGCTTTTACATGGTTTGTCCATGATGTAGCTGGACATCCTCTTCCATGTCGACCTTCCACAGATCCTTGGAATATTTGTTTTTCTATTCCATTACCTTTCCTGACAATATGGCCAAAGTACATGTAGCGCAACTTCTTTTATTTTTATTTTTTTGCTTTCCTTTCTGTATTTGTACTTGACTCATTGTAAAGCGCCTGGGAGCTTTTTAACAAAAGGATTTCAGTCTTTCCATGATACCTTCTACAGCAGCACATTTCAAAAGCATTAATGTAGTTATTCACTACATGATATCATATTGCAGGCTGGTGTTATCTATCATTTAAAATTACAGTGGATTATGTTAAATGGTCAGACAGTAGGAGGGGTGACTGTGTATATTACATAGTTTCTTTTTAGAAGGTTGAAATTATTTTCTTGTCTCACTGTGGTCACGTATTCCATGCCAAACCAGGCCCCTCACCCCTTCTCCCCAAGGCTCAGAGACTGCAAAGGTTCTTACCTGTGGGTAAATTGTAGATGCTGGAGTAGGTGCAGGTGATAAGACAAATCGAAGATGATGAGGCCCAGTTTCCTCATCGTCTACATCCACCATCACTTCACGCCATCCTTTCTTTGTCTTCTGTTCCAGATGAAACACGTACAGTTCTCAGGATTATTGAAAGGATATGGGCCTATATTTATGGCTCTGCTTACTGTGAGCGAAAAGTTGGCGCTTAACGTAGCAGTAAAATCCACGCTTAGGCGTATTTCAAAAGGAATTTTTGCTTGTGCATGTGCTTACCTCACACTACTAAACATTCTGGGGGCCAAGAATAAGTTTGTTATAGGTCGGATTTGAAACTTTCCGCGGTGGAGATACAATCTGGTGAGGTTTGCGGAGACACCATGGACATGAGTAGGATTTGAAACTTTGCATTGTGTAGATTCAATCTAGTAAGGTTTGCGGTAACAACATGTACATGAGTAGGATTTGAAACTTTGCATGGTGGCGAAACAATCTAGTGAGGTTTGCGGAGACACCATGTACAAAAGTCTTCAGAAGCTGTGGTGGTTCTGAAAAGAACCAGTGATGAGAACAGTGTAGAGACTATTCTCATCACCGGTTCTTTTCAGAACAACCACAGCTTCTAAAGAGATTTGTACATGGTGTCTCCACAAACCTCATAAGTTTTGTTATAAAATTTATACTTCACCTGGAACTTTTGTATCGGCAAAGCGTCAAAGAATTCATGGGCAAGAAAACAGGATGTTCCTTGTGGAAAAAAAACACAATAAAAGTCAAGGATTTTGATACAATGGAAAACTGTGAAGAGACTTTTTGGGATGCTTAATTTTAAACCTTGGGGGTTTTTTTTCACAATAATTTTAGTGACTAGCAACTTGTCATTTGGTCTCAGACTTATCCCAAATGACTTTGGAATTGGACACGGACTTGACACTGAGGACACGGACTCAACACAGAGGACATGGATCCGACGCCGAGGACACGGATTCGACACTGAGGAAACGGATTTGACACTGACGTCACCGACTCGACACTGAGGACACGGACTCGACACTGAGGACACAGACTCGACACTGAGGACACGGACTCGACACTAAGGACACAGACTCGACACTGAGGACAAGGACTCGACACTGAGGACACGGACTCGACACTGAAGACATGGATTCGACACTAAGGAAGCGGTCTCGACACCAAGGACACAGACTCGACACTGAGGACTAGGACTCAGATGCAAGGATTGAGGACTCAAACACAAGCCTCGAATGCCATGGCTTCTTACCTTTGGGTACATCTTGGAGTCTCCTGTACCATGACACAGGGACCCCAGTCTTACTAAGGACACTCTTATAAGGCTTTTCTTCTTTACTGTCCTCTAAGTTTAAGCTTGTATCTTGTGATCCTGGTCGCCCGGTCAACTTCTCTTCTTGCAGTTGAGTCATCTTTGGGCTGACTTCGACGAGATGAAGCGACAAAGAGTCGCCTGTGATGTGATGGAATTGCTTGAACACCTGAAAAGTGTGAAGATAAGTTTTGCATGATCGGTATAGGGTACAACTAAAATGAGTTTTTCTTTGTCTATGATGCATGGCGTTAAATAAAAAAGACAACAATACCCCAGCCTCTTCATAAAAGAAATTGAGCTGGCATTAGGATATATTTGCTCTAGGATGTCGAATGTTGCGGGTTCAATTTCCACCAGAGGCACCAGTGGATTTTTAAAACTTAAGGGCCGAGCAGTCTATTGCACCAGACGCAAGTTCTTGTGTTTAAGTTTAGTGATGAAAAAATAAAATTTGTTGTTTCTGACTGAAGACTTGGAAAGTTCAAATTGGAGTCTCACCCGTAACATATCATCAGCCAGGGTCCCTCTGCCTGGACCAAGTTCAACCACTTGCAAGGGAGAAGACTTGCCTGGAGATTGGGTCCATTCATGGATGATCCACAAAGCAATAAGCTGAAAGAAAGTACAAAAGTTTACATACTTTTCTTTAATTTGAGAAAGGAACAAATTGTGGTCATTAACTGGGCCCAATGTATGAATAGAAATATTTCGCACAATCTGTTTCTAACCCTGTACTTTATCTTGAAATCAGTCAAAAATTTGAACTTTTTTCTGCTTAACAACAAGAAATTTCTTTCCTTACCAGCTTGAGCTAGCTACTGTACTGTTGATATAGTCCCTTACCTCACCAAACATCTGACTAATCTCTGGCGATGTCACAAAATCTCCCTTAGCACCAAATACATCTTTGCTCATGTAATAACCCTACAGTGTGGAAAAGGAATAACACTTGATAAATCAATTAAGCAAAATAGTTTTACGACTGTATTCGTACATTAACTGTCTCACTGTTCAGTATCATCCACTGTGGTTTTGAATGATAGATAAACTATGCCAGCCTGCAATATGACATCATGTTGTGAATGCATACACAGTACGTAGTCAACCCTCCTACTGTCTGACCATTCAATATAATCCAATGTGGTTTTGAATGATAGATAAACCATGCCAGCCTGCAATATGACATCATGTTGTGAATGCATACACAGTACATAGTCAACCCTCCTACTGTCTGACCATTCAATATCATCCGTATTGTTTGAAACAATGCTCACCTGCAAGTTTATTATAAAAAGAGACAGTGTAAATGAAAGAAGGGGCCACAAACATCACATACATCTTTGTATTAATTCTAAAGACAATACAAAAAGATACTTGTATGCAGGTCAGGGGTCACAAAAATAAAACAAGCTTTAAGCAAACAAAAGCAAGAAACAAGACTGAAAGCAAGGTAAAACTAAATACAAATATTAATAATAAAGCAACCAGAACACTGACTCATGTTCTACAAAATACACCAATCCCTTTGGGAAGTTTTGTTTTCTCCAAAAACTTGAAGTCAAAACTGAATCAGTGGGAGAACTTACAGTGACCGGATTGGTCAGGACTTCTCTCATATAATCTGCAACAGTCAGCGGGCCCGTTGTCTGGATACAACGTCTGAGATGTTTAACTACGGTGGTTTCTGGGCTCTTAGAGCTGGCGTGCCTAGAGCTGGTACTCACTTGAAGCCATTGTAAACAACCTGCACAATATTGACCAAGCACAGAAAAAAATACATAAAAATTAACTTTTATTATAAGTTAGGTTTTATACTTAACAGAGGCAATGGAGGCAATTGCCTTTGTTGCGCCCCTGGTCCTTGCCTTGGTGCCCTGAATTGTTCCAATAGAACTTTACAATTTCCTCATGGAGGTGTGCCCTGTATTAAGAAGAAAATGCCTTGATGCCCTTGCCCTTTCAAGAACGGCTAAAAAGAACCAAAAGTCTATATTAAAAATCATTTTTAGTGTGAGGAAAATGGCCACCCTTGCTTGGCAGCAACTATAACATTTTTGCCTTCAAAAAAAAAGAAAGAAAAAATTGCATCTGAAATCACACACTTTTCTTTGGGCTGCTGGTGCACTGGTTTCTTAGTAGAAGAGGACACAACTTCTTGGTAGTGGAGAGTGGTGCCATGTCAATTACTGGAAGAAGAAAAAAGGAAAGTAAACACAAAAAACAATAAAAATGAAGTTCAAAATAAACTTTAACATCAAGACTTTTCTGCAGAACAACTTTGTTGGCGTTATATCGACTTACCATTATTTCAAGCAGTAGGCCTAGACCTACACTGTAACTTTAACTTGGAAATGATATGCCACTACTACTATCAAGACTAGTGAGAAAAAGAACTAGAACCAGAAGCCAGGATTTACAACCTGAACTAGAGCCAGAACTTGAACTAGAACTAGACCCAAAACCTGAACTAGCAACAGAACTACAACCAGAACCAGAATTAGAACCTGAACTAGATCTAGGCTAGTTCTAATTCTGGTTCTGGTTCCAATATATAAATTTAGGATTGAGATTTGAGGTTAAGAGGTTTGAGATAATTTGTTCCCAATTATGGGGGGGGGGGGGTGGTACCATGCTAAATGCAAGAACTAAGAATAACTTTCTTGAACCTCCCAAGTGACCTCGGACAGGAACTCAGACAGACGGTTCAAGGAGAACTGAAGTGGCAGAAGGATCACATCTGTTTTCATATATGCAACTGTTAGTTTGTATTTGTAGGGGAAGGATGGGCAACATTTTAAGGAATGTAATCCACTTTACAACTGTCAAAAAATATACTTTACTAATCCCCTCGACCCGTCGATCACAATGAGTATTTTGGGTGCATCTTTTTCTCCTTTTTGTGCACAGAACTTTTTAAAGATGTTGATCCACACGACGGCTGTTGTTGTTGTGTCAGCAGACGGCGTCGAGACTAGAGTTACTTTCAAATATGTCTCTATGATTAAGTATCGATTACTGTGACTTCACGATGAATCATAATGTGAGTATGCGCTCTCAACACAAAGAATCGTAATGATACGAACTGCGAGTAATCGATTAATTATCTAACATGGCTGCTGTCATGTCGTCCACACGGTAAACTTGGAGTTAGGCCGTGACTTCTTAAAAAAAAAACGGTGTTTTCATGGTTGGTTTGTTGATAGAAAATGGACTCTTTGGGCAGAGATTCTTGACAAATGCGAGTTATGGCAGGTCTTTCTCTAACTAGCTTCATCAACGAACGAGCAGTAACCGGGAATCCTCTACTGTGTAACCGACTGTTCCGAGACCGTGTTTGCAAAGCGAAGTCATTGTACAATCGCAACCTGGTTGGGCATTACGGGTGTGTGAATGCTATTGAATTCAGCAACAAAGGTGGCCAATTTCTGGCTTCAGGTAAGTTTCAGATGTATACTAGGAGCATTTTAAAGAACTTCCGAGACAAATTATCATAGAAAGACGTTAAAAAAATCGCCATATCCGATTGCCAGTGCCACTTTCTTTTTAAGAATAAGATAGCACTTGGATAAGGCATTTAATTATTGTACTCATGATCGTGTTCTGTCCTCCAAATCGATGATTTTTTAGGCCCACTGCACTGGCCGCCATGTAGCCATTAGAATCAGAGTTTTACTAAAATAGTTACATGACACTGCATTATCGTCAACGACTGTTTCCTTTGGTGTAAAAAGTAGTATTAACGGTATATGAGAATTGCGTGTTCACTGATGCCCTGACCTGCATATTGTTTGCGCAGTCAACGCGGGATACCAGTTGTGTTAAGTATCAACAACCCCCACAATAAGGTTAATTGCTGATCGCTACGACGAAATAGCGCAAAGCATGATGGGAAGACAAAGGGGGCAGTGGCAACTGCACAGCAAGACACATGATCCCTTTCCTATCCCATCATGCCTCAGCGCAGGGTGCAACCTGTTGAAATCAACCGATCGACAATAGACCTTATGGCTACAGTGTAGAGTGTGCGCTCGTCCAATCATGACCTATGAAACTTCTTAAAATCAAAAAATTTCTGACTATTCTCTGTCGATTTTAGGGTCTGGTATCACCAAAGGGTCTTGTGACAAAAAAGGAGGATTTCCTCCTTTTCCAAAATGTTCCGAACTCGTTCCAAACAGTGTTGGTCAGATGTTGAGATGTAATTTTGGCAATTTCTTTTGGAGCAATGTATCACTCATTCATAGCATACATGTATTAACTTCTTCACATCGGATACACCTATATTTCCTTGGGCGCTAGTACGAGTGTCCAAGTCGAAATTTAAAAAAAAAATAGAAGTGCAGCGCCCCAGTTACTTGGTCTATTAATATTGATACCTGAAGTCTTACTGACTGACACAATGTACTACTCTCTCAGTCTCAATCTCATTATAAATGAGTTATAAAATATAGACCTTATACATGTGATTATGATGCCATACTGCCATGGAGCAAGCGGGCATAAGTTTACTGTAGGAAAAGGGTGATGGTGTGTATATTTTATAAAAGGCCTAACAAAAGATAGGCCTAGTCATACCAGGAAAAGATGTCTTTCCACTTCCAGTTTACTCTGTCTGGTTTCCACAATCTATTTAACCATATCATCATGATCATGGAAACTGGTGCCCAATTTTATTTCCCTGCTTACCGCGGAATTTTTGCGCTTACGGCCCATAGAATCACATGCTTTACAGGGCACCGTAAGCGCAGAATTCTGTGATAAGCATTGACTTGAAATCGGACCCACCAGTGTTCTCCCTTAACAGTGGTCCGCTGGACAAATGCTAGTTAAAACACCTGAGGACCAGTGAAAATTCTCTCCAAGTGGTCCGGCTGGCTAGTTCAGTGTTGAAAAGCATCCCTATTTAGTATGAAATATGGACCAGTGAAAACGCTGGCAGACCAGTAAAATGACAAGCTAATTAGTCCTGCTGGCTAGTAACTGAAAAAGTTAAAGGCAAACCCTGCCCAGTAGTTGCGATAATCATAGTCTTGATCCTCCTGAGGGTCATAGAATGGAGATTTAACAATAAACCAAAATTTTTGGATGCCAGGTTTTTTCACTGAACTCCCTTGGGCTTCAGATTTTTTTTTAAGAGGCAAACTCACCATCACAGAGCGAAACCTGTAGATTTCTATCCGTTATGATGTAAAGGGTTAATAATCCTCGGAAGAACATCTATTTCTTGAGGGAGCTTCATCTCGAGACCAGGCTGTCCAATTTTAAGGCTTTTTCATTTTTTTGCAATTCCACCCTTGAGTACAAACACAGTGAGTTCTGAGTTCTGGCGTGTCGTGGCCGAGCGGTTAAGATCACCGGACTCAAGCTCTGGTGTTTCTGATCAGCAGAGTATGTGTTCGAGTCCTGGTCGAGACACTTGTGTCCTTAAGCAAGACACTTAACCATTATTGCTTCGTCCTTCGGATGGGACGTAAAGCCGTTGGTCCTATGTGTTGTGTAATGCACGTAAAAGAACCCAGTACACTTATCGTAAAGAGAAGGGTTTTGCCCTGGTGTTTCTGGCATGGTCTGGCAGTAATACATGCATGCGCCACCTCACCTTGTATCCCTTTCAAGGTGTTGTATTACGATTGTTTCGTCTCATAGAATCATTTGTAACAATCTCCACCAGATTTGATAATTCGGCACCAGGAGTGTCATTTTTGACAGACATGGCGCATTATAAATGTACACTATTGTTGTTATTATTATTATTATCCCATGGTGTGTAACTACAACCCAGCCATCTAAATCTATTGAAGTGATTTAAACTTATATTCAACAGGTGGAGATGACCGCCGCGTTCTTCTCTGGAATATCCAAGAGGCTTTATCGTTGGACAGCAGATTTGAGGTCATGAAGGGTGAACACCACTCTAACATCTTCTCCCTGGCATTTGACAGTCAGAACACAAAGTTATACTCTGGTGGAAATGATGACCAGGTGCTGGTGCATGATATCGAAAGGTAGGCCACTCGTCAGTCTCAGGAATTACAATGTCATGTAGATCAACTCATCTTCAGAATGCTGGACTGCTGGTGAAAAACTGCTGAGGCTTAAGTAGAGTTGACAATGGTTGAGGTGGATCCAAATTCTAGTCTAGCATTTTCCGCTTCAGACGAGTTGAGCACACTTCATAACATCAAGACTCCATGCAAAGTTTCAAATCCTACTTATCTTGGCCCAATTTCATAGAGCTGCTTAAGCAGAAAGTAGGATTTTAAATTTTGCATGATAGGATTACAATGTACTACATTTAGTAAGGTTTGTGGTAACACCATGAGTTTTGGTGGTTCTGAAAATAACCGGTGGTTTAACAACTCCGTAACTCATAACATTAATTACTACATGGTTTTTACTGCAAACCTTACCAGAGAGAGGGCAGATGAAATTGTTTGTCATTCTTTGCAAAGAACAAATGTATTTCATACAATTACAAGATATATATCTGGGTATAACATGTAAGCTTTTATTGTGGTGCCTATTCTTAGCCACCCATAACAAAAGTTCAGAGGTCAATACAATGCAATTTGTATAGGCATTCATACCGCTATGAAACTGCAGCCCTTGCATGAAACCAAATAGAAAACAGTCCACTCCATTTCCTTCTTCTTGTTTAGATTGAAGGGGACGATATTTGTTTTATTTTTTCCAGGAAGGAAACATTGGATGTGTTTCTGCATGAAGATGCTGTGTACGGTCTGGCAGTAGATCCGAGGGATTCCCATATGTTTACCAGTGCATGCGCTGATGGGCGTATCTTGCAGTGGGATACAAGAGTTCCAAGTCATCAAGGTGAGAATCTTCTTCACGAACCGCCTCCAAATTCAGCCCTTTGGTGGGCTTGGCTAGGCAGGTTTGACTCTAACCCTCCTACTGTCTGACCATTTACACCATGTCATGCTTGTAATGTAATATCATTCACTGTGGTTTTGAATGATAAATTGCGCCAGCCTACAATTATGATATCATGTGGTCAATGCATCTACACAGTGCACAGTCAACCTTCTTACTGTCTGACCATTCAACAACATCTACGGTGGTTTTGAATGATAGCTAGACTACATATGCCAGCCTGCGATGTGCTATCATGTGGTGAATGCACCCACATGTACACAGTTTTTTAACTCCCCACACACTTCTGCCTTGTGGTTGGTTTACAGCGCGTCACATGATATCTTATTTTTTTCTATATAGCTGTGGGAACTAGACGTACTATACTCGTAACAACCAATACTATACCCGTAGCAACCAATGTACTATACCAGTAGCAACGACAGCTTCTTGGTACCTAGACATCTTTGTTAGTGTATCATATGGGGTGTTAAAAAACAAATATTGAGTGCTTTTACTCGTGCTATGGTTAAAACTACGACTCCCTCGATGATCCAAGGACTTTGTATTTCGCAGTGGAAAAACACAACGTGTGTTGAGAATCATCTCAGCAGTCATAGTTTTAACCATGGCACTCAAAGCAGTTATTATTTGTATACTGTGCACAGTTGGGCAGCCATACACAACCCGGTGCAGTAAAATGGTTGCAAATGAGTGGTCAACTCACTGGAAAATGTTACCAAGAGTAGGAGGGTTAATGAACTGGGCAGTCAGCCACAAATCAATTACACTCTTGTCATTTTTTTTCATTTTGATTTGTTAAAATTGCATCTGCTAATGTATAGATTGTGATTGTAGCCTGTTATCGCCGAGCGGTCTAGTGCACCAAATTCAAGTTCTAGTGGCTAAGTCATCACAATGTGGGTTCAAATCTCGGTCCCGGCACTTGTGTCCTTGAGCAAGACACTTAACCATGATTGCTCCTTGGCGTTTAATGTCCTAACTTGAGGATCCTGCCAAGTAACGAAGTAGAAATAGAAGATTGATCAAATTCATGATCGTTCCTTTCAAAATCTGAGGTATTTCAGGAAGCATTTTTCTGCTCTTGTCAATGACTCCACAGAGCCCTTTGTGATTGCAAACTACCAGACGGCCTTCTACGCTGTGGTACACCATCCGATGGAACCTCAGTTCTTAGCCACTGCTAATTCCAAGGAAGGAGTAGCGTTGTGGGACGTGCGGGCCCCTCGAAGGTACATAACGAATTAGCATCAGTGTTAAGAAAAGATGTACAACTTTTGTGAACTTGAGATATTTTAAGATTCTAGTACCCATCTATTCATTACTGCTATTTGATACAAGCAACATGACCAAGATGGTGGCAGCATGATAATGGTCTGTGACAACCGTCTTGATTAACGCTTTTTCACCGATTAACTTGTGTGCTTATTGTAATTTACAAACATTATCTTGAATGCTGAGTTCTGCAAGGGTCATGTCTAACCATTTTTATAACTTTGTTGTAAAGCTTACAAGCTTTTTTCCAGATTAATATGATTGTGTTTTTATTGTATTTTACCAATGTTTTTAGCTATATATCAATGTCCCTATTAGATTATTGATTTATTTTGTGATTGTTATGCTCTTGTGTACATTAACCCTAACTCCCTAGCTTTAATTACTAAGGGCCTTCCTCAATCTTTCATAATCCTCCAAAATGAGTTGTGCATGAAACTCACTGCCTCAATCCTTCAAAATCCTCCAAAATGAGTTGTGCATGAAACTCACTGCCGCAATCCTTCAAAATCCTCCAACATGAGCTTGTGCATAAAGAATCCTTTGTATATAAATATGTAAAATTTGCAAGACAAAGCACATGTACCCAGCATACCACTATTGTATACAGCATAACTTTCCCTAATTATTCATTGTCCTCCAAAATCCTCCAGAATCCTCCAGGATCTCATTGAAGGATGCTTCTTCAATCCTCCACAATCTTCCATGTATCAAATGTCGACCTTCCTCAATCCTTCATAATCCTCAATTGGTGATTTTTTAATGTGCCTCAATCAACCAAAATCCGCCAAACCCTCCAGAGGCTTATGGAGGACTTAGGAAGGTTAGGGTTAAATTATTATTATTGATGTAGAATATGATTCTGAATTTTGAATGTTTACAGTTTGTTGTTGGCTGGCCAGTCTTTTACAGCTCCAAAGCCTCATCCTCATCCAAACAGTAACCTTACGTTTTCTTGTCCTACATTCCTCTACAGTTGTTTAATGCGGTATGGTAGTGCATATACACAGCAGAATGCAATGAGTGTACGCTTTAACCAGCTTGGCACCAGACTAGTTGCACTGCGTAGACGTCTACCTCCCGTTGTGTATAACATACAGAGCAGTGCTGCTGCAATACAGTTCAACCATTCTGGCTACTATAACTCCTGTACAATGAAGAGTTGTACGTTTGCTGGAGACAGAGATCAGGTATACATTACAAAGAAAAAACACAAGATTGGGATATAGTCATTATATTCCTCTTTTTATTAGCGCTCAGCTGTCCAGAAATTCTTTTTAAAAAGTTTTGAGCACCACTGGCCTTAATTTCTTAATTAAAAAAATTAAGAGAACTTAAAGATATATGGTCCGTGCTCAAACTGATTTTACCGTGAAAAATGAATCCAAATTGCTAGAATCAATTACTTTTTTAGCACAAATTGCAGGATCATGGATCGTACATCTTAAATTGGCTGTAAGCAGTTTATTTACAAATTTGTGGCAATTAAAACTACAAAGATGAAACTATCTTTACAATGAAGCAAACTGAAAACAGACCAATCTCCCCCCCCCCCACCACCCCGCACAAATGAAACAAGAAGCCTTAACCTATCTCATATGAAGCTGTATCCCCATTAACCAGGGCCCAATTTCATGGCGCTGGTTACCAAAGAATTCTGCGCTTAACGGCGCCCTGTAAAGCGCGTACTCCTAAGGGCCGTGGCAGGGAGTAAGCGCAGAATTCCGCGGTAAGCAGAGCCATGAAATTGGGCCCAGTTGCTGCCGGGATTCTTTTTTTTGTCCCATCCCCCAGGATTCTTTAGGGGGAATGGCCAGAATATTTTTTATGAGGGTACCGCTGGCACAAAGAAATTCTGACTTTATAATGCCAAGAGAACAAAGATTCTCTTTGTTAGAATGTCTGTTTTGTTGCTTGACCAAGAAAAAGGCAAATTCACGCAGCGTGAATTGCAAAACATTGGCATTACCTCTGGTATAGGAGTGGCACTACACACAGACTCACTCTGACTTACCTCCATTCAGCCGAAATACAATGAATGGACAATGGTGGAAGCCTCTCGATACCATGTTATCCCCTTTTTTGAACAAAAGGACAAAGGTCTATAATTGGGGATTACTCAAAAATCTCCTCTGAATGGCCACAAAATGCGAGTAAATTCACAACGTTTTTTTGTCCTTGTGTGGGTGAAACGAAGCATTAGACAGTGTGTATGGTCTGTGCACGCTTTGTAGTTGAATGGCCTGGCGACCTTCGGTCCGTTGGTCCGAAATTACATAAAAGCATCGTAAGACAACTTTTGTTTCCAGGCAAGGGAAAACATTTGCGTGTTCTCACGTCATCCAGTGTCAATATCCCATCCAAATGATAAAGCAATTATGGTTAAGTGTCTTGCTCAATGACATAAGTGTAGCAACTGGCCAGGCCAGAGTTCAAACCCACATCCTATAACCTACAGAACCTAAGTTCGGTGGACTAGACCGCTGGACCATGACACTCCAAGGTGAGTTTACTTGACCATTATTGCTTTGTCCTTTTGATGGGATGTAAAGCTGTAGGTCCTGTGTGGTGTGTGATGCATTTAAAAGAACCGAGCACATTTATCGTTAAGACTAAGAGAAGGGGTTTGCCCCGGTGTTTCTAGCACGGTTGGCCTTCAGATTTATGCACCACCTTGTAAACCTTTAACAAGGTGCTATACAAATGGTTCCCATAAATCAAACAAAACTTGTCGTTAAAATAATGCGTGCTGTTAAAGAAAACCTGTCTAAAATCCAGATTGATGTTGAAGTGTTTCCCTTTATTTTATTTTTTTTCTTTCAGTACGTTCTCTCAGGATCCGATGACTTCAGTCTGTACATGTGGGAGGTACCAGAGGCATCAGAAGATGGTGAGTTACCTAAGAGTACTGGCTTTATTCATTTGAATCTTTCCTTGAGTGTTTGAAGTATCAGACTGGATTTAGAGATGCAGGAAGATTAATTCCATTCCTGTGAATGAATAATGTGTATGACACAATAGTACCAAGCTTTGCCCATGTGGACACAATTTCATACTGCTGCTTAAACAGAAAATATTGCTTAGAATTGTTCTGCTTACAAGTCACAGATGGTACATGTGACATGGTAATTTTGCTGGTAACCTTATTCTGGTAAGCATATTTGTTACGCTTAGCTGATTTGTCAGCGGTAAGCAGTTCAATGAGTTTGTGCCCATTGGGTGATGTACAAAAGCTTGCACCCAGTCATGACATATAGCAAACACTTCTTTTGGTCTGGGGAATCCATTTTGAGTGTCCACAATGGTTCCACTCCTATAACGTGGGTAACGGCCAATGTTTTTCGATTCATGGTGTGTGAATTTGACATTATCTCGGTTGAGAAATAAAACAGACGATCCAGTAAAGAGAATCTTTCTTCTCTTGGCATTGTCAAGTCAGGATTTCTTTGTGACAGCAGTGCCCTCAAAGAAAAAAGATTCCGGGGGACGGGACAAAAAAGGTGAAAAGTTAAACTTTTCTACCCAAAATATTTGTCCGATTTTAGTGAACACAGTATTCTGTTTTCGTCCTTGCCTCCTCTTTTCAACCTTGAGTGAACAATTCTTTTTATAGAGTTTCTCCTTCACTTTGACTGACATGACAGAAGTGTTCAATTGGATTGATATGAGGCTTTCCTTCCATTGTTTTAGTGACGTGGGTTGGAGAGGCCAAGTTGGTACTGCAAGGCCATCGGTCGATTGTGAACCAAGTACGATTTAACACTTGCACCCACAACATTGTCTCGTCGGGTGTGGAGAAAATCATTAAGGTAAACTCATTGGCCAATCATATCAATCAGTAAATTCAGTGACTTCATTGGAGGATGTTTTACCTTAAATATTTTTTCAATTATACATTTGGCAATTTTTCTTTTTAAGTACGAACGTTTGAGTTTTTCCCCACAGAGCACCTGTTTGCAGTGGCAGAGTCACGTTAAATTGTATCTCTTTATTAAAATATTTTTGATTTTTGTTTTCTTTCTTGTAGTTATGGAGTCCGTTTGATTTTCCCAACGCGGAGAATGATGAGAAGCCGAGGCAGATGTTTTCTCACCAGCAATACATCGATCTGGTCATCAACAGTGGCACTGCTCTATCCCATGACTATGCCGACCAATCCATGGAAGAGGACCCCAGGATGATAGCTTTCTTTGATTCCCTGGTGCAACGGGAGATCAATCGGAGCTTCAGCGACTCCGATGACAGCGAAATGAGTCCAGAGAGCCTGTATCTGCATTTTGCTGGTGAGGGCGAGGACAGTGAAGACGCCAGAGACTCAAACAGTGGCTCGTCCATTTCCTCATTCCAAGCCTCCATGGTCAGGATGGCTGAAGAGAATGATGACACCAGCCCTACATCGCAGCTTAGAACTTTGTGGAATCTCACTTCAGCCACAAGAACCGTGGCTAATGCTGTGATTGGAACAACTGAGAGTAGTAGTGACGACAGTGAAGTGACGACATCTAAAACGGAACTGATTGACAAATCATCCGCAATGCACTCTCATCCAAGGGTGCCGGAAAACTGCAGTACATTTGCTGATGAGATTGCAGGTACGTCAAGAGTCGGCCAACCTGTCGAGAACGGTGCTGCCCACAGGATGACCAAAAGTGGTAGTGAGGGTACCACGTCAAAAAGAAAACACAGACAAGTACCAAGCAGCTCAACCTCCCCAGGCTCCTCAAGCAGTGACGAGGACATGGACTTCCAAGAACTCCGAGCGAAAAGCCGAATGCTGCGTAGGTTCGTCAAGAAGAAAAAGAGAAAAGCAGGGACAGATTCCGACGAGAGTCTAGCAAGCTCTGAACAGAAAGAAGTCAACACTGACAGATTTATCAATCTCCAGCAGAGGATAGCAATCTCCAAGGTTTTACGAGGGAAAATAAGACAACCGGGAGAGAGGGCCACGCACTCAGGTGGTAACGAAGGGGATATGTCACGCATCAATGAGCACCTCCAGCAACGGGCCATGGCATCACAACAGCGCCTTGCAATCAGTCGTATCAGACAAAGACTCCAGCAGGAGAATATCATGAGCTTCGGAGATGCTCGGACTGAGGTGAAAGAATCTAACAATATATCACTGGACCCTCCAGGTGTCAGTATTAGAACTTCTCCGATAGGTTCCATGGCGCCATCATGTAGCACAATGCCAAACCAAAGAACTACGGGCGCTGACCACGCTTCAGTACACCCGCCCTCACAGTCCAGTGTACACAATTCAAACTGCTTGCCTGCCGATGTGAATTTAGAATCCGAACCAAGCTCATCTTCTTTCCGTGGAATCGAGCGGCAAGATGACAGTAATCATATTTCATTATTGCTCAACTCAAACGATGATGAGAGTACGCAGTCACCAAGTTGTAGTGGGGAGATGTCACAGGTTCAGGTGACGACAAGAAACCTTGAAGAAGATCTGCCGAGGGAAGATGCCGATGGGCAGCACAGCAATAAGTTTCACAAGTTTAAAAATCAATCCAAACGATCTCAACGGAAGTACAGATCGCACTCGATGAACAAAAAACAAGACAATTCAGGCACAGAGTGAAACCATAAACAGTATCCTCATCTGATCCATTTATGAACATTCTTATAAGAGGTTTAGGCATATAAGTGTGTAATTTGGTAACAGTTCAATACATTTGAAAAACAATTATTATTCCTTTGTTACATGTTGTGCGAGAGCTTGTGAGTTCTGTCACAGAATTAAACCTGTACAGTGGTGTAGCTAAAGGGGGTGGGGGGCTTTAGAGCTCCCCCCCTCAAATCGTTTCCCTCCCCCTCCCGCCCCCCAAAATGAGATTAAGGAAAACTAAACTATGAATATCGATTAGAACTGAATAAAATCCTATGACAAAAATAGAATCCTGTGACAAAGGTAATGCTTTTATTCAAATTAGTCTGTGAGCTTTACAACCCAATCATAATAAATGGCACGGAATGCACGCTTGATCAGAACTAACCGTTGTATTCCCTGTTTGTGAGTGATGCAGTTAGCCATTTCATGCTCACGAATGTAACATGTTCTAGCCCAGACCATCAGCTCTGTATTATATAAACATATGGTTCAGTACATCAACTATACGTTACAATCAATTTGTTTTGTATAAAACCCCAAAATTGTTTCTTTTCTGCTGCCCCCCCCCCACTCCCCATCTAATGAAAATGTCTAGTTAGGCCATTGAATCCATTACCTGTACTCTTGAGCAGAAGCCTTTCATGTGCAAGCAACTGCAGCTGTGTCTGCTGGCAGTAACAACAACGTTAAAGAAAAGGACTTTTTGGCATTCCAGCCATAACCACTGCCAAAGACATTAATTTGGACACTGCCTAAGTCACTACACCACTATGTGTATGGGATATTTTTCCCAGGAATAGGTTGTTAATTTTGGATAATAATAATTAGGGGAGTAGCAGTGGGAGGGCCCGGTCATCAGTGCTTGGTAATGACTGGGTTGGTGGCTGTTAATGGACTGAGCCAAAGGGCGAGGTCCATTAACAGCTGCCAGCCACCAACCAAGGTCATTACCACGCAGCGAAGACCAAGTCCTCACACTGTTGTTCAAATTAATAAATACCTTTAACTTAAAAAAAAACGTAAAATTATCACAATTTGTAATTTTTCTTTTGCCAACATTTTATAGTCTAGTTCTATTCATGTTCAAAGGTCATTCTTTATGCTGCTCAATTTTTGCGTGGCACCTAATCTCTTATATGTAATAAACTATTTATGCATATTTTTAAGGAGCGGACTATAAGCTTTGAAAATTAACAATACTATATATGGAAATACTTTGGTTGGTATTCAGTATTATGCTTTGCATTATGTTGGTTTCATTGTCTGGGCATTAAAGCATAGGGTTGTTTTTGCGCTTGTATGCTACACCAACATCTCTTGTTAACAAAGTGTTGGTTTGATAGTTCCCCACACAACATGCACAAAGCCTACAGAACTTTTA
This sequence comes from Marthasterias glacialis, assembly GCA_911728455.2. NCBI lineage: Eukaryota > Metazoa > Echinodermata > Asteroidea > Forcipulatida > Asteriidae > Marthasterias > Marthasterias glacialis. The sequence continues at coordinate 35,794,004 of OU452219.1, forward strand.
CACAACAATATGGTTGTTTAGGGGCCATTTATTCGCAAGGTTACTGAGCTGGTCTTTGTATTACATGTTAATACACTCCCATATGCCCAATCTTTGACCAATCAGAGTGCATAAAACTCTTTTATTTATCAATAACTGTTAGTATAATACTTTTCTGGTAATGAAACCAGGGGACCCTCAAAAGCTACCAGCACTGTAACATGTAGGCCTGAAGAGACCTATGTAGAGAAAATAATGAAGAAATGTCAGTTTTAGATGTGGGAGGGAAAATCCCAAATAGGGAAAACCCACGCAATCAGGTAGGGACTGAAAATCCAATCCACATGCAAGGCTCCGGGTCCAAGGTGGCATTCAAACCGGGGTCCACAGAGGTGAAAGGCAGGGAAAAACCACCGAGCCAAACCTGTTTGCCTTGAACAAAATATTTCGATCAGGTTTTCCTTCGGATTGGGCGCTTTGGGGCTATAAAAAGCATTTGTTATGAAATGAATATGGTTGGAAAGATATTTTGAAAGTAGAATATACTGATTCACATAATCCCTTGAAACTGTGTGGTTTTTGTTTATTTTTGTGACAGAACACGGTCCGCCATTGTGGAACCAAATGTTTGACTCAGCAAAATGGCGGACCATATGTTTCTGTCATTGATCTTCATTAATGGAGATCAATAGTTTCTATGTAGAGTGCGGTTCCCCTGGTTGTAATTCCGAGAGGCAAATGTATCTTTTTGAATCAACACTCACTAATTCCAACACACTGTAGGTGTTTTGTTGCATGAACAACTCTTAAAAAGGATGAGGAGCATTTTCAAACAGCAAAATGTTTTGAGAGATTTGAAGGCAATGTGCCCCTTTAAGTTGTGAAGATTCGGGCAGCTCGGGAAAGATACGGCTTGCCTTTTTGGCTTACGTTTAGCCTTTCGTCAAGGCCTTCGTGTCTTAGACAGCCATGTAGCCGCGAAGACCAATACAAGTTAGCACGCACGATCGAGCGGGCTGACTTAATAGTCTTCACAGCAGTGGCTTCGCGGCTGCACAGATGTGTAAGCCATGAAGCCTTGACGAAAGGCTAGCTTACGTCCAACTAATGGACTGTCACCAGGCTAGTCTAACCTCAAACATTGCACATCAACCAGGCGGCAGAGGGCGATATTAAGAAAAAGGCGGATCCGTGTATAAAATTATTGAGGTACGGCTCTGTTGACTAGGGGTCTTCCGCAGCGAATAAATCTCACAACTTAGTCAAATAAGATAACAAAACTAAAATGTTTCAAGGTTTATGCATGGTTTAATTGCACACACGCATTTTTTTGGGGGGGGGGTCAAGAAAATGGTATGTTAATTCTGATTGTAAAGACCGTGTGAAACGATTTGTGACACTAACTTCTATGTCACTTTTGCTTATTTTTATTATGAAGTTATTATCGTAGTACTTCCTGGTTGTCTTCCATAGTTGCTTATTTAGCATGTGATCAATTTGTTTGCAAAATAATGATTTGATTTGATCCTTTATTGAGAGATTAAAGGCCTAACCAAAGTTTGAAGTATTAGTTCACCATGCTGGTAAAATGTCACCAGGCAACTGTTCTTGTCTCATCAGTCGTGTTTCATTAATTAATCTTACAATTTATCATTACACTTCTCTGTTTGAAAAATGTTACTCGTTTGGAAGAATTCTAAAAGCCACATTATTTCCGGTGTATATTGATTAATAGTTTATTATAATTTATCGGGTTGTAGGAAGGCAGTGCGATATTAATCCCTTAAGCCTCGTCTTCGTCCTCATCTTTGATTTTATATTCCTCGATGTGAGAGAGGAACCAGCCAGTTGGGCCCATGATGGCTGCCGTCATTCCCAGCATACCAACAGCACCTTCCCACAATTTCAGTGGGTTCTCACACTGCAAAAAAAATATAAATGAATAAATGAATAATAAAAATTAAAATAGAACAACTAAGAACATACTGCTTTCCTTGTTATTTGGGCTTTAATTACGAGTTTGTCATCTTTAGTGCTATTTCCTGAATTTGAAAGTTTTTATAATATGCCTGCAATCCTCTTGAAGATCTCCATTGTTATGTCAATAAAAATGGAGATCAATCACACGCTTGGAGCGTAATGTTGTGAAAAGTCTGAGCGTGCAACCAATGAGCGCACGTATGGGCCAATGATTTCCCCGTGTAGACATTCAGGTCAGACTGACTATGTATGTTTGCAGTGGTAGCCTCACTTTGAAATCACCTGTAAATATCACGACTGGTTTATAATACAAAGTTTTCCTTGTGAATGTGATGTCTGCTTAAAAACGCACTCGAAGGATATACTTTGAGCTAATGTAAGTGACACTAAAATCGGTATCTTATAATAAAAATTTAGGTTCGGCAGCGACGTAGATTTCAGCAAATCCATTCTAGCCGCGGTCGGGCGTGTCCTAGAGACAATATGACTTGTTTGGGGCAAAACAATTTCAAGAAAGGGATAATATGGAGTATAATTATATTTACCTTATATTGCTGGTATGACCGTGGAAAAGCGCCAGACATTGGCCTGCTGGAGGTGAAATTACGAGAGACTGCTACACGGAGCACTGCTGCAGCTCTGGTCATCGTGAAGATGCGGCTGTTGAGGATGGCGAACATGTTGAAGAATCAAATCATTTATGCTTCCTTAGAAGTAGAGATGATTGTCCCAAGATGAATATGTTTATCAGAGCCGCTGGACTGTAGAGCTAGCTTGTTATACGGTTTTGATTCGTGCAGATAATCATTTATATGGAAAGATATTTTCGTTTTGTTTGTAAACACTGAGCATGAGGCGATGGCAACTTTTGCGTTCCTCCTTCCATTGTTTGCGCGACGCACTTCATTGTCTACATCACGTCACAATACTAACAGAGCACGGCCAATATTACGCGCGTGCGCTTTTTTAATTTTGCCAGTTTTACCCTCCACACATAATGATAATGTACATGTAGGCCCTACCATGTATGAGTGAGTTTAAAATGTGGACATTTCGCTTGCAAGTTCTTCACACTTTTACTTTTATCTAAATGAATCAACGATTGAGTTGGAAGTATGAATTATTCATGAATCGCTCGAACGATGCAGGCACGTTACAGGCTACACACACCACGGAGGAATGATTAATTTAGAACCTCAAATATACTGGAAAAAAATAACAGCATTAGGTGTAAAAATATACAAATATTGGATGATAATTAGTGAATTGTCGCAGAAATCCACGAGGTGAAGTCCATTTGTTTAATTATCTTTTGAAAGGTTTTTGCGGGACTTGTTTTTTATTATACGGGGACAAAAGTTTAGAATCTGCGAGTACTAGGCCTACTCCTAGACACGAGAAGGTGGAGGTTGAAGAAGGGGAGCAGTAATACAAAATAAACGCTTGAGGGCGCTCGATCTCGCCGCCTAACTTGCATCAGCCGTCGGTTCAATAAAACCGACCAATCACACAACACCAATGATTCGATCAACCATTCACTGATCAGGTAGCGGGCCTTTTGAAACATACACAACGGCCAATTCAGTAATAAATGCAATGTTATTAACGGTGCACCTACCTACCTTCCTTAACACTACACATGCATGCTGCGCTGCTGCTAAGCTGCCGCCTCCGCGCTTGGAACGAATTAACGGGAAAAGTTAGTGTCTAAATTTGGTAAAATTATATTTAATTTCCTTCGTAAATATATCCAATTGATAATAATATGGAGGACCTGACTGAACTGGACGGAATGAAGCGTGCTGAGCTGCAGCGTCTTGCGAAGAAAGCTGGTATAAAGGCAAACATGAAGGTAAGAAACACAGGGCACAGGACTGAATCTTCTCGCTTGTCTTCTTGTTCTTGGTCGACATGTTTGAAATCGAAGTGGCCATTCATGATTATGAAGGAATGATTGAGTGTCAACAAATTGCACCAACGCCTTATCACAATTTGCACATTTTGCAATAGTATTTCTGCCTAACCTTGCACAGTATATAGTCAGCAGACAACAGGCTGACATAGCATTCCCATTAAGGCATTAATTAGCAATCAGGCAATGGACCGTTTTGTAAAAAAAATTGTAGAAGTAGCCGATGACGGGTAGGCGAGTACAACGTTAAACATTTTTTTAAATATATGCCTTGGCCCTATTTTCATCATGTTTATTTTAAAAATGAAAAAAGATGTTCTTGTCTTACTCTGAGTCTGACTCTTTTAATTTATAAATGAATACTTTTTATAATAGCCCCATAAAAACATACTCCTAGAAGTACTATAGAGGTTCGTCCCGCTATCGTCTCCACGAAGACGATAGCGGAATGAACCTTATAGTTCTAGGAGTAATACAAACATAGACCTAAAATGCAATATTTTTAATGCATTAAGGCCTAAGCCATTTTGTTTTTATTGGCATGATTGGCAATAGAGTATGAGATTGACAGGGTATGCACAGCCGTTTTCCTACAGTAAACTTATGGCCATTTTGACCTCAGTGAGGGCGCTGCTTGTACATATCTCTATATAGGACTCATGACGTCAGACGCATAAGGTCTATACCATGTTGGACTCCCTCCGTTTCTTGGCCCAATGCCCAACTTTGCCCAATCAAAATGCCCTCCATTCTCCCGACGGTCGGAGACCGGAGGGAGGATGGAGGGTTACGATCATCACAATTATAAGTTGTACTTGTAGGGACTCACTGACTTTTCGATTAAGACTGAAGTCAGAGCTCATGTTTTTGCCTACTTAAATTTTTCCCCCAATGTTCACTTACCCAGTTGTGGTGATCGTATGAATAAATCGATGTTGCGCTGACTTGCTTTTTGAACTAGGCCTATAGTATTAGGCCTGTGAAGAAACTTGGTTTACGTTACACCTATTAACAATACACATTAAAGTTAACTTTCATGTCGCTGTAACCGTGGTGATTGTGTTGGGATTGTTTATCGTGTTGCCGAACACAAACAGAACTAGAGCCTATTTAAAAAAAAATAACATCATTCATGCACATGTACTACCCACTTCAAGAAAATATTCCTCTCAGCCTGGATAGAAAAATTTAAAGATTCCCGACGGGAACTGGTAATGTGTCATCAGCAGCCGTGATCTTTACTGATGACTGATGTGCATAAGCGCTGACAATGCTGTATCACCTGTCTTTAGTTACTGTCCAGTAGCAAGACTGTCTTCCGTGCTCTTAGAAGTGTCAATATCATATTTGGGCAGGGACTTTCTTCGACCACAAGCCATGCATGTGTACCGTGTGTCATGTGCTGAACAAGCGACCTTCGCCTGCACAACATTGTTTTAATGTACTTGCCTCAACATTAGTTTTGATCGTTTACTTTACAAAAATTTGCTTTACATGAAGAGAAGTACATGTATGAAACAAACAAGCTTTACCTTACAGTAAGATTGCACTTTTAAAACACTGTCTGTAATAGAGGGTATGCACAGCCATTTTCCTACATATACAGTAAACTTATGGCCGTTTTGACCTCATCGAGGTTGTACATATCTCGATGTGATTCATGACGTCAGATACATAAGGTCTAAATTTAAGATCACATAATTGCTCAATGTTTTCATGGCTCTCCCATAAGTTCAACAACAATTAACACAGACCAAATGGGTCTCAACAGACATCGCAACTAAGTTGGTAGCAGAGTTAAATTACCAGAGCTTGATCTTTAGAAAAAACGGGGGCAGGCCTTTGCTGGCCAAATCAGAGAATTTGTACAAGGGCATGCTGGCCAAGTTGGTAGTGACAGTGCAATTTTTCTGAAGGGCCTGCTGGCCAACTCGACAGGGCATTAGGCCAGTGGCCTCAGTGGCCTCGGTTAAGATCAAGGCCTGAATTACCTGTACATGTAGGTCTGTGTGCAACCTAATTTACACTATGACTTAACACTTTATTTAAAACAATTAAAAACTCTAAATTTCAAAAGAGAAAAAGCTTTTGGTACACAAATCCTGTTGAATTATCGTGGTTTAAAACCATTTCAGACGGGTGCAATCATTGAAGAATTGAAGAAGTACTACAGCCAGAAAGGATCCCTTTCTCAAGATGAAGGAATGTCAAGCAGTGATGATAAAAGTGGAGCCGACTCTGCCACATCAGCGTCTGAATCTGCAAGCTCATCTGCAAATGAGGTATTCAAAAGTCTTTACTAGCCCAACTGTCTTTGTCGCCAGTGGCCACCTCTGAAAAATGACTGGTTTGACCATGGAGGTAAAAAATAAACCTCCATGGTCTTTCTACCCAGCCCTAGTTGTTAAAAAGAGGTTAAATACCACTGTGGCCAAGACGAGTCTGGCTAAGTCTCAGAAGTTTTACAGGGTGTGCTGTAAGATTGGTAGGCCATGAAAAGAGTTAATCAGTTGAAAACGGATGACGTAAATACATGCAAATGTTTCTCCTGCCTGTAAACGAAGCCGTCTAAAAATTGTGATAATTCTTACTCCACAACTTGTGTGTATTTTCACTTTGTGTTTAGGTCAATTGAATTCATACATGATTCTTTTTTTTTTACCAGGAACCAGAGGAGACCAAGGCCAGTGAAGATGCCCCTCCGAAGAGGGTAGTACGAAAGGGAAGGAAGGGCCGCAAGAGAGCCAAGGAAAATGCCGAGCCCACTGTGGTTGAAACACCAGAACAAGTAAATACATGTACCAAGTCTCCATTTTAACTGAAGCATTAGCCAGCTCAGCTAATGCACTATGCATGAACTCTTGCTCTCTATCAGTTATTGTCATTCACGACAGTTTTCAGTCACATGAGAAAATTAAAAATTGTCTTTATCTGTTCAAATTTTTTTTACAGAAAGTGGCAACGCCTGCAGTACCATCACCCAGACCACTAAGGAGAACTACAAGAAGTGCAACCCCCAAGACAGAAACTTCATCCCTTGCTGACGCCACCTCTGAACCAGCCCTCCAAAAGCAACTACGGAGAGCCACGAGAAGTGTCACCCCAAAAACTAATACTGCACTCCCTGTCCAGACCATCCCTGCACCAGCCGCGCCACAGCCATCGCGAAGAGCCACAAGAAGTGTTACCCCTAAGGGAAATAGCACCCTTGTTGCCGAGACCGTCTTGACACCCCCTGCCACGGCTGTGACTCGTCGTAGGACCTTCGAGGTAGAGCAGCAGAAGAGCGAGACGGAAGAGGAGATGACTGTCATCGAGAGTGATCCTGAGATGAAAAGAGCGATCATGGCAGAGCTCGACAAGAAGGCTGAAGAACAGTGTAAGTGTAATCCACAGATTCTTCATTAAAAGGGTCCTTTTTCATCACTTGCATAATGTTCCAATAGTTTAAATATATATAGATAAAAACCACATAATCATTTGTAATCATTACACTGAACAAATGTATTAAAGTTTTTACCTTCCAGTGAGGTACTGAGACATGCGTGTTTCATACATTATCCCTTTCATTTCAGTAACAATTTTGCCAGTGAGCTGACCAACCATTCCTGGCCTGAAACTTCACGGAGGCAATTGCCTTGGTGCCCTTGAATTGTTCCAATAGAAATTTACAATTTCCATCATGGAGGTGCCCTTTATCAAGAAGAAAATGCCTTGGTGCCCTTACCCTGTCAAGAACGAAGCAATCGGGCCTGCATTCAACTGTATACAGGTTGTGTATTGTGGCACAGTCGTGCACAGCTGTGTAGATGGCCTCACCAAATGATATTATGTTGCAGGGCTGCATGTAACTTGAAACCATGTAATGACATTACATGGTCAGACAGAAGGATGGAAGGACACAGTGAATTGCTTTAAACTGTGCTTAATTTAAGTAAAAACTACTCAGTGCCCAGGTTTTTGACAGTTTTGTTTTTTGTTTCTGAATCAAACAGTTGCTCTCCAGAGTAAAATCCCCAAGCCAAGGTCCAAGGCCATTAAGCCCATCACCCCTGGCAACAAGGACTGGGCCCGCATCCACCAGTCCAACTTCAGCAAGATGGAGTCCATTGATGACTATCTGGCACGAAAGAGAAAGAGAACAGATACGCTGTCGGCCTCGGTCAAGAGGGCAAAGGTGAGTCCGGATGAGATTGATGTTGTGGCTAAAATGGGGAAGAAGATGATGTTGAGTGGTAGATGTTTTGTATGAAACCATTTTTGTAACAGTTTTGCGCGTCAACGTTTCTAGTGCTGTGGCAGTTTTTGCTGTTCATGATCTAAGAGTTTATAAATCCCTTGAAGTCTCATCTTGTGTGAGGCGTAAAAGAGGATAATTGGACTCCTTAGTGCAAAATGTGTTGACTTGTACATATCCAATTATCCAATGATTTTTAATGTTTCTCGACCAGGGCCCAATTTCATAGAGCTGCTTAAGCAGCAAATGGTGCTTATAATTTTTCTGTTAAGCAAAAATGAGCAGGATACCAGCCACAGATGATACATGAGGAATGGTATTTTCATCGGTAACCTTATTCTGGTAAGCATAATTTTGTTGTGCTTAGCAACTGTTTGTGCTTAAGCAACTCTATGAAATTGGGCCCAGACATGTTTTTGCCACCTTGTACTGTCTCTGTGCCCCCTCGGCACCTTTCTTGACCCTCTATCCCCGTGCTCTTGGGTTCATCATTTTCTCAACTGCTTCAGTGTCATATTTTTGGTGAATTTCTTATCGACTGTATCATTTAATGCTGAGCTGCCTTCTCTCAATCTCAATACACTGTTTTCAAATGATGATTTGTCTTTGATAATTTTGTTGTGAAACTATTTTTGATGTTACCTAACCTGTGTATTTACATTTCTTGTTTCCATTGTCCCCCTTTGTTGTATTGAGGTACAACCTATATGCTTTTCCCAAACCATACAGTTATTAGGCCTATAGAGTCAAAGTGTTATTTATCATAATAGTTATTGTAATTACAGTGTAAATATGATTTTTCTGTGGTAACATTTTCAGCGTTGAATGTCTATTTTTTACAGAATGTTTTTAAATCCTATCCCACTAAACCTTCCTACTTACATGTACATGTGTCACTTTGCCGATTTATGCACTTGAAGTTGAATTGTCGTTTTTAATTAATATCATTTAAGGTTTTTGTATTATTATTGTAAAATATACACTTGATGTTGTTGAGCTTGCTAAACTGGGTAGTTATAATCAATTATTTAATTGCTATTTATATTATTTTAATTGTCACATCACAATATTCAGCTGCAGTGTTATTGTAATTTAGTTGACACGTTAGTGTGTTAAATAATCCATTAAGCGGATGGTACAATGTACATTAAGCCTTGTGAAATCGGTTCAGACCCCAATTCCATCAAATCCTGAATCTAACTCAATTCCTCCTGTATGTACGTTTGTAGCTGATCGCTGATGAAGCCAAGGCAGCTGTAGAGACCCTGACCACTCATCGCACACCGCAGTCTACTGCCAGAAAGGTAAACAAACAAGTTTTCAAGCCACCCCTATCTTCTGGCTAAAGCATTGGCAATACAACGAAATGTTTGGACTCAGATAAAACTAGTGTGCAATGTGCATAATACCTGGATATCTTGTGTGCAACGACAAGACTTACCTTACTCCTAGTTTGGGTGGCATGGTTGACCAGTATGTAAAGCGTTCGTCTCTACACCACTGTGGCCCTGGTTCAATTCCTGGTTAGGGCCATATGTGAGTTGTGCAATGGTTCTCTCCTGTGCCAAGAGGGTTTCCTCCGGGTCTTCCGGTTTTCCTCCCTCCCAAATAATCCAATAATCCAACCCTTTTGATCTCTGGCTGTGCTCTGTGGCTGATGAGGCTGGCTGTTTAAGGAGCCCTTGCATGCCTCCAGCTAACACATGAAGTAGTTGTGTCCTTCGCAACTCAGCTTCTCAGCTGCAAAGGACGATAAGCCTCCCAAAGTGTTATTATTATTAAACATTAAAAATAATTTATGCTGCCCTAACCCCAGTATCATTGAGCTGTTTTGCCGAAAATATGCTGACAAAATTATTAACATACCAAAAAATAACAGTCATTGTCAATTGGGTGAAATTTTAGCTGCTTTAAAGACAGTGTAGTGTAGACCTGCAGCTTGCCAGGACAATATTGATGTAGTTGTGGTCTAAGTAGCTTGGTATCTAACAATGAAATTTGTTTCTTGTATCTGAAACACACAGACAGCCAAGCCAGTCCTGTCCTTCTTGTCCCCCAAGCCTTCCCTGAAAAAAAATCGATCTGTCAGCACCAAGACCTCCACCAACAAGCCCTCAATCCTCAAAGGCACTGCCTCCAAGACAGTGAGCTTCAAGACGTCGCGTCTGAAGACCCCCACTAGGGCCGCTGTGCTCCTCGGTGGTGGAGGTGAGCCCAAACTGAAGAGGAAATCCACACCTGGCCCGAGGAAGTCTGTCTCGGCTCTTGACACTTCAACCAAAAAGAACGGAGCGATCCAATCAAGGAAGTCACTTGGAGAGACGCGAAAGTCAATTGGAGGTAAATAAATTTGAATATCTACCACGACAAAAAGCAATGATTGACAGTTTAGTGATAGATGTATGAGGCTAAACAAAATGTTCTTTTGAAACCTGGCTTGAACTTGAACATTCCATTTGTCTGTATTGCTTTAACTTAAAAATGTTTACATTCATTTCTTGCATTGTCCGATTGCTTAATTTGTCTAAGGTTCTGTTTTAAACCACAGCTTCTGCTTTGGCTTAGGCTCCAGCTTGAGCTCCGTCAGTAACTTTCATTACATGACTTCAAAGGGGCGGAGCCAAAGCCTAGGCCTTCATATTAATGCACTTACATGTATTGTGAATTATTGGTTAACCTTTTTTATGTCTGGAATCTACCCATCTTATTTCATTTTATTGAATGATGGGAGAATTTTAAAAGATGCTATCTTTACTTTGTTTTTTATTCCCTTCAGTTTCTCCAAGTCAATTTAATTTGATCCATACTTATAGATTGCCTAACTAATAGTTTGCAAATGTTTACATTCATTGCTTGCATTGTCTGACTTGGTACTAACTTAATTTGTATGTATCCTGAAGTTTTTTCAGAGAAGTGAGTTTAATTACAAAATCTCCAGTTCTCATCATCTGAATTACTTGTTGCCTTAATGTCTACTTTAAACGTGTCTTGTCACCTTTGCCGTAGGTCCTCACTTGATTATGTTTCATAATGCATCCTTTCAATATATTCATCTACTCAATAGAAGGTGTTTGTTTGTCTGTCCTTGTCTGTGCTTTGTTTGCCTTTCATTGTCTATTTGCTTGTCTTCAAACTGTTTGTTTTCCCCTGACTAACTGTTTTGTATTTATATATTTAAAGGCATGCTCTTATCAGCTTCGGCTTTGGTCACCATGCCTCTATCTGTACGTTTCTTTATAGTTTTGTATTTTGTAAATTGTTTTCTGAGAGATGGAAATATATGTTACTGTTAAAAAAAACAAATTAAAAAAATGTTTACATTATTGCTTGAACTGTCTGATATCAATGTTTTCTGAAAACCAAAATGCATGTTTGATAGTAATCCTCAGTGATTGAGACCTTTGCTATGGTTTATCTTTTAGGTGCCATCACTCCATACAAGTTTAGTCAGACCCCAAACAAGTCTGCCTTTGACCTCAAAGCTTCCCTCAGTAAGCCACTCACCTATAAGCCCCACACTGGTAAGTACTGTAGTCCAGCCTGCCCTGTTTATCAACATGGACCCTTATATTGTGACTGGGTACATTCAGACACAGTACTAAAGTTAGAACAGAACCGGTCTAACTTTTACGAGCAGCAGGGAAGCTGTTGTAAAAAATAAAACCTTGCGTTCAGACAGTCTACAGTTAAACCAGATATGGTTTATCTTTGGTTTTAAGAGGCCAACACAGCATCATGACCCATACAACATCCGGTATATTTACATAGCTGCATCGACCGGCGATGTAGCATTCCTTAGATCATTGGTACGCATGTGCTGTACCGGTACCCAATTTATGGTGTGTTACGTAATACGTAAGACGTCCTTCAGGTTAACAGTCACTGGGGAAGACTTAAATCCGGATGTCATTCTGGCCACAAATCGTGTTAAGAGATAAACCAGAAGTGGTTTAGACTCAGACCATCCTGCTGGACGGTCTAAGTTTTTGTGCATATTATTCTTTCACATTCTGCAAGATGATTATGTGTTCTTTTTTTCTTTTTTCTTTTTTGTCAAACAGGTAAGCTGAAACCGCTGCAGGTGTCCACTCTCTACAAGACAACGACATCAAATATCCAGAAAGCCAAGGACACATTGAAGAAACCAGTACTTAAAACACGTGAAGACAGACGAGCAGGAACTAAGCAGAACCGTACAAACAAAAGAGCAAATCTCCTTATGTCTCGACGAGGTATCAATGCTTAAATTTCAACTTTGACACGGTGTTTATACTTTGTAGCTGTAAAAAAAAAAAAGAGACAAAATGCAAAAGATTTGTTTATCCATGACTTGAATTCACAGGCACTGGCAAAGAGGAACCTGTCTTCAAACTTGGAGATTCACAACAAACTATGGCTCCTCTCAACTCGGGCTAATTTGTTGCTACAAGTGTCTGTTTCCTTTTTCTGTTTGAAACGGCAAGATGACTTGAAAGAATGTAGAATGGTCAGAGTTGAGCAGTTTCAGGTTTGGAATTACACGAAGGCCATGGACGCCATGGCCTCCGTTGCCCTGGTCTTGGCCTTGGTGCCCCTTCAAAAGTTTCTCCAATGGTAGTGCCCTTTGTAAAATGAAAAAGGCCTTGCCCTCTGACTCTCAAAGATGAAAGTTCAGGCCTGCGGTTTTGTCAACACTGAAGTTACAGCAACGCCAAAACTTCTAGAAGAGTCACCATTGCAAAAATGTTGCCAAGGACAAGTGAATTTCCTTTACTTACTTTTTTGCCTTGAGCAAGTACCATTAGATAAACATTACTTCTTTAGTGTGTGTGTTGATTTAAAACAAGTGAACCTTTATCCCTTGCAGCAGTTACTTTGCCATCATTGATGTACCTTCATTTCAAATTACAGCTTTGTAAATTTTGTACATAATGTTTTTATTACCAGTTTTCAGACAAGTTTTTCTTTTTACATTATCATTTTAAAAAAGAATACTCCTGTGATTCTTCTTTTATACATTTTTTTGAAGAAAATAAGATTAGTTGTAGTTGTACAAACTGTAAATAAGTCCCATTTGTGTTTTAGACTGCAAGAAGCCCGCGTGGTATGCCAGGTTGGTTTTTTAATATGATTGAAATAACTATGCTTAATTAGGTCGCTTGTCCTTTTTGTACAGTAACAGATACAAATACTATAATGTTAATTTGTTGGGGTAATGTACCATTATGTAGTGATTAAGCCTAGCACACAACTTATTGCACTAATAAACTTATCATATCAAAACTGAAATAATCAAGTACATTCGAATCCCACCCGAGGAATATGCCTGCGATTTTTTTTTAATTCACAGGGATTGGGAAAGTACCGAGTATACAGTGCGTTACACACATCGGTGTTTGGGCAAACAAAAAACCCACAAATAAGTACAATTTCTGTTGTACAATTTCCAATACAGAATAATTTCAGATGAGTGAAATAAACGAGTAACTCTAAAAAAAAAAAATAACATGACATTCAAATTTATCATGAACATTTGAAGCAAGACCTTATTGAATAATGGTGAATTAAATCGGAATTGAATACCAATCTGAGATGCATCTCATCGAGTCCTGAAAGCAGAAGACTTCATAATTATCTGATACAAGTGACTAATTATTTTTACAGCTGTATTATTGTTTAGATGACAAATATGAGGCAAATACATGTGTTGGCTGGAGAGCTAAGGTTGACGTCCATGTGCTGTGTTGAACTCATGTGTAATTTATTTTGGCAAGAATGCCGTATCCGGCTGCCACTCTATCTCCCTTAATTTAGGTCAAATTATATCCTTACCAGTCCAGAAAGGTTGACAGAATATATACAGAGAGGAACAGGCACTTTGAACAATTACAAAGTGTCAAAATCATGAAAAATATAAGCCATTTTCACGTCTACGCTGGGCTTGCATGAAATTCACGAGAGCGTGAAGTAGAATCATGTGTCCAAAATTTGAGAGTATAGTGCCCGGTCACGCACTATACTTGACAATTTGTGACTGGCAAGTGATCTCTTGCGTTTGTTAGGTCATCCTACGAAAAAAATTAATTTTTTTGGCATGCACACAAACATGATTGATCTTAATAAAAACCTTGATTTACGTTACTTTACAGAATCCTCTTCTGGTCACTCACAAATCGTCGAAGTGCATAGAAATACACCAAGCGAACTTTGTGGATATTTATTGGTCAAAATGGCTTCAATTTGAGTCAAACTAGGCACAACGTGCTATTATTGTTCACCAGGAGACAAACCTGATACCTTTAAGTTTAGCTATAATATCAGTGTCCGTTATCGAATTCCGTGTGTGATGCAGTGCGCTTGCTGGATCGTGGGGTGGAGACCCACATGTACTGCTTGTGGAGTTACCTGGACAGAATGTCATGAGTGCCGCAATCAAATGGAGCATGTGTACATGTACGTGAAATATCGTTATGCTTACATGCAAACCGCTTTTTAAATCGGGCCTTTAATAAATGATAGAATAAAAGCTAATGGCGCGGGTAACCAACCTTTGGCCAATTTCATAAAGCCTGCTGGCAGACGTTTTCCGCGTACAGAGTGGCGCTTAGCACAGTGTCTATTTCATTGCCACTTCTTACCACAAGCGAAGCAAAAGAGTATGCAAACTTGCTGGTGGTTCCTGTAAGCAGATGGGTGATACAACAGTGCAATTTCATTGTGTTTACCAGTAAAACAGCTTCATGAAATATTTCATAGAGCTGCTTAAGCACACAAAGTAGCTAAGCACAAAACAATTATGCTAACTAGAATAAGGTTACCAGCTAAACCACAGTGTCACACATACCATTTGTGACGGGTATCCTGCTCATTTTTGCTTAGCAGCAATTGGTAAGCAATATTTTCTGCTTAAGCAGAGCTCTGAAATTGGGCCCTGGCTGATGAGCTGGGCCCAATTTCATAAAACCTGTAAAGCATAGAAAAATTCGCTCAGCACAGAATAATCTTGCTGAACAGAAACAAGTTACCAGCCAAAATACCACATAATGTATACTGTTTGTGTCTGGTCCCCTGCCAATTTTTGCTTAGCAGAACAATTTGATAAGCACCATTTTCTGAGTAACAGCTTTAATGAAACAGGGCCCTTGTTAGCAGACAAACGATTAATCGTAAACAGATTTTCTCGGCACAAATAAAATACACATTTACTACAATATGATTTGTTTCTTCTACATGGTTTATCCGCTACATAATTCGTTATAATACACATTCATCTACTGCACTTGTCTACAGGTATAAATTTAAAATGGAATAAAAAATAAAAAAACAAATTATGAAAAATAAGTCTAAGCTGCTCAAAGGATTTTTAATTGATGAATAAAAATGTCCCATAGAAACAAACAGGAAAAGAGAGATTGTTTTATAACTACCTAAGCTAAAGTTGTCCCCAATCCATTCATTACTCCAGTCTATGGTTACTCAACACCCAAACTAGAGGCTGAACCATGTGATAGAGTAGGATTTGGGGGTAGTTAGGTTAAACTATGAAATGTCCAAATTAAGAGCATGTGTATTTAATATTGTAGATCAAAATGAAACTGAACAATTTTGGCTGGGTAAGGGAGGAGGTAAATGCAGGTACCAAACAGGTCCATGGTTCATCCTTGCCACCCCCCCCCCCCCTTCCCTTAATCATCACCCTTCCTTTGATACCCCTCCCCTGAAACCAAATAAGGATTTCAATACAAAAAAAAACGGCAAATTAAACAATTTAATGGATATACTTTTAAAATCAACTCTATTAAAATAAAAAAATTGAAGTTGGCAAAATATTTGTCCAATTTTGGAGTTGTACATTTTTGCATCATTGCACATTGCATGAGACTACAGACTGATTAAGTACATGTACTACAACAAAATTGTTGGCACTACGCATGTAGATCTTTTGATTAATGAATGTCGGCTGCCGCTTTTTTTCTTTTGTCAAGAAATTATGTCCAAGGACAGAAAATCCACAACATCACTAACTTCTGAACACACTATGGTAATAATTTGTGTGTTCATGGACTTGGTTTACGCTTCAAGTAGGTCACAGTAAACTAGATGGATTACCTAACTACAAAGTTTCAATTATTAGATTCATCATTAGCTGGCATGTTTTTTTGTGTAGCTACAGTATTTCTTGACTGAGTTTTGTATGTTTTTGTGCATTTTGTACAAAGCAGTTGTTGTTTTTTTATATAAAGCAATGCAACAAAACTAAGACCAGGAATAAAAACAGTCTGGAGCTTTTCACAGCTTGGGCAATCAGAACTGAACTTGTATTTTTGTTTGTGAACACTGGGTACATGACAAAGATTGCCATCATTTAGCATCTCTCTGCTGTTGCTTTATAAATTTCAAAACGTCAAGCATGACTTGTGAACTACTGTTGTTCTTGTGATTAAAAAGCTGTCTTGATGATAGCATACAAAACAAATGGAAGACGGTAAAATGTATATCATAGAAAAGTGTAGAAACATAAAAATGATATTTGCTTCCTTTATGATAAGGCCGCAGTTTATTCATTTGTTTTTAAAATAAAACATCTGTCCAGTTAGCACTTGCAAATTATACCAATTAGATGGTATTAAATCTTGATCGAGACAGTTGTAGTTTTCAATCAATACTATTTCATTGTACAATAAGAGATTAAGGCTACATGGTTCAAGGTGTAATACGCTATAACTTCTGTAGTTTCATGTCCAGCTTGGGCTTGGACCTTTGAGAGATGGCGTGGTGAGTCAACTGAGATCAATTGCCTCTTTTGTCCAAAGGAACCACAGGCTGCCACAAAGTACCATACCTTCCAGGCTAGCATTGGGTGCATGGGTTTCTTCTGTTTGTACAGCTGGTATTATGAGGAAACCCCCATGGCTTGTGTACTGTGGACTTAATCTCCACAGTCTCTTGTGGCATTCTGTGGAGAGAGCCGGTAGGGCAGGAGTGGAGAGTATACTGATCAGGAAACCCCATGGCTTGTGTACTGTGGTCTTAGTCCCCACAGTCTCCTGTGGTATTCTGTGGCAAGAGCCAGTAGGGCAGGAGAGTATACCGATCAGGAAACCCCATGGCTTGTGTACTGTGGACTTAGTCTCAACAGTCTCCTGTGGTATTTTGTGGAAAGAGCCAGTTGGGCAGGAGAGTGCACCAACCACCCCTTAATGTACAGACCAATCCCAACCGTAACTACATGTACTTGTATATGGCACTTTAAAATCCCATTCCAAAATGTAAACAATTCAAGCTGCAGGCTTTGGGCTTGCAGTGTTGCACATTTTGGGTTTGGGCAGTGTGCTGGTTTGGTGATCAAAAGGCTGATACTCCTGTGTTCATCCTGCCCATGAGTGCCTTTGTTTAGGCTGTTGCTATGGGCTGGACTTAATAGATCAGTTATTTAAGTCCGTTTCAAAAATCAGTTTGTGATTCTCCCATTAGCCCGAAATCCAATGAATCGAAAACACTGATTTAAAAAAAAACATTCACGACAATTCATTTCGACGAATTTGGATTTTAAAACATACATACTTATTACACATTTAAAAGGTCAAGCTGCCGGCAATAACGTGCGGCACACAATAATATTACAAGTCTAAAATATATCTACAACTTTTGTAAAATACAAACTACTTCACTATGTGTTACTTAGTCATGCAAAAAGCTAATCGCTTTGTTCATTGGCTTTTACCACCACACATTTCAGCATGATAATGAATGAAAACAGGCAAGTTTAACACCAAGAAGCACGTTGGCACTCAATTATTTTTCTTCCGAGCAAAACACAGCATCATACCACTTGTGTCTTTGCATTAAATTTCTTTGTAAACAATAAAATGCTGCAAATAATAAAAACACAACACATGCTTCAGCAGCCGAACGTTTGGCATTTTGGAGTGAGGGCGAAGGAAAACAGAATTAACCCTACATATAAAAAGTTATAGGGGAGGGAAAAAAATTCACCACTGAAGGCAAGAGAGGTATGTATTTCATGCATTTTTCAATTACCACCAAAATTGGCAACTTTTAATCGTTGCTTTGCTATTTAATAATCTATCTTTCTACAATATGACAAAGACTTATTAGGAGCTACTGTTGACTGAAATAAAATAATCAAACAACATGGCGGACACAGAACAGTTTCAAACACGAATGGTCGTCTTTGGATTTAGGTTTTCCATAAAGAAAATTGGAAAGGGGTAATCTTAGGCCACTGCCTTGAAGGAAAGAAACAAACTGATCAAAAACCTACAGTATTTAGTTTATGTTGCTCTGTTGTTTACTCATAATAGTACTTTGCTTTCTTTGGAAAATTTAGTCAAAAAAGCTGTTGTCGGTGTCTTGAGACCAGAATTGCACAAAATGATGGTAACCTTCTTTTTTTTAAGTATAAAAGTATTGAATTTTAACCCAAACTTTGTTGGTATCCTGCCTTGGAACCTCCCCATGTCCTCGACACCTGAAGGTCTGGACTCGTTGATGGGATTGTTACACACGCCTGGCCCCATGCCATGAGCGGTTGGCTTGCCAGTACAGTACTGAAACCATCGACACCAGGCACCACCAGGGGAGTAATTTTGCGAGGATTTTGGCGTAGCTGGGGGGTATGAAAGTCATCGAGCTGTCACTACTGTGCAACTTCGACAGAATAGTTTCAAGAAGTTTCTGAAATACTGAGGATTGGAATGGATGAATTGTCACAAAAACCAATGTTGTTTCTTTCCTTGGATCATGCCCTTGTATCCGCCAGCTGCTGATTAAGATTTATAACCTAACACCCTGAACGTTGGGACACCATGTTGGAGGCACAGGTCTTGGGCAGCTCTAGACCCCGATGCAGAAAATTGGCCAGGTCAGCGCAGCCGCCACAGCACGGCACAAACGCACAGATGATGGCATACAGGATTCCGCAGAGGATCCCGATGGGCCAGCCGATGACCAGCAGCAGAATGACCCAGACGATACTCCATAGCCAGCCGCAGTTTGCCATGCCTGAGGAGCGGTGATACGAGGAGGAGGTGGTCACTCGGCTCGGTCCTGTGGTGCGGACGTGGGATGTCTCTGTACGGACGACGTGGTGGGCAGTCGGGGTGTGAGTCGTACGCTCTTTCTGAAGCGTGAAAAAGTAACTGTTAATATCAAGATTGTCATTTCTGAAATGGCAACAGTCCCTTTGAAGTTAATGGTAAGTTTTGCCAGGATTATTTTTCATGAGATTTATGATCCAATTTTAGGTCATGGCGCCCTCCAGGTCATCAGTAACAGTTCATAGATTAAACAGTTCTTTTCAGAAACTTCGGATACAAATATTGGGATCAAAAGTTACGTTCTCAGATGAACTGTTCAAAACTCTTTACAGATGGCAGCCATTTTCATCAACAGATTCCTTCTTTACTCTCTGGTTAAATGATATGATAATAACCCCCTCCAGTCCCTTGTAAAGTGTTATGGTTTTTATCACAAGAGAAATGAAACAAGCGATACATCAGTTCTGGTTTGCGGTACACAATTGTAACATAAATGTTTGTGATGTCCATGGGACTTCCGACAAGAACCAAGTTTTCAGAATCAACACCATCTTTGATACTTGATTTTCAAGGCCAGGATATTTTGCGGCGAGAGTTGTGCAGAGAGGAAGGAAATTAAATCGGAGTGTGGGGGTGAAGATATGTCCTAAAAAAAAAACCTGAACAAATTAAAAGGATCATCTTACCGTAACCACTACCTTAGTAGGCATTGATTGTAGTGTGTGTTACAAGGTGAACACTGTAGGAATGACACTAATGTAGTGCTTGACAACTCACAACCTACGCACAGGATCTGTAAATTGAAAACAAAAAGAAGAAGAAATACACATGAAATATTGACAAATACAAAGTTTAGTCCTCATTTTTGTAAGCATCTCTTAGTGCCTTAACTCCAAACCTATGGACCTGTTCTTGGGATAATAATAATTAATAATTTTCGCAGTTCTTATATGGCCCTTGATAACAACTGAGCTATGTTAGAACTATAAGACCCATTTATTTACATAGCACCATGTAACGGTTTACAAGGTGCTGTGGCACAATCTGCAGCCAACCATACCAGAAAACACCGGGGCGAACCCTTCTCTTAACGACAAGTGTACTCGCTTCTTTTATGTGCATTACACATCACACGGGACCTACGGCTCAACGTCCCATCCGAAGGATGAAGCAATAATGGTAAAGAGTCTTGCTTAAGGACACAAGTGTCGAGACCGGGACTCGAACCCACTCTGCTGGTCAGAAACACCAGAGCTTGAGTCCAGTGCACTCGACCACTCGACAATGACCAATCGGGATCTCCCATAATGTTTGTTTTTTTATCGTCCCAAAAAATTTTTGAACAAAAATGTACAGTACTTAAAGCAGGCCTTGATTTCAACCGGGGCCACCGAGGCCACCGAGGCCATCGAGGCCATTAGACTCATGCCCTGTCAAGTTGGCCAGCATGCCCTTCAGACAAATTGCACTGTCACTACCAACTTGGCCAGCATGCCCTTGTACAATTTCTCTGATTTGGCCATCAAAGGCCTGCCCCTCTTTTTCTTAAGATCGAGGCCTGCTAAAGGCCCAAATAATACATTTTAAAGTTGGCAGATGTACGAAACAACCACAAGTATTGTTCCCACTAGAAAACCTCCCATATTTGAGAAATTGTACTCTAAATAAAACAACCCTCGACTAAACAGTAATAATTATATTTTTTTTTATAAAAAAATGTCAAGTTGATGAAATTTTTTCAAAACATTATAAACATTTTTCAAGATTTTGCTCGAAATTAGAGGGCTGGACTGGAATACTATTTTCTTGACAAAATATAATGAAATACAACGATTACATTTTGGTCTGTGCTTGTATATCTTATCTTGAAAAAATACATCCATAAAGAAGACTTTACCTAAAACTAACGCAGCCTGTCCCTTTAAGACAGCGGTTCTGCTCAATTAACCTCAGCAAAGTGAATTATTTACATCCTAACTTGTCAAATGGAATCCTTCACTCATGAGTTACACCCTCATTCATCCTCACCATTAAGTTTGTGTTATTTCAAGAGCAGACAGTTCAGGAAATTTGATAATGGCAATTCCTTTATAATCTGATATCAACTTCCTGATATGAGACTTTGGCATAGACAAGCCATTGATAAAAAGGTTAGCATCACAAACAAAACTACTCTTGTCAGTTAGTGCTAGCACATGGGTGAAATTAGGCAACCAAATTTGGGTATATTCTTCAGTGGCATAATATAACTCTCGCCCCCCCCACCCTATCAGCCCTGACCCACTAGATCAGTGGTAACCCGTAACCCAGCTCATGAGTGTTTAATGGGGGTTGTGACTTTTGATCGTCATGGCCAAAAAAAAATAAAAAATCAATGGATTTTTAGCTTTGATTTCATTCCTTATTTAACAATTAGCTTTTCATTTCTTAACAATTATCAACTATCCTTGGGGTGCCCCCGGGACGATTAGCCCAATGGCACATTGGATCAAACTCAACCCAGCCCCAGCAGCATAGCCAGGATTTTTTCACTGGGGGAGGGTGGGGGGCATTGCTTTTCAGTGGGGGGGGGGGGGGGGCAGGAACCATGTTTTTTTTTAATGAATTACATGTAGCTTCATTTTTGTATGAGGATGGCACCTGGGGGCACTGGAAATTTGTGAGGGGCCACGTGCCCCCCCCCCCACCCCCGGAGGCAATGCTACGCCGCTGCCCAGCCCTTAACTCCCCCTTTCCCTGTAGTTTAATTTGGGGTGTGATTATTGACAGTATCCTAATTTCCCAAACCTTTCTTTATGCAGCAGCATTTTTCTCACTTGGGGGGGGGGAGGGCAGAGTCCATAACTGTTCATCATATAAATTTATCTGGATTTCTTCTTTGTGGGGGGACACAGGGGTACAGTAAGGGGGGAAGAGGCGGGGGCACTGGAGTAAGTCTGTTCCAGAGACAAGAATCTGTTATTTGGGCCTGCAATACTCATATATTCTTCGAAGTCAGACGTGACTTCCTGAATAATATTTGGGACTTCAGGGTTAATGGATCAGACAGGCTCTGTGGCTCTATCTTTTCACATATCAACCATTTTCAAAATCATGTTCATTTACTGTCAATTTTTCTTCTGATAAGGATGCTGTTTGAACTTCAGAATCAGCAGCCTAGCCAGGAGTTTTTCGTTGGGGGAGGGAGCATGTACCATGTTTTTTTAATGAATTACATGTATTTTTTTTTGGGGGGGGGCACGCCTTGGCTACGCCGCTGTTCAGAATAGAATGCCATAATCATATACAAACACTTTGTTATCAATTGTCACTTCCTCCCTTAAGTGTTTTCATTTTTCATCAATAAACCACATCGATTTCCTCATATTTGCCACACCCATATTTATAGAAGGAACTTGGCACCTAGACAAGAAAATCCAGTTTGGGTTAAGGAGGAGGCGGGGCATGGAAGAGAGATTACACTGGCACAGGAATGGTACACTAGATTTCTGGAAGGGATTCATTAATGCATACTTTTACTTTTCAAAAAACATTAAAAAAATATAATAGTAAACCATTTCCCCCTTTCTAACTTGCTCAAAGCTACCAATTGAGCATCGAATCAAATACAAACTGTGTTTGATCATGTTCAAAACTCTCAATAGTCAAGCACCCTCATATCTAGACAATGTTGTAGAACATTACCGCCCCACTCCAGGTGGATTGAGATCGTCAGACAAAGACCTTCTCAAGGAACAGATTACCAGCACCCAATGGGGAGACAGATCATTCATAAATTCAACTCCCAAATTGTGGAACTCTTTGCCCATGTCTATAAGAACATCAAATAGCATGTCTGTTTTCAAGACTCAGTTGAAGACATAATTGTTTAAGGAAGCTTTCAACTCAGGCTTGAGGGTGGACATGCTGTTTTTTCCCTATTTGCCTTCCCCATCTGACCCCCATCTTATCTTATGTATTTATTTGTGGTTAATGTACTCTGGTTTTTTATTTCTTTGTGGTAGTTATTATTATTATCAAATGAGCACATCATACAACAAGCAGACTATTCCAGGGAAAAACAAAATCAAGTGACACACAAAATTGTCCTGTTAGACCCCCTTTTATTAATTCTTTGTCAATATTTCATTTGTTACAAACACAGTGATGTATAGCATCGAAAAATGCCACACAACTTCAATCAGTTGCTACTCAAAAATCATTAATAGCTACTCAATACTAGCATTCAGTTTGCACAACACTAGTTCAGTCTAAATAATTTGCTGTGCAAAACGGCTGGATAAAACTGTTCCCAGACAACGTGATTAAGAAATAATTCTTTTTGGTCAATAATCATGTATTTATTTATGTTACAATGAAACAAAATTCCTTCAACCATTACACTATTTCTTACTCAAAATTAGGAAACACCAACTACTTTACTAATACCCTGTATTAACCAATATGCGTGGATATTTTTTTTAAAAAGTGATCAATTAAATGAACAATTCTCTTCCAAGAGTTCCCTTGCATGCAGATATTTAAAGCAATTAGAAAGAGAAATAGTTATCAACAAAAAAGAAACAAATGTACAACATTTTATCTCAATGCCCTTGCTAGACCCAAAGTTTTGAATAAATATTGTGACACAGAAATTTAAAACATAGTGATCAGGTTTTGGAGATATATGAAAACACTTAAAAAAAACAAATCAATAAACTTTTTTAAAAGATGGCCACTGATGGAGACCTCCGAAACACCACAATTAATTCCTAAATTTATAACTCCTTTTTCCCCATTTAAGAATAAGGCACTTACATTTATGTTTGTAGTTTCTACCATAAACAAACCACGTAAGTAAATGTACATTAGTTTGAGAAAAGAGAACACCTTCTCTCTTGAGGTTTGATTGTGTAAAAAAAACACAAAATCTTTGGATGGCTTTGGATAATTTTGATGGCACCTTTCCTTATAAACCCAAGACGTTTCACTTCCCTGCCATTCTTTATGCTTTCTTAAAGGCACTTTCTTGGTACAATTGAATAATATAAAAATGTTTGATTTAATACACATTATATTAAAAATCTTTTTATATAAATTTGTTTTTTTCCGTGCAACAAACTTCTGACCTTCTTTTGTAGTTTAACCTTTTTCTTTTACAAAGCAAAATAAACACACACATTTTCAATGTTTATGTTAAATTGTTATTTAACTCGCAGTTTACATTGATCAAAACAGATGTTAGGGTTAAAAGGAAGCTGCATCACTGTTCAAGTCCCTGTCGTTTTTGTTTTTTTTAAATTGCACAAAATATTTGGTGTTTCATCAAATGTGAATTATTTTTACATACACGCCAGACACCCAGAAAATTTGCCAGAAATTCTTACTCATGAAGTTCCTCAGGACAGAGTCAACCAATTCCATAAAATTTCCCGGTAGAATCGTTTCAAATGTCCCATAAGAGCCCATCAAAAGTATGACCACTTATTTTAAGAAAAGTTTCGAAACGTGGATGATCAGATCAATATTACAAAATCATATAGTATACTCCCAACAGTGGGGTAGCCAGGATTTTTTCAATGTGGGGGGCACAGTGGGGGCATTGCTTTTCAGTGGGGGGAGGGGAGAGGCCCAGGGACTATGTTTGTTAATGAATTACATGTATCTTGATTTTTTTCATGATGGGACACCTGGGGGGGAGGGCACTGAGAATCTATGGGGGCACGTGCCCCTCCCTGCCCCACTCCACCCGCTGACCCATTAGTTAAAGAACATCATATACAATAATACACCTGTAATAATTGTTTGTTTTTTTTTAAATTAGATATCAAGGATATAATATTGATGCATGCAATCGGTTGGGCTTGGCCCAATATTCATAGCGATATTTAGAAGCATACTTTTAATCCAATCAATCCTCCAGCCTTTAAAAGTATAAATTAATATTTTATTTATTAGAAAAGATATAGCAAACAGATACACTCACTGTTGATACTGTAGGTGTTCATGTTTCAGGGGACAAGTTAAAAAAAATTAGCATAGCTAGGGCAAGAAGAAAAGAAGAAGAAGCGTGAATTACGGCCGATACGCCAATTTAAAAAAAAAAGATTTTAAGATCAAATCTACAACAAATCATCACATAAAGCCATTTTAAATTAAGGCAGATGTGGACGTCTTCCAGTTAGAAACGCTAGTGTTAACCAGTGGTCAAAGAAACTTTACAAAAATAAGCCATGAGACTTGTTGCATTCCTGAGTCCAAGGAATCTCAAGCTCTCCTTGACAGGCTTGAAATTACCCACTGGACCAGTCCCATGCTCACAGATGTTAACTTGTCACCAAACTAGCCAGCTGCCTTGTATTATCTTTTATTATAGTCCTATGTACAATGTTTTTAGTTGAGATTCTGAACTTGTGAAAACGTGAGTGTGAAGTTGTGGAGTTGGTTGTGGGGGGAGCTTTGGTTTAGTGGAACTATTTTGTGGAACTATAAAAGGTCTGCAGAAGTGTTTCTGGTCAGGAGGAACTGTTCTTGATCTGCAGAATTATTTGTGGTCTACAGAACCATTTCTGGTCTACAGAACCCTGGTGCAAAACTTTGGGACGGTATGATGGCCAACCGTTTGTCTTTCTTCATAAAACCAAGCTCCGTAATTGGTCCCCATTAATTACTTTCCTGATGATCAACATTCCAATAAGCTTCTTAGTAAGGTGGAACGACCTTTTCCCTTCAGCCTCCAAGGCCTGAAATCACAGTCAACGAAACAGCGAAAAACAAGAGACTTGGTAAGTCCCCACCCCATGCATTCTGGCTTCCTCCTCGCCCTCTCTCTATCAGTCTCTCTAACTGCAAAGGGGCTTCATCCCAACGATGTTCTCAGCAATGGTCTGGGGCAGCATGACGATCTTCTGCAGCGCCTCAATGATGTCCTTCAAGAAGCTCATGCAGACGGCGAAAGGCATGAGGCAGATCCACAGCCAGGCCACGAAGAAGGCGATCGGCCAGCCCAAGAAGATGAGGATGAGGATCCAGATTATTGCCCAGAGAATGCCTGCTCCGCCTCCTGCCATCTTGGGACTCTCTTAACAATGACCGTGTTGGAACTCTGGGTGAAAGTTTGGGTGGATCTCAGAGAGAGAGAGAGAGAGATGTCTATGGCTGGCTTGAATTGCAGTGGTTGAAATTAGATGCTTTTACTTCTGGACATTAAAATGAAAATAAAACGAAAACTTAAAACTTTCCTTTTGTTAACTAGATTATTGAGAGTAACCTTAAATGTGAAAATAGTTCTTTTGTTGTAATCAAAATTGATGTAATCTCCATTAAAATGAGGTAAAATTTAATCAAAGTCAGCAGTTTTGGGAAAATATGGCTGCACAACAAATAAGTATATAAGTATATACGTAAGAAATCTTCCTAAGTTATCTTTCCAGATGTATAGTTACATGTACAAGGGCAAAAAGATATTAAACTGTATAATTTTTTAAAAACTTATTTCCCCAAACTATGCAGAGGAGGATTGCACAGCCAACCCAGTTAGGAAATTTGCAACAAATACTGAAGAAAAAATCACCCTGCTGATACAGGAACCATTTACGGATGTTTCAAGCAATTAGTATTTTTAAGAATGCTTTCTGTGTTTAACATAATCATTATTTCCATTTTGAATACACAACAGCAATATGAATATTCTGTTGTAATACCAGATGGTGCACCCAAACTGAAATCAGTTATTTAAACAGTTATATGTATACACAAGCCTACTCCCCTTTTAAACATGTTTATTAGATTCACTTTGTCATACATAAGTATGTAATGTAGAATTTCTGTTCCAGACGTAATTGCTTCTACCATCAGAAATCAAAACACACTGGTACACTTGTGCTGGTCACACAAGGATCAATGAGTGTATACAGTGTAAACACAAAGACTGTAAGCATTATGCATTTAGGTCAAGTCTGTTCAGATCCAGGGCAATCTAATTAAGACATCAAGCATGAAGGACCAACCTCCATGGTATAAGACACTCTAGTAAGAACCGACAATAAATTTAGCGTGCATGCATAACATACAACAGGGTGTATGCACAGTTCTACAAGCATTTCATTAAATTGAGAATTTTAATGTTGACCGACAAAATGAAGGCCCGAGTCCTGTAGCCAATTTCATCAGGGTGTTTACTAAGCACAAACTTGCTACGCAAACGAAAATCTTGTTTAAACTAGCTGAACAATTCTAAACTGTACATTTCACTGTGACTGGGTCCCATACTGAATTATTTTCTCAGTTCAAATCTCATCAAGCAACTACACCCCAACAACAGTGTAGTTTCAAAAAGTAACTGAGCGTGGTCACTGCAAACTCAGCCTTGCTGCCCTAAAAACAAAGTTGCCCATTGACAATATTCCAATACGTGTAGGCCTACATATGTAAAGTAAAAACAGAGCAACCTTGGGTAAAAACAATACACTTGAATTTACTCTGGTAAAAAGTGACTTTGCCAGAAATTTCAGACATGTTGCCTGCCCAGGCCTCGAATTAACCCACGGCACCCACAGCAATTGCCGTGGTGCCCTGTGCTTTTGCTGTGGTGCCCTTTGCAAAGTTCCAATACAAATGAACATTTTCCTCATAGAAGTGCCCCTTACCAGATGAAAATTGCTGTGCCCTTTCAAGAGCAAAGTTCAAGGCCTGCCTGCCTGGCTGTCTATGGACTAATGTGTTTTTTTAAGAGGAAGGCAGTTCCCCTGTCATCACCAAAGTGTGGTCTCCTTCCCACATACATGTAACACCAAATAATAATGTCCACACCTAGTGACTACAGCTCTGTGCACACTACACATTCATATACAGCAGACTGGTCAATACCCCAAATTCAAAACACTGAATGCACGAATAAAATAAAAACTGTACCACATTCAAAGACATACAGTATTTGACTTGACAAGCACAGGTGTAATTCTCAACTAATTTAAAAATTGTCGTTACCTTTGAAGAAGATACCGTTAATGCAACAACTTCCCAGTCAAACAAGCCACAAGCAGGCATTTTTTAAGACTGATATATTATAGTACACTCATGGCTCTATACAGGTTGACTGTGTAACTCCGTCCCTATAGCAACTCTCAGCTAGACTCCTAGAGTGTATCTAGGCTACCTGAAAACACCCGAACAATTACGCCCTCGTCTGGATGCATTCAATCCAGCCATCTGTTTTTGCTGCCATTGTGTCCCTGACCTTGATGCTATTGATGATGCTTTGGGTATTGGCAATTCACACAGAGGACAATTTTTATTTTGGGCTTCAATTTTTTATTTTTTATCTGGGTTGACAAGCCCCCCCTGGGTTATTGGGCGTTATTGTTGAGTTGCGTGGCCAGGCGTGACTAAATCAAGGCAAAGTTTAATGCTAAAATCAATATGTCAGGTATGCTGTGTTGGGATTGGGTCAATAATTGTCTCTCAATACGCTGATTTGGTGTTGATAGGAGCGTAAAGGGACACACACGGTCCTCCCTTGTCTGTCTGTGGTCCTCCCAGTTTTTGACATCCGTCTTGTGCAAAAGTTTCCTTAACTCTTTCACTACGGCGCGCCGCTCACAGCGGCTTGCTGAATTACTTCATACGCCCGACAGCCGCTGCAAGTGGCTCGAAATAAACAAAATATTATTTACAATTCCGTCACAGCTGTACATTATATTCCATATTGAAAGAGTTATGGTACATACACTACATGTTCGGTGGCGATTGAACAAATAAAATACCCATTTACATAAAGCTTATTTTGTATAAGCTTGATACAGACTAGTACCAATTAACTCCTTGCATAGTGA
The DNA here is from genome assembly GCA_911728455.2 of Marthasterias glacialis. Lineage (NCBI taxonomy): Eukaryota > Metazoa > Echinodermata > Asteroidea > Forcipulatida > Asteriidae > Marthasterias > Marthasterias glacialis. The sequence goes on from OU452219.1 coordinate 35,822,963, forward strand.
TATTATCCTTACTGTTATTGTTATTATTAATATTATACGATGTACTTGTAGCAAAAGGCTACATTGCTACAATGTTTACATTAAAATAGAAATGGGCACAGGCACTAGCATTCCCTGAACAAAGATACTGACAAAAAAGGGAGACCGCCAACATTAGTGCTGGATAGCTCAGTTGGTAGAGCGTTGGTACGTTAAGCCGGTGGTTGCAGGTTCAAATCCCGTAAATGATTACTGACAACAAGAAATTTACAAAATAAAATTCATAATGAGATGCAGAACTATTTAAAAACATTGACAAAATAAGGAAGGTGACAATTTTTTTAATGATTAGTCTTGACACTTAATTTGAGATGATCTGTTGGCCTGTCTGAGTTGATATTGCACATCGGTTATTTCTTGGAAATAGTAACCAGCAAAGATTATAAAGCATCAAAGGTGCAAGATGGGGAACTTGGGCTAAAATGTGAAATGTGCAATGGACAACATTTCAGCAAGTTACTCTTTTGATGCAACAATCAAAGGTGTAGCAAAACAATTGCTTGCTGAAATGGCCCCCATGCGTATTTCACGTTCCAACAACAGATAGAGCTCCGGAAACCCATCTTGCACCTTCACAGTTCTATAATCTTTGGTAACCAGTCCCTGAAATGAGAGTTTTCATGACCTCACAATCTCCAACAGCACCCTAACAGGAGGTCAAAGAAAGACCCATCATTGGAGAGTTTTGTGCGGCACCCACACACGCCTATGTTTTCATTGTTTGACCTTAGTAATGGCAGCCTATGCAATTCCTGAGAAATGTTTCTGCCTGAAACACAACCATGTACAAGAACATAATTTCCTCAAAAATGTCTTATTTCAATCTGCCAAATTAAAATAAACATAGTCCACAAAATCCTGAGAAAACATAAACCACCATTCAGTGTTTCTGTAAAATGTAACCCCTCATTTGAAACATCAATTTGTCAAGTCAGTCGTATGTATGATTTGTTTATAATGGAGAGCTAGAGGAATGAACGGTGGCGTAACTAAGGGGGAGCACGTGCACCCCCCCCCCCCCCCCCCCATGATGCAACATGCCTTAAATTTTTTTTAAAAATGCAGAATGCACATTTAAATTTAATTCCCTGTTTGTGGTGAATACAATAAGTGTTATTTTCTAGATTTATGGCTGCTGCAGACTACACTGCCTCAATACAGGGGTGATGAAAGTGGGTAGACTGTGACAAAGACACATTGTGTTTGATACGTGTGCCATATGTTACACTTCACGCTTGTTGGATTTATAGCGCATTACACGGACACAAATAGAATCTAAAACTGCTGGTACGGCGTGTCAATTTACAACTTCATAGGACTTCACTTTCCAGCAGAAAAATTATTCTGCCCGTTCAAGAGCAATTAAAAATCTGCCTCCTCTCAAGAATCCAACAGGGCACAATTTTCATAAAAAGCTGTAGATTAGGACAAAAGAAATAGCTAAGCACAGATAGTAAGTCTTGCTTCCCAGTATTTGGTTACCAGCATTATGCTATAATGCACATACAGTGACTGGTTTCCAGTCTTGCTGCTTTGTTATCTCCTTAAAAGCAGTTTCTCTGTTTACCAGCTTTTTGAACTTCACAAACATGTACAAATATGGTTGCAGGATGCACTATGCTAATTACTCAGAAACGACCCAACAATGGAAGCTGTAACTCTTGTACTTCTCAGCTTCTCAATTGGCTAAATGAAGTGCATACAGCCATAAGCAAAACAGATCAAGTAAAATAAACCTTTCTCCATTAAAACACATACAACTGCAACCAAAATAGAGTTCAAAATTTCCGCAAAATAATATCAACAGTGTACATACCAGCTACTACTCAACATTAATAATTTCACCAATGCAACGCTTGTTACTACAGTATTTACTTCCAATATCCAAGCCAAAAGGTGGGGTCGGACACAGCAGATGTTCAGTGCATAGCAACCAGCTGCTGGGACCATCAAATAATATCCTCTGATAAACGTACAATGACGGGCAACGTCTGGAGAACTTTTACAAGCCAGTGGTGACGCTACTCGAACAAGTCCATGGAAACTAACCACAACTTGATCAACACACCTTCCTTGCTATCTGTTGATATTCAGTTTAGGATTGGGGGTATTTACTATGCAAATTACCCACACAACATTAAAGATACCTTGGGTTTGTAACCAGGGCATAGATGTACACAGCATTGGAATGCATTCTAAACAATTGAACAACTTGATCAATGGTTTAAACTACAAAGGATTGTTAAACGCCAAACAAAGCTGTGTTTGTGTAGACCCATCCCGTGTAATAAAAAAAGGTCATAGACCACATTATTATTGTACTGGTACAATACCCGATGAGAGCAACAAGGTGAATGTTAATAATGTCATAGGTTAAAACCATGGAGGAAGATTCAAACATACTATAGTCATATTGTTGAACCTTTGGTCAGAACATTGTGTATCTTTTAGGATCAAACACGTTAAAAAAATTACATGCTAGCGGGGTTTGGGGTTTACTTCTGGTTAAAAATGTACTTTTATACAACTTTGAACATCAGTTTGAAGTCTCAAATGGAAAGTACAACGTTGTTTTTTTTTTGGTAAAGTAAATTAATTCCGATCCTCTAGTTTTCCAGACACACCATAGAAATAAACCAGAGAACCGATACTTCAACGGGTAGACACCCCTATAAACACCACGCGTTCATATCAAGCTTATTTCGATTGAGGCAACTGAAATAAGCAACAGTGATCTGTAGGGTCTTCAAATGCTACATATGGCAGTATTTCAGACAAGAGTTTTTTTTCTGGAGGATTGGTACTGGAGGATTTATCCCCGATGTAAAAATGAACATCTATTATAATGGTTGCGGTACCCGCTGCTAATAGGATTCAAACTGCCTCTTAGCTGCTGGGCAATCTCGGTAGTCTAGTTGGTCAGACATCTGCTCTAGAATGGTAGGGGTCATGGGTTCGATTCCCACCCGAGGAATATGCCTGTGACTTTTTTTCACAGGACTCGCGAAAGTACTGAGTATGCAGGGCTTAACACACATCCGTGTATGGGATAAAAAAAACACGACCAAAAAAACACACAAATAGTATTTTTTAACCTCAATGCAAAAATTAACATCTATTATAAGGATTGGTAATACTGTAACCATGGACTTTCTAATCAATGAGTTTTCATTTTTGAATTGATCAATTTTCTGGGTAATAATTTACCTATCCTTGTCATAGGCATTAACCACACTGTGTTTCCCAGTTTGTACAGCTTCATAATCATACCTCATCATCTAAAAATCATAATGTGAATTGTAAAATTAGGTTTCGAGCAATGATCTCCATCTCTCTTTTACTATGTTCAATGGATGGAATATGGTGGACTGAGTATGCCATTACAATCAGGGTGTCAATTTCAAGCTTCATTAATGAGTGGAGTAGCAATGAAAGGGCAAGAATGTACACAGGTCTGTCGTTACTTTAACGGACAAGGAACATCATGTTGCTGTAACATGCAAATAATTTAACGTAATATCATTTGAGGTACATGTATAAGGCGATTTACAAATTACAAATACAAAAAAAATTTAAGCCTACAGTATAGAACAAAATTTTGCATTCTGATTTGGAACTTTTGAACTTAATAACGAACATCGGCCTGACGCTTAATACATAGAAGGGCAAGGCAGTTTCTTCTTGATAAAGGGCACTCCAATGAGGAAAATACAAATTTCTATTGGAACATTTCAAGGGGCACGAAGGCGTCTTGTCGATCCGTTAAGCCCCACTCCCTAAACATATTGACCAATCACAGCATTGGTTACATCATCACTGTACACATGGGCAGCACAATTTGCGTCTCTCCAATGCCACACTGCACGTTATGAACACGCGTGCTATAAGTACACGCACACGCATGTTTACATTTTCCATTTTGTTTACATTTTGTCCGACTTTCGGTGGCATACCCAAGGCTGTGATTGGTAAACACGTATGGGGGGGGGGCTTAATGAATCGGTCTTTTGCCTTCGTATCGCTGAGCTGAAACATAAAAATATCACACACCACTAACAATATTTCACATGTGACCTTGAAATTTAAACTTAATCATTTTGTATCTATTTATTTATTCATTTTGCAGGGGGGGGGTGTATTTCATTTTGATTTTAATTTATTCATTACACATCCAGCAGCACAATTAGCGCCAATAACAGGATGAATATGATACGAGAAGAAAAAAGATAGGTTTCCATCTTCTTAACGAAGTTGCTGCCATTAATCTTATTAATTCCTGCAAAACTATATTTAAAGTGCAATAAACATGCTAAAAGTTTAGGAATTTTTAAACCAGAAAGAAACTGATCTGCGCCACGGGAACGGTGATACCACGAAAGCCATGGTGTAACTGTCACCTTCATTGCCCTCGTTCATCAAAATTCCTGTGAGAAGACTGCAAGTTTAATATTGACTTGATATCACCATACATAAGCGTCATGCTCTATTGTACACATCTGGATGCCTCATTTGCCACATCTCTCATTATCATTCCCCCCGGATGGATCCTTTGATAAAATAGTTCCTCCTACTCCGATGACTGTACCAAGGTGATGTAGTCCATCTGTACCTTGTTATTTATTAGTCACCATTCCCTAAATGTACATCATCCTACTTATCATAAATAAAGTCCTTGTCATCAGTAGACAGTAAATCTGACTGCAAAAATGATGTCACTTTAGTAAACTATCCCCCATGGGGGGTACTTTTACCCAGATTGGGAACCCTTATATCTCCCAATGTACTTCTCAAGGGTACCCAATTGGGAATTCCTTAATTGGAAATATAGGCCTACACTTGTACCCCTCCGACTGGAGCCCTCTTCTCCCACCGTGAATCGTTATTCTCGTAGATCATTTTGACTAGGGTGTATGTACGTGTGCAGGTAACCTCTCCCTCTTTTTATGTCCTTTGCTACTATGTATGGTTCTCCCCGGGATTTTTTCAAAACTGGGGCATTCTGGACCCAAATTTTGAAAGTGTGGCCGAAGCACGCTGAATTGGTAGCAGGTCCTTGGAATGTCTTTATTTGGTTTGAAAAGCTCTACTGTGCAATCTGGAGCATTTAAAATGGTTTCATGTTCGGATTTTTGTCTGAATTTGATATTAAAATCTATAAAAAAAAAGAATATAATAAAATATATATATACATATATTTCTGCATATCGTCCTGTAATTCGCGCACATGGGGAGAACCCTGATGTACCTACCTATTATATTTATTATATCTCCGATGCAAATTTAACATTTACAAGAAACTGTTGTGGTACCCGCCGCTCAAAAATAAAACAGTAGGGGAAAAAAACTGTTAAAATTACACTTTAAAATTGTTTAAAAGCTAAAAAAAAAAAACACAAGATGAAGGTTCATACTAATATCCCAAAAAAGAAAAGTATACCCAAACAAGTTAAAATAAAACCAAAGCAAAAATTGTTTTAAAGAAAGAAGAGGTGAGAGATAATGAAGACCTCTTCTATTTTGTTTGCTATATTATGACCAAAAAAACCCACAAAATCTCTGTCTGAAAATTGATCAATAGTCAACCTTCGATCAGACACGTACATATGGGCATGGCTAAAGTGCAAGTGGGTTATGAAGTGGGCTATACGCTGCCGTCACTTTGAACACAAATTAATTGATAACCAAAACACCATAGTGTCTGCATACAAGCTGTTTATCAAAGGATTACAATACATATGGATTAATTCATTGAAAATCTGAGACCGGAAATTCAACTTCAAAGATCTGATTCAGTACTTCTCTTTTTAAATTTTTTTTATAATGAATTTTTGAATGATTATTTTGTTTTTATATTTAATAACTGTTTTACGTTGGATTCATTAACACGTTGACTGCCGCGCATAATTTCACATGGCGTTCCCATTTGCCAAGCGTTAGGGCCTATGCCCATGCGCGCATACTTAATAGGTACTTACTTAAATAGTTTGAACATGTACATTTTATAGAAGCATGTGCTCACCACTGCCAGCAGCTTATTGGTTGCGCCAACAGTGGTGCCAGTGTATTCAAGTTACAATGCTAAGACCTTTCATTTTCTACGAGTATATTCGTAGTGGCAGACTCCGGTACACCTGTTAGTACGAGTATACTCGTAGTCGGCAGTCAACGTGTTAAGTGTCTTTGGTTTACATTCGATCTCGTTCACTACAGTTGGTGCAAACTGCTTTCATTTGATTATTTTTGGGAAAAGGGAGTACTTTATTTGTTGCATCAGGGAATTGGTTGTTTGGGTTTTTGTTGTTTTTGTACTGAGGACCCCAAATGATCAGCTATATGCTAGATTCTTACCCTCAATAAATTTGGTTTTAAGTTTTAAAAAATCGACCTGTATTGTATTTACAGTATACTACTCATAGATTTTGTGCATACAGTACTCAGTGTTATTTTTCAGTAATCAATCAGGTTTCCCCCCCCCCCAACACTAGCAAGCTTGCATACATGTCATAATGACTAGCTTTTTTTAATGTGATATTTGTGTCGATTTCATTCAAATAAACATGACTCCCCTAATTAATCATTTGGACATATTATATGAAAATGTAACATGTACTGTAGCTGTCACACCCAGTAACCATTACTGCTCAATAACACTGACCCCCCCAAGAGGGTATTAGTTATGCAACCTCCAAATGCCTCTCAGGTTCACTCAGGGGACCAACGCCCCAAGAAGCAAACAGGCAACAGGGCGAGACGATGGATTCTCAGTGAGAGTACATATGTCTCATCAGTCTGATTCATGTCACCATTCAGCATATATGTACATGTACAGTATGAAAGGCCAACCAACCTTACAGCACAGCACCTAATTGACCTAGATGTATTGTACCACATGTACACGTACTGTACATATACACTACACTGTACAGACATATCAGCCCACCACTTGTAATAACTGCCGATCATTTTCCTGCAACAGTAATGGTGGAATGGTGCACATGTAGAACACACATATTGTGAATTGCAGCTTTCTTACAACAGTAGCAGTAAATATACATGTACAAGTTCCTAAAACCAACTCAACAAATATAAAAACAACCAGAAGTTCTTAAGGAGCCTCAAGACAAGACAGAAGAGCAACTGGTATTGTAATAAAGAGGTAGAAGCAAGTACACACAACTTTTTCCTGTCACTTTCTTTGGCACATAAACTGACGGAAAACAGAAAATCACCTAATCAGCTGAGAAGTAAAACCATTTATCATCACATAAAATTCCCCGAGCTGATATATTGAATCAAATGTAGCCATCCAGGCATCTACAATATTATAGTGCAACAATGCGATATAAAAATGGTATTACGAACATACAACAGCAGGCCTACTTTTTGCTCTTTGGAAACGGCAAAAGAAAGCTATTGTCAGACTTTCACACACACGTCCATGTCAGAGAATCATGTTTGGAATTTCACACAGGCCAGAAAGGCCTCAGCCTCAAGTTGCCCTGCTCTTTGCCTTGGTGCTCCTTCACAATGTTCTGATAGACTTTTTGATTTTCTAAATATGAGAGTCAGCGCCCATTTTTGTATTTAAAGAAAGTGGTCTGTGGGCCGATGGCAAGAGCATTCCCACATTACCAGATAGTACTTTGGCAAATCTGGAACTTCATCTTTGACAGGGCAAGGCCATTCTCATTTTGCAAAGTGTGTATTTCCATTGGAAAATCTTAAAAGTCTATGGGAAACTTTTAAAGGGGTACCAAGGCCAAGACCAGGACAATGGAGGCCATGGCCTCCATTGCCTGTGTGAATAGACCTGTGAAATATGAAAACAGCACATCGCACTTGCCGACTAACACTACTGGAGGGCAAAATGAGGAAACATCGCGCCTTTTTGTATATGAGGCTGATGGTGGCATGACACATGTTTGTGCGTCTGCCAAGTGCACAACTCTATGACGTTTACCAACCAACAGCATGCGTGAATGTAACTAGCATCATTTTATTGGAAGGGCCAATTCCAGGCATTGCCTTAATTGGATCAGGAAGACAGGTGCCAAATTTCCAGAAGTTTTACAAAATTGCTTACTACATACATGTACGTAAGATAGGGTGAGGTGTTCAAATTTCTTGGCACCCTCCTCTCTCTAATGCTTTGAACGCCTTTATACTAAAGTGGGCGGCTCTCATCCATGGTTAGAAAAGATTATCTTTGCTAACAGCACTTATTTGCGGGTCAAGTTATACAAAAATGTCATCTGCCTTGGGGGAAAGTAAGTGGTTTTAATAAGTGATAATAGATTAAGGCCCTGTGGAGATCCATAACTAATTTGTATTTCATCATATGAAAAGGATGGATGCAGAATTAGGTTAGAGGATTCTGTGGAGCTAGAGGCATGGATTAAAATAATTACCCCCATTCTGCACTTTTTTACCACAGCGTCTGTAGCATTAAATTTCAATTCTACCCGTACAGTTGTCAATTTGACAATCAACACCAACAACCATATCATGTAGATCTAGACCAGCGAAGGTCCATGATGCTGCTATATAGCCAAAGAATAAAAGGCAAAGCAAGACAGACTTTCTGTTTTCCTCGTTGGAAAATGAAGAGCCTCTTTCACCTTGCGTGATATCAATCATCATCATCAGGGCATGTCATCCGGCACCAGATCATTATAATAATTACAGTCACAGTGTGGAAGAATACAGTAGTAGACTGAGGGGTACCAGTTAACTTAAATGTACAAATGTATGCTACAGCTTGGGGTGGCTTATAAACAAAAAAGAACCGGTATTAATCCAAAAGCACATGATGCAGTTCAAGTTGTACTCAGTAACAATCAGGGTGTTCTCTGTATTTGCCTGGATTAAAGTTGTCCACATTTTGTTGTAAACTGAAAAATAGGCATCTAAATTCCTCACTTCACAACACTTCTCAGGCATGATGTTTGTTTGCCTGGCCCTTGGAAAATGGTAGGAAAATGGTCATTGTGCACAAAATCTGACCTACATTAACATTTTGGTGTAGGCTTTTACAGACTGTTCAGGCTTTTTTATAACAACATTGCTGATTTTTTTTTCTAAGGCATTGCTGATTTTTCTTTTTTTAAGGCCCTAAAAATGGAAAATCAGGTTAAAGTTGGAAGACTATCATGCCCGACTTTGTTACTGTTCAAATTCAAAACACAGAATCCAAAAGATGTCTTAATGCCAGTAAAAGTTGTATTGAAAAAAACTTCCCATCTCAAATGATGTCATCTCAAATGATGTCATCTCAAATGATGTCATCTCAAAATGATTCCTCACTTCTGATCTTTGACTTGGAGGTTCAAGTACATTTGATATTTGCTGCTTTTGTAAGGGAAGTAAATGCAGTATGACAAGTTCTATTGGTTAATTTTATGAAGTTTTACAAACTAGGCAATTTGAACAAAGGTTGTCACTTAAATCTTACTGGTGAACTGTTTTGTGAAAAAACAGATGGCTTTGAAAAGAGGTTGTTGGTTCATTCAAAATGTTTTGCCAATTGTGCTTTGTAGTCCTCCTCAGGAGACTGAGACAGGCTGGAGCATGCTACATGTACAAGAAACATTGGGAATAAACAAAATGGGCACTTTTCAGAAACAAGACATCTTCCAAAAGATGTAACCATGCGTATTTTTTTTTTAACTAATATCTTTCTCAACCATTCAAGGCCTAACATTAAACAGCCGTGTGATTTCTCAGGATTTTTCCTGAGGTCAGGATTTTTTCAAAATCTCATTGAGCCTTCAGATTTTCTTGAAAGAAGTAAAGCAGTCAGCAAAGGGAGAAAGAAATAGTCCACATTGTGTGCAAACCTGTAGGTTTGTCTTTCTGGTGATGCACAGAGTCTGTAAACCTCCCGAACTGTAACATCTGGGAGGTTTGGGGTCTAAAATAAGGGGGAAACCTAGGTCCCCCGAGCGATTTTCAGGAACTTTCACATTGGCAAATCTCATCCCAGAGCAAATTTAAGGAATTTTGTTTTATGAATGCGATCTCCAAAAGAGGCCATTGTTGTACCAAGCCTTGAAGGAACAGTAGTCAGCCTCCACGGGGTTCCTTTTTTCTGTTGTCAACTACCACCATGGCAGACTTCAATACAATTGATCTTTAGTGGAGGCCTGCGTGGGGAAAATGGGGGGCCTGGCACATTTCCTGTGCCTCCTGCATTTGCAATTTATAAGAATTACATTGTAAAACATCTGGGCACTTTTTATAAAACAGTTCTTAAACTGGTACATTCAAGCTGTTTAGCATTCACTAATTGGTAAAAAGGACATTCAATCTGTAGGTCGATGCATGGTCGTAGTTTGAATTCAGGTTTATTTGGTTTTCTTTGCCACGAGAAGATTCCCTTTAAAAGCTTGGCATGCTCTACAGCAATTCAATAACATCCAAATTTGAGCTGTTTTATGTTACTGAGCATGGGTTAAAGATCACAAGGGGAAAATGTCAGAAAAAAATGACTGCACGTTTGAAATGGAATAAATGTAGATCATGAAGCTGTTTTGAACTTTCACTTGCATTGTGACCTGAACTGATAATGCATATCGGGTCAGCTACAGGATAGTATACAAATACTGAATGCATGCTAGTGCATTATCACAGAATATAATCATGAGGTGAAATCTGGAGTATTCCATTTCACAAGGCGAAGCTTTCACAGTGTGATTATATTCTGCAATAATGCTTGAACCAAATGCATTCAATATTTGTTTTATATAACTCACACGTAGATCCTTGTCATTTGAATTTTTTGTCTCACAATAAACACAAAATAAACAAATTCCTTGTCCATCCCACACTCTGAAAATTCTTTTAAAAAAACTTCTAAACAATGTGGATGACTCCATGTAGACACCAACCTTGTGACACAGACACGCTAAATTTTCTGTACCTTCAAGAAAACTTGGCGTGCAGTTGAAACTAGCGCAAAATGCAGATTAATTTTTGAATGGGAAATACTATTCCCCGTGGGCAAATAGGCTTTGTCAAGTCAGGTTTTCTCTGTGCCAGCGGTATTCTCAAAGAAAAATTATTTCAGCAAATCCGAGAAAATAATCCCGTTAGGCTGGATGTGAAAAAAAGGAAGAATCCCGGCAGCAACTTGTTAAAAAGAAAGACTCCAGGTGTGGATTTCACAAAACTAGTCCTAACTTATGACTAGTTACTTGTCCTAACTCGAGATAAGACTAGTCCTAGCACTTTATGAAATCCACACCAGGTCTGATGCTTCAACTCAGGCAACTGCCTCACTGTTCATAACCACTGCCTTTCAGCAATTTCTTGAAAGATTCAAAGAGAAATTTCCATTTCCCTCATTTGCCGTAGTTATTAATGAGCATTATAACAAAACCAAAGTATCCGACTGAAAAATTCCTTAAAAATACATACGTGAATATGCTGCTCATACATGCATGCAAGACTGGATGATATTCCCAGTGGTGAATATGTAAAGCAAGAAGCAAGTAACTTTAATACCTCCTCTACCCAACAAGAAACTCTTAATGCACTGCATTTCTCTCACACTTCAATCTCTCCATTACATCTGCTCCACTGCAAAAATACAATAAATGCTCTACTACCCTAGAAATACCATACAGTTTTCAAGGTCGTCTGTTCTACATGTACTACTGCATGTACAAGGATTTCTAATTCTGGCATCTAGATAAACTGGAGTTTCCGATCAATCTGCCTGCTATACATAGAAGGATTGTACCATTTTATAACAGGACATTTTACCCTTACAGACTAGTTAGTATGCCTAGCGTGAGGCCTCAATCATCAAATTTCCTCCTCTCCTGTGTCACTCGCACCAAATTGTTTGGACTTGGATAAGATTGGAATGCCTGACCCAGTGATAAGCAATTGTTATTTGGGCCTACTGGCCCTGGCAATCCTTCTAGCAATTTGAATGATAGAAGGAATTGTGACTCCAAAACATGGCTGACAGTTATTGTTGATTATTTAAGTTTGTCAGTGTTTTTCAGTGAAATGTCTACAAAATATACGTAGGTAATATTAGTGTAAATTTGGTTTTGTTTTGTAAAAACATGGGAAACATTGGGAAAATATCAATTGTGGACACGGCATTTACTTTGATCTCTTTGAGTGAATGTAAATGGGTCAAATGTTTCAGCCACTTGCTGGCGCTTTGTGGGCATTTTAGTACAAGCCCCTTGCAGGCGGCCGCTTTGGCCTCGATGCTAAAGTGTCAACAACAAAAACTACTAACCATATAAAAGATTACTAATTTTTTTCAGCCATGATGGGCTTTTATGGAAGATAGGGACTAACACTGATTTTGTGTTTGAAAAACACGTAATAACCTTTCTATATTTCAACACGTAAACAAACTCCGCAGTAAATTGATAAACATTTATACTTTTATGAAAAAGCCCAATAATTTCTGTGGAATAGAAAACATGCCAGGTTACAATGTATACATTGTAACAGAACACAATCAATGGTTTTGGTAATTTTACATCGGAAAAATAAATGATTGATTAGGCTTTACAAATTAACTTGAAAACTTGTTGGTCATCATTAGAATATACATTGATCTCCATAAATCTCTGTTATCACTGAGCTTTAGTCAACTCGTGAAGTGCCTTGCCACATTACTTTCACTTAGCATTTGAACATCACGCGCAAGCAAACCAAAAACAATCAATCATAAGAACAAATCAAATATGAAACTGCTTTTCCAGAATCCAGAACTCTGTGGAAAGTTTTCCAATTAACACTTTCTCACGGGAGTATTCTGTGCAGAAGATTTGAAGGAATTCTTGTATCTTTTCAAACCAATGATGACACCCCCAATGGTTTTGTTTTTGACATTCAAGTTTTTGGATGAATGACTGTGTCACTTACACAGTTGTTCCACAGTTATTTTGAATCAAGTATCAAATGCTAATATTATGACAATTTTCCTGTTACCAATTATCATACCTGTATTACAGTGAACAAGTAGGCCTATCAGGTAGTAGTTGTACTTGTAGAGTGTACATATCTTTTACTGATGGAGACAATATTTTGTATGCCCTGATCCCATGGTTCTGACAACCTTAATTGAGCAGACATCACATGATGTCTGCCACATGATCACAAACCCAATCTATTACTCCATGAATAATTGAACACTGGAAGTGTATCCAGTGCCCTGGTACTCTGTTTACACGTGGGTTGGGTTTAAACAAAACAAAAATATACAAGTGTAGGTGAAGGCCAATGTTCATCGGATAGTTTAAAACCAGCCATGTACATGTAATAGGTTTTAATACATTAACGATTTTCTTGATAGTTTATTTTGAGGTGCAAGGTCACAAACATGTTGCATCAAAGAGCATCCCTTTAAACATTTCTTTACAAACAACAAACACTTACACAACAAAGCTGAAACTTTTTCAGGTTCATTTCTCATCTATATCTTGATTCTGACAAGGTCTTAAACAATTATAAAATAAGACCTCCTCTTACATTCTGTTTCTAAAACGTTTATGGCAGGTACTCTGAAACTGTTCATGATTCTTTTTTAGAAGCGTACAAAAGTAAAAACTAACTTACCGTCAGAAAAGTTGTCACACCTAAATATCCTTAGACCAGCCAACAAGTTGCTGTTCTTGCATGAAGGTCGCAGTTATGGCCACAGGTCTACTTAGTTTTACTAACTGTAGGTCCAGCCCCTTGCTTATACAATGTAGGTATTTTTGTAGCTCATATCAGACTGTGATGTCATCAGTGTCAGAATGCTTCCTGTGTTACGTCCTGTATAACCCTTGCTCTTTGGTACAAACTGACTGCAGATTTGACAACCAGCCAATAGTTTGGAAAGGATCAGGGAATCAAGTCCCTCCAAGGTCTACAATGCAAAGTGCGCAACGCTTGAGAGCGCAACTCTGCCCCCTCCACCCCCGCCCCCCTCCCCCCTTCGTGGAGGAAAACTCCTAGCCCCAAATCTGTGATTCTTTAAAACTTTAGAGATAATATAATAGTATTTAAAGAGGGGCTCCAAGGTCGAGATCAATTTTGTGATGCAATAATTTTCCAATAGATAGAGTCCTTATGAAAGTCTCTATTAAACCTCACGTTAAAATGGTGTAAAATGCCATTGTATTTTGACACCCTTCCAGTGTGAATTTTGTCAACATCTTTAAACATCCAATGAAATCACATTTCAAATATATGGATCTGTACAGTTTTTGCACAGGAAGTGTTCAGTTCATTCCCTGAATTTTGATGATATTCAATCAAAAAGGCATTGAATTTGACCTAGTTGTTAACATCCGATGAGATCATGTTTCAGATTTCAATCTGAAAGAGTATCAAATAAAATGACATTTTATACCATTTTATCATGACGCTAAGAGTAGACACCATTCAACCCCATGGTCTGAACGTCCAAGAAGGAAATGATAAAATCACTTTTTGTTTTTGCCCTCTCCTTTTTCCCGCAGATGTGCCCCCTTTTTAAAATCTGTCTCATACACTAATTTATCCCCCCCCCCTTTTTCCCTCCTTTAATTTTGTCTTTTGTGTTTACAACCTCTTGTGGTTAAACCAGACTCTTCCCCAACCCCAACCCCCACTTTTGTCTCCCTCTTCCTTGTTCATCCCTTGCATCTTCTGACTGCTCTCTGCCTCTCTCTTTTCACTTCTTTCTACTTGACTGCTTTTGTGACTCCAGTATACTTGTATGTGTGTGTTGTGTTGTCATTTAACGTTTGAGAAAGACTCTGCTAGGGTCGAAACGTGAGGCCATCAACAATGTTTTTGCAAAAGTAGAGATCTGTATTTTTTCCAATTTCGTAAGGACTCTATCTATTTTTTTTTTTTTTTAAATAGGCCTAGATTTTTTGAGGTGTGAAACTTTTATCCGAGTCCCAATACAACTAAAGCCTATCAAGTTGTGTCAAAATTGCTTCGCCTTTGCATTCCCGTGACGTTCATGTACGAACCGGGCTTGACAGTTTCATAATTACATGTACACTAGTTAGAATAACCGACGAATCAAATATTTTTCTTTTTTTTTTTTTTTTTTTTACGAAGTGACAAATTAAAATTCACTACTTTATCCAATGAAATACATAACATGGGCACCGTGCCAAAATAGGCGTGGTTTTACTTTTATGTTTTTACGAAGTGACGAATCTGTTCATTAGCGTATTTTCGAAGTGACAAACCTAAATATACATTGGTTTATACACAGCGCTCTGCGAGCAGAAATGGTTCTTTGGTTTTTACGAAGTGACAAAGTGTTTAGGAAATTCAACCCATCAAAACAGTTGCAAGATTGAAAAAATACTTGCAGTTCTGTATGACTGAAGATTTCAGCTATGTTTTGATAGTACTTAAAACTTTATAAGAAAAACTTGTTTTTAAGTAGTGTACTTAACAATAGTTTGAAAAATAGTTCAACTTATTTGCTGAGGGGTTAAATCATCGCTTCGTAAAAACTGTGATGATGTACAATGCAATGTAGCTCAAGAATTGTAGATTAATAATGCAGGTCAACATGTTGTAAAACCAAATGTTGCAAATCTGTCAAAAATAGGGCTTCAGAAAAATTCACAAACAAAACGATTCTCAACAAAGATAAAATATAAAAATCTAAATTTTAAATAGCAAAACAGCCTTTTAATGTTTCCGTGTGAAATGCTTTCATTTGCAGTAGTTGTTAAAACAAAATACACTGGCTGACATAGTCTGATGTTAAACCAGAGTGAGTCAGACAGAGAGATGAAGATTTGCATGAATGGATGGATGGCAGAACAAACTTTAATTAAAATTGTCATTTAAATCATCTTTTCAGATATTAATTTTCAAAGTTGGTGCCCATCAGTCCACGCAGAAATGTGACCATACGCACTGGCGACATTCAATGAGCAATTACGGAATGTAAAGCATTTGGGCTGGGTTGGTACACGCGCGAGCGAGGCTCCCCTCCAGTGAGTTTGTAAAGTAATCCACTTCCGAGCTTCCGAGCATTCCGGTTTACAATGGAAATGAACAAGGCCTAAGCCTATTCAATAGATCGGACAACTTAATGCAGAAACACTACAATGGATTAGATCAGATTAACGGACCTGGTGTAATACTTACCCGAACTTGATAAACACTCACTCAGTAGCATCAGCTGTCACATTGATTGGTGCATAGATTACGAAAAAACTCAGAGAGTTGAAGGTAGCTTGCATGTCTCCGGATAGCACAATAAACAAAATGAAACCGAACAAATTACCACGAGAGGGCGCTATTTAAAAACTTTTTAGGCGCAGGTGAAAAACCATCAACATTTAATCAGCAGAAGTTCCTTCAATCTTTCTAAGCATGGACGACACAATAACTAGTCAAAAGGAACGTGGGACACAAAACAACAACTTCAAATAGTTAACAACTTACTGTTAACTTTAATTGTTCCGTCATACAAATTATCTACATAATTATAAAAGTTACAAACTCAAGATGCTCTCCCCAATATAATACAGGAAACTGCTGTTGTGATGGACTTTTTATCCATCTCTCCATACTTTTCTGTTATTGAGAAACACACCTTCCAATACCCCATTGATCAGATGAAATATTCCTGACAAAATGCATGTGGCAAAGTTGTGTGCATGAAACACCCAGTAAGCCTTTTCAAGAAATAGTGAATGAGTTATTTCCAGTAACATCAAGTAAGCCTTTTCCAGGAACATTGAGTGGGCCTAATTCTATAAAAATGCTGGACGAGTCTTTTTCAGGAACATTGAGTAGTCTTTTCCAAGGTTGAGTAAGCCTTTTCCAGTAACATCGAGTAAGCCTTTTCCGGGAACATTGAGTAGTCTTTTCCAAGTTGAGTAAGCCTTTTTCCAGGAACATTGAGTGAGCCTCTTCCAGGAATATTGACAAGAGCCTACAAGAATGTTGGGCAAGTCTTTTTCATGAATAATTAGTGGTCTCTTCCAAGATTGATTAAGTTTTTTTCCAGGAACATTGTAAGCCTTTTCCAGGAAAACTGAGTGAGCCTATTTCTATAGGAATGTTTGGAGAGTCTTTTCCAGGAATATTGAGTGAGCCTTTTCCGGGCATATTGTGTGAGCATTCTCTGTGAATTCTTAGGAATCTTTTCCAGGATTACAGAGTAAGTCTTTTTCCGGGAATATTCTGCAAACAATTTTTACAGGAATTCTCGGTCAGCATTATCAATAGCTGTTGAGTGAAGCATTTCCAGATCAGTTTTATTGCCTGAGATACTTTGGCACAGAAAACACTGCCTGGGCATCGCCATGGGAGTTCCACACTTTGTACTCAGCCGTTACAAACTCTCTAGCTGTAAAAGGAGGGGAAAAGGGAAAAAAGGGAACAACACAAAATCACTATTCCTCTTCAACTCTTCTTCAAGGCAAGTGAACATAATTATTTAAGTCCACTCAATAATGTAGATTTTCAAACTAATTTTCAGCAAAACAGCAGCCCATTTTACTCAAACCAACACTCTGCTGATCAGAAAAATCAGAGCTTTAGTATAAAAACCTTGACAGTGGCCACGACACACCACTTGGGAATCTTTCAATCAGGATAAAAAAAAATGAGGATTTGTCAAGTATAAAGAAGTTATTTCTTCCAAGACAAAAGCTACGTTTGGTTAAGTACAAAACGAACATGTTGTCACAGGGATTTCCTAAAAGACTTTTATCATATCATGGTTACTTTCATGAGTTAGTGTTTTGATAATAATCCTTGCATTGTGAAAGATTAAAAACAATTAGAGAAAAAAAACCTTATAGAAACTACTGACAAACTAATCCTTAACAACAACTCACCTAGTGTCACCTTAGGCTTTGCACTTGGGTGAATTTGAACGGATCTTGGGTCAATTTGACATCCTGTATATGTGTACTCTGGTATCTTGAAGTATATCTGTGCATTATCAACAACAGATTCCAAAGCATTGATTTGTATACAAATGAGACATCTAGTTAATTGTACGGTACTGAATACAAGATTTCAACCAAGTGTAGTATACTTTTATTACTGGGTAATAATTCCTGTTTTGTTTCTGTTTGCTTTTCAACAAAACCTTTGTAACTAAAACAATTCTATTAAGAAAAATAGTCTGGTGCTGTATCATCAATTAGAGGTAGCCTTGCAGTGAACCAGACCACAGTATAAGAAATGTGTACAATTTTGACATCTTATTCTTTCTTATAAAATGTATTGTTTTCACATAAAGTGGAACAAATTTTCAAAAACAGTTGGTGCCACATTTAAAAAAAACAAACAAACAAACCGGAGCACCCTGAGTTAACTTACTGATGCGTATGCGTTGAGGCCCACGCAAAACGGATCCTCATACATTCCAGCAGCCTGCTTCTTCTCATTGTACTCCTCAAAGTGCACCTTAGCTTGCAGGGTCGCTTCCAGGGTCTTGGAGGGAAACCTCTGGCCGAGGTTCCACCCTAATCGCCGTCTGTCTGTGGGTAGCACCACGTTACCAGAGCTTGGCGTGACATTGATGTCCGAGATGATTCCTCTGTTGATGAGGTGAATTAAAATGGCTGGAGTTACTAACCACAGAGTGGTCTAAATTGTTACTTCACAATCAAACAGTCATACACAGGCTGAAATATTCATGAGCAACTTACAGACTAGTTTTCTGAACATCTGTGACACTTTGTAACTTTTGTGGAGTTCAGATCATGTTAGCTGTGAACCGTCCCTGCCTTCAGGTACTGATAAGTAAAAATCCTGCCTCTCACTAGACCAGTGGCCCCGAAAAGCTACCCCTCACATTGCCTCCCTTCAAATTATAGGGTCTGGTGCTATCGCTGTACTGGACTCAGTAATACTGTAGGATAACCTCTTCTCACACGTATCAAACTTCATCTATTTTCAAACTTTAGTGAACGTCCTTACAATTACCTCATCCGAAAAGTTTACAAGCGGCACTGGACTAAAAGAGGAAAGAATCGAGCAATCAGTAGATTGGGGATTTGGATTTGGATCCTCAAATGCTCCTTTTTTTTCACACATCTAAAATTTCACTAGTTTTTCCATCTTAACAATGAATGTGCTTTTGGTGGCCTCATTCGATCGTTAAATATGGCACAGTACTATAAGGAAAGATTGCATTAACTTTAAATTAATCTTTTAGCATCTGCAAACAAACTTTGACAGCCATTCTTTGTTGGCAATTTTTAATCTTATGAGCATGCTCAACAAAGCAAATTTCCATTTTATGGACAATACGTTACAGAAGAAGAAGAATTCTCACCTATTATAGAATGGCAGCTGCACCTCACAATACTCCATGGCATTCCTGACCTTAGAGTTCAGTTTTACCTTGACCAAAAGATTGACTTCCCTCTCGTTGCCCTTCATGTGGTAGGAGGCGGTGATGGGAGGAGTGATGGAGGAGGCTGAGGAGGTGTAGTACCCCAGGGCGAAGCTCTCTCTTGGTGGCATGAAGCGTAGGCTTCGCTTGGGCAATTTGGGAGGGGTTGTTCCCGGCAAACCTTTTTGTTTAATAATAATAATAACAATAATAATAGCGTGCATACATGACACTGCTGGCACCGAATTATCAAATCTGGTGGAGTGGAGAATGTTACGAATGATT
This sequence comes from Marthasterias glacialis, assembly GCA_911728455.2. Lineage (NCBI taxonomy): Eukaryota > Metazoa > Echinodermata > Asteroidea > Forcipulatida > Asteriidae > Marthasterias > Marthasterias glacialis. The sequence goes on from OU452219.1 coordinate 35,842,623, forward strand.
TTATGAGATGAAGCGACCATAATACAACACCTTGAAAGGGATACAAGGTGAGGTGGTACATATTGCTGCCAGACCATGCCAGAAACACCCCCAAAAAATGAGAACCATTGGAAAAACTGCTAATGTGACAGATGCAAAGTGGTACCCTGTACTGTGTTTCCTGTCATATATGGACTTAACAATGAGATTCAAGGGCTTTTAAAGTTCATTTTTACTGATAAGTACTTTATACCTGATTCCAGGAGCTGTGTGTCACCACCCTGGACACAAGGGTGAACCATGAGATTATCCAAGGGTGGGAAGTCATTGGGCACAGTCAATGTTACAGTCACCTCTGGATTAACTCCCTCCAAATCTGCCTGTATTATGAGACCCAACCAAACAAATAATGGGTTAGTGTATTTCTACACAATTCAACAGGATTTTGTTAGTGGTTTTAATGGACACAGTCATAAATATATCAACAAGCCCCCAGCCCCCCCCCAAAAAAAAATGCAGAGTCCATAATTTAGTTGTTAATTTATATATGTGGCGTGTCTTAGCTGCGCGGTCAAGCACACTGGACTCACGATCTGGTGTCTCTGATCAGCAGAGTGTGGGTTCAAGTCCCAGTCTTGACACTTGTGTCCTTAAGCAAGACACTTTCCCATTATTGCTCTGTCCTTCGGATGGGACGTAAAGCAGTAGCACCTTGTACACCCTTACAAGGTACCACATAAAATGGGTCTCATAATTCAAAAACTTAAACTAGTTTTTATTATTATTGTTCTTGTTATAACTGTTATTAATATTCAAGACAGTTACTTTAATGAGGGAAAGGGTTGGATAGACTGAAAAGTAAAGAACAAACTATCCTGTCGGTAAGTGTGACCTAATTCCACTGTGAGTCACGCCCACTTCAAACAAACTGGCTCTATTGATTGCCAGAAGCCGATAGGAAATGCACTGATTTTTGTTGTGTTTTTATGTTAGAAAAGCATAACTTCTGGACTTGCCTTTCACGTGTGTCTTGCAAAGACTCAAGGTCTTATCAGAAATATTGGTTTCATTCATAAGAAATATCTCTGAACTAACGAATGAGTGTTTTTTCGGCAAAATAACACAGTAACATATGCCAGCTTTGGAACTGGGAGTAGCAAAGACATTGGGCGTGCAGCATATGTGCATGCGTGTGACATAGTGACTTCCCAACAGGATTAAAAACTGCCAAGTAGTACATTATTTACAGGTGGAATATGTCATCAGCTTTACTCATGTCAAGCTCACATTTGTCAGGTTCCCTGTATATACCAGCAGGCTCATATACATATATGAAAAAAAGGAGCAGTCTATTTATTTTGATAACTTCAAGCCTCTGTTTAGTTGTATACCTTTGTATGGAGGCATGGCTGCACCATGATAAGAATGTAATATTATTTTGTTGGAATACATAAAAAAAGACAGTACAATTTGTTTTTTTTAATTGAGTATACAATTCTAGCTGAACTTTTACCTTGCATGATACTGTTCCGTATACACTGCACACGTCCTCCATGTTACTGCTGTTATACAACACTGCCCTCACTTGTTCGGTAATGGAGAATTGTAAAACCGCTTTGCCCTTGGTCAGGATAGGTCGCCAGGCTGCTTGCTGTTGACCAATGAAAATATCAGTATTATCGTTTAAAATTATTATCTTGTTTAAAATGAGCAGGGTCTGGGAGGGCACATCATTTTCAATAACACCTTTTTCACTTTTGGCCTTCCCTGGACGGCCTCTGCTCATATATTGTATTTTCCAAAGTAAAATTTGATATAAATACACTTTTTCATAAAAAAAACCCACAATGAACTGTCTCACAGTTCCTGTGACGTAAGTTTCCCAAATTATTTGTTTGAATTTAATGGTCAGTCATTTCTTTATATATGTAGATTATATATAAATGAACAAAGCATAGGCAAACAAAAGGGGAGCCTCCTATTGGGCCGTTATCCGACCTAAACAATTTGCCTGACCAATCACGCATAATCCCGTGGAAAACCTTGGCCGTATGCCAATTGTTCTGCTTGCAGCTTGATGCCCCCCCAAAACTACCAGGTTACTTAATTAGTATAAAGCTACCCCAGCCAGCTACTGGCAAATCCTGCGCAGAAACAAAAGCCGTGTGTAATGCATTTGACCATGAATGCGGTAAAATGAAACAATAAAGGAACTGGTGTTGGTCATCCATGCCAAATTCTAAAAATTTGACAACAATCAACTCATTTCTGGAGTAAAAATTGTTTATGAGTTTCGAACCCTTCAATAATGACACCACACCACTTTTCTTGGCCTTCTAAATGCTCTGAACACAGTTTCGAAAGAGGTCAAACAATGGTTAATTTTTATTCCACCGACAGCATCACGCACCGTGTTTCGTTACCTTACTTCTACGACCACATAAACCCAGTACTCAATCAACTGCACTGGCTCCCCATTCAGCAACAATTCAAAATCCTCTTGATGTTTTGGAAGTCCATCAACTCCCAAGGCCAACCTCACCTCTCTCTAGCCTCTTATCATTCTATCAACGTGACAGTAGACTGAGATGGATTCGTGACCCACTCACCTTGAACACCCCTACCTGCTCTAAATCTGTTGGACGGGGTGCCTTTGGCTATACTGGCCCCCACCTTTGGAACAATCTCCCATATATAACATCAGATCTTCAACTTCAGCTGCTGCATTCAAGAAATTGCTCAAAACTGAACTGTATCGAGTCTAACTTTCATTCCATCTTGACAGCGCCTCGATCTAGTCACTAGGAGTTGTGCACTATATAAGAACCTATTTATCATTATTATTATTTCTATCGTTATTACCTTAGTGTGTGTGGATACAAGCTGTGAAGTATGTTTGTTCTGTAACACCTCTCTGACAGTGACTGGGTTGATGTCTATCAGGGTTCCAAATGGGGCTGCCTGACACATGTATGACAACAGCTCCAAGAGCTTGGGATGTGACTGTGAATATCAAAGGGAAGGTACAACGCTCTTAAAAATCCAAAACAAACAAAATTCGATTAGTAATGTTATTACTAGTATCACATCTTTCTGATAAGGAAACTAAGGGCCCCTCAAAAGCAACCAGCACTCTGACCCAGAGGTCTGAGGATACTTATGTAGAGAAGATGATGAGGAAATGTCAGTTTGTGTGGGAGGCCGCGCAATCAGGTAGGGACTGAAAACCCAATCCACATGCAAGGCTCCAGTTTGAGGCAGGATTTGAAACGGGCCCACAGAGTTGAAAGGCAGAGAAGGAACCACTGAACCAACCTTTCAGTCAAAGTTTTCCTAATGAAGAGAATCAGAGCAGATTCATCAAAACATGAGATTGGTACACTACCAGTTATTTTCAGAATCGTCACAACTCATTAGAGCGCTTTCTATAACAGTGTTACCACAAAGCCGTGCTATGCAGAAATCAGCGGGCAACAAGTCCAAACCAATGTTGATTACACAGATAATTTGTTTTGTGAACTTTGCACTGAGCTCCGATTTTAAAACTACTGAACAGGCCTGGAAAAACTTGTAGGTGTGCAGATGCTGTAATACTCACTGTGGTGAATTCTCTAGGTAGCGGACCCAAGAAGTCAGCCATAGCTCCCAGCAGGGAGAACCCCTGGGAAATGCCGAGTCTGGATGGAAAACACATAGAAAACATAGAAAATTCTCAGTTTTTGTTTTGTTTAGCATTTATTAATATTAAGTAAAAGGGTATCAGCTCTGTAATAGTAATCCAGGTTGGACTGACACACCTCATGGTGACAGTGCCTGCACTTTTGTCAGTCCTGGCAAACCTGGATTTGTTTACTTTTTGATTGTCATGACTGTTTGTTTGTGGTTTTTGTTATTGTTTTTGACGTTGTTGTTGTTAATGTTGTTGTTGTTGCTGTTGTGATTGTTATTGTTGTTATTTATGATGTTTTTTGGTGTGTTGTTTTGTTTGCTTGTTTTTGTCTTTTCTGGTTTGTCCAGTTTGGTTTACATAGTTTGGTTTACATGTTGATGCTCTGTAGTTTATTGTATTTATGTAAATTTTCTTGCTACCTTGTTGTTTTAAATTTCTTTATTTTTTTAATATGTATGTAAATTGAAAATGCCGAATAAATAACAATAATAATAATAATATTAATAATAATAATAATAGTTCTAACAGGTCTAAGTTTGTTGGTGTGTTCATCTGCAAAGGATAGACTTACAGGTTGATCAGAGGTGGCCTTGGTTGACATCCCTGCTCCACTAGAGGCAAACAGCAAAACAGGAGACCAAACTGAAAGGACAATTTAGTAATTCACAAACTCTTTAACTAGTTGACTTATTTTTCCAGAACAAAAAAAAACCTTGCCCGAAAAGAAGCACAGAAAACTAAAGTTCAAATAGTCTTTTATGAAAACCTTTCATAAATTCATAAACCCACCCCTTCTTGGATCTAGATCTGCCTTGAGACTGTGGTTTGCAGTTTACATCTATTACCTTTTCAATAATAACCACCGGCCAGAGTTGTCCCCCAGGGACCATGACCTCGAAGACAGGCTTCTGGAATTGCTTCTCACACGTGTCTCTTGCCTCTACATACTGAAACAAAGACAAAGTTTGAAAGTAAAGTAAACATCGTTTGTATTATTTTTAAAAATCCATTACGATACTGAATTTAATAGAGACCATTTCCATGGTTGTGTTGATTTGTTCAAGATGTGAAGATTTGAAGAAAAACATTTTGACTGTAGAGCTATGAGTGGGGTACTGTTTAACCTTATGGTCACAATAGTAAGAATAAAAATTATTAATACTAATATTTGTTAGACACTTTTAAACCCACTGTATCAAAGTGCCTTACACTATTACTGCATGTACCTGTACCCCTGTTCATTGTGCCTTAGCATTCCTGAAACATCCTCAACTCCTTTGGAGTATGCAGCACCGGCAGCCAAAAGGGTGCACAGGTTGCTAATCAATCACATCAACAGTCTCTGCCCTTGTAGGTCCCCTAGTTTCTCCTTGATGCAATGAGAAGCAACTATAGCTTAAACCTTTCTTGCCAGAGGACACAAGTGTCATGACTGAGATTGGAACCAAACATTATGATGACTCGGCCATCAGAAATTGAGTCCAATATGATAGACCACTTGCAAGTGCTTGGTCACGACATGCCATCATGTGATCATACCAACTAAAGCCTGGTTTATACTTCATGCAAATGTGAAGGCGAAGCTACTTTGACATCACAAATTCGCAACAAACAATTCGCTCAAGTTGAAATGTGCTCAACTCTTGCAAAATATTCGCTGCCAATGTAGGGAAGTGACGTCAAATTCGCATTCGTTTTTGGCAAAAGAGCTACACTAGTTGTATTCTCAAGCAATGTGATACCATTGCCAAGTTCCCTGGCTAAAGGAACGTTAAGTGTACCTTTGTACTTGGATGTTTGAGTCCCAGTTCCTCCAATGTGGCATCGTACAAGAGATTCTCAGGCGGGACAGGGACATGATCTTTAGTACCAGTGAAGACCAATGCTCTCTTCTCTACTGTTGGATATTTCCTGTACAATTAATAACAAATAACTACCAATGAAAGAGCACAAATTTGCTACCTTAAGAAAGTTTTGATCTGCATGTTTACACTTACCAGCAAAAAACAACAACACATATGTTACCTCCAGAACAGCCCAATCATCAGAATTTATTATTTTTTTAGAGCTCTAAACATATGTATTAATAAGGAGAGAATTACACATTTTTTGAAAAAGCAAGACCTGCCTTCTGCCAAGCAAGCCTTCCCTACTGCCAAGAAAGCCATCCCTCCTTAGGTTTACCATCTGGGTCCGAAGCAAGACATATATCTATTAAGCAAAGTTAAGTGCTGAAAAGGTAACAAGCGCTAATAATAAGCACAAGGGAATTTGGCTAGAGATTCGTTTCTGCTTATCAAGATTTCTCTGTGCTCGGCAACTTTGCCAACCAATGACATACTTACTTGATAAAGATAATGCCTTCTGGTCCATTTCCTGGTAGTGGTAATACCCACACAGCCCTGATGCTCATCCTGGTCTTGTCAACTCATTGATAAATGTCTCTTGACAGATCTTCTTGGAAATTAGAATCAACAGCGTCTTCTGTGAAAGTGTAACACTAGAACAGAAACGTAATTGAAATTGGCTTTAATAATGAATAATGGATGTTGGGCGCAGTTGGTCGATCTGCATGATCGGTCGACCCTTGCGCGATCGGTCGATCAAGACGCTTTATCAGTCAAATCCGCTGCTACCAGTTTAACACTTTTTCTTTACAACTCACAACTTTGCAGGAGTTTTTTTTAAAGGTAAGTAAAGTCCGAGATATCCTTAAGAATCGACAGATCGTGCAACGCATTTGACCGATCACGCCAAACATCGTGAACGTGGACACTGAGTAACGTTAGGCTTGTTTGGATTAGCTGTCTTGAGACTGAGGGTTCAGCTGCTCAAGACTGCTTAGGTGATAGCTTGTGTGGTTCTATCATCCATAGTGAGCTTGCATATGGTGGAACATTTTCTTCCTCCAGATGTCATGATGTAGTTTGACCATGATAGAGCAAACTGTCAAGTGCTACTGCTAGTGACCAGCACGGACAGAGACAGAATAACGTAGCGCGTCTTGTGGCCGAGCGGTCTAGCGCACCGAATTCAAGTTCTGGTGGCTGAGTCATCACAATGTGGGCTCGAGTCTCGGTCCCGGCACTTGTGTCCTTGAGCAAGACACTTAACTATAATTGCTCCTTGGCGTTTATATCCTAACTTGAGGATCCTGCCGAGTAACAAAGTGTAAAAGTAGAAAGTAGAAGTAGAAGTTAATGATCAAAATCTGACAACTAAACAGTTGACAATCACACACACGAAATACTCTGGAATTAATACCAAAATTCGGTATAAAAAAATTGTGCTGTCTCAATCCTCTCTAACCATCATCCTCCCCCTGGATATCCTCATGGCTACCGTACTTCAAACCTTCTTGCCTACCTTTTGCGGGTTATTTTGTATCCATGTTTGGTCTGCAGTTTTTGCACAGAAAGTTTATTTTCATCACACAGCTGATAGGCAAGCGCGCCCTCTTGAGTTTGAATCGATTTAAGGCGCTATGAAATAAATCACGAACTACGGGCGGACGGGGGGTACGGTGTACATGGACATACGTGACTTCCCGATCCCCCACACGCACCATAACATGAGGGCAAGATAAAGCAAGCGCATCGCCAAGATAAGTGCATCAACAGGGTCAACAAGGAAGTGATTATTACTGGGAAAACAAAGCGTGAAGGCATTCTTAGATGACGTGGAGTTCCATGGTTTGTGGTCCCTGGTGGTACTGGTAGTGGTAGTGCCAGCACTCAGCAGTGGTATTTTCTTGATGAATTGCACGTATGGCTATGGGGCAAGCGCCACGGTAAGTAGACAGAGTGAGACTGTGAGAGTAGGCCTAAAGTAACTAACTAAAACTTTATTGTTAATAAGACTGTAGTGTAAATCAGATTAGGACTCGTCCGGTTTATAGACTATTTTATTAATTTAATGAAGAATTCAATAAGCTTTACCTTAACGTTGAAGAAAGAGTTAAGCATGCTGTTAAACTTTAACAGCATGCTTAACTTTAACTTAAAGTGTTGTTAAGACACTACGGCTACGCTTCCTCTCATCAGTCATTTTCAATTTCATGGAGTATTGGGCCTACTCGGCTTTAAAAAGGTAGAGCAAGGCCAAGGTAAGGGCTCCCCCATCCCACCGTCCATGACAGACCCAGTAACTAGACTGGGGCGCTGAACTGCTTTTTTGAGCTTTCTGCCATCCACACATTTTTGTCAAATGCTTTCATCTTGTTCTGTAATCTGCTGCATTAAGTTAATAATTCTTTAAGTATGTCTTGCACAGTACATCATGTACTGTGCATGTACTACATGTACCGGTATGTAGGCCTACATGCCATGTAGGCCGACATGTATTTTCATAAAACAAGGTTGTGAACAGCTGCGGTGATTGTAACCCTTCCTTGGCAATGGTCGGGGAAGTCTGGCAGGAGGGTTTTGACCTTATACAGGAGGAGGGTTACAATTATCCAGTGGCGTAACCAGACATTTTCATTTTGGGGTTAGGCTATTGCCATCATCGCAGCTACATGTAGGATGAGGCTAAATGCTTGAATGATGAGGTCACATGTTCCTAACTTGTTTACTTTCATTCCTGTAAACCACCCTCCTTGCAAACGCCATCAACTCAGCGGGAATACTGAATGCCATTTTCAGGTAACAGATCACACAAAAAAGCTTTATTTTTAGACCGGTGTGATTGCTGGATGTTGGTTAAAATCGGAGGTCAAAGCGAGTTGGAGGGGGGGTAGCCAGAATATCATCAGCACAGTACAACAGTATTCATAAGACATAATGTACATGTAGACCTCTGGTCAGATTGAGCCTCCAACTTTTCCCAAATGCTTGGGTGCATGCAGCGTGGCCAACCCAAACCTATTTATTATCACAATCATTTTTATCCCCCCCCCCCCCTCCCCCAATGGCATTGCAAAAAGTGATGTTTACATAGGTTTTATAGACCTTATGCAATGACGTCATCACGCCACCATCTTGGAGGTAAAACGATGACGCAACAGTGGGAAAACGCACATCTATGTACACCCAGTGCACAGGATGGGCCAATGAGCAATCTTCTTTTAACCTCCAACACTGAGGGCGCCCCACTCGAATGACATCATGTGCATAAGGTTTGTAGATATTCACCTAGTTGCCAGGAAGTTGTGAAACAGGCTGATAGTGGAAAATTTCACCAACATTTTGCTTTTCCTTTTTTTTTTCTTCTTTTTTTTCTTTAGAAATTAGGCAGTTCATAATGGCAGGAAATGAAAAAAAGAGACCGCCTGACACCGACAGCAAGGGAGGAATGACAGCCAAATTTATTCACGTGGGTGTACAGACCACCCATGGATGTGATGACTCCGTTAAGCCGGCACGCCGCTGTGGGTGCTTCTCCGTGTGTTTCCTCTCAGTGGTAATCGCAGCCTTAGCCGTGGCGGCAGCATTCCTTTTGAAGGGGTATGAAATGCAGAAGCTGGGTCAGTCATTTCTGATCGCCCAATTGGGGGAGGAGGCATACTCAATGTTCAGATCATATGATCGGGATGAGGATGGTTACCTCAGCTTGGCCGAGTTTCAGCCGCTGCTGAACAAGCTGGACACCCAAAACAATGAGGTGAGTTTTTCCCTTCACCAAAGTTGCTTTATCTTTTTAGTGGGAGACTGTTGAGACGCTGGCGGCAGCAGACACAACGGGTCTTTCTGACAGTTCTGAGCGCGCGCGCGCACATGCTCAATACTGCGTGTGTAGTTCGGAGCGTGCGTACTACTGGTAAGAACTGGCAAAAAGTCTCCCATTCAATTTAACTTATTAAAAAAATATAAATGGAAAATTGTTTATGTCTAAAATTTATTGAAGCTCCTAAACAGGGCAGTCAAAAAACAATTACAATAGATACACTAAATTACACGGAAAATATTACACTAAAAAAAAAGTTCAGGGACAACCCCTCCCCCTGCCCCCCCCAAAAAAAAAAACAAGCAAACAAACTTTAAAACAGTAAAGTACCTTCATTTAAAGGAATTAAAAAAGTAGCTAAAACAATTAAGTAACTTTTCCTTTTTATCAGAACTGTTACTTTAGTCATTATTTTCTGACTGTGTTGACAAAACTCTTGAGTCTATTTGCATACATTTTGTCTGCAGGCTGTTGACTTCGATCAATTCATGGAAGACATTGACCCCACTCAAGAGGTGCTGTCTGTTGATGCTCATTTCCAGCCACTCCGTCAAGATTCCATGACCAAAGAAAGAGGGGGTCTGTTTGGTGTAAGAAAATTCTCTGACTGCATTTGATGAAAGAATCTTTAACAGACAGATCCATTAAGCCTTGCCTATCTTAGCAACTGCCTAGCAACAGCACGCGGTGTGACTTTCTTGCCATGATCTCAGCGGTGATTCGGTTGTGGGCGACACACACGTATCGGATACACATACGTACATGTACATGGCTTTACATGAACGGTATGGATTTAGTTTCACCATGGGGGTCCATGGTTTCGCTGACTTTTGCGCAGTGCCTTGAGTCAAAAGAACAATGCAGACAGGAACACTGTTAAACCACTTTTACACGACTGTACAGGGACAACTGCTGTGGGATTTGCACCACCAGAAATACGAAAAAAATTTAAACAAAACAAAAGTTAATACAGTTGTGGGTGCTGTTGTGTGCCAGAACAACGGCGGTGGTTTATTTACTTTTCTAATGGGATTTTAACGTGTCGGACTTTTGTCAGACTTTCAGTGGCATTGTCAAGGCTGTAATTGGCTTAATGGATCGGTCTATGGGAACTGCAAAAACACCTTCTTGTTTTTAGGAAGTTATGTCGGTATCTTGATAAACCCTATTATTGTTATGGCCTTGTTGAGCTGCCCCAAATCTATCAAATTGAAATGACTTCACTCTAGTAGCTGTACACCCAAATGTTTAGGCTCTGATGAGCTTGGTATGCCTGACTTCATCCCAAGAGTTGATGGCGTGGGTGCACGGTATTAAATCCATTTAACAGAGATTTCAATTGGAAATCTGACAAATTTGAAAAACGTCGTGTTTAGAATATGATAATCCTGGGGGGTTTTTCGGGTGTGCACGCACCGTTAGCCTCTTGTACCAGTCATCAGTAGGCACTTTCTCGGGTCAAAGCGGAATTTTCCAGATAATCTTGAAGATACTGAAAAGTGTTTGAAGAACAAGTTTAAATGGCGAATGTGTCAGAACACTTATCACAGATACAGACAAAAAGGTTCAAAATTTTTAACATGACTGATGCATCTGTTTTTGCATGAATCTTGGGATTACTAATTCAGAAGATCTTATTGTGAGCCTTTTAAGATAAGATACATCTAGCATTGTTATAACTTCATTATTTTTTTATTGAGTATTTTCAATCCTTCCATTTACTCGTCCCCGGTTCCACTATCGCCTTCGGGGTTCACACTGAGTGCGGCGCTGACACCTAGATCACCGTGCCCAAATTCCAGTCATTGCCCAAAATTCGGACATGTATTTTTCAGTTTTAGATTTTTTTTCCAATAGCCAGTGGCATAACTGTTGTCGTTCAAAACTTTGCATTAATCATTTTCATAGAAAGACCTCAACTGCCTAGAAGGCCTTGATAGCTGGACCATCCCCTACCAGGGTATCGCTGGCTTCGGTGTGCCTCAGTTTACTGCATTCCTGCCTGACGAGGCGCTCCCTGTGGGCCAAATCTATGAACTCGTCAAGTCCAACCTGAACCTGTTCTCCAACACGATGTCCAGCAACCGTTACTTCCCGCCAAAGGCGGTGGGGAGGGAGGTGCTGCTACACAGGCTGCTGAGCATGTTCCATCCGCGGCCGTTCCTCCACACCAGGTTTGGTCCGCAGGGCGCAATGGCTGTCATCAGAGCTGAGAGCCAGTTGTATGTTGATGTGGTTTTTAGGTGAGTAACGGATGGTTTATCTAGAATATATTTCCCAGTGTCATAAAGAACTTTGAAAATCCATGAAGAGGTATTTTGTCACATTACATTTTTGTGGCTTAGTATACGGTTTGAAATTAACAAAACATAACATTGACTATTTTGATGTGTTTGTTATGCGTTAATACACTTTAATTGAGCCCCGAAAATGTGTGTTTTATGATTGCGCAATGATTTGTGACGTAGACTGTGGTCAAACGTTTCAAAGACAGCTCTGGTGCCGAGTGGTCAACAATGCATTGTGTGTTATTGTCACACACATGGGGTCAGCCGGGACCTTTAAAGCCATTATGCACTATTGGTAAAGTGTCTGGAAATACTTCCATTGTAATTTGTCATTCTCCTTGCTACGGTGTTCATGGTGAATTCATCTCTCCATCTCCTTTTTTGTCTTCTGCTTAGCTTCTCCTGCCTGTTCCTAGTTACCACGTGTCTTAGTCTATCTGCTTTCTTGCCTTCTTGCTACATGGAAGTGCCCTGCCCATCTCCATTTCATTTCCTTGATCTTCTCTATGATAAAGGCATGCAACTTTTCCTCCGATCAGCTGATTTCCTCGTTCTTCACCTCACACTCATGCCATTGAAAATTGAGAAACACTGTACAAAGTCTTATAAAGAATGGAATTTCCTCATTTTTTGTTAAATTCAAGTTGCATGCCTGGTGATATCTTTGACTTTCGTTTATCTCCTTGCGCTTGCTCTCTGTGTTGTGATCAATTTGTGTTCCATCTTTTTGGTTGTTGCCCATGTCTGTGCCCCATATGTCAATATCATTGCAGTTACGACGCCCTAACTGTAAATCCGTCTTCTAAAGTATATTGGTATTTCCTTGTCATTGTATTTAAGTTTTTTTCACTATTCAAATTTTAAAGGCACTATACATGATTGGTATGGGGAAAAAAAACATAATTGTTTAGTTTCAGTCTAAACGCTTACTGTTTACGAAGTTAATACTAGAACCAATTTTTGTGAAATATTTCCCTCTGAAATGCTGTCATATCTGAGAAAACTGTATCTGAACGAAAACTTTAAAAAAAAGGGCGCAACAGCTGATTTCGGTTCTACTAATCAAAATTAAGAACAATGTGTTTACTGTACATGCTGAAAAGTGTGCACAGTTTTTCACTTTTTTCTCCTGATTCAGATGACAGATTGAACCCAAATTTGTACAGCTTTGTTTTTTCATACATATTGAATCAGACAAAGTAAGAACACTGCAATATCAGCTTTACCATAGTGCCTTTTGAGACTCTCATTACCTCCCAAATCTTCCTAAATTAATTTCCTGGTTTTGCCTGTCTTGGGTTGATTCATTGCTACAAAAATACAAGAGTTTATCCTGCACTAAGTAAAGGCTACATATCCTCTAAAATTAACCAAGTGGAGTTTATCAATAAAAAGCTGATTCTAAATGCATGGGCCACTGTGACAGAAAATAATAATACTCTCCCCTGTCCCCCGCTCCTCCACTCAATGTTGTTAATCCCAACTGGAGCACAGACTATGCAATGAGAGCCAATATTGATCATGGGCCGGGGAGAGGCCCAACGAGATATGACCGGGATTGTAGTTCAGTTGCACCTCCTCTTGGACATGCAAGAACTTCACATTAAGTTCTTCGTTCCTAATGTGTACCTTCATCTGTGGTTAAACTTAATGGTGTTCACAGGCTATTTTAAAAAACATTGTTTATAAGCATTCCTGCTAAATGCCAGCAGGTTATGTAAATTGAAACCACTTCTGATTGAAACCACAGCAGGTTATGTAAATTGAAACCACTTCTGTCTGATAAGCAAGCAGTCTGGAACTCACAAGATGCTTTAGACATGCGTGCATGTAGATTAGGCCGAGTAAAAAAAAAAACATGTTTAGCGTCCGGGTTTCTAAAAAAAAGGAAGGAGGAGGGGCTTTTTATTTTTTATTTTTTATTTTCAAGATGGCCGCCATTCTTTAAAAAAATTTCAAATATCCATTGTTTTTCTACTGTTCAAACACAAAATTCATAAAAAACATGTTGGACAAGACATTGAACACGTTTACAGTGGTTTTATTTGGTTTTCGTCAACATAATTGCAAATTAAAAGGCAAGATTATCAAGAAAGATACATCAAATAAAACTCATAAGTGAAAGTTTGAGTTGATTAATGCAGTGCCTACTTATTGAGAAAACTGCAAAAAACTGTCACGGTTTTTCCATCAAATGCATCCACTTTCAACGAGTCCATGTGTTGTTGTTTGTCAACTCATGGAACATTAGACTTCAAATCAAGTCAAACTGAGTTTAGTTGCCGCTAGCTTCAACAGCGTTCCGCACTTGTACGTATACGGCGGCGCCTACTGAGAACACGACTGTCTAACCGACTTGTCCGAGTTTAGTATTAAATACGTTAGCGCGTGTAATTGGAGTTGCATAAGCTCATACAAGTCATGACGGATGAATCTGTTCCCCGACTTGTCCGAGTTTAGTATTTACGTAATAGTCATGACAAACGGATGACAAACGAGTCTGTACCCCGACTTTACATGTAGCGACGACGATAAAAAAATTGACGTATCCGGTCCTCGTGAAAAAGACAAACGTTTATTAATCGTTAGTGCTACTACTAGAGTACTGCTAATACCAAAGGATTGCAGGAAAAAATACCCGAATGGATCGTACGTACTTGGAGTGGAGATTGGGTCAACTGGACCGATAATCTATAAATTGGAATTTCTGACTTGCAAGTATTTTATTTTCCGATGGCTCGGCTGACATTTTACGATTTTTAAAATCTCATTTTGAATTGGTAAAAATAAAAATAAAATCCATGCTGCCCCCAAAAAGGAAGCGGGCGGGGACGCTAAACATAAGTTTTTTTTTACTTCGCCTTATTGGCATGCACACAATTCATAACAGACGTTTTTTTTTGTACTGAGGAATGCATTGATTGTTGTTACGAGATAAAGTATATGTACACTTAAAAAATAAAAATAAAATGCTGTTCGTATATATATAACGCTTTATCACACTCGAAGGCGTCTCAAAGCACTCATTTCTTTTCTCTTCAAGGTATGTGGAGCTATGTTCGAATTATGAGACCCATTTATTTACATATCACTACATGTATGTCACCGGTTTACAAGGTGCTGTGGTGCAATATGCAGTCAGCCATACCAGAAAACACCGGGGCGAACCCCTTCTCTTAACAATAAGTGTACAGGGTTCTTTTAGGTACATTACACTGCTTACGGGACCTAGGACTTTAAGTCCCATCCAAAGAATAATAGTTAAGTGTCTTGCTTAAGGACACAAGTGTCAAGACCGGGACTCGAACCCACACTCTGCTGATCGGACACACCAGAGCTCGAATAATTTGTTCGAACATCGTTGTCACAATGAAACCATGACTGAGAAAAAAAAAACATACACATAAGAAACGTTCTCAGAAAATGCATCGGAAGTGTTTTACTTGCTGCTGAGCCGGTTAGTGCATCCAGCTGGGTTTAGTCATAAATGTACAAGTTTGAACTTGACATGGATGTCTAATCAATGCAAAGACAAAATTAGCGGCGTCACCATGATTTTTTCACTGGGGGCGGGGGCACAAGGGAGGCAATGCTTTTCCTCTTTAATGAATTACATGTATCTACTTTTTTTTATGGGGGGGGGGGGACATCTGGGGGGCACGTGCCCCCCCCCCAGCAAAATACAAAAACATCACACAAATGCACCAACAGTGCATCCTAATATGCATGCTCTGTTGGTACGTAAGCACTGTGCACCGAGGAACAGTGGGTCAAAGGTACATGGGGAAAGGCTAGCCATGGTTTACATGATGTTGTTTATGATCAGACTCTAAAAAAAGTTCAAACATGGCAAGCTTCTGGTCACTCACAGTGCCTCAGGGTGCATGGACGTGCTCAAGGGACCTCATTGCCAGTCCATATGTGTATATTATGTATACTGATTCGCTGCTAGACGGAAATGCTTGGTGGCAGTATAACATTCTGTCATTGCTCCAACACTTGCTGGGACCATATTCAACATTCATCAGGCATTTTATTCAGATTCGCTGCGACCCTCTTATGTATTCATGTAATTAGTTGATGATATGAATTCCATAGTGACTTTTTTTTTCAGGATTCATGCAGAGTTTCAGCTGAACAAGCCCCCATTGAACCCCTTCTGGTTCACCCCAGCTCAGTTCACCGGTAGCCTGATCATCAAAAGGGACTCATCTCACATAGAGCGCTTCCATCTCTATGTACCCAGCAACAGGAGTCTCAATGTCGGTAAGAAGAGTCTGAAGCCCCTAGCCGGTACAGAAGACACACATATAGGCCGTATTTTTGACAGCAAGAGGGCGCAATACTCAGTCATTTTTAAAAAGTACAAAAGAATTTCAAAACATTAAAAATAAAAGTTTTCCAAGCAAATTACTTACACTGATTACATCGTAAAACTCATTTAAAAAACCCCGAAACTGTCATTAAAAATACCCTCAAAAGTTCTATGTTAAGTGCTTTATATTAGAAGTGTAATTGCATCTGGTTTACCACACTATTTCTATGGTTTGACCCCCAATCTAGCCCAAAGGACGCCCTCTTGCAGTCAAAAAATGAGACCCATTGAAGTTTACTTGGTTCAAAACTGGAAATGTTACCAAATCCTGTTGGTAAGTGATGGTGATTTGGTGTGCAATGTACATGGACATTTGTTACGCTATGCTTCGGGCTCCAAAACGCCATCACTTACAAACAGGATATTTGGAGATGTAGACGGGATGGCCAGTCGGGTTTGTATTTGTGAAAGTTGGATTGGCTCACAAAATAAATGAACATTCATTAATCTACTTTGCTAAACAACTGCTAGTGATATGATTTTGGTTTTACCCATTTTACACCAATATGTAATAAGCACGATGTACTCTGTACTTTGTGAGTCCAGGCTACTCACTGTACTCAGGCAGAATACGAACCCACGCGTGTTTTCTCACCCATACATGTATATCGGTTTGTAGCACGTCTGACGATTTATACATGGTGTTACCTAGACTTGGAATCAAGTCTGTAATTGAGCGGTCTTACATGCGCACCCGCCACAACGCACAGCACCATACAGTCCTAGTTGCAGGGATGGTACGTACACGCTCGATCCCAATACGCGTTTGCTTTACTGACTTGAATGACTTGTACCCAGCTTTGTACACAAGCTATGTAGTCTGATTGGTTAAGAATTATGAATATTCATGATACACCTTTCAGCCTATGCGCGTTACCAAACGGTGGGACGAGCTACCATTGGCCCTCTCTATGAAAACAGATGCATATGCAGTGTTGTAGCAGCAGTTATGAATATTAATCAGGAAACATGTCAGTCAATTCGTTAGACAGGGACCGGGCGCTACGTATGACCGTTGCATGAAGGGATGTCGCTCTATGGCCTACGAACGTTGCATGAACGGCGGCATGCATGGCGCTGGTACATCTTAATTATTGACAAAGTTGACGGACCAAACATGACTTAGTAAAGACTTGTCATCAAGTCTAGGTGTTACCTTAGTTGTTTCCCTGTCAAATTCTATTTATTTATTGATTTTATATTCCTTCTTTACGACCACTTGAAGACATGGAGTGGATGACTGGCCCTCTGGAGAATGAGAACATGGAGGTGGACATAGGTCACATGCCTGAGATGGAACTGACCGCCATGTCCCCGTCCAGCCACATTGCCATGTATGGGGAGAACGGAGAGGTCTTACAGGAGGCCGAGCAACCAGTCCGTGACTTGGAGAATGGCAGGATCACATGGAATAGTCAGATCTCCATGGAAGAAGCAGTCAGGATACTAGAGCTGCATTTCTTTCCATTTAAATCAGTAAGTAGGAATTGGCCGTATTTTTGACAGCAAGAGGGCGCAATACTAATTCCATTTTGAAAGTACAAACATATTTCAAAACATTAAAAATACAAATTTTCCAAGCAAATATTGTACACTGATAAAATTTACATTGTAAAACTGTCAATAAAAAAACCTCAAACCTTGTGTATTCACTGCTTTATTAGAAGTCTAATTGCATCTGGTTTACCACACTATTTCTATAGTTTGACCCCCAATATATCCCAAAGGGCGCCCTCTTGCAGTCAAAAATAAGGCCTATTGGTAGACACCATAGAGCTGAATATATAAATACCACTTTCCTATATGTGGGCTTATGCTATTATCTTACAGCATGCGCTAATCATCCAATCAGATTGCTCGACAGCCGTGGTTTATAGAGCCATAAACAACGGCTGCAATTTTATATTCAATGGTGCGTAATTACTGTTGGAGCGCACATACGTGCTCGCACAAGACGCAAAATCTTTGCGTGTCTTTCCTTTGTAAGCTTTGTTTGATCGTGTGATGATCACACTTAAGTCAGCTGGAAGACAAATTTGTTATCACACACGCGCTCGTGGGATACGGAAAAAATATTGCAAATATATGCTGTATTTTTCCGTATTCCACTCCCGCTTGTGTGATAACTAATAGTAATAGAGGAACAAAGCTCAAGTAAAATAGAAGTTGTCTGTGGTGTGTTCGTGTTTAAAAGATAGTTATCATAACAAGCACACATTGACATCTAGAAATTACGTTTTTTTAAAAACCACAGTACTATTTTACTCGTACTCGGGGATCCAAGTACTTTGCACTTGGCTGTTGGATTCTTTACCCTGATATCAGAATACTCGGTACTTGGACACAGATTCTTTTTAACACCGAGTTGTGGGGACTCCCTATTGTTGTTCTATTGTTCCCTTTTCTATTGAATTACCTTGTGGGGGACAGGGTTTGACAAAATAAAAACGTTGTGGGGACCTTTGTTCCATTGTATAAATGTCCCCACAAGGGTGTGGGTGCCTGCCCACTTGTACTCCTACTCATACTCGATGGCCCAAGTACTCATACTTGAGTGCTACTCGGCCACCCTAGTACTCAGCAGTACTTGATACTCAACTGAAACGTCCTTGACTGCAACACTGCTTATCTGTATTGGTATTAACTCTTGTTAGTTGTACAAACCAGCGTTACTGAACACAACTTGTTTTTCTTGAAAAGTATTTCCAAGTTGAGATATCAGTTGTTTGGTTGGTGATAAATTGTGCCCCCAATTAAATGGTGTTTGTCATACTTTGGTTTCCTAGGTGCCTTATTTGCCCTTCACTGAAGCGTTTCAGCGGGCAGCAGCAGAGGAGAAATTGGTACATTCCATTTTGCTCTGGGGGTCACTGGATGACCAATCCTGCTGAGGTGAGTATCTTGATTTGCTAACCCCCCCACCCCTCTTTTGATAAATCTTCTTTTGATGAATGAATGTTATTCAGTTAATTAAATTCCCATTACTATTATGTCCAGCTACCTTTACCCTGTCTTATTAGAGACTCAAAGATGAGGCTATTTTTAAAATGCCATTCGGAGGGCGGTTTTACCAAGTTCGCGCCGGGAATCTTCAATTTTTTTCTCATCCAGCCTGACAAGAGTACCATAGGTACAAAGAAACACTTAACCATTATTGCTTCATCCTTCAGATGGGACGTAAAGCCGTAGGTCCCGTTTGTTGTTTAATGCACGTAAAAGAACCCAGTGAGACTTGTCGCTAAGAGAAGGGCTTTGCCCCGGTGTTTCTGGCAGTGGCTGCTGAATGCGCCGCAGCACCTTGTATACCCTTATAAGGTGCTACATAAATGGGTCTCGGAATTCAAAAGCTTCAAAAAGCTGTACGAAAAATGACAATAATAAGCGCCTTTAGTACCTTGTTGCCGGTAGATACATGCGCTGTATAAGACTCCGGTATTATTATTATAAGAGCCTTCAAGAGGCTAAATTATCATCCTCATTTTGGCCTCCAATTGCCAAATTTTAGACTTTGCCTCAAATCTGATTGACCTATGTTTGCTCTTTATCTGAACGGCTTATGATTGATTGATAAGCTGGTCAAAACCAAATCAATTTCATGCATTTACCCACTGATAGGTTTTGATGGATTCAAAGATTCTTGCAGAAACTGTACCAATGTGTGCATAATATGTTTTGTTTACCGTTTCAATTTGCTCACCAGGTTCGGGGCGGACTCTTCGAGAGACGGCTCTCGAGAGTTCGCCCGTTACTCAGCTGCTGGACAAATACTTTGTCAGTAGCTGGTCCCTTGTCGCTGATCTCAAGGTCTTCAAGGAGGACACTGACCCTGAGGTCGCCAAACTTGCAACTCTCTGTTTAGATAAATACACGTAAGTTATATCAAAAGCTGACCCCACTCCTCTCTGCCGATCCAACTGGTCTGGGGAACATTTGTGCCTCGTGTTGTAACTGCTCGTTGTGAAACATATCATGTTTGATCATTTTGCTTTTAAAGGTCCCATGAATTATTTTTTTTATTGGTTAAAAAAATAAAGTATGCCTATTATAGTATATCTTTACTTTTTTCACATTTTTTACATGCGTATTAATCGCAGAAATAACGATTTCTAAAAGTAGGGGGTTGCCGTGCTCCGCCCACCCTTTCTCATTAACATAAAATCTGTGACATAGACAGTGGAACGGCTGACCAGGGCCATGTGTGTGACAATAACATACAATGCATTGTTGACCACTCGGCACCAGAGTCGTCTTTGAAATGTTTTACCACAGCCTACGTCATGGATCATTGCGCAATCAGATGGCACACATTTTCGGGGCTCAATTATTTAAAGTGTATTAAGACACATCAAAATAGTAAATACTATGTTTTGTTGATTTCAAACCATATATTAAGCCACAAAAATGTTCCGTGACAAAAAACCTCTTCATGGGCCCTTTAATGTGTGAAGAAACAATCTTGTTCATATTAGCAAGTCCATCTTGGAATGTTGGAGTACACGCACAATTTGCGCAGCCAAAATGTCAGTCAGTAAGCAGACATATTTGCCAATAGATTTCTTTCTTGTCAGTTCAAGAGGCTAAAACTTCCCTTGCGAGATTAAATTTACATGTTTATTTTTTTTTCACATAGCAATCAAATTCCTGTGAAACCAAGATTGAAAACCATTTCCCCCGAAAAATATTACGTGGCAACTTTGCCGGTAAACTGTATCTACCAAAAGAAGCTTTCTTTGAATTTATTTATAGAATATAGGGCAGTTCTTCAAAATTAACTCTTTCACTACAGCACGCTGCTCTGTAAACTAATTCATGCACCAGAAAGACACTGCCATCAGCTCAAAATCAACTAAATATTTAAGCAATTACGTCACAGCTGTACAGTCAATTCCTTAGTCAAAGGGTTAAGTGGACCAAAGATTTTTAAGGACAAACGCAGCTATCGTTGAGTTCATTTATAACATGTATAGCTGCAGTTCTTAAAAAGTGGACCAAAGATTTTTAAAGAATAAAAATCTACAGTGAGTACAGGAGGCAGATTTTGTACAGAATCTGTGTAAGCCCTGCTGTAGTTTTTGGGTTTCTTTTTTGATGAATAGCTAGCCTCTTGTGCTTTATTCTGTACAAAAATATATACAGTCGACTCTCGTTAATACGAGCTCGGATGTAATACGAGGTTCCGGTTTGTACGAGGTATTGAATGCTGGTCATCTCGCCCCCAAACATACTCGCCCCCAACAATCTCGCCCCCAACAATCTCGCCCCCAAACAATCTCGCCCCCAGCCTTTGACAATCTCGCCCCCTGACAATCTCGCCCCCAAACAAAGTCGCCCCCTGACAATCTCATAACAAAATACAAGCAGATAAAAACTTAAAATAAAATAAAACAATCACCAATCGACACACCTGTCCACCTGTCTTAAAATTACAAATACAGAGCTGTACAATTAACCCCGCACTGAATCTACAATGAAAAAAATGAAAAAATACTAAAATGCTAAAATACAGTCAGTAGACATGCACTAACATTAACATGATTCTTTGAATCAACCCACAAGCAACTGATAACGAAGCGTAACGACTTCCAAAATGATCTGAAACAAATATCCTTTATCTCGATTCCCGTTTTCTGTGGACCCACACGGTCCTGAAAACTCTATCCTTATCGCGTACAAATATAAAAGTGGCAGTGGCAATTTCAGACTGCAGAAAAAAAATATCGTATGGGGGCGACTTTGCTAGGGGGCGAGATTGTTAGGGGGCGAGATTGTCTAAGGCTGGGGGCGAGATTGTTTGGGGCGAGATTGTTGGGGGCGAGTTTGTTGGGGGCGAGAGTGTTTGGGGGCGAGA
This sequence comes from Marthasterias glacialis, assembly GCA_911728455.2. Lineage (NCBI taxonomy): Eukaryota > Metazoa > Echinodermata > Asteroidea > Forcipulatida > Asteriidae > Marthasterias > Marthasterias glacialis. The sequence continues at coordinate 35,864,447 of OU452219.1, forward strand.
TGACCGGCTCCCGAGGTATTTTGCCGGTCCCGAACTACCCCGTGCGCGTGTTAATGCATTTAAATACGGATGATACGAGCACGGCCATAACGAGAACATGGTTAATACGAGGTATTCTTGCGGCGCCGTAACGAGCAAATGTATTGTTTGCTTACTTTTATAGCGAGTTTGGGGAATGAATTGTTGGGCATCGATAGTTTACCTTCATTGAGGTGAAAAATTGACTTTCCAGCCTTTCAAAACGTGCTACCGCTCCGTTGATCATGATCAATAGAGGTGCTATTTGAGCACTGGCAATGGTACCAGTCTATTGAAAGGTAGTACAACGCAGATGAGAGGTGGACACCAGACCGTTTATTGTTCGCTGGTATCCCGCCTTAGCAATGAGTTATCTCGCATTACTGTGACTTTACTAAGGTGTGAAAACCAATGAAAATCAACATTCAACTTGTCATGTTGGCCGTTGCGACCGAGACTTGGCTGCCAAGAACGGCAAGTTGAAGTCATATGCGCTCTTTTTTCAGTCATGAAAAATGTAAATTGTTTTCATAAATTGACTTTCGAAATAAATTAATTAAATCAAAACAGTTTTATTTGCCCAAAATGTTGTATGTTTGCATGGTACATGTACATGTATATGATCACAGTTATGCAGTTTCCATTGCAGTACGGGTGCATTTATACACGTGCTTCCATTATGTCATGCACTGTGCATTGTTATAATAATACCGCGCTCGGATAATACGAGGTTCGGTTAATACGAGAAAAACGAGCCAGTCCGGCGAACCTCGTATTAACGAGAGTCGACTGTAACTACATTTTGCCTGTGGTTTTTTTTTTCTGAAGGGATGCAAAAAAGAACTGAGTATACGGTGCTTGTCACACATCAGGGTAAAACACAAATAATATATTTCAAATCAATAATATATTTCTCCCCTGATGCAGTTACTACATTTCTTATTTATTTCCCCATCATCGTTTACGAGGGAACTCTGTTCAGGTGCAAATCATCTGTACTCATAAAATATTGATACTTTATAAAAGGGTTTCTGTAGGAGCGCGCCATTACAACTGATTGCTGTTAGCATCCTGGATGCATTATTGCTGGGTGAAGGGAAGGAGGCTGGCCCTCTACTTAAAGGGGGACGAGCCCTTGTTGGAGACAATAACAAATAATAAATCACAGGATGACGAGAGTCTAGGATGAACTTAATTCATGGGGGTCCCATTCTTTCCAGGTAGCCGCAGGGAAGGTCTGGAATGGTTACTCTGCCACATTCCATCAGAGCCACTCAGACATCAGACAGTTTCAAAACAACCTTGAAGACACGTCTTTTTAATGAACATTTCAATAATATTCCATAGACTTTAGATTTGTGGAGGACTGGAGGACAACTATGGAAGAACTTGTTATTGGAGCAAGCGCCATGAGCACTTTTTGAGGATACCGGCACTATACAAGACGTCATTATTATTATTATTTAGGGTGAACTTAATTCAAGTTAATCCACAGCTCAAAAACTCATAGAATATCCTAACTCTTTCACTTTCACTACGGCACGCCGCTCACAGTGGCTCGGTGAATTACTTCATACGCCAGTAGAGCCGCTGCCAGCGGCTCCAAATAATCAAAATATTAAACAATTCCATCACAGCTGTACATTATATTCTGTAGTGAAAGAGTTAAAAACATTCTGGAATGCGTTAAAGGCAGTATAAAGGCAATACAAAATCTTTGTAAAAAAAAAAGCAGGTCAAAGTTTTTTGTTGAACAAAAGAAACAGCAAAGCAAATCAACAGCCCAAAGTGAACTTGAGAACACAGAAACAACAAGGACAAGATGGAAACAAGCCGACAAAACCGAAACAAATGACCAAAGACTGTGAATGATAGACGTATAATCAACGGCAAGGTTACATTATCAAGTCATTGGGCTGCGTTTAATGATATTGTTATAACCAGCTCAGAACACACCAAGTCTTATTTTACTGGTAAAACATTTATCAGCTTTATTAACAAATAAAAATAAATTATGGAGGGGGTGGTCAAGGTCCATAAATGGAGACTTGTAACAAAGTCAGCAAGGCCAATAGTCAAAGACAGTTCCCAATCTCATGGCAAACTTAAGCAGAAATTTCTGCTAAGAAAGAATAAGCAGGGAGCCAACTACAAACAGTACACATGACATGGGTATTTTGGCTGGCCACCTTTTTCTGGTAAGCAACATTCAATTCAAAAGCCTAATTTCAATTATCACAAAATTGTTTTGTGATAATTGAAATTAGGCTTTGGGAAGTGTAAAGCTTTTGGATCAAGGAGGAAAAAGAAGCCAATACATGAAGATGCGTGATGACTTTAACAAAGGGTTAGCCTGCAGAAGATCTTTTACTTTAAATTAAAATAAAAATAATAACTTAACTTTTATTAGTTTTTCTATTCGGCAGATTATTTTGACAGTTTGAACCTGGACGAAAAAGTGAATTCACTTTGAATTTTCAGTTGAACATTGATAACAGTGAAAATGTAACCTATGCAAATAACCTAGATGTCACGGCGTATCCAAGGGGGGCCGGGGGGGGGGGGGTCAAGTGACCACCCCCCCCCCCAAATTTCAGGTGCCCCCCCAATAAAAAAATATTGATACATATAATTCATTAAAAACATGGTACCTGGGCCCCCCACACTGAAAAGCAATGCCCCCCCCCCTGACTAATTCATTTTTAGTCTTTGACTAACTACCACTTAAAGCCCCAGCTCAACATTGGTAAACTGACTGTAAATGCTTCCATTCTTTGCACAAATCAAGATATTTGTAATAAAACCAACCTGTGAAAATTTCAGCTCATTTCGTTGTTTCATTTGCGAGAAAACGGTAAAAATGCATTCAGCACTTTTGTACGCATTCCTGTAGACAGAATTTCCGTCTCACTGAGACGAAAAATAATTTATTTCATTTATTATTTAAAAACGATAACACGTCAGGCAGAAATATTTCAAGGAAAATTTTCTACCATCATTATCTTTATACCAGATTAGTTATATGTAAATCTTTGAACATTTATGTGTTTTTCCTTCCAATGTTGAGCTGGGGCTTTAAATGAAAGCTTACAACTTTATCTACCCGATTAAAATTGGTATTTAAAACTTAAATCAAATTTTGGGGTCAACATTCCTCATTTACAAATGGAGTTGTGGAACTATTTATTCTTTGCAGTTTTCCTGTGCAGATGATAATTTCATTACCCAATGGCACTGTTGTGCATCATGTAAATGCCAACGATCTACTTGACGTAAGTGATGAGCCACCTTCGATATCACAGTAAGTTTGAATGTTTGTATTCATTAGTATTCAACATTCGCCTTTCTCCATTTTCCAGCCGTAAGTTGAATTTTGTTTTGCGTACGGTTAAAGTATTGTCGGCAAGTGGGTAAGTTAGTGCTAAAGGGGGACTGGCATCATGATCACAGCAGGCATGTGGCTGTACCTGGAAATGAACTCTAACCCAGTCACTGCACACGTGCCCGCATGCTGGCTGTAACATCAAAGAGGGCGCTTTCATTATTATAATGTGATGTGATGTGACGGCCAACGCACACATGTGCAGTAACTGGGTTAGAGTTCCTAATTCCATTGCCACAGGCCAGCTTTGACACTGACTGCAATCCTTTAAAGGTCCCATGAATTAATTTTTTTTATTGGTTAAAAAAGGAAGTATGCCTATCAGTATATTATTATTATTTTTTTTAAATTTTTTACATGCCTATTTACCGTAGAAATAACAATTTCTTAAATTAGGGGATTGCCGCGCTCCACCCACCCTTCTTCATTAGCATAAAATCTGTGACGTAGACAGTGGACCGGCTGACCAGGGCCATGTGTGTGACAATAACACACAATGCATTGTTGACCACTCGGCACCAGAGCTGTCTTTGAAACGTTTAACCACAGTCTACGTCAAATGACACACATTTTCAGGGCTCAATAAAAGTGTATTAACGCATAACAAACACATCACATCAAAATAGTCAATGTTATGTTTTGTTAATTTCAAACTGTGTATTAAGCCACAAAAATGTAGTGTGACAAAATACCTCTTCATGGGCCCTTTAACTTCTCTCACTTTCCTCGTATTGGTGTCAAAAGCTGACTTTTCTGAACAGGTGAAAAAAATGAAATTATCTGAACAAAAAGCTAGTCAAGCATGTGTTTTCCCATTTGCCGCACATGAATAGGCAGAGATCTAGGGGTATGCCCCCCCCCCTCTAGCTTTTTCATTTTCTGAGCTCAAGTGTACTGTAATTGAACTTGTAACCAAATATTTGTATTGCACGCTTGAGTCGTGCCAATAATCATCGTGACAAATTATTTTGGGGCTTGATTTTTTAAAATATATTTTCATGTATTCTTTAAGTATAAGCTGGACTCTGCTGGCAGCACTGGGCCTTCTGTGTTTTTCCATGCATGCCGCCATCTTTTTTGGACGCAGGATCAATCTCTGGCTTTAAAAAAAATAAAATAAATGGACACCAACCCCCCCCCCCCCCCCCCGGTAAAATTCCTGGATCCGCATCTGATGAAATAGTTATAAATTGTAGACTGTTTGTATTATTCAGGTACATGTGAATCTTATGAGATAATGTCGTGGCCAGACAAAAACTTGATTGCTGTTTTTTTTAAGAAGCCTTGTGACCAATCGTTGACAGATATTTTTTTCATTCAGTGTCTAAAAAGTTGTGATGTTCACAGACTTTCAAAATACTGCAACTCAAATGTTTCATCATTCTTCTAGCTCAAAGGTAGGGGTAGGAGGATTTCAGTCCATCTTGAGATAAGTTATTAAGTGCAGGTAAATTGTTTGCGGCTTAGCTTTGTGGATGCAAACTTATGAGATAATGTCGTGGCCAGACATGGGGGTTCGGATTGGCGTAGTGGTATCTTTCCTCGCCTTCCACCTCTAGGACCCCGGTTCAAATACCGCCGGGGGGCACTATCTATAAGCATTGGGGTTTTCAGTCCCTACCTGATTGCGTGGGTTTTTCGCGGAATAATTCGCTGGGGTTTTCTTCCAACATCTGAAACTGAAACTTCCTTGTTTTCTCTCCATGAGGGTTCGTGGCTAGTATAGTGATTAAGCTCACTTTTTCTGAGAGTCCTTGGCTTCACAACCAGAGTTAACAAATGAAATAAAATGAAACAACTGTCAATGATTAAAGTCATTTGAATTTTGTTTGTCGTTTATGTCTAGAGTGTTCACAGACCCCCTTGTTACAGCGTACGTGAACTTTCTTGAAGAAGGGCGGAAGAAAGGGAATATGTTTCTATAGGATGCAACTCGTTTTCCAAAAGAAGGGATGTTTGATAAGTATTGTGATATTTTTATTTTTATTTTTACAAAAAAAACAAGGTTTTTACTGACGATCTCTATTTCTTGCTGAATGTCTTTGTTTAAATGCATGTTCAACTTATTGAATACCTGAAGCACTAATCCTGAGGAAATTTTAATCTCAAGTTAGAACCTTAATAAACCAACAAAGAACCCAAATCTTTGGAATCAGATAAGATTGCAATGCCACACATGATACATGTTTTATTTTAATTTTTTATTTTATTTTAAAGGATTTGGAGCAGTAAGGCTGAATGGCTATGACCAAACAAGTTTTCATTTGAAGTAGTTAATTATTGAAATCCTTTTTTTAGTTTTTTTTCCATTTCTGAAAAGCAATAGCAGTTTTGATTATAACTCAACTCCGATCCCCAGTGTAATGACTAAGTTGATTATATCCTGTTGTGATTTAGGATTATCATTAATCGTTTGAGGCTGGCTGAACTCAAAGCCAGGGGGTCTCGTCGACAGTTTTGAAACCGGGTGTCTGAATTTGCTCGAAGTTTAAAAACAAATAAAGGGTGTTGAAGTTACACCCTTACATTACCTGTACATATGAGGGAAGCAGGGTGTTCAAATGCAAGATCAAGTAGGGTGCTGAAACTAAAATATAACCAGGGTTTTGTTAGATGTTAAATTTGCATCGGAGATAAAGAATATTATTTGTGTTTTACCCATACTCCGATGTGTGTTAAGCACTGTATGCTCAAGACTTTCCTGAGTCCTGTGAAGAAAAAAAAACAAAGCAGGAAAAAAAACAAGCTCGTTGGTCTAGTGGTAAGACATCTGCTCCAGCTAGGCAAAGGTTGTGGGTTTGAATCCCACCTGAGTATATGCCTGTGGATTTTTTTCCACAGAACTCGGCAAAGTACTGAGTATTCAGTGCTTAACACACATCGGTGTTTGGGTAATTACAAATCATATAACCAGGGTGTCTGCATTTAAACCGGAGTGTGCGCACTGTTTATGGTTTACATCGAGTTCAACACGTATGTCAATGCAAAGGACATTTACAAAAGGCATGAACAGTTGATGTATGATTATTAAGCATTTTGCACTTAAGCGTTTTGCATCTTCAATCCAATCCATTGGGGGAAACAATTCATAAATTCTATATTTTCATAGATAATGTAGAAAAGTAATGTTAATGACAGTAATCAAAATCAACACGAAAATCTAACGTTTGGTTTAATGTGTTTTTTGGAGCATATCTTAGGCAGTTCTGTACAATTTTGAAACAGCAATAACATATTGATTTTGTTGCAGTTTGCTTACATTTTACGCTTTTTTCTTGCCAGGTTTTTTTTTCCGGTCAGTTAAATAGACCAGACGCTGTTCTGTACAATTTTGAAATAGCAGTGACATTTTGATTTTGTTGCAGTTTACTCTTTTGTCTGTTTTTTCTTTTTTTTTTCTTTTCTTTTTTTCCCTTTTATTGTCAATTGAGTATACCAGGCACTGCACTGTACAATTTTGAAACAGACCTATTTTCAATTTTGAAAATGATTTATTGAAAGCTTTTTTTTTTTTTTTTTTTTTTTTTTATCGATTATACCTGGCACTGTTTTCTTGCAGTCAATTTCAAATATAATTTCAAAGAGGTTTAATGCTCAAGAAAGTTGAGAATAATTGAATAATTTGACTTCTTCCAGAACAAAAAGTTATCAACAAACAAAAAACAAACATTTTAATCAATTACGACGTGAACCTTTTCAGTAATCCTGCATTTCTTTGATTTAAACTCCATGGACCAATTTCATAGAGCTGCTTAAAGCCCAAAAAAGTAGCTTAGCACAAAACAATTATGCTTACCAATACCAGAATAAGGTTACCAGCCAAAATACCATGTCTCATCATGTACCATTTGTGACTGGTATCCTGCTTATGTTTGCTCAGCAGAAAGTTGTAATTGGGCCCAGGGTAGAGTGGTATGGCGTTCCTGAAGCCCCATGTCATCCTTGGCATTGATGCCTGACAAATGCACTTAATTTGTGAGATTGTTGTGACATTGGTAACCTTATCCATATACATGTAGAAGCAGCAACTCTAAATTGCTTCTTAGGTAGCTACCACTTATAAGTCATTACACACTTAAAGATGAACGATCCATGCTCAAGCTGATTTTACCTTGAATCCAAATGTTGAATGGCTATTTTTGTAGGATGACCAAAGTTCAAAATGACCAAACTTTCAAATGAGATATTGAAGTCTCGGAAAGTAAGCCGTGTCAAAAACAATATTTTTGTAGACTTCTACAATACAAGCCGAAATCGGGATTAATTAATTTTATTCGTTCCAAAATAAAATGCAGTTATAAATTTATTTCACTGTTAGTGATTCAACGCGAGCAATAATCGGCTTTGAGCACAGATCTTGAAATTATATCACTGTGAATGAACAATAAACAAAAGTGGCAGCGGTATTACAGTCATTTCACTTAACCTAATGGACATTAACTAAATGCATTGAAACTAAAATGCTACCTAAGAATGCACTTGTTCATGTCAAAAACGAGACAGCTTCACGTAAATGAGATAATTTTGTTATGCCGACAGAAGGATGTACAATTTTCTCAGCCACATTTAGAAATATAAGGTTTACACATTATGTGATTGTATAATTATTTAAATTACTACTAATCCACTTATTATTACTCACATTAATGTATTTGATAAATTCCTATCTAAACTTAAAGGGGCACGTTGCCTTCGGCTTGGGCGCTTTTGGGCGAGAAAAAGTTGTTTGTTACAAAATGAATATGATTGGAAAGATATTGTAAAAGTAGAATATAATGATTCCCATAAGTAGCCCTTGAAATTGTGTGGGTTTTATTTATTTATTATTATTTTTTTTTGACAGAACACAGTCCACCATTTTGTAAAACCAAATTTCTGACTTTACAAAATGGCGGACCGTATGGTTCTGTGTAGAGTTTGATTCCGCTGGTTTTATTTCCAGAGGCCAAATGTATGTCTTTTTTGAATCACTACTCAGTAATTGCATAAACAACATTCAAAAAGGATAAGGCGCAATTCCAAACAGCAACATTTTTAAGAGATTTGAAGGCAATGTGTCCCTTAAAATGTACGAACTGTATATGACAACAACTCTAATTTTTAACTGATACAAATTATCATAAGATGAACCGTTTCACACCTGTACTATTTGTTTTGAGGTTAATTTCACACCAGCAACGCTCCATGAGGCAATAAAGTGTATTGATGAAGACTTCGTCGTAAATCACATTGTATGTGCTTGGCTATGTTGGATGGACTTACACTGAGCCGTTATGGGGCGTTTCTTTTGTGAAAATAGCCTATTGTTACTCAAATGTATGGTGCATAATTAGGGAGAAAAACCAATCTTTTGCCACACCTTCAAAGGTATGAAACATAAATGGTGAGCTTGGTTATGATAACAAGTGTTCCTACATTTTCAATTAGCACACCATTATTCAACCTGTAAAAGTTTCAATAAAATTTGCAGTCAGGTTTCTCAAAAAAGAACTTTAAAGGTCATAATGATGACTTATAAATGTTTTGTCATGGATTTTGGGGCACATTCGTAATCTTTTTTTCCTTCTTTTTTGTAAATCATTATCGGGAAAAAATGAAAAAAGTAGACTGAAATTTTGAAATATTAATGAGGACTATTGATACTGACATCAAGTTTTTATAAAAGTATGAGCGTTCATCTTAGTTTTTTTTTTATCATTGCCAATCGTGTGTGATTCCTTTGAGGTTTCGTTGTTGGTGTTTTTTGCTTGTAACTAGCAATTCATTATTGTGCATGCGGTGAGATTTCTAACCATAGAATGATTGTTATTAAAAGAACAAAAAAGAAAGGCACTTTCTTGCGACTAGCTTTGGGTTTTTGTCCCAGTGCAGTGTACGTAGTCTAAGTAAGCGGGCCTGTATAAATGGACAGAGCGTCCAGACGTTGACCCATTCTGTAGGGAGCGAGTTCCTGCGCACGTGGCAATTTCAAACGGCTTCGGTGCTTAGTGGAAATTCATTTGCTGGCTAGAATTAAGCGGGGAAACCGTCAGTTATTAAATTTGTTCCGGTGAGCCTGTATCTACTTAGATGAATATTTGTATTTCTTATAGCAGATAAATATTAGTGTTTTTTTATAGCAGCTCTAATCCCGTAAAAAACAGCGGCCATTTTTGTTTATCTAGATTGCTTAAGGAACCCTCATAAGGCAAATCGTTAGAGACACTCATGCTTTTTTTTGCACAAGACACCCAACTTACCGTTTTTGGTTTGGGGGAATGTAAATTCGTTTAAAAAAAAGACCCACACCAGCCAACCATGTCTTTAAATTTTTTATTAAATTCGGTGTTCTCTTTTTATTGAAAACAATAGAAAACGTGTTTTATTTTGTAAGGTTTTTTTGTGCAAGTTCGTGTGCAAACTGTACACGCAGGCTTATTACGATTGCAGCAATGGAAATAAGCAAAGGCAATTTGAGGGTCTCCAAATGCTATTTCTCGACCTTCTTTTACAGTATTTCAGACGAAATTACCTGTAGTAGTGGTGGTGGTAGTGTGGTATGAAGGTTACATTTGGTGAGAGCTTTCAGACGAAGCTATTAAACGTTGTCGGGTCTTAGTGCAAGGTCACAGAATTTGAAAGTTCCACTGACACTACCATGCATGCCGAACCCAAGATAGTTTATTACGGAAATGGGGTTATGGTCTTCATAGGTCATAAAGGCGGCCGTGTCCGAACCGTTACCGACGGAGATGTTCAAGGTTTTGTTTCCAGGAACGGCGCTCACCCAAATGTCTTTGTAAGTGTTCTTGTCCAACCAACCTGATGGGTTTTTCACCGACACGTTGGTGTTTCCTTGCTTTTCCCGTCGTATTACAGATCGTTTGTCTCCCCATCCTCCAATTACTATCTCGTACATTACCTTGTCTGCTGGGTCCTCGTTCAGCTGGACAAGTGAGATGTGTACGTCCTTGGGGGCTCGGGCTGAGAATTCGACACGAACCGCGCCATCCGTAGATTTAGGGAGCGCTGCAAACTTGTAGTTATAATGGTAGCCACTGGTGTTGAAACTCACACATTCTGCTGAAATAAGACGTACATGGATTGTATTGACATCCCTACGGTGGCCGATTTCCGCCAAAAACAAAGCACTTTTTCAGTACGGCGTTACATTTACGTACGGTAACGCCCAATTTTCGGCGTTATAATGCCCTAAATTGACGGCGTTATAACTGATTTGTGACAGACCAATGTTTATGGTTTATCATAGTTACTAGTGGGTTTCTGTGCTTTCCCATTTATTTTATCTACATAAATACCATTATTATTCTTGTGTATTGTTTGTTTTGTATTTAATCCTCTCCTATATTCTTCATTTGCTTTTTATTTTGCTTTGTTCTGTTGGTTTTACACAGTTTGTTAAAGCTGTTGTGTGTTTAAGGTTGTAAATTACTTTCAGCGGCGGCTTTAGAATGGGCGCAGTGGGCGTGTCCCCTTATTTCCGCCTACTGATTCCCGCCCCCCAAAAAACTTCTCAAATACCACAGCAAACTTCAAATTACCAACACACACACACACACAAAATCATATAAATCCCCCCCCAAAAAAAAAAAAAAAAAAAAAAAAAGAAATCTCTTCCACCCAATAAAGCTAGCTGAGCATGTTTTAAAACATAACATGTAGCCAGGAGGGGGGAAACTGTGGGATTAAACTTATGCGTAATCAGTGAGTTCAAAAAAGGCCTATTTCAAAATAGCTTTTTTCGTACCACCAAAGAAAAAGTGATGGACTAGAAGAAGAGTAGGCCCTACCAGTAATTGCTCACAAAGTTTAACCGGCCCGGTCGTTTTATCATGATTTCTATCTATTTAATACCCATTCAAGGGAAAAGCTTTTTTGTAGGGGATATGGTAAGTTACACATTTTGAAGAGGTTATCCAAGGATTTTCTTTACTGAGAAAAAAAAACCTGGAAACTAGCGAACATGAACATTTGGGCGTTATAACGCCGTAAGGGGGCGTTACAACGCCATACTGAAAAAGAGTTTTGTTGTTGGCAGCAATCGGCCTCTGTAGACCCCCTTGCATGACACGGAACGTACATTTTGGTGGAGTGGAGCGCACTTACGTAGATGCGCCTATCCTCAGCTGTCCGACATTGGGGGAGTTAAAATGAACGCAAAGGAATAATTGACTTCCAAAAATGCATGTCGGAAATTGTACGCGCATCGTGCGGAGGTGCGCTCCCATGTCGTGCATAGACAGGGTTTTGAACGGGAAATAATACTATGTTGGCCAATGGCTTGCAATCATTTCATGCCTGGCTATGCTAAAGTTTATCCCAATGTTAATGGCATTGATACCATGCCCGGGCTCACGGTTTGACCGTCACCCTATATACGGCCACAATCCTTGCAACTGAACCAGAAACATGCAATTTGTCAAAAAACTGCCCAGAAATAACTTTCTTGGAACTATGTAGAGAGGTCGCTTATCTTCAATTGCCGGGCTTAGTTTTATAGTAGCACTGCTGAGACTTCGCAAATCGCAATATTATGCGTGTATGAGTATATTTGCGTATGCGTATATTTGCTATGTCCCTTCGGTGGTACTATAGATTTGAGAACCGGCTGAAGGGACGGGTGTAGAACTTAATTTGAGTCTTACCTTGACGTTCTGCATCAACGGCGTAACAGTTTAACAGTTGGGCGACCTCGTCAGCATTTTCGGTCATCACCGGCCTGTTGAAATACAACGGCTTGCTACCGTGACCGTGGTGGTGCGGCCCCGTGGCGACCATATTGACACCACCAAGTCGTATTTTTGTGCAGCTACACGGGTCTTTCTCCCACAGCACAAATTGCATTCTCCCGCTCTGGTCCGGCTCATTGCCTATCCAGCACACCTTAGCAACAGCCTCGCTACACATCCACATACCTGTGTGGCGTTAATATAAAACAGAATGACTTCAATTGGGCTTTTTGTCTATAAGAATGTGTTGTGATTTCATATTTTAAAAAGCAAAACAAAAATGTATCAAAACAATTCGGGAGATGCCGAGAACTGGAACTACAATACCGGTCATATCTTGTCGGGCTTCCCCCATCCCCCATTATTATTTTCTGTCACCGTGGCCCAAGCATTTTGGTAGGGATTGTAGATTGTAGAATGTCACTTACCAATTACAGTGAAATAAACTAGGAGAAACTGTCCATACTGCGAGCTGCTTCTGTTGTTCTTCATGGTTTATATCGCACTCACAATCTCCCGTGCAGCTGTGACAATCTCTCAGGCAGTTGTGACAATTCTCTCGGGCAGTTGTGACAATTCTCTCAGGCAGTTGTGGCGTCTCCGCCCACCAATAGGCCACGGTAATTCAGTTAATCCGTACCCGATAAGTAAACTCGCAGGTGAATCGTCGCATTGCAGACTCTCTGATTACCCACGCAGAGTGTTGAAAACTCGCTCTTAGAAACCGAGAAACTCGTATCATTCCGTGAATAATTAATGTTAATATAATACTATATTTATATACCACGTAAGTAGGTTCTTGTAATTTGATTGGCGGAACACGCGTCACACACATGATAAAATGAAGACCGATTATACCGAAATGTAATCTCGCAAAAAGCAAGTCGTTTGTGCTTGATTGGATATCGATTTTCAAAGATTTATAAATTTAATGCTTACAAATCTTGTAACTCGACACCTGATGACGTCATCATGACGTCTCAACTTTTTCAGCATCTACAAGTTTCTGAGCATCTACAAGTCATAGTCTAACTACATGTAAAGTTTCAACAAATGAATTTCCTTATTTTGTTACAATCATTCTTAGACCAATCTTTTACATACAACGTGTTGAGATATTATAATAAACTTTTACTTTTAACTCACCAAAAGTAGACTCTGTCCAGTGAAAACACTGTCAACTCAATCTATCAAAATGTAAACCGAATAATAAAGTCCATGTTTTTAAGGCAATATTAAAGCCTATGCCTTTATTTCTATGTAATATAAGCCACTTTAGTAAGTTGTATTGTTTGCAAAGAAATTGTAATATTATTAAATGAGTTTGACATCCCAACAGCCAACATGTAATTGTTACTATCCGGTTTTCATCCAAGCCAGTTTAAATTATCAGAATTGAAAGACTTTGTTCATTCATACATGTATTGCTTTTTCACTTCAGTTTTTGTGATATCTGTTGAAAACTTCAGCCCCCACTTTAGTCCTACCCCCTATCATTATGCTATGTGCTTCACTCCTTCATGGCCCAAAATAATCTATGTAAGCTTTTTGAGGGAAATTCATTTCCTCTAAATAAATTGCCAACTAAAGCAAACTACACAAATAACTGGCACTTGCCCGTAGCATTGTTCAGAATGCATGCCATTAATCAAACCATGTAGTAGACAGTTTTATGAGCATTATGGAACATAAATTTAGTGAATGCAAACCCTTTCCTCTTACACTGTACTGAGTAGCCTTGAACATAATACAACATAATTTTATGACAATGGTTGGGGTACTGGTGTGTGTACAAATCTTTGAACGTCGTTTTGATACATGACTTAATAGTTATAGATAACATGCAATCACCTTGTGTGTCACATGTTTGCTACATATCTTAGTTCTAATATTGTGATACAATAGAAATACCCCAACCTCGTGGATGCAGCTTTGAGTATAAAAACAAGGGGTACATATTTTTTGGCGATGCAACATGACAATTGATGACATCATGGTGACGTCACTACATATTTATGAATAGGTAACCGTGGAAGCCTAGTGCAAAAACAATTTTGATTGTAGCTTGTTTTTTAAACTGAAAAAGACACATCATAATGTGATGCAACATACGTGTTACAAGTGATGACGTCACTCCAAATTTTATGAATTGGTGACCTTCCAAACCTGGTGCAAGACAAATTTCGATTGTAGCAATGATTACCATAAACTTCATCACAAACATCAAGTAAAGTGTATTTTGAAGTGTATTTAACCTGCCGCTAGGGGCGCTCTGGAATTTCATGACGTCACCAGTCCTATTTTTGAAAAGCAGACCCTGACAGACTATAACACTGTTGAGACAACTTTTAAAAAGTTGCCACTTCCAAATTACAAGGCACTTCCGGTTTTGATTGGAAGTAGAGGTCACGTGAGGTCACGCACTCGAAAAAATAAAGACCTATGCTTCCAAAATGTCCCGCAAAAAGCTATCGAAAGTCTGTTTTGCTTGATTTGGTATTGATTTTCAGAGATTTATAAACTTAATGCTTAACAATCTTGAAATTCGAAACCTAATGACGTCACCATGACGTCACAACTTTCTTAGCATCTGCAAGTTATAGTCTAACTACATGTAATGTTTATGAATTTAAACCTAGAAACTTCAACTTCCGGTCACGTACACAAACAAAAAGTTGTTTAACTATACGAATGGCGCGGCGAGATCGATAACCCCTGGGAACGTGGTTGGGTCGAGCTAACTTCTGCGCTGAAGAAGTAGACAGTGATGAACACTTGAGGGCGCTATGATAAAAACAGGAAAGCACTTTCGGGATGCAGCGGGCAGTCGACGTTTTTGCAGGCAACGTACGTAGCTCACGGCATGTACAGGAAAACATAACGAAAGTCATGTTATCACAGTTATTCATTATCTCCTCAAGAGGCGATGTTCTTATCAACAAGGATTGTATCCTTTACTCTTAATAAATTATGAACAGTAGTTTGTGGTATCCAGATACAGACGTTTATTGTATTCATAATTTCGACCATTTTGTCATTGACCCCATAGGCCATAAGTTCATAAGATTATTTTGTTGTTCATGTTGTTTTAATGAGAGTTTTGTATCATTCATAATCATAGTTTTACTAGTAGTAATAGTATTACTAGTCTACAAATGAATAACAGCCGGACAAGTTTTGATTTGTAGCCCTTCAAATATCATACACCACGCTAGAGCTCTATCTTCACAAGTTATCAAATTATCATGCTTAATGAATGTGTAGAAAAAGAAAGTGAATGGCAATAATATTTTCATTAGTTGAAATAGTTATATGGAATGTTCCAAAAATATGAAAACATTCAGTATTCATTTCAAGAACGCTAAACATTAATAGACTGATTACGCGACCCGCGTCACATGACCACTTCTGGATATAAAAAGTAAACACACGACATCCTCCATATGAAAGGGTGGTACGGCACACGATGATTAATACATCGATCAAGGCTTTTCTTGCTCGAAATCTGTGAAAGATATTCCAGAGTTTGTACCAGAGACCTTCAAGTGGCTGAATAAAGCCAGTAAGGACAGTTCCAGCAAGTCTTGAAAATTGTAAAAGTATCGCATAAATGTGCACAAAGTGTACAGCGCACGACAGAACGTTAGGCCAGACGACCGCAATCACCACACACTTTTCAGCACAAAAATTTCAAACTTTTGAAGCTGAAATCCTCCAAAGAAATTGCTTTCCAAAACTGTGTGATTCCTTTGCCTATTTGAAATTCTGCAAGGCTAGAAATGCTCACTTTTCCAACGTTGTTTATCCCTTTTTAACAGTGATTTAAGCCTACATTACAAACAAAATAACAGACGGGTGGCTACATAATAGTCGTCCGACACTGGTAGTGCATGGCTAAAAAAACCTCTTTTTAGTAGAATTCTGTTAAGTTATGAAACAGAGATGTGATTTAAATTAATGCCACAAATACTACTTTAAATAAAGGGGCTGATTAACTAATTTATCACTAAACAAAAGTAAAATCGACTGTTTTCGTACTCACTCTGTGTCACGGCCTATCTCGTTACACGTATTTTGCCATCAGCTGTATGGCGTTATACCAAATAGGAGGTCAGGTGACTGCATGTCAACATTGTCCCGCAATCGGTTTATTGTTTTACAACATCCAAGCAGTGCCCCTTGGCCTTGTCATTCGACTGGAGGACAAAACTGAGGAAAAGAACAAACAAAATGTAAACAAAATATTTCCCGGAGGATCAATACTGGCATGAACTGTATTACTATAACTAGTCAGCTTTTAGATTAAAACTAATCAATTTTTTTTGGGGGGGTGCTATACTATGTACCAGTCCTGTGCTTGATCCAGCCTAGAATGGAAGCATAATAATGTTTTTTAGCTTTGGCTAGCTTCAGTTTAACCAAATTTAGGGCAAAAATGCTGTATCCGGCTGCCACTTTATCTCCCTTAATTTGGGTCCAATTAATTATATCCTTACTTTATCCAGAAAGGTTGACAGAATATATTTACAGAGAGGAACAGTCACTTTGAATGATTACAAAGTGTCGAAATTATGAAAAGTAGGGCATTTTCACGTCTACGTTGGGCTTGACAACGCTACTTCGTAAACGCCATTTTAGTTCCTTTGGGCATGAATGCGCGAAAATTCCGGCCGCGGAATATTAGAAAAGGGAAATAAAGCCCAACATCCATTATCAAAACCAAAAAAATCCCTTAGAAAGTGGCAGCCGGATATAGCAATACATGGTGCTCTGTACCCTTTGCATTGTGTCTTATTACAGGCTATAGAGACTATGGTTACTAAACTTAAAAACATTTCTTTGTCAGCTATCGTTGTTGTTGTTTAGTCTTAACCCCCAACCCCACTGTCTGGCCATTCAGTACCATCCACTGTGGTTTTGAATGATAGATAAACCATGCCAGCCTGCATTATGATGCGCGTCTTTCTCCATCTTTGCCAAGTTTCAAAAAGAACTCAAGAACATTCTTGTTCAAGGATGCTTTGAAATAACATTTATGAACTTATTTTGTTATATTTGCTAAGCACCCTGAGCATCATTAAGTTGACGGATACCGACACTATTGATTTTTTTTTATTATTATTTTTATTATTATTACTATTAATATTATTATGTACTTGTACCCACTTCTGTGCACATTTGTGCTTTCATACACAACTCTTGCCGTTCAATGGTATCAAATCATTGGTCAACTCCCTGTGAATATGTTACCATGTGCAGAAGGGTTAAGAATACTTTTGTGAGGAAAACTTTAACGATCCAAACAGATCAGGGGGACAGTGCTCCAAGTGCAGCTGAGATCTTCTTGGACAGACTCAGACAGAGCAAAGGGGAAGAGCTAGACCCAGCCACGGTATGTTAGGCCCAGATTTGTAGAAATTAAGCATTTCTCATGTAGTGTTGATCTACTTGTACATGTAGCCTTTATTTTTATATTTTTAACTTCTTAGGTAGACCCGACCAGATTTATCAAGAAAGGTGAAAACATAAATCTATGGCAGTTTATCTGCAGAATTTCACGTTATTTTGCATGATGGTTGTAATTTTTATGATCATTTTATACAATAAGGGAATAAAAGAGTGGTGACAAGGTCTTTAATGGCAGTTTAAGACTGGCAGGGTCGTGGCCTCGTGATAAAAGACTGAGCTGATTGCGAGATCCTTTATTGCACAGCCAAGACCCTGCAAGGTCTTGAACCGCCATTTAAGACCTAGTCACTAATCTTTTAGTCCCATTTATAAAATCCTTTTTGTTAAAAAGTGTAATAATGTAGGAAAATCTGTAAAACTTTGCTATTTTGTAATTTGTCAATTCCTTGGGATCTGTTTTGCGAGCGAGGGGTCGAATTGCATGCAACGCTCAATGTTTGTGCATACGCATGTGTACTAGTATATTTTACACAGAGCATGGTATGTATTGATTGCGTGGCGCGTTATTCGCTCCAGCGTAAGCTTACGCACCAACACACCAACAGCTCCAGCTGTGTCTTTATCAGCTGTTTAATAAACCTGGTCATGTGACCACCTTTTAACCAATAGCACAGGACTGCTTAAACTGTCTGGGGGGTATTTATGAATGCCGTTTCAGACGGTTGGTCAACTCGATGGAAAATGTTACCAAGAGTAGGAGGGTTAACATTCTTCTCTTTTTTTTCATCAGGAATTGGAGGGCAGATATTTTCTGCATGTAAAACGAAACAGTCTGTACTTTGTCTGCACAAGCTACAAAGAACTTCCACCGTTTGCAACGATTGAATTACTTTCGAGGTAGGTTTCACCACCAGCAGACAGTCAAGAAAATCTGAAGCTGGGCAACCACTGAGTAGTTTTATGTGTTAGCAACCAGTCTGAATTTAACACAAGATAATGTTCATTTATATGTACATAGTTTAGTTATTGCAAAAAAACTGTTAATGGCCTCACGTTTCAACCCTAGCAGAGTCTTTCCCAAAGGCTTTGTAAATGAAAGCAAAGCGAGGACGTACTCTGTCAAAATATCCCTTTTGATACCGCCTGTGAGTTCTGTGCACCTCCAAGTGTTGCCACCATACACAGCCTGTGCAGTTTCAAAAGGTTGGTCAACTCAATGGAAAACCTTCCCAAAAGTAGGAGGGTTAACATTTAGCCTTTGAGAAAGACTCTGCTAAGGTCGAAACGTGAGGCCAATAACATGTGTTTGCATGTATACAACAGGGCCCAATTTCATAGAGCTGCCGGTAAGCAAATTTTTGTGCTAACTATAGCAGAAAAATTTGCTTAAGCTTAAGCACATTTCACAGGTTAGCACGAAAATTAGGTGGCCAGCTTGCATGTTCACCAAGGATTTGCATTGTTACGTCATTCATTTTCCCACAGTAAGCACCAGAAGGTTAGCATGTCTTTTCCTGTGCTTACGGTTAGCAGCACTATGAAGTGGAAATCGCACAGTAAGCACAAAATCGGCCGTTAAGCAGCTCTATGAAATTGGGCCCAGGTCCTTGTGGTTAATAAGCAGTTTGCAACAGCTAATTTTATTTTTTTAGTTTAGTTATTATTAGTTATCTCACAAGCACGAGTGGAATAAGGAAAAATATAGCACTTCTGCCTCCCATATCCCCCGAGGCTGCAGATGCGCTACATTTTTTTGTCACATTTCACGAACGAGCGTGTGATAACGAATTTATCTTCTGTCATTTTGCACTGTTGGTATACCGAGCGAGACGCATGACACTCACAATACGCAGATCGCATTATAAAACTGGGAGTATGATATGGTTTATTATCACACTCCTTCTAGAGCAATCTGATTGGAGGATTAGCGCATACTGGAAGATAATTTTACTTAACGTCCACAGAAATAGTTCATGGAAATTGTTTATGACCTGTGCCTCGCTGTGGATGTGATTTATAATCGACAGACAAATAGACGGCAAAAGGATTGATTTCAAGGGTTTTTTTTAAAGAGTGCCAAGGATGAGAAATTTCAGACTTTTATCTGAATTCAGATTTTGTTTGCTGTCTGGCTGGTAAACAAAGAAGCTGTTGGGTTTTTTTTGTTTTAAGAAATCTTACTGAGCCCCAGCTCAACATTGGTAGACTGACTGTAAATGCTTCCATTTTTTGCACAAATCAAGACATTTTTAATAAAACCAACATCTGAAAATGACAGCTCATTTCATTGTTTCAGTTGCGAGAAAACGATAAAAATGCATTCTGCATTTTTGTACGCATTCCTACAGGCAGAGTTTTCGTCTCTCACTGAGACGAACACTAATTTTGGATCTTATTTCATTATTATTTAACACTTCAGGCAGAAATAATTTGAGGAAAGTTTTCTACCATCATTATCTTTATACCATGTAAGGTACATGTAAATCTATGAACATGTTTTTCTTCTTACCAATGTTGAGCTGGGTATTTAATCCACTTCTCTAGTGCTGAGGACACTGATCCCAAAAAGTGGTTACAAAAAAGTGGAAATTCCATCATTTTAACATACCGCTAACATTGAGATCCTAGATTAAGACCTTTTTGTCGGCAACAACTCTCACCCAATCTTGACGATTCCGGTCTTGATTTGTTTGATTTTTTAATCCAGAGTGAGTAGTTTGGTGAAAGACTACTGCGGTGTGTTGACAGAGGAAGGAATCCGACTCAATCTTGCCCTGGTCTATGAGCTGTTAGATGAAGTCATTGTAAGTCACAGGCAGAACTTTATCATTGGTCTCAACCATCTTGTTCGTCTCCTATTCAGATCCATGTGACCAAAGCGAGACTGAGATGAAATAATAATAGTCTGACCCCCATTGTTTGTACTGCATAAAACACTGTTGTAGCTGTGTAAAATGAAGAGTGCCTACAACTTCTACAGAGTATGCAGCAAGAATCGCCTGTTAGCCTGCAGGGTTCACCCCATGCACAAGCTAGCGTATCTGGTCAATACGTGCAAATTAGGGGCCGATACGCACAAATTGGGAGCCGATTGCACAAAATTTTGGCTGTCACGTAAAACTTTTTTTTTTTATACTTTTTTGTTTTTTATTTTTAGATTTCAGATCAGATTCACAAAATAATCTGTTAAAACCATTTCAAATGCTCCAGATTGCACAGGAGAGCTTTAAAACCGAACATGAACATTCCGAGTACCTGGTTTTAACTCGGCGTGCTTCGGCCAAACTGGCATATTTTGGGTTCAGAATGTCCCCACCCCCATTTTGGAAAATCCTGGGGAGAACCCATGTATCCATAATTTCATCACAGTAATGAGTGCCACGAGAACTCTGCCGGTGTGGAAGGAGATTCTGTCCGGCAGGAGATTCTGTCCGAGCATACGGCGAATTGTGTACTAACTCCTTCTGATAGCGCCCTCTTTTGAATAAACTCCTCCAGCCCACGCTAATTTACCGTATGGTGGACACATTACCCTAGGACAGAATACCCTATGACACCGGCGCATCTGCAAGGACATTAATGTGTATGACCATGAAAGTTCAAATATGTGCAGAATGCCTTGATACTAGCCTTTAGACATACAGCGGGATGCAAGGTGGCAGTAGAATTTCCTGGTAAACCCATTGTTCAATAAAGAAAAATTGACTAGATTTGCCGGATTTGAACCTGCGACCCCGCGGATTAAAATGTTGGCGCTGTATTATCAGCATCTAGCCCTAATGATGGCGGTTTCCCCTTTTTTGTCAATCTTTTTGTTCGGGGGTGCCAGGCGGAAGCCGTGCAACCTGAAACTGCCGTATAACCATTATCCAAATTATTAAAATATACCCAGTCAGTTTCCCTTGTGGTTTATTACTTGATGCTCAGAAACGTGTGCATGTTTCACAATACATAGACAGTGGCAATATGACCCCGTATTGACCCAACTCTCCTGACGTCATCATCACAATTATGCGTCCTTTTGGAAGTCAACGTCCCTGTGTGTTGCACAATGTGTTGGGGCTCATTTTGGGGGATGCGACGTATACACACATATCATAGAGTTATATATAAGAACTAGAGGAAGCACTCGCTACGTCACGTAGGGAACTCCGCTGACCCACCATGGGCGAAAAATCCCTATGGGTCAATTGCATACAAATGTCCACTTAGAAAATGGTTGCTGTGTAAACTGATGAGTGACCAGTGTAAATGAATGCTCCCCGCCATTTTCTCAATGGTCAAAAATGCTTCTTGTCGGGGCCGTGTCGCATGGTTTTGTACGCCCTCTAGTTCTTATATATAACTCTATGACGTATATCTACTGACTTCCAAAATGGTGAGCGTGGCACAATCGCCGCGTGTGACATGCATGCAAGGGGTCAATATCTACTGCTACCTAGACTTGATGACAAGTCGTTACTGAGTCGTGTTTTGTCCGCCAACGCTGTCAATAATTAAGATGTACCAGCGCCATGCATGCCGCCGTTCATGCAATGGTTGTAGGCCATAGGGTGACATCCATTCATGCAACGGTCGTACGTAGCGCATGGTCCATGTCTACCGATTTGACTTACGTGTTTCCTGATTAATATTCATAAATGCAGCTAAAATATTGCATATACATCAGTTTCCATAGAGAGGGCAATCGGTAGCTCGTCCCACCAGTTGGTATAGCGTATAGGCTGAAAGATGTATCATGAATATTCATAATTTTATAATTCTTAACCAATCGGACTGCTCCGTCCAATTTAGGTAGCAAATACTAAGCTTGTGTACAAAACTGGGTACAAGTGATTCAAGTCCGTAATTAGAGCAAAACACACATATCGGGATCGAGGGTGTATGTACCATCCCCGCAACTAGGACTGTATGGTGCTCTACATCGCGGTGGGTGCGAATGTAAGACTGCTCAATTACAGACTTGATTTTAAGTTTAACTGCTACCTAGCGTCTTAGAGTCGGTAATTTGATTCACCTGAATAGTGTGTATTGTGGATGTAATTGATAAAGGTGTATCGTTGCTTACAGGATTATGGCTTTGTCCAGATGACATCTACCAAGTCTCTCAAGCCGTACATCCGCAGTGATACAGAGGCTGTGAAAGCAGACCGTTTTGCTGATGTAGGATTCCTTACGCTGGGACCCGGCCTGGTAAGTACCCATCAGACAAGCCTAATTTGTCAAGATTTTTTTTCTGGATTCAGGATTTATTTTACCTTCTACCTTAAGAAAGTCTTGAAAGGTGTGAGCTAATCGCCAAGTAAAGAAAGCCATAACCCATGTCGGAAACTCTAGTATGACATTGATGTAGAGGAATAACCCCTGTAGCAGTTCAAACATTCTCCTACTACTTCTACTTCGTTATTCGGCAGGATCCTCAAGTTAGGACATAAACGCCAAGGAGTAATCATAGTTGCTCAAGAACACAAATGCCGGGACCGAGGTTCGAACCCACGTTGTGATGACTCGGCCACCAGAACTTGAATTTGGTGCGCTAGACAGCTCGGCCACGACATGCCACGAGTGAGTGAGCTCAAAATTATTCGGGTACTCTCAGTTCCCGAAGTATAGTATGGAATATACTTCCACTAGTGTGGGAACTGCAACAGGGGTTAGTACTTAGTGCCTTCCCAAAGTGGAGAGTTTATAAGTCCTTTAGAAATGTAATACCCCAGATGTTCAGGTGCTGTTGGTTTCCTAGAGGAGTGGAGCTCCTTTAACAGGATTTTTCACATTACATGGAATCGCATCATTCTTGATGATAACAGCCGATTCAGAATAAACGTTAAAATTGGATAGGCTGATGGCTAAATTGATGACAAGAACTGAAGACTTTTCTTTTAGAATACAGTTTACTGTGTGGCTTGACATTATTTTTCCCAACTACCTTTAGGCATCTTCATGGGAAAGAAAACAGCTTTGACAAAACTAAACTTGGCACTGTCCGGGGTTTAATATCACAAGCTTGGATCCTTGTGCAACGATCAAAAGCAACACAGTATGATGTGGTATGGCCCAATATTGGTATGCGTATTATAAGCACTGTGTATTCAGTGCTATGAAAAGCACTGAACAGTCTGTGATTTTTAAAAACTGCTGGAAAAGATGCATAGGTATAGACCTTGTGCACTTCACGTCACCGACCGCTTGCATTCATTTTGGTGATCACCTGCACGTATTTTAGTCGCGTGCAATTGTTACAATTACCCGGTGCGTGATGCAAGATGTGGTATTTAGCCAATCACTGCAAAGAAATATCTAGTTATGTATGTGCGTAGTGTTGCTGCGCGTCAGGCTGACACACAGGTTGAAAAGTTTTGTGTAATTTTACCACGTGAAATCTTCTTTTTAAACTCGAAATTCAAAAATCTTCATTATGAAAGTAAGCTTGGTAAGTAAGTTCATTACGTGACGTAATAGTTTTCAGTGTTCGGAAATGATTACAAAAGTCCCGCTCGAATCTGTTAAATATTTACAACAAACGTGAACCTTGTGTACTTTTCTTATGGAGAGGTGATCACCAAAATGGCAATGTTGAAAGCATGTGTGTGATCTGTGACAAAGTTGCACAAGGTCTATATCTGTATCTGTATCTGTATCGGTTGCTCCAGCTGAACGGTAGTAAATCTGCATCCCGCTAGAGTTGGGGCGGCTGCGCTGAAGCTAGATAACTTGAGTTTGGATCCCTTCCCCTATTGTAATTGGATTGGCTTATGGCTAAATTGATGACAAGAACTGAAGACTTTTCTTTTAGAATACAGTTTACCGTGTGGCTTGACATTATTTTTTCAACAACCTTTAGGCATCTTTACGGACCAAATCATATTACTCTTTATCCTCGATAGCATCCCTGATAACATCAAAGAAATGGTCGAAAACAAGTAGTACAATGGTTTCAAATATAACCAGAGAGTTTGTAATGCAACTGGACTCTAGTTCCAAACTGATCCTTTGCTTTGCATGCATTCAGCTTGAACAACCCACAGGACCTTGCACTCTGTGTTTGTAAGAGGAAATACCCCCTTCTTGCTGTCATAACTGTTTTGCTCTGCCCTCTCTCTTTCATAAATTTCTTCCCTTTTTCTCCCCTCCTTTTCGTTTGCAGTTTGGCACTGAATTCCGTTTTGCACCTAGCCATGCAGCAGACAAGCCTATCCCCATGAATCCATCCTCAAAGGTACCTCGTAGTTTACAGAACATTTTCTTTGAATCAAAGAATTTGTATGATTGATAACAGTTGTATTTTGGTTTCAGCTAATCCCCAAGTTCTTTTTGTTGGTATTGTGCTCTTCGATTTTTGTGTAAATCTAACGTTTATATCACCTGAGGTAAAAACAAAAGTAATCAGATTATCAAAAAAAGCTGGACACCAGGATCCAATTTCGTTTGTCTCCCTCGGAGAGTTGGGGTGGTGTAATTACAGTAACCGTAACGCTCCTACGGTACGAGGGTCGGAGACCTGAGCGTTACAGGAAACCACATTCAAACCTCGTGTCAGTGCATGTGCCTGCACACACAGAGTAGTATAATGTAAACTATGATTAAGGGGGGGGGGGGTTGAAAATGAGTAAGTTACTGGGGGTAACTTGCAATGTAAGAATTGCTGCAAAATAACTGTAAATAATTCATCAACAAATACAAGTTTAAAATGGCCTTGGTGCCCTTTCAGTTGGCCTTGGTGCCCCTTTCCTTTTTGGAGCCTTTGAGGCCAAGTGGCCTTGACCCTCTGAAGCTTAAGGTAGAGGCCTGCAATGCCATCATTTCAACATACCTCCTAACATGTAGATGCTAGTTTCAGACATTTTTGTCAGCAATGACTCTAACCTCTGCTAGTGGTTAAAGCCTATCGACTTGTTATTGAACTAATAGCTAGACGCTTCATTATTCACAGTGGGGTGTTTTGGGGGGAGGTTGTGATTCCTTGCATGTGATTCCTTGCATATTGGTGTGTCTTGGCCGAGCGGCTAAGAACACCGAACTCAAGCTCTGGTGTTTCTGATCTGCAGAGTGTGGGTTTGAGTCCCGGTCTTGACACTTGTGTCCTCAAGCAAGACACTTAACCATTACTGCTGCGTCTTTCGGATGGGACGTAAAGCCGTAGGTCCAGTGTGTTGTGTAATGCACGTAAAACAACCCAGTGCACTTATCACAAAGAGAAGGGGTTCGCCCTGGTGTTCCTGGTTTGATCGGCTGCAGATTGCGCCACAGCACCTTGTAAACCATTACATGGTGCTATGTAAAGGAACAGTTCTCATACTTCAAAACATACCTTGCAGGGAAAAATACTGAGAGCTTTGAGACGCCCATCGGGTGTGATAAAGCGTTAAATAAGAACTGCGTATAATTATTATTATTATTATTATTGCAGGGTGGTAGTGGCTCAAGGAATGAAGTGTACGTTGACGTTATTGAGAGAATGACAGTTCTTCTGGCTGCAAATGTAAATACTTTAACCTTTTACTGAATGCAGTTGAAACACATCTTATTGAAATTGATATTATATACTACACAAACATCTCCATGTCATTTGATTGGTGGAACACGCGTCACATGTCATCCTTTATTTTACCATGTATACTGCCATGACGCTCCAAAATATAATATTGGAGTCCAGCATGGATAATTATTGGATGAAAAAATTAAGTTATCTAATTTTCAGAATTTGTTATTTCGTACAATCTCATCCCTGTAGCAAGTGTGTATATCAGTAAATCTGATGTAATTAATCTATGTTGAGGGTTGCGGCTCTGGGAACAGTCGGTCGGTTTAATTTAAATGTTTTGAAAGGAGACATCCAAGTATTAATGAAAAGTAAACTGACTGTTGTTATGTGAGCTGAAGAGATATATTTTTTTGTGTGTATCTGGCAGAGTTCAGTGGTCAGGAGTGAAGTAAATGGAAGTCTTCAAATGAAGAGTTTTGTGGTGGGCAACCCCGGTAAGTTATTCCATGATCAACTTTATACTTTATACAGGCATGTGAGCCTTCTGCGTTTACGCGGAAATCCACGTTTTTTATTTTCCCATTCCTCGTTTTTTCTCTCGGGCTCCGCTTTTTTACCGTCTTTTTTGTTGTTGAAGATTTTAATATCAAATTCGGCTTATGAAAAATAGATTCAAGTGGGATTGGCTTGACTATAATAAACACATTAGTATCAGAAGTTTGATATTAAAACAATTTGCTCCCTCTCACTTTGTTATGTTCTTAGTTTAAACACCTCATAAAAATGATACACAAGAAGAAGAAGAGGAAAACTTAATTAAACAGATAAAACATTTTGTCTTAGAAAGTGGCTATAAAGGACTCTAAATGCACCATAGAGCTTGTATTTTGTACATGTTCAAATGACCCTGAGTTTTGGGTTTGCGCCATGCGCTTGCCAGCTAAAAACAAATTTTCCTCTTTTTTCCATGACCCGCTCACATGCCTGTTTATACTTTATACTTTATACTTTATACTTTTCATACAATACTATTGGTAAATTCACATAACTATTGTTATCTGTAGTGGCAGAGGGGTCTAGAAGATATAGGGCTCAAGTCCTTGTTCCTTTCAATCAATCAATCAATCAATTGAGTCGAGTCCATACGGCAGCTCAAGTCTGTCCAGTGATCTTGGTACAGATGTCCCGGTCCAGCATGCAGGAGTGCCCATGAAAAGTCATCAGTGTGTGGGTCCGAATCCAGGTCATGACACTTGTGTCTTTGACCTGTGTGCCAATTTGTTTACAGGTGCAGCATACTCCTAAGGAGTTGAGATGGTTTGAGGACAACTGAAGGCCAAATGATCTGGGGCATAACAGTGAAGGGCGTTTTGATACAGAATTGAAAAGTGCCTGATAAATGCCTGCTACTATTATGAAATTTTCCAATTATGTTTTAAACGAGCACAAGGTTTCGCTTGATAGTGAACTTAGGAATTCAACCAGGGTGAACTATTTCGTAGTTGAGCTACTGTACTTTAGATGGGGATAATTATTGCAAAGAAATCATAACAAGTGAAATTACAATTTACAATGCAGTAATAGACCGTATTTTTGACAGCAAGAGGGCGCACTACTAATTCCATTTTGAAAGTACACAAATATTTCAAAACATTAAAAATCTAAAAAAAAATCCAAGCAAATGTCTTGTACTGATTACATTGTAAAATTGTTTTAAAAAAAACCTAAAAAGTTGTATATTATATGCTTTATTAGAAGTCTAAATGCATCTTGTTTACCACACTATTGCTATAGAGAGGTTGCGCGACCCCGGGAAAAGTTCGTTTCGCAGCCATGTTGGGTACAGCCATGTATACACACAGCATTAGAAAAAGGTCTCAGATGACTTCACGTGAAACCTCTCTATGGTTAGAGCCCAATCTACCCCAGAGGGCGCCCACTTGCAGTCAAAAATAAGGCCCATTCGTATGATCTCAAGTAAACTAGGAATGTTTCACATTTCAGAGCTGAAACTTGGGTTGAGTGAAGATCTGGTAATTGGTAAGACCAGCGAGATAGGCTACGGCACAGCAGTGCGGTTAGACCAAGCGCAGTTCCATCCGAGCATAGACCTGTCTGACTTTGAACACAAGAGGGCGATGACCATCCATCCCTCTGAAGGAGAGGTAAGTAAAGGTCCTTTGGCTGTGACTATGGCCGTTTACGAAACCACGGCTTGGGTTTTGGGCTTGGGCTTAGGCTCTGTCAGTTATTTTGAAAACGTGTGCTTTCCTTACAGAGATTCAAACAGGCGGACGGAGCCCAAGCCGAAGCCTAAGCCCAAGCCATGATTTCGTAAACGACCTATGACCATTTGCTTCACCAGGCAGTGCTGACGACTCTTTGGTGTTAGCCAAAGTGGTGTCTCGTTATGTTTTGTACAACCTGTTTTACGTTCAGAGTTTATCTTCCATTTACAATGCATGTGAGAAATAAAACAAACGATCCAACAAAGAGAATCTTTGTTCTCTTGGCGTTGTCAAGTCAGGGGTTTCTTTGTGCCAGCAGTACCCTCAAAGAAAAAAAGATTCCGGCAATTGCGCCAAATGAGTCCCTCCAGGGGGACGGGACAAAAGAAAAGAATCCCGGCGGCAACGGGTTAAGTAAGCAGTTTGTAAATTGTGATGACGCAGTACAAAATCACTATGGTGTTATTGACAACTCATCTTAAGATGAATCTTAGTGTCAATCTTGTACCACAGCATTGTGCACTACTTAGAATTTGAGCCAATAAGATTTGTCTTCTAAACCAGTTCTGTCAGTTCTGCAGGCACATGTAGTTGTAATGACCATACTGGTCTTTTTTTAATTTCTTCATATCAGTGCACAATCATGAGATACAGCATCACAGGAGAGCTTCCAAGTCGTCTGCCGTTCCAAATATCTACTACTACCACAGAGTTAGAAGACAAACAGTAAGTCAATTTTGAACCCTCTCATATATCTAAATCTTTGTTCAGTTAACAGACTGTCTTTTAACTCATTTTGTGTCAGAATGTATGAGTTTGTTGGTTTAAGGTTTCCCAAGTTACAGGTTTCTGTTTTTTTTTTTAAGACACAGGCTCGTCACCATTACCCGGCAGCTATTTCTGTGGCACAAAACGATCATGTATCCAGACCTAGTTTATGTACAATGCGTGTACCGGTCAAAGGTGATCTTTCGTGGCACGAATTTGTTTGTCGCACATTTGACGAGCGTGCGTCTTTAATGGCTGTGAAAGTGTATACATTAAGAACACTGAGATTGTCAATTTAGAACTGGTCAAATCTTGTGTCGTTTGTGGGCCACTGTAAACGCTTTGGTTTAGATGCTATCGACAATTATAACACCTCTTCCTTTGATTCTGTATGTTGATTGGCCGAACGTGCGTCACGTGGTGCTGTGTATTTTTACTATTGCAACGCACACCGACCAAAAGAACTATTAAACGGTACTATCCAACGATAGCCTTGCAACCGATGTACTATCGAATGGATACCCTGGTACCCTGACTGCATTGACTTCAAGCATTGATTTAAATGAGCTGTGTGACAACCTCGAACCCGGTGAAACGATCAAAATAATACGTGCATTTGAAATGCGATATGAGAACGAAGGCAATAATATTAGTCTGGTATCCCTCTTTCTTTTTGTCAAGATTTCCTGTCTCGGGAAGATAGGCTGCTCCGGGGATCACCGAGAGTGACTAGTTTTACTACGCCACTTGAAGCAGGCAATATTTGTATACTATGGTCTAAAGAGGATCAATCAGACAGAATTCCAAGATGTAAAACATGGGGTTTTGTGTTCCCGAAGCATTTATGTGTGGTAATGGTAATGCATCTCATTTTGCAGGGTAGACCCAGCGGCATTTGTTAAGGGTGAAGGGGGCTTAGAGTCATATTCTTAGAGTCATATTCTTGAGAGTCATATTCTTGTTGGCTCTTTGATTCATTGACCATCATATTTTATTTGCTTCCTTTTAGATGTCTTGAGGTGTTTCTTGAGATCCAATGTGACCTTCCAGCGTCCAGTCATGCAGTTGATGTAGAACTACACCTGCCAGTCCCCAAGGCGACCACAGAGTGAGTAGTTGAAACGATGTTCCCATTTGAGAATTAAATCAACTGGGTACTGAAGGCCTGTACACACTATGAAAAATCTCCATGTTGGACACGGGTCTGATCCGTATAAGTTTGACTGATCTTTTCACACTACAACATTTCAATCTGGTGTGACACATGTAGAGCACTTGATCACTTGAGCACTTGTCGAAACCAACCCTGGTCGGGAGGTGGGTTGAGAGCTCTCGATCCATGTCAAAAATTCCAACATGTGTCAAAAACCGTAGTGTGAACACTCCGGGTTTGTTTGATCTGTGTTGAGTGCATGGCGCCATCAGCAGTAATGTAGTATGGGAGTTTTCTGCTTGGATCTGTGTAGGACCCTGGCAGTGTGAAACCATCGCACAATACACAGAAAGAAAGTTACACGTGTAACCCACAAGCTGATTTCGCGCAGAGCTAGTGTGAAAGCAGAGCGGATTTTAACCATTTTGAAGTGTCACCAAGTCAACACGAGTTGACCTGTGTAGATTTCGACACGTATCGGACGTTGATAGTATGAAAAGGCCTTCAGAGATGCTAAGTGGAAGCAGACATGTCTTCCAAATTGTCGTTGTTTACATAACTCTAGGCATGCAAACACTTAGATCTGACCGGCAAATTTTTACCAGTAAAGGCTGGTTTATAGTTCGTCGCGAGATGGTAATCGCCGGATGCTGTGATCGCTGGACGCTGAGCCTTATCATTGCAGTCGATAAGGTGTAGTCGCTGTGGTGTCAGCGTTGACGATAAACCGCGTCGTGAGTCAATTTTACTGTCGCGCGACCGTCACGCGACCGACTATAAACCAGCCTTTAGTCTGCTGCCACCTACTGTTACAATAATCTCCCATTTATGTAATTAGTAACAGTAAACCAGGTCACATGGCTTTTCCTACGATGACTGTTTCTTTTTTTGCAGCAATACACCACGCTTTTTTTTCCAACTGTAACCACGGCTGGTCATTCAACTAGTTTTTTTTTTCTTCTTAAACTTTTAATTTGTAGTTGTTTGCCCTTTTAAATCCAGCGGAGTATATGGGAAGGAACTTTTATCGACCTAGTCTCTCTTGTCTGGATTTATTCATTAACTTTTCAGTGTTTTTTAATCAATGTATTTAAAAGTATCGGAAGTGAACTGTTTAGACAGGGTGTTTTTAAATTTAAAGCAAACTTAAATAAGTATATATAAAACAGCAAACATAAATCCTATCTATGACTGAATTTACATTCATTTTGCATAGTTTAAATAAAACGGCCCATTTTTTTTAAGTGTGATAGGGAGTAGCTGTGCAGCAGGCCAGGCGGCTGAATATAAATCAACAGAGAAACTATTCATATGGACGATCAAGAAATTCCAAGGAGCTTCTCAGGTCAAGTCTAGAATCAGAGTGAGTCAATTTGGAAAAGACGATTGTGAAAGTTGAGAGTTTTCCCGATGTTTTAGTTATTTTCCTCGGGCAGAGAGGGTATCATAGCCTGCTTTGTAGGTGGCTTCTGATTGGTTAAAGACGCCCACCCGTCACCATTACCCGACGACTATTTCTGTGGCACAAAACGATCATGAACCCGTACATAGTTTATGTACAACGCATGCGCAGGTCAAAGGTGATCTTTCGTGGCACGAATTTGTTTGTCGCGCGTTGACAAGCGGGCGTCTTTAACAGCCGTGGGATATTATACAAATACAACATGGTTTGATGTTGGACAGTTGATATTAGCTCCCTGAGGCGTTTGTCATCTTCCAATACCAAGGGGAGCTAATATCGACTGTCCACCTGAAATAAACCAAGTTATTTGGTTTTATTTTACTCATTGAGACGTTGCAAATTTCTCTCTGAACAGATCCAACTTTCTCAGCTTCATCGTGCGACTGTCATGGAGCTCGGACCGGTCAGTCTGCAGTTTGAAATCAAGAACTTTGTCAGTTCACAGCTGCAAGTCAAATATCTGAAGTTATTCGACCGTCAGCATTCGTACGTTCCATATCGGTGGGTGCGCTACGTCACGTTGAGTGACTCCTACACTATAAGGCTGAGGTGACAACAGTCGTTTCCATAACATTTACATCTCAGAAAGTTCATGTACGTGTAGTCTGCTCACAGGAGATAAGGTAAAGGAATTGTTTGAATTCAATGAATGAAGTGTAAATTCAAGCGAACGTGATTGTAAGTGTTTCCCAAATAAGGATTCTTATCAAACGCAGTCAAATGGTTAGTATCGAGTCTTGCCTCCATGCCTTTTGTATATGGCCTTGGTGCTCCTTGAATTCAACCCATAGTTTTCCTTTACAAAGGAAAAACTACATTGCCCCTAGAACAAAGTATCAGGTCTGTAATTTGTAAATTACAGGGAATTCCTGAAAGAAAACAATATATATATGTACTGTGCAATTGTTTACCTCAAGTTTCATATTTCTAATTGTGTTAGGTCAAGAGATTTTTATTTTATTAAGTGTGTTTGTACTTAATTGTGCTTGCCACAGACAATTTGATGCATCGAAATGTTACATTTCACCCTTTTAGAAATAGCTGCATATTATTAATGATATTTGCATAACACACACAGATCCTTGTCGTTTGATTGGTGGAACACCTTATGTCTACATTGAGTCATCCACGTTATGTAGAAGGCTTTTTTTAAAGAATTTTCAGAGTGGGCGATGGACGAGTTCCCGCGTCAATTTGTGTTAATTGTGAAAACATTTCAAACGACAAGGAGTGTGTGTAAGTGATATAAAACAAATACTGAGTGTAAGATTTGAGGCATTGCATGGTGAGGTATCAATGTATATTTGGTTTGCGGTAACACCATGTGATTGTTTCTATTTGCGATGACTAGAGCAAGCTAGTCGAAATGTTGAGACCAAACTCACTCCGCGGCAGTGAAGTTATCCGAGAAGTCCCCTCATTCCACTAAGCGAAAATGTTGTAGTAGTCCCGGCCGATTTTCTACCTCCCCAGGTAGTAGTACTACTTAAAACAAGCAGGACAGTTCTTTTCAGAACTAAGTTGTCTCCCAAATTCCGAAATCTACTCCGCGGTAGTAGAATAATAGCAAGACAAGTTCTCACAAGAACAATCTACTGTATATAGCAGAGTAAATACTGAGTGTATTTTGTTCGTGCATTGTAGCAGAATATAATCACTCGGTGACATCTGGCTTTTCCATTTCACTCGGCTTTGCCATCCTGAAAATGGAATAGTCCAGATTTCACACGGTGAATATATTCTGCAACAATGCACATATAAAATGGATTCAATGTTTGTATAATACAGTAATATCGTAAGACTTATAACATGTCCCCAATCCAAGGGAATTTGCCTGCTTTGGCAGCAATGGGGTTTTTTGTAGCTAAAAGGGGGTCGAAGGTCAGAATTCAGTTCACCAAATTATTCAGGGTGTTTAACAAAATTGCACCTTTAATGCTCATATTATTTATGTGTCATTGTAGTTCTCTTTTTTATATTGTTTTGGTCGAATAAAATAATAATAATAGTAATAATATTAATTTGTCAAGACAGCAAGTTCCATTACAAAATGTTTGCTCTCAGAACCATGGTAGAGAAGAGAACGACAAAATATTGCTACTTTGTTGCCAAAAAATTTCACATGGAGAAAACTTTGTTGACAAGATGTTTAATTTATCATTTATGAGATGTATACTTCACTTGAAGTAAAAGACAGCCTCAATTTCTTCAATGTGGTTTGTAATTTATACTCAAAATCAGCAGATGTAACAATAAACAGTGTTGCTTCAACTTTAATGATTGAATAGTTGGCAGTTATTCTCAGCCCTAGGTAATGACGACATTAATATTGTATTTTCACTCTGACAAAAAGCTGTGAAGTTAAAACTGGGTATACATCTACATGTATTTCGTTCATTGTTGATATGTAAAAAAACTTGTGCATAATTAGGAATTCACTGGTTTTGCTTGATTGAATATAGCTTGTATATTTATCCCTAACACCCGTTTCAGAGTCACGCCGAACCAAATTATCAAATTAAGTACTTGAAAAGTTGGACATCTGAAACAGTTCGGACTGACTAGACGCGCTAGAAGTCAAAAGATCCACTGTTGCAGTCGGTCGGAACAACTCTGGATCGTCTTGGGTTCAGACGTCGATCTTTTCATGAGCTGAACCTAATGCAAATTTATGTTATTTAAGTTCGCCTGTCTGAAACCGAAATCTAAGAGTCGCTCCTAATCTATTTGGTTCGGCGCAACTCTGGAGCGCCAGTCTGAAATGGGTGTACCTCAAAAAAATTAACTGCAAAATCCCAGAAAATCTGTAAGACACTAGCTGAGGCATTTCATTTTTCAACTTTTAATCAGCTTTCATATATTTTTCTTTCATGAACACACTGCATACTTTTAAAATATAAACAACTCCTTTTTAAATCTACACAAGACACGCCATCGGCCATCTTGATACAAATCTGTATGAATCTTCTTAGTTACACTTGTACATGTATGTAGCTCAGCCAATGGTCGTATTATTCCATACATGTTTGACAATGGACTTCTCCTTTTTGGGGGTGGCAAATTATATCTAAGACAGATTGAATAGTCAAATGAAAAACTGTAGGCATATTCATGTGACATTCAACACTGCAAGCCCAGTAGAATTCCTTGCTAATAAGTTCTGAATTAACAAGTGTGCTTCTTTTCCTTGTGAGGTGGCCAACATGTTGGTTCCGTGATAGGCTGCTGGCATTGAGGTTGTACAAGTAAGTCTGCTGATGATGAGACACAACCTACCGCCTACTCGAACAGTTCAAACACAAACAACCCAGAAAGGGTAACTTTCTGCATCCACACGCTTACGTTAAAGTCAAAGATTGTTCCGATGATAGTCACACTCCTCTAAAGTCCAGGATATTCACTTCAGGTCACCTGGACCTCTGTAAGACACCTCAGACAAGTCAGTTGGGTCTATTGCATGGAGCTCTTCATAGCGTCTCTGTATCAAGCGCAACTTGGCTCTGTTGTATCGACAATAACCACTGAAAAGAGGGGGAAAAGACAGAAATGCAGTCATGACATGGGTTCACTGGTAGGAATTATGTGCATTTTTGTTTGTTTTCAAACCTAAAATGTTGTTGATTACATTAACCCTTACAGTCCCTATTCCATCAAACTCTAACAGCAGGTTTTGTTTGATTTTGTTGGACTGAGGGACTGCATGAGTAAACTGATCATGCTTTACATGGGTTCAGGCATACCACCATAATCAGAGTACCACGGTTTGGGCGTTGAGTTACCCATATGGTGTTGCAATTTGTAAGAGAGGGGAAGGATCCTAGTAAATCACGCAGGGAAGTCGGGGTTAATATCTTGTTAACCTTGTTATTAAATATATTTGTTCGTTAGTGGACTTTTCTTGCAATGTTTTTACCCTTCTGCTGCAAATACAGTATGTGTGCTGATGCAGCAACTTGAGACAGAATAACGTCCTTGATTCTCAAGGCTGTGACGTTACAAGAGTTTCAAATGTGCAAGGAACATATCAAACTTACAATGTAACTAATGTCGTTAGTGTGAATGCTGCCACTCCAATATCTGTCGATCTCTTCACACGACCTAGGAGTATACAGACAAAATGCAACGTTCATCGTACACATTGAACTGATCAAGAACAGGACATGGATTTAAATCAAATTAGAAAACTATTTTTTTGTGTAGATTTATTTTGTTCTAGTACAAAGAGCACAAAAACATTAGGAAATAGATTGATCCACCAAGATGTTGCATGCCGTGGGTAAGAGTACATTTAGATTAAAAAATTGAAAACTCATTGATCTAAAACCAGTGTGATACCACCACATATAGTAGTTTAGTTTTCAGTTATTTAAAAACCTTCACAGTCTCAAATCCTATTACATCCCCTTTGCCAGAGTGATGGGTTCAGAAGGACTGAGGGTTGCAGGCAAAAACAAAAATTGTTTCTTGGGTCATGCATTCCAATCTTATCTAAGTCAATAATGACACAATAGTAGAAGAGGATATGGGAGGATTGAGGCCACATGCTAGCAAAAATGCCTCGTCTGTAAGGGTTACCCCTACCCCTAGGCCTTTTTGCCTACATTTTTACCTCCATCCTCCAATATCCTCCTCTCCTATGTCACTCCACACCAAATTGTTTGGACTTGGAAAAGATTGGAATGCCTGACTCGGTGATAAGCAATTGTTATTTGAGCCTACAGCCCTCAGTCTTCCTGAATCCTTATTTTGGCAAAGAGGATATAGAAGGATTTGGGAGGGTTAGAGTTAACAACACTTAAGTTATATTATTTATTTCATCAAATCTGAATTAATTCTGAAAACAGAACTATCTGGAAGATCCAAGATATGATCAGTTACATTCTCATATTTCGTTTTTTTGTAATTCCCTTCCCGTTAAAGACAACATCTCAGAAGGATGATGGCTCATCGAGTCTTCGTTTCGAGGTAACCTCTTACTGGTCAAAAGAAAGTTTGTCAATCCAACTCCAAAGCCGCCTAAAATGCCATACATAAAGGCGTTCCTTGCGCAGGGCACAGACTTGAACATAGATGATATTCTGGAGAATGTAGTCTGTAAAAAAAAAAACAGAAGAAAACCAATATTTACAGAAAGGAACAACCCTCTGAGGAGGATGATCTGTATCAAATGCCTAAAGGTGGTGTCCACTCAAAAACTGTCTAGCACCAAATAGGTTTAGTGCCCGCTTAAATGCAGACTGTGATCCAATTGGTCATGCCTTTATGACATTTACGAGGGATTGCCAAATAATAGTGTCCCTGTTTATGCGGACACTTATTGGCACTGAACAGTTTTTAGCAAGACAGTGGGGCTACCCATGCAGGTAGGGCCGTCATGATATTGTATGTACACTAGTTGCAATAGACCTAGTGCATCTGACGTCATGAGTCCAATAGAGATATGTACAAGCAGCGCCCTCAATGACGTCAAAACAGCCGTAAGTTTACGATAGGAAAATGGCTGTGCATACCCAGGAGGATGGAGTGGAGGGTTATGATTATAGCAACTATACTCACTCAAATGTTAAAATCAACACAGAATCGATCTTGATTAATTTTCAGCGCTAGGGTTATGATTATTGCATGTCAGACTCTGTGATTAGCCCAGGATGCACTAGTAGTACTTAATTAAGATGTATTGTAAAGCGTATAATTATCAACAGGCCTGCCCTTGTTGGAATATACAGTAATTAGAATCCATGACCCTGGTGGTACAGTGCTTGATACTTGGTTGGTATTGTTTTCCTCCCAAAAAAATCTCCATACGTGTAGTTACTAGGACTAGGATGACTGGAGGTCATTGGGAATCAGAAATGCTATTCTCAATCAAGCAGCAAAACAAATAAATGTACCCGGTATTTAATTTAACGACAAAATTTCAAGAAAGGAGTACAGCGCCCCAGTCCAGTTACTGGGTCTAAAAATGTAACTGATAATATTGGCAAAAAATGATATTAAAGTAGAGTGACAATGAAAAGTAATCCATTCCAAATGAAATTGAAAACATCATTGACGTCATCAACACACAAAATTGTCCCTTAATTTTTGATATTCCAACCTTTTCGTTGTCATTTTCCTCCATTCTTCAAGCCAACAATGATGGCAGCTAGACTGAGGCCGAGTGGTAAATCCTAGTCACTCTGTAATCACTCATTTAACAGCAGTTTAAAAAATGGCATGTAGGCCTAAGACAAATATACACGGACTGCTCGTTAGGTAAACTCAGTCCTATTCCAATGCACACGTGTGTATGGATGCACAAAGTCGATTTAGTCTGGTCCCCAACAAGT
Source organism: Marthasterias glacialis (assembly GCA_911728455.2). Classification (NCBI taxonomy): domain Eukaryota; kingdom Metazoa; phylum Echinodermata; class Asteroidea; order Forcipulatida; family Asteriidae; genus Marthasterias; species Marthasterias glacialis. The sequence continues at coordinate 35,902,410 of OU452219.1, forward strand.
ATAGACCTTTCTTTTGAAACGTCACAACCCGAGTTTTTGCCAACCAAGATGGAGAAACTACGGAGAGCCATCAATGCAAAGCAACAACAGATAATCACAGTTTGTGAAAATAGTACACAAATATTCAAAAAAAATTAAAATTTGTTGGAAACAAATCAACCAATAATGGGATGTATTTTCTTTCAATAGAAAGTTTGCAAAAATGTCGAATTTGGTCACAGCGTCTGTCAACAAAACCTGAATGTTTTGCTAGATTTGGCCGTCCACGCCAACCAGCGCGGTTTGTTTATCAACAATGGAAAGGTCTATGAACAACAAAACATAACTCGATGCTGTTGGATGGTGGACATTTTTATGTCACCATGAAAGTGTTATAGCGCCCTCTACACGATGCAAAATTAATTCTTTCTGCCTCGTTATGCAAAATTAATTGCCATCTTTATTTGTAAGAAATTTCGCGTGCACAATTGTAATAATCCCTGAGAAAATAATAACAAGACACTGATCATGTGTTTCTAACCCTACCAGTTTTGATGTTTGTACTTCGCCGTCTTGATCATTGCCAGAAATTGATGTCACTGCAAGTGCTCGTGAAAGCTTGATCTATGCACAAAATGGCACAGATTGGTGATAGCCAGTTAATGGCTAATGGTTGATTTCGCATTTAATTAAAAAAAAAAATTCTAGGGACGGTGGGGTCGAGTATTTCGAAAGAGGGTTAGGTGAATTTGGTCATTTGCAAGCTGTCGAAGCCCCCAACCTTTTCCCGCCCCTTTATGCACGTATGTAAATGCGTGATTAATGTTATTGGAGATGGAGGGAAACCAGTGAAAGATGTCATTTTTTAGAAGTGGAAGAATTCTGACACCACATAACAAACAGTAAATTTATGGAGCTCAACAAACAGCATGTACAAAAAATATTGTCTGCCTAACCCGAAAACCATCCCCTGGCAAATTCACATCAACATCCTGCAAAAAGTGGTCCAGCCCAATCCCCCTAACGGTTAGGGTTAGGTTTGGGGTTAGGGGCTAACCCCACCCAACCCAACACTAACCCTAAAACCCTAACCCTAACCCTAATGCTAACTCCAACCCTAATTTTATGTATCTATTTTTATATCGTGTTACTGTTTTTATCCTGTAAATGAAAAAATTAAATGAAAAAAAGACACTCACCCTTACTCTAACCCTAACCCTTACCCTAAAAATGAAGGGCCAATCGTGTCATTGAAGCGAGCTCCCCATTCGTCAAGACCCGAGGTTCTCAATAACCAATTAGAAGTCACGAATAGAAGTCACGCAACATAATATTATAATTTTTCGTCTTGACCCATAGAGTTGTATATGACCCATACAGTTATATATAACTCTATGTCTTGACCATTGGTTGCACGCAATGTAATAGCCAATAAGAAGTCAAAAAACAAGGAGCGCGCAACACAATATTATAATTAGCTATGGGTCGTGGGAGAGGGCACCAAATAAGAAGTCACGAACTATGAGAGCCATGACCGGGAAGGGGGGGGGGGCACTGGGCCCAATTTCATAGAGCTGCTTAACGGCCGATTTGTGCTTACTGTACGATTTCCATAGCGCTGCTAACCGTAAGCACAGGAAAAGGCATGCTATAACCTTCCGGTGCGTACTGCAGGAAAATAAATGACGTAACAATGCAAATCCTTGGTAAACGCGCAAGCTGGCCGCCTAATTTTCATGCTAACCTGTATACGCTTAAGCTTAAGCAAAATTTTCTGCTATAGTTAGCACGAAAATTTGCTTACCGTTAAGCGGCGCTATGAACCACGAAAAGGAGATGAAGGAAGGGTGCCGGGGAGAGGGCTCCCTAATGTTTTTAACAAACAGTCACTTTAGTTTTAGTAGCCAATCAGCGTCGTTTTTTCGGTACAACCCTGGGGGGGGGGGGGGGGTTAGTGACGAGAGGGATTGATACAGTGGGCTGCCATGCCATAAAAGCATGCTTGTAGAGAGGCTAGGCTGGGGTTGGATGTGATCATCATAGAATAAACTTTGACCTCACATGATCTCAATCGTGTGATGAGTGGAAAGTTTGCGCGTGTACACAGTACAGACACTAGACCGCCACTTAACTGCAAGACAAGGGAAATCGCAGGGAAATCGGTAGCGTGATCGGCCGGGAGGACAAACATTTTGAACATTCAACTGCAGAATCTACAGTACAGATCGATCAGAAAACATGGTTGGTTCTTATAATTTCTTTGATAAAACTAGAAGGGATGGAGTATGTATTTTTGTCAAAATATATCGCACTGAGTGCCGAGTGAAAGCTAAAAAAATAATGCCGGCTTGCTTACTAAAAAAGTAAAGCTGTATCTTTGTATGTAGCACCGTGAGTGAATAGTGGCATGCCGTTGAAAAGACAAATCGACCTTGTACCTTGTATTGTAACACTAACAGTAACAAGCATGACAAGAGGTTTTGGTTTTGGTAATGCTAGAAATGGAACATTTATTTTGCGATATTTATTGTAGCAGTTAAAGTACCAATAATAAGGGAATAAAAGAGTGGTGACAAGGTCTTTTCTTATTAATTTAATAAATAATGGGCAGGATGGGCAATTAAATTTGGGTCCTACCATGGAGGTGGTCCTCCTACCTAATCCTACTATTCCCCTATTTAATTTATAGGCTATAAAGTATAATAAATTAAAAGCTTTCAACACGCCCACAACAAGCCCTCACGCCTCAGCTCAGTCAGTGCTGACAACACGGCCGACAAGTTCCAAATACCTTTAAGCCAATGAATAAATCAATGGTGTATTAATTAGAAAATATTTTTTCAAGTAATGTAAATGTACAGGGATAACTTTGGGAAAAGTCGCCCTTGTTTAACCAGAAAAATCAGTCACTGGCGGAGTACGGTTGGTGGAGTATTTTAGCAAAATTAAGCCTACATTTTGTGTAGTTGTTTGTAAACATGCTGCAATTGCCGGGGAACTTGCTCCACTGACCTAGTTGCGATAATCGTAACCCTTCATCCTCCCGACGGTCGGAGACCGGAGGGTTACGAGACAAGACTGATATTATTCACGTAATGGGCAGTTTTGACCAGTTTTTGCCAGACTCGTGATCAGATTTGTCCTTTTTTTCCACTTTGCAAAATCATGACAGACATTCTATAAAAACATGGAATTGATCTTTATTGTATGACAACGTCATCTGGAACCCTTAAAACAACATCATGAAAATATTTGGCCGAAAAAACGACAAAAACTTACCGAGAGACTGACCGAATATATCCATAATCCATAGCGGGGCCAACTACTAGTGATTTTGAACGTCGCACTTGCTTGACTACAACCAATCAGCGTGACCCAACCAAACACGCAGCTGGACGAGCCATGACTGTCGTGTGCGTATCTGCCATTCCAGCTTCCAAACTCACCGCCTGTGTGTGTAAGCATCGATCCCCGGACCGTGTGCGCAGCATGCAGGTTATGTATGAACATTGCGTGCGTGCTGTATAGTTTGTGCACAAAATCAATGCTTACACACACAGACGGTGAGTTTGCAAGCTGGAATGGCCGATACGCACATGACAACCATGGCTTGTCGCACGGATATTACATTCTGCGTTGCGTACATCGTGATCGCAATGCGGTTTGCGTTTTTGGGGTACTTTCCAGTGACATTTTTTTACGGTTATCCGCACCGTAAAAATGTAAACGTGTAATCGGACGATCGGTCGGTTAACCGTGTAACCGGCACAGGCTTATGTGCAACCCACACTGTGGGGGTTTGTTGCACTACACAGCTGGTATCCTGCGTTGACTGCGCAAGACAATGTGCATGTCAGGGCATCAGCGAACAGGCATTCCTCGTAGTGTTAATACGACTTTTTACACATAAGGAAACAGTGAGTATGCAGTGCTTAACACATATTGGTGTATGGGCAAAAACACAAATAATATTCTTTAACTGTCTACTTATGTTGCTCTTCTTCTCTTACATGTATCTCAGGCTCTTCGTGTGTGTGTTACTGGTGCTGCTGGTCAGATTGCCTATTCCCTACTGTACTCCATCGCCAAAGGGGATGTGTTCGGAGCTGACCAGGTATGGTATTTTTAGGTCTGACATTAAAAAAATTCCCACATGAGGTAGCCCACCTTGCTACTAAAAGCAACAGCAATACCCATAACCAGCAAATTTGACCCTCAGGTTCATTTCTCTACTTGCATTGACACTCAGGTTCATTTCTCTACTTGCATTTTTAATTTGCACATTATTCATCTTTGATACCCCTCCAAATGTACCCATCATCTTGAGGTTCATGATTTTAAATGTATTGAATTCATTGACATGCCCAGATATGAAAAACGGGACCTTCCATTGGATTTTTGAAATGTCTGTTGGGACATTTTTTTTTATGGGCACTGAGGCCAAGAGCAGGGTAACAGAGGTAAATGCCCTACACCTTCCCATGAAATTCCAAGCCTTTGAGCATTTGTACTGCTTAGCACTGATGTTTAACCCAAACCACCTGAACCCTTCAAAATCCGAAACTGCATGTTCTGTTTGATTCTATGGTTGAGTCACCATGTGGTGTTGGATTGTGTTAGAGTGTGTTAGGAAGGATCGTTGTGTCTGCTGCCGCCAACATCTCAAAAGTCTCTCATTAGCACTGATACACATTTTGTAAGATACATTTGTGGTCTGAAACTTTACGGGGGCAATGGAGGCAATTGCCTCTATGCCCCTAGCCATGGCCTTAGTTAGTGCTCCTCGAAAATAGTGCTTAGAATTTTTTTGCCAAGCAAAAATAGTAAGGATACCAGTCAGATGTTGTACATGCAACATGTTATTTTTGGCTGGTAACCTTGTTCTGGTAAGCATAATTTTGTTGTGCTTAGCTACTTGTTGTGCTTAAGCAGCTCTATGAAATTGGGCCTATGTTATAAGATGATTTAATGTATTTTTTTCTTTCTTAGCAACTGGAGCTTCTGCTGTTGGATATTCCTCCAATGATGTCAGTGGTTGAGGGCGTGAAGATGGAGCTCAGTGACTGCTCTCTTCCACTCCTGAAGGGTAAGACAATAAAGTATTGAAGCAGCCAATACAATTTTTACAAAATGACCATAGCAAGCTGCGTGTAGGAGGAATACTCTGCAAAAAAAAAAAAAAAAAGTAAGCATAGTCTCTATGTGGAAAGTCAACATCAATAAACCGTAACCCTATACAGGCATCTCATCACAGACACCCTGCTTAAAGCAGCTATAAGAGAAGGTAAATGAGCAGCCTGTTGAGTGCAGGCTGGTCTTCAAGTGGAGGGTCTTTTAACCAGTATCTACCAGATGACGTGTACCCACGCAAACGTGTGGAGACGGAAGCGGTGTAAAGACGCCTTTGTGTAATTTGGGAATACCGGAGCACAGACCACACACACGCTGTCTAATGCTTGGTTTCATCCACACAAAGGCAAAACATGGTCTTAAATATTTTGGCATTTTCTGGCTATTGGAAGGTGTTTTTTGTGTAATTCCCGATTCCAAACCTTAGTCCTTTTGTTCCAAGAAGAGGGTTACGAGACATCGAGAGGCTTCGACTTTTGTTTATTCATTGTATTTCGGCTCAACAGAGGTATATCAGAGTGAGCCGGCAATCAAGCCATGGTTCCGGGTTTAGTACAAATCCCATGCTGTAGCTATTAACGGCAGATGTTTTGCAATTCACGGTGTGTGAATTTGACATTTTCTCGGTCGAGAAAACAAATTGAATGATCCAATAAATAGTTAATGTAATTGCTCAACAACTCCATTTTTGTTCTCCAATTGTCTTCATGTGTGAACTGATTGAGCTTGGAGTATTGTTTTGGATAATCTGGGGCTTGTATTTCAAGAAAGTATCCACTACACCACAGGTCTTCCAACTCTAAACCGTCATTGGAACAGATGTACAAAAAAACACAACGCCTAAAATTGATTGTTCTTTTTATAAAATTGCTGAAGGTTTAGGTGGAGCAATTGGATTTGAAAGCGGAAACAGAGGCCATGGCCTCTATTGCCCTGGTCTTGCACTTGGGTGCCCCTTCAAAAGTTTCCCATAGACATTAAGTTTTTGCAATGGAAGTGCCCTGTGCAAAATGGAATGGGCCTTGCTCTCTCGAAGATGAATTTCCAGGCCTGCACTGTGCCAAAACTGCTGGACTCTTGCCCGTGCTCCAGTGGGTATTTCGATTCCTGCGATCAATTCAATGAGGCCCAAAGGCGACGAACTTGAACTGGAACCTTATGGAAGCGGGATTAGTGTTTTATTATTCTCTGCTGAGAGCAACCTCACAACAGACTTTCTGATACCTGTACAGCTTGCTGCATTTGCCTTTGTTTAGGTGAATATAATCTGATTAACCAAATATGTTTCGTCTTTGACAGATGTTGTAGCAACTGCTGACTACAAAGAAGCATTTCTAAATGCTGACGTGGCCATCTTGGTGGGTGCCATGCCAAGGAAGCAAGGGATGGAACGTAAAGACCTCCTGAAGGCCAATGCTAAGATCTTTGAAGGTCAGGGCAAGGCTATTGACCAGTATGCAAAGAAAACCATCAAGGTATTGCACTCACCAAAAAATGTCAAAATCTACCTATTACCCTTAAATTATCTCTCTAAAGTTAGGTTTTCATGCTCCTTTGCTTCGCTCATACGCATGAAAAACAGTTTCATTCTATTGGACGACACAACAAAGCAGACAGATACAACAACTTTGTATTCGTATAAGTTTTATTATTCATAGCATGGGAAGTGGCCGCCTTTGACCGCTTTTGAACATTGACAAAGAACATTGGCGTTGTATAGTATTATTTAATTGTCTCATTTATTTTACCTCGAAAAAGAGTATAATCTGCAAGGGCGTTGTCATGTTGAGATTTTTTTCTCGGCCACTGCTTGATTCTGTTTCTTTCTGGTTTCTAGCTCCTTCTCAGCTGCCTCCTCTGCTGCTGCCTCCTCTGCTGCTGCCACCCTCTTTCGGTCTTCTGAAGATATACCCGTTTTCTCTCCTTTCTCTAAATGTTGGATGGTCATCCAACCTGAGTCGGCAATTTTGATTCTTTGCTTTCTCTTCTTTACCAGTTCTTCCATTTCTTGGATGACATCTATGGCTTGCTGGATATCATCCTTCTGTAGTATGGCGACTTTAATCTTGTCCAGCTGTATTTCTAGCTGTCCCGCAGAAAGTAAACTGGGCGATATTGCCTGTTTTCGACAACTTTTGAGCTTCTGGCTCATTCTGCAATTCTTTAAGTCTCGAATCGTCTTTGCTTTTGGTACCACTTGAAATGGCATCGAATTTTCTGTCAAAATATTGCTGAAATTTGTCGAATAGCAACTCTGTGTTAAACCCTGGGGTGGGTTCATCTGTACTGGACATCGTCTTTTAACGCTAGAACTTTACCGGAGTGTAAACCAGCGGTGCAAGTAATGGCCTGAACTGATTAGTGTAGCGCATCTAAAACTTATATACCATGCTATGCGTCAATGCACTGGAAGAAGTCATTCATGCGTTGCTGCATTCCTGCTCAGCCAACGCCCCGTCACGTCATCAAATCCCGGGGGTGCTCCCCTGCTTTATCGTGTCCTCCCACCGAACAAAACCCAATTTTTAGGGGGATGCATAGTGTAACAAATTTAGTGAGATACTAACGAGGTACTATTCTAACGAGGAATAAATCGTGGTAGTGCTGGAAAGAATCGGTGTTGACCTCTTGCGTGCATGTCACACGTGGTGACTGTGCCACTCTCACCATTTTGGAAGTCAGTAGATAAACGCTGCGTCGCCTAAAAGGCGCACCATGGTGTATAACACAAAATAAATCGGGTCAATTTGTAGGTTTGTCTCGTTACTGGTCTCTTAGCAAACCGCCATGTATTTTTTTTAACACCCCATTTCTGCCATCAGTGCAAATTAGTTCCTATGGCACATTCTGCCTCTGTAGAGAGGTGTTACGAAGTGCATATTTTGTAGTCTTATGTCATCTGTTTAAAAAAAGTGCAAAATGGAGAATTCACCATTTGCATTACATTGTACCTAGATGAATGATTGTTAATTTTTTTTTTTATTCAGGTTCTTGTCGTAGGTAACCCAGCAAACACTAACTGTCTGATCACCAAGACATGTGCTCCATCAATCCCCGCCGCCAACTTCTCCTGTCTCACTCGCCTGGACCAAAACAGGGCCCAATATCAGGTAAGTTGATTTATGTTTAATGTAAGATGATGTCGTTATCTTTACACAAGTTGACTGGTTTGGGGTGTTGGAGGGTGGTTATTAAAGGATAATGGACAGAATTGAAAATTAAATACAATGTGAATCACAAGTTTAACATGAATTATTCTCAAAATAGCATGTACAAATACATTATTTTGAATTTACCCATTTTTCATTGCAACTTTTCAGACACACCTGAAAGCCACTTGCAAAGAGCAGACCCGTTTTTACAAGAAGTTTAGCCTTCCATCATAAAAATATTACTGGGAAAAAGTGGAGAAAAAGAACAGTGAAATTATCTTTAATCCTTACCCTCCAAAATCCTCCTATATCCTCTTTGCCACATTGAAGGATTCAGAAGGACTGAGGGCTGTAGGCCCAAATAACAATTGCTTATCACTGAGTCAGGTAGTCCAATCTTATCAAAGTCCAAACAATTTGGTGTGGAGTGACAAAGGAGAGGAGGATATTGGAGGATAGAGGTCATATGTAGGCAAAAAGGCCTAGGGAGTAAGGGGTTTTAGTCTACAGTTACCAAAACCATAGATTTTTTGTTGTTGGTAGTTGTGTTCAATCGCTTTGTGTTTCAATGCCCCCTTTCCATTGCAGAATATCAAATAACAATCTGGTTGTTCATCTGCCATGTAAACATAAAAATTGAAATCTTTTTGAAAACCGATTCCCTGAAGGTTGCAAACAGGGTTGGCGTTCCCTGTGACAAGGTGCGCAATGTCATCATCTGGGGTAACCACTCTGCTACGCAGTTCCCCGATGTCAGCCAAGCTGTAGTGGTCACCAACGAGCGAACACCAGTCTACGCTGCTGTCAAGGATGACGCCTGGCTCAAGGGAGAATTCATCTCAGTAAGTTCTTATCTAAGGACCCCAAATTATTTACATGTAAAATTATTATATTTATGCCAGTTCAAAAGAAAAAAAAACAAGTCATGCGACGCATATGTTTGAAACTGCACCATCGTTGTATCAAGCTAAATCCATCCCCAATATATGCATCAACTCAATGCTGCAGATGTACAAGTTTTTGTTAAATACACTGGTACCAAAGAGTGCCACAAAGTACCATACCTTCCAGGCTAGCATCGGGTGCATGGGTTTCTTCTGTTTGTACAGCTGATATTATCAGGAAACCCCATGGCTTGTGTACTGCGGACTTAGTCTCCACAGTCTCCTGTGGAATTCTGTGGCAAGAGCCAGTAGGGCAGGAGAGTATACTGATAGTATTTTTGAGATTATTACAGAATTGAGATTTAGATTTGTGAGTTAGCATCAATATGTTGTAATCTCTTCTCTGGAGATCTTTGTTTCACTTCATATTTTTATTTGTTACAGTATGTTTTTATCTTCACTTGTCAGCAGAGGTGATGAATGGGAATAAATATTCATTTCAGCTATCATTCCTGCACCTTTAAAGGGACTGTGTCGTCATGATTATATCAGTAAATTGAATAACCCTGTTACTACGCGCACAAGCGCGCCGGCGGTCACATCACAGTTTGACAAAGACGACACCCTTTGTGATTTGACTGCAAGCGCGGGAGTGTGCAGTATCTGGGTGAGAGTTCATCTTTCCATGCACAGCCACAGGCCTGCTATAATCGTGATGACACAGCCCCTTTAATTGAATTAAAACGCTTTTTTTTTAGGCCTTCCTGTTTTTCCCAAGTTTCTGACAAGAATGTATCTGTTGACCAATGCATTTCTATTTGTCCACTCAAGACAGTATGCCATCATTTTGTTGTTTGTTCATTTCATTCAGACCATACAAACTCGTGGTGCTGCAGTTATTGCTGCCAGGAAGTTGTCCAGTGCGATGTCTGCAGCCAAGGCCATCGGAGATCACATGCGGGATTGGTGGTTTGGCACCCAGCCGGTGAGTTCCATGGAGGAGTATCTTGACACTCTGTTGTGAATTTGTACACCCTACTTCATCTTTTGTTTACTTGTACTCGTAATAGGTCCCTTGCATATGACATTACAAGCTCGAACACAACCTTGTTCCCATGGTTGTATCATCTTCTCATGCCTTTTTTACCCCAAGGATGCCTTGCTTGAACATAAACCCCTGGAGTTGTCTAAACGTGCAGCTATCTTGCACAGTTAAATAAGGCCTGCAATAACAGAGCGTCATGTGCCCGGCAAAAGGACGTAAGGGAAAGTTCCCGGCAAAAGGACGTAAGCAATTTATGTTAAAATTTGTGTTTCAAGAATTGTGAGCGGGAAAGTTTGGTAAACATGTTGCCATGCAAAAGTCATTCTAGAAAGGTTAAATTCTGCATGGGGAATTGGGAAACATGTCTTCAGGGTAATTCTAGCAAAAAAACTAACAAAAATGATGTATTTTTCATGTCAGGAGCCATTTTGTTGCTTACGTCCTTTTGTTACTGTGACAAACTACTTTATGTTCCCGGCAAAAGGGCGTAAGGTCTTACGCCCTTTTGCCGGGCACACGACGAGACAATGTTTGGCTAATGCAAGATTCAAAGCTCATTGACTTGACATCAACAGTAGAAATGTATAATTTTTGTGAGTACTAGATTTGCTTGCTATTGCAATGTACATTATTTGGCTTTTGTCGGTAACTTAAGGTTAAGGTAGTTGCTGCTTTTTTTCTACAAACTTTAAAACTTGTACATTTCTCCGCAGGTCAACCTTTGGTCAGTAGCTTGCCATAGAATTATTAAATACAAAATCACAAATACTTGTGTTTTTTTTAAATGCCTACATTGTAATGAAATAATGACTTGGTATGAAAAATATTTATCTCCCAACATGCAAGGCCTGCAAATCTTTCACCATTGCAAAATCTTTTACCCCTATACAGGATGAGTGGGTTTCTATGGGTGTATTCAGCGATGGCTCATACGGAATTCCAGAAGGTCTCATCTACAGCTACCCTGTCAATATCAGCGGCAAGGAGTGGTCCATCGTCAAGGGGATGGAGATCAGCGACTTTGCCCGGGAGAAGATGGACCTGACGGCCAAGGAGCTGATGGAGGAGAAAGAAGCTGCATTGTCTTTCCTCAGCCAATGACTCCAACAATCACAACTGTGAAGAAAACACTGCGTACTAGTTGTTCAACCCCCCCTCCCCCACCCCCTCCCTTCCCCCGTCCCCCTTCCCACTTCCCCCTTCCCCCGTCCCCCTTCCCACTTCCCCCTTCCCCCCTTCCCAGATGATTGAAAATTGTGGCCTGCCCCCACGAAACTATTTCCAAGCTGGAATGAGCTGGAGGGAAAAAATGTATTTTCATACATTGAATGCAGAAAGAACTTCTTTCCTTCTGAAATCAGAATACAAAAATCATGTAGGATTCATCACTCTCATTTTTGTGGGGGCACACCACACTTTGATCATATATGTGAGGATTGATTGCTTAGGTAAAACCGAACCATTTTTAATGATATAGTGATTGAAGGTGTATTATCAAGCTATTATAGATTAAATTAATTCGCCAGGATTAGGAATGACATGGCCATAGACCGACCTGGGTTTTAGTGGGAATTTAAGATAACAATTGTTTAGAGGTAGTTCAAGTGGATTGTGCTTGAAGTGGTGTTATTTCAACACTTGAGGGATACATTTATTGCTTTTCCCAGCTTGGGCATGACACCAAGAGATTGCATAGATCAGATACCTGCACAAAATCCTGGTATTTATTATTTCCCTCTTGTACCTCAGAGACCTGTGTGATGAATTGACATGAAGTCTTAAAAAACTAACCCATTTCCGTTCCATTGAAGATGCTGGTAGGAATCACAAAATGCTTGTCTACATGATATCAATTGATGTCTACTCAAATTATCTCGAATTCCGCTTTTATTTTTTTTTGCATGGTGCAAGAACTTTTGAATGAATGAGTGATAACTTTTTGCACAAGATTGAAGGGTTTTGACTCTGTCACCTAAAAATCAATCTGAAAGGTCATATACTTGCTTCAGACATAGAAATAGATCCTGGTGGAGAATGCTGGGTACACCAATATCTGTGCAAGTCTAGTGTGAGGCAAGTTTCCGTGCACAGCCATTTTGGCTCTGTGGCAAAATTCAGTTTTACCACAGTACGGTATCACGTCTGTGGTTCCAGACTAAATGCCGAAAGTACTTAACATGTTCAAAATCATCGCAAGTTTAAAAGTCCCCCCCCCCCCCCCCCCCCCCCCTTTGTGTTTTCTTACAGTTGCAAAAGCCATTTGCAGCTCCCCCCCCCCAAAGAAAAGAAAGACAAATCAATGTTTTCTTTTTTCCAAATGGGTTCTATCAATGATAGTGAACATCTAAATCCTTGGCAAGAAATGCAGGTCAAGACAGGTGTGGACTTGAAGTTTTACAATTCAAAGAGGAAAAGAAAAATTGGTTTGCGTTCTTCTCCTCCTTGGGAGGAAAACTCATAGAATGATCTTGCATGCGGGGAAATGTCCCTGGTTAATTTAATCATTAAAGCAATAATAATATCCTTACAAATATGCATCATTACTTTCATGTGATTGAGTTTCTTGATTGAGACATAAATATTTAAAGAATTGTTTTCGTTGTGAATGATGACCATTTGATCTGTACTGGGCAAATATTGATTTATTGATTTTGCTAGTTCATCGGCTATAAATTGATCGACTGATTATACTCCATCGCTAGGTGTTGGATTTATTTTCCAGGCAGCTGTCTACTGTTGGGTGTTCAAACTCAATAAGTCATACGATGTATGGCTTTATCATTGTTGTACCTTATTGATGTACCTCATCCAAGATGGTTGGACGAGTGTCTCAGGACTGTGTTTCAACCGGATCATCATGTTCTCACTTTGATCAACTTGAAGTTCTTTTCATTGATTTTGGGAAAGACCCCTTGCATGCAATAGCTGGTGTTAGGCAATAGAAATGCACACACACGTGAATGTTGCTAATGCAACTGTTAACCAGCGACACACCTTATGTCTAGCTTAATGAGGGCATTGCATGAGCTCATGAAGTCATGTATACAAAGGGTTGATATGATATTGCTCTCCTGAACAACATTTCTTAATGAAATAAAGTATGAAAAAGTATAACCACTGTTTGCTTTTTCCTGAAAATATGATCGCTGGATAATGAGACGCATCTCTCTCAAACTCAAACATTGTTGCTGTTCAGAATGAACACGTGCACCAAGTTGTACATGTTTTCATGCCTGAGACATCATTCTTGTATTAAAGGGCAAGACATTTTTCCATTGGTAAAGGGCACCTCTGTGAGGGAAACGACTGGAACATTTCATGGGGCACCAAGGCAACTGGTTACGGAGGCAATAGACGTTTATAATGCTGCCACCATCTTGGTCATGTTCCCTGTATCCAATAACGGTAATAGATGCTAATATTTATTGCACAAAAAGGAACCAGACTATTTGCCATTCCAGTCTGGGTTTGGTTACATTGGTTCGAATGGGAGAAAATCAAGATGGTTGCACCATGATAAAGGTCTATTGAAGTTTCATGCCTGGTGTTTCCATAGAAACCAACACTGTCTATTTTCATCCAGTGGAAAATAGGGATATAAAATACATTCAAACATTGGGTTTTATATTTGACTCTTCTTTAGGAAGTTCTATATAATTTGTTTTAACCCATAGTGTCGTATCAAGGCAGTGTAAAAACTGGTGTAAGAATTTAGTCAAGTTTTGAAGAGAACAAAAATCACTTCCTTTAACAAACATAATCAATATATGTGAATTAACTTGTTTATAAAACTTAAATATGTCAATTGTGTGCAGTGAAAGATGCCAATAATAAAAGTAATAAAATTACTTTAGAAGAATTCATTGTTTTTTTGTGTGTGTAATTTATGAGTTCATAGACTTTCAAGTTTAATTTTGTGTAATTCTGAATTGGACAGTTTAAAGATTACAAAATAGTGCGGCTCGTCTGGGATGTTCCACATCTTTGATTTGAGAGAACATATTACCCTGTCACTCAGGGAACTTCATTGGCTACCGATTAGAGAACGGATTCATTTTAAACTTGCTCTTTTTGTGTATAACTACTTGAAAAAAAATCCCACCCAAAGACCATGACAGGACTGAATACCACTACCAGTATTGTAATCACCCGTATTAAAATCACCAACAAACTCGAAAGTGACGGTGTCACTGAATGAGTGAAAGATGTATGGTACCTGGTCTTCATTACGATGTGCAGAATATTTGACGAAGTGCAGGCACCTTACTAAACAACATACTGTGCACGTAGAGGTCCTACTCTAGGAAGCTGGACGTTTTCTGTGTGAACGTGCTGAGATTGTAGTTTGGAATTTACGCTGTCTACAACACTTAGTAATACTAACACAAGTAAGTAAACGTTTATTGACTGTTTTAAGAATTGTTTTATTCTAAGAACTGCTTAGTTTCTACTTCCATTGCTTCAAGTTCAACAAAATAGCTCCTGTCTGCTGTCAATGAATGCACCCACCATGCACCGCAATAATGGTGTCACACAGCAGACTAGACTGGTCATTACATTTACATCCAGGGTCACTAGACTAGTAGAACCTGCCATTAGAGCAAGGACCACCAGCAATAAATGAATTTTACACTAAAGTAAACACTAACTAACAATAATATTAACAAATAACATACACAAACAACTGAACTAACGTTAATAATGTTAATAAAGTTACTTCAATTGTTGTTCAGTCGAAACTCGACTAGCCCCATACATTGTGCCAATATGCTGGACGACCTCCGCATCTTGGCCCAGCGAACCCAATCCTCCAAAAACCAGACATCAACTTTCGAAAGCTAATTGGGCAAATTTATCGCTCAATGATCGGTCGGTCATTGCTGTCAGAGTCTACAGAAAAATTACACCGGCCCCCCGTCATGCCCAGACGATAACTCCTAGGCTTTTGGTGGAATTTTTTGACAAATCTCCGTGCTGGTATAAGTCCATGTCAACGACGTCGGAGGAGCCATGATCAGATGATGGTTGCTGTTGCACTGTACAGCGAGAGGGCGCTATGACTTAAGTAGTAATCTTGCGCTAGTTTTTTTTCGTCCAGCTATGTGTGTGTATTCGTTTGTTGTGCTGTCAACCGTCACCAAACTGAGACTTTGTGGACAAGTTTAATTAAAGTATGTATTTTTTTAATGTCAAATTGGAAAGTATTACATGTGTACTTCAAGAACAATAATAACAGCACACTTCACAAATGGTGTTGAAGTTTTTTTATTCTAATTGAGAAGCGTGCTAAGCACTGCGGTAATAGGGTATTCCATCCTACCTGGATTTTAGGCAAGTCAAATTTCACCGATGTAGCCATTGTCAGTGTTTTATGTTATGCGTGTGTACTGAACTACTGTGGCCTGGCACGCCGATCACTTTGCGGTGATTGCGTGAGTAGTTGAAAGTTTGTCACTACATGTATTTGTCACCCGTCTAAAAATGCTACTACCCTAATGACATTGGGGTTAGTAGACAGAATTGAAAACCATAGTCCATTACTTAGTGAATGTATTAATGTTACACAAATATCGGATGCATAGGAGTGCAATGTTAAGAATGTAATCACAAGGTGAAATCTGAACTAACACGAGGTGAAGCCTAGTGAAATGGTAAAGCCAGATTTCACCGAGTCTTTATTTCTTATATTCTGGTGCGTTGCACAAACGAAATGCATTCAATATTTCTTTTTACTTACACAAATGACATAGATCCTTGTCATTTGAAATGTTTTCACAATCGACACAAAATAGACACGGATTTTCACAAAAACATGTAGTTGACTTTAGTCGAGCAAGACCATACACAAAAGAACACTCAAGCCTGAGAACAAGGTGCTTAAAAGATATATGTGGTAAAATATTGTAGTTGGCAACAATACCCCATATCATAGACAAAGACCTAAAAACCTAATGTGCAATGTACATAGTACAAAGTAAACTGCGTCTTCATACTAGATACATGTACATTCTTCTACCAAGAGTTGCTAATTTGTCTGTTAGAGTTACTCTAAAGAATCTAAATGCTGCCCTCTACAGTTGAGTTGAGATGAAGATCAAGGGTTGAGGTTTGATCAGGCAAGTAAATCATTGTTAACTTGACTGGCATGATCTGTGGTAAACCTGATAGAGTTATCACACACACACCAGACAATGTATGTCGTCCCAAAGGATTTTGAAGATGGTGATGATAAATATTACAATTTTAATATTTCAGCAACAATAAGAAATTTCCTCAATCCCCAAAAGCGTCCCTAAATTATGAATAAATGTAGATCATGCCTCATCACTGCCGCCAAGTAACCGACAAAATTGTACTCACTACCCATCTTCTCATTATCATGCCAGACATTGTCTCCAAGGCAACTGCCAATTAATAATCAAACCCTGTACATGTACTGTAGTGTACATGTACAGTACATGTAGGTCTACGTGTACATTCTCCCAAGTGCGCTTGTTTTACACTGTATTGTAATTGTACATACCTGTAATGTTAAACACGCTACATGTAGAACTCATGGGTAAGCACTTGAATCTGCAATCAGTCATTCAATAGGGGACAAATGTACATTAACTAAAAAAGCTGCAGCATGTTAAAATCATTAAAATAAGATTTAGACCTCGATGTAAAATTATAGAAGCCCCACTACTTTAGCTGCATCAAAACACACCCAACTTTTTGTAGCGTATCCATCCCAAAAAGGACTTCTTTTCTGTAAAACTGTCTTCCAATTATTATTAGTATTACAAATAAATATAACTTGTACAAATAATAATTTTAACAGTAATAATTTTAATTGATTACCGCCTGAAAGAATTTGACTTGCTGTCAAGTTTCCAAAAAGACTAAGAATTTTCTCTTACGTGTACATCATTATTCTCATTAGCCTTCCTCTCATACCTCCTGTTGTTTACAGCAAATGTTCTCACATTCACACAAGTCTGTACACACAGCGAAATTTGTATGCACGTTGGCTTGTTGACGAGACTACCGATTCCTAGTGTGGAACCTGTTATGTGAAGCCCGCTTGCAAATTATTGTAATTATTTATTCGGCCATTTCTAAAACATACAAAATGCAAAAAGTCACATCGTGTAGGGGAAATACATGTACATAATAAGATAAATAAAAAATAATAATATTAATAACAATAATAATTAAAATAATAATAATAATCATAATAATGAGAAGAATTTAAAGCAAGCTCGGGCTGTTTCGACTGGGAAAAAAGAAGCTAAAACTACGTCTGAAACTGCTTTATTTCACATTTCAAGCCTGTTCACTGTATGTTCAATGGGTCAATGTGTTCGTGATTTAAAAAAAACAAGGACGGCCCATATCAAGTTGGCCAGGATTAACAAAAGTGCACTCAAACACTGTGACTAAATGAGTAGGGAACAAAACCACTGCATTGAGCACACAATCACGCACGCATTTGCGTACAGTGCACAGGCTTGAAATGTGAAATAGAGCAGTTTCAGACGTATTTTTAGTTTGTTTTTTTTCCAGTCAAAACTGCCTAAGCTTGCTCTAACTTCTCCATGGTTTTTCAAGATAATTTACATGTAACACCATGATAGCGCACACACTTTATGTATTTCCATTGAGCTATAGGCCTACACCTTATATACGTCTGACGTCATGAGTCCCATAGAGATATGTACAAGCAGCGCCCTCAGTGTCAAAACGGCCATAAGTTTACTGCAGGAAAACAGCTATATATACCCTCTATAAAAGTACTCCAAAATGTCATAATACAGATTTACTATACAGGGCAATGTGTATGTTACATACTTTACAGTTCTTGTGTACACATTTACTTACCCTAAAAACAGGTGTGATCACTGGCCTTGTAATTGGCATGACCAAACACTACATGTATTGGGATCATGCAGGATGCACAGTAGGACTAGCACCCTGTGCTTTGCAGTGCTGATCGTGTGCTTGATAATTCACCACGGAGTTCCTCCCACACTGCATGTGTGCTGTTAAATGAAGACTTCAGAGACTGAGAGGCACTTGTGTGATGATGTGGCCTAGTCATGCTAGTAGTGCCTAGTGGGTTTCCGTGTCAATGCCAATGTGTTCGCATGTAGAGCTGTGTTGTCTGCTCACTGTATCAACTGTCAACCCGTAGAGCTACATTACACGCGTTCAATGTTTATAGCTATTATTTCTAGATTGAATGATTCTCATTGATTTAAACACGTAGCGTGTATGTATGACATTATTTGTTTGTGACATCTGTAGTATTAAAACTCTGAGACAAAATGCCTGTGATGAATGGATCCGATACCCATCCGTACCTGGTAAGTACTGAGTTCATGTACATCACACAAACCTTTGGCCATTTTAACACTTTCCAGTGAGTTGACCAACCATTTCAAACCTTTTGTATGCATTCACCTCATATTCATAATCATAGAGAAACAATTGTGGGCTGGTATAGTCTGTACATCTGTTGTTTCATTCAAAACTAAAGTGGATGATTAATTTTAACGGTCATGCACTAAGAGGTTTATTTATTCCTCCATGATTAAAGTAGTTTTGCATTCTTTGTCAATGTTGGCATCACTTTGATTGTCGGCACACTATATAGGAATGTACAACCACGACATGTGCATTACATTATCGCAGGTACATGTGCCCTAAACCATAGAGCTGTCATGAATTACTAAAATTGACCATAGCGGCTTATTACAAATATGGCATTGAATGCTTGGAAGCAGTAACGTAGCAGTAATGTAGCAGTGTCTACAGAACGTTGTCATACAAGAGATGGTAATAACTCTGCTGGATTTCTGACGAGAGTTAATAAAATACAGTGTAGAGTCTTGGAGAGTCTTGGGTGAACAGTCTGATTTCAACTCAAGCAGTGGCAGACTTTAGAACGATAGGTGGCAGCAGACATGCCACGTAAATTTCCATTGTTTACATGATTTCTGCGCATGGGCACATGTCCTAGAGCAATGGATTTACCTGGCGAGTCTGCTGCGACCTAGCATCCCCCAGAGTCTCCCATCCTACTGTCTAGTGATTCAGCAATTAATAGAAACGGGAAGTACAATCTTGATGATGGTGCCAGCACTATTTTTAAAAAGAATGTTAATGTTGGCATCGCTGAAAAAATCTGGCAAAAGTTGCTGGCAGACACGTGATGAGAAGGAATGATTATAAACAAAAATTTGAAGCAACTATTATTTATTGCAAGAAGGGGCAGTCAGATTAGATGTGATAAGCCTGAGAGGTGGGCAAAAATGCCAGTGTATTACTGCAGCAATGGCTGCCAGCACAAGCAGGAAAAAGAAGAGGAAAGTGCTTCGACAAATAGCCATACAAATGTAAAGTACATTCTTATTTTCGCTATTGATTTTTAGATTTTCACTTGCGGTTTCATGCATTTCATTTGGAAAGTGGCTTCACCCCGTTGAGACGGAAAAATCATATTTATTTCTGTATTTCTATTTGATGATGCCAGATTAAATGATCTGTACTTTAGTTTGCTCACTAGTTTAAAAAAGCCCCCTAACTTGCATTACTGGTTTAAGTTTTTCTTGCAGTTTTTACAAAAGCAGAAATGTTGTCAAGGCCAATGTTTCCAAAATGGTTGTTGGGTCATGCTGTTGTTTTTGTTTTCGGTGGTTTTGACACTGTATAAAGTCTCTATAACGTGGAACTATGCAAGTCATGAATTCTTCCTGCCCATTTTTTCTTTTTGTAATACCCCTGAGGCCTCTCATGATCAAGCAGTGTTTATTTTCTGGGTGTAACCACAGATCCTCAGCAGTGCAGCCTTGCTGTGCAAAAACTCTTGATATACTCTAAACTCAGCATGGAGGTAGAAATTAACTCAGTATTCATGAGGGATAGTGAAGTGTGTCCCACCTGGGAAACATTCTTCCTGTTGACTCCTCAGATCAAAACAGGCAGTATATTGTATTGATTTAAATATTGGTGAACATATTGACTAGAACGAGAGGAATCGTGACAAAATACACGTTAGTAGGTTGTCATTGATATTCTCTTTCGATATAATTTGTATACATATATTGTTTTCTTTGAAATGGAGCAACTAGGTCTTGTTACGGCTAATCAAGTCATATACAATTCTTTCTAACATGTAACGTGTGTATGCAATTTCCTTATATTTATTTACTGAGCCTTGGAAAACCAGTAAGACACATACAAGTACATATCCAACCCCGACCCCCCCCCCCATGTAAGATGTAAAAAGGAAGTGACACATTGTACAACTGTACATGTTTCATCCATTTTTATTTTCATTTTTATATTTTTATATATGTATTTTTATTTTTATTAATTTACATATTTGTTTTATATATATATATATATTTATTTATATTCTTGTGTTTATTGTACTTATGTACTACAGTGTATTTCTTTGTGTTTTTACTGTGTATTCATTCATTTCTTTATTTATTTATATTTCTCTATTTGCCACATTGTTGTGCCCCTTTTTATGTTTAATCTGTTATACTTCTAGTAATTCATTTAATTTTGTTTTTGTTGTAACCCTTCTATTTACTTTTATATATGTATATGAATATTTATTTCACATTATATATATTTAAATTCTTGTTTTTCATCCATTCCTGTAATTGGCGGCTTGTTCGCTGTTGGTTTGGTCAATAAATGAATAAATTCTGTTCAGGGTTTTGACAATAGGATTCTCAAGACTTTGACAGAATGGGGAGGGGGGGGGGGGAAATAATAATAATAATAATGGAAATGTTAAAAGATAAATAATCTTACTTTAAAAATTTAACCACTGGATTGTCTGAATGGTCATGTACATGTTTGTATTGCTTTAAAGAAAATGTAAAACATACACGCCTTGAATTAACCCACGGCACCACTTTTGCTATGGTGCCCTGTGCAACGTTCCAATAAAAATTGACATTTTCCTCATAGAAAAGCCCCTTATCAAAGGAAAATTGTTGTGTTCTTTCATGAGTGAAGTTCAAGGCCAGTTGTGTTCAATTGTGTTATTTACACTGTACGAAGGAATTATCCTACATGTTTGTGCTGTAACACTGCCCATAGGCTTTTGTGTATAGGGCACTAATCAGCCACGTATCAAAGTGCTGGACTCATTTGCTACCCCTGGCTTGAAGCATTCCTGAAACCAATGTCAACTCCTTGGAATTCTACAGTGCTGGACAGCAACAATCTCAACCCCCCACAGGTAACCATTTACTCCTGGGTGATGAGAAGCAACAGTACTTAAAGTGTCATGCCCAAGTACCATGACCAGGATTCAAACCAACTCTCTGATGATGACTGTAGAACTGGAAACCGGTGGGCTAGACCCCCCTCGGCCTCTACACATGCAAATTTTACACCATGTATAGTACATCTAAACATACATGTACTTGAGAGCAAGTTACAAATGCTTCTAGATAAAATGTAATGGACAATTTTCATATTTCTCAAAACAGGGCAGGATGTATCCGCTGAACGACAGACAGGCAGACAGACAGACAGCTTTGCACACCGATACAAATCTAATGTACTTATATGTAATTTGGTTTTTGTGTGTGTATATTTTTTAACTGGGTAGTACATGGAGTATGCATGTTTCTAGCCAGAGGGTTGTCTGAGAAAACATCCTGTTGAGAGTGAGGCCAGTTTTAGTTACCCTGGGGTGGATTTCACAAAGCTCTTGGACTAGTCTTATCTCGAGTTCTAGGGCAAGTAACTAGTCCTAACTTATAGGACTAGTCATAAGTAAGGACTAGTCCTACATGTAAGTTAGGACTAGTTTTGTAAAATCCAGGCCTGGTCGGTCTGTCACTCGTTTACAAGTGAAGGAGCACTGTGGACATCTTTCCTTTTTTTTCTTCTAATTTACAGCAGATTTTGACAGTTTATTTCCAAGCTTTAACTAAGACCTTGGAAATACATGTATGAGACCAAACCCCAGCAATATTCTACTCTCTCAATAAATTCTGGTTGTTGTTTTTGTTCTTGTTTACAGGGCAGTATGAGACGAAGCAACAGCCAGATCGCCTTCCACACACAGGGCCGGAAAGATGCCCAGCGAGCCGTCTGGCAAGAGGTGGACAAACTTGTCGAGATCGCTCCAGCACCACAGAGAGAGGTCAGTGCAAGATGTTCAATTCTTGTTGCTTCACTTCAACGCTTAACCACAATAATTCTCAAGATGTTTGTAGTCACACAAACCTAAAGAAAATGAACATGAACAGTGTACACTAAAGTCAATTGGACGGTACGAAGGAGCATGTGTACATGTGCAATGTATGTCACATGTACACCACACGCATGTGTGCAGTATATGTTCAAATCACACATACTGAAAATTATACGAACCCACATATTGAACAGTATACATACGTGTATACATGTACATGTAATAGACCGATCGATTAAGCCCTGCCTACCTTCGCAACTACCCAGCAACAGCACATGGTGTGACTTTCTTGCCACTGTCATCACAGCGGTGGTTCGGTTGCGGCCACACACATGTATCGGATACACACACGTACATGGTTTTCGTTAATGGCATTGATTTAGTTTTGTGGCCTTTTGAAAAGTTCTTTGAGTCCAAAGAACAATGTGGACAGCAAAACTGTTAAACCACCTTTACACAGTTGTGGGATTTGCACTACCAAAAATACAAAAAAAATAAAGCAAAACAAAAGTTTTAGTACAGTTGTGTGTGCTGTTGTGTGTCAGAACAATGGCGGCGGTTTGTTTACTTTTCTAATGGGATTTTTAAGGTGTGGGACTTTCAGTGGCATTTTAAAGGCTGTGATTGGTCAATACGTTAAGTAGGCGGGGCTTAGTGGATCGGTCTACACTAGAGTGGGTCGTCCATATCCATATTTATAAGAAAGCTTAGCTAGACTCCGACTCTGTACATATGTTCACGAGACAAGTAAAACATAGCTGCACAGTGTGGTTCAGGACTGCAGATTTTGTACTGTACACAGCCTTGGATCAAGGCTACTGAAACAATGAAAAACTTTCGCCAATAGAGGGCCTTGCTTGAAGTTGTCCTTTTTATTGATATTTTAGTTGAAATGAAATTAATTTTCTCATCTGTTACATGTATGTACACGAATCTTTTATGCAGGAGAAATAATGACATTTGTTAGTTTTTTTTTAATGTGCTTTTAAGGTTGTTTCAAGAATTACTTTCATTTTGTCACATCGTAAGTTCTGGTCATGTGACTGAGATAAAATGAACAAGAGGTATTCTGGGCGTTGCCCAAACACCCCCCAAAAAACACCAACAAACAAGAGGTGTACTGGGCATTGCCCGAACACCTAACAAAAACACACCAACAAAGAAGAGGTGCCCAAACACAAAAAAAAACACCAACAAAGAAGAGGTGTACTGGGCGTTGCCTGAACACCCCCCAAAAAAACCACATCAACAAACAAGAGGTGTACTAGGCATTGACTGGACACAAAAAAAACAACACACCAACAAACGAGAGGTATTCTGGGCGTAGCCCAAACACCCAAAAAAAAAAAAACCACCAACAAACAAGGGGTGTACTGGCATTACACATTCAGCAAGGTCTGCCAGCAACAACTTACAACTAGACATTATGTGTTTGTCACTAGGACAAACACAAAGCTGTTCCGATTATTTGTAAGCATGTTTTACTACTAGTGTTGGATCACCTTGAAATGAAGAGACTTTGATTTTGATGAGGACTGGGAACGTAATACATGCCATGGGACTGTAATTGTTGGACCGGAAGTAAAGGTCAAGCTGGGGTAATGCTCGTTAACCAAATGTCACATGTGATGTAAGCAACAAATGGTACAAAAATTTTGACTCTGCGACATTTGGCTCAGGAGTTATGATGTTTTAAAATTTAGAGCTTCCTGTTTGGACCGGAAGTGAAGGTCAGTGTGGGATCATGCCTGTAAATAAAATGACACATTTTCTGCAAGCTACAAAACTAAACAAGAATTACCCACAACATGGGGCTCATGAGATGATTTTTTAAATAATAAATATGAATTTAGGAAAACATGTTTTTCGTACTGTTTTTTCGATAACCTAGAAGGTGGTATAACTTTTATTCCCATGCAATGCCTTCGAACGAAAATCCTATAAATACAAAGATTCTGCCCTTCGGTGTAGATTAACACTCACCGTTAGAGGGCGCTATAGCATATGAGACGTCATAATAATTAGTTAATGGAAGCCTCACTTACACTTTCTCTCAAATCTAATGTCCTAAATCTAGAACCAAGGCTGGATATTCCTTTTTTGGTTGCATAAAACTTCATGAAATTGGCCCCGGGTAGTCTAGCGCTTAACTGATTTTTTGGTCATTCTGAATATTTAGTACAATATGGTGACATTGTATGATTTACCATGAAGCTGCATATATACGGTGATCAAAGTACATAAACATCTGTAGTGTGTAATCCCCCCCCCCTCTGACTCTGATTACAAACTGTGCAGAAGTATGATCCTTTACACTGTAGTAGTACAATTCACTATAAAGCAATTATTCACTATAAAGCCTATTGGATGTAAAGAGAAGAGCCATTGGGTTACTACATGTACATCAAGAAACAGTTAATGCAGGACTTAGCCTGTGGACCAGTGTCTTTCCTGATATCCTGAATGCTTTACTCATGAATGGGAAAATCTTTGCTGCTTGATGATGGTTTTGGATAAGTTCATCAATTTCAGAGATGTACAGGCCTTGAGTTTGAAGGAGAAAAGTGATTTGGCCATGGTAATGTAAAACGCTCAGTTTAAAGATTGACAATTTCCTGTCTCTGTTGTTGCCAAGGCAATGATCAAGTGAATAAAGGCAATTCTTAAAATGCTTGTTGAGAAATGAGATACTACATGTACACGTATGTATTATGTACAAACTTGTGTGTATTTTTGTTGTTGGTAGTATTTATTTATTTAAAAAACAACAACATTTGTTCACTTTTGTTTAAGGCGACATTTGTTTTGCGGTTTGAAAATAAAGAAATGATACAACTTGAGTTGCATCTAATCTGCAAAAGATCTTTATGTGTAGCTGTCTTAGCATAAAGGAACTAAATGTACATTATCACACAAGCGTGAGTGGAATACGGAAAAAGTAGGCCTATAACACTTCTGCATCCCATATCCAACGAGGCCAAAGGCCGAGTGGGATGTGGGATGCAGACTTGCACTGTATTTGTTCATATTTCATGAGCGCGCGTGTTATAACGAATTTATCTTGAAGCAAACTTTGACTCGCGGCTTAAAATAGTGCAATACGCTGAGTTAGAACACAGCAGGGTGCGATATGGACCGTGCATTATGGTGTAAACTATAATATCACATTGCTGTTGCCATGGATTGACCAATCAGAATCGAGGATTCAAGTTTACTTGAAGACAAGTGTAAACTGTACATATGTATCCAGGCCTACACATATGCTTCATTCTTGAAAGGGCAAGGGCACCACTTAAGCATTTTCTCCTTGGTATAGGGCACCTCTGTGAGGAAACTTTTAATTTCTATTGGAACATTTCAAGGGCACCAAGGCAATAACCAGAGACAATGAAGGCATTTGCCTCCGTTGCCTCTGTGAAGTATCAGGCCGGTGTATATTTGAGTTTTTCAAGCCCTTGCAAAGGAGTTTGCTGGTTTTAAAGATGCTCTGGCGTTTTGTTGAGTGGTACTTGATTTAACCCTACCCACCTCAAACCCATACAAATCCAAGTGCATGTTTTGTTTGATTCTGTTGGACTGAGGACTGCACTTTCTGGACATGGAAGAAACATGATGTACATGTAACTCCATAATCAGAGTCCAACAGTTTGGAATTTGAAGTTGCTATGGCTGTGTTAGGGTGAGGGAGAACCCCAGTAAATAACTCTATGGAGGCTGTTAGGGTTTTCATGCACAAATGTGTCCTTTACTTTTCAGGCCTTTGCAAAGGAATTTTCAGGATTTAAAGATCTGTTCTGGCGTTTTCTTGAGGAGTCTGGGCCATCTGTTCGCTGGGAAGATATCCAACCATTATCCAAGGATGCTGTGAGTATCTCTTAGACAGATGTTAGTTTTGGGTAAATTTTGAAAAGTTGGACCAAAAGTTGGACCTTTGTAATTTTACAAAAGGCGCGTTTGTATATTTAGTTCTTGAATTTCCAGTCGTTTGAAGTAATGTGTATTTTGTTTTCAATTGATGACAACGCACAGGTTATCCCATACTCTGCGCTGGAGGACTATAATCAGGAGGCCACCAGGGAACTACTAGATAAACTTGTCGTGGTCAAGCTGAACGGTGGTCTGGGTACCAGTATGGGCTGCACGGGGCCTAAGAGTGTCATCAGTGTCCGCAACGATGTCACCTTTCTTGACCTTGCCGTACAGCAAATTGAGGTACAGTAGTGTGGATGTGATGATCTTAACTACGGTACATGTAATTTCACTAGGAGTGCCACATTACTGTGTTCTTGTAGGTAGCCCTGTAAAGAGTCGGTCAGAAAAACAAAAGCATGATCTACAATGCAAAGTGTTGGTGGATAATTCTGACCTGTGGACCGTTTTTTTGTTTCTTTTTCCTTTTTTTTCCCCCGTTTTTTTTTCTTTTTTTTTTAAACCCGAATGAGCACAGAAGGGGACTTCAGTGCCCACTACCATGGAGAATGCCAGAAAACAGCAAAAGGTGGAACAGGATGAAAAATACAATTCTAGGGCCAATGATTTCCCGTTTCAGAGAGTTTCAATTTCATTCGGCGAACAAGTCACTGTGACTTTTTGGGGGGACTGGAAACTTTTTGTTATAGATTTCAGTAGAACAACTGAACTTTGTAAGCTGTTTTTGGTCTGGGGCCAGTTGGTGAATGGTGAGGGCAAGGTTTGCATTTTGCCGTAACGGAAAATCATTGGCCCTACAATTCCTATATAGAACTCCTATTTGAAAAACCTCCCTGAACTACAAAGTCCCATTGTTGGCAGCTCGGTCTTGTGCAGTTATCTCCAATATAACTCTCTTATTACAGCACTTGTCAATCTACTGTTTTTAAATGCTTGAAATATGAAACAAATAATGTGCAATATTATGATATGAAAATTGTTGCCACTCTTTTCTTGCATTGTTCTATTGACATAAAATATGAAACGTGATCAATTATATCAGACTAAAGAGAATTTCGTACTCTTTCCAACAGTAAATAACTGATTTTGTGGTAATAATTGTTTATTGTAAATCCCTCGGTTTTATGGGTGTTGTGTGAAACGGGCTTGGGCGTTTACATGTAGGACTATTATGTACACAGGGAAGTTAAGGTGGATATGGGACAAGAGTGTACATTATAGTGTCTGGGTGAGGATGTTTGCTATTGGGGATTATTGAAGTCAGCCATACCATTGTACAAACACTTAGCATTGACTTCAGGTATAAGGCCCAAGGCAAGTAATGGAGATTAAAATTAGACAATGCCTACATGTACACCTATAAAAAGAAAGAAAATGGAACTGTAAATGTACTTTGGATAGTTTATCTCGGAAACAAATATTTGTAAACTTTCCCTCTCCGTCAATTCACAAAACTGAAAAAGAAAAAAAAATGAACCACTTCAGCTTACAAAACCGAAACAGAAAATGCCCCAACCTCAACTCACAAAACTGAAATAGAAAATGCCCCTACCTCAACTCACAAAACTGAAATAGAAAATGCCCCTACCTCAACTCACAAAACTGAAATAGAAAATGCCCCTACCTCAACTCACAAAACTGAAATAGAAAATGCCCCAACCTCAACTCACAAAACTGAAATAGAAAATACCCCTACCTCAACTCACAAAACTGAAATAGAAAATGCCCCTACCTCAACTCACAAAACTGAAATAGAAAATGCCCCTACCTCAACTCACAAAACTGAAATAGAAAATGCCCCAACCTCAACTCACAAGACTGAAATAGAAAATGCCCCAACCTCAACTCACAAAACTGAAATAGAAAATGCCCCAACCTCAACTCACAAGACTGAAATAGAAAATGCCCCAACCTCAACTCACAAAACTGAAATAGAAAATGCCCCTACCTCAACTCACAAAACTGAAATAGAAAATGCCCCTACCTCAACTCACAAAACTGAAATAGAAAATGCCCCTACCTCAACTCACAAAACTGAAATAGAAAATGCCCCTACCTCAACTCACAAAACTGAAATAGAAAATGCCCCAACCTCAACTCACAAGACTGAAATAGAAAATGACCCAACCTCAAGTCACAAAACTGAAACAGAAAATACCCCTACCTCAACTCACTAGACTGAAATAGAAAATGCCCCTACCTCAACTCACAAGACTGAAATAGAAAATGCCCCAACCTCAACTCACAAGACTGAAACAGAAAATGATCCTACCTCAACTCACAAAACTGAAACAGAAAATGACCCTACCTCAACTCACAAAACTGAAACAGAAAATGCCCAAACCTCAAGTCACAAAACTGAAACAGAAAATGCCCAAACCTCAAGTCACAAAACTGAAATAGAAAACGCCCCAACCTCAACGCACAAGACTGAGATAGAAAATGCCCCTACCTCAACTCACAAAACTGAAACAGAAAATGACCCTACCTCAACTCACAAGACTGAAATAGAAAATGCCCCAACCTCAACTCACAAGACTGAAATAGAAAATGCCCAAACCTCAACTCAACAAACTGACTCAGAAAATGTCCCTACCTGGACTCAACTGAAAGACCAACATTGAAAGCATTTGACATTCGCTTCTTTCGCCCCAACTGTCTATTAAAAGAAAACAAAAGAAGAGGAGGAAAATGTATCTGAAAATTTAAAAAAACAAAGGGAAAAAAACGTACAAGGTTAATTAAATAAACCCCAAAGCCGACATACATCTTTTTGGGGATTGATGGAACTGAATCATTCTTTGTTGTTGTAAATCTGTGCAGCATTTGAACAAAACATACGGCAGCGACGTTCCTCTGGTGCTGATGAACTCCTTCAACACAGACGAGGACACTAAGACTGTGCTCAGACGATACACATCCTGTCAAGTTAACATCCATACATTCATGCAGCAGAGGTGAGTTTAATTCTTGCACCCACCCATCCACATAACCTGTGTATTCCAGGATGCCTTTTTTGTTGTTTTCCCTCAGTACTTTTAAGTTGCATGGCCCAATTTTCACCGAGAGAAATTTGTTTAAAGATTTTTTCTCTGAACGAATTTTTACTGATGTTGCTGTTTCAAAACGAAAATCATACAAAAATTTTCACAATGCACAAAATTGTTTGTATGTCCATGCAGCGGTGTAGGCCCCCCCCCCTCCCTACCCCACAAGTTTCCAGTGGCCCCCATTAAAAAAATGTGTAGATACTTGTCATTCATTAAAAAGCATGGTCCCTGCCCCCCCCCCCCCCCCCACCATTGAAAAGCCCCATGTGAAAAAATCCTGGCTACGCTGCTGCATACATGGCCAATGGACGTGACATAATTTGGGGTTTTGAATGAACTACCACCTATTATTGGTGGATATTTTGTGTGCATTATCTTGTTTGAAAGCTTGAAACTTTCTCAAATTTGACAATAGCTATTTAAAATTCAATGTATCGGCCAAAAATCGGATTTAGCATCGTTAACTGAGCACTGGCTAGTTAATTTGATAATTTTGATATTAAATATTACCACTGTCTTCAATACACTTAGATTTTTAGTTCAAAAGTTAGTTTTCTACCAATGTATATATTTTGTTGTGTAATTGTAATGCGATCAGTATTTCTTTGTATGTATTTCTCTCTTTTGGTTGTGTATACAGTTTTGTTGTCTTGATTGTTATTTTAAGTACAAACCCGAACACTTTACTTTTGACTTATAAAATCTGATGTAACAAACTGAATTAAATTGAAGTGAATTAAACTGATGTTGTTGTTTTTTTCTTCCGTGTAATGGGTCTGCACAATAATCTGATAATGATAGAATTATTTCCATTTTTTGACAGCATTTATAGTTTATTAAAATTGTATCTTTTATTGCCGATGTCTTTTAAAATGTTACAATACTTGTTGGAAAAATGTTTTCAACATGTGACACTGGTGTTGTTTTCACACTGTGACTGTTGCAAGGCATTATGCCTTGGATACTAGGATACTTCCCACCGATATTCCCTACACATGCATGTGTCTTTTGTTGATGCATTCAATCAATAGTTACACATATTATTGTTTTTTCCACTATTGATTTTTGTTCTCTTTGTAGTTAAACCCATCTTTTCACCTGTCCCTTCTGTTTGTGGTTCGGATCTAGTCAGTTTTTTTCTCCTCCCCCACCCCCAGCTCCCACCTGTTTCCTTTCTGATTATGTTTTTTTTTTCCTTGTTCTCCTCATAAATCCTCTGTCTGCTCTCTGTTCCTTGCTTTTCACTCTTTCACTTGTAACACATTTTCCACTAGACTACTTCTGTTACACTACTCTCGTACATTCTGTACCGGTGTGCGTGTTGTGTCGACATTTAGCTTTTTAATTAAAAAGGACTCTGCTAGAGTCAAAACAAGAGTTCATAATTGATTACATTTTAATTTAACTTGTGATTTGTATGCAGGTTTCCTCGAATTAATAAAGAAACACTGTTACCGACTGCTAAGAATTGTGATATGACTGGATCGAATATGGAACAGTAAGTTTATGTACAGCCCATAGAGTTATATATAAGAACTAGAGGGCATACAAACCATGCAACATGGCCCGACAAGGAGCATTTTTGACCATTGAGAAAATGGCGCGGACCATTCATTTACACTGGTTTCCCGTTCACACAGCAGCCATTTTCTAAGTGGACATTCGTATGCAATTTGCCCATAGGGATTTTCGCCCATGGTGAGTCAGTGGAGTTCCGTGCGTGGCATAGCGAATGCACCCTCTAGTTCTATTATATAACTCTATGGTACAGCCCGATCTGTTTACTCTCCCTGCCCTATCAGCAATAAACACTCATACAAGTCCCCAAGGGCGTTATATATTGTGTTTGGAATTTTATAATACATTTTATATCACAATACCTTTTTGTAGATTTGCTCTGATCAGGGATTAGGAAGCTATGGGGGGTCATGTCTTACAAAACTATTAAATAGTTCACACTCCAAGGACTAGAGGTACCAGTGACTAGAGATCAGTCAAAGCCATTTTCAAGGTCCACCTTTACATGGTGAATGATTGTCCACTTATTAGGCTTATTCCCTGGGGGGCATGAGAGCAATACACACAGCAACTGAATCTGCCCTAACTTGGATTTCAAAACTTAGATCTACAACTTTAAGCCATACTGTGCACGCCATACAAAAGAAGAAGAAGAAGGCTCACCCTTTGTTTTGTTTTTTCCACATATTTCAT
This sequence comes from Marthasterias glacialis, assembly GCA_911728455.2. Classification (NCBI taxonomy): domain Eukaryota; kingdom Metazoa; phylum Echinodermata; class Asteroidea; order Forcipulatida; family Asteriidae; genus Marthasterias; species Marthasterias glacialis. Next base: position 35,934,002 of record OU452219.1, read on the forward strand.
TGTGTACCACAAACTCATCCAGGCAGCCCCCCCCCTCCTCCATTTACAAACCGACAAGCTCTTTAGATATTAGGATCTAAAAATCTATTAGGATCTAAAAACAGTATTTACAACTTGCAACATACAACACGCAAAAGCCTTGAAGTGCTCTACAGAAGCCTACAGTAGTAATCGTTCAAAACTGTTTCATTTGATTTTGGAGCAAACAACGAAAAGTTGACTGGAGCGGGATATAGACCAGGGGGACCTCCCAGATGTTAATCCGGTGTCGCTGGTTCAAAGCCTGCTCCAGTCAATTTCTCTTTGTTCACCCTAAAATTGAATTAAAGTTTACCCAGTCAGTTTCCCTTGTGGTTTATTGCGAAATGTTATACCTGTGGATCTATCACATGCTGTTAAAGCACACAGTTTTTGCATAAAAAACAAGCTCTGTGATCTGCGTCTCTTGCACTGAAAATACTGTTCCCAAAAGCTCCCTGAAATCTTTAACTGCAGGGGTTACTAAAAGCTGGAAATACCCTCATTTCAGCATCTCTCCCAAAACTTGGATCCTAGTTTCAGACATCTTTGTCAGCAATGAGTTTCACCTTTGAGTAACTTTCTAAGTAAAGCAGCTCGAGCAAAGCCATTCATAAAAGAAGCGTTCTGATGAAAGAAAACCAACAATGTACGTTTATGAGAGGTGGTGTAACCACTGCAAATATCCACAGTCAGAATGACTATTGATGACATACATATTCTGTAACATCCATGCATCATTGTCTCGTAAGGTTGGCGGAGACACCATGTACCTAAAACTCTCGCTACGAGTTGTGGTGCTTCTGAAAAGAACCGGTGGTTTAACAACTCGATGTTTCAATCAGTATACTCTGATTGTCCACCACAACTCGTAGAGAGAGTTTCATGTACATGGTGTCTCCGCAAACCTCACGAGGTTGTCTTCCAAAAGTTACAAATCTTAACCTATTTCATTATTGGTTCTTTCATAGTTGGTACCCTCCAGGCCACGGTGACGTGTATCAGTCATTCTATAACTCGGGGCTGCTAGATGCCTTTGTGAGGCAAGGCAAAGAGTTCATGTTCATCTCCAATATTGATAACTTGGGCGCCACAGTTGATCTAAGTATCCTTTTGTCTACATACATTAACCCTTACAGTCCCTATTCCGTCAAACTCTAACAGCAGGTTTTGTTGGATTTTGTTGGACTGGGTACTGCATGAGTAAACTGATCATGCATTACATGGATTCAGGCATACCACCATAATCAGAGTACCACAGTTTGTGTGTTGAGTTACCCATATGGTGCTGGAATTTGTTAGAGTGGGGAAGGGTCCTAGTAAATCACTCAGGGGATTTAGGGTTAAAATCACTTTCCCCTCTCTAATCCTATCTTCCCCTCATCATTGAAAATCCCTGGCCCAGGTCTGGCATGAATTCAATTATTTAGTACTGCATTGTCAAGCCAGCCATGTTTTGCCCAGGGGCCAGTCTTTCTCGTTAGATTCTTTAAGTTGACATCAAGCTATGGGATTCTGATGAACTTTGAATGGTTACAACACAGAATGCCTGTTGACTGTTTAATGCGATACTGTTCAAATGGTTCGACATGTATAATAGTAAACAAACTTTTCAACCTTTCAGATAATAGTGTGCTTTAAAGAACTTTTAAATATCACATTCCCAGTTAGACATATCATGTAAGCATGTTCCAATTAAATTGAGCATCCTCATTGAAAAAGTTTGCATGGATTGACCTCATGAATGTAAGATGCATGCATTGGGATTTAAGCAGATTAGCTTGTTGTAGAACAGGGAAATGGGACGTAGAATGAATGAAATGCTGATTGCGCAGGCTATGTGGGAGCTGCCATTTATAGGTAATCGGCGCCCACCATGTTGCTCTGCCGACCAAGTTCTGCTGATAAAGATGGGGAGATCATACCACTTGCACTTGAAAAAGAGTGTCCAGCCCCCCCACAACAATTCCTTTCTGCTCTAGAATGGCGGGGGTCGTGGGTTCCTATCCCAGCCGAGGAAAATGCCTGTGAATTTTTTTCACAGGACTCGGGGGGGAAAGTACTGAGTATATAGTGCTTAACACACAGCAGTGTATTACAAATAAATCCTTTCTCGTTATCAGGATACATGGCCATGCTTCTGCCCTAACAACAACCATGCAATTTGCATAATCTCAATTCACATTTTGAAATCAGTCATCAACAGGTGTCAAGACAATGACAATGAATCCGGAGTGTCATAACTGGCAATGGGTTGTGAAGTACACGCACACAACATCTGGAAATCTGTTCATTGTCTGTATGCAAAATCAAAGGCTGCTTTTGTTTTCTAATGTTTCATTTTACAGAAACATTTTGTTCATTGTCAGTGCCAATGCCAGAGGCTCTAGTAAATTAGATGTAAATTATATTTAATTTGCACCTGACTATTAATCATTGTGTGCAGAACAGTAGTTGAAGTTTTATTATTATTATTTTTTTTTTTGCCCATTCACCAATGTGTGTTAAGCACTTTATACTCAGTACTTTCCCCGAGTCCTGTAAAAAAAAATCTCACAGGCATATTCCTCGGGTGGGAATCGAACCCACTTGGCCGCTTGGCCACAACACTCGATCAAAATGCAGTTATTATACAAGTTAAACATAATAACCAATTGTTTTTGAGATCTTTCAGTATTAAAGTGAGTTTGAAGGCAACCGCCATTTTTTAAAGAAAATAAAGCAAACAAAAAAATGTGTCACCTTGTGACAAATTTGCAAACATATGTTACCACATTAATTGTTCGTGCCAACTAGCCGTTTAGATTGTTTGCTCAACTTTTGTGTTCCAGAGGAACCAAATCAAGGTAACAGCTTGTAAACAGACATGTACACATAATTGCCAAGCTGTTGACAATCAATGGAAGGTCCCTTTTTTTCTATTTATAATTGTTATATGTTTGAATTCACTGGAAATCTCCAGGTGTTTTGGCCCAGGAGCCTCCTCCATTCTCCAAAGCCTTCCAAATAGCCCGCCCAACGGTAACCCAACCGTAGTACCCATGTTTTGGCATAATATTAAGCATACACGACATGGTGCTTATGGATGGATGGGATTTGGGGATTTGTGATGGTGGCGCCAGACTCACAAATTTTGGCGGGGTGGAGGGTAGAGTCAGAGGCAAAATTAACAGGTTTTTCTCGGGAGGACAATCTGATTTCCAAGGTTTCAGAAACGTTAACTAGCAAAGGTTAGTCAGAAAACAGAGAGAGATTATTATATAATGGGACAACTGGAACCAAAGAACCAAACTCAACCTACTTCAACCTCTCTCTCAGCATTGGGGGAGGGGGAACCTGTGGGCAAAGACAATGTTGTAAATGCAAATGCATACTTGAGCACTGCCACTGTGAATTTGAGGGTGAGTAGGGTTAAACAAGATGAATCTGGTTAGGATTCCAAATTTCAGCAATGATGTTCTTCCTGTTTTTTGTTTTTGTTTTTTTGTTTTTGTTTTTTTCCCCCTTAGGAAATCATCAAGATTGTGATTAAGTAGCCTATAACATATATTTAGATCTGCCTCTGTGCTGAACTTTGGGCTTTCTTAGTTGTGTCTTCCCTGCCTTTCACCTCTGTGGGCCCCGGTTCAAATATGTGGATTGGGTTTTAAAGCCCCAGCTCATGATGGTAAACTGACTGTAAATGCTTCCATTCTTTACACATACACAAATCGAGATATTTTGCAAAAAAAAAGCAGCCTGTGAAAATGTCAGCTCATTTCGTTGTTTCGTTTGCGTAAAAGTTTTAAAAATGCATTCAGCATTTTTATACGCAATCCTATAGGCAGAGTTTTTGTCTCACTGAGACGAAAAGCCTCACTGAGATGAAAAACTAATTTCATTAACTAATTTCTTATTTCATTTATTATTTAAAAAGATTACACTTCAGGCAGAAATATCTAAAGGAAAGTTTTCTACCATCATTATCTTTATACCATGTAAGGTATATGTGAATCTGTGAACATTTATGTTTTTCTTCTCACCAATGTGGAGCTGGGACTTCAAGTCCCTACCCGATTGCATGTTGTTTTTATTTCAGTTAGGGCGTTCTAAAACTGAGAAAGACTTACTGAATTGATAGTTTATGATGATCTCATTCATTCCTTAATACTGCCTAACCAGAAATTATCAATTTGTTAAAGCAGCAGAGTAGCAGAGAGTTTGTGATGGAAGTCACAGACAAGACAAGAGCAGATATAAAGGTAAGGTTTCAGCATTCTGCAAAAAGAACTGCCAAGTAATCTGGTAATCTTGTGTGGTGCATTTCAACTTTGGCAAATCGTCATTCTAACTTTGACCGTGGCTAGTAAATTACTAGCTATGCTTGATTGATGTAACCTTTTAAACAGTGGCGTAACCAGACATTTTCTTTTAGGGGGGTCAAGTGGGGACAAAAAAAACCCTGTTTTTTTCCCCCTTTTTTTATTTTTTTTTTTTATTTATTAGTTTATTTATTTATTTAATTTATTTATTTATTTTGTTATTATTTATTTATTTATTTATTTTTTTATTTCTGGGGGGGAGTGGTTCTATTCGACAACCAAACAATTATTTTGTGCATTTTCCCAATCTCATTGGGGGGGGGGGGGGCAAGGATTCTGAGTGGGGGGCTGAGGCCATTTTCAAATCTCATCCTTGTATGAATAGACCTTTTTTTTATCAAAGAGTTAATAATAAACCGTGCCTTATCCTAACTACAATTATCTCTTATCTCTCTGACCTACAAATGATGATATATTTAAACTGGGATGCCGTTGATCAAACAATTCCTCAAGGATGAAGATTAGTATTGGTTGTGGCATGACTGAAGATAAGTTTTTGTACTTTGGTTGAGTGGATGTATGACAGTAGTTGTTCAACCACTCTTGAACTAAATGCAGACAAAAACCAAAATGCATTTTCAACTTATCATGCTCAATTTGTATTTACTAATAAACTGCTGGAGTCTAAAGAAAGTAGCTATTTTTGATTTCCAGCGGTTGAATTCAGTTTGAATACAAGACCATTTTATTTATGTCCAAGTGTCCTGTCGAAGAAGATTAATTGTTTTATGCAGTTCTAGAAATGAAACAAATGATACTTGACCTTTATACATGACATGCATTAAGAAAAACTGTCTTAATAATTATATCTGAATGCTTCTCATTGAACGGACATTCAACTTCAGTTACTTGATATTTGAAATAAAAGGTCGTATCCCCTCAAGGTGATCCCTGTACTGCCGCTTCCCAGGTTGTATCGTAAACTTGGGTGCAATCCCTGGTTATACGGTACTTTTGGGTTGCATGGCTTCTGACTGGCACCCCCGAACGAAGATATTGACAAAATAGGGAGACCACTAACATGAGGGCTAGATTGCTCAGTTGGCAGAGGGCCGACACTTTAATCCGGAGGTCGCAGGTTCAAATCCCGTTCTAGTCCATTTTTCTTTGTTCACCCCCAAAATTAAGACATTTAAATTGACATCGGGTCAGCTGATTTTCCCCTTTTTTCTTAGGTTTTTGTGCCATTGAAAACCCCCAAAACACTACGAGTATTTTGTGTCCGGGGCAGCTTCCTCTTTTTTGATAATTACAAATTGCAAATTTACAATTAAACAAAGATTTTGTGACAACTTGTTGTCATCCCCTTTTATTTTTGATGGCAGGGTGGTACTTTAATTCAGTATGAGGACAAGTTAAGGCTACTGGAGATTGCCCAGGTGCCAAAAGAACATGTAAGTTATTTCTATCATACAAAGTTGTTCATTCTTATTTCAACGACAGGTTTATTTTGACTCTGTTGGACTGAGTATCGCTCAGCAAAGCGGATTATTCTTTGTATTTGGCAAAACATAACCGACCCAAACCGATCATTTGTTTGAATTTGTTGAAACGAGTTTTGCATTGCCGAACTGATTGTGCTTTGCATTGGGCAAACGCCAATCGTAATAGGCTGTATTTTTGACAGCAAGAGGGCGCAATATTAATTCCATTTTGATAGTACATAAATGTTTCAAAACATTAAAAAAAAAAAATTCTAAGCACTTTTCTTACACTGATTACTTTGTAAAACTGTCAATAAAAAAACCCTCGAAAGTTGTATATTAACTGCTTTATTAGAAGTCTAATTGCATCTGGTTTACCACACTATTTCTATGGTTTCACCCCCAATCTACCCCAAAGGGCGCCCTCTTGCAGTAAAAAATAAGGCCCATTCATCAGCTGTTTTTACTTGATGTTGTTGGACTGTGTTCTGTACAGCCATACCTAATATGCTTGGCATGTGGCAGGCACTAACTACCCCATTATCAGTCAAACTTAAATCCCTGGTTTTCCTTGAGTCTGTTGGACTGTGTATAGTGCACGAGCAAACTGATCAAGCTTGCAATGGAGCAAACCCTAACCACCAATGGCTGGTTTGGCTTGAGTCTGTTGGACTGAGTGCACCATTGCTGAACTAATCAAGCTTTGCTTGTGGCAAACCAGCCCAATTCTGTTGGAAGTCAACAGCCAGTTTGGCTCGAGTCTGTAGGACTTAGTGCAGCATTACTCAACTAATCAAGCTTTGTGTGTGGCAGACCCTAACCAGCCCAATTCAAATGAAAGTCAATGGCTGGCTCTAGTCCAGCATTGCTGGAGTAATCAAGCTTGAGTGTGGAAACCCAAACCACCCCAAATCCATGGAAGTCAATAGCTGGTTTGGCTTGGAGTCTGTTGGACTGAGTAGTGCACTGACGGACTAATCAAGCTTGCAGTGGGGCAAACCCTAACCAGCCCAAATCCACTGGAAGTCAACGGTCAGTTTGGCTTGAGTCTGTTGGACTGAGTAGTGCACTTACGGACTAATCAAGCTTGCAGTGTGGCAAACCCTAACCAGCCCAAATCCACTGGAAGTCAACGGTCAGTTTGGCTTGAGTCTGTTGGACTGAGTCTGTTGGACTGAGTAGTGCACTGACAGACTGATCAAGCTTGCAGTGGGGCAAACCCCAACCAGCCCAAATCCACTGGAAGTCAACAGTCAGTTTGGCTTGAGTCTGTTGGACTGAGAAGTGCACTGACTGACTGATTAAGCTTACAATGGGGCAAACCAAAACTACCCCAAATCCATTAAAACTTTCAATGTTTGGAAGTCAACTGCAGGTTTGGCTTCTGTCTATTCAAATGAGTATTGCTTTTATATTACTGAACTGATTGTGCTTTGTATGGGGGCAACCCCTAACCACTCAAAATTCATCAGAATTCAACGGCAGGTACAACTAATGATTTGTTCTTATTTTCCCTGAAGGTAGACGAGTTCAAGTCTGTTTCCAAATTTAAGTAAGTATGTGAAGTCAGTAGATAATCTTGCAATAAACATTAGATTTTCAAATGACTCTAATTTCTCGAAGATCTCATCACTTAAAAATTCCTGAAAAACTAATCTGAATGGTCCTACTTATTTCCAATTAAAGTACATTTATCGACCCCCTTAAATACAATGTTTTGGGCTGTCATTAAAATATTTTCTTCTATCATTTATTAAATTGGTGTAATCTTGCTGTACCCTTTTCAAAATCATTCGCTGGCACTTCAGTTTCAATATCATTCCTACCAGATTTTCGGTAGCCAGCTGTGCAGCCTTGATTAGCTTGGCCAAATAAAATCTACCACAACCTTTTCTTCTTCTTAGAGCCTTGGCATCCACTTTTCATTTGAAAGCTGTGCAGCAAATCCTGAGAAAAAAATACAAAATAATTTTCAAGATAAATTATTTATAGAGTGTATCGTGTGCATGTACACTAACACAAACAAGTGTCAAACTTATACTGCACTGGAAAAATGATTGGAACATAATGATCTGATGATCTATCTACGGATCAGTTCATCTGGATCTGGGCCATAAAGTAGGCGATATACCTGTATATTGGATCTACTCATCCAAATTAAGCTTCTTTGGATACGGCTATGTTCTCTCTCTCTCTACCCCCCCAAGTTTCTTAAAACGATGGGTCTTACTATGGATACTTAACTCCCCCCCCCAAAAATATTATTGTTGTGTTTTACACGTTCATATGTTATATCATTTCAGGATCTTCAACACTAATAACCTTTGGATCAAATTGTCATCAATCAAGAGACTCGTGGAAGAGAACTTGCTTGACATGGAAGTCATTGTCAATAATAAGGTAAGCCTGTATAGATTGTACATGAGTTTCTCAAGTACACGCTCTGGTTGTACTGCGCCTGTGCAGTCCAAACCTTTGTGTTTATTAGAACTTGAAAGAATTATAGACTATAGGATTTAATAGATGTTGAACATTACATCGGGGATAAAGAATATTATTTGTCTTTACCCACACACCGATGTGTGTTAAGCAATGTGTACTCGGTACTTTCCCAAGTCCTGTGAAATTCGAACCCACAACCTTTGCCATTCTAGAGCAGATGTCTTACCACCAGACCACCGAGCTTGCCCAGTAGCTAGAGGCAGTAAAGATCCTGTAAAAACAGTGTCAACTCTCCAACCTGGGCCCAATTTCATAGCGCTGCTTAACGGTAAGCACATTTTCGTGCTAACTATAGCAGAAAAATTTGCTTAAGCTTAAGCGTATTTCACAGGTTAGCACGAAAATTAGGCGGCCAGCTTGCGGGTTCACCATGGATTTGCATTGTTACGTCATTCATTTTCCTACGGTAAGCTCCGGAAGGTTAGCATACCTTTTCCTGTGCTTACGGTTAGCAGTGCTATGAAATGGACATCGCACAGTAAGCACAAAATCGGCCGTTAAGCAGCTCTATGAAATTGGGCCCTGATCATTAACACCAGGTGATGACCAGGACCAAGTTTCACAGAGCTGCTTTGGCACAAGAAGTAGTTTAAGCACAACAAAATTATACTTACCAGAACAAGGTTACCAGCCGAAAGAGCTCGTCACATATGTGACTGGTATCCTGCTCATTTTTGGTAAGCAGAACATTTTTAAGCACTGTTTTCTGCTTAAGCAGCTTTATGAAATTGGGCCCAGGCCCGCACACTGTTATTCCCTAATTATTTTTGTATGCTAGGAACATAACAAAGATGCGTACAACTTGATTTTCTTTTTATTTTGAGTACAGAAATTAATACAGAGTGGAGGTGTATGGAACTTATTTGTATGTGGGCTTTGGGTCATCTTGTCCTTCAAAGTCTGCATTTTGATCCCACCTCTCCCCTCTTTTTTGAACAACAAGCCCTCCAGCCTCTGCCCATCTGATCCAGTCTTACTCTCTTTGTATTTAGACTCTTGAGAGTGGTTTGAACGTTATACAGCTGGAGACGGCCGTCGGTGCAGCCATGAAGTGCTTTGATGGGGCACTGGGTGAGTTGACCTTTGACCTCTTTGAGTCTATGTTTAGTTCTTTCATCACTATAGAAAAAATGCTTTGATCATCTTCCAACCTGCTGATTACAAAACCAGTGTTCTACCATATTTTTTCCTCTTCAGCATTTTTATTCAGAATAGTACTAATGCTCCTACTAACAACTCAACATCATCCACTGTGGTTCTGAATGATAGATAAACTAGGCCAGCCTGCAACGTGGTATCATGTGGTAAATGTAACTACCCAGTACACAGTCAACCCTCCCACTGTCTGACCATTCAAAAGCATCCACTGTGGTTATGAATGATAGATAAGTTATGCCAGCCTGCAATATGATATCATGTGGTCATTGCATATACCCAGTACACAGTGAACCCTCCCACTGTCTGACCATTCAATATCATCCACTGTGGTTATGAATGATAGATAAGTTATGCCAGCCTGCAACATGGTATCATGAGGTGAATGCATCTATCCAGTACATAGTCAACCCTCCCACTGTCCGACCATTCAATATTATCCACTGTGGTTATGAATGATAGATAAGCCATGCCAGCCTGCAATTTGATGTCATGTGGTCAGTGCATATACCCAGTATACAGTCAACCCTCCCACTGCCCGACCATTCAAAATCATCCATTTTGGTTATGAATGATAGATAAACTATGCCAGCCTGCAATATGATATCATGTAATGAATACATCCGCACAGTGCACAGTTAGTTCTGTGCATGTATGTACCACCATACATAACCAGTTGAATAGTTTCAAATGGTTGGTCAACTAAATGGAAATGCTACCAAGAGGTTGAAGATTAAAAAATCCCCTAATTATTCCTATGACACTTTTAATGTTATTTTTCATCAGGCATCAACGTGCCGAGAAGCCGTTTCCTTCCCGTCAAGAAATCTTCAGATCTTCTCCTGGTCATGTCCAACCTGTACTCCCTGAAAGCAGGAAGTCTGATCATGAGCCCCTTGCGGCAGTTCCCAAGCACACCTATCATCAAACTGGGAACGCACTTCGACAAGGTATAGAATTTAAAATGGAAACAGAGTGTCTTTTGACAAAAAAAGGGAAAGTTTGATATCATTGTACATGTATCGAGAGCCTTTGTTGCAAAGAATGTTTGCAAAGGCTTGTGTCACTGGATGTTTACATTTTGACTCCGGGTTTTTGGTTTGAACAGTGACAACTGGAGTGTCGTGGCCGAGGGGTCAAGTCCGCCGAACTTAAGTTCTGTAGTTTACGGAATGTGAGTTTGAATCCCGGCCTGGCCAGTCGCGACACTTGTGTCTTTGAGCAAGACACTTTACCATAATTGCTTTGTCCTTTGGATGGGACGTTAAGCCATAGGTCCCATGTACTAGGATGGGTAGTGCACGTAAAATAACCCAAAACACTTATCGTGAAAGAGTAGGGGTTTACCCCAGTGTTTCTGGTTCAGATAGCAAGCATCCTTATCTACAGGTTTCCTCAGGCTTCTGAGCTACAGTGATTAAGTTCGCTTTTGAGGCATCCTTGGTTTTATTACCAGAAAATTATTTATAATAATAACTTTCCTCTCAACTTTCGTTTAAAATGTCTGGGCTCAATGTCACAAAGCGCGAACACTTCTAAAGATTGATCTTTAACAGGGCTCACCCTTAACACTAGTCCGGCGTACATTGTCTTGTAAAAACTGCCATGGGCTAGTAAACACCACTTCTCAACTTGCCCTGTGGGCTAGTAAAAACTGTGCAACTTACTTGTTTATAATGCTCGTACTTCTTCCTTTTCAGATGTGAATAATACATTTTAGAATTTTTTTATATTTTTGAGTGTGTCAGTGTAAATTCATTTGACCGTTAAACTGGTTGTGATCGCTACAATTAGTATCAGAAAGATACATTTATGACAATACGTGTTTAAAATTTGGGCAACGAAAACTTCCTGGGGGAAAGTAAAGAGCACAGTTTACTAGCCCCTTGGACTACTTTACAAAAAGCTTAAGCGCAAGGCCTGTTTAAGATGAGTCAACAAATGAATCGATCTTTATATCGCGAGGCAAAATGTGAAGTCGCTATACAAATCGCTAGGGTGGTATTGACAAGTCATCTTGAGGTGAATCTTATCGAGCTGTGGGTTGTTACTGTTTGGTTATCAGTTTGAGATCCTCTACATATTAAAACACAATTGTTTCCTGAACTCGTTGAGTGCTAAAGTAATCAAATCTTTTGTACAGGTGCGTAATTTCCTGAGGCGGTTTGACGGCATCCCAGATATACTGGAACTGGACCACCTGACTGTGTCCGGTGATGTCACATTCGGCAAGGGGATTACCCTCAAGGTGGGTACCTCTGGCAGCAAATGTTTATTGTTTGCATCATTATTTTTTCAAAATCAATCTAAAGCAGGGGGGGTGAGAATTCAGCTTTTAAGAGGGTTTCAGCGTTTTTGTTTGTTTAGATTTTTACTCTGAATTTCAGCTTTTTGTACACCCTGCTCAGTACAAAACTACGTGAGCTTTTAAAAGTTTCAGTTTTTTGCTGGCTGTTTTCAGCTCTCTTTTTTGTGGCCACTCACACCCCCTGCTGAAGCCACCTAGCTGATTGTAATGCAACCAAACCTTAAGAATAGTGTTCAGCCTGCTAGATGCAACAAGTTCCATCAGGGTTCTGTTTCTCTATGATGACGTCCCAGCTTTTTGTATTATGCCCACATGTGCCCCTTATTTACTGAAATCACAGGCTACATTTAGGCATTACAGGGGGATTGTGCCTGCCAGCTCTGCTTTCTTATTGATTCTTGCTTCAGTATGACTCCTTAGTGTAACTTTAAATTGTTGTGATTCTCACATCCAGAGTAAAGAATAGCATTTTTGTTTAGTTTTTGCCCTACATCATCATGGTGAACTGTACTATGGGTTTTTCCGGTTTCAAAATGCACAGAGTACTCACGACAGTCTGCATTCAGGAGCAGATGTTTGAATTGTTTGGTTGTTAAGAGGCCCGTTTGATTGATGGATTGATCATCAGCACAAGGCATAGGCTAAAACCTAATGCAGTGTGAAGTTTTACATTAATTTCTTATGCTCAGAACTGATGTTTTGAACTGGAAGATTGTTTAATGAACCCTTCGCTTACCTCACTAGTTGATGAAGTGTGGAAATATTCAAGCATCCAGTTCCAGCCGTTGTTAATTAATACCAAAAGACCCTTGTCTGTTGAGTGTTGCAAGATTTCCAATGTCTTATTGATCAGGTTTTTTATGCTGCAGGTTATTGTTTAGGTTCTACCCATAGAGTTATATAAAAGAACTACTAGAGGGCATTCAAAACCATGCAACACGGCCCGACAAGAAGCATTTTTTTACTGGCCCTGACCAATCATATTACACTGGTTGCTCATCAGTTAACACAGCAAATATTTTCTAAGTGGACATTGGTAAGCAATAGACCGATCCATTAAGTCCCGCCTACCGTAGCAACTGCCTAGCAACAGCACAAGGCGTTACTTTCTTGCTACGATCACAGTGGTGGTTCGGTTGCGGCCACACACACGTATCAGATACACACGAACATGGTTTTCGTGAATGGTAAAGATTTAGTTTTGTGGACTTCTGAGCAGTGCCCTGAGTCCAAAGAATGATGCAGTCGACAACACTGTAAACCACTTTTACACGACTGTATACAGGGACCACTGCTGTGGGATTTGCACCACCAGAAAAAAAAAAACATTAAAACAAAACAAAACAAAAGTCAGTACAGTTGTGACTGCTGTTGTGTGTCAGAACATTGGCGGCGGTTTGTTTCCTTTTCTAATGGGATTTTTAACGTGTCAGACCTTTGTCGGATTTTCAGTGGCGGTGTCAAGGCTGTGATTGGTCAATACATTAGTAGGCGGGGCTTACTGGATCAGTCCATTGACCATAGGGATTTTCGCCCATGGTGGGTCAGCGGAGTTCCGTGCGTGACATAGCGAGTGCTCCCTCTAGTTCTTATATATAACTCTATGGTTCTACCATGGAAGAAGATTGTACCTTCAGGCCCGTTGAGTTAATGATTTCTATAAAAAAACTCATATAATATGTTTTTTTGTTTATGTCTTTTTCGTGTGCAGGGAACAGTTATCATCATCGCTAATCACGGGGATAGGATAGACATACCTCCAGGCGCGATCTTAGAAAATAAAATTGTGTCTGGCAACCTACGGATACTGGACCACTAGGTGTCCCGTCGTTACGCGTCACCATCTGTCATCCATGTGCTGTTGAGCAACTCATCTTATGTCATTTGGGGTCTGCATGAAATGTAATTCTGCCTTTGAATTGTGATAGCTATGACACGCCGTCATCTGCCATAAACTGCAATCATGATAAATGATGTATGACATCTGCTGGGGCAGCATTTATCATTTTGCCATGAACTGTCATTTTGTCACCGGCAGCAGAGTCAGTTTTCAGAGTCCTTTGCCGTGTTTTTTTTGGTGTGTTTGTTTCTTTTTATGCCCATCACAAGGCCCAAAGGCCACTTGATGTGTAGGCTACAGAAGGGATAGAAAACTGCCCCAATGCGCAGAAACAAGACATGGCAAGCCTCTTCACAGCACAGCTAGGAACAGAATAAGGAGGGGTAAATGAACCTGTTGCGAGACAAAACATTACTGCCTCTTCCCTTATTGACTATCTACTGAAATTCCTTATTGTGTCGGGTACCTGTATTATTTGCAAACAGTTTTCTTGCACCTTTTGTTTCATGAACCATGTCATTCATGTAATTAATCCATAATTTCTTTGTTCCATGAAATTCTTAATTGAAATGAAATTGAAATTTTTAATTTCTTTGTACGATGAAATTCTGGTAAATTTGATTTGCTGCATATGATGTAATAAGTTGGTTTCTGATCAGTTTCAGATTCTTGTGTTTGGGTTTTGTTTTATTATAATTATATATTAAAAGATTTTTATTCTACTACTATTGTTTTTATTTCTTTTATATGTGTTTTGTTGGTGTTTGTTTGTTTGTTTGTTTTTTGTTTTTTGTTTTTTTTTGGGGGGGGGTAAAAAATAGAGCTAAGTAATTTTAAATGGAGAGCTTATTGTAATAAATCATTATTGCTGTCATGTAAGTGTGCCTGACTTTTACTTATGTTTCTGTTTAAAGAGACTTGAAAGTAAATGAAGCCCCAAATCTGTGCTCTGAAAAAGCAGAAGCTAAGAATTTTTTTTTGTGGCTGCCACGACAGAAAAAAATTATTTGAAGTATCAGGTGTTTTATTAATCACTTCAAAACACTGGTTTCTGAAGACACTTTTTTTCAATTAACATCTATTTGGTTGAACCACACTTGTCAACATTTATAACTAGGCAAGAGGTTAAGTTGACAGTTTACCACCTTTTAAATCCATAACAGTTTTGGTGTACCTGTTTTCCGTTGTTTTTTTCAACCAAAAAATAATGGTTAGACTTCTCCCTGAAAACAGACAAACAACCAACCAAAGTTTTTGAAAAACCTTAACACATCTCAGGAGGAGTGATATTGCACCAACTGTTAACCCACGTGCCTTTGGATACTGTTAATTTATCAGTTTGAAATATTTGTCAATATTGGGGTGAATAAAGAAAATTTGACTGGAGCGGGAATTGAACCTGCAACCCCCGGCTTACCGTACCGATGCTCTACCAACTGAGCTATCCAACCCGAATGTTGGCAGTCTCCCTATTTAGCCAATATATTTGTTTGGGGTGCCGGTCACAAGCTGGTCATTTATTGCTTAACATTTGAAACATTTGTCAGTAACACTTATGTTGTATCATCTCTGTGAGAAAGAACATCAGCTGTGTGAGTTTACTAAACGGACCAATAAGGCGTATTAAAAATGGGAGAAATCCAAAGAGCAAATCCATCAACACATTGCGTTGTGTGAACAAGCAAAAAGTCTGATTTGGTTTGTACTTTATAATGATTTAAAAAGATAAACTGGTATGAAAATTTAGACACAACCCAACTGTTTGTTTTTATCTCTTTTAATATAAAATGTGTACAAGTTAAAAGAGTTTACCGAAGAAGTTTGCCAAAATAGTTGAAAGTAATGAGTGAGATTATTTGTTGGCAGGCTTTTAAATTATTAGTTAAATGCTGCAATTATTGGTAGGGGTTCGATTGTTTTAACTGCAGCCCCCTGTAAGAATTGGTGTATACGTGTACATAAACATAGATATATTAGCAACATGTACAAGTGAGCAATCAAATGTTTTTGGGGGGAAGTATAGACCATGTAACCTTTGATTACAAAAAAAGTGTGACCTTGTACATTCCAAGGCCTTTCTGGCAGGCGATATACTACACTGGTCATATTTAAAATTGTGCATATTGTGTCATAATTTCCGCATAAATTCAAGAGTTATAAAAATACAAGCTGAACAAGTTTTGAGATGTGCCCCCTTACTTCATATCAAATGTTGATCAAAATCAGACAGTGCAATCTCCACAAAGTATAAGACTTTATGTTTTCTTCCACTGGGCTGTGTACAAATCGTGCTTGCAGGAAGCCCGGGCTCTGTGGCTGTTTTGTAAACCTGATGTCACAGGTTACGTGGTCTATTCTGTTTTTGGTAAGTAATGACATTTTGGAACCGGAATTACAATGTAAACGAATGGTATACATACATGTAAATTAACATTCGTTACCCTGCACTTCCAGCTCCAAAACGTCATCACTTTACCAACAGGAATTGTTGTTTTAGGTCAGAGTGGATTCATTCCCATGCTCTAGTTTTCAATAGACACACTACAAACACATTATGTTTTGTCAGTGATTTTATGCAAGGTCATATCTGGCTTCTATTACAATTGTGGCATTCAAGTTATAAGTCTCTGTGATTTATATTCAGCCAGAAATATTTCTCTGGAAGATTGGTACTGGTGTAAACTTTAGAATAAGTGAGTTTTCAGACGGAAATATTTCTCTGGAGGATTGGTACTGGTATGAACTTATAAATCAGTGAGTTTTTAGATGTAAATTTTTCTCTGGAGGATTGGTACTGGTATGAACTTAAGAATCATTGAGTTTTCAGATGTAAATATTTCTCTGGAGGATTGGTACTGGTATAAACTTTAGAATCAGTGAGTTTTCAGATGGAAATATTTCTCTGGAGGATTGGTACTGGTATAAACTTTAGAATCAGTGAGCTTTCAGATGGAAATATTTCTCTGGAGGATTGGTACTGGTATAAACTTTAGAATCAGTGAGCTTTCAGGTGAAAATATTTCTCTGGAGGGTTGGTACTGGTATGACCTTTAGAATCAGTGAGTTTTCAGATGGAAATATTTCTCTGGAGGATTGGTACTGGTATAAACTTTAGAATCAGTGAGCTTTCAGGTGAAAATATTTCTCTGGAGGGTTGGTACTGGTATGACCTTTAGAATCAGTGAGCTTTCAGGTGAAAATATTTCTCTGGAGGGTTGGTACTGGTATGACCTTTAGAATCAGTATGCTTTTAGGGAGAAAATTTCTCTGGAGGATTGGTACTGGTATGAACTTAAGAATCAGTGAGTTTTTAGATGTAAATGTTTCTCTGGAGGATTGGTACTGGTATGAACTTTAGAATCAGTGAGTTTTCAGATGGAAATATTTCTCTGAAGGATTGGTACTGGTATAAACTTTAGAATCAGTGAGTTTTCAGATGGAAATATTTCTCTGGAGGATTGGTACTGGTATAAACTTTAGAATCAGTGAGTTTTCAGATGAAAATATTTCTCTGGAGGGTTGGTACTGGTATGAACTTTAGAATCAGTGAGTTTTCAGATGGAAATATTTCTCTGGAGGATTGGTACTGGTATAAACTTTAGAATCAGTGAGCTTTCAGGTGAAAATATTTCTCTGGAGGGTTGGTACTGGTATGACCTTTAGAATCAGTGAGTTTTCAGATGGAAATATTTCTCTGGAGGATTGGTACTGGTATAAACTTTAGAATCAGTGAGCTTTCAGGTGAAAATATTTCTCTGGAGGGTTGGTACTGGTATGACCTTTAGAATCAGTGAGCTTTCAGGTGAAAATATTTCTCTGGAGGGTTGGTACTGGTATGACCTTTAGAATCAGTATGCTTTTAGGGAGAAAATTTCTCTGGAGGATTGGTACTGGTATGACCTTTAGAATCAGTGAGTTTTCAGATGGAAATATTTCTCTGGAGGGTTGGTACTGGTATAAACTTTAGAATCAGTGAGCTTTCAGGTGAAAATATTTCTCTGGAGGGTTGGTACTGGTATGACCTTTAGAATCAGTGAGCTTTCAGATGAAAATATGTCTCTGGAGGGTTGGTACTGGTATAAACTTTAGAATCAGTGAGCTTTCAGATGAAAATATTTCTCTGGAGGATTGGTACTGGTATGAACTTTAGAATCAGTGAGCTTTCAGATTGAAACTAATCATCCTCACACCCATAATTATCAATCCAGTACGTTGGCCTTAAAAATTGACTCGTTAGTTTGGTGATGCCTGAATTATTTTTATAGTATTTACTCTTTTTGTTTTCGTTTTCAGTTCAAGATGCTCTCATGAAAAAAGGGGAAAAAAATTAAATCCAAAACGGATGCAAGTAAAAAAGGGTTTTCGAAGATTATCACCAGCAAATTAAATCTACCCATGGAGTTGTAACTGTATTCACCCACCCTGTCTTTGATTATTCTAAAAGAAAAACTTTTTTTAAAGGATTACCTTTTACAATAAGATACAAGTTTTACCTTTGTTTATTCTTTTACTAACAAAATTGTACACTCTATAAAAGGTTTTGTTCCCTTGTTTTGTTTGCCTCCAGGAATTATGTAGTTAAAGATGAAATTTATTGAATAAATTATTAGCATGGTGAGTAATTATTGTACAGATTTCCATGAAATAATTTATTAAAAATCAAGCTGTAGATTTACCGAAAGAAACAATGTGTTTATTGTATTGATTTCATCAGTTTTCCGAATGTAAAGCTTTTCAATGTTTAGTTGGCCCATCGGCGTTTTTAAATAACTTCATATATACTGCTGAACTAGTATACACATATGGACTGGCAATGAGGTCACGTGCACATCTATGCAACCCGAGGGACTGTGAGTGACTGGGGCCCAATTTCATAGAGCTGCTTAAGCAGCTTTATGAAACTGGGAGTCCAAGTGCAATAATGATTCTAAACTGTGACTATGATTTGTCTTTCTTCAGATGAGGATCTGCAGTACTATCTGCCAGACATGGATGACCTACTTAGCAGTCCAGACTTGAGACCTCTTCAGAGTAACAGCAACTTCCAGTATATCTTACGGGCTGGATGCGAACAAATGCAACGGATGTAATGTTTATACAACATGCCTGGGCTAAACGTATCAGAAAAGGCTCTACTGCCCAAACATAACTTCCAGTTCAACTCTGTTCAGTTTTATAGCGTTCTATTGTATTGACCCAATTCACCTGACGTCATCATCACAATAATCTTGGTTGCACCATTTTGGGAGTCAATGTCCCCGTGTGTTATACAGTGTAGTGCAGATTTTAGGCAACGCTGTGTTTACTTGCTAACCATATTTTTTATGTGCAATTTGACTGCCTAAAGGGCCAGTGTGGCAGACAGTAGCTGCGTGTGGCGTTGTGCAAGGCGTCAATATACTGTCTTTGCACAACACTTTTCCTGCATACAAGTCTGACTTTTGACCCCTTTGTCTTTAGTACATTGCACTGAAGTGTATTGCTTATAGAAATAGGTTGTTGGCTTTATGGTCATTTATGTTTATTGTTAGGAAATGTTTCCCATCATGCTATTCTTTTGTCAGGAAATAAATTTGTGAAGTAAAATTTCAAAATAAGCAGCTCCCTGAATTTTTTTAGAAGACCTTACAGGGTTAGTCTGGCCTCTTATTTTCGTTAATGTAAAACCTGCACTCAGAAACGAAAAAAAACAATGTAAGACAGATTTCAACAATCAAAGTAGATAAACAAGAAGCTTCAAAGTTTTACTTCTGTGATTAACATCAAGTCTTGTCAAAAAAGTGTCAGATATTTCCAATCACAAATTCGTTATAATAGTATGGCTTGTTAACTTATTTCTGTCCTTGCATTTAATAAGGTAAAATTGTCTATGCGGGATTATTTCTAAAGGTAAAATATAGGATTGGTCAAGCTGATAGTGCAGTGTTCTTACTTTGTGTGATTCAATATACACATGAACATTTGGGGTCAATCCGTTGTACGAGTCAGGAGAAAATAGTGAAAAACTGTGCTTACTTTTCAGCATGTAAACACATTGTCCTTAATTTTGATTGTTTCATCTGAGATTCAAATGGGGGTCTTCAAATTCTATTTTTTGCGACTTTGACAGTATTTCGGACAGAAATATTTCTATTTAGAATTAGTACTGGTATGAACTTCATAATAATCAATAAGCTTTTCAGACTGATACTAATAAAAACAATTTTGGATGAATACCAATTCTGTATTCTACCTTTAAGCCCGTGTTTTGTTATTTGTTTTTATTTTATTTTTCTTTCTTCCAGTCTTTATACAGATATGTATTTTGCAGGATGAAAAACTAGATTTGAAATGTCAAATAAAAAAATTAAAAATTTCTGGAAGGAAAACAATTGTCTTTTTATCTTTTGTTTATTACTAATTGAGACTTTTGTGTTTGGTGAGTTCTTGATTTGTGGGCTGAATTTGAATCTGAAAGAGCCTAGATTCTAGTTCATTTTGTTGTTTGATTTCCCAATGGAGGCAAATGCCAATATATTGAGCTTCTGGCATTTGCAAATATAGTATTAAAGGTATGCTTTTTAGTGCTGGGGTGGGCCCTTAAGTAAAAAAAAAAATGATGCAGAAACAGCAGAATGTGACCCAGCCCCCTTCTCCCAACCACCTTCACCTTCAGTGCCTCATTTTGGTTTTCCCCTCATTTTTATTTTCTCCCAATCCCCTCCCCCAACTAATGCCAAAAATGTATACGTAAATGTGTTGGGTACAATTTGTTGTGCTTTTTTTTTAATTAAAAAGTACAACATTTAAAATCAGGTTGAAAACTGGGAACAGTAATATCTTAAAATTTAACACAAAGGCAGCAACGAATATTTTGGGGAGGGATGGGGGAAACATCGATTCTTTGTCTAATTTCTATAAGTAAATTATTTTCGAGGTTGAGATTGGCAAATCAACTCGTCTTTGATAAGTTTTTTTTTCCCAGTAATAAACCACAAGGGAAACAAGTTCATTTGGTAGGCCCCTAAGTTCTGTTTTTCTAACCGTATTTTTTGTGTTTAATTTTTAAAGCTGCTGTTGCTAATTCCTCATCTCTCAATGCCAACCCAACCCGTGTCCTGGCATAGAACAATAGTATTTTGTTGTTTTTGAGCGTGTATGAACAAAAACCAAACAGGCAAGAAATTATATTTGAAAGATGACTTACTTTCTAATAAACTTAAAAAATGTGCCGCAGAGCTTGAGGAAAATCCGGTCACTTGATAATTAAACTCAGTACTTTTTGCTTTTTCAAAAAGTTTTGTCAATTTTAATGTCCAACCCTTTTATAAGTGAAATTATTTGTAGTTTTTTTTCTTGAACAGACAGACCGAGAGTCAAGGCAGAGGGCGCAACCACTTTTCGTGGTGAAAGGCGGTTGATTATACTATAGAGCGCATGCGCCGGCGGCCCCGCGCTGAAAATTGAAAAGATGGCAGCCTTGGAGTTGGACGTAAATTTGCACCACCCCAGATTGGTTTCAGGAAAGTTTCGTTTTGGAGGCATCCTCTACCTATTTTCTCCCGTCACCGGGTAAGTTACGAAGCTATAGCAGCTGCATGGCTGGTTTATGTGGGAGCTAAACCAGTAAAATTAGGGGAATTTTTCCATTTGTTTCATGGTCAAAATATCACGTGGATGTGTTACATTGATTCGAGTGTAGACCCAGTAACTGGGGCGCTGTACTCCTTTTTTGAGATTTTTGACATTATCTGTCGTACTAGCGCCCCAGTCCGTGGTATATATGGAAAGTGCTCCGATTCGGAGTCCGAAGCGGTTTTTTTCTGAATCAGTTACAAAATTGTCAAAATTGCAACAAGGACTCGACAGAATTGCTTGAAAATCGCCTACTGGCTTCTCCAAGTATCTACGGTGAAATAAAATGCAGTTAATTGTACTCACGATCATTTTTGGTCCTCCAAATCGATGATTTTTAGCCCACTATCACGCATATATCAAATTTGCCGTTAGAATCTCCATTTTGAATGTGATACTCAACGACTGTTTTCTTATGTGTATAAAGGCTGCGTGGATTGCGTGTTCGCTGAGGCCCTGACTTTCATATTGTTTTCCGCACAGTCAACGCAGGATACCAGGCTGTGTGTAGCGCCAGTGTTCGCTGATGCCCTGACATGCATATTGATTTGCGCAGTTAGACCCAGTAACTGGGGCGCTGTACTCCTTTTTTGAGATTTTTGACATTATCTGTCGTACTAGCGCCCCAGTCCGTGGTATATTTGGAAAGTGCTCCGAAGCGTTTTTTTTTCTAAATCAGTTAAAAAATTGTCAAAATTGCGACAAAGACTCAACAGAATTGCTTGAAAATCGCCTACTGGCTTCTCCAAGTATTTACGGTGAAATAAAATGCAGTTAATTGTACTCACGATTATTTTTGGTCCTCCAAATCGATGATTTTTAGCCCACTATCACGCATATATCAAATTTGCCGTTAGAATCGCCATTTTGAACGTGATACTCAACGACCGTTTCCTTATGTGTATAAACGCTGCAAGGAAGGATTGCGTGTTCGCTGAGGCCCTAATTTTCATGTTGTTTTCCGCGCAGTCAACGCAGGATACCAGGCTGTGTAGTGCCAATGTTCGCTGATGCCCTGACATGCATATTGATTTGCGCAGTCAACGCAGGATACCAGGCCACACAGCTGGTATCCTGCATTGACTGCGCAAATCAATATGAATGTCAGGGCATCAGTGAACATTGGCGCTACACGCTAATGTCAAAAAAGGAGTACAGCGCCCCAGTTACTGGGTCTACAGACCCAGTAACTGGGGCACTTTTACTTTTTAACCCCCAAAATAGTTCCAATACACTGGACTACCTGAGCTGCTTCTTGGCCCTACAATCCTCTACCCCAACAATGTGACATCATCTTTTGAATTGAGACTTTTCTCTCGATGATCAATGATCACTTGGTCATTGCTGGAGAGTCTGGAGTACATTAGATTCGCAATGCAATATTAAACTTCTTTTGTACAGGAAAGGACACTCTCTTTCAATGCTGTGTTTGACCTCAAAAGATGGTCTATAGGCCTTTTCAATTAAATTCAAGAATAGGTCTCTGTTATGAATATTGCGACTTTTTGTCACTGTAACATTGGGTGGATTGTAGACCCAGTAACTGGGGCGCTGTACTCCTTTTTTGAGATTTTTGACATTATCTGTTGTACTAGCACCCCAGTCCGTGGTATATTTGGAAAGTGCTGCGAAGCGTTTTTTTTTCTGAATCAGTTACAAAATTGTCAAAATTGCGACAAAGACTGGACAGAATTGCTTGAAAATCGCCTACTGGCTTCTCCAATTTTTTTCCCTCCAAGCAAATGTATTAGATTGACTTATAAAAACAAGTATGATTTAGTTATTTATTTTTCTTTTGCTACACTAGTGCCGAGACAAGGAGGTGTACATTTTCATGATTAATTTAACCAAAAAACGTTAACCGGATAACCCTTACAACAAGCAGTAAACCGAAGAATCATTGAAGCACTAGTTAGTTATTATTAAATCGCTCTGTAATTTCGTACAGACAATCTAAAAGGGAGATTTTCTTTTGGCAAAGACAATGATCCAAAAACTTACTAGAGATAATTAAAGACGTAGTAAAAGGCTCGGTATAATTAGGCCACTGATTAGGCCAAACAAAAAAATACTTGTATTTCCGGTTACCCGACCGTCCCTAGAAAATCACGCCGACCCTATATATTTTTATTCGTAAAAACGATATAAAATTAAATCTTATGGTGCCGACCCTACACCTCATTTTTGTGCACATCGACCTGAATTTTTTCTTCATTTTTTCCTCTAATTTTTACTCATTCAAACATGATTGTCAGACACTTCGAACCTATGCCATTTCGTACCTTGGTCACTGAGACCGCCGTGTCTGAGTCATTTTATGAGCTGATCTTCCTGTACAGCGCCTTAAAAGTCATTTCGTTCCGTCTGTAAATTCAGTTGTTGTGATCTATATTGTAGCGGTGTGCATGAAACAATATAAACACTTGCCGTATTGAAGACATGACTACGCAAATTAAAACATTTACCAGCGTGAATGTGCACAATTTTCAACATTGCGCATTTGAATTTTGAACTTGCGTGATTACTATTTTGCGCAGTTCTGTAACGTACTTGGGCTCGTCGAAAAAGGAGCGCAGGGGTGTTTTTAGAAATTTGTCATTCCTTATTCCTTGGAAGCTCACTCGCTATTGGTTGTGACATTTGTTTTGCCAATCGGGATAACGCACATATTATTGTGGGTCAACACAAGCATGGTGCCCTGCTTCTGGCTGCAAACATGTGCGATACCACAATGCTTTCAATCGTGACTGCTCGACTCCTTTTGTTGCATGCATGGGGTGTACGTGTGTGGGCTGTGCTAGCCTTGAAGTCATTTGCAGCATGGCGGCACAGGGGACAGGGGGAGTCTTCGCGTTGACGTGGGATAAATTTTCCACAAGTTGGCCGCTACATGTTCGTGTTATTTGTCTTTGAAAGAATGGTGACATATTCTTGTGTTTGTATTTGTACTCAAACAATCATACTTTCTACTGGTGCGGAAGTCAGATACATGTATTAATAGTGGGTCCGCTTAAATACTTCATAAATTGTTTTTTTTTTAAATGAAAGGACTAGGTGAGCAAGTAACTAAAAAATATTAAAAAATTTTCTCGAAGGCCCGTAGCCATTATGCTATTTTTAGAACATGCCTTAGAGCATGTTTTTAGAACTTGCAAAATTGTTATTTTTGGCCTATTTTTGTCTCTCAAAAATCAATTTTTTTTTTTTATAAATATAAAAAACAAATAATTCTGATATCAGGAACTCGAGATAGAAAGATTTATTTTGAGTTATGAACCACCGGCATCTGACGCATGCATATAGCCACCCGCCTGTTATTTTGTTTGTAAGCACTGTTTTGTTTTTTCTTTTTCATGGCACTTAAATAAAATCAGAAGATAGAATGCTAGAAAAGTTGGGGAGGGGGTTAAAAAATCGAAATTTTGCTAACAAAAATGTTGCTTATCCATTAGAAGTAAATCTTAGGCCTGCAACTCACTCTTGAAATATGAAAAAGGCCCAAGATTCATAAAAGTATTCTTTTTTGTGTATTATTACTTCAAACTGAAGGAAAACCTCAAATTTCATTTTTCCGTTTTTTGGGGGAAAATTACAATTTTTGATGCAGTACTGCCTAAAAAGGATACAATCCCCCAAACTTTTCTCACCAGATAGGGAAAGACCAATCTTGGCTCTAATCAAATCCAAAAGGAAAATATTCTGAGACTCCTGGCAAGTTGACTTTTTGAGAGACAAAGGAAGGGTAAAAGTAACAATTTCGCAAGTTCAAAACATGCTTTAAGGCATGTTCTAAAAATAACATAAAGGTGACATCTAAAAGATTTAAAAAAAAATTGAAGTAAGGGCAAGGATGATACTTTGTAATGATATAATTGCTTTTGTGACATAATTTTGCATTTTGGCTTGGTGGCATTTTAAAAATAAGCTAAAAAACAGTTTTTGAGACCCCAAAATAGGCCTAAAATGCCCAAAACACAAAATAGTCCGTTACCATGGTAACAGGCCTTTGGTAAAATTTTTAAATATGTTTTTGTTCCTTGCTCACCGAGTCCTTTCGTTTAAAAAAAGAAAAATTTTGCCGAGGACAACAAATATGAAGTATTTACGCGGACCCACTCTTAAGAAACCATCGAATCAGTGAAATCAATTGAGTGCGCAAAATAATTTTTTTTAGGAACATTAGCCTACCCTTATTTCGGAGCCATAAAAACTTATAGAAAAAAAAAGGTATATTGCCCCCCTACCTACCCTACCTACCCTATTCCCATGTCACAGTGTAATAGGAAACACAGGTATTCTTTTGGTCGGCCTTATAAGGATTTAAACCAGCACCACTCCTCCAGAGAAATATTTCCATCTAAAATACTATCAAAGTCAAGAACATTGTTTGAAGACTTAAAAAACCTTTTAAATTCTTATTTTAATTGCTACAGTCACAAGTATATGAGGTGTCCTTTGTCAATTAATTATTTGCAACATTTTGGAGACAACTTTTTATTGTTTATAACAATTAGATACAAACCATAAAAAGTGTGTTAAAAATTAAAAGTGTATTATTTGTAAACCATGAGTTGATATGAACATCCAAGAATAGTATACAAATATTGAGTGGCTCAGAGTGCAATGGAGGAATATTATCCCTTGGTAAAATTTGGACTGTTCCATTTCACTTGGCGAACTCCCATTTCACGAATTAAAGCCACTCAATATTTGTTTTTTATAACTGACATATAGATCCTTGTCATTTGAATTTTTTTCACAATAAACACAAAATCAAAACAAATACGGTTCCTCAACCACCCATCACTCTAAAAAATTCTAAAACACCTTCTAAACAACGTGGACAACTCCATGTAGACACAGATGCGCTATTTTCCGTACTCCACGCGCGTGCGTGAGAACGAATTTATCCTAAAGCAAACTTGACGCGCGCAGCTTAGAACAGCGCAATACGCGGGATGTGCTATTATGACAACCTTTTGCACAGGTGCTCCTTTGTTTTAGCAGCGGCGCTCTATTGCTCAAAATCATTGGGATCCTAGCTGTTGAGTAGGAAATACTATTCCCCATGGGCAAATAGGACTTTTTATCACCGACGCTGATGGGAATAATATTGAATGTCATGTGATGTAAGTTCCACCAATCAAATGACAAGGATCTGTATGCCAGTTATATAATATGGTGTATAACAATTATTATAATGCATTGTCTATATTTATGGTTTACAAACCATGGACATATTATAAAAGATGATTTTAAATCATGGTTTAACTTTTAATAAGGATTCATAAAAGAACATGGTTTGTAAACCATGAAAAATTATGCGTTCAAAAATCATAGTTTACAAATCCACAAAAACATGGTTTATAAAGTAAGAATCGTTGTAAAAACATGGTTTGTAAATTATCACATGGAAATTGACTCCACCCAAAACATGGTTTGTAAACCATGAAAAACTGTGTTTGCACAAGATCATGGCTTACATGAAATAAGTATCACCATGGTTTTTAAACCATGGAAATTGATTCCACCCAAAACATGGTCTATGAACCATGAAAATTAATGCCCATGTTTGTGGGTTTATTTAGCGTCAGAGAAGTTTTTTTTTTGCCTTTCAACCACTTTCTGTTGGTTTAAAAAAAATCTTTACCATGCCTCTGCACAGTAATTTCCTAAGTAATTTTTTGTTAAGAATGTCGTGGTCACAATGAATCCCTAACTAAATAAAGCAAAGACAGCAAACGCTCTCATAAAATGCACAGGATTTGTCTCTTTTCAGAAATTATTGAATGTCTTCGCGTTAAATAGGCCCGAACCTTGGTCGTAATCCAGGTCGATAATCGGACCTGCTATGCTGAAATCGCAGACTTACCTCCCATATGCCGAATACAATGAATACAACAGTGGCAGTTTATCAATCTCCCGTAATCTAATTAATAATAAATTAGCTGAAAATATACCCATTGCCATCGCCTTTGTATATTTTAACAATTGTTTAGTTGCAAATAATTCTCACTGGGAAGTACTTCAATTGGATATCAAGTGCAGTCTGTTACTCTTAGCTGTTTCAATTTAGAAACTGCCTTAACTAATAGAACAAGCTGTTCAATCGAAACTTTAGGCCAAACTCATGATCAGTGTTAAACTCGTTCTTGGTGGTCATGGTCGATCTTGGTCCAAGTATAAACCCTGTGGTCTTGGTTATCCAGGCCCGCCGGAAGGTATTTAAAAGTGAGGGGGGGGGGGCACCAACAATTTCCAACATTGGGTTGTTTGGATCAGCAGATCCAAGGAGGGAAAGGGGAGGGGGAGAGAGAGAGTCCAAATCCCTTTGTTTTTTGTGTGAAAACGTGGGAAAAGCTGCTTTCAAGACGCATGTGATACTGACTTAAAGGGCAATTCTAAGATTTTTCTTGTTGGAGAGGGTGAAAGTGTCTGATGAAAAAAATAATCCCTTATAAAAATTCCCCTATTAAAAATATTGGGCAATACAAATACATGCATTTGTAAACACGGGGACCCAGTTGATTGATTGAAAAGTGATGGTGCTGTCCAGTTTAGTGACACTCCATAACTGTTGACTTGAAAACACAAAAATTTAAAAGTATTTTTTTACAGATTTTTGTGGGTGGGATTCGTATCGGGTATTTATATTCATAGTATTGTCAATTTGACAGAGGTTAAATGTAGACAGCGTTTTAGCTAGCGAGCCGTGCAGCCGTGTTTTGCACGGCCATTTTTCTGAAATCACGGCCTATTTTTTCAAGCACGGCTTTGTGTCTGAAATCAAGCCGTGCACTACTTTTGAATAAAATATGTGCTGTAATATTATTCAAGTTTAAAATTGTATTATTATTCAAATTAACCATAACAAAAAAGTAACCAAAAAAGTAAATAAAAAAAGACAGAAAACAAATATTCATAAGACACAACATTGGAACCCAGATTCGGTGCCAAGAATACACCAGATAGTATCTACAATCAATAAAGAGCTTCCTGTGCCCTTTATCCTATTTCATTCAAATTAATCAATATTAAAACAACAAAATTAATTGTTTAAGGTAATTTGGAAGACTTAGCGCACTGACCGCGTTTTGCTCGTGCATGGTTTGCGCACCAGGTAGATTTTTGCTAAAAAAAAAGTTGCACACCCTATTTTTCAATTTGCACTCCCACTTTTCAAATCCTAGCTAAAACACTGAATGTAGATGAATATAAGATGACCGGTGGAACTAGCATGACACATTACGTCATTAGTTGAAATGAGATAGGTGAGACTGAGGATATTTTTTCAGTTCCTCAAATAGCAATAACATGTTTTCATGCCTCGAGTACGGGCACTCATCACATGCAATTGGTTGATTCTAAAATAATCCGTATGTCTCAGGTCTGGATTTTAGACGGTAGGGTTGAGTTAGACGGCGACGGTTAGAAGTAAATGTTACTAGTCCGTTAGTTGATGGATATTTTGAGTGAGATCCTTGTTTGTGTGTGACTTGTTCTTCCAATAAGGAAAGTAGGATTTCGAGTGCTTCATCTTGACTTTCGTTAAAACCAGAGTCATTGGGAATGGTGGAGAGCTTTTGGTTTGACAGGTCGATTGAACCTTGATTAAGTTTCGCTCTGATAAGTTTTTCCCTAAAATTGTGGTCTTTTTTGAAAGCAACAAATGGAGGATTTGGAAAAATCCTCTGGAGTGTTTCGTTGCGTTGTATTAGTGGCCAGTATTGATTGATTGCACGGGTCAAGTCACCATGATTGGTATAAGGATTGTATGTTGTCGTAAAAACAAGCAGAGTTTTGTTTTCCTTTTTGTTTTGTCGTTTATGAATCACATTTGATCGTTCTTTGAAAGATACTTTATCAGTCATTTTGTTTGTTTCTGATAGACTGTAGCCTCTTGCTTAAATTTAGTCCTTCAGAAAAAGTATTGACCTTGATCAACAAATCATCTTCATTATTTGTGTTTTTCCAGCATAGCGAAGGGTTTCTCCGTATATGAATGCTTTGAACACGTATGGGGGATGTGATGATGTTCTGTGTAGGTATTGGTAGGTTTCCGTGGGTTTGGTCCAGACTTTTGTGTCCATGCACCAGTTTCTCGGAACGTTTTCCCTTTAAAAATGGTTAGGTCAAGGTAGTTGATTGAAGTATCAGATGCCTCAAAAGTAAATTTGAGGGTAGGGTGTATTTGATTCATAGTGTTGATTAGATCCTTAAAATTTTCAAGGGTACTGTCATAGATGACGAGAATGTCGTCTCTATAGCGCCACCAAGTTAGAATATGATCAGCTTGTAGAAGGATTTGTTTTTCCAGATCGTGTAGTGTGATATCACAAATTTCCTGGCTCGCAGTTGAGCTCATGGCACTTCCAATTTTTTGTAGGTAATAGTTGTCACCGAAATGGAAGCAGTGTCATCCCACAATCAGTTCCAAGAGTCTGCGGATGTAGTCCGAGGGTGGTTTTGTGATAGGGTATGAGTGGAGGTTGCATATGCTGTTTATTGCCTCGTTTTGGCGGACATCGAAACAACATCTATACTGGTTATCAGTGCATTTGGTGAGAATTGTGAAACTTCCAATTTTCGCAATATGTCCGTGGTATAACGAACATATGTGGGTTGTGCGGTTGCTATTGGAAGAATGAAATAGTCTACGAATTCTGAGATTTTGGCTGTAGGGCTTGAGCATCCACTTATGATGGGTCGTCGTACGAATGGGGTTTTCCTCTGGTGGTGTCTTATGTATTTTTGGTAGAAAATACATTGTAGGACATTCACACTGTTGAGAGATTGGGTTTGGATAAGCCAAAGTTTGTTTGTTTATGTAGTTGTTTCGAAACATGTCGAGGAGTAGATTGTGAGCCATTGTTGTGGTTTGTTGCGTAATATCCTGATCCAGCTTTGTATAGTGCTCAGATTCAAGATGGCGGTAACCTACTTGTAGGTAGTCGTTATGGTTCTTTATGCAAATGCCTCTACCCTTGTCTATGGTTTAATTACGATGTCTGGGTTGTTTTTGAGTTTTGTTATAGCTGATAGCTCTTGTTTTGTCATGTTTGGTTTCTGATTTCTCAGTCTGACATGAGCAAATTAGTATAATTGTAGCTTCCAAATAATTTTCGAGGGTTGCACATTGCGTTGTATTTGGTTGCCACTTTGATTGTGGTTTAAATGGTTGCGTTTTGACAGGTTTGTTTTGCATTAGGAAAGCAATTCTCATTCTTCTTTGGAAGATATTGAAATCACTCAGAAGTTTTCGTCTGTTGGGTTTAGTGGGAGCTGGAACAAAATTAAGACCTTTAATACCAAAAGCCACTTTCTCGATTGGGAAAAGGTTGGTTTTAGATAAGTTGGTGATGAATCGTTCACTTACTTCCGCTAGTTGTGTAAAAATTTTCTTCTTAATAAACCGTTTGGTATTTGAGCAGGTACTTGAAAAGCAATTGGCTTTTTGTTGGGATTGTGAGATATAGGCTCGTTTGTTGAATTTGCATTTAGCCATACTTCAAGAGGTTTAATTTGAAATAAAAAATTAATTTCAAATAAATTACAATATTGAGAATAATAATATCTATGTACGGAATGCCGTTGTAATATTACTAAATATATAAAAGATGACAAGTATTGTAATTCTCTTTTTGGAAGTGGTGGTGGTCCTGAAAAGGACCGGTTTGTTTTGTTTCTGGAGTGAGATCTCACTTGTCTCTCTTCCGTTTCTGTCCCCGGTTTGGTGGTTGTCTGGGGCGTATGAAGAAACCGAAGAGATGCGTTGCCGGTCCACTGAAGTGCTTTACCAGCTTCTCACGACTCTCCTTCTTGGCCTGTTCTAACTTGACTTCCACTTCTTTTGCCACTCGGTCGTACTCCGCCTGGCTCAGTTTTGCAAACAACAGTGAAGCCGTGTTGTTCAATTTATTCCAAACGCGAACGATTGTAAAGCAACAAAAGCACCATGTACAATGATTAGTCTGGTTCCCAGACCCCCAAAATCTCTCCGACTGGCACCTGTCGAATTTTAAAAAGAGTCTTCCGGGAATCTTTGGTCATGGAACCAGACTATACAATGCAATCGACCGGGTATATGTAGCCTTAATAGTCGAGGCACTCGCGTCAAACCCGGATGGTATACATCATGCATGAAAATGACCAGCGCGAGCGGCAATGTCATAAGTTTCGCCGTTCGAGCTAGTCTGTTTTCGAGGACCTTGACTAAAGGCTACTGGGTACGTCGCATCGATGCGTTGTAATTGTTTGCATTCTGTCGATCCGCGGTACTGTTTGGGCGGGCTTTAAACGCATCCCCCCAACTTCCGTCCCGGCTATTTCCGGGGAAAAAAAATAATTTAAAAAAATACAAAAAAAATAACAATAATTTTTGTGGTGCCCCTGTTTTTTTCGCTCTATCCCCTTCCGACGTAAAAAAAAAGAAAAAGCGCCCGGCCCCCCCGGCTCCGGCGGCCATGGGTTATCCTGTATGGTCTCATCAAAGATCTGATCAACTTTGTTCATAAGTTGTTATGTTTGTGTGTACGTTTTTTTTAATCTGTTGCCGTGATGCTACATTTATTCACAAGAATAGAGACTTGAAGATTAGCAAAGTACATGTATTCAGCTTGAAAAAACTGTAGTTCTTAAAAAGAATTTGTTGTCACTATCTTGTAGATATGCATTTTGTAGGTACACATACTTGTCGGCACTTGTCTCTAGTTTATCAGCAACCAATTTCTAATTCTAAGATTTTTTTATGTTGTCTGCGTAAAGTGCCATCACTTGATTTGGGAAATGCATGGAAAAAGTTTGTCAAATGCATGCAAAACATTTAACAATTACATAAAATGTTGATACTTGCTTCAAATTTAGGAGCAACATTAAAGATGCATTTTTTTTAAATGCCCATATTTGGATAAGATTTTTAAAAAAATAAAATAAGCGAACGAATTTAGAAAGATTACATGTTTGTATATGAAATATATAAAAAGTTTAGGTTTCTGACATCAGGAACTGTTGATACAAGTTAATGAATATTCTAACTCTTGGGACCTCTTTGAGATGAGAACAGATCACAGTCACGGCTGGTACGCACTCACGCTGTGCATTTGTGTACAATTGTTGTTCATGTACATTGCTTGGACATGGGCATTTGAAACTAAAAATAATATCGTTTTATAATAATTAACCAGTTTCCACTGGGAATTGACAATATTTTTGTGTACAACATCCAGTGCAAACTAGTAAAGATGGATAAGAAGGATCCACTAATCATACAATTATTCCCAGACAGTTCACAGAAAATAAGAAAAGAAACACTGATGTGAATTTTTGCACAATTAAACCACTGCATTTATTTCAGCAAACTTTGCCCATTCTCACATTGGTCATGATTCTCTATTCCTCAAGCTTAAGCTTTGTAACAAACTATTCCCGATGATAATATAAAAATAATTATAAAAGTATGCTGCAACGAAGAGAACTAAACCTCTGAGAAAATGGAGAGAATTGAATTTTTGAACCAGTGGTATTGAACAGTGGCGTAAATCTTTTGTGAAAAGTGAGGGGATGGTAATGGGGAAAAAAGGAATAATGCTGAGATCACGTGCAAAGGGGCATGGGGAAGGTTACATGTAAGTCAACAGCAGATGCAGCGGCGTAGTGACTGCACTTTTTTGGGAGGGAGGGGTGGAAGCGTAAATTTGCCGACTGACATTACCAAATGAAAGTAAAAGCACAATGATATTGGACTCGGGTTCGGGGGCATAGCCATTTAACGCTCATGAAGTTTTTCAGTGATTTGAAGGTAT
The DNA here is from genome assembly GCA_911728455.2 of Marthasterias glacialis. Classification (NCBI taxonomy): domain Eukaryota; kingdom Metazoa; phylum Echinodermata; class Asteroidea; order Forcipulatida; family Asteriidae; genus Marthasterias; species Marthasterias glacialis. The sequence goes on from OU452219.1 coordinate 35,967,025, forward strand.
AAAATGGCCCTCAAATGCCGAGCTTAGACATCTCATATTCGAAATACAAGCTTTGGAAACCGTACTTTTTTTTGCAAATCCCCTGTTGGAGTATATGGACACAAATTCTAGTGGGGGTCCAGTAAAGTTTGGTACTTACTTTGTTGGCTGTGGGTCTAAATGCTGACGTTGGAAAAATATTGGGGGTGTCGCACCCTCCCTCCCCACCCCCAGTCGCTACGCCGCTGAGAAGATGTTCGATTGCATTCTGTGTTGTTAATGTTCAACGTACTGTAGTTAGTTCAAATAATTACAGATAGGGATTTTTAGAAATGTTTTATTCATTTACTAAGCTATCGGGTGCTTTTTCAGTGAAAATCACAATTTTTTCCTTCTTTTAAGGACCAAAAATCTGGGGAAGATGATCCTATGGACCATCCCCCTGGACAAAAAGCGGGGGGGGGGGGGGGGGGGTATATCCCCCCATCCCTCCTTTAGCCCATGGTATTGAATGATTGAGCCAAAGTGTGGATTTCCCGCACCTGTCCCGGCAGTAAATGAATTCCTAACACAACCCTAGAACCCAAACTGGTAGTATGCCAGCTGGGCACATAACTGCATATAAATGGCAACAACCCACGAAAATATCCTTGTTGCCACAACTGTACCCCATGGTTACAACCTGCTGGATAGGTGGTGCCCTGCACTGTTTATCTGTGGTGAATGATGCATTTTATCCCAGATGTGATAAAACAAGTTGTCATGAAATTCTGTCCAGAACTTTTTATGAACTGTGAAAGGGTAAAAGACTCTGATGTCCGGAAACTGGGCGATTTTACGCAGACTTTCAGAATTTAATTTGTGGGTTGGAGATTCCATCACTTTTATTAGTTTTTAACTACTATGTGAATGGACGTCCACTTTCCTTATTTATTGTAAAATAATCAGAGTTTAATTTGGTTCAGTAATAATCATGTTATACAACTGGAAGTACAACTAGCTTTTGAGATCTTGTAACTTATCTGAGCAATAATAGAGGGACTTCTGTCATGAAGAAGGCAGTGTTGTAGTCTAGTGCTTTTCAGTCGAGTATCATTAGTACTGCTGAGTACTAAGGTGGCCGAGTAGTACTCAGAATAGGCAATACATAGTCATTTTTGTTTTTGTCTTCACATGCTGTTTTCCTCAACCTTGACAGCATTGGCACTAACATAAGCCTCATAATTAGTGAGCTTTAAAATTGAAACAAATCATTTTTTCCCTGGCATAGACCAATCCTTGAGTTCCTTAATACTAAGACCTTTGTTGGATGAAGGTCGGGATGTTCTTATTTTACTTGGGAAGGCGTATAACAAACAAAATATTGAGGATCTATATTATTTTCACCAAGATGCAAAACTGATGTCTTTGAGTGGAGTAGATGAAAGCAGAATATCGAAGCAAGTAGTTTCAACTGTGATTTCTTTGAGTTGGTTGAAGTGGTCCTTGTTATTAAATTCATTTATTAAAGATATTCATGATTGTAATACAAATTTTACAAAATTCATATTTCAACCTAACAAAATTCTGAATAAACAGATGTTGGGTTAAATGTTGTGCACTCAGACAGCAGGTGCATGTGTTGGCCATAACGTGTGTGAGCCATAAACGGCTGTTGTATGTAAGACTAGAGATACCACGAAACTGGGCCACTGCGGTAATAAAGCACACTGGTCAAGAATAACACAACACCTGAGAGAACACAGAGGGAGTGCATGCGAAAACTTAATGGTCTCGAACGACAGCCACTGCAGGACAAAAATCAGTGAGTAAATGAGGAAAAGTGGCGAATCACCCGTGATGCAAAAACGGCATCTTTGTGTTTGATGCAGACAAATTCTTATTTCTCGTGCAAGACAAGATGAGAAGAATGGATTCAAACATACATGTAATTTTGAAAAGAATATTTAAATTTTTAGGGGAAAAAACTTATCCAAGAAATATTGTTATCTTTTGCAGTAACACAACTCAAAGCGTCAACCTCGGATAAACTACCAGCTAACATGACAGCTACAGCCACATGATGACTCATGCACCAAATGTCTGCTGGGTGATGTCAGCCAGGTTTTCAGTCGGAAGTGCCATCTCTGCAGTGAAAGTTACAAAGCTGGGTCTATGTGAAAAGACAGTATTACTCCAAAAAGGTAAACTTCATTTCCTATAAGAAGACCTCTGTAGAATGCATTCATGCAATCATTTCATTCCACGAAAGGGTTAAAATAGAACATTTCTCCAAACTTTGAAAGTTCTCATAAAAGTAAATATATCATTAAGAGTTGAGAAATATCCTACATGAAAACTGAAACTAAAGGTTTAAAAATCACATTGTTTCTTTCCACTGGATGAATTGGTCCTTTGCCAATCAATTATTTTCAAGCCCACAAATTATCTCTTGTTGGTTTAAGTTTTGGCATTCAGTGGTGTTGGACTGAAGATCTTGTAGACTGTCATGGGTAAGACCATGTCATGACTATTTTTGCCATTTTTTCATGTCTTGGTTTATATGCTGCATGGTCTAAGTCTTAATCTTGGTCTTGGTGTATTAACCCTAACTCCCCAGAGTGATTTACTAGGATCCTTCCCCACTCTAACAAATTCCAACACCATATGGGTAACTCAACACCCAAACTGTGGTACTCTGATTACGGTGGTATGCCTGATCTCATGTAAAGCATATATTCAGTTTACTCATGCAGTCCCCAGTCCAACAAAATCCAACAAAACCTGTTGTTAGAGTTTGATGGAATAGGGACTGTTAGGGTTAAGGTCTGGAAAAAATTATTTAAGAAAACCAGTTGCAAGGGAATTCTGCAGAAAATGACGAAGTTGAATTCTAGCACCTATATACATGTATGTAAAAGCAGGTTTGATTAAAAGCACTTGTTTTTAAAAGCAAATTGTTTCAATCTCTTGTGCATATGTCCAGTTCATAGTTCACATGAAAGTGAATTTGAAGCCAATTTTGGTGGCCCAACAATTCAGTATGAACTGTTTTTCAATTGTGACGCAAGAAAGATTGTTTTGCTGTCGCAATTCACGTGAAGTAAGTGAGGCAAAATGTGTCATGTTGTAAAACCTCCCACATTCAGACAATTTTTACCAAAGTCTTTGACAAGACTGTGATACATATTTGCTGGCAAGAAGATAAATTGCATCATTGCAGAAAATTGAAGCATACAGGGTTTAATTGGAAAAATGCTGAAATTATATTTCACCCCCCCCCCTAATAATTATTAATAGTTGGCACCTGTTGAAAGTGACCAAGGCGATCTGTGCGCAGAGTAATGTACAAAACAATGCACACAAGGATTTATCACTTCATGAGTGTGCTTATCCTTACAGTCAAATCCCGTATCAGCCACCACACCATTGCCATGTGTTTCTATGTATGAAATTCAAACCAGGATTTGTCAAAACGAATTTGTGACGTTGTGAAATAATGGTCTTTCATTGAAAACTCATGCAACCAATTGAGGACTATTGATGGAGAAGCAATGCTTATCAGAGAAAACATCTTATATTTGGTTGTGGCTTCATGATGAACTCCAATTGAGATCCAGCCTCATGTTCTGTTTGGCAAGCTGAGGGGGATGAATGTTAACCCGTATTTGATTTTATGGATTAACGATTTCTTGACAAATAGATCACAGAGAGTTAGATTAATGCAGTCAGTGTCTGATACTGTTTATACCAATACAGGCGCTCCTCAGGGATGTGTTTTATCCCCAGTGCTTTTCACACTTTATACCAGTGATCTTAGATGTAGTAATGCCATGTGTTCCATGGTCAAGTATGCAGATGACACTTCACTTACAGGATTCATTACTCATGAGGATGAGACCGGGTATAGAGATGAAATTACCAAGTTTGTTAATTGGTGCAAAGAAAATTTTCTGGTTTTAAATGCACAAAAAACTAAGGAAATTGTTTTTGATTTTCGGAAAACCCAGAAGGAGATCGAGCCTGTTAACATAAATGGTTTTGATATTGAAATGGTCACTGAACCTTGGGACTTAAATTGATAACCATTTAAATTGGAATATTAATACTCAAAAATTATGTTCCAAGGCTAATCAACGTATTTATTTTTTGAGGAAACTCAAGATTTTTAACATTGACCGGGATATTATTATGTTATTTTATCAAAGTGTAATTCAATCTGTCATTGCGTTCTCTTGCATTGCATGGGCCAATGGTTTGACTGTGGGTAATCAAAATAAAATCAACAGAATCACTAAATCTGCTAGCAAGATCATCGGTATTCCTGTTAACGACTTGGGTTCCATCTACGAGGCAGCTCTAGTGTCAAAACTGGATAGAATTCAACTTGATAATACTCACCCACTTCATTCACTTTTGGTTTTTAATAAGTCAGGCAGAGTGCGTCAACTCAAATCCAGCACTAATCGTCATCGCCTCTCCTTCTTACCCAGTGCAATTTCTTATTTTAACAACAATTTTATTAGATGACTTGCTTTGGTTGGTTCTGTCTTTCCTTCTCCCTTCCCAATTCATGTCACCTATGGCCTCTCCCTGTCCCCATGTATTGTCTTCCCACCCTACCCCCCTCCCCCCACCACTCCTGTCTTTTCCTGTCCTCGTTTCCTTTCCAAGTCATCCATGGTTTATTTCCTGTTTTGATGGTTATTGTAATTCCAGTGTATTTTAAAACTTTTTCTTTGTGCCATGTGATATTTTTTATTTTTATATTTTATTGTTCCTGTTTTTACTTCTACTGTACATTTATGTTATTCTACAATTTTTAATTTCTGTATTTTAATCGTGCAAACCGAGAAGATGATTTTCATGCTGGGCATGATAAATAAAGTTTTGAATTTGAATTGAATTGAATTGAAATGTACTTTAATTGACTATTTCTGATGTTTTAATCTTTCAGTAATTTGCTAGCTGACAGTCTGATCCAACTGCATCACCACTTGTAGTCAGTAGCCAGTGAGAGACACATGAAGTAAAATGATGCAAGGCTGATGTGGAAATGGCTCAAAAAGGTGAATACACTTTCTTTTCAAAGACCTTTTCCGAGATGCAGGTTTTCGCAATTATTCTGATGGAGAAACTGCAAGATCTGGATAGCTTTCATGAATGCTTTGTAGGCAAAAATGCTACAAATTGTGTATTGACGATTTGAGTTGGTAAGGAAATTACTACAAGAAAGATTCAACTTTGGTTTCAATTAATTGAACTGGTCTTTGGCCCACTTTGAAACACCACAAAATGCAATTGCACATAATAATTAGGCATAAATCTACTCAAAACTGTTTGTCGAAGTCTAGACTGTCTTCACATCCAAAAGTTAACTTTATAATATATACCCCTTTCAAAAATGTTTTTGAGCACAAATATCTGTCAAAATTACCCAAAGTTGTTCAGATGTTGACCAGTGAGATAAGAAGATCCCTAACCTTAGTAATTGAGGGTCTGGTGTCTCATTACCCGGGCTCAGATTCAACCCTTGTGACTCAAGACTTAGATTCAACACTAGTGACTCAAGACTCAGATTCAACATTTTGACTCAAGACTCGGATTCAACCCTAGTGACTCAAGACTCAGATTCAACCCTAGTGACTCAAGACTCAGATTCAACCCTAGTGACTCAAGACTCAGATTCAACCCTAGTGACTCAAGACTCAGATTCAACCCTAGTGACTCAAGACTTGGATTCAACCCTAGTGACTCAAGACTTCAAATTAGGTCAACCCTTTTTTGAGTGAAAAGAAATACAAGTTGTTAATGCATTTTTGCAGGGATTGTGTGCTTGTTCATATAACATATTTATTTTGATTACAAGGCAATCATTATTGTTGAAATGCTGACAAATGAAACAAATTTGTCCCATTTTACAGACAGTGGAACTCAAGGATCAAGCAAGCTATCATCACAACTGCTACAGCTCATTGGGGGTTATTGGACAGTTTTCACGTATTTGTGGTATCTTTACAATGAGAGCTACATAAACATCTCTTAAGAGATTGAAATAGCTTGATGCAAGGCTAATGTGACTTGGCTCAATGAAGGTAAATCCAGTTTCTTTACAAAGACCTTTGTAGAGTGTAACTCATATCAGCAATTCCTATTTCACTTGACAAGACAGTCATGGTGTACAACCTCCCACATTCAGCTAAATTTCATTGATGTCTTTGAAAAAACGTGTGATAGAGGTTGTCTCTCAAGAAAATGATTACATCACAGCTGAAAATTTAAGCACAAAGGGTGTTAACCAAGGTTTTGCTAGATAAATCCTGGCATTCTTTTACAATCCTTATTAAAGCAGACATCTTCACTTGTTTTTAATATTTATTGAACTAAGTTGTCACCTGTTGAAAGTGAAAAGCAAGACCCTTGTTCAGAGCGATACAGAGCAATGTACAAAACAATGCACACATGGATTTATCACTTCATATATACAGACAGATCACATGTATTAGCCACCACGCCATTGCCATTTATTTCTATGTATGAAATAGTAAACCAGGATTTTTCAAAACTCAAAACTATCAGATTTGCCACGTTGTGAAATGATGGTGATTTACTGAAAATTCATGTTCCACTTGAGTACTATTGATTGAGATGCAACACTCCACAGACATAAAATCTTATTTTTAATTGTGGTTGCATGATGAACTCCAACTGCAAAATGTGTTTCTTTGTTTAATTGTCTATTTATGATATTTCAATCCTCCAGTAATTAGCTGACAGTCTGATCCAACCATCATCACCACTTGTGATTAGTAGCCAGTGATGAGAAACACATGAAGTAAAATGATGCAAGGCTGATGTGGAAATGGCTCAAAAAGCTGAATACACTTACTTTTCAAAGACCTTTTGTAAGATGCGGCTTTTAACAATTCTCATTTCAATGGAAAATCTGCAAGATCTGTATTTTTTTCATGCATGCCTTGAAAACAAAAAATGTTGTGGTGTAAAACCTTCCACAATCAGCCGTTTGCACCAATGTCTTTGACAAAAATGTGATACAGATTGTCTCCAAAGAATTAAGTTTACCATAACTCAAACTGGAAGTGTAAATGTTTTTTATCTTCAAAGGTTTATAAGAAAAATACTGTCATTATTTTACGACCCAAACAATCAAATAATCATCTTCAATAATACTGAATTTTTTCGCTAGAGTTAATAATGACTAAAATAAGTTCCCACTTCTCAAACAAGAAGTGCTCTGTGTGCAGAGCAACAAAACAATGCACACAGAGATTTATCACTTGATGGATGCGCAAAGCTTTATAGTCAGTTGACTGGTATAATTTAGCACCATGCCATTGCCATGTATTTCAATGTATAAAATGGCATACCCAGGTTTGTTTCAACCCAAAACTGAAGGATTTGTCACTTAGTGAAATGATGATAATTCTTGAAAACTTATGCGCCAATCATGGAGATGCATTATCCACAGATAAAATGTAATGCTTTTGTTTTCAGCTTCATGATAAACTCCAACTGTAAAATGTAGTTCTTGGCTTAATTTGCTATTTTAATGTTATAATCTTCCAGTAATGTTGCAGCTGACGGTCCAACCATCATCACCTGATGACTCTTACCACCCTGACCACTTTCCATCAGTACCCAGTCAGACAGACATGATGTTTCTTTGGAGAGTGAAAGGATGCAAGACTTATGTGTAAATGGCTCAATAAAGGTGAATATGCTCTCGTTGCAAAGTTGTAAGATGCAGCTTTTAGCAATTATTTCTTTGGATAATCTGCAAGTTCTAGATGGTTTTCATGAATGCTTGGAAGGCAAAATGCAACAAATTGTGTATTGAAGACTTGAGTTGATAAGTAAATTACAACAGAAAGGTAATTTTAGTTTAGGTTCAGGCTTTGACCCACCTTTTTCATCAGTACCAAAATGCAAATGCACATCGTGATAAGGCATACATCTATTAAGGCTGCCTTTACAACCAGAAGTTCACTTATAAGATTCATTTGTTGAAAATGTTTGCCAGCACAAAACATGTGTTAAAAATTATTCAAGCTGTCTGGATGTTGACCAGTGAGATAAGAAGATCCTTCACCCTAATAATTGAGGGTCTGGTGTCTCATTACCTGTCTCAGATTCAACCCTAGTGACTCAAGACTCAGATTCAGACTCAACTCCAGTGACTTAAGACTAAAACGCAACTTTGCTAGCACAAAACATGTAATACCAATCTTGTCATGAAAAGCTCAAACTGATATCAATCTCATCCTCCAATTTTCAATAAAGACAAAAAAAAAATTGAATTTCAGCAATGCTTAAAAGTGTACAGCCAAGAACATGGAGTAAAATTGCCTTCACTTTTGCACTTCTTGTCAAGTATAAACCGTACCATGGATTTCATATCAAAAAATTGAGCCCCAAAAAACATATCGGTTATAAATCTTCAAATAATAATGAAGGCAAAACATGTGCTTTTGGTTAAAAGTTGATATGTAATTGTTGCACACATTTTTGTTGGTTTATACTTTGTCTGATTAATCTTGCCACCACCTTGTTTCTGGTCCATACAAATCAGTGTGACCAAAATGAGGCTGGAAGGAAAAATAGTCAGGCACCCTTTAAATGCGTGAAATGAGTATTTGAACTATTGTTGCAGTGTTGTTTTCATGGAACTTGACTAGGATTTGGCAGAGTGATGAAGGTGTATTCACTTATGTGGAAGTATTGTGTTTTTAAGACATTGTGAAGCAATTTTATGTTCAGCTATTGATTGTTTTATAAAGGAAAGAAATAATGTAACCATTGATTTTTTATCTTACAGTTATAAGCCTTGAAGCAAGTGTCAACCTCTAATAAACTGTGCACCAACATCACAGGCCCCCTTCGTAGAGTATTCGGTGACATCAGACAGGTTTTCAGTTTGCCATCTCTACAGCTACAGCAACACAGCTGGATTCAAACAGGGAAAATTCAGTTTTTATAAGAAGATATTTATACAATGCAACTATCTGCACAACATTCTTGCTGTAAAAACTACTCTCCCAGATATTGAAGTTTTCACAAAAGGAAAAGCATCAAAAAGAATTGAGTAGATTTCACATGCTGAAACCTAAGGTTTAAACAGCATATTTCAGTTGGCTGAAATGGTCTTTAACACACAAATTAACAACCAAACAATGCCACTTGAATCAAGCAAAAGCTTAAGTAAAATGATTTTTTTAGTTAACTGTTAGTCCACAGTCATTCAGAAAGCTTGTAGATGGAAGGCAAATTTACCGCAAAGCTGAGAGTTGGTTTTGATACATCAAGGGTACAGGAAACACTTAACCTTACCTTACACATGTTGAGACCATGTGAATAAAACATGATGCCTTAGTGTCTCACTAATAGCCTTGTGTCACACCTTGAGTCATTCCCCAACCTCAACAGACAAAACCTTTGGTAGAAGAATTAGGTATTGCTTTGTGTTTCTGACGTATTTAAATCTTTCATTGGATATGCTTGTCTTAGTGTGAATCTCAAAACGCTAGATCTTGATGTTAGGCCGTGTATGATTGGCAGGTACAGCTACGGCTATGGCTGGATTGCCGCATCATCATGCCTGGAAGTATAGGACATCCTAAGCAACCCATAGCAATAGCCGCAGCCATAGCCAAAGTCACTAATTTGGAAACATCTTAAATAGGACAGATAAGAAAACCAACTATCCCATTATGTGTCTGGAGTCAATTTAATTCTCTATTAACATGCCTATATCTTTATCCTTTGTCTTTTCAGCAGCTGCTCCTGGACAGAATAGTTAGACATAAAACCTTGCTCTAGCTGGGAAAGATACCAAGCATTAATGGAGTCCATATACAGGTAACTTTACTACAGAGTTTATTACAGACTTTTGTAAGATGAAGTTATGATCAGTTCTTATGTGTTTTAGTTTTAACAAGATTCTCTGTAAACATTGAATATTATGAGTTTGACTGTTTCCAACAAAAAATCCCAAAACCGGAAGCTTTTTTTAAAATGTCCAGTCAAAGTACAACAGTTTCGTGTCCTGCAAACTTTCATCCATAGAGCAAACAGAAATCGGGACAAAATTTAGATAAATGTCATTAATTAGATGTCTTACACTTTCAGATTTTCTTTTTAAACGAAAAAAATGATACCATCCAGCACTTTGGGAGGGGGTCCTCCCCAGTTTTTAATAACCTAATGCAAGAGATTTTGCACATTGAAATTGTTGGCTTTCTTACAATTTGTAAACTTCAACCTTTCACATCCAGTGATGGAGCCAGAGATGTAGATGTTTCCTGAAATCAAGTGCAGGAGAGGGAATCACCTCTAGTGACATCTTGAAGGCTACAGGGTATAAAGGAGAGCACTGCACTGACAGCTCAAATGAACAACTGCAATTTGTTATCTTTAGTTCTGTAAGATAATGTAGATGTGTTAGTTTGATGTTTTCTTATATTGTAGTATATCTAGATGTATTAGTTTGATGTTTTCTGTAATCGTCGTATAGTGGGCTGTTTTTGCAGCACTATACAGTTAATATCTTGTAAATAAGTACACCATTGCAAGCAAGCACATACACATTTTTGAACAATGAAATTGGAGATCTTAATAGAACTGCGGTAGTGCGGACACTCGATTGGTTGTGCGGAGATTCGATTGGTTGTGCGGAGACTTGATTGGTTGTGCGGAGACTCGATTGGTTGTGCGGAGATTCGATTGGAAGGGCGGAGATTCGATTAGTTCGGAAAGATGGGCGGCGAAACACGGAAATTCCGACTTGCCAAAGGGACCTGGACACTTGCACGTGGCATGTGGGGTTCCACTTCCGGCCAGGGTAATAGCTGGTGGTTGATCTTAAAGGTGCGTCATGCTTCCTCTTACCCCATGAGATGGTATTGGGGTTATCACAATCATGGTTGACCAAACGGGAGTAGTTCCTGGTCGTGGCCGTGGGGCCAGGGACCGCGTTACTACGTTGAGGGGACTGCCCTGGTTCTCGGGGTGGCGGACCGGACGCTTCGAAAGGAGTACGATGGCCCCAAAGATACGGAAAGCGTCGTGGGGCTGGTATCCTGGGACCTGCACGTGGTGGCCCTGCTTTAGACTAACCTAACCAGGATAATATTGGCAAAATTTAAAACCGATTAAATTAAACTGCTTGCAATGGTGTACTTATACAGTATACAATATTTGACATTTTATTTTTAAGATGATGCTAATATTCTTTTCAGAACCCATTTGTAGGCCCACATAAACATGGCAGGAAACTTTTATAGTGTCTTTGCTTCCCCAAAATGCCAGCAAGATAAGGTATTGACAAAATATTAAACTGCTTGCAGTGGTGTACTTATACAGTATACAATATTTGACATTTTATTTTTAAGATGATGCTAATATTCTTTTCAGAACCCATTTGTAGGCCCACATAAACATGGCAGGAAACATTTATAGTGTCTTTGCTTCCCCAAAATGGCAGCAAGATAAGGTATTGATAAATTATAAAACTGTATTTCATTTTACATGTTCTCTTAAAAGGAATTTAAAACAGTTATAAAACATTTCGGTGTACATATCTTTTTGGCTTTCTATGGTTAATTCAGCAAACCAGAAATACATTTAAAACTACTGGAAATGATGATAAGGTTTTTGCAGATAAACCTTATTGCGAAACATCTATACAGCATTGTTGCAGAATATAATCGAGAGGTGTAATCTGGACTATTTGATTGCATGAACAAAATGCATTCATTGTTTGTTTTATAACAACTCACACATAGATCCTTGTCATTTGAAATTTTGTCACAATAAATACATAGTACACATGGAAACCCGCCACCCTACACGATGAAAGTTCTAATTGCAGCACTTACGCTTCAAATAATGGATGAAACACAATGCATGTTCCATCAAGATTACAAGGATGTGTGTGTGGTATATAGTATGTAACATTAACTGGTTTAACAAAATGGATTAAGCTTACCGGTAACGTATTTTGCCGTTTAAAAATCTTTGTGAATATAAAAAATGGTACATACTTTACTTTTGACATTTAAAAGGGAGCATCTCAATTCAAATATTAAAAAGAGAACATGTCCCTGGATGTTAGGAATACCCCAAGTTCCCAGCGGATAGCAGATATATCCTGTTTGGATGTTCTGCTCTTCTGAGCTTTTACTACTTCCATCTTTGCACGTGCTAACCCACTTGACAGTTGTGATCATGTTTGGACTTTTATTAATCTCAGTTGTGTTCGTTATCTCAGTTTTGTGCTAGCTATATCATGCAAAAACTATCAAGTTGTGGCAAAACTATGAAGATTGTTCATATAACAAAATAGGGCCCAATAGGCGTATATGTAAGTTATTCACAAATCACTAAGTCACTATGTTTTCTAGAACAAAACTAAAGCTAAAAACAAAATTTGAAGTTATCGTAGATTTTTACACACTGATATGAGAAGCCTGGCCCCACTGCAAGCATGAATGCTCCCATTTAGATGTTTGTGAACATTCCCATAAGAATGGTTCTAAAGGAATGCGGGTGTGTTCCATGGCATGTGCTTTCTATCGAGAATTGGAATGCTTCTGACATTTGAGGTGCTCCCTTTAGATACATGTTAAGTACTACTGCTGTTAGTTTCAGTAAGTGAAATTTTCAAATGGTAGTGTAAGAAATACCTTAATTTATCATTTTAAAAAGTGTTGAGCCTATGTGGTAAAATAGTACTCTGTTTTTAAATGCTTCACAATTTCACACCCTCCTTTTTTCATTCATTAATCATTGAATCTATATCTCCACTCATTTATCATTCCCTCCTCCCAGACATTTATCCCGACCCTCCTTGCAATTTTTTTTCCATTTCCCCCTTGCACGATTTTACCACTTCTATCTTTCCGTTTATTTTCCAGTTACCTCCTTGCACGTATGTACCACCTTTAACCTTGCACTAATTTGTCACTTGCATCCTTGCATAATTTGACCACTTCCATCTTTACGTTTATTTTCCATTTCCCTCCTTGCACATGTGTACCACCTCCATACTTGCATTTATAAAATTTGTCACTTCCCTCCTTACACGAATTGACCACTTCCATCTTTGGGTTTATTTTCCATTTACCTCTGCACGTTAGTAACACTTCCAGCCTTGCACTTTATCACGCCCTCCATGCACAAACTGACCACTTCTATCTTTGTGTCTATTTTCCATTTTCCTCCTTGCACACGCTTGCGTTACCTCCAGCCTTACACTTATTTATCAGTTCCCTCCTTGCACAAATTTAGCACCTCCATCTTAGCGTTTATTCTCCATTTCCCTCCTTGCATGATGCACCACCACCTGCCTTGCATCTATTTATCAGTTCCCTCCTTGCACGTTTGCACCACCACCAGCCTTGCACTTATTTATCAGTTCCCTCCTGGCACGAATTGACCACTTCCATCTTTACGTTTATTTTCCATTTACCTCTTTGCACGTTGGTAACACTTCCAGGCTTGCACTTATTTATCACGCCCCTCCTTGCACAAATTAACCACTTCCATCTTTGTCTGTTTTCCATTTTCCTCCTTGCATGCTTGCGCTACCTCCAGCCTTACACTTATTTATCAGTTCCCTCCTTGCATGAATTTACCACCTTCATCTCAGCGTTTATTCTCCATTTCCTTCCTTGCACGATGCACCACCACCTGCCTTGCATCTATTTATCAGTTCCCTCCTTGCACGTATGCACCACCACCAGCCTTGCACCTATTTATCAGTTCCCTTCTTGCACGAATTGACCACTTCCATCTTTGCGTTTATTTTCCATTTCCCTCCTTGCACGTATGCATCGCCACCAGCCTTGCACATTTTTATGAGTTTCCTCCTTGCACGTATGCATAACCTCCAACCTTGCACTTATTATATTATTATTTGTACGGTACCCCTTTCTTCCTTGCACACATATATCTTGTTTTTTCTCTCTTCAATCATTGCATTTTTTTCATTTCCCTCCTTGCGTTCCATTTACCCTTGTGTTTAATTTTGAAGTTTTTAAAACTTTTTAAAACTCCTTGCATGATGCACAACCACCTGCTTGCATCTATTTATCAGTTCCCTCCTTGCACGTTGCACCACTTCCACCCTTGCACCTATTTATCAGTTCCCTCCTTGCACGAATTTACCACTTCCATCTGCGATTATTTTCGATTTCCCTCCGTATGTACCACCTCAACCCTTCCACCTATTTATCACTTCCCTCCGTGCACAAATTTTCCACTTCCATCTTTGTTTTTTCTTCACTTCAATCCTTGCATATATTTATATTTCCCTCCTTGCAATCATTTACCCCTCCACCCTTGTTTTATTTTTTAAAAACTTTTCCAGTTAAATTCTTGTAGTAAAACTAAATTGTTTATGTATTTTACATGCATTTCAACAGTTAAAATAAAGTGTTTTGTTGTGCTGTTTTCTTATTGAGTGGTTAAAATAAAGGAAGATAAAAATAAACCAATGGTGTTAGAGACTTATTTATTTGAGTCGATAATTTAAATAGAATGAGGCAACCATACAAACTACAAAACGTGAGATAAACGTTTTTGAGCGGTCAAAGGTTAAAGTTCAGGGGGTAAGGTCAAATGTCATGTCAGAGGTCAAAGGTCAGAATTTGTTAAGGTAAATTCTAGTAAAAGTATCTTGCAATATAGTAGTAGTTGAAAATCTAGTAGTAGTAATAGTAGTAGTAGTTGAAAATCCCTTGAAAATCCCTGAAAATCCCTGAAAATCCCTTGAAAATCCCTGAAAATCCCTGAAAATCCCTTGAAAATCCCTGAAAATCCCTTGAAAATCCCTGAAAATCCCTTGAAAATCCCTGAAAATCCCTTGAAAATCCCTGAAAATCCCTGAAAATCCCTGAAAATCCCTGAAAATCCCTTGAAAATCCCTGAAAATCCCTTGAAAATCCCTGAAAATCCCTTGAAAATCCCTGAAAATCCCTTGAAAATCCCTGAAAATCCCTTGAAAATCCCTGAAAATCCCTTGAAAATCCCTGAAAATCCCTTGAAAATCCCTGAAAATCCCTTGAAAATCCCTGAAAATCCCTTGAAAATCCCTGAAAATCCCTTGAAAATCCCTGAAAATCCCTTGAAAATCCCTGAAAATCCCTTGAAAATCCCTGAAAATCCCTTGAAAATCCCTGAAAATCCCTTGAAAATCCCTGAAAATCCCTTGAAAATCCCTGAAAATCCCTTGAAAATCCCTGAAAATCCCTTGAAAATCCCTGAAAATCCCTTGAAAATCCCTGAAAATCCCTTGAAAATCCCTGAAAATCCCTTGAAAATCCCTGAAAATCCCTTGAAAATCCCTGAAAATCCCTTGAAAATCCCTGAAAATCCCTTGAAAATCCCTGAAAATCCCTTGAAAATCCCTGAAAATCCCTTGAAAATCCCTGAAAATCCCTTGAAAATCCCTGAAAATCCCTTGAAAATCCCTGAAAATCCCTTGAAAATCCCTGAAAATCCCTTGAAAATCCCTGAAAATCCCTTGAAAATCCCTGAAAATCCCTTGAAAATCCCTTGAAAATCCCTGAAAATCCCTTGAAAATCCCTGAAAATCCCTTGAAAATCCCTGAAAATCCCTTGAAAATCCCTGAAAATCCCTTGAAAATCCCTGAAAATCCCTGAAAATCCCTGAAAATCCCTGAAAATCCCTGAAAATCCCTTGAAAATCCCTGAAAATCCCTGAAAATCCCTGAAAATCCCTGAAAATCCCTGAAAATCCCTGAAAATCCCTGAAAATCCCTTGAAAATCCCTGAAAATCCCTTGAAAATCCCTGAAAATCCCTTGAAAATCCCTGAAAATCCCTTGAAAATCCCTGAAAATCCCTTGAAAATCCCTGAAAATCCCTTGAAAATCCCTGAAAATCCCTTGAAAATCCCTTGAAAATCCCTGAAAATCCCTTGAAAATCCCTGAAAATCCCTTGAAAATCCCTGAAAATCCCTTGAAAATCCCTGAAAATCCCTTGAAAATCCCTGAAAATCCCTGAAAATCCCTGAAAATCCCTGAAAATCCCTGAAAATCCCTTGAAAATCCCTGAAAATCCCTGAAAATCCCTGAAAATCCCTGAAAATCCCTGAAAATCCCTGAAAATCCCTGAAAATCCCTTGAAAATCCCTGAAAATCCCTTGAAAATCCCTGAAAATCCCTTGAAAATCCCTGAAAATCCCTTGAAAATCCCTGAAAATCCCTTGAAAATCCCTGAAAATCCCTTGAAAATCCCTGAAAATCCCTTGAAAATCCCTGAAAATCCCTTGAAAATCCCTGAAAATCCCTTGAAAATCCCTGAAAATCCCTTGAAAATCCCTGAAAATCCCTTGAAAATCCCTGAAAATCCCTTGAAAATCCCTGAAAATCCCTTGAAAATCCCTGAAAATCCCTTGAAAATCCCTGAAAATCCCTTGAAAATCCCTGAAAATCCCTTGAAAATCCCTGAAAATCCCTTGAAAATCCCTGAAAATCCCTTGAAAATCCCTGAAAATCCCTTGAAAATCCCTGAAAATCCCTTGAAAATCCCTGAAAATCCCTTGAAAATCCCTTGAAAATCCCTGAAAATCCCTTGAAAATCCCTGAAAATCCCTTGAAAATCCCTGAAAATCCCTTGAAAATCCCTGAAAATCCCTTGAAAATCCCTGAAAATCCCTTGAAAATCCCTGAAAATCCCTTGAAAATCCCTGAAAATCCCTTGAAAATCCCTGAAAATCCCTTGAAAATCCCTGAAAATCCCTTGAAAATCCCTGAAAATCCCTTGAAAATCCCTGAAAATCCCTTGAAAATCCCTGAAAATCCCTTGAAAATCCCTGAAAATCCCTTGAAAATCCCTGAAAATCCCTTGAAAATCCCTGAAAATCCCTTGAAAATCCCTGAAAATCCCTTGAAAATCCCTGAAAATCCCTTGAAAATCCCTGAAAATCCCTTGAAAATCCCTGAAAATCCCTTGAAAATCCCTGAAAATCCCTTGAAAATCCCTGAAAATCCCTTGAAAATCCCTGAAAATCCCTTGAAAATCCCTGAAAATCCCTTGAAAATCCCTGAAAATCCCTTGAAAATCCCTGAAAATCCCTTGAAAATCCCTGAAAATCCCTTGAAAATCCCTGAAAATCCCTTGAAAATCCCTGAAAATCCCTTGAAAATCCCTGAAAATCCCTTGAAAATCCCTGAAAATCCCTTGAAAATCCCTGAAAATCCCTTGAAAATCCCTGAAAATCCCTTGAAAATCCCTGAAAATCCCTTGAAAATCCCTGAAAATCCCTTGAAAATCCCTGAAAATCCCTTGAAAATCCCTGAAAATCCCTTGAAAATCCCTGAAAATCCCTTGAAAATCCCTGAAAATCCCTTGAAAATCCCTGAAAATCCCTTGAAAATCCCTGAAAATCCCTTGAAAATCCCTGAAAATCCCTTGAAAATCCCTGAAAATCCCTTGAAAATCCCTGAAAATCCCTTGAAAATCCCTGAAAATCCCTTGAAAATCCCTGAAAATCCCTTGAAAATCCCTGAAAATCCCTTGAAAATCCCTGAAAATCCCTTGAAAATCCCTGAAAATCCCTTGAAAATCCCTGAAAATCCCTTGAAAATCCCTGAAAATCCCTTGAAAATCCCTGAAAATCCCTTGAAAATCCCTGAAAATCCCTTGAAAATCCCTGAAAATCCCTTGAAAATCCCTGAAAATCCCTTGAAAATCCCTGAAAATCCCTTGAAAATCCCTGAAAATCCCTTGAAAATCCCTGAAAATCCCTTGAAAATCCCTGAAAATCCCTTGAAAATCCCTGAAAATCCCTTGAAAATCCCTGAAAATCCCTTGAAAATCCCTGAAAATCCCTTGAAAATCCCTTGAAAATCCCTTGAAAATCCCTTGAAAATCCCTTGAAAATCCCTTGAAAATCCCTTGAAAATCCCTTGAAAATCCCTTGAAAATCCCTGTATATCCCTTGAAAATCCCTGTATATCCCTTGAAAATCCCTGTATATCCCTTGAAAATCCCTGTATATCCCTTGAAAATCCCTGTATATCCCTTGAAAATCCCTGTATATCCCTTGAAAATCCCTGTATATCCCTTGAAAATCCCTGTATATCCCTTGAAAATCCCTGTATATCCCTTGAAAATCCCTGTATATCCCTTGAAAATCCCTGTATATCCCTTGAAAATCCCTGTATATCCCTTGAAAATCCCTGTATATCCCTTGAAAATCCCTGTATATCCCTTGAAAATCCCTGTATATCCCTTGAAAATCCCTGTATATCCCTTGAAAATCCCTGTCCTTTGTCCTTTGTCCTTTGTCCTTTGTCCTTTGTCCTTTGTCCTTTGTCCTTTGTCCTTTGTCCTTTGTCCTTTGTCCTTTGTCCTTTGTCCTTTGTCCTTTGTCCTTTGTCCTTTGTCCTTTGTCCTTTGTCCTTTGTCCTTTGTCCTTTGTCCTTTGTCCTTTGTCCTTTGTCCTTTGTCCTTTGTCCTTTGTCCTTTGTCCTTTGTCCTTTGTCCTTTGTCCTTTGTCCTTTGTCCTTTGTCCTTTGTCCTTTGTCCTTTGTCCTTTGTCCTTTGTCCTTTGTCCTTTGTCCTTTGTCCTTTGTCCTTTGTCCTTTGTCCTTTGTCCTTTGTCCTTTGTCCTTTGTCCTTTGTCCTTTGTCCTTTGTCCTTTGTCCTTTGTCCTTTGTCCTTTGTCCTTTGTCCTTTGTCCTTTGTCCTTTGTCCTTTGTCCTTTGTCCTTTGTCCTTTGTCCTTTGTCCTTTGTCCTTTGTCCTTTGTCCTTTGTCCTTTGTCCTTTGTCCTTTGTCCTTTGTCCTTTGTCCTTTGTCCTTTGTCCTTTGTCCTTTGTCCTTTGTCCTTTGTCCTTTGTCCTTTGTCCTTTGTCCTTTGTCCTTTGTCCTTTGTCCTTTGTCCTTTGTCCTTTGTCCTTTGTCCTTTGTCCTTTGTCCTTTGTCCTTTGTCCTTTGTCCTTTGTCCTTTGTCCTTTGTCCTTTGTCCTTTGTCCTTTGTCCTTTGTCCTTTGTCCTTTGTCCTTTGTCCTTTGTCCTTTGTCCTTTGTCCTTTGTCCTTTGTCCTTTGTCCTTTGTCCTTTGTCCTTTGTCCTTTGTCCTTTGTCCTTTGTCCTTTGTCCTTTGTCCTTTGTCCTTTGTCCTTTGTCCTTTGTCCTTTGTCCTTTGTCCTTTGTCCTTTGTCCTTTGTCCTTTGTCCTTTGTCCTTTGTCCTTTGTCCTTTGTCCTTTGTCCTTTGTCCTTTGTCCTTTGTCCTTTGTCCTTTGTCCTTTGTCCTTTGTCCTTTGTCCTTTGTCCTTTGTCCTTTGTCCTTTGTCCTTTGTCCTTTGTCCTTTGTCCTTTGTCCTTTGTCCTTTGTCCTTTGTCCTTTGTCCTTTGTCCTTTGTCCTTTGTCCTTTGTCCTTTGTCCTTTGTCCTTTGTCCTTTGTCCTTTGTCCTTTGTCCTTTGTCCTTTGTCCTTTGTCCTTTGTCCTTTGTCCTTTGTCCTTTGTCCTTTGTCCTTTGTCCTTTGTCCTTTGTCCTTTGTCCTTTGTCCTTTGTCCTTTGTCCTTTGTCCTTTGTCCTTTGTCCTTTGTCCTTTGTCCTTTGTCCTTTGTCCTTCGTCCTTCGTCCTTCGTCCTTCGTCCTTCGTCCTTCGTCCTTCGTCCTTCGTCCTTCGTCCTTCGTCCTTCGTCCTTCGTCCTTCGTCCTTCGTCCTTCGTCCTTCGTCCTTCGTCCTTCGTCCTTCGTCCTTCGTCCTTCGTCCTTCGTCCTTCGTCCTTCGTCCTTCGTCCTTCGTCCTTCGTCCTTCGTCCTTCGTCCTTCGTCCTTCGTCCTTCGTCCTTCGTCCTTCGTCCTTCGTCCTTCGTCCTTCGTCCTTCGTCCTTCGTCCTTCGTCCTTCGTCCTTCGTCCTTCGTCCTTCGTCCTTCGTCCTTCGTCCTTCGTCCTTCGTCCTTCGTCCTTCGTCCTTCGTCCTTCGTCCTTCGTCCTTCGTCCTTCGTCCTTCGTCCTTCGTCCTTCGTCCTTCGTCCTTCGTCCTTCGTCCTTCGTCCTTCGTCCTTCGTCCTTCGTCCTTCGTCCTTCGTCCTTCGTCCTTCGTCCTTCGTCCTTCGTCCTTCGTCCTTCGTCCTTCGTCCTTCGTCCTTCGTCCTTCGTCCTTCGTCCTTCGTCCTTCGTCCTTCGTCCTTCGTCCTTCGTCCTTCGTCCTTCGTCCTTCGTCCTTCGTCCTTCGTCCTTCGTCCTTCGTCCTTCGTCCTTCGTCCTTCGTCCTTCGTCCTTCGTCCTTCGTCCTTCGTCCTTCGTCCTTCGTCCTTCGTCCTTCGTCCTTCGTCCTTCGTCCTTCGTCCTTCGTCCTTCGCCCTTCGCCCTTCGCCCTTCGCCCTTCGCCCTTCGCCCTTCGCCCTTCGCCCTTCGCCCTTCGCCCTTCGCCCTTCGCCCTTCGCCCTTCGCCCTTCGCCCTTCGCCCTTCGCCCTTCGCCCTTCGCCCTTCGCCCTTCGCCCTTCGCCCTTCGCCCTTCGCCCTTCGCCCTTCGCCCTTCGCCCTTCGCCCTTCGCCCTTCGCCCTTCGCCCTTCGCCCTTCGCCCTTCGCCCTTCGCCCTTCGCCCTTCGCCCTTCGCCCTTCGCCCTTCGCCCTTCGCCCTTCGCCCTTCGCCCTTCGCCCTTCGCCCTTCGCCCTTCGCCCTTCGCCCTTCGCCCTTCGCCCTTCGCCCTTCGCCCTTCGCCCTTCGCCCTTCGCCCTTCGCCCTTCGCCCTTCGCCCTTCGCCCTTCGCCCTTCGCCCTTCGCCCTTCGCCCTTCGCCCTTCGCCCTTCGCCCTTCGCCCTTCGCCCTTCGCCCTTCGCCCTTCGCCCTTCGCCCTTCGCCCTTCGCCCTTCGCCCTTCGCCCTTCGCCCTTCGCCCTTCGCCCTTCGCCCTTCGCCCTTCGCCCTTCGCCCTTCGCCCTTCGCCCTTCGCCCTTCGCCCTTCGCCCTTCGCCCTTCGCCCTTCGCCCTTCGCCCTTCGCCCTTCGCCCTTCGCCCTTCGCCCTTCGCCCTTCGCCCTTCGCCCTTCGCCCTTCGCCCTTCGCCCTTCGCCCTTCGCTTGATAGAAATAAAACAATGGAAAGAATGGACCCCATGGGGACAATCGACACAACAGAAACAATGGACACATTAGACAATGTGAGGACAATAGACACCAAGGGGACAATGACACAATGGGGACAATGGACACAGTTGACAATGGGCACCATGGGGACAATGGACACAATGACACCATGGGGACAATGGACACAATAACACAATGGACAATGGGCACCATGGGGACAATAGACACCATGGGGACAATGGAAACAATGACACAATAGACACCATGGGGACAATGGACACAAGGGGGACAATGGTAGATGTCTTTGATTGATAGAATTAAAACAATGGACACAATGGATACAAGAATGGAATGAATGGAAACAATAGACTCATTGGGGACAATGGCCACAATTGACAATGGGCATCATGGGGACAATAGACACCATGGACAAAATGACACAATAGACACCATGGGGACAATGGACACAATGGTAGATATATTCCATTGATAGAAATAAAACAATGGATAGAATTAAAACAATGGACACAATGGATACAAGAATGGAATGAATGGAAACAATATACACCATGGGGACAATGGACACCATGGACACAATGGAAACAATGACAGAATGGACACCATGGGGAAATTGGACACAATGGAAACAATGACACAATTGGGGCATTGGACACAATGGACAAAATGGGGACAAAGGACATGGACAATAGACAGTGAGGAATGGACAATTGGGGATTTGTACATTGGACAGGGGGACACAATACAATGTTCTTCTTTCAGGACACAATTGTTTTTTGTTTCTCATTATTAACACACTGTAGTATGCATTTATTTCACACTATAAGCCTTACATGAACATGTTCAACTACCAGGCAAGAGAAATTGAACATTTAAACCAAAGGATAGTTTGTAATCTATCTGCTGTACTTGCATTGGAATTCGAATACTTCAACTCAAAAAGTTATGGCATAAAGACTTGGTAATGAGCGCTCAATATTAACTATAGACCTACTTATGAATTACAGATACACGTAAACCATCTTACAACTGCATGCTTCATTTTACCTTACTAAAGCAGTTACTGAAACAATGTAACTTTATAATAACCAGCACCCAAACACACAAGCTTGTGGTCTTTATAATTGTAATGAGCCATTGCATTACAAATTAAGTGTTTCATGCCTGTAATGAGGTACTTCATTACATGCATGAAACTAATGCATACTTGCAATGAGGTCATTGCAAGTATGGTATTATTGCATGCATGTAACGAAGTACCTCATTACAAACATGCAATCTTTAGTGTGAATACATATACATGTATTCGGTCCACTTACTTGTAATGAAGTACCTCATTACACGCAAGTTGACAATTTCTGAACAATGGAATAATCATTGTCCTCTGCTCTTCCAAAAACATCAAATGGTTTTTGTTTATTTTGATAGAACACTTTAATGCGTAAATATACCCAACTTACAAATCCACTTCACTGTGAGAATCCATTCTTGCTGCAGACCAAGTTTGTAAGTTGCAAACGTGATGATCCCTGAGAAAATTTGTTCGAATTGACAACCTCAAAATAAATTGTTTAATGTTGGTCACATGCTCTTGAAAGTCAAATAGTTTGTCTCATTAATGTCAATCCGGAAAAGTTTTTACAATCAAATAATAACTACAAATTAATTAGTTCAGCATGCAGTTTACATCCACGAAGTATCCAAGAGTTTGGGTGTCCAATCCAATAATTCACTGTGTCATGAAGAACTTCACTGATAAAATTGATGGAGGGTAATCATCGCGAAGGAACAGTCCTCCTTGAGAAATATGTTTGTGAGGCAATAGTTGCAGAACACAGATGACAGAACAGAACCTTGCCTTGACAAACCTCAAACTGTGATAAAAAAAGAAGAAAAATATAATTTTAGGTTACGATTCTTTACCAAGACTTTTAAATTGAATTTATAGATTTTGCGGATCCTGACAGGTAAAAATTAAACATAATTCAAGCAATAATCTGTTATCTCGAAACTTTAAGTACCAAGTCATCAAAATCTATCCAACTAAATTACCGATAGGTTAAGAGCTATCAGTTTACAGACACACAATCATGTCTGTCTTCAAATTTAAGATAACTGTTTGCAAATATTGTTTAAATACCTTTGCATGAAAGAACACACTGCTTTCCCGATATAAGCCCTCCTCACCATTCGTTATTTCAAGCAGTAACACTCATGAGGATGCTGAGCAGAGACACAAAAGTTATCTGTAAAAAACAATGGTTAAACATGCAGGTTTCATTGACAAATAAACAATCAATTTTCTTCTAAAATATTTTGCAACTGACACTTAATACTATTTTTAACACTACCATAATTTAATATAAATTATGAGGTAATTTAACAATGTGTAAAAACATTCAGAATCAAATAAAACCTCTTTAAATTCTTCAACGCTGGAAGCAATCATACCTGCAGCTTCCACTCTTCATCTTTGTGATGATTAGATGCAAGTACAAAGATGACATTCTCCTGACCCTCTGACAAGACTCCATCAGCGTCTTCATGGTCCATGTTGACAGCGGAGATTCACATCATAGCATGTCACAGATGATAACCTTTTATATGACAAAAATGAATACACGTTGACAAATTGCAGAATGCTCACTTAAAATCTTCCATAATATGCTTTGATAAACTTAACTGAAGTTTCTTAGATCTTTAAAAATATTATGATTAAAGATATCTATAAAAGTACAGCTGGCTGTTTCACAAGTTGCAAAACACTAACAACACACACAAAACTAGTAAAGATGATTATGTAAACTTATTATACCTGTAGCAACAGACTGCAAAACATCCCCTTGATAAGCCATCCTGATCCTCGCTCACAGGCAGATTGTTCAGCAATCATCACCATCGAATACCACAAGGAAACAAAAAAGAACTGACAATTCATAAAGATATACATGCACCATGATTTTCAAAGTTTTAAGTTGTACTTATGACTAGAAAGATCAATTTAGTAATGTTATCATGTTCTTATTCATATCAACTTCATTTTATCCCTTTAATTCTGAGGGAAAACTTTTATACAGATTGGCAAACGTAGAAGCACTTTTTGGCAAACAAGCTTTTAAAAAATATTTTGCAAACAAGAATCGTACCGGTAGGATTTCATACTTGGTGGAGATATAATCTAATAAGCTTACTTTGCAGTACGACTATGTACATCAAAAATCTCTTTCTGCGAGTTGTAGTGGTTCTGAAAAGAACCAGTGGTGTAGTATATCATTTCAATCAGTATGCTCTGATAGTCTTCAGGGGAAAGCTAGACTGATGATGCAGGCTAAGCACTGCAGATGAGGATTGCTCTATGATGCACATCCGATATCTACATTTTTGTTTTCGTGTCCACATACTATGGTATTACGGTTTCCTCTCAAAATGAATACTTATGCAAGAATTATTGAAGGGATGCAGAATTTTGCATCTTTGGGTTCTAAACCTTAAGATATTTCTGAAGCTGCATGAGTATTGAGTTAAGCTACAAAAGATCTTACCATAAAATTCCATACTTAGATGTCATTTCCTCCTTCCAAAGTCACACCTCCGTTGAAGTCTTCTTGATCCGTGTTAATGGAGGAGTGCTGCATCAGAGCAACTCATCTTGACAATCTGAATATAATCAAGGTATACATACAAGTCAACATTGGATGAAAAGGAACAAGTCTCCAAAGTTTAAATTTAGTCAATGTGATCATTTCTTATTTTCAAGAAAAATGCCAACATCCAAGAATGATACCATCATCAGTCTTGAAGTAGACAATGTATTGTAATTGTATTACTGTGAACACAGTGATCCATCAAGATAATCTAGTCACAATAAAGTTATACATGAAATGATTAACAAGTTTGTCAACATACAAAACCTCTCTTAAAGAAGTTATATTACAACCATTTAATTTCATTCACATCATAAATTTTGCAATGAGTAAATGCAAGTATAAAGAATTCACTTAACTTACCCTTGGCCATAATTCCCTGAGTATCCCCATGCTGACAGCAGAGCTTCACAGCCATTCCTCATGACAACCTGTGCTATAACATTGAGATGTAAATACATTTTCAGTAATCGCCTTATTTCAAGGAATATCAGGACAGCTTTAAACAGTAAAAAAAAAAACAAGTTTAAAAACTCAGTCTACTAAGCAACACAATGCTTGAATAATTCAGTTGATGTTGTTGGACAAGTGGCACTGCAGATAATTTAAAGATATAAACTTCCCGACAAAAGTAACATGAACTGATGTACCTTCATCATCTGATTTGAAAGCATTCTAGACTCTTCTGACATCTTGGCCCTAGCCGTACAGGTAGATGTCTCAGCAAATATCACTGTCGAAATAATCAAAAACAAATAAGCACAAAACACATGCAAACCAACCAAGAGTTGATAATGAATGTAACATTTGTGGTAGCACCTTGTCCTTACTCATGAAGAGTTGTGAAGACTCTAAAAAGAGCCAATGGTGTATAAAGTGTCTGCTTTGATAAAGATACTTATATAATTGAAGATTCATACCTGACAGAAAGGTTTTTGATTGAAATGTTACAACGGTAGGATTGTGATTGGTTTTACTTAATGAAGTTTATACTTTCAGGAAAACTTGATAGCATTCCTAACCGAGATGCAAACAAGAACCTATATTTAGGAATATTGACACGATGTATGGAAAAGCCCAACACCTTGTCCTAATTCTGAAACTGCACTCAAGTATTCAATTGACTTTTAAACTTGAATCTTTTCATGAGTGTTCAGTTTGTAATTTGACAATGAATGGATATCGGCCTAAGTGCCTGAATGTCATACTAGAAATACATTACTACTTTTCCACCACTGTCTTCATGGTCCATGTCAACAGAGGAACACAGCACCAGAACATTTCACAACTGCCAGCAACCTAAACATAAAACAATCAAGGACTTTATTAACAATCTTCAAACATTAGATACAGATCTGTGATGTTGCATGTTTTATCAAGTGGGTCTTTTCTTATTCACTAAAAAAATGGCACCTAACAACACAAGGAAGATCAAAACCTATCATCAGAAACTTTATCAACGATTGGAATGTCTGAAAATGTTATTTTATAGCTCAGGAATTACCAACACGTAAAACCTTTCAGTCTGGGTCTCCACAATGGATCTCACCTTTAAGACGTGATGAATGGATACAAGTGCATAAATGTCCCACTGCAAATAACTGGTCTTCATGGTCCATCCACAGAAAATCAGAGCAATTCATCACTGCAATCTGAGGAAAACAATGTCATACATAAAAACAATCAATAACTGTACACTTATTGAACAATGAGCAGATATCAGATATACATGAATGACATAGTAAATTTTATTAAGTTGATCTTTTCTTATTCACATATTACCGTTTCAGGATCTTAAAAATCTGATCACACAATACAGCAGAAGACCATATCATCACTAGGCCGGAAATGTGTTCTAATATTTGAATATCAGAATGAACACAACAACCCATATAATATATGACCTTCAGGTTGAGTCAATGCAAGAACTCAAATGTCATTATCCTTCTGTTGGATTATCCAAGTTTCCAAGGTCCATGTTAATGGCAAAGTTCACCAGTAATTCTTCATGAAAAGCTGGAATATAAAAACAGCTTACTTTAATTTTGCTTAGTAGTATCTTTCAACCACTTCCAGAAACATCCCTCGCAAAAACTTTCTCATTCAGATCACTTGCATCTCAATGACTTGCCCAAATTGATCTTATAAAATCACAACATATTTTTAAGCTAAAAAATGCTTGCATATTCCTTTGAGGTGGACAAGATGAGTTCACATAAGTAAAGACATTTCACAAAAATGTGTTTACCTTCCAAGTACAAAGAATCTACCTGAAGCACCCAACTGCATAACATCCATGAATCTGATTTCATCACAGCCCTCAATCAGAGTACTGCATCAGCGCACATGTTAATTAATTGATGAACAACTTGACAGGACACAAAACGTTATACAGAATATCTGTTGTTTCTCTTGATTTTCACATTATCAGCTACACCAAAGTCTTACAGGCTATTTTACCCAACATTGGGCCAATGTTGACATCTAAAAAGATTTTATGAAAAATTGTTTGGGTGTGACAGTTAAATCATAAAATTTTATTTTTTAAATGCAGGATATGTTCAACTCCGAGAAGAAATCTTACCTTGATATTCCATAAGTGAACCTGGTGATATGTAGATGTACGTGTAAATACTTGAATGTCAGTCTGCTCACGCCATGGTGTCACTTCCGTCTTGAACAGCGGAATACAACATCCAAGCAATGACCTGAAAGACAGTTAAGTTGTTATGGCATTAGTAAAAAACGCTTAACAGCTATCAGAAAATATAAGATGAAAAAATAAAATTAACTTGTTGCAAACTGCTTACCAATGAGAAAAATTGTTGACAGCCTCACGCATCGACCCTAACAGAGTCTTGCTCTTTAGCCTTTGAGAAAAACTGCTAAGGTCAAAACCTGAGGCCATTAAAAAAACTATTCTGGGCCAGTGCTGACATCTTTTAAAGATTTTATTTAAAATGGTTGATGGGCGACTGCTAAGGTAAAACCTGTTTCAGAAGTTTACTAACTAGTCTAAATTTAACAATGTATAAATCTTTGAGAATCAAGACAAAACCTCTCGAAATTCTTTAACTTTAGAAGAGCTCTTACCAACAATTTTCACTCTGCGTCTTAGTGATGAGTAGATGCAAGCACAAAGAAGTCATTCTCCTGACCCTCCGACAAGAACTCCATCAACATCTTAACATCATATCAGTTCTACAACATCAATGCAAATACATTATTGAAAACTGACATGCACTTCAAAACACTCCGCCAGTATAGCTTTGCACAGCTAACTACTTAAAATAATGCATTTGACTTCCTTGGATCTCAAAAAAAACCAAAAAAAACAGGATTTCATGCTATCTGCAAAAGATTGGTCAGCTGTTTTTCAAGTTTAAAAGCACATATAAGATTTCAGAGATGATTAGGTGCTAACTTTCTTTTCCTGTCTACAAATAGTATCTTCCAAATCCACTGGCAATAACACCATCAGTCTTGAGCTAGACAATGTATTCTAACATTTGACCATCAGCAATTTCTTCATTTGTTTTGGAATGAACTGAATTGACAGACATTAAAACTTTCATACAAACTTTCGTTAAAAATGTTCTACAACTTCAAAAAAGAAATTACCTGTCAATTCCAGTATTTAAACGGTGGATAATTAGATGGTCGTTCTCACTCCTTGACACACCTCCATAGAAGTCGTTATGGTCCATGTTGAAAGCAGCAAACTATGAACACAGTGATCCATCAAGATAATCTAGTCACAATAAAGCCACACATGAAATGTTTCAACAAGTTTGTCAACATACAAAACCTCTCTTAAAGAAGTGATATTACAACCATTTAATTTCATTCACATCATAAATTTTGCAATGAGTAGATGCAAAAAAAAAGAATTCACGCTACTTACCCTTGGCCATAATTCCCTGAGTATCCCCATGCTGACACCAAAGCTTCACAGCCATTCCTCATGACAACCTGTGCTATAACATTGAGATGTAAATACATTTTCAGTAATCGCCTTATTTCAAGGAATATCAGGACAGCTTTAAACAATAAAAAAAAAACAAGTTTAAAAATTCAGTCTAATAAGTAACACAGCGCTTGAATAATTCAGTTGATGTAGTTGGCAAGTGGCACTGCAGATAATTTAAAGATATAAACTTCCTGACAAAAGTAACATGAACTGATGTACCTTCATCATCTGATTTGAAAGCAATCTAGACTCTTCTGACATCTTGGCCCTTGCTGTATAAGTAGATGTCTCAGCAAACATCACTGTCGAAATAATCAAAAACAAATAAGCACAAAACACATGCAAACTAACCAAGAGTTGATAATGAGTGTAACATTTGTGGTAGCACCTTGTCAATACCTCATGAAGAGTTGTGAAGACTCTAAAAAGAGCCAATGGTGTATAAAGTGTCTGCTTTGATAAAGATACTTATATAATTGAAGATTTATACCTGACAGAAAGGTTTTTGATTGAAATGTTACAACGGTAGGATTGTGATTGGTTTTACTTAATGAAGTTTATACTTTTAGGAAAACTTGATAGCATTCCTAACCGAGATGCAAACAAGAACCTATATTTAGGAATATTGACACGATGTATGAAAAAGCCCAACACCTTGTCCTAATTCTGAAACTGCACAAGTATTTAAATGATTTTTAAACTTGAATCTTTTTATGAGTGTTCAGTTTGTAATTTGGCGATGAATGGATATCGGCCTAAGTGCCTGAATGTCATACTAGAAATACATTACTACTTTTCCACCAATGTCTTCATGGTCCATGACAACAGAGGAACACAGCGCCAGAACATTTCACAACTGCCAGCAACCTAAACATAAAACAATCAAGGACTTTATTAACAATCTTCAAACATTAGATACAGATCTGTGATGTTGTATATTTTATCAAGTGGGTCTTTTCTTATTCACTAAAAAAATGTCATCACACAACACAAGGAAGATGAAAAACCATCATCAGAAACTTTTTCAAAGATTGGAATGTCTGAAAATTCTATTTTACAGCTCAGGAATTACCAACACGTGAACCTTTCAGTCTGGGTCTCCACAATGGATCTTACCTTTAAGATGCGATGAATGGATACAAGTGCATTAATGTCCCACTGCAAATAACTGGTCTTCATGGTCCATCCACAGAAAATCAAAGCAATTCATCACTGCAATCTGAGGAAAACAATGTCATACATAAAAAAAATCAATAACTGTACAATTATTGAACAAAGAGCAGATATTAGATAGAGATGCATGACATTGTAAATTTGATTAAGTTGATATTTTCTTCTACGCAATAAAGCCATACATGAAATGATTAACAAGTTTGTCAACATACAAAACCTCTCTTAAAGAAGTGATATTAAAACCATTCAATTCCATTCACATGATAAATTTTGCGATGGACAGATGCAAAAATAAAGAATTATCTACTTACCCTTGGCCATAATTCTTGGAGTATCACCATGCTGACAGCAGAGCTTCACAGCCATTCCTCATGACAACCTGTGCTATAACATTGAGATGTAAATACATTTTTAGTAGTCGCCTTATTTTAAGGAATATCAGGACAGCTTTAAACAATAAAAACACAATAGTTTAAAAAAGTCAATGCTTGAAAATTTCAGTATATGTCGTTGGACAAGTGGCACTACAGATAACTTAAAGATATAAACTTCCTGACAAAAGTAACATGAACTGATGTACCTTCATCATCTGATTTGAAAGCATTCTAGACTCTTCTGACATCTTGGCATACAGGTAGATGTCTCAGCAAATATCACTGTCATAATAATCAAAAACAAACAAGCACAAAACAAATGCAAACCAAGTGTTGAAAATTAATGTACCTAAGTGCCTTAATGTCATACTAGAAATACATTACTACTTTTCCACCAATGTCTTCATGGTCCATGTCAACAGAGGAACACAGCACCAGAACATTTCACAACTGCCAGCGACCTAAACATAAAATAATCAAGAACTGTATTAACAATCTTCAAACATTAAATATTATATAGATGTGTGATGTTGTAAGTTTTATCAAGTGGGTCTTTTTTTCTTCACAAAAAAAATCTCATCATATAACACAAGGATCAATTACTACGTATCATCAGGAAATTTTTCAAAATTTGTCTGAAAATTTAATTTTATTGCTCAGGAATTAACAACACGTAAAGCCTTTCAGTCTGGGTCTCCACAATGGATCTTACCTTTAAGATGCGATGAATGGATACAAGTGCATTAATGTCCCGCTGCAAATAACTGGTCTTCATGGTCCATCCACAGAAAATCAAAGCAAATCATCACTGCAATCTGAGGAAAACAATGTCATACATAAAAACAATCAATAACTGTACAATTATTGATCTTTTCTTATTCACAATTTACCTTTTCAGGATCTTAAAAATCTGATCACACAATACAACAGAAGACCATACCATCACTAGGCCGGAAATGTGTTCTGAAATTTGAATATCAGAAATGTTTTAAAGAACGTTCAAGAATTAACACAACAATCCACACTATATGTTACCTTCAAGTTCAGTCAATGCAAGAACTCAAACGTCATTATCCTTCTGTTGGATTACCCAAGTTTCCAAGGTCCATGTTAATGGCAGAGTTCACCAGTGATTTAAAAGCTGGAATATAAAAACAGCTTACTTTAATTTTGCTTAGTAGTATCTTACAAACACTTCCAGAAACATCCCTTGCAAAAAAATCCTCATTCAGATCATTTGCATCTTAATGACTTCCCCAAAATTGATCAAATTATAAAATCAAGACGCATTTTTAGGTTAAAAAATGCTTGCATAACTCTTTGAGGTGGACATGATGCGTTCACATAAGTAAAGACATTTCACAAAAATGTATTTACCTCCCAAGTACAAAGAATCTACCTGAAGCACCCAACTGCATAACATCCATGAATCTGATTTCATCGCAGCCCTCAGTCACTCGTAGGCAGATCACTCAGCAATCACCCCCGTAGCAACCTTTATTTGCATCAAATATTTACAATCAAAAGCTGTATTAGTGTACAACTGGTACTACTAGTATTTATCTCCCCGAGAAGTAATTCAATGTGGAATGTGTTCATCTTGTGTGAAATGACAACCGAATACCAAATCACAACCAATTGCCTCACAAGGCATTTTTATCATTTTGTCAACTCCAGTGTCCCCCCAGACACCTCTAGTGCAACCATCTCCATCGTCAACACTTTCGTCTTTCAAGTTAACTTCTCCTGATGAGATTAGGAAACTACTCGTAAAAGCACCACCAAAATCATGGGAGTTGGACCCCATACCTACATCACTTCTTAAGCAATGTGCTGATGCCATCATACCTGCCATTGTGAATATAGTCAATCAAAGTCTGTATTGTATCTTCTTTATTTAAATGTGCTCTGGTGCGACCTCTCCTGAAGAAGCCAACTCTGGATATGGAGGATCTAAGCAACTGTCGACCTGTGTCCAATCTTACGTACATCTCCAAACTGCTAGAACGTGTAGCTTTCGCCAGACTTTTATCGTTTCTCCAGACGAACAACCTTCTGGATAACCGCCAGTCAGCTTATCGCCGTCATCACAGTGTGAAGACACTGCTTGCTCATGTGTCTAGCCACATTCTTCAACAGTTTGACAAGGGCAGAGTTACAGCCACAGTGTTGTTAGATTTGTCATCTGCCTTTGACACAGTGGATCATGACATACTCATCAACCGACTATCTACTTTTGGAGGTTTATATCATATCTCACAGATCGTCATCAATCAGTTCGCATCAAGAACAGCAAATACTTGAACCAAGCTGCCACTGAGCAACTTGTGCATGCATTGGTTTCATCTCGACTGGATTTTTGCGATTCACTCCTCAACAACATCCCGCAATTTCAACTGAACAGGCTCCAGCGCCTTCAGAACGCTGCAGCTCGGTTAGTTACATTGACTAAGCACTCCGATCACATTAGTCCAGTGCTGAAATCCCTTCATTGGTTGCCCGTATGTCATCACGTAACATTCAAGGTTTTGCTGCTGGCTTTCTACACACTGAGTGGGACAGCGCCAGAGTATCTCATAGATGCTTTACCGAGATACATACCGGCACAGAACCTACACTCCTCACAATCGATCAAACTTATCGTCCCTCGCGTAAATCGTTCATGGGGAACTCGTGCTTTCCAACACTTTGCATCTCTCTGGAACAACCTTCCTTTACACATAACTTCAGCTGACTCAACTGACAAGTTCAAGAGAGCACTAAAGACATATTTATTTACGATGTAACTCTTGTTGGTACTCTGCATCTCCATAGCAACAATTCTTTCTCTTATGTGAGAGTTAAAAGCAGGGGCGGGTGGGGTCCACCTTTTCACAACCTTTTTACAAGTTTGTGAGTTTTATCATGTTATGTTTTTATAATAGGGGGATGATGATGGGATGATGAAGTTAGGGTAGTTTGGCCAGTTCTGTTTGTTTGTGGCATCTGTGATAATTTTCAGCTGTTTGTTATGTACTATGCAATGGACTTTAAGAGGTATCCAAGAGCCATCTTGTATGCATGTATGTAATCTTAAGAGGGATCTTGGCTTTTACTGGGGTTGTGAGTTACATTGTAATTTTGCATTGCTTGTAGTTTATCTCGTTTCTGTATTTTCAGTTGTTTGTTATGTACTATGCAGTGGACGTTTAGAGGTTTCCAAGAGTTTTATCCTGTTTGATGTATGCAATCTTATGCGGGATATGTTTTTACTGGCCAGGGGTTGTGAGTTATATTGTAATGGTGCATTGCGTGTAGGTTATCTGGTTTCTGTAATTTTTATTGTTTTTACCCTTTAATTGTTTGTAAAGCGCATTTTTAGGCGGATTTTGGCGCTATATAAATGCTCTTCTTGTTATTATCATGATTTACAAAAATCAAGCTTTCATCAAGCTAAACATGTAAGTCATACAAGGGAAATTCTTAAAACTTAGTACTGATTTTACCTCAAAGATGTCAATCTCTGCTTCTCAAATCTCCACTGGTGTGTTCATAGTCCATGTCCAATATTGCACACTGCATCATAGAGGGTCATCACAATATCTATAAATCAAAATCAATGATACTGTTTTATTAACATATTGATGAAATTATGGAATGAGCAATGAAAAGCTTACTTTCAGTGTGATGCAAAAATTAGTTGACGAGAGGATTCTAATTTAATGTAGTATTCCAAAAATCGAACAATGAATTTGGGCAGAGGCTTTTGGGGGTTCTGGCACTTTTCAGAGGACAAATTATTTCAAAATTGAAAAAAGTGTGAACCTCGTTCATGAGACAAAACCTACCCGATCAAATTAGAAGCTAAGCTGGGCATGCGACTTCAATGCATCTTAGGACTCGTAATTTGAGACAGAATCCTCCGCCTTGGACACACAGTCATCTGACGCCATCTTGGCACTCTCTCACAGGCAGATGATGCAGCATTTGACCACAAAGGAATAAAACAAGTTAGTTCACATATTCTATAACTTCAATTCAATTAAAAATGACATTTTATGATGGTTGTTTGAAGCGTAGGTGCAGTTGTGGCTGTGACATGATCTTGTGGTAATAGATAAGGAAATGAATCATAAAAATGTGCAAAGAGGTTAATGTTAGTAAGATTGTTGGGGTGCAGAGTTAAGGTGCAAGTGTAGTACAAAGTAGCACTGTAAACTCAATTGCAGATCTGACTGGCTCATGTGAAAGAAATATTAGTTGTATAGTGCGAGCCAAACAGTTCTGCATTACTTGAGTAAAGAATGTCATTTCATGTAGGAACAAACCAGACTTTGATTACCTACCTTGTCTATACGGCTACCAGTCCAAGCTAGACAAAGCTACATGTAGTTGTCAGAGATACTGTCATTGTTCACAGCAGGGACAGATATTGGAGCTCATCCAGCCTGGGTTACGTGAAGCTTAGAGGAATATAAAAAAATTCAAACAGTTCAGAAAATTGCTTATTATTTTATTATTTTACAAACTGTCATTATTGTATTAGAAATGACAAGTGAGTGTAGGGGAGAAGGGGGAAGGGGGCGGAATTCCTAAATAGAATACAGGTATGATACAAAAAAAAAAAACCTAAAAGGGAATCACAAAAAAAAAAATAGTTTTAAACAGATCCTGATCAATCCAACAAATGCAGAAACTTTCACAAGAGCTTGGAGTGGGGAGCAGGCATAGTTGACTACACTTATTTAATGCACAGAATGCAAACATCTATATAATTAAAGCTTGGGCCTAGCTCCCAGGGTAAACAGCGTCATTGGGACGAGGTTGGAGCAGGTTCGGCGCCATCTTGGCTTCCATGTTTCTTCGTTAGTGTTCTAACGGCCTAAAGGAGACGCATGTTGTCGCGCTGGGTGCCGGTCATGGGCTCAACCTGATTGGCTGACCCTTTCCCCGGTCTTTGCTGTCCATCGCAATTTCTTCATAATGTTTTCTAAATTGTTATCGTGATATATACAGGAATTGGAATGAATTTAAAAATTGTTTATCAATATTATTTTTTACTGTTGGAACATTCCATGCCTATTAAAATTAGGATTTTCCTGTGTACCATGCGAGGTAAGGAATGATGAATGAAGTGACTTTATTTGCCTGTTTGGGTAACTGGTGCTCTGGAAAAATTACGAAGCAAAAAATGGCTACGTAGTGTACCAGTGATGTGGTTACCTTATTTGCATGTTCGGATAAATGGTGTCTTGCAAATTTGCAGTGCCCACACATAAACGTTTTCTGAGCATTGTGGGACACAGATAAATAAACCAAGATAAACTAAGTTAATCACCAAAGGCTGACCTCTGACTGGCATCAAAGCTAACTGCCGCGTTGTCAATTAACAATGCACTTAACACATTGTGCTTCGTCAAGCTCAGAATGCTGATTCAAGGTGAGAGGGAGGGGTTAAGGGTAATGCCATTAACGTTGAAATACTCAGCTGCAAATATTTAACGCATTTTGTATAAACTAACCATGCTTAACAACTGAAATTACTCGTAAAACCTACACTGTTATGTTTGCAGTGCTGATAATTACATAAAGAGAGCATTTCAACGCTTTAATGCTTTACTATTTTTTAAGAAGTCACCACATCTGTAAAAATGGAGTGTACCCCAAACGAGATTGCAAATTGAGCAATATCCCTCTCGCCCCCGTGCACCCAAGTCAATACTTTTTGATGAGCTTTTGACCTCTCACCTGTGACCCACAGGTATATACGGAATGTTTTTTTATGACATTGGAACAACCCTTTATCAACTGTCTGGATATGGAGGGGCGGATGAAGAATAACGCCACCAACATTGAAATAGTCCACTAATATTTTACGCATATATGAGGATTGTTGCTTTTTGTTTATTCGATCTAGGCTTTTCTTTCTCGAAATCTGTGAAAAATATTCCAGAGTTTGTACCAGAGACCTTCGAGTGGCTGAATAAAGCCAGTAAGGACAGTTCCAGCAAGTCTTGCAAATGCTACAAAACTATGAAACATCAAGATATAAAAAGAAACAACGAAATAAAGACAAGAAAATAAAGAAACAATAGACGTATAAACAATTTTAAAAACCTAGAAATTATGTGTTCGTAAAAACGAACACAGAAGGGTTTCGGCTTCATGGATAAAACCAAACAGATATGTCATTTAGGTTATGGATGTTAACATGTCCTGAGGTTGAAAAAATACTATTTTTAATGAATAATCTAATAGGTATAGTGAAACTTTACACTTAATGATGTCGTGATGACGTCATCTGTTTTATTGAACAAATTGTATTAAGCTTTTGAAATGATATACAAATTTTCCATAGGGACGCGGGAATGTTAAGTTTGGTGTTATCTTCTTGCAAAAGTTGTATGCAACAGACTGGGCAAGTCTTACATAAATTTGAACATCAGTTACCCTGTGAGTCCTTTTTATAGATTGAATTTTCCGTATGCACGAATGTTTGTTCAAGTATAAACAGGCCTCTACCTTAAGCTTCGGAGGGTCAAGGCCAATTGGCCTCAAAGGCTCCAAAAAAGAAAGGGGCACCAAGACCAACTGAAAGGGCACCAAGGCCATTTTTAAGTATAACGTAGTTTATGGTTATAAAAATATCATAATCATAATGCTGGGAGAGCAAGAATTAGCAATGAATTCATTATGAGAGAAAAAATAGATTGAACAAATCAATGAAGGAAACTGAGAATAAGACTTGACCTCACTTTTTGGTAAGGCCTACTTTTTTAAACCATTGAAAAGTTTGGCTAACTCACATTTATTCTATTGTTAAATTTTATTTTATTTTATTATTATATTTTTGTTTCAAGTTATAATTTTAATTCAATGTCGTTAGTTTAAAACAATTGAGCCTTCTTATAATTATTTAAAAACTAGAATTGTATTCCTTCACAAACGTGTATTTCTGTGTAGCTACAAAAAATAAATGATGTTTGGGGAGTAAAATTTAGCATTGAAATTCTGATAGTAAAATATATTAAAAATAAATCTAACAATTCAACAAAGAAAACCCGCCAAAAATAATTCAGATTAAGCAGCCTTGATCTTACTTTTCGGTTACTTGTAAAAATTTCAAATTGTTTGCCATTCATTTTTTGTTTCAGGTTAAAATTTCTTGTTGATAATTTTACAATATTGTACAAAAGGTGAAATTGTATTTATAAAAGATTATGAAATTTCAACAGTTTTGTGACAAAAAGACTTGAAAAAGAGGTGAAATCATCAAAAACTGGCTCTTAGTTTGACTTGTTTGTATCTTTTTATAGAAAGATATGGCTACCAGGCCGAAACCCCTAACAAACATAGAAATCAAGAAACACAGAACCCCCAGCCCGCGGAAAAAAAAACAATAAACAAATCAAAATCAAAAATCCAGTAGAAATACAGAAATAAACACAGATTGACAATAAATGCAGAAATACACAAATATTACAAGAAATGAAATTCATTAAAAACCATGCCCCCCCCCCCCATTGAAAAGCCATTGCCCCATGTGTACCCCCTTGAAAAAATCCTTGCATGGAAATGAGGGTACTGATGGAAGTTGCAAATTGATTAAAGTTGTTGATTTCATTATTCATGTATTCCTAAATCTGCAGATTTTTTTGTGTTTCTTGGTTTTGTTGTTTTGTTATTTGTCTTTGCCACCCCCTGTTTCTTTGATTCTTATATATATAGGCCTACGTCTTTCTTTTTTTTAGGGGGGGGGGGCACTTTTGGGGACACTGGAAATTTGGGCGGGGGGCACAGCCACCAACCAATCAGTCAAGCCACCAACCAATCAGTCAAGCCACCAACCAACCAACCAACCAACCCCCCCGCCCCGCCCCGCTACGCCACGTGCTGGTGAGCCGCTCTGACCCCAACCCAAAACATTTTGCATGCCACACGCTCAAAATTTCACTAACACGTAACAACATTGCGTACTGTTTTAAACTACCGTTAACAAACCCATTTTATAAAATGATGACCCTTGAGTGCCCACAGCAAATTACACCCTCAACCCCACATTATATTGACTGCAACACTTCATACACAAACATCGCACCCACCTAGCCGTGGGCAGCGGATCTCTGGCGTATGAAGTAATAGACCGATTGCGCAACAAATGTTGACATGCGGTCAAGTGACCTCCTATGGGTATAACGCCATACAGCTGATGGCAAAATGTGTGTCAAGAGATCTGCCGTGACACGGAGTGAGTACAAAAACAGTCGATTTTACTTGTGTTAAGTGATAAACTAGTTAATCAGCCCCTTTATTTATAGTAGTATGTTGTGGTATTAATTTAAATCACATCTCCGTTTCATAATTTAACAGAATTCTACTAAAATGAGGTTTTTTAGCCATGCACTACCAGCGTCGAACGACTAGTATGTAGCCACCCACCTGTTATTTTGTTTGTAATGTAGGCCTAAATCAATGTAAAAAAAGAATAAAGAACATTGGAAAAGTGAGCATTTATAACTAGCCTTGTAAAATTTCAAAAAGACAAAGGAACATCACAGTTTTGGAAGGCAATTTCTTTGGATGATTTCAGCTTCAAAAGTTTGAAATTTTTGTGTTGAAAAGTGTGTGTTGATCACGGTCGTCTGGCCTTACATTCCGTCGTTCACTAGTACACATCGTGTACATTTATACATTACTTGTACAGTTTTCAAGACTTGCTGGAACTGTCCTTACTGGCTTTATTCAGCCACTCGAAGGTCTCTGGTACAAACTCTGAAATATTGTTCATAGATTTCAAGTAAGAAAAGCCTCTATTGAATAAACTAAATGCAACAATCATTGTGTACCGTACCGCACTCTCCAATGGAGGACAATGTGTGTGTTTACATTTTATACCCCATACAGGTCACGTGATGCGGGTCGCACAATCGGTCTAATCACTGAGCCACTGTGAGCGGCGCGACGTATTGAAAGAGTTAAGAAAATAGCAAGTACTTGAGGGATTAACTGTATTCGATAATGATACCAAGCAAAATTGCTAAAATGTTGAGAACTTCAAAAGTTACAACAATCCTAATCAACAATGAGCTATGGGAATGGGGATGTATCAATGTATAAACTGCAATGCATTTTATGATAAACAAAGTGAACTTCTAACAAATATGAAACTCAGTGAAAAAAAAGAAAAAAGCAGAACATTTGACCAGGGGATTTGAATGTTAACTATCCAATAAAAAAACAATGAAGATGCAGTGCTAATAATTCAGAAAATTTCAAACATAATTAATCTTACAAATGTAGCAAATTTAACATGGGTGATGGACAGTCTGGGTCAGAGAAATTTATAAGCAAACTTATTGAAAAAATAGAAACAAAAAGAGCTAATATAAAGTTTCAAGCTTCATGTCCAAAAAATGACCAGCTTGTTTCAAATGATACAAGTGGTTTGACCAATGCACTGCGAGAAATTGAGGGGATTAGCTGTAATGCAATCGGATACCAAAAAAAATTGCTAAAATGTTGAGAACTTCAAGATCAATTCTATATAACAATGGGCTATGGGAATGGGATTTATGTGTTAACTATGATTGATGCAACATATCTAAAAGCTGACCTTAAAAAAGGGCATAATGATTAATGCTGCAAAAAAAATTTGAACCAGAGCTGTCTAGGAAAAATTTGGAAGAAAAATAAAATGCAAATAACGCAAGCAACTGGCAAGAAATTTGAAAAAAGAAATTTAAAAAAAATTAATCAATAACATTACAAAAAACATGAAAGCTGTGGTGAGAAAAAATGTAGCAATTTTGATGAGAGCTAAAGGATGGATTTGTTAAGTAAACTATTTATACAAAATAATTAAATGTGCACCGCTTTACAATGGCAAATATCAAACATCATGATCAATCCTAAATAATGCATTGGGAATTATGTAAGTATAACGCAAAAACAAATAAAGGTAAATAAATTGTGATTAGTTCTTCAAAATGCTGCAATTTTAACAAGAGATGTTGTAGGGCGGAGGAGGGATTAAAAAAAACTAAGGCAAGTGGGTGCTAATCACTTGATACTTAAATTATGTAAACTACATTGCAATTATATATTAGTCAAAGTGAACTTCTAACAAATATGAAACTTGGTGAAAAAACCTACAAAAGCAGAAAGTTTGACCATGGGATTTTAATTTTAACTATCATATGAAAAAATATATGATATGAAGAAAATATAATTGGGGCAATTTCAAACACAACTAGACATTATGTGTTTGTGGACAAACACGCAGCTGTTCCGAAGTTGTTTGTCCTTTGATGTAACTCTCTAGACGTTGAAAATGGTCCTACACTGTACAAAGTTTATGACTTTTGGACAATTGGCTCAGGAGGTATATTTTTTTTAATTTCAAGCTTATTTCGACCGGAAATAAAGGTCAAAGTGGGGTCATGTGTAATATCCAAATGTCACATTTGATGTGAGCTACAAATGGTACAAAGATTATGACTCTAAGACATTTGGCACAGGAGATGTGCTTTTTGATATTTAAAGCTTCCTGTTTGGACCAGAAGTAAAGGTCAAAGTGGGGTCATGCCTGTGACTCAAATGTTACATATGATGTAAGCTACAATACAACACAAAGATTACGACTTTAGGATTTTAGTTCAGGAGATATGACTTTTTAAAGTTTCGAACTTCCTGTTTGGACCGGAAGTAAAGGTCAAAGTGGGTCATATGTGTAAATAAAATATCGCACGTGCTAGGCGCTGAAAAATGTCACAAAGATTAAGACTCTACGATATGTGCCTCGGGATATATGATTTTTTCATTATTAAACTTTGAATTAATGTAACTTGATACCTGATGCCTTTGAACGAAAACCCTAAAAATGCAAAGATTCTGCAAGTTTCATGCAGATAAACATTTACCGATAGAGGGCACTATAGCATATGAGACGTCATGATTAGTTAATGAAAGTCAAACTAACATCTAAGAACACAATATGAAGTTTAAAACGCTAAAATAATACCGCTTACCCGCCGCATTCATGTTTGCAATTTTCCCTGAAAAACCTGTATAGGTTCGCAACACCGCCAAACCCCATTGTATTAACGTTGGAAAAACAGGCGAGTATGTACCTGTGTACAAGTTTGTAATCAACTCTGAGCGGCAAAATGTGGCGCAGTCACCACAACAATGTACCAATGGTGCTCAGACTGAACAATTAACGGTTAATTATAGTGGCATTACATTGTGCTTTAATAAGTTTTAATGGTCTGGGATGACTCTTGGTAAAAGCATTCAGGTTTTCTAAACGACCTTTGTAACGTAGCAGTCTAAAATTTACTTAATTTAAAAAAATTGTGATTTTTACACAAATACAAAACGTGTTATAAATGGCATCATGATGACGCGGCATCAAAAATTGTTCCCAAAAGCACATCTACAATATCGAAAAAGTCAAAAATTGGAAACAAAATGAATATCGGATGTATACTTCCTGAGATATGGTGGTAACAATATGGACTAATTAAATATTCTAGTCGCTGTAACGTTGTTAATTAATTAATAATTATAATTTTTTTATATCGTTTCACTAAGTCAAGGCTTAAGCTTTCATATGGTATAAAATTTGTCTGCTGTTTTGATCTTCTAAAAATGAGTTATGCTGCGCAGAAAAGTCATGTGTTAAATCAATGGGGTTTTTGGGGAAATAAAGAATAATAGCCCAGGGAAATTGCCAGGGATTATCTGTAAAGCAATCGGATACAAAAAAATTGCTAAAATGTTGAGAACTTCAAGATCAATTCTATATAACAATGAGCTATGGGATGGGATTGATGTGTAAACTATAATTGATGCAAAATATCTAAAGGCTGATCTTTAAAAAAGGCAAAACGATTAATGCTGCAAAAATGTAATGTTTCAATTTTGAACAACAGCTGTTTAGGACAAATTTGTAAGAAAAATAAAATGCAAATAAAGAAAGCAACTGACAGGAAATTTGAAAAAAAATCCAAAACATTAATCAACAGCATAAAAAAGCATAAAAGCTGTGGGGAGATGGGGGTGTGACTTGTAAATAAACTACTAAATAATTGAAGTTTCAAACATGAAAAATGTAGCAATTTTGACGAGGGCTAAAGGGGGGATTTTTTAAGTAAACTATTTATACAAAATAATTGAATGCGCACCACTTAACGATGTCAAATGTCAAACATCATAATCAACCCTAAATAATGCCTTGGGAATTGTGTAAGTAAATTATTCCGCAAAAACAAATAAAGGTAAATAAATTGTCATTAGTTCTTCAAAATGCAGCAATTTCAACAAGAGATGTTGTAGGGCGGAGGAGGGATTACAAAAAACTAAGGCAAGTGGATACTAATCACTAGATACTAAAATTATGTAAACTACAATGGCAATTTATTTTAGTCAAAGCGAATTTCTAACAAATATGAAACTTGGTGAACAAAAACTACAAAAAATTTGACCGTGGGATTTTAATTTGAACTATCAAATGAACAAATCTATGATATGAAGATAATATAGTTGGGACAATTTCAAACACAATTTATCCTACAAATTAAGCAAATTTAACATGAGTGACTGCCAGTCAGGGGTGGGGGAAATTTATAAGTTAACTTAATGCAAAAATAGGAACAATAAGAGCTACTATAAAATTTCAAACTTTGTGTCTTTTTTATTATACCTACAAAAAATTACCAGCTTGTTTTATAAATGATACAATCGTTTGACTGATGCACCTCGATAAATAATTTTTAGATCAGAAAAATATCGAAAGAAATTATCTTTAAAGCAATCGGATACAAAATAAATGCTAAAATGTTGAGAACTTCAAGATCAATTCTATATAACAATGGGCTATGGGAATGGGATTTATGTTTAAACTATGATTGATGAAAAAAATATCTAAAGGCTGATCTTTAAAAAAGGCATAACAATTAATGCTGCAAAAATGTAA
This sequence comes from Marthasterias glacialis, assembly GCA_911728455.2. NCBI lineage: Eukaryota > Metazoa > Echinodermata > Asteroidea > Forcipulatida > Asteriidae > Marthasterias > Marthasterias glacialis. The sequence continues at coordinate 36,010,207 of OU452219.1, forward strand.
TGTTTCAACTTTGAACAACAGCTGTTTAGGAAAAATTTGTAGGAAAATAAAATGCAAATAAAGAAAGCAACTGACAGGAAATTTGAAAAAAATAAAAAATTAATCAATATCATCAAAAAGCATAAAAGCTGTGGGGAGATGAAGATAATAATTGGGACAATTTCAAACACAATTAATCCTACAAAATAAGCAAATTCAACATGAGTGACTGCCAGCCATGGGGTGGGGGATTTATAAGTTAACTTAATGCAAAAATAGGTACAAAAGACCTGCTATAAAATTTGAAACATATCATTGTGATCTACCTTCAAAAAATGATCAAATAATAAGGTGGTTGAAGGCTCTTCATTTGTAAGTCAGATTTTGTTAATGGAAACTGTGATCAAAGTGTGCCTTTTGATGAACGCTTTTTTTAAGAAAATAAATAAATGTAATTATTAACCTGTATTCTCTCTTGACCTAGACCCAGTAACTGGGGCGCTGTACTCCTTTTTTGAGATTTTTGACATTATCTGTCGTACTAGCGCCCCAGTCCGTGGTATATATGGAAAGTGCTCCGATTCGGAGTCCGAAGCGGTTTTTTTCTGAATCAGTTACAAAATTGTCAAAATTGCAACAAGGACTCGACAGAATTGCTTGAAAATCGCCTACTGGCTTCTCCAAGTATCTACGGTGAAATAAAATGCAGTTAATTGTACTCACGATCATTTTTGGTCCTCCAAATCGATGATTTTTAGCCCACTATCACGCATATATCAAATTTGCCGTTAGAATCGCCATTTTGAATGTGATACTCAACGACCGTTTCCTTATGTCTAAAACGCTGCGGGGATTGCGTGTTCGCTGAGGCCCTGACTTTCATATTGTTTTCCGCGCAGTCAACGCAGGATACCAGGCTGTGTGTAGCGCCAATGTTCACTGACGCCCTGACATTCATATAGATTTGCGCAGTCAATGCAGGATACCAGCTGTGTAGCCTGGTATCCTGCGTTGACTGCGCAAATCCATATAAATGTCAGGGCATCAGCGAACATTGGCGCTACACACAGCCTGGTATCCTGCGTTGACTGCGCGGAAAACAATATGAAAGTCAGGGCCTCAGCGAACACGCAATCCCCGCAGCGTTTTAGACATAAGGAAACGGTCGTTGAGTATCACATTCAAAATGGCGATTCTAACGGCAAATTTGATATATGCGTGATAGTGGGCTAAAAATCATCGATTTGGAGGACCAAAAATGATCGTGAGTACAATTAACTGCATTTTATTTCACCGTAGATACTTGGAGAAGCCAGTAGGCGATTTTCAAGCAATTCTGTCGAGTCCTTGTTGCAATTTTGACAATTTTGTAACTGATTCAGAAAAAAACCGCTTCGGACTCCGAATCGGAGCACTTTCCATATATACCACGGACTGGGGCGCTAGTACGACAGATAATGTCAAAAATCTCAAAAAAGGAGTACAGCGCCCCAGTTACTGGGTCTACTCTTGACCCATAACATGCAACTAAAGACCAAAACTTAAATTAAATAAAAACTTAAATAAAACTAAGCATTTGAGTCCATTGATAATACTTGTCTAAAATGTCTTAATAATTTTCCTTTTTTACAGTGACAATATTGTTTATTTAGCCACACTGCAAAACCAGACACAGCTTAAAATGTAGCCAAAGAACTATTCTTATAAATGCCATCAAAAACTGACGAATGCCAGTGCCCACAGATGCACAAGCACCCACAAAATATTAATGTTCTTAAAAACATAAAAACCCCAAGACAGCATCCCAGCTAAAAATATGAATATAAAAAAAAAAAAAAAATAGAAACTTTAACAACTCACAAGAACTTAGTCCCATACAAACTGCCAGTCCAGCGTACAGGCACGTTTTTTTAAATAACATTTAACAAGAACTTAGGCATTATTTACTGTGACCAACAGTTCAAAGAAAATTTCTATTTTGGGCAGTATTTTTCCTTCGCCCTTCCAACAAATTTAATACACAAAGTTAATTGAAATATTATAAGTCTTCTAGAATCAGTTGAAACTTGCAAAATATGCTGAAATAGCCACCACGAGTTATCTTTGTCAAATAATTTCAGCCACACTCCTAATGGCGGCCGTAGTGTACTGTAGTTGTAAGGTCACATGGATTTTTTTCTTGTTGAAATAGAACTTTTGGGAGGGATAATTAATTTCCAACTTACGGCATAATGTCTTTCTTGAATAAACTGCTCGTCCTTGGCCCTGAAGAATGTTAGAAACTCGAACATTAAACGGCAAATAACCGGTAAAACTAGCAGCCATGTTGCTGGTCCAATCAGCACATTGAAAATGGCGCGTACGAGATTCTTGTTTTTTAAAACTGTAGTGCAAAAGTGCAGGATACCATTACCAACTTGTACGTAATGGGCATTATGCACAACGTCAACCAGTGAAGACTAAACGCCTACACTCGGGGCTCGGGCGACCTCGTCCCCATGGTTTACTATGTAACACCTCGTACTGCTCAACATACCCCGGGGACGAGGTTGGAGCTCGGGGTTTAAACTGCATGAAAAGAATAGACTGAAGCCGTGAATTCGAAAAGGGCCCTAGATATTTCAAAGAACAAGTTGGGTTCTTTTAGTGAGCATAACACTGAGGACATTCTAATATTACGCAATATCTGGAATGTGCTTTTTCGCTTCTTCTGAATTAAAAGTGAAGGTGCCCTTCCTCACAATCTTGCAAGCTTAAATGGAAATGACCAATTGTGCAGAGTGACGCTCATAAACTACGTTTTATTCTAAAGGGAGGAATTTGGTGCAGAATTACATTTGAAAGTGAAGTGTACAGTTAATGGAAACTGTACATGTTAAACTTGTATTGCATCCCTTTTTAATAATAATAATAATAAAGGGATTTATGCAGTTAAAACCACCTCAAAGCGCTTTACAAAGCAACTGAAAAGCAGAATTATGTAAAACACCGTAAAACTAAATAACTACTAAAATTATAAAGCAGTAAGCAAAGCACAGAAATACAAGTGACATTTAAGGACTAATAAGAATGCAGTTTTTAAATGTAATTTTCCTTCTCTTTAGGTGTTTAATTTATTTCTTTTTGGTTATTTTTGCTCATTTCTTGTGTGATTTTTAACTGGAATTTTAATGTAATGCGTCATTTTTAGGTGTTTAATTTATTTCTTTTTGGTTATTTTTGCTCATTTCTTGTGTGATTTTTAACTGGAATTTTAATGTAATGCGTCATTTTTAGGTGTTTAATTTATTTCTTTTTGGTAATTTTTGCTCATTTCTTGTGTGATTATTAACTGTAATGCCCTCTTAAACAGGCTGGTTTTTGTTTTGGGAAATAAGTTTCCCATAATTTATAATCTACTTACATGTACATCTGGCACTAGCAAGAAAGCTGATTGATTTGATTATAATTTTGTTTCTTTAATCAACAAGTAAAAAACAAAAAGCATCTAGGGCTAAATACAAAACGAAGAACAGCCTCAAAAACGTGGATTTATAGTAAAGTTACTCTTGTGCTTCACAATAAACACAACACAATATTATTTATAAAAACGTGATTTTATTGATGGTCATGGGATTAAAAGATTTCTAGGTTAAGTTTTTATTCTGATTTTATTAATGTTTTGCTTACATTGCATTGCACCCAAGCATGCCAAATAATGTTGTCTTAAAAATACCAATAACTATACATATTTTCAAACACATCTTTCCCTTAATTACTTTCCATGCCCCTTATTTACTCCAACTTTGAATATTTCTTAATAGTTTCACTAAATTCTTACAAAAATAAAATAAAATACTACACAATCAAATTCAGTAATATATAGTTTAATTGATTACTGAAGTAAACACTTTTTAAAAAATAATTCATTTTTCATTAAAAAGCAAAAACAGTCAATAAAGTTGCAGTGTTAAGTTATGTTGAACAGATTCTTCTGTACAAAACACATCATAACATAAGGGAAAATAAAATGACTACCACAAATGATGATTGTCAATGACAAAAATATTACAATGGAAGAGTGTGATTATCAACTAAAATGTCCCCCCCCCCCGCCTCCCCCTTTCAAAAGCTACATTTTGATACGAACTCAAGGTCAGTAGGTCAAACTGAATTGATTCAATAAGGGAGAATAAGGCCAGTTGAAATTAACGACTAACTTTGTAGAAGATTAAAACAAAACCATGTGTTTCAATTCATTCACAATACTACCTCTCCAATCCTACCCAATTACACTCGACCACAAGAGGGCGCTACAATGACATATTGTTTGGGGTTAAACAACCAAAAGCACTGCAAAAACAAGTTAAAAGAAGCAATAGAGGAATTCTCTTACTCTCTTTCAAATGCTGAATAAAATCATACATTGTTAAGTTATTACAACTCTAAGTGAACCCGAATTTGGGCCACTTTATGGTCAATTATTCTTTTTGATTATTTTTTTTTTGGTTGGAAAAGGCTGTGTCCAAATTAGCGTCTGCTGCTCCATTATCATGTGAACAAGCGTTGAAGCATATGAGGCCCATAGCATCAGCCGCAACCATCAATGAGGACATGGCCAAACTCTGGCCGAAAAGGGGGGGGGGGGCTCTTTTTACTTGAACAAGTCCATGTACCTACTAGCAGTTCTGACTGCATTATAAATGTTACAAAACCTTGATAAATCTTGATTAAGGCATGATACAGCATCACTCACAACTCAACAGCACTGCTACCCATTAGCCAAAATAGTGAAGAAATCAAAACTTTGACCAATTTGTGATATGGTTTTGATGACTTTATCGGGGAATCTGCTCTTCCATAAACTGTCAAGTGGGACATTTTCTTCCGCTCGGGCCGTTTACATTTTGAGAAATGTTTGAGAGTATTATGAAACATTTACAAAGCTGTTTTAAGGCAGCCTGTTTTACAGCAAAATTATAAAATGTAGCTGTTGCTCCAAAAAACTGGGAGCACCCATAGTAATGAAATTTGTATTGGCTATGAGCAAAGACAAGATTTCAATGAAAAGATTTCATACAGAATCCAATGCTGTACCATTCCTTAATACAGTATTCGTTCACCACACCTTGGGCAGATGTATTTACCAGTTTGTGCATTAAACCGAGTGTCAAGATATACAAGAAGCCAGGAAAATATCACTCACACGAAAGTTTAAAACACATTTACCCATGAAAAAAATGACCATACTGGTTTTTTTGGAGAGAACTCTTAGCAGAAACTGAAAAAAAGTTGTCTTTCTTGCCAAAACAGAACAGTTTCAGGATAGGACCTTCTGGTTTCTTTTTTTTTTCCTTTTACAACAAAACTGGCACAGAGGAAAACTGCTCAAAGGAGGGATCAAGTAGAGTATTTTGTTACAGTAAGATCAAAAAGGAAGACATTATAGAAATTGTCTTTAAATTAACAAAAGATCATGCTAAATTGTTAGGTTACAAGTTGTTCATTTCAAAGGCAGTGGCAGGTTGGCTAGAAGACTTGCTCTGCCGAGAAGTGTTTACAAAATACAAAATAACATACATTAGATACATAAAGCGGTCTACTAGGACCAAAGCTTCTACATAACATGTTATTATCAAGTATATAAATAATTAGGGAATCCTACAAATACATTCAGACAATAGGAATTATACACTGGCTGGAAAGCAAACCAATCTTTGATGAATAAATTTGTTTTCTTAATAGCAAAACAAATAAATAAATAACAAAAACAAAACAACAACAACCCTACCAAACAAACAAACAAACAAAGACAATGGCAGGAAAGCTGTCTCAAATGAATCCTGGTGTATAATAATTTTGCATTAGTGTGTAACATCGAACAACTAACGTCGAACCTGTAACACCCTGTGAAGTGACACTGATGTCTATTTTAAGTCTAGACGATCGCAGGTCAGTAAAATTCTGAATGTCAAGTTGCCAAGTTTCCTTCCTTGAGGCACAAACTGTTCAATTGTTTGCAGTTTATTTCTGTCCTGTTCTGGGAATTCAAGTGCAGACAGCAGCATGAACTTTTCAGTGAGTCATAGCTACCACAAATCTTTCCAAATGTAAAGCTTTTGAAAACATTTCTTTAAAGGCAGGGTAAACCTTCGGTCATTACTCGACAAATTAATGACCATAAAAGCTTACTTGGTAAGAAATACTGGAGGGCTGTTGATAGTACAAAAACACTGTGAGAAATGATTCCCTTTATAGTAATATGGTTTTAAAGAAAGAGAGAAACAAATTTGTCCCAAAATTTGAATCTCAGAAATGATGAAAAACATGCAGTTTCAGCATTTTTGGATCCTTCTGCATGAAAACAACCGCTCCAGATTTTCGATGACATCTCAAAAACACTAGCATCTCTTGAAACAAACTTTTCACAGGTTAGTTTTATGGTGTATATCGACAATTATACAGGATTGAAACAAACGTCCGGTCCTAAATACCCAAAATATTTGTTGCCTTTAAAGAGACGGTAGAGCACTGGTAACAAACTAAATTTCAAATTTCTCAAAGAATTCACAACTAATGGTCAGTAGGAACAAGTAACAATCAGTCTCATATTTGTTCTTATCTTTAAAACATGACAAAGTGAATCGTTTCAAAAACAAATGACATGTTTGAAGTCATGAAAATACCTTTGGGTTGTTTTGTTGATTTTATGTGAAAATCGAGCAAATTTGAATGAGGGTCCACTTCATCACATGATTATTTTACCTTCGACCTGAAACAGTTTAATGCCTGTCTGGTAAACAAGCCCAAAAATTAACCAACCACTTTTATTTGTCCATCATCACTTCAGTTTTTATGTAATTCCTCAAGACTCACACAAGACTTTTCAAACGAAAGTGAAAGTGAAACTGATGGACTTTTAGTCTCAGAAAGATTAAAGTTAACACTGGGAAAATCCTTAAGGTGTGTTTTGTATAGCAGTTGGAAAACGTTTGGGAATTCCCTTCAATTGGCAACACCATGGGAAATTTTAAGACATGTGCTAAATCGCGTTTTTTTTCTTTCTCCAAATACAGTTTTACCTTTTTGGTAATCCCATGTACTCTGAGTTGTATTCAGTAAAAAAAATGAAAATCTTTAGGTTGTGGTTTGAATCTTCTGGTAAAATGATGAGTTTTGAAAGAGACATTTTGTGATATTCTTCTCTTTTAGGGCAAAACACTCGGCATTTCCTTCATTACAATTTCATTTACAGCAAAATTGATGAAGGAAATTGAACAAATTTCTAATTCAAGGTAGTGTAGTACCATTTGAAAGGGGAAGTCCCAATGTAATCTTGATTTGTGACAGGAAATCCTTCCATCAGCAAAATCACAGAATAACTACCATTGTGATTATTGTATTTATTCCTCTTACAAAACCGGACAAGCTTGTTTATTTGAGGAAATGTTTAACAGTTAACACATGGAGGTACCTTTTTGGTGGAATCCGGTAAAAATGATATGCCAAATTTCTGCATGATTGTGAAACTCCCAAAACTAAAATTTTGTTCTATTTCCGTCACAAAATGTTGCAGTCATGAAGTTGTAATGCAGCAAATGCCATGTGATTTGCCTAAAAAAAGGGAGAATATCACAAAAAAGTCACTTCAAAACTTTGCAAAATTCATGATTTTCCCCAAAAAGTTTCAAACCACAACCTAGATATTTTCCAGAAATATTCAGAAGAAAAGAGTCAAGGACTGAATGTATTTGTCATATTGTTATGTGTCAAGGGGTGGATTTCACAAAACTAGTCCTAACTTAGGACAAGTCCTGTAAATCAGGACTAGTTACTCGTCCTAACTCGAGATAAGACTAGTCCTAGCACTTTGTGAAATCCACACAAGGACAGTTAAATTTAAACAGACCGATAAATTAAGTCTTGCCCCCAATAGCAACAACTGATGGTACTCACATGGTGGCACCTGAGACCTTCAAGAATCACCGTGAATGTACCAGCCTCACATGCCACACAAGTAAAAGTTAAGTTTGACTTCATCAGATTCGTAAATGTGCAATTTTGGAGACTGAATTTACAGACTGATCAACTGCTGGCCACAACTTAAATGTTGACAATAGCTCTCTACTAATAAAAGCAAAACAGAAGTTCTGTAAATGTAAATATTTTGTTTCCTTAAAGTTAAACTTTGGGGTTGTGCTTGTGTTGACACAACCAAAGACTATCTTGTATGAAGGTTTGCATGATGGAATGCCAGAAAAAAAACAGTCATTTTAAAATGAACCAAATACAAAAGCAAGTCATAGGGCTTGGGTGGACAACATTATAAAAACATACTACAGCAATTTGACGGGTGACAGGTTTCATCATGTGAGAGTTAACCAATCACAGGTCTTCATTTTTCCCCCAATAATAATTCCACAAAAATGGGAAAGTGGAGTTTGAAAGAGAAAACAAAAGGAAACAACTACAGCTTTTTTTTTCTATTTACATGTTTAGGAAGTCTTTTGGAAGACCAACTAAAAAAGAATTTACTTTTAAAATGCTTTCAAAAATTATTTTGTGACTACTTGAAGATGTTTGCGAAAATTGGGGCCTTTTCTCTCACATCAAATATGCAACAGATTGGTTTACTTCTTTGCAATGAATGTAAAATCTTTGATAACTATTCTGTGAGTTCTAAAGCATCCTTCAATAGTGTACATCGTCGATAGTGAACCTTTCCTGAAATTGGACAACAAATGGCACTGAGCCCTTAAAGGTTTCCTGCAGAAAACCATCACTGTCTAAACCAAACTGTGTGGGTGTTTGTTACACAATAAGTGTCCTATTCAAAAGTGTACATTTCAAAATGGATAAAAGGTATTTAAAACATTTATACAGTGGTTAAAAATATTATTTCAAATGATTCGCTAACAATTTCTGCTAAAATATGCTCTATAATGTCTGGATTACATTCAGAGAAAATTCTACAATAAGAGGACTGAAGCTTTTCAGTGACCTGAAAAACAATTTAAAAAAAGCCTTTCATTAAATGTAAAAATATGCACATAAATCTGTTTATTAATGAGGTCACCGGGCATGCACACTTACTTAAAGCTTTGAAGCTATGAGTTGGCTATATATACAGCGGTGTTTTCCCCCATGTTATCGGATCTAGCAATTACTGAATAGCATCTTTTTCTTTGTCTTTCTCTGTTATCCATGCTATATGTCATAATCATTAAATGCATTTATTAATTAAAATTCATAAAAACTAGCTCAAACTGTTAAAAGGATACATTATTTATAGACTATTTACAAAGCTGTTTGTCTTGTCGTGTTTGCAACAAATGCAGCTAAAAGCCCTTGGCTACCACGCAGATTTGTAAAAAAAAAATTAAAAGGAGAAAAAAAAGGGAAGACGTCCATGTAACACCTTCTTTCATGACTGAGCAAAATGCTTCATCCACAACCATCAGGAGTTAGTCATCTGTACCTTATCATGCAACTGTGATGATCAATCTTTGTAGTGTTGTTAGCATCAGGGTAGGTATTTAACATCCATGGTTATCAGTGGTTGTACTTCTTCAAGGAGGTAATAATTCAGTATGTACTCTGTCATTGACTCGCTTGAAGTGCCTTCGATGGGTAGAATCAACTTTAACTAAGTCCACTTGAGTTCTCAAATTCTTGATTTATTATCTCAAGTACAAAATGTCCAGCTTTGTACAGATCTGGCAATATTCAAAAACCTCCTATCACCATGTTGATGCACTACGTTAAAAAAAACAAAAACAAAAAAAACGAATGGATAAAAAAAACTCATTTTGTTATCAGGCTTTGGGTGACATGCCAGCATCCTGCCGCCACATCAAACCCATCCCCCGGTGAGCTTGTGGAACATCTCTTTGTTCAAGGTCTGATTCGAGTCTAGGGATCTCATGGAGAGGAAGATGTAGCCTCCGATGAACTCGTGGACGACTTTGCAGTCGGCGGAGGAGCAGGAGAATTGGATGTTCTCATCCTCCATCTGGACTAGGACCTCCTTGACCTCCCAGTTGACATGCCACGCCGTCATCGTAGAGTAGCGCCACGTCTTCTGGGAGTCGCCTGAGTTGATGTCCATCTTGATCAGGCGGTTGTAGGCCACTCCAATCAGCTCCTGGAATGAAGAAGAAAACTGATTAATAAGTGAATCAAAACTAGGCATATTTATAAATGGTACAGTCCCTGAAAAACAAAAACAAAAGTTTCAAAGGAAAGTGAAATTCTTTCGTTTCAAAAGGAAGATTTGATCTTACAGCTAAAATCTATAAAAATAGTAATCTGTGAAAATATCAGCACAAAAGGTGCTTAGATTTGTTTATAGGAAAACACATAACTCTTAAAATGTTCGCGCAAAACTGGGAATGTTATCCATCTATTCTCCCACACAAGTAAAGATTATGTATTATGTGGACTTTGTGGTTTGGAATGGTAGGAGAATATTTAATAAGGCTTTATGAATATCCGTTGGACAAGTTAACCACTCAAATTGTGCATTACATCAGAACCTCTTAATCGTACCTCTTTCTTGCTGTTTCTGAACTTGACCACAAAGTATGTGATTCCATACTCGGGTAGGGCCTGCCATGCTTTGATGTAATTACACTTTGCATCCATCAGTTTCATGTTCCTGACACTGGTATGGGCATCCAGGATACGAGCAGCAACCTGAAACCAGGAGAAATACATCATTTGATGGGAATTCCAAATATAGGCACTTTGTATATCTCAGTATATAATTTGAATCATATCTGGTACAGTGGCTTGCTTTGTGGAGAGTGAACTCTAAAATCTGAATTCCTCAGGCTCAAGATAATTTTGCTACATTGTATGTCAGATGGATTAGGGCGAGCTTTTGCACAGTTAAGTAAGACATAATAAATAATACACATACACAATATCCTGAACGTGTGTACAGCTCGTGGGTACCACGCTTTACGGATCTTGAAATTTGTACTCAAAAGCTTAACAATAAAAATAATACTCAGTTCTTATGCAGCACTTTATCTCAGACGTCTGATAGCGCTGGCTTTTCTAATGACAGATATGCTTAGCTATGTTTGAATCATGAGACCCACTTTTATGATAGCACCTTGAAAGGGTTAACAAGGTGATGCATCGCAAACTGCAGCCAAGCATGCCAGAAACACCGGGGGAAACCCCTTCTCTTGACGATAAGTGTAGTGTGTTCTTGTACATGCATTACACAGCACACCCAACCTATGGTTTTACATGCCATCCGAAGGACGAAGCAATTATGGTTAAGTGTCTTGCTTAAGGACACAAGTGCCAGGACCGACCGGGACATGAACCTGCATTCTGACAACTCCAAAACTTGAGTCCAGTGCACTAGATGGCTCAGACATGACACTCCAAACCATGGGATATGGCATTACTGTGTTGAAGTCACAGGGATTTAAAAATTGAGCATTCACTTGTTGGTCAAATGGTTTGGTGCTGATGCATTAACCCCACCTGTTTCGAATCCCATGAAATCCAATCCTTAGTTTTGCTTTATTATTATTTTGTTTGGAATACGGAGAGGCATACAGAATGAACAGTATAAAACTCTGCAGGTTTGAATGCTTCACTATCAACAGGAGTTCCTGTTGAAATATGAAGATTCTTAGCCCAAAATGTTGTGGGATTCAACTTAATTCCCACATCAGCCTAGAATTTTGCCTGATTCCCTCAAAAGGAAGAAAAAAAGTTCATTAAAAAAACCAAAAAAAAAAACCTAGTTTGAGACTTTTTTCGCTGTGTAAAATCTTAGCACTGAAAAAAAGAAAAACACATTTATCTAAAGCCAATAGTTTTTTTACCCAAGCTAGCTTGTTTTAATCTATGCAACAAACCAAAGTCAATACTCTTTTCTGAAACTGATATAAAAAACATAATTCACCAAGGCAATACAAAATGTTTATTTTATCAAGACAGATGCTCCTTTGATATCCAAATGTTTATCACTTCTTCTAAAATCGCAATAGAAAAGCTCCAACCGAAACAGCCTCTGAGCAAACACCCAAACATTATGGTCATGTCATTTCCTTATTTGCAACATGTGACATCCAACAGGAATTCAACTCAATGTCTTTGGCATATGCTAACATACACGTGAGACGGGAGACCAGCTTGAACTTGGCTGACAATCAAAGGGTGATTTAATTTGATTCCCTGTGCATTTCCTTTCCGTTCCTCTTCACCATCGCATCGTACATGTTTATAAATCGAATATGGCTAAAACTTATTGCCTCATCGCCACCTTTTAAAAACTGAAGTTCCGGCTAACTGCTTACAGTGTCTGTGATGTACATAGGACTTGTTTTGGTCACATGAAAACAAGTAAGCCGGGTAAACTGTCTGAGTATGGGAGTTGTTTACAAATCAAGTACGGCCCCTAAACTGTAGCATTTCAATCCCAAACTTCTGGTCAACTGCTGACACTTTTAAAGACATGTTAAATGGAAACATTGTCTGTGTAGAGTTATTCAACATATTAAACCGTACTTCCTTACGTCAGATAATGCTAGCAACCTTTTGTAAGGCTTAAAAAAAAAAAGGGAGCAAAACTCATTTTAAAAATTCCTGTTTGAAACAAAACAGATCCTGCAAATATTTTGAAGATTTTTTTTGTCTGATAATGAAAGCTAACCACAAAGGAACAAGGAACCATCTGTTATCCTAATGTGAGCCTGGCTCATACTTTACAAGAAACCGAAGTGAATTTCCGAGATGCAGACATGTACTTGCTGTTTTCCCATTGGTGACATGAGGGAACTTTGATTTGCTTTCACATTTGGGTGAAGTATGATTCAAGATTTTAATGGGAGACTTTTGAGAAGATAGTGGGCGTCCCACAGACCGGTCCTCTTCCATTGTTTTCATCGCTGAGTACAATGGAAAAGGACCGGTCTGTGGGACGTCCGGTATCGTCTCAAAAGTCTCCCATTGAGTTCCATGAAACTGACCAGGGTCTAGTTATCAGGACTGGGTTACCATTTGAGAATCAGTTGTTTTTGACTAGTTCCCAGCTTACTATTTCTTGTTAGACAATATCCTCTCGCTTGGCGACTTGAGACTATTTTGGCAATGAGGTATTACTAACCTGCTTTGATTTATGTTTCTTGAGGAACGTCGGAGACACGTAATCTTCCACCTGGATGTTGATATTCTCTGTGTGGACCGAAACGTTGGGATTCTTCTTGCTCCGCTGCATGCTGAGGAACGCTTGGATTCCTTGCACCTCGGACTGGTAGCTGCTGTCGGCCATCGTCTTGCCTTTGGATGCTAACCTACAGGCAGCCATCCATTTGGCATATTGCTCTTCCTGAAGAGAGGATACAAACAATGGTCCTCTGTCAGACAAAGTTTAAAACTACAGAGCCCACTCGCAGGAAAATTTAGCCCCCTGACACTCCTTGGGAGTTTTTAACCCTTGTTCATTTACATTTGCTACAATTTCCCTTGGAAAATCAAACACTCATGTAAATGTTAATCCATGGTTTCTCGATTTACCCTACTCCCAAGAGGGATAGCTGCATGCCTATGTCCCTAAAAGTAGCTATGTATTTTGTAGATACATGAAAAAGCCAATTTTCCCAAGAATTTCAGGAGAAATTTGTCCATTTGAGTCATACCATACTTCCCAACAATGCATTCGTATGTATCACCCCAAAGAAAACAGAGCTCAACTTATCCTCTACCATGAGTGGTTGAAGAGAGTTAAGAAAGAATGTTTTTGAAGTGGAGTTCATAAATATCATTTCTGCTGCAGCAGGAGACGACCTTTCATGTGGAACCCAACATTCTTGGATGCAAATACTAAAACATGGTGAAGGTCACGTCCCAATATATCCATCTGGTAAATATCAACTTTGCAAGGCCAACTGAGAAAAATATTTGAACTTTACTCTCATTTCATGAGTGGGTCAAACACAAGATGGGAGCATTTAAACAGCATCACCGCAGTAATTGAAATATTCCGTTGTCTGTCATCACTCTCAGACTACAGATGCGAATCATTACTTACTTCTCACGTTTTGTTTGAGCTTGATCAAACAAAGCTAAAGAGGAAAGGCGCCCGTCATTAATTACTCCACCATGTAAGATGGAAATAGCTGCCAGATGTTGCCAACCACACAAACATACCGAACGGAATTCACGGAAAATTCCTCACAACTATTTGTCTGTGTTTGTGTCTGAGAAACTGCTTCTTCTTTCCTACCTTCATAAAGGTGCATGCCGACATTTTATGCATCTACATGTACAGTATGTGTGACTGTATTTATGACTTTGTTGCTGTAAACGTACAAATAAATTTGTGCTTTTGTCTGAGTGATTGTTTATGTCTGTATGTAATAAAGTGATCCATTAAGCCCCACCCATCATATAAACGGACTACCAATGGTACCCACTTGTCTCACTCTTCAATGGTCTCACTTACAACACAACAGTTTTTTTTTTTCCAATTTGTGATGTCATTTTAGCACGTTGAGCTGTTGTCAGTCTGTTTGGGAAATCAGTTGTGATTTGCAAACGAACATGATATAAATCAGAGGGGTGAGTTTGGACTTTCACATAGCATTGAGCAGATTTAGGCTTTGGCCTTTGAATGACGATCATGTACAAATTCTGTTAAATGAATTAGGGTAACTATGTAGTTTGAGTTACTTACTGATTCACATCGTAGCCACATCTCCACAGGTCCTTCTGGCGCCTTGGCCAGCAGCTTAATGCCATACCTATCATTAGGTATGCTGACTTCATGCGACACCTCACAGCCTGTTAGGAAGAATTACAATATGCATTACGAGGTATAAAGGGGGACAGTACGTGTCTGATGCAGAAGATTGTTATACAAGGATATTTCCCGATTGAGGACAGTGATATCCCCATTGGGAGATGGGTTTCAATCAACATATAAGTATATCCCAATCAGGATAGTAGGGCTTACAATGTTCCAATAAACCAACCTTATCAGATTCAATCACAACTGCTCAGGACTGATGGTGTTCTGTAGTTGGATTGTCAGTCGAACATTTGAATCTTTTAGAACATTCAGGTTGAAAGCTAATTATTTTGCAGTAAGTTTCTTGGTTAACTTAATTTTTGATGGAAAAGAACATTGTACAGGGACAGATCATTGAGCCGTTATATTACTTATCAAATGTTTGTTAAGCAAAACTTAACATAGATCCACTCACTTGAAATGTTAAATACAAGGCTGGTATTAATATTTCTGCTAAGCATAATTTTTCTCTGATCAGCAAATTAGTGCACTATAAGCTTTTTGAAAATCAAGGCACTCTGTGCAGATGATGGCCAATGAGTAAATATAAAGAACCGTGATTTTGGCCAAGCATTCTAGCCCATAGAACTCAAGTCCTGATGACTGAGTAATCGGAGTGTGGGTTCGAATACAAGTCGTGACACTTGTGCCCTTGAGCAAGACACCTAAAACTAATTGCTTCTCATCACCCAGGAGTAAATGGGTACCTGCGAGGAAAGGGATTATTGATGTGAATGATAAGCAGCCTGTGAACTCATTTGGATGTGGGTGCTGCATACTCCTAAGGAGTTGAGATGGTTTCAGGAATTCTTAGGGCCCGATGAACTGGGTAATAACGAAAGGCGCATTCAGGGGGCCTACTTGGCTTGAAAAAAGTGCATAACAACTGCATATTGTTAATGCATTTTGATGAAGCAACAGAACCAAACTATCGTCAAGGAGATGTTAAGTAGATTTTGATAAGCCTGGATATTTCCGTCCGTCAGAAAACACCAGTAGTTTAAAGGGTAGAGTAGAAGCGAATGTTTTATTATTTTACCATTGAGGTTGAGGGTCTGTACAGGTGCCCCATGGTTATCTTCCTGTGTCTTGTACTGCGTCAGATGTGTGTCTCTGAAGACAAAGTAGCCTCTCTTGTAACTCTTCAATGTTAGCTTCTTTGGCCTGTAATTTGTAGAAAAAAAACACAGCAGAACAAGCCTTGTTAACAACATGATTATAAAACACTAACATCATCATCAACACAAAACCCTGATTCATTAAGTTCAACCAGTCGCAATCGCCACTGCCCTCCCAAAAGCCTGACGTGCTGATATAAAAAATATATACATGTATACAAAAAAATACAAAAAGCTACAGCCATTTGCATTGCTGATTTGTGCATTTTGTATGCAGTAGGATGTCCTGGCTCAAGGACTGAGGGTCTGAGATGCATGTGGCCATCCCAGGTGATTGCAGTTGCTAAGAAGTTGCTAGGGCAGACTGGGCTTAATGGATTGGACTATAATCTACCACATAATAGTGAAACCTGATTAAATGTATGCGGCATGTACAAAAAGCATTTGATCAAATACTAGATTCACTTGTGTACAAATTATCTGAAGCTTTTAATGTTAAGTTTCCAGTATACTTTCAATTCATCAGATTAATGCACTTGCATAACAAACAAGATAAATGCGTCATCAAACAAAATGAGAAACACAGCTCTGTGTATCCCCTCCTCACTGGTTGTGTACATTACATCATCACAATGTTACTATTAAGATTTATTTGTAAATGCTGTGTAAATACATGTACCTTGTAACTAATTGGCGTTACTTCCACCTGACAGTGACAACCTCATAAAGAACAGGGAACATTCACTCAGCAATGTCACAGATCATACACACACACAAACCACAAACACACACACAGGGCCCAAAATCATTCAGGCAGCCTCAACATGGCTGTTATTGATAACGATAAACATTGTAAAAATGTGTACATAAACCACTAGGGTGTGACTGTATACATTGACTAGGAATGCCATAGCGATGTAGTTGAGGCAATGAAACACAAGTGGCACCCTTCGGTGGTATATCATCCTACACAGTATGAGTTATGGAATCTGTATGGGAGTGTACAGCTCTATGTAGGTCTCTTCCTCTGTGCTGTACACAGATACAGCATCCTTGATATGAGGGTCCGTTTCCGGGGAGAAAAATTTTCAGAGTTCCATAATTCAAATCTTACCTGTAAGAAGCTACTAATCTTGCTGGATTAGTATTCCATGGCCGTATACAATTTTTAGCGGTGGGACATAAAATATTCCTCATAAATCTGTCCTTTTTGTGAAATAATTCAGCTCTTTAACATTTAAAAAGTTTCCATTTTGATCGTTCTCTCAAACATGCCTGTCATGCGTACACATATGCTAGTATTGGCGCAGGACAGTTTCATTCGCATGTATAGGGTTGTGCGGTCAGTGTCTAGTGAGGCGCAAACGCACACGTAATAGGTTTGCGTGATGAACTGTGTTTAAGGTTTGCAGAAATGTTTAACTTTGAGAGCTGAATTACTTCATGAAAATGATGGATTTATGAGGAAAATCTGACGTCCAAAACCCACTGCAAAAAAATGTATGCGGCCATGGAATGTTAATCAAGTGAGTTTAGTAGCTTCTTACAAATAAGATTTTAATTATAGAGCTCTGAAAATGTTCTGCAACGGACACGTACCCTCTCATATCCAGGTCGTCACTGTAGCATTTACGAAAGTGAAAGACCTCCAGGGCTAGGGAGTATAAAGCTAAAGCAAGAGCGCAACTTAACTTGTCAAATATCTCACTACATCAAACAGAGTTGTAGTCGAGTACTCTCCTGTGAGTATGAGTAAAACTATGAGTGGGTGTCAGGAATACATGCATGGACAATTTGCTTTTAAGTATCAGAGTCATATCTCTTTGAGTGTGAGCATTGTGCAGAGAGGAAGGTGCCCTAGTAAGATGAGAACGAGTACGCATACAGAAAAATGGATATCAAGTAAAATGAACAAAAGTTACGGATATAACTGTATTATAGATCTCCAACATCAAATTTTAAGAGCGGACATTTGTAATGCATAACTCACTCCTACGCAAAACAGTATGTGTGCATGCACACATCATTATTGTTTAGAAATCAGCGAGTACTGCCTCCAGGTTGAAACTGGTAGGATATACAATACCAAACACACCCAAGACACTATCTATTGATTTAGGAAGATTCGAATTCCATATTGAAACTGCTCCAGGGGCTTTGCCCACAATACAGATAGTGAAAGCTAAGAACATGGACACAATGCTAAACCGATACCGTCTGTTCATCTCTAACACTACTGTACACCATGGGGTGGATTTCACAAAACTAGTCCTAACTTAGGACTAGTCCTAACTCATGAGTAGTCCTATAAGTTAGGACTAGTTACTCATCCAAACTCCAGATAAGACTAGTCCTTTGTGAAATCCACACATGGACAAGCACAACATGGGAAAGTTTCCAAACAATAGAAATGTCCACAGCATTTTCTTTTGATTCTTTTTCCTTCTTCTTTGAAGAATTGCTTTACATTCAAGTAAACTTGAAGAGCAATTAGTATGTGAATTATGTATAACACAGTCAGCAGCAATACGTGCATATATATGACGCGATCAAGCAAAATGAATCACTCTTCGACCCTGGTCAATTTTTTGTCAGCGTGTCATTGTAAAGAGTACAATGTCAGCTTTAGACCTGTAAAAACTCTGTTGATACCACCTTCAGTTCAAAAGTTATGGAAGTTGAATGCTGAATGCATGCATGACACAATCAATGTATTGCAGAGAGTTAAAGCATTTTACGCCACTTGCTTTTTGGAGAACTAAGGGCAATGTCACACAAGGCAATTTTATAGGCAACCAGTTTCAGGCAATCTCCACGAAGAAAAAACATTCAGATTTCACTTGTCACATTTATTTTTTAGGCCTCCAAGTTGCCAGTAAACATTTGCCCCGTGTGGCATGCCCTTAAGTTTGATGAAACTAAGATATGCAGAACAGAGTCTCCAGCTTTCCCCATTACTAATACTGGGTTCTGATATAGCGCTGTATCACACACCCTTAGGGGAGTATCAAAACGCTCATTATTTGTTTTACAACAGGATAAGCTGAGCTATGTTTTTTATTTGTGAGACCCATTTATACCCTTAATAGTGCTGAACTAATCTCATGATGCTTTTTTTTTTCACTCAGACTCCTTGAGTGCATTTCTTTCCGTTAGTTGGAATCAGTGGAGCGGAGTGTCACAGCTAAATGTCATTGATGCTGAAGCACTATGAAATCTGTAGATTATGACTTTTTACAAAATGGACATATAGTTGTGCGTACTTTGTAAAAGCAAAATGGATTCTGGTCCCACTTTATCATCTGATGTGTGTGGGCTGAATACCACCCAAACCAGACATTAATGTTGACAGCAATCTTATCCTCAATTAAACATAAAGTGTTTCACCATTACATGTCAAATGACTTAGACCGACATTGTCATCGACGATTATCATCAGGGAAGTTAAAGCAGCAGTGTGTTGAGACCGGTCGGCTACCCTTAAATCATTTATCAGAGACCTTCAACTTCTTTAAGTTAAACCAGGGCTCCTGCCTCATTTAACACCTGATCATTACATAGTTTAAAGTACAACCCCAGAGCCACTCCAGCAAACAATACAATACAATACAATACAATACAATACAATACAAAAAGCATTTATAATGTGCCATTCCCAGGAGGCTCATGGCGCTTACAAAGGTAGCAAATGAAACAAATTAAGTAAACTTACAAACTTACAAAGGTAGCAAATGAAACAAAGCAAGTAAACTTACAAACTTACAAAGGTAGCAAATGAAACAAAGCAAATAAACGTACAAACTTACAAAGGCAGCAAATGAAACAAAGCAAGTAAACTTACAAAGGTAGCAAATGAAACAAAGCAAATAAACGAACAAACTTACAAAGGTAGCAAATGAAACAAAGCAAGTAAACTTACAAACTTACAAAGGTAGCAAATGAAACAAAGCAAGTAAACTTACAAAGGTAGCAAATGAAACAAAGCAAGTTAACAACAAAAAGCAAATGAATACAAACATTAATAAACAAGTAAGTCTTGAGAGCCTTTTTGAAGGAATGTATTGAACCGGATTGTCTGATATTGATAGGAAGTGTGTTCCATAGCTTGGACGCAGAAACGGTTAATGTTCTGTCACCAGCTTGAACAACAAAGTAGAAACGCACAATGCAGAGATGAGCACCACAACAAAAATCTGACGCCAGCTTGATGTAGTAAGATGAAACCAGAGAGGCCTCATATCATCCAGAGTGAAGAAAAACCCCTGGTGGCGCAGGGCAGTCTAATTTCACATCCCCTCATAACACTGAAGTGTTTCATCAACACACTATGTATGTCTCAGTGCTGAACATTCCTTAGGTAATGACTTCAAGGGAATGATGAAGCCAACGATGTTCTTCAGCTCGATGGCCAGTGTGAAGGGACAGACACACACTTTGGTATGCTGTCCTTTAAAGACATGCTATAGCTGATCACCAGAAAAATAATTTGATGTTTGGAATTTCTTGGCAAACAGGTCTACCGTTACCCTGCTCTTCGCCTTGGCACCCATAAAAATTGTCTCTATAGAAAAGTTGGTCAATGTTCTTCTGGAAATACCCTTTTTTTTTTTACAGGGAAAGATACCTCGCCCCTAAGTTGATGACCTTCATGCCTAAAGTTGCTTGGAGTATAGATGGCACTGTTCTACCACTCTTCATGAAAAGTAATTCAGTCTTAAATTATATCCTCTTTGAGAAGAATGGCTTGAATCTGAACTTAAGGCAACATAAACAAGATGTCAGGTAAAAACAAGCTACATGTAGGTGCTCGTGCACTGTTTCCTACAGGTATTTTAAAAACATTTCACATACAAGTTGAACAGATATTCTTGAAGACTACGACTAGACTAGTTTGTTGGCCAGAATTGTTTGTGGGCCAGAATCAACTCTTCAAGACGCTGATGTTGTACCATTTATTTTTTTTGAAGATGTTCTTGAATTGACACAGGCACATCCCTGGATGGCCATATCAACATAACATCATACAGAGCAGGGTGTACTCAGCGTCATCTAGTCAGCTCAGCTTCCTGTGGGGATAGACTAACAGATGTATTTTGCAGCAACAAAGCCAACAGAATGCCCTGGACACAGACACCACATCGGTAAAATGCCACAGTACGAGTACACGCATAAAGAAACTCATCTTGGTGATTGAAATGCAATCAGTTCTCAGGGAGGTACAATTTCATTCCCTGAATTTAGACAATGAGGCGTAGACAAAGTTAGAAAGTGCAACATGTGTGCCTTCTTTCCAGAAAAAATATCCCTACAAGTTCTTGTTTTACTTTCTTTGGATGTCATTATGCACTTTGCAAAATTGGAAACCACTCCTGCCGTAGTCATCTTTCTTTCTTTGGATTTATGGGTCATACATGTATGTACACTCTACATGTATAAAGTGATAATGTTTTCTTTTCTACAATTGGCAAATTTACCAATGGGTTACAGAGCAGCCTTGAAAAAATATACAAACTTGGCTGATGAATTAATGCTGCAGAGGAAGCTCACAAAACAAAGACACGATCTCCAATTATGATGGTTCAACTTCACATGATGGATAAGTTTGCTGACCTTTCTACTTTCACATTTTCAGGTCAAACTTCACATAGGGCCCTGCTGGGAGCGCAGCCAATGGCCTGGCTTAAGCTGAATCACACTCATGGGATCCGAACAGGCCAGAGATTCAATGTCATCTGCCTTTGCAAGTCACACACGGTAATGGGTTTCAGTTCGCACTGCCACACACACATACACCTGGTGCTGTGTATCAAGCGGGAGACCACGGCCAGCCAGCTGCCGAGCTAAAACCCAAATCCATGTTCAAATAGAACATGATCTCCAGCTGCGTTTTTAATAACATTTGCCCCCAGGGTATAAGATTGCGTTGGTGAATCCTTCGTAATCATTTTACGCATCCTCTTTCATCAGCGGGGAAAAAAAACCCAACAACAACAAAAGTCACCAGCTTTTCCTCAAAGGAAGGTACAGTGTAACTAAATACACAACAAGTTTGATGATCTGGATAAATTTGACGTACTAAGAATCAATTGCGCAGGGACAAGTTTAGATTTGAAAATAATCCTGTTCTGTAAGTATGAAAAGACATATAAAAAAGGTACAGGCCAACCTCTTTGAAGAGGTTTCATGACAAGACCAGATTTGACTATGAAATGATTGATGTACCAATCAATAAAAATAACTTTTCCATCGCGTTTTTCAATAATGTTTAAACGTAATGATGGATTACATGTCACCTTTCAAAGGCCTTTGATAACTGTACACAGATTGTATCCTATTGGCATAATGAGTTTATACATGTACCAAGACCCGGATGAACTTTGACAATAATGTTTCAGCACTTAGTTTCCTGACACCACAGGGTCAAACTTATCAAAAGTTCCATCTGTCAATCTGTGTAAGGTTCAAATTTTCTTCTTTAATCTTCTTGAAGATCTGACATTTATGTGGCTGCTGTTAGGTGCATAATAGGTGCATTGGGGGTTGGGTTACCAGCTTGAAATGTCCAATAAATGTCTTTATGATACAATTATAAAAATGAAGGGGGAAAAGGAAGAAGGAAACAAGATTGACAACAATCTCTATCCTGGTCTGTCATATAATATTTATAGCTGTTCTGTCCCAATTAAATGCAGCGTCAGACCTCTGGCCTCGTCACTGCTCTGCCAGACAGCCTACACAAATTGTGTTTATTATTTCCTTGAACTGCAAGTCAAGTGATTAGCTGCATCAATGTGCAATAAATACGCTCCTGAACAAGGTCTCGTTTGTTCCGTGGAAACTGGTTCTGTCAGGGTTGATTCCCTCGTATCTTCCACCCTAAGCCCCCTTCTGACATTGCTTTTGACCTTAATTGGAAGCAATCCTTGTTCTGAAGCCTTTCTCCTACTCCTAAGTGTTGATCACCAGTGACAGTTTGTATTAGAAAACCCCTTTTTAGGGGGGGGGAATTCCTCTAACTCTACCGTTTCATCTTCACTGGTTATTGATTTTAGTGTTGGACTTGCAATGAACATGCATGGCAACATTTTGTTGACAATGTAAAATAAGGGGCTCCGCAGTTTCTTCCTTGCCTTCACCTCTGTGGACCCTGACTCGAATCCCATTTCAGACTGGAGCCTTGCATGTGGATTGGGTTTCCAGTCCCTACCTGATTACAGGGGTTTTCTCCATTTTGGGTTTTCCTCCCATATCTAAAACTGAACATTTCTTTATCGTTTCCTACTCATCCTGTTATTGGCACTAATTGCGTTGTTGGATGTCTAATGAAACAAGTACAAACTTGACTCTACATGTATGTACCATCAATGAACACACATCTGAGTGATGTCATGTAACCTTTTGTTAGTTTTGTACATCAACGGTATCCACTGACGGGTTTGAATTTGACAGTGTCATAAAAATTGTCGCAAAATGAAACAGAATTGGTTGAAGGCCATCGCCCCAGTGGCCCTGGTGTTTGAATCAAGACTTAGGCGGGCCTTAAAAATTATTCCTCAATATTAAACAAAACTGCGCTACTTTAGAAAGGTTGCTTTGTCACTTTCTGACTGGTGTAAATGTCTAAAAATTAAATTATCTTCTATAAGGCAACCACGTATCTAGACTCACCTGAAAAACCTTAAATTGTCACACAGCTCAGGTACCGTCGTAATATCACTCTGCAAACAAACACAACAGAAAAGCCTTCTGTTATTTCCTGAGGTCGTGAGCCAAACATCATCATATGCAAAGTTCACGAGATGTTTCACACACACACAAATCTAGATTTATGACTCTAAACCTGAAAAACTAAATCACTGAATTCAGAATTATTTATTGATTTCTTTTAAGAGGAGTAGAGTCGGTGTATTTATGTGGATAGTAGTTCATGTGGCTATTAACATTTTGATGCACTTTAATGAGTAAAACGCCTCAGTGAACCAATGCTTGATCATGGCTTATTTACATGAAAGTGTGTAACTGTATATTCTTAAGTGTTGGGTGTGGTTGTTACCTATAATGCTAAGAAAATGTTCAAAGACAAAATGAATGGCACCAGCTTTTCTAACCTTTCCCCCAGGTGTCATGAACCCTAGCTAAGCCACCGACTGTATAATATTATTATATTTGAACAGCCAGGTACATGAGCTACCTTGATTTACGAAAAGCGTGCTCGTACGGGGGAAGAATCTTCCGAACAACAATTCCAAGGTTGCCAGCAGATTTACATTTTGGGAAAATGGGTTTATTCTAACAATAGTGTCTTGATACATTTATCATGTTGGTAAGTCTGTGCATCAAATGAATTCGTTTCTACTTCACACAACTACTTCCTGCTCCAAAGCTGGCATATGTTTGTGTGTAATTTTACAAAAACAAACCTAATAAAAAAAACATACATTAGGCCCCACATCGATCAAAACTATTTCTTATGACAGAAACTTTTAATTCTGAGATGACTTTAGTCTTTGAAGAATGTGTGAAAAAGCCAATTCCAATTATTAAACTTTTCTTGCATTGAGCAATAAAAGGAAAACAAACTGAATGCAATTGCTACGGGCTTCTGGTATTTAGTGGATGTCAGTTTGCGTGAAGTAGGCGTGGTTTATAACAGAATTACTTCACACTTACTAGCAGAATAGCCTGAAGACCTCCTAGTGCATTCTTACTCCACAAGAAAAAAAACAAAGAAAAAACACCAAACCCTGATAAATTGTGTACAGAAGCTAACATTCAAGTTTTTGACCCCCCAAAAGAGGGGGGGGTACTGTCTTAAGCCCAGTTCATACTTCACGCGAATGCGAAGGTGAAGCGAATTTGTCATCACATGTCAAGCAGAAAGCCGTATTCATGAGGGCTTTGGGCATAGGGCAGTATGGGAGAGTGGTTTCTAGGCTCAGACTCCTCCCAGTGTGGTTTTCTGCTCTCCCTAGTCACTTTCTGTTCTCCCTAGTCACTTTCACAAAAAGTTCAACACATTTTAACTTGAGCGAATTGTTCGTTGCGAATTTGTGACGTCAAATTCACTTCGCCTTTGCATTCCCGTGAAGTATAAGCCGGGCTTTATACATGTTAAGCAGAAAGCCATAACTCATGAGGGCTTTGGGCATAGGGCAGTGTGGGAGAGTGGTTTCTAGGCTCAGACTCCTCCCAGTGTGGTTTTCTGCTCTCCCTAGTCTCACTGAGTAATATCTGCAGGCCAGCCAGCCAGAGCTTTAGGGCGGGGATATAAGCCAAGGAGAAGGGGGCTCTTGGTACTCACATGCCCTGTTGTGATCGATGTTCCTTCGAGAGATACCTGCAGGTTTGTCAAGGCTTTGTCGATGTCATCTTGTCCCTCTGGCACGGCGTCGGGATCGGGTTGTGGCATCTGAGCTTGGAGGTTCACTTGCATCTGCATATGACAAATGACAAAAAAAGGGATCGATAGCACACTTCTTTGAGGCGTAGTGCATTAAAGTGTTCCCCTTTCAACTAAAGCCTGGCTCATGGCAAGTTTTTGTTTTTATGCAAACGAAACAATCAATACATACCATCTTTTTTTTTTCGATTGTGACAGGAAAATTTACTTTCCTTTGAGCTGACCCAGGCTTACGGTCCTTCCCATTCTATCATTCAAAGAACAAGACACTCGTCTTTCCCTATAAAAATGCCCCCTTTTCCCCAACACTCCCCCTAAAAAAATAATACTTATACAATGCTCTGACCAATTTATAGATTGAAAGTTTGAAAGCTTGGATCAATAATTAATTAAGTACCGCGGAAATCCTTCGGAATTTTCTTGCCTTGGAAAAGAAAAACAAAATTTCCACGTCAAGCAGCCAGGTGTCTCCACTTGACTAGCCCTCATTGAATGTAATTTGTGCCATGTCACATCCATTACCATACAAAGTAAAGAGTGACGTACCCCAAAGGGGTACAACACCTACATCTCACAATGTGAACGTCGTTAGGCGAGAACTAGACCGCAACTAATGAAGTTCATGTATATTGTTTGAATGCTGATGGTCAGGTGAAAAAAAAAAAGCATTGCCCTGGGAAAGGTGTGAGAAAGTGCTAATGCAGCGGCGTAGCCAAGGGGGGCCTGGGGGGCACGTGCCCCCCACAAATTTCCAGTGCCCCACAGGTGCCCCCAGTAATAAAAAATCAAGATAAAATAATTCAATAAAAAAACATGGTACTTTTTTTTTTTTTTTAAAGAACACAAAATAAGCGTTACATAGCTTCACAAGGTCTGGGTTCACCTTACAAAATGAATTGGTTCAACACACCGCATGAGAAAGGACAGAAGGCAGGCAATCATGCGCATTCAGTCCCTGCTTGAATTTCAATACAACAGTCCGGAGGAACTCAGTCCGGTGTTGTTTCAGCTCTGTTTGGATCTACTTAGGCAACACTATGAGAAACTCCCGATAGACTGACACCATTTATATCAACAGATTGGTGTTGAAATTCCATCAACACACAGGTGTTAAACTATGTACATAAAGAATGAGGTGAAGATCAGTCTGCATTATCCCAGACTATTCCTAACTGTTACACATACAGTGAGTGTGCACGGTAGACAGTTTACACTATGTGCAATATTTGCTTTTTATGCGCTTCCCACAAATGTACTCATCACGCATGAAGTGAACATTTCATGCTCAGCATATATGCGTATATATGCAAACACGTTGCCCCAAGCTGTATACCCACAACATCTGAATTCCGGCCATGTGTGCACGCTTACTTTACCAGCCAGCACAACAACCCTGAAACTGTTGTTTCAGCGAGAAAATGTGTTAACATCTGCCGTGATGGAAAAAGGGGAATGTGGGGGGGGGGGGAGACTGGGAAATTAACCCAAGGCTGGTTCATCACGGGGACGTATATAAAAAAAAATCAATTACCTGTAACGCTGCGAACATGATCATTTCCTCATCCGTGCAGTCAATTTCCTCGTTGAGCAGTCCCCACTTGGCCTGCTCAAAGATCTGGTTGATTCGGACCGCATCTTGCTTGGGGTCCAGGTCATAGAAGGCAAAGTACTTGAAGCGCAGCATCAGGGTGTCGTTCTCTCGGGTGCCTTGCTCCATCAGGGACTTGGACGAGTCTAACCACCTGGGTGGATGAAGAAACGTTTATTGATTACTTATTGATTAGTTATGTATAATAGGAAACAATCTAAACATCATTGATCAGGTACAGATGGGTTTGAAGTCCAACCTTAAAGTGCACTCTGAAACATACCTTGTCAGAAAAACAACATCAATTTTAAGCGATGTTTGAAGCTTTGCATGGTGTCGGTAATAGGAAGTAACTATCATCTAGTAAACTTGCTGGTACAACAATGTATAAATCACTTTTGGGAAGAGTGGTTGCTCTGAACAGAGCCGTTACGGTCTTTTCAGAGCCACCACTCCTCCCAAAAGAGATTTAAATACATGGTTGTACAGTCCACAAGTTTACTAGTGATAAGTTACTTCTAACATATGTTCTGTAAAGATCAAGAAAATATTAAGGGACATCAGAAAATTCCAGCTCCACCAGAAATTATACAAATTCTGAAAAAAAAACTACATTCATTCACAGATTTCAAACCAATAAAATTGAGTGCCATAATGCTTTTCCCACTTCTATTCTACATTGTAACTTAACTCCATTCTCTAACGATGTGACCAATGTTGAACTGGAAGGAAAGAGAGTCTTAAAACAAAGGTATCGTTTGTCATAGCGTACAAAGGAAATCTGACAAAGATGGCCGTCTAAAAGGCAATAGCTGCTAGCTCACGAGAGAACTATTAGATAATTTTGTTGGAAAGTTTGATCGCAAAAACTGAATTCTTAATCCTATCATTTCTAGACATAATTTTCCATTTCAATCAGTGCAAGACTGTATGGCTTGGTAAGACATCTGCTCTAGAATGGCGGGGGTTGTGGGTTCCAATCCCATTCCCACCTGAGGAATATGCCAGTGAGTTTTTTTCACAGCACTCCGGAAAGTACTGAGTATACATTGCTTATAAACACACATCGGTGTATGGGCGAAAAAACACAAATAAGATTGTATGGGTCGCTGCAATTAAGCTAAATGCAATTAGTCCATTTGGATCACGTTTCTTGACCACTTATCACAGCAGAACTCACTGACTATCACAAAGTGTTCATTGAGCTTGGATTTATAGCTTCCCAACTGGTGAATGACCCAAACCAAGGTGTGATCACAAACACCAAGGTGATTGAATTTTTCCCCTCGGCAAGAACTTCCATTCAGTTGTTGATCCCTATTCACAAGTCAATGCTGTAATTCTATTACTCGGGAGTTCCCATTCACAAGCTTCATTATGTAAGTATCAATTTTACAGTTTTTAAAACTCTGGTAAACCTTCATTATTCTTGCTACATGTGCAAAGCTCTTCAATACAGTGTGTAACATCAAACGAATGAGTGACCCCGACAGGGGTTGAACCCGCAAGCTGCTCCATTAGCCTTACATGTACGTCAAAGCTGCAAATGAACTGCGCAAGCCCAGTGATATAAGGCAAACCAAACTGCCTGTAGAGTGAGCAAGTGCAGTATTGCAATTTGCCTTTCTCTGACGCAATTCCTTCGTCTCTAATGTGGGACAGTTATTTAATTATGAAGCCCCTTCATCAAATATTGGAACTCGGCTTTCCCAACATCCCCTCCTAGCACAGCCAGTCTCATTACATCTTAAACAAACCAGACACCATCCCCCCCGCCCCCGATAATTTCCTTCTCCAACATATCACCCCAACTTGCTGTGTTTTACAAACAGATGATATATCCCTTTACTCAGTGTCCCCTGTCTCGTGTTCCCAACGAGTAAATAGCTCACCGTCCGGTAGAATAAGATTTCACTAATTGATGGCAAGTTTACACAGCCTAATGCATTAAAAAGGTCCGATTTGTCCTGAACAGAGTCCACAAAAAGACAATCCCAAATGAAATAAAAAAGTGTACACTTCCTTTTATAACAAAGTAAAAAAGCTCCATAATGCATTCTTTCGCATTCACTCTCTGTAAATTGAACGATAAAAATACAAATGGTCGATTAGTTGAGGACATAAAAGTGCACACGTAAGAGGCCGCAGCAGACCTAAAAGAACAAGCCTGCTCCATCCACAACTAGGACCTGCTGTACTTACCACTAACCAAATAACATTTATCAGAAATGACAGCCTCCATTGTACCCTCACAAACAAATATTGAGGATCTTGAAAGGTGAAAACAGGCAATTTTCCAGTATTTCTTTCGGCATGAGCGTATGCCACGAACCCCTTGGTGAGAAACTGGGGCACATCGACCCAGTTTTCAATCTCGTTTCCGCTACATGTCTCCACAAATTAATTAAAAAGTTTTAAAAAAATGATTTAAAAAAAATTTTGTTCCCACCGATCCAAACACCCCAAGCCTTCATAGAACGACTTCATAGAAGAGTTTGTATTGATGAAGTCAGAGATCTCAGCGATAGGTTTGTACCGTCACTGGCTTTGTGCTCACTTACATCATAAAGTATTTGGAATTCATTTTTAGAAACAGCAAAAAGCAAAGAAAAGTCCTTTTGCTTGGAAAAAAAAACTGACAGTTTGAAAAGCCATTATGAAGAGGACTACTCTAAATAAATGATGTGTAATCTTTTCCAACATTAACCCTTTTTTCTAGGTGCAATAAAAACATACATCTGTACTTCGACATCATAATCTTAGTTTCAACATTATGCCTCTGCTTTATCATTACGATCACCCCCCCCCCTTTTCATTGTTTCCCTTATTTCAGCTCACACTCACAGCTGACCCTCAGATTTCAGAATGCCCCAGGTTGATGAACGGTAAAAGATTAGATTTAGTCATTTGAAGAAAGAAAAAAGAGTCTATAGAATTGAGAAATATACGCTCAAAGAAATTTTAAAGTGGTCTTGCAACAGGGGAGTAAAGGCAGATGAAGAAATGAAAGTCCCAGAGAGGAAACCCGGATTGGACAAATAACTCCACCTTCACAAGGTGATTCAACTTCTTGTAGGATCGACATGTAAATGAAACTGTGGTTGCACAGACATACAGACTACGAATGTACACATGTGAGGGGGGTGTGTCTACCCGTTTGAACTTGGGGCTTTTTCGGCAAATGGGATCCGGGTGTTTTGACGTCCTCGCATTGTTTTTCTGAGTACAAAACCAATGGGGACGTCGCTAAAAGAAGCCCAAGTTCAATGAATAGGAGAACAAGAAAAGTCCTTGATTTAGAGGGTTGATGGCACTTGTGTGTGTGTAGGTGTGTTAATTTGAGGTATTCCTTACAGATCTTCATTGGACTCCAGCAATAAACCAAGAACCAGCAAAGTTTGAATTTTTCAGGCAATTGAACGTGAGAAATACATTCGTTATTGAGCTCAGGAATACTCAAACAGTACAATGGCCGACTTTAGAGGTGTTGGCAGCAGGTGGCATCAGACTTAACTTTGTTTCTATTATAACAATGTACCAACTCTCAGAAATCTGCAACTAGTGGAAACACAAGTCTACTGCCACCTTTGTGCAGCATCTCAAAGGTCTCTGGTGCTGCATCCATACAGACAACCCGCCTCTCCAGGCAAACAAATAATACTGCCACTTAAAATCACTTGGGTTACCAGGACCAACTATCCCTTTAAGCTGCCCGGCCTCCCAGCCCGAGATTGGTGAGTAGTACCGCAATAATCCATCACTAGTCCATGCTGAATTACAGGGCGCTGACAATCCCTGCCATGTTGAACTTTACACCTTCTGTATTACGGACAGACATTGCAGAGCATTGCCCTTCTCCATGTCAGGATGAGCAGTGGGAAATTGGTTAACAAGGATTATCTCCATCTTTTCTCACTGGTTTTTTTTTTTCTTGGCAGGGGATGCCATCCCTCAAGTGAGTGAATGATAAGAACAGCAACACACTAATCTTAAACATTAATATAGCATCCTCAGCATTAATGTAATGCCAGGCAAGTTTCTTACAAGACATCGTGTAAACTATTGAAGTAGAAATTAATGCAAGAATGAACAGTAAGGGTTTAAAGAAACGCAGAATATATGTCTGACAGGCTTTAAAGTTCCACTTCAGTCATGGCCTGATTCCCTGACTTCATTTTCTATTACCGACTCTTGACAACAGCTCATTCAGTTTCTTGTTCACAACGTCTCTGTGAAATCTAATAAAGTATGATACACGATCATGATTAGTCGTGATAGCAAAATGCAAGACTTGTCATCTGCAAGCTCACTTGGCTTCTTAATACCCATCTGAAATTTACGGCAATGGGAAAGACAATTTCATTAAGCAAATGATTCATGTGCACAAATTCAATGACAAAACATATAAGCAAGTATGAAATCATAATTGCTGTCTTCTTGATTCTCAAATATATGGCCACCTACATGTACAAGTAATACGATGACCTTTCTCACAGGTTGGTCATATTAGGATTATATGATGGGTTGATTGAAAATCGGATGATTGGTACGATTGTATTCCTCCATAAGAACGAATCGTGTACGTGTACCAATACACCTGTAATCAATTAATTTTCATTTGACCACAGAAATCCAATACCCTTTTATCCTACCCCATGGAAATGAATACATCCCAAGGAAACTG
The DNA here is from genome assembly GCA_911728455.2 of Marthasterias glacialis. Lineage (NCBI taxonomy): Eukaryota > Metazoa > Echinodermata > Asteroidea > Forcipulatida > Asteriidae > Marthasterias > Marthasterias glacialis. The sequence continues at coordinate 36,041,770 of OU452219.1, forward strand.
GGTGATTGTTCACTTTCTTTGCCTTCTCTGAGATTTCCAAAGCAATCCCCGTCAACGACACGAAGAATGGAATTCTTGGAGGGATTTCTGGGATTGTGCAGCGGACCATGTCCCTACAGGGGACCGGTTGCCCCATGAGAGATGCCCAGTCGATCGATGACTCAGGCTTACTCATGGCGCAGTCAAGGTAAATGATCAGTGTGTCTTTATAAACCCTGGCGTAATATTATGTAGTATATAATGGTCTTATTATGTCCGCGTGACAAAAAAAAAAGCATTGGAGTTTTGTGATGAATTTAGTACGTGTCTATTTGGGTTTATGCAGTCAATGTTTGAGCTCTTTATCCACAAAATGGCCATCCTCTTAGGGAGAGGGGTGGGATATTTTGTAGATTAGTAAACATAATGTTTATGTGAGTTATGTAATATTTTCAATTTGTCAATCATCAAAATGCACATCTCCTTTTTTTTCTCGGTTCCTTTTCTTCCCTTATTTAGGGGTGGGGGAAATTTCATTCTCTTTTACCTACATGGCTAATTTTAATGAGGATATTCCAATTTAGTGGGAATTTATAGCTAACTACATTCTAAACTCTACGCTTTATGTAATTTATATTTCAAATAACTCTTGAATAACAAATAACTGTAACACAATTTAATTAGTCACTCAGTTTATTCATGCTTTAAATGTGTCATTAAGTGAAAGTACTTTCTTATTTCATAACCTTCATACATGTATGTTTGTCAAAAAAATCTTTTGAAACTGATTCCATGATTCCGTGAAGCTATATGATTCAGAACTAGCATAAAGTAGTTACTCTAGAAATGCCTGAAAGTTACTCTCATTTGACCTGGGCTCATTTTAAAGCAGTTAGCAGCACAAAATATGCCCTGATCAGATCAATAAAATATGCTAAGTCAAGTTCCACGTGTAACCAGTCACCAGCAACGACCAGTCACCAGCAACGAGCAGTAGATGACATTTGTTATTTACCCCATTTTTCTCAAGGGACAACAGCTTTATGAAATGGGCCCTGGGCAGAGTTGCAACAAAGAGGTCTTAAGCACACAGTCTGTTTAAGCACAGCACATCGTTGAGTAGTTAATCAAGGGTTACTTGTTTCAGCCTAAATCTAGGCAGTAAAAAAAAAGCTTTTGTTGCTTCCCTCCCATCCTCCCAGTATTTGCTTACAGTTTCATTAAGCCTTTTTTTCTGTTCAGCACATCTATGAAATTGGGCACAAGGCATTTTTTCATAGAGCTGTTAAGTAACTTGCTAAGCAAAAAAAAAATGGCAACCACACACAATGTCTTGTGGTTTTTACTGACTGTGAGAGGTCTCCTGCTAAGCAAACATATCTGTTGATGCTTTCTGCTAAACCGATTTATAAGAATTGGGCCCAGACGTTTAAATGTGTTAATACTTATACAGGGTGTGTGAAGTGACCGAAAACCATTGACACATCACAGGTCCCACACAAAACAAGATGATAATCATCTAGTATCATACCAGACTCATCTGAATACCAGCCAACAACGAGCTTGCCCTAAAATGGATGCGGACACAAACAGAGAATTCAAAATATGACAAGTCCCTGTTTCCAATTACTTTGTAGGCTGGAACAAAATCTGCACTGAAGATCCGTCGTTCACCCACAGATGGTGTAGGCTCGGCCATGTTACTATGGGAAGAGAAGGCAGAGTGGTATCGTTTGAACTATGATAACCTTACGAGTCTCAAAAAACTATCTCCTGACCCCTTGACATTGTCGGGAGCTGAGGATGGGTTCACGTGCATCAATACCACAGCTGTGTTTGGAGGATAGCCGAAGAAGACACTTTCAAAGTTCACATTTGGACAAGATAAAATAATCAAATTCATTTGGAGTCAAACCATCATTCCATTATCTCTCATGAAGTATACCAATTACTTCTTTCGGATGAATCTATAGAATCATATGTATTTGAAACCCCCTTCTCTACAGTGGAATACTTATTGACCCATTTCACGACACGCAGTGCACTTAGATGTACACGCACCTATCTTGTCTACCATTTTGGGAGTCAGAATGTACGCATAGGAACTGACTTCCAAAATGGCGGAAATTGTAGATGCGCATTATGCGGAGGTGTGTTCTGCGTTGTGCAAGAGGTCAAGATAGTTTATCTCTTTAGTGTTATAGTCCTTATGCATTCGCTGCCAACTTTGAGGTCAAATGCAGCATCGAACGTGCATTGTAGCTATTTGACCTCAGCGCGAGGGCGTCCTTTCCCTAACGCTCACAGTGTCGTCATATGCATCAGGTCTATACCAATTTTCTACGTTAAAACCCTAACTCCCTTGAGTGATTTACTAGGATCCTCCTTCAGACTAACAAAATCCAACATCATTATGGTAACTCAACACCCAAACTGTTGGACTCTGATTATGGTGGTATGCCTTATCCCATGTAAAGCATGATCAGTTTACTAATGCAGTCCTCAGTCCAACAGAATCAAACAAAAACATGCAGTTGGAGTTTGAAGCGTCTGGGTGGTTTGGGTTTTAATGCAAGTATTTTAAATCAGATGTTACTTATTGACTGAATGATTAGCACTGTACATGTACAGTACTCCTACACGTAGTACATAAACAAGCAAATAAAGTATCCCAAGCATGGAGGAAAGACCTCCTTCATGGTACAACTACAAGCATACAATCAGTCTCCTGAAACTATCCACTCAAAACTCAATTACAAACTCAGAAACCAAAACCTTATAAAAACAACACAACACCTTCATCTCTCCACCATCCGTGATTTGACAATCAATGCAATAATTCAACGGTTAAAGTCGTGAATCTGTACTTTGTGGAAAATTTGGAGGAATAATGACAATACTGAGTGGGTGCTGCGATGGAATAGGATCTCCCCCTTAATTGATTAATCATTTCCAACTGGACAGAGTATTCTCTCCAGGTACATACAAACCATCCTTGAGTATGATGGATGGAGTTAATGAGACCCTGACATGTCATTCAAAAAAAACTATTTGCAAGAATTCTCCAACTACAAATAGAATTTGTGATTCGAGAGGCTCCATGGTGTACTTTCCGTATTAATTAACATCAACTATCTCAAAAGTTAAAACCAAATATTGCAATATGTACAATCTCATGAAGGTCGACATGAACAAAGATGAGGGGAAGAAGTTCAAGTTCAACCAAAACAGGGGAACATCAATAAAACAGAGAACAACTTCGTGAATAAACCAGAGTCCAACTTCCTACTTTGATTGCAAAAGTATAAGCCCTAATTGAGGTCAATTAGAATACTTCCACATGGCAACTTAACACATTATAAAATTTGCTAAGCAATGTCATGCCTTGAGAGCTGTTGGCTTTCTTGATCATTACTGAATCCATCAAATCTCAGGCAAAACATGGGGGTAGGTTTCAGAGAACTTAGGGAGTCAGGGTTTGTTCAATTTTTAACTTATGAAACATTTCATATTTCAAGCTCCTGCATTGTACAAGATAAGTCTGCTATTCAATTATTCAAAATAGAATGGATGGTTGTTGATGATAACAAACATTGTAACAAATTTTTATAAGCTTGCATCACATGGTAAACATATTAATTTTCAAACGGTACACAGGTAAACTTTTTTTCAGCTTGCCCATTATTCAGCAAAATGTTGGGCGACGTAATCATCCGTGCATGATATATTTTTTACCAACTCATTTACCACATTTCTACCTCGGAGGGATTTGAAAATGAAATTGAGCGGATGACCTTTCTGCCTTACATGTCAATTAGTAACCACCTCATCACACACACTTGGTATCTCCAGTAGATTATCATGAGCTATGCCACAACACGGACAGAATCTATTCCAGCCCCCACCTCCCACCTTCTTCTTACCACCCCCCCTCACTCCCCGCCCACCAACTAAACCCTGGGAAGCAAATTAAGAAAACTTATTTCAGGATCTGGGGCAAACGTGCCAAGATATGCAATCGCGAGAGGTTTGTGCGTGGTGGGGATACGGCTAGACGATTCAATTTGCAATTCACGCAGGTCTGGCTATGTTATGTCTGTATCAGAGCAGTCTAAGAAATATCTCATAAATAAATCAAATTAAATTGATTTAATCAAATTTGTAGAGCTGGCGGGTGTACATTGCTCATGAAGATCTTAAAAAAAAAATAGAAGTGTATCAAATGCACATGTACATTAGTTACTCCGTACAGCATAAATGTTAGAGACTTTTCACTGGTTGTGTGATAATGCAGTGGGGACCAAAACACTTGACACACGAATGTTCTTACAAGAACAGAGTCCTAAAAGTGCCCCTTGACACACCTGTACTAAAGTCCTCATAGAGCTGCACAGGGCATAAATTTACGTGTAAACACGTACATGTACACAATGTTTCTGTAGATCTGGGGACTTTACATGCCACATGGCATTGTTGTGCAGGCCTGATACTTCACGGAGGCAACCCAGGCAATCTGCCTCCATTGCCCCTAGTCTTGGTGCCCTTGAAATGTTCCAGTACAATTTGACTATTTCCTCATAGTTAAGTGCCCTTTATCAAGAAGAAAATGCCTCGGTGCCCTTGCCCTTTCAAGAACGAAGCAATCAGACCCAGTTGTGGGATCTAAAACAAATTGTATTGAACAAGGGAATGACCACACAAAAATGTCGGTCCAGAGTTCACTTTTTCTAATGACCTTCCAAAGATTCTGAAAACTAGGACACTATTAAAAAATATAAGACTTTCATTTTCAAATACATGTACAACTGTCTTTAATGACCTACATTTGCATTTTCCATTTACAACACGCCAAAAAAAATGAACTATTTCCTGAATAGCTTTCGTTTTGGGAACTAAAAAATATAGGTTACTTCTGTAACAGGTCACATGATGTTGCTGTAACATGTGCAGAAGTAATCATCTTGGTTGAGACAAACTTTTTGTCTGCCCTGTAGCTTTCACTCTGACACATATTTCCCCGGGTTTCAAAAAAACAGTCAGCTTCCGGGATTTTTCTGTGTCTTGGATGTTGTAGAGTATGAAAACATACTGGTACATAAATGTACGTACAGTAATGCCAGGCAGGACATGTACAAATACACATGTACCTTGGAACCTCGACTTGCACAGAATGTGTCTGTCATGATGAAGGTTTCAGGGATGAGATTTGCTGAATGTGAAAATTCTTGACAAATGGCTTGCAGACCTGGGTTCCCCTCTTATTTAAGACCCAGAACCTCCCAGATGTTACAATTCAGGAGGTTTACAGACTCTGTGCATCACCAGAAATACAAAACTACAGGTTTGGACACAATGTGGACTATTTCTTTCTCCCTTTGGTGACTGCTTTACTTCTTTCAAGACAATTTAATGGCTCAAGGAGATTTTGAGAAAATCCTGAAATCAGGAAAAACCCTGAGAAATCTCATGACTGCGTATTAAAAGGCGCACGTCTCAGGGAAGCCAGGCTGAAGGATTTAGAACATAAATCTGTATCTGAAAGATTGTGAACATGAAGTGAATGTCAGCACGGGGCAGGAATTCAGTATTGGAAGGTTCTAGACGAGGGAAAGGAAGGGGGCCCCTGAAAAATACAACATCCCCTCAGTTCAAATGTAAATTAAAACATTGCTTAAATGGGATTTTAGGTACTGTACATGTAAACCTAATGGGTTAAAAAAGACTAGGAGTGTAATTATAATGCACCTGCATTTTAAGCAATGTCAATGTGAATTGTTTGCTTTTTCAAACAACTACAAATAGCAGTTATATAAAGCATGTTTTAGTAAAATTGTGGATTAAAATTGCCTCCCAGTTCAGCTAAAAAAAAGAAGGTGCAAACAGTGCAAATCAACTTGTCTCACCTACGCAAAACAGCCCCTCATTACAAAATGTCCTTTAAGGCTATTGAAAAGACTGTTAGGAAAACAGTCTCTAAGAGTAAGCCAACACTTCATCATTCCAGGCACACCCAGGGAAACATCTTGGGGGGGGGGGGGGGGGTGAGGGAGAACCAGACAGACTGCTCTTCAAGTTTCCACAGGCTCAGCATTATCATATCACACATGGCATATGGGATCAACACTAAACACCTCCGAGTATAAAGATGTTGGCGTGAGGCTTAAATGCACATCAACTAACTGTCACCTTATCTCAGCGCCTAGGGACACATGCCTGTCTTGCCTACAGGACTAAATCCCCAAACTCTCCAAAGCTACATCATGTTTACTCTGTCTCACGGGCACAATTCACCCTTGGCCCCTTCTCCTCTATAAAGATCCATTTTTTTTCTTCTTCTTCAAGCATTTCCATGACTAAACCTAGTTGATGCCGTTTATCGTCCCCATAAAATGTGCCTATAACCTTTTGTACCCCGCCCCACCCCCCTCTTTCTGTGGTCTTGGCCAGGGCTGATGTCTGTTCATTAAATCTCCAAATGGTTGGAGTCGATTTCACGTGGAGTGCCTCAACGATGTTTTATTAGTGGTTACGTTACTCCCCGATGTCCCGAGCTACACGGCAGGCGGTAATAGATGGAGAAAGAGATAGACACCGCTGGAGGAGAAGGAGGTATTTTATTTTTAAACGCTCATTGTTACTCTCTGCCAAATCAAATCTCGGCATCTTCAAATTTAGTCATATTCCCTTACCAGAGGAACTCCGGGTTGTGTTTCTCCCAAGCAGGATTGGATGGTGAAACTGTAGAACGGGGGATTTCAGGAGGTTGTATGGATTGGTGTGGTTAGAAGGTGTAATATCATACGCCAGTGTTGTGTCAGCTTGTTTAATGGAGACACAACAGGATCTCTTCTATTGCTCTGTGATTGTTTAACCTCTATGGTTTAACAACTCACAACATTATTGGGCATTTTCTCAGGGTGTAATTGGTTCTTGTACAAACCTACTCTAAATAGGACAAAAACAAAGTAAAAAAAAAAAAAAAATCATCAATGACAAGTTAATAATTGATACAGCCCAACATCAACAATTTTAAAGATGATTTTCTTTTCTTGTTAAAACTACGCTGAAAGTTTCTGCAAGTGTACAATTTATTATGTTCACCAAAGTAAACAAGAGTACTATTTCTTACTATGGCATTTAACATGTAGGTCTACTCACCCTGTATGCAAACTTCATGCCAACTCCACTGTTGCTTATAAATATATTTGCTGTCAAAATTAGTGGAGAACCAGCTAAACAAGCAATGCACGTCATATGGCATTTCAGCTGGTAACCCCTTGCTGCTAAACATGAATTTTATTTGTGAACCATTTAGTCAATGTACCGCCCGAAACCACCCAGCCATTTACTCACTCAACCGCCCAAAACTGCCCGAGATTAAAAAACACACTTCGTATCTCAAGTTTTACACATGCTGGCGGGTCACAACAGACAGGCATCGAAAGAACGTGATCTGAAGACTCCAACGGTCCAAAAAATAGCCTATGGTCACCATTACAAGTTTTTTAATTTAGTTGATGTGTCGTTTAGTTAATTAAGTTAGCGTTTACTAGCTCAAAGCTTTAATTTAGTAAAAGCAAAATAACAAATGTGTAAATCATTGGAAAGATCATTTTATCCTCTACAAAATAAACCAAACTTGTAACACGAAAAAATGATCAACAACGAAAGCGAAATTATTATTTCCAAATACTGCATTAATCCGGTGACTTTTCCCTGTACTGTCCAGTGAGTAAAGGATTCACATTGAAGTCGAGCGCAAGTGCTAATGGGTTAACTCAAATTTCTACTTGAATGTGAAACACGACGCAGGATCCAGCCCACACTCAGAGACAATAAGAGAAGACAATAGGCCTTTTCACACTATCAACATCCAACCCGTGTCAAAATCTACATGGGTCAACTCTTTGCTGTTGACTCTGTAAAAATTCAACACAGTTCAAATCCGCTCTGCTTTCACACTAGTAACTCTGTGCGAAATCAGCTTGCGGGTTACCTTTCTTTGCGTGTATTGTGCGATCGTTTCACACTGCCAGGGTCCTACACGGATCCAAGCAGAAAACTCCCAAACTGAATTACTGTGGATCGAAAATGAACCCCGGAGTGTTCACACTACGACTTTTGACACAGGTTGGAATTTTCTACACGGATCGAGAGCTCTCAACCCACCTCCCGACCAGGGTTGGTTTCGACACGGATCGAGCGCTCTACATGGCTCAACGCCGGATTGAAATGTTGTAGTGTGAAAAGGTCAGTCACACTTACACAGATCTGACCAATGTCCAACAAGGAGGTTTTTCGTAGTGAGAAAAGGCCTTATGTCAAGTGCACAAAAACCTTCTTTTTGTATATTGCAGATAACATTAACACAACAGATACCAACCCAAACACTGTGGCTGACAAATGACCTGTCAGGTAAAACACTGCATACAGCAGCTGCAACCGCTAACTAGACATATTGGCATTTCAAGAGGGGAGGGGTGTCCATGCTGGAACCAATCTTATATTTTTGTTTCTAGCTCAACATTATAGTCCTCTTCCCTGTGTGTTGTTGGTGAGGCAGACATTCTGTTGTTTTCTGCCTCAGGGGATCTAAAGTGTATTAAACTGAAAAACTCAAAGTGCCCATCCATCTTCAACCACAACACTTTGAGATTACTGCACACTATGTGGTATATTGCAAGTGAATTGGCCAAAGTGAGAAAAACTGTAAATGAGCCCTTGCACTTTTCTGAAAGATGTAGGGTGCAAATGAGGTGAAACGTTCATTTTAAGGATGCCTATGGGGGTGTATTTCTGTTGTGCATGTTTCAACGGGCATTTACACATACATACATGTCATGCATGTAGTAAAGACCTGAACCAAATTTTACAAAGCACTCATGAATCTTGGTTCGGATGAGTTGGCCCATGAATCAATCCCGATTGCCAAGCAAAATGTGATGTCAATTATACAAATCACTATGGTGATAATGAAAACCGGAGGTAATTCATCTTCAGATGAAGCTTGGCGCTTCTTGAAATCAGGCCAAGGTGCACTGTAAGGGGGCGATTGCCTCCAAGGCTTCCGGGTGCACTTGTGGGTTGAACTTCAGGACCCACTATTTGAACTGACTCAAACCTAGAGATATCAACTGCCTAAATCACACATCTTGGAGATGATGGTTTTGGTTTAATGAGGCAGACACATTTAGAAATGGTTGTCCATACAAATTTTCTACCGGTCCTGCCCGCATCAGACAACAGGAAAGTACTTTTGTATACATGTAAATAAATACAGCAGTTACAGGCTTTGATCTTGGCCTCATGCCCTGTCGAAATGGCCAGCATGCCCTTCAGAAAAATTGCATTGTCACTGTTAACTTGGCCAGTATGCCCTTGTACAATTTTTCTGATATGGCCAGCAAAGGCCTGCCCCCGTCTTTCTTAAGATCGAGGCCTGCAGTTACTTTAACACCCTTCTAGACTAGGCAGTTTGTCTAATTCCTCCGATATCCTCTTCTCCCATGTCATACCACACCAAATTGTTTGGATCCTGTGATAAGCGCTTGCTGTTAGGGCCTTCCGGCCCCAGTCCTTTTGAATCCTTCACTTTGGCAATTGGAAATTGAAGGATTTGGGACAGTAAGGGTTTTATAAACCGCACTCAATTCTTGTGCCCACAAATCTACATATGTAAACATTGTAGACCACTTCCTGATGATGCTAATTGCTAACTATAAATACTCTTTGTTTAAAATCTCAGAATTTTATGGGCATACAGGATCGTACACAGCAATAACTCAAAACACAACTAGCACTGTCACTGACAGTTGCAACCACAGACTTACTTACCAGCATCCAGGGACCCTCTAATAGTCTTATGATATCCCTGGGTAACTATTCACTCATACACAGAGTAAATCAATCTGATAACATCAAACCACATCCACAGTAAAAAAAAAAAAAGATGGGGGTGGGGCAAGACGAAACCATCATATAGATTAGTCTCTATCCTCCTCATTAAATCCTAGCGTAATTAATCTTGTTAATAAATAACCTTCTTTTTTTCTTTTGAAGATTTCTTCTTCACCGACTGGCGACACTGGGACTGCGATCTCAGAACGTTGGACCTTCATCATTTTCTTCTTCTTCTTTTTCCACTCGGAGGAAGTTAATTGTGTGTATTTAAGAGTCCAATGTGTGTGAGGAAACCTTAATGAGGAGGTGACCAGAGATGGCGCCAAAGATGAAGTGAATCGGCAAATAAGACGTTATGCAAGGTTCGTTTAATGAGCCCACAAAAAGAGAAGTTAAACACACCTGTGTCTAGATTCAACATTAATAGATGACAGTTCATTAACACTTAATGATTTTTTTTTTTTTTAAGTTTACAATCAAGACCTCTTTCTCTATAGAGTCAATGAACATTCATTCACAAATGACAACTGGCAGCCTACATGAACATCACCATGGCATCTGTTGATCAGCATTCTCCACTACGTTCCGTTTTATGCAAGGCTCTTTCTGGTCCATTCTTTGATGTTATTCCTGCCATTGCTTCTTCTGTCTACCACTCTTTCTACATGTCGTCATCATTCTATCTATACTACGATGCTGAGCATACAAGTTTGCTATGTTAAGCAATGATAAGGGCCCAGTGTAATCAAACTGTTTAGGAGAAAATGGTGCTCAGACTATTTTTCTGCTGAGCAAATATTAGCAGGGTACCAGTCATAAACAATGTGCATTACATTGTATTTTGGCTGGTAACCTGTTTCTGCTAAGCAAACTTTTTCTGTGCTGAGCAATTTTGTGTGCTTAATAGCTTTATGAAATAACTGGATCCTGGGTTAGAAAAATGTTTGCTATGCAAAAACACGCTGTAAGGAAATATCATACATCCCTGTTGATTGTGAATGTGTTTTCCTGTAGATTTGGCCTTAGCAAGAAAACTAAAAACAATGTTTTGTGTTCAAAAGCTTTTAGTAACTGGTAAGCTATTTGTGGATACTTCCAAAGAGTTTGAAATCCCTCATGTCTGTCAACTACAGCGCAATGAGGATTCGTGAATTATTAAATTGACATTATTTATTTGTTTGCAGCTGAAGTACTTCAAACCTATCTGATTGTTACCCTAGCAACAAGCTGTTTATTTGAAATCTAAACATTAAGGTACTGCGGGGTCATTCACTTAACCCCAATCCAAAACAGAGATCTTATCAACATAAACCTGAATCGGTGATGGCCTTTTGTTTTGATGGCTGTATATTAAATTTTGAATTTCCAGGAATTTGTTCTAATAGATGTTAAATTTCCATGGGGGGGAGGATAAAGAATAGCACTTGTGTTTTACCCATACACCGATGTGTGTTAAGCACTGTACTTTCTAGAGTCCTGTGAAGAAAAATCCACAGGCATAATACTCAGGTGGGGCTCGAACCCATGACCTTTGCCATTCTAGAGCAGATGTCATACCACTAGACCATCCAGCTTGCCCGACAGCGACAGTCCAGTTCAAATTTGTTCAAAAAATGAACAGCGAATAAGGATCGCCATAGACTTATTTAACTTCTCTGAACGTATCATTTTTTAAAACGTAGAAGTTGAAAAACAACCTGTGTTGCTTTAACCCAAATTTTATAATATTATTGTTCAACATTTGTTTGACATACATGACCCCGTTCTAGTATGATCCTGCTTACTTGACTTGTTCTATGAGGACATTGTACACATCTATGTTCTATGATTCTATCTATCTATGATCCTATGTTTATATTTTGTGGTTTTGACATCAACCCAACATCAACACCAAGTTAAAGAGAAATAAACCGTGGTCAAACCCTAAGACTTAGTGGTTGAATCATTCACATATTTTTAGCGCAATTCATGAAGTTCTCATTTCGCCACTTTCCAGGAATACTTAGATTTCAAGTTCTTTGATGTTAACCAGCAATCAACTTCCGGGAACTAACCCCCTGAATTCCACACCGCCACCAAGCACTAGCTATCACCAATCACCCAAACGCAACCACCAAGCTGGGGCCAAAGTGCGCCTCAGTTTTTTTGTTTTTTGGATGCTGGACTACCTACATTGCAGTATAACCCCCCCCCCCCCCAGTAATTCAATACTTGAGAGACAGAACTGAGGGAGTTCAACATACAGCTGCAAGGTTTGTGACAAGAAGTTATAAAAGAGCCAGCAGTGTTTCCGACATGCTTGGAACTCTCCATTGGGATCAACTCCCGTCACAGAAGAGCCACACAACGACTGACGTTCCTCTATAAATCTATAAACCACCAGATAGCCGTGAACACTGATTCATACCAGGTTCACAGTGGACCTACAACTACATGTAGGAAAACCTCAACAACATCATTTGTCCATATAGCTGCCTTGAAGAACTGTTACAAATATTCATTATTCCCACGGACTTTCGCCCGAGTGGAATAAACTACCAGCAAGTATCCGTGATGCACCTAGTGTAGACTCATTCAAAAACAACTAGGACAAATTTAACCAGGAACAAATCATTGGGGGGCTTGGCACAAAATTTAGTCAGTGCATCTGGCCAGGATTTGAGGAGTTTATGCGGTAGCACACCAGAACCAGAACCAGGGAGATCAGATCAATTGTACACTTGAACTTCTCTAACAGTACCCCCAGATAAATCCCTCAAACCTTACAGAGGCATTTCAATCCAGGTGGGCCTTGTCTGCCTCTCTATAACACCAAGTAACAGGTCCTGGAATTTGTCCAAGGAAGTGATAAATTATCTTGGATGTATTTTTGATGAAAAAAACACCAGCAGTGTGGGCAGTTTCAAACGTGAGAAACTTTCTTGTAATTCCACACGGGAAAAACTGCTTACATGTAGCATGAATTTTCAGAATGTTGACAGGAAGTCCACACTACATGTGGTAATAATATTGTACACCATGGTGTAAAATAACTCCATGTACTCCATTTTCAGCGGTTATACCGGTATTCACAGATTGAGAATGTCGGAGGTTTTCTTCTTCCGTGCTTGTTCAGTGCTTGTACATGTGCCAATGTGCCTATTGCGACACAACCGAAAGCCTATTTTCTTGTACACCTTACACGTGTATGATCTCTATCCAAATTTGAACAGGGGCCAATTTCATAGCGCTGCTTAACGGTGAGCACATTTTCGTACTAACTATAGCAGAAAAATTTGCTTAAGCGTAAGCGTATTTCACAGGTTAGCATGAAAAGTTAGGCGGCCAGCTTGCGGGTTCACCATGGATTTGCATTGTTACGTCAGTCATTTTCCTACAGTAAGGTGCGGAAGGTTAGCTTGCCTTTTCCTGTGCTTACGGTTAGCATCGCCATGAAATGGAAATCGCACAGTGAGCACAAAATCAGCCGTTAAGCGGCTCTATGAAATTGAGCCCAGATGTGTTAAAGGGTACTCCTTTCACGTGTATTTTTCTATATTTTCTTCAGTATGGTTTCACTGAGTAGGGATCACTGAACCATGATTCAACCCAAACGCTCCACAGTGACCCAGCAAGCACTGCCCCTTCCCCATTATTGACCAATACGTGACTCTGCAAAATCCCCTCTGAAAAAACTTGCCATCCCCCTTTTTTTTTTATTTACAAAGTGCTTCCCACCACTCTCCAATTTATGCCAGCATGCTTCCGTAAACAAATTACAATTTTTAACCACTCAAGTGCCTCTGAGACAATGGTGCAATCACTGCATCAGAACTGCATCATTTCAGACAGGGTACAATTCACTAATGGAAATATTTCAAGAGCATCTTCTGGGTACCCCTGAGGTCAAAGTGTCTGTTCACTTACTGACCCCAGTCACTCTGGAACATAATGGTGTCCCAAGGTTCTTGGGTACATACTATCAAACCATCCCTCAGCAACACTTGACATGATGCAGGTGTTTCATCATCTCTTGGAGGGGACAGCATTGTTTTGCATGAAAGCAAACACCACTGAATCCCGCCTCAGAGGAGCGTAGTTAAAAACATGACCGTGTACACACAGGACAGCATGCAAACACTACTGTGTGTCATAATTACCAAGCGAAGACTACCGACTTCACTCCTTTTTTTAATTTGAACGCCGCCGTACTGCCATACTGCCCTACTGCACTTTAGTTTTTGATACAGAAGATATTTTTTCACTGGGGGGGGGGGGGTGCGCATTGCTTTTCAGTGGGGGGGGGGGGAGGGGCGCAGGTACCATGTTTATTAATGAATTACATGTGTCTACAAATTTTCTTTGAGGGGTGGGCACCTGGGGGGGGGGGGGGATAGGAAATTTGGTACCATGTTTATTAATAAATTACATGTATCTACAATTTTTGGGGTTGGGCACCTGGGGGGCACTGGAAATTTGTGGGGTGCACGTGTCCCCCCCCCCCACGCCGCTACAACAAATGTACACCATCTCTAGATTCTTCACCTACTTGTAAGTGCTTACATTATATGTATGGAATGGTTGGTCAACCTTTACTGTTTAACACAAACAACAAGAGCATGCTGTCTCTAACAATACCTCATATCCCATTTGATCAAGGTGAGAAAAAGGATAGCACAGCAGCCCGTCAGTCAAGCCAAACGTCTTTCATTCTGATCATGTCATTTCTATCATACACCATAATATTCACAAGATGATTGTTTTGCTGGTATACCAGTTTTACTCTTGTCACCTTTTGATGTCAAAATGTACCCTGGGGTACTTTCAAAAACAGTGTCCCAATGAACAGCCCCCCCCCCCCCCAGATGAATTTAAAAACTAATAAAACTGGCGTTGTATTGTCTGAGGTCAAATACAGCCCTGTCGCTTATAAATCAGCAAAATTAAAAGAAAAACTTAGGACCGATGATTGAGAGATGGCTGTCGGCCAGGCCCTTAAAAAGCACCACAAATGTAAAGTGACACATCAGTCGATGCACTGAAATGCTGGGCACATCCAGATCATGTCCGCGTGTAGGCTTTCATAAACTGAAGTCTGATGACTAGGAAATGGTGAAAATGTAGTTGGATCACGCAGGAAGGAAATTAATGCTGCTTGTATACCGTTTTTATTCGTATTGAAAAATGAAGCTGCAGGTTTGATGCCTGTTTCCTGTTTTTCTTGATTGTGACAACATATCAGCCATGGTCAGACCATAAAACAGATCGTTGAGTACCAGCACCTCTTCGTTCCAACAGTTACTTATTTCATATATATTAGCAGTCAAAGTTGTTTTTGAACGAGGGCGACGTGTTTCCGCGTGCAACCATTTCAACATCAATGTTTTTAGCAGTAGACATTATGTACTGCATCCATGCTATATGACCTTGCTCTATGATGTGCATGTGCAAAAATACATGAATGTTTATGACTACATGCATGAGTGCAATACTGAGAACATTTTCCATAAATTGAAAGATGGAATGTTCCATTAAAGCCTAGCTGAATTACATGCAACGCGTGAAAAAAAGTCTCTCCTTTGCACGAATGCAAAACATTCATTATTTGCTAGAACAACTTTGTCATTCGATTGGAGGATAAAACCAAAAGAATTCAACAAAATGTACTTAGATGGTACTCTGGCATCTACATGTACTACAAGGTTTTGTTTTTTTTACTGCTGTGGACATGTATTTCTGCATAATGTGGTCTAGCGTGTAATAGTCCAACAGGATGGGATGAAAATGTGCAGTGAATAAAACCAAAATGCACATGGTTCTTTTTCCCGACAATTTAGGTCTTCAGGCCTTGAACTTCGCTCTTGATAGGGCACAGCAATTTTCCTCTGGCAAGGGGCACTTCTATGAGGAAAATGTAAATTTGTATTGGAACTTTTTAAAGGACACCACAGCAAAAGCACAGGGCACCACGGCAATTGCTGCGGGTGCAGTGGCACCATGGCAATTGCTGCAGGTGTCGTGGCACCACGGCAATTGCTGCAGGTGCCATGACACCACGGCAATTTCTGCGGGTGTCGTGGCACCACGGCAATTGCTGCAGGTGCCATGACACCACGGCAATTTCTGCGGGTGTCGTGGCACCACGGCAATTGCTGCAGGTGCCATGGCACCATGGCAATTGCTGCAGGTGTCGTGGCACCACAGCAATTGCTGCGGGTGCCGTGGCACCATGGCAATTGCTGCGGGTGTCGTGGCACCACGGCAATTGCTTTGGATTAATGCCACATGACCAACGTGTCCAATCCTCCAATCAAATAACAAGGATCTACGGTACAGGTGACAATAGTATCTGTACACCAACACCTGTACATTTGTATAGTATGTACAAGTTATCATGAAACTGTGGGCTCATGTACCTTTACAATGAAGACGTAACAACTCATTCCAATGACAATATCTACAAAGTAAATACATGCAATTCAGCACCTCCATAATGATTTCATAGACATACTGCAGCTGAAGAGCTCAGCAACAACCTTTGGACCGATAACTAATGTAAATCCCCTACACTGGAGAAAACCAATGTCAAAATGTACCCTAATGCTTTGTGGGTCATGACCCACTCTCATTGTTAAACAAGAAGACATCAACACCAGAACCAGACAGGCAAGTGACACCAGCCAATGTGCAAACTGTTACTCCACAGCTTGGACTCATTCCCAGAGTTTGTTGGGCCATGTGACTTGTGGGGGCTGGAGGTCAAGATGAGATCAAGGTTGTTTGGAGCTGAAACCATTGAACCCTTCCACCTCTCTAGTCTCTTAGTAATTTACGTGCTGTTCTGACAGATCCCTGGATTTATCCCAATGCAATGCACTTTTCCTACGTACTAAAAAATTCCAACTTAACACAATTTGTTTGCAGGTGGTTATATGGAAGGTGCAGTAAATGCAAAGTCATCAGAAAACTGAGCTACTGAAATTACACACTGTTTCACTTTACCTGGGCAAGAAGTGCAGGAATGCCCCACGTGGAAAGAGGCACTCTGTACATGCACATGCACGTGTATACTTTTAATGTTTCCAACAATTTATTTTTGCAGTGAAATTACACGGAAGACAAACACCTTTCTCAGAGCGAGTTAAAGTCAAAGTTGTAACTTGCATTTAACTTAACCTGAATAACGATTCTCTGAAAATTCCATCATCTTCGATGAAAATAAAATACTGAAACTGGATACATGTATTACAAATCAAAATTTAACTGTTCTGCAGCAGGGAAGTGCAACCTTACATTTACAAAAATGTACAATACCGATGGTAATTCCTAAACAGCTAAGTTACTAACACTGTAGGCTTACATGTACATCCACTTTGGGCATCCCTTTAGTGCTGTGCATTTAAAAAAACAAATTGTAACCAGATATTCGTACTTGAAATTCGATCAACTGTTTGTTATTCAAAAAGCTGCCCATCAAAGTTTTTTCAGTGACTTGTAATACATAATTACCATTAAATACATGTAGTAGTCTCAGAAATACATCTAGACACTGTACAGTGTATTACTATTAGGTGCATGTTTTGTGTCTCAATTTCCGGAGAAAAGAGATGAAAATTCAAACTTCTTTCACTTCAGGCCTGATACTTCACGGAGGCAACGGAGGCAATTGCCTCCGTTGCCCCTGGTCATTGCCTTGGTGCCCTTGAAATGTTCCAATAGACATTTACAATCTCCTCATACATACAGAGGTGCCCTGTATCAAGAAGAAAATGCCTTGGTGCCCTTGCCCTTTCAAGAACGAAGTAATCCGGCCTATTCAAACCTAACAATTTTTTTTATTTATTTTTATATATTCAATTTATCTTTTCTATCTTGGTATTTGCTACAGCCAAAGCAGTCCACACATAAACAATTTCTTGATGCCTATTCATAATAAACGTTTTGTTTATCAATTTGGTTTTGTTATGTCTTGGCAACTGCAAGCACTAATGTATCTTTTGTAGTACTTTGTCCTGTCCTTGCCCTGTCCAGCGGCGGCACTAGATCTGCCAAATTGGGGGGGGGGGGGAACAAAAGGGGGGCAAGCTTAATTTTAGGGGGGGGGGCAAACAAAAATATTTAAGTGTAATTTTGTTCTGCTGAAAGGCAGTTTAAACTCAATTTCGGGCATAGGCGAAAAATTGAGGCGGGAACTGGGGGCAAATTGGGGGGGGGGGCAAAAAAAGTAACAGGGGGGGGCATTTGCCCCTCCCTTGCCCCCCCCCCCCCCCCCCCCCCGCCCCCCGTAGCACCGCCGCTGGCCCTGTCTTGCATCGTTGTCTGGACCCGGGCACAAAAGCATTTTCGATTCACCCAAATCAAAATGTTATCCATCGTATTATTTGCTACTTAATGTACCTGTTATGTTGTAATTCCACTCATTACAAACAATGTATATTTGTAAGACTTGAAGGTTTGCATGGTGGGAATACAATAAAGTAAGGATTTGCGGTGACACCATGTGGTAAATCTCTTTTTTGAGTATATGTGGTTCTGAAGGAACTCTGTCGTAAGGAGTCTGCCTCTCCCGTATATTTGCTTTTCCAAGGACAGCATTGAAATAAATGTACTTGAATTGAATAAGAAACTCATTTCTCCGTGCTCTCTCCCCTCAACAATATCCTTAAGAATGCAATAATTGCTAAACAGCTCGCTATTATGAAACAAAACAAAATCACACTAATTATTGCAGCAAGGCCTGATGGCTTTAGTGACACTAATCAACCTCTTCACTTTGTATTAAGTCCTCATGATTGCATCCCATGCTTTCTTAACTTCTAATAAGCAATTAAATAGAATGACCCACAAGTAACAAGTCAATCTCATTATCGGGTCCTTTAACACGTACTACATGACTGTATGTCATAAAATAACTGAATGATAATCAATAATAATATAGACTAAACCCCCCCCCCCCCAAAAAAAAAAAAAAAAAAAATGTGGGAAGCACATTTTTGGATTAAAACAAACACACTGTAACTGTTTGTACAGTCAAGTCATGTACAAATAAATGCTCGCTGAACTGAACATATGTTTGTATGTAGAAAGGAGCCTACACATTGAACATGCACACAGGTATATTAAATACATTTGTGTGTAAAGGGGCCACTTTTCATCCGTTACGTTAGCAGTTTTTTCAATTGTTGTAACTTTTGTTTTTGAAGTACCTGAAACAAGCCTTAAGTATTTCAACATGTGAATGGACATGAAGGCTTATATACTGAAAAAAATTTGAGTCGATTCTTTTGTTGTATTTAGTTTTTATTTTAAAATCACCCTCAAAATTTCATCAAATTTGGACGGAAAAATCTACCTGCTCCATGTTTTGAAAGAAAGTTGCTATTTAATAACAAATTATTGACCCTATTCAACTCAAATTTTGTCCAGTATAAGCCTTTATTTCCCTTCACATGTTGAAACATTTTTGGGTGGTTTCACCAACTTGAAAAAAAGTTACGACCATTGGAAAAACTGCTAATGTGACGGTAGATAAGTGGCCCCCTTTACTGTGTTTCCTGTATGTATTGTATGATCGACTTGGAATAACACCCTTGGTAACCTCCATGGTGAAAGTGTCACTGAAGGTCATTGTCCACTGTCCTATTCATGTCACTGAGATAATTCTCCAAGCCATTCAAATTTTCTGTTATGGAAAAAATTGCCTTGGCTGTACAAGAACGAAGCTGCAATCCTACTGCACAATCCAAAAGCCAAAATATTAACCTTTTTGCGACTATTAATAACAAGACATCTTACTTTATGGGAAAACACACAAGAAGGAGATCCAGTGCAATTTGATGAACCATACTCAAATTGACTTTTCCCCGCAAAACTAAACACTTCAACGCCTCAAGGTGTGTGCCAAATTTGAAGCAGTTGAATGTCATCCACCGCTCATCTGGAATTCACCCCAAAGGGAAAAGAAATATTCTGGTCACTCTGACCACAAAGACGGGGAGGTTTTTAATTTCTGATTTTCAGAGATGTAACTTAAGGTCATTGAACCTGGATATTTGTCAATCAATCAATTATGGTTTGGCCAGTGAAGGAAAGGCAGATTGTATGCTCAGATAGTTTTGGAAATGTTTAATTGATTTTTTTATATATATTTTTTGGCAATAAAAAAATCTACGAACCCCTCTAGAAGAGAGAGGTTTTCTGCAGACAACTGCAAACCAAATGAGGGTAGTAATGTGACAGAATCCAAGCACAAATAAAAGTAAAAAACATGTTTTTTTTTTCCACACCGAGGTGGGATAATATGGCTGTGACCCATTTAATGTGGGTAAATTTATGGCTTCCAGTTCCTCCGCCACCAAACCAAAGTTTACTACCGGTCATTTCTTCTTTTTTTTTAAACAACCCAGAAACCCATTTTGTTCAATTTGATACACTTTTCATGCAGCATTGTGCAGTATTACAGAAGTAGACCTCTCAGAACAGCAGCTTAGAGAGTTGTTATTATTCAGTGGGGCTGTGGGCTTTGTTCATCTGATTCTAAGCACCCAGCCCTCAGTGGGATGGTGTTGTTCACACTCACAACCCAGGAAAAGGTAACAGGAGAAAAGTAGCGGGAGAGAAGTTAGCAAGTCTGAAGTATCATTTTTTAGCTAGCCTGGATTTTTTTTTTCTATCAAGGGACAATCCTGTTTTTCTTCGTAATCCTGTAAGCGGCACTGAGACTATTTCAAATCAAGGGGTCTGAACAGAGAATACCCAGGGCTCAATGTCACAGAGCTGCTTGGCAAAAACTAGAGGTCAGTAAACTTCTCTGCTTAGCCAAAATTAGCAGAGAACCAGTCACAAAAAGTATGCAGTACACTGTACATTATATTTTGGCTGGTAACCTGTATCTTCTATTTGTTTTACTGCTTAGTATTAATGCACATACTTTACATGTACAATACAATTTATGTGGGAGAGCTCTATGAAATTGGCCCAAGAGCCAGCTGAGGCTATGGCCCACTTTGTGACCTCAGTGACATTCCACATCCTCAGTTTGTTGACCATTCTTGCTTGACAAAGTTTCCTCTGCAACTTGTATGTCTTTGAATCTTTGCATGTTTTGCATTGACTTCATCTCTTAACACAAAGGAAAGTTCACAGATTTTGCCTGTGCAAACATTGCACTACATACATGTAGGCCTACATGTATACAGCATGTACATCTTGGCGTGTTTAGGATTACTGTCCTGCATATGGTAAACAAATTTCTGGCCGTCTGAAATTTATATCCCCACATTCGTGAGGAGTCAAATTACTCACAGAAATTGATTCTGATTTGTGTTTCCACGAAAGGCTACAGATTCAGCCCTAATTTGTAACACCTTAAATCCAATCACACTTTCTAAAGAGCACAGGTGTATGTTGTGGTATTTTGTATATTTTTATATAACCTGGCAACCGTGGGCGAAATAAGTTCCTCTAATGACATTTTAAACCATCTTTCTACACAGGCCCCTTGAGCGCTGGCTTAACGAATTACAATACACTCCACTGCTGCAGCCAGGGATATGGTCTCGTCAGAACTGTTGATTAAACAAGATGCAACTCACAGCTGCAATGAATACTGCAGGGGCTGGTTTCCCCACCTGCCCCCCCCCTCACAAATCTCTACGGAGATTACTTTATTTTTCTTAATAAATGACTGACCTAGAAGATGGCTCTTTTCAATTTAAGAAAGCGAACGTGCCGTTAGCCAGCCATGGGTGACAGTTAACACAGAAATGAGTTTTGTTTGAACTGTGGACCCTTCAGGGAATTCCCCCCCGATTATGTTCCCTGAAAAGCAAGAGTAACTGCTGTGCTGTTATGTGGTTAGGAGAAATGAAAACACTTATGGACATTAGGATTTCATCAGAGTTAATGAAAGAAGGGGAGACTTAATTGATTCTGTTATCTCAACTCCGAGTATTCTCAAAGCTCTTTCAACCTTCAAGCTGCCAATTGAACGTCAAGATGCACTTTTACATTGGTTCATGTGCCGTTTATAGAAACAATGTCAACATTTTTATTGGAGTCGATGAAAAGAAGGGGAGATTCCATTCCCATATTTGATTCCTCAACAGTTTCTCTCAATTTTATACAGTCAAGCTGGCAACAGCTAATCAAGAAGATTTGTGGAACTTTGACGAATGGAAACACCGTCAAAACTTTATTTTATTGGACTTGAGCAAAGGGGGCGGTCTAAGTGAATTAATTCTGTTAGAATTCATCCCACACTTTTTGTTATTATTACTTTTTTTTAAAATAGATCTTTAACCTTCTACATGGTAGCAGTAGTCTAGGTAGTAAAATGACAGTTCAAGAGTAAAGCTGGTTAGGAGATTCTCCCGCTTGGATGGTCCGGGTCTTAACTCAATTTATTGCCATAATCATTGACCTTTCCAGTTATAGATTGTTGTTATTAGTTCTCATTTCACAGACAAGCTCAAAGCCACTCATGTTGAAGATCATGATTCGATGAACACTGCACTGCGGAACAATTTTCTGCAAAACAGAAGCTGCTTTTTTTCCCCCCGACTGAATGCAAGTTATAAAATACAGTAACACTTTGGATAAATGATCACCCTGTTTAACAAAGTGATTAGCAAAGTATAAAAAAACTGTAGAGAATGTATCAAAGCCTGTCTGCATTGGGACATGTGAAGCATTCAGCTGGTAACCTTTGCCTATACAACGTGTAAAGCTCTCGGTACTTGGCAAATTGTTGAGCTACATGTAAGCAGCTCTCTGAAACCAGGGCCCAATTTCATAGAGCTGCTTAAGCAGAAAAATTATGCTTAACAACTTTCTGCTAAGCAAAAAAAAGCAGGATACCAGTCACAGATTGTACACGTGACACGGCACTTCAGCTGGTAACCTTATTCTGGTATGCATAATTTTTTTTGCACTCACGCTACTTTTTGTGCTTAAGCAGCTCTATGAAAATGGGCCCCGGTCCTTGATTTGAATCTAGACAATGCTGTTAAAAGCAACTGACAAAATCATCACACACATGTAGGCCTACATGTGTTGTATACAAGTGAGTACAGCATACAAAGTTTACATGAATGTGACATGATTGTAACGACCCTAATACTTTAGAGGGACGCAGACTATGGGTTCAGTTTCTTTATCACAACCCAGCGTCTGTGGATCCTACCAATGATTTCCTCTCGGTTGTTTTGATAATTGAGACCAGGTTTCCGTTGAAGACACCACATTAAACACAATCATCCCACAAGTGAAGAGTCCAGAGGAAGAAACACAGTCCTTCCTTTGTGCATTCTTTTTTTCTTACTCTGGTTATATGGGTATGATGCGAAATATATAAGGCTTGAGGTATGGCTTTACTGTGTTCCTGTTCCTGTTGACTGTAAACACAATAACCTCCAGCATGATTGTATTTAAGACATCCTACACCAATACCTTCTGTAACCCCTACGCTATCCACCCCCTCCCCCTCTTCCTCCAGAAGAGTACAGCGGCCCCCCTCAGTGGAACCAACACATCCCTTGGTCTCCCCGAAAGCCAATCTCTTATTTCCCTGGATGTGCTGTTGCTAGGTTACCAGGGATTAACTGAAGCCCAAATCCCATTTGGGTCTGTTTTGGGAATATTATTATGTTTGGCTAATGGGCAGTGCTGATTGTGTGCCAGCGGAGGATCCGGCTGTAAACCAGAGATATGATTACGACCCCTACGTCTTTGACAGGCGTTTACCTCACGGTTCCAGGCAAGAAACTTGTCCATGTCTATAAGTAACAGGTAATTGTGAAACTCAATATCCAGGCTGGATTTGTGGCTCCTTGAAAACACGAGCCCGAAGGCTGACGTTGATCAATACCAATTCACAAACAATGATGAGGACAAAATTGCCCCTTTATTCGATATGTGCACTTGACAGGATTTTCCTTTGTGTGTCCCATCAACGGTGAAACGGTGGAAATTTGCACAATAAAGAAAGCAGTGAAACCCATCTGTATGTTTACCCCTAAAACTAATGTAAGCCATTTCACAAAAACAGCTAAAATGAAGGGGAAAAAACTTGGTTAAATATAAGATGAAATTCCAATGACCTTGAAATTTGAGATCTTAGATTCAATTAAATCCTCAACTGACCCATAAACTGAGGATGACCTGGTAGAGAAATCGTTCACATTCCATAAAGGGTCGCTGTCGCTCTACTGGGAACAAGTATTCCCTGGGTTCCACCTTCATAATAAAAGTCATGGACAATTTGGTGAACTCTGTGATTCTGTGCAGATTTAGGTGCTGAAGACATAAATATATTATAACCTCATTTTTTGACAGATCCCCTGCGGCCCAAGCCCTATCTTTCATTTCACTTGTCAGCTGAAGGGGCTCAAGTGACCTGGGAAAATGATTGGTTCTTCATTCTTCAATCTTCAAAATACAAAATTATTGCTTCATCCTTCCTGATGGGAGGTTGAGTTGTAGGTCCTGTGTGTTGTGTAATACTGGTAAAAGAACCCATTACACTTGTTGTTAAGAGAAGGGGTTTGCCCCTGTGTTTTCTGGTACAGTTGGCTGCAGATTGCGCCACAGCACCTTGTAAACCTTTACATGATGCTAAGTAAATAAATGGGTCTTATAATTCGAACGTAGCTCTGCATACCTTGTAGAAAAAATACTGAGCGTTTTAAGACACCCTCGCGTGTGATAAAGCGCTCTATAAGAATTGCGTATTATTATTATTATTTAAACAAATAACTAAAAGAGTAAAACTCTCTGTGTTTTTGATTTTACTTGAACAGAAACAAGTCTTTTGGAAAGATTGTATAAACAGACAGAGTGGTATACCTGTTCCCAATAGTCAGGAATAGCTGTCTTACCAAATCCATCAAATTCCACCAAATATAGGGGATGATTTATAGGGGATTAGGGTTGGTTTATCTAAATGTTTACCTACCCGCCATTGATGAGGGCCTTTTCTCGGAAGTTGTTGGGCTTCACCAGACCTTCTCGGGCCTCCTTGCTTGGCGCCTGCGGGCTGTTTATCAACGACATGTTCAAGTTCTCAATACTATCGCTGAAGTTCCCTGAGCCTGAACTGTGTACGGAGTAAAGAGTGGTGTTGCCGTTGTGGCCGGGCGTTGAATTGGGGGTCATTTGTCGGTTGAACCCAGGCGAGGGTCTGCGTGTGGGTGTGTGTGGGGGTATGCCGTCGAGGCTACCTGTGGAGGCTGCCTCGTTGCTGTTGCTGGATGCCATGGAATCGCGGTCTCTATCCTTCTTCTTCCGCCCATTACTTCGCTGTTTTACATGTAAGGCACCTGCGTCTGGTTTTTTGAGGAAGGAGAGCTCTTCTGGATGACGTAGACCTAGAACACAAAGACAGTGCAATTTCTTTAGCCAAATATTGTTCCGTAACAGGAAAAAATAATTTAATTGAGACTGAATCTCTGTTTGTACTTAAACTTGGATAATACAGCCACGTAAACAAGTACATGTTGACTTCCAATTGGCGTGTCATGGCCGAGCAGTTAAGAGCATCGGACTCAAGCTCTGGTGTTCCTGATCTGCAGAGTGTGGGTTCGAGTCCCGGTCTTGACACTTGTGTCCTTAAGCAAGACACTTAACCATTATTGCTTCGCCCTTCGGATGAGACATAAAGCCGTTGGTCCCGTGTGTTGTGTAATGCACGTAAAAGAACCCAGTACACTTATAAAGAGAAGGGGCTTGCCCCGGTGTTTCTGGCATGGTCTGGCAGCAATTTGCACCACCTCACCTTGCATCCCTTTCAAGGTGTTGTATTATGGTCGCTTCGTCTCATAAAATCAATTGTAACAATCTCCATTATTGTTATCATCGTAGAAGTACCAGAGGTGCATTTCACAAAACTAGTCGTAACTTAGGACTAGTCCTCACATATAACTAGTCCTATAAGTTAGGACTAGTTACTCATCCTAACTCGAGATAAGACTAGTCCTAGCACTTTGTGACATCCACACCAGGTCAGATATGGACCATAAGGTGTAGGTTGTTTACCCCCAGATTTGGTTCCAAACTGGAACAGCCCCCTCCAGGATTAGTCTTGAGATAGAAGTTTCCAAGGAACCTACTAAAAATGCGATTATCTTACACTTATTTTGAGCACAAGGCCATTTTCTGAGACAAGGATTTTTTAATTGCCTGCCTAATGTAAACCGTTCTGGGCCTGGTGCAAAATACCCATAAACACCAAGGAATTTCCAATTACAACATACATTCCAAAAGGGCTTCACTTCGCAAGGTTCTGTAATCAAACAAAATCTACTTGTATGGTCTAACCATGGAGGATGGTATTACAGACCATCAGTTAATTCTCCTCCTGCCTATCAACCCCACAACCATTTCACACTTTGGAGATCTGTGTTGAGTATATACCCAAAATTTCCAGGTCTTTTGAGAGTGACATGGCACATTTTCCTTGTAAACAATTTCATAAATTTCCATGAAGATTGCAAAAGCATCCCTTAGTCAGACTGAAGGAATGTCTGATCAGATGCAGAGGCAAAGACTGTCAAGAATTTCAACTACCAGGAGTGGATCCAGACTGGAGAGAGAAGGGAAAGACTTTTTGTGGGATGGTAACAACACTGGGTTTACATGAACATTAATTTAGAGAATCTAGTTTTCACGAAACCTGTTGAAAATTTTATTGGAAAGTTATACTTTCTTTTTGGAGAATATGTCAGAGTTTTACTGGTGAGCTTTTTTTTTTTTTTTTTTTTTTAAATAAGATGGGAGGCAAGAGAAATAAGACTGGATTCAAACAAAAATGAGAAATCCTGAAAATTGGCTGGTGGTCTCCTCTTTGTCAAAAGTAAAACCCCATAACTTTAAAGGTGTTATCCATGTAATTAAGAGTCCATTGACTCTTTCACCTGGCCACAACTGTAAACCTAGAGGTATGGATTTGGACACCTGTAGTTTGATGGTCAGGTCACACCTTGCAAAAAAATCCTGAAAAAAAAATCCTGTGAAAAAATCCTGATATCAGAAAATTCCCGACAAATCTCAGGCCTCCTATTGGTAATCATGAAAATATTAGTACCAAGTATTTAGCTGTAAATCACATACTTCTCTAATGCAATAAACACATTTAGAACTAAACTGTGCATCATTGGGTCCTTACCGACTTCTTTACATAGTTCAATCACGGACGATAAGACATCACTGGAGAAGTCCACTCGCATGTCTATCAGCTGCATGTCTGGCATCTGGACTCGCAGCGTCTTGTGCATGGGTGTGAACTGCAGCTTGGCATCGGCCTGGACGTGGCATTGGTCCAGTGTGGAGCCCGTCCGTTTCAACCACTGGTTCCTGTCTGGCCACCATATGGCATGATCTGACCAATCTCTCTGTTCTTTCAGATCTGAAAACAGGACAGAAACAATTGAAAACTATTTAATGGAAAGATGAAGAAGAAAAAAAACAATCGAAAACTATTCAATGCGTGGTCTTTGACGGCATTCATCAAATATCTGAAAAACAAGGTCAGCAATTGTAACAAACGCACAACTTCCTCCACAAGTAGACTCAATGTCTTCGATCAGTTCGTGTGAAGGTCAAACCTGTGAATTTCAAACCCTTCACACAGTGTTGAAACAAGAAAACAAGCAAAATAATGCCCTCCATCAATCATTCATGTCCACGTACAATTTGTGCATGCACACTGCACATCATTACAAAGCTCATTCCTTATCCACCACTAATTAAAGAAATTGAGCTGGCCTCTTAATGCTGGGAGGCGGGGGCGAGGGAGACCGGGGTATATGTACCTTATGGTAACACAACTCTCCCGTGGATACAGAATTCTCTTGGTTCAATTTCTACCTCAGGTGATGTGGAATTAGTTAAAACTCTTAACGAGAAATGAGTGTAAGATGTTTTTTGATGCATCAGTCAAGAGTACAGCTCAACTTAACTGTTCATTATCAATGACGCATTAAAAGTGCAATAGATGTAAAACACTGTGCTGACAATCTTCTCATAATGTTTGCCGCAACAGTTCATTCCTCCAGAAATACACGTGCATGTACATTCTACGACAAGGCCTTAACCCACTGCCAGGTATCACAGACTTCAAGAGTGCAAAGAATTGAGGCATGACACCAGGCATGTACTACAGTACATGTGGTGGCTGGTAGTGTTAATCTCTTCAGTTGAGTTCAATTGCACTGTAGTAACCTGAAGGTAATAAAAACATATCCATACAGCTGTGTTTACAGATGGTTTACATGTCAACTTTCGAGTTGTGCAATTTATTCAGCTGATATTTGCGGGCAATCTTTTAAAATATAATTACTTCTCGCATTGTAACCAAATACTTTTTGCACTTTTACATACTTGTACACTGTGCACGTAGGAGTACACACTTGATGCCAATCTGCTTGGTTATTCGACAATGTATAATTTTGGCCTTAAATTGATTTCAAAAAGTGTACTTGATGAAAGCGTCCCTGTAAATGTTCTGATGGAATTGATAATACCTAGTTCTTATATAGCGAACATATCCTAGTAGCTAGTTCAAGGCGTTTTACAACATTATTATCCCTGTTCATCAGGCCATCATCAGACATGTCAGACCATCTCCTCAAACTTTCTCAACTCCGTACGTTAAGGAGTTAATCCAACACAATACTGCCTCAGCCCTCGCAGGTCCGCCATCTACACACCTGGGTTAAGATTCTGGTTAAGTGTCTTGCTCAAAGACATAAGTGCCTTGACCGGGAATCGAACCCACACCCTGATGATTCAGCCACCAGAACGTGAGTCCGATGCACCAGACCACTCGGCCACAGCATGCCAAGAATTGGCATTTAACTTACGAAATCTAGCCTTGCCCTTATTTTAATGTAAGCATGTTGTTATTAAAGTCTTCTCTTAGTTCCATGGTTATTCATGTGCACAATGACCTCTGGTTTTCCTGAATGATTCCCCAGACCATTGGTATTTACAGACTTGCTACTGATGACAACACATCTCAACATGCCACTTTACAAAACAAAAACCCAACATAGCAAACCAGATTTCTGGCTCCTGTGGTCAATGTAGCGTGGAATTGCCCTCTTTGACAGCCCGCCTCCTTCAACAGCTTGAGAAAGTGAAGGAAGGTTAACAAGGCATGTTTACTAAACTCTGAACAAACCCCAAACCACAGCCACCCAATAGGGAACAGTGATGCAACCAAACGTGATTGCAAAAAACGCAAATCCACAAATCATAATAAAGTAGTCTCTTGCTCAAGCCCCAAGAATGACACCATCTGCTTCCAGGCCCATCTGTCTCCTTGACATCGACCATCTGGAATGTCTCAAGACGGATGGACTTGACGGACTCCTCTCCTTTATCTTACCACATCTTACAGAGCAAGCCTGCAGATACGTTAATGACTTCTTCTTTTTTTCATCTCCAAAATGAAAGAGAGAAAAGACTGGAGACATTCCTGAGATGAAACGTCAGACATTGAGAGAGAGAGAGAGAGAGAGATTTCAACCCGCATGTCAGGCTGTCAAAATCCATTTATCAACTGCTTCAACAAGCATTATATTATGCGTAGCTTGAATGCTTTATGATTGATATTCAATGCAGACTATATTGAAAAATAATGAAAATATGAAGTCATGCTCAATAGGTATTGACGAAAACCTACAAATTTGAAAATTCTAAGCTTCAAATTCAAATGTTACGTGTAGGCACTACATACATGTACTGTACATTAGCCGATATAAGAACTGTGATTAATTTACCCCAAAACCAATGTTATGTTAGTACATGTACAGTGGCCTTGTTTTCCCTCTTATTTATGTTGTGGTATCCCTTCGTGGCGATCCCCTTGAGTTGCTTGTCCTTGTTGTCTTTGTTTTGTTTTGATTGCATCAGTTTTTTCGTATGTATAAATGGATCTGTTTTTATGTTTGTGCTTGTTTTTGCCTCTGATGTAGGTCCGGTTCGGATCGAAAGCTAAGGCCATTAACCCTACTAGTTTTATATATAATATTAAGTGCTCTTCCAAGTTCATATTTGGGAGTTTGACAACGAACTTAAAAAACAACTTATCTCCAAACGTAACTTTTTTGCAAATTCTGGAAACTTTTGGAAAAACTCCTAAAACAACCAACTAACTACATGTATAAGGTAGGATTGGTATGTCTGGCCAGTGATACGCACTTATTGTTTGGGCCTACCCGCCCCAGTCCTTCAAAATCCTTCACTTGTACACAATGTAAAAGACCAAAAGAAGACTTCTTTTTTTTTCTCCCACAGCAAAACACATATTAGACCTGAGATTCATTGTGAGGCAAGACCAGGGCAAACCGAGGCCATAGTTTCTGAGCAGTCTGTGGCCTTACTGAAAGGCAAGGCCTAAGATTATGCAGATGATGAAAGCCTACATGTACATTGTAGGCCTACATGTATGTAATTGTAGTTTGCAGACAGCATGAGGAGAATGAAACCTAGGCTGCCCTGGATGTAGGGTTGCACTGTTTTGTAGTCCATGCACAAATCAATGGTATACACAGTACCATCAGGATTGAGAGTCACTGTTGACAACAAGGTCTGGAAACTAGGATCCAATATTTAGGAGACCTGTGCAGATGGCACTCTATACCTTATGGTAACCCCTGGAATTATAGATTTGAATGAGCTTCTGGGAACATTAGCCTCACTACTGGCAAAGTAAATCGAAGAGCATGATTCATTAATAATCAGGAGAAGATTACAACTACGTCTTCCACCAGAGAGACACAACAAGTCCGAAATTTCTCATCCCTGCATCATGCCATTGAGTGACACTGACAAAGGTCTCTGACCTCCGGGAAATTGTTGAGGCCAACATTAAAATGCTCAACAGAAACACTCCCAGATCACAAGTTCCACAACTTATTTCATAAAACCAGGTCTACTTTTATCTTTCCCTGAATCCTCTTGATGATGACAAATGGCACGCTCGGCCCAAGTGGCAGTATCCCCAGGGTTAATGGAGTCCTAACACACATGTTTATTTGTAACGATATTTAATTAAGAAAGTGATTACGGACCGTGACTCATAAAACGCACGCAGGACCACGACAACAAGAGAGAGAGAGTGACGCTCTGGGGCAACAGGCCTTTGCTCTGGCACTGGGAATCGGAAATCCGATTAGTGGCCCTTTCTGTTGACACCGTCCTTTTGAGGAGCAAATCTGATTAAGCTGGGGATTAGAGACAACAGACAGAAAACTGTCTGCATTATCTTTAGGATAAATATTTAGGGAGAGGTTGTAAGCAGTGAGTGGGGACACAAGCTAAGGTGATACTGGTCAAAAGAGCCGCCCGAGTGGTTTGGACAGAGTGAAAGAGTAAGACTTGATTGAAAGTCCTTGTGTGTGATTCATACCTGAATTATGTGTGACTGGCCGGAGAAGTGACACACCACTATGGTACATTAAACTGCCAGTGGTCTACAGGGATGCACACTTCCATATTATCATACATATTTACGTTACTACGTTTAGTACGTACATGTACATAATGCATGTAAAATGTATAATGTTTCACTATTCTGAAATGACACATTCAAGCAATGCATTTGAACATTAACTCATAAACATAAACTGTACCGCAGTAGTTTTTGTAGTGTAGGTATATTGTACCATCTTAAAGTACAATACCATTATCACATCAACACTACAAAAAACCAACAGTATCAGGCCTGATTGCTTCGGTTTTGAAAGGGCAAGGGCACTAAGGCATTTTCTTCTTGATAAAGGGCACCTCCATGAGGAAATTGTGAATTTGTACTGGAACATTTCAAGGGCACCAAGGCAATGACGGGGGCAATGGAGGCAATTGCCTCCTTTGCCTCCATGAAGTACCAGGACTGCAGGTATGTTGGAAAGAACAAGTTTCTAGACTCTTTATTAACAAACTGACAAAAGGAAGGTTGCAATTTAAGCAAATATCAGTCTCTTGTACATGTACATGTACATATGTACAGGAACTTCTGCAGATGCTTGTATTGTTGAAGATCCCATCCCAATGTTACAGGGGAAATAATGTGTCATTACATATGTACATGTACATGGGGTGTGAGTTGCAACATAAAAAAAACTGAAAACAGCTTGCAAAAAGCTGAAATTTAAAAGGATCCTATAATTTGTACAGAGCAGGTGTACAAAAAAAGCTGAAATCAGCTTAAAAGCTGAACTCTCAGACCCCTGTATGTACATGTACTGTACTGGTACACGTGTACAATTTTGTACATTACATGTTCAGTACATGTTCACCACAATGTACAATATGTGTGTAAATGTATGTAACTGTAAACTTATCAAAATAAACATTGGCGCACATCATAACAAGAGTTCCACTAGCTCCCATAATATCACTCAAAACAATATATAAACAACCACATCTTTTTCTTAAAATACAACTGACTAGTTTCTTGGCTCTGTGCCAAGACACCACTGAGGCAAGTCATAATCAGCCATCACGCTTCCCACGTAAAAAAAAGAAAGAAAACAAAAAACCTCTTGATATGGCTGTTTTCATTTCATAATCCAGCCGATGATGCCATCCCCAGAGTGCTGGTAAAGTCTTCTCTCTATGGTGTTGCTCAATCGTTTGTGTGCTGAGTAACACCTTGTGTACTGCGGATTCTACCGAGGACTGTCCAGTGTTTTCACTTCTCCAATCATTTGCAATTCAATGCATTTCTACTGCATGACAGGAAACACAATGAAGGTTACCATTTTGAATCCATCACATGAGCACTTTTTTCTACGGTTGTAACTTCTTCCTTTTTAAGTACATGTACCTGAAACCACCCAAAAGTGCTTCAACATGTGAATTGGCATGCAGGCTTATACTGAAAATAATTTGAGATGATTCATTTGATGTTTTAATTATTTTTTACTTTTTTTAAATCACCCTCAAATTTCCATCAAAAATGGACGGAAAAAGTTACTTGCCATTTCTGTCCCATTTTTAAATGAAATTTAAGAGTAATTAAAAAATTAATTATTCCAGTTGACTCAAATTATCTCCAGTATAAGCCTGCATGTCCATTCACAGGTTGAAACAATGGTGGTTTCAAAGTTACAACCATTGGAAAAACTGCTAACGTGACGATAGAAAAGTGGTCCCTCGATTGTGTTTCCCCATCATAGGCTATAAAATGTTAAAGAGCAAGTAACTACGGGAAAAAATAGGTTCATAATTTAAACTACATTGTAGAAGCTTTTGAATACATGTACACGGTACTGATAATGTGCAAATGAGTACAGAAATATTTGTCGTTCTCTCTCTCTGATCGCTCTTGAGAAACTTGTATCTTGCACAATTATCTAAAAACAAAGTACAGGATTGGTGATTCTCACAATAAAAGTTGATTAGTTTTAATCTGAAAGCTCACGACTATAAAGTTCATATCCGGACCGAATCTCCCAAGAAATATTTTCATTTGCAATACATTCAATGTCGACGAGTTAGCATTTTTTGTTTTAAATAAAAAATCACTTTTGTTTATATGTATTTTGATTTCTGCAATCGAAATAAGCCCATTACGTGCATGCAAATAATTTCCCGAAACATAAACTGTTTTTTTCATGGACTCTTTAAAACATGACCGCCTAAATGGATGAAATTTCACAGGTTGGCAGTGCTGTAGAGCAAGGACAGCGTCCTTGCTCTACATGGCCGTATAGTGTTTTCACTGAAAACTCAAAAATGAAAATTAATTTTGGCTGCTCTGTATTTTATATTCCTTTAAAAAGCCTGACTCTCAGTTTGTTTTCAGATCCTTGTTCAGGAGCCTACATTTTACACATTATATACTGTCAAATGTGAAAAGAAAAACATGTAATATACACGCAGGATACATGTACACAATGTATCATGGACGCACAAGGACGATACGCTTGACATTTACATAGTTTTAACCATACATTCAGATGATTCTATTTCTATATTCATTAAAGGTCACATTCATAGAAGAACCACTGACGACAACTGACCACTAATACACAAATGTGTTCATACCTCTTGATGTCAAACCTATCATCCATGGATCAGAGGTGTCAAATACAACGCAGGTTCTCCCATTTTGTTACCAACAGCAGCAACAAAAACCAAATGTAGTTCTCATTTTTACAGCACTTTACACATGGATTAAAGGAGGGGGGGATAACTTCATTGTTTCAACCCTGGATCTGTCATTGCCTTACAATTTCCAGACTTGAGGATGTTTGTCTTAAGCAGAAACAGACCTTCAAAAACAAACTACTCCTGTACAGAAAATCAATTACTGTTGGGGGGAAAAGTGCTACATGCACAGATAATCCCCTCGGCGAGAAATTAAATTAATATCCAAGGTCCAGGGTTGGTGTGAGCCCCAACTCTCCAAGTCCAGCCTTGAGCCACTGCTCTTATTACCCATATGAGTGGTCATCTGTGGTATGGATTTATTAACTGATGTGGAAACTGGAGTAAGATGGATTTATGAGAGGAATATGAGCTGGGATCTGGATGATCCTTGTGGTGTATTGTATTTTGGGGCTGAAATACTATATTTATAGAGCAATAAACTGGGTGTGCTCTTACACGGGCCAACTTATGGGATACTCAAGCAATGGGAACAATGCTGATGGAGGACTTGAACAGAAAGGATCCAGCTGGTATGATAGACCATGTTGTGTACAAAACCAAAGGGGGATGTCGCTCCAAAAAAAATTAATTACGTCAAAATAACGAGAGAACAAAGAGAAGTCCCCACTTTGTTGACAAGCATGTGCATGCCTGGGGTGTGGTGGCAGGGGTGGGGAGGGGGGGGGGAATGAACTTTATGTAGGATGTTTCATGTACTTGTTTAGACGTAAAGCCTATATCCAACACAGTGTCATGGCAGAGATTAACCAGTTCAGACACCAGACTTTTGTCTGTCCCTACCAAGTATTATTATTAATATCTTAAATCACCTTTGGGGTGAACAAAGACAAATTGACTGGAGCGGGATTTGAACCTGCAACCACCAGCTTAACATACCGATGCTCTACCAACTGCCTGTTGTTGGATAG
This sequence comes from Marthasterias glacialis, assembly GCA_911728455.2. Taxonomy (NCBI): domain Eukaryota; kingdom Metazoa; phylum Echinodermata; class Asteroidea; order Forcipulatida; family Asteriidae; genus Marthasterias; species Marthasterias glacialis. The sequence continues at coordinate 36,076,713 of OU452219.1, forward strand.
CTCTGTTGGTAGAGAGTTGGTACGTTACACCGGTGGTCGCAGGTTCAAATCCCGTTCCAGTCAATTTTTCTTTGTTCACCCCAAAATTGATTTTTACAATTTACCCAGTCAGTTTCCCATGTGGTTTATTGCTTGATATTATTAATATTTTTTACAAAGACAAACATGTAGCAGAACTTCACTGTTAATTTTGGTTTGGGGCACAAATTAACAAAATTATACATTTGCGTGTGTTACAGAAGTGAAAAAAAGAAGAAAGTCTACATGTACAAAGGTGTTTGAAGATGGGGAGTAATTAATGTGTGGTGTTCAGTGTTTACGAATGTTTAAAGTCCAAAAACTATATTCTGACCAACCAAATTTGTTTAAATAATTTTTTTTCCCAAAGCCAACACTCTGAGAGGCCAAATACTACCATGTAATAAAATACCTCAGAGTGCACGTTAGTTCGTATTTTTTCACCGAGAAACATATTTTCATTTTCCAGCTGAATTCACAAGCGTCCCACACCGCTGCCAGCTCCAAACGGATCAATATCAGATCGACGTTTTATGACTGGATTTACAAATTGAATTAGACATTAGACGAAGGCCCTGGGGGGCTGCGTAAACTTGAGATGGGAATATTATTGGCTGCTTGTCCAAGTGGACATTGAAATGGACGGTCAAAATTAAAACGCGCTTTATATGCACACATACACATATATATGTACATGTACACTTTAAAGTAATGTTAAGAACATCAAGCGCATCTGGGCGTGAATTCAACCTTGAAAGATATTTCCAATTTTCCCAGAGGTAAACAGCACATGTATATTTTTCAAATTAAGTTTTGAAAACTGACCTCCTTTTGCAAGATTTCCTTGATAAGAAAGTATTGCATAATATAATATGACTGTTTTGATTGGGGAGGTCTGTACATATCCTTGCAGAAAAAAATCTGATTACAAACTGAAGATTTAAGATGTGAGGGTTTTTTGTAATAATCGTTCTTGGATTTGATGTTTTTGGTAGTCACAGGCTTCCTCCGGTTGGGCCTACACTAAGTAAAATGTAAGATTTTACCTACTAAAAAAACACTAAGTATTTTATCTACAAAACGCATCCTTCAAGAAATTGCAAAACACCTTTCAATAAATTACATTTGCAACAAAATTTAATAAATAACCCTCCAAAATATTGCTGTTATTAACTTTTTGTACAAAAATAACACACAAGCTCGAACAACTGCTGGAATGAAATCTCACATTCTTTTCTTCAAGCGGGTGAAATAAAATCCGTTTTTCCTTCAAGGGGAAACAGACGCCTCTTTTTTAAAAAGGAAACTATACTGTTTATATCTTCCCAAAAATAGAGTGTCTTTTGTTTTGCTCAGTTTCTTGCCACATGTTGACCATAATGACTACAGTTATTAGTCAATTGTAGAATCATTCACAAGGCAGCACCTCACAGACGATGCTTGTGAAAGAAAAAGTTCAGACATTATACATCGTTTAGAATTAAGAAGCCATCAATAAAAACTGCTGATTCCTTTAAATTGCAACTTGAGGAATGTCACGATGGACATTTAAGCATTCGCAACGTGTACAAGTACGATTGTCCATGCAGGGCGTTCTGATCAACAACTGAAAGCAATACACAACCCGTCTGTGCCTCGCAGGAATGTATCTAGTTGCAGAAAGCAGAGATTTTCCCACCCGTAATTCATCAGCCTACATGTATCTTCCACCCAAATGAGAAGAGAAGATGAAAGAAACAACCCTCTCCGCTGTTATGTATTGGCTTGTCTCTTTGGCAGTAAGCTGAGCAAAGTAATAGCTCCTGGTGGGTGGTAGGGAAAGATTCATCACTGCTCCATGAGCTGTCTCTTATTTCTGATCAGATGATCTTGGAAGTGGCGCCTCACCCGCTGTGAGTAGTAAAGCTTGACTGGTTACCATGGCAAGGCTGCTGGATGATGTGCTTGCTTAGCGGTGAACCTCGGGGCTACTATGTAGGGAGGGAGCTTTTTGTGTACAGTTAGTCATCTACTTTTGTTTACCTCCACGGTCCTACAGCTTGGGTCTGGAGTAAATTGGGAACCGAGTTGGTTGACTGTCTGTTACTGTAACTCACCATTCACCATGTTCAAGTTTAGAAAACTATAACTAGTAAACTAGTCTGAAGACGAGCAGAGAATACTGTTCAAAATGTTGAGACCACACCGGCCCTTTTCAGAGCCACCACTCCTCCCAAAAGAGATTATTACATGGCTGTACCTACAATTTGACTACATGTAGTTTACTAGTTATAGTTTCCTATCCTTCACACCATGCAAAGCTTCAAACATCACTTACTGTTTAAGTTTGATGATTTGCACAGAATTACAGAAAATATTCTTGGCGATTCCTTGATACATGTACATATTACTCATCCTTGATGATGGACATCAGTTTCTGATTTTCTCAACCCATTAAGCCTCAAATAAATCCTTCAGAAAACAAGACATCTGATAGCTGCAGTCACAATGGTGTGACTAACCGTAAAATTACCCTTCATATTAATGTAATAAACATGTCGATAAGGTTTGCATTTTATTACTTTCCACCTGAAAACGAGCTTGTCGAATGAATCTACATGTAAGGAACTTTGTGATTCTCATTTTGTAGATTCTGTTACTTGAAGATAATACATTTCAATGATGTAAAGTACAAAAATTAATTCCGCAGGTCCATTTCATACCTTATGTACTGTAGGCCTGCATTGTCTTCACACATGTAGTAAATGCAGATATACCTTTACTGTATTTTTTTTTTTTTTTAACACAGTAAACGTTCTTGTAACTTAATCCATGTCCTTGATCACAAAAAGGAATTACTCTTCATCCAAGTCTACTGTCTCAAATGAAAGAGGAAAAAGATAAAATGCCCACATTAGTTGATGAAACCAATGCCCTAAATCACACTTAAGCTTTCTCTTCACCGGCAATCTCACTATCATATTTCCCCGTCCTTGGATGCGTTTCTGCCCTGTCCAGCACACGTTCTTCTTCCTGTGCTGCTTAACGAGCTAATAGTTTGTGGGTTACAAGGTCCCCACCACCTGGCTATTTTTGGTCATGCCGAGTATGCGAGTGGTATGTGGAAACCGTGCAGGAATGCTTAACGCTTGTAGTTGGTGTGTATACGTACGACCCCGTACAGTATGCCTAATACATTCAGTACTGGACGTATATCAAGGTTGGTCCCTTCAATACAGTTTGCAATTCTTTCTACCTTTAATCAGCACAGTGCAGTGAATAAGTGTCCGTATAAAAAATCTGACAATTTATCTGTTCACAGTTTAAGGAAAGGAGTCCACTCATTTTTACTGGACCATTCGCACAGTATATGAAACAAACCATGTAATATGAGAAACCATAAAGACCGTCCTTGGACTTTTACATTGCGGTGATAAACTCCATCAGTAATGACCAAATTTATGGAGAGTGAGGATGGTGATCTATAAATTTCACTTTGTAAAATCTATTAGCACAAATGTAGCATGAGTCATGTACTTTTTTTGTCTAATGTTAACATAAATATTTGTATTTTTTATAAATATTTGTAAATTTTAGGAGTTGAAAAAATAAACACAAAAAGTCAGCCCTTACACCTTTCTAAAATACATTTCCGAGGTCACCACCTAAATTCTGTTTTAAGATTAGTTTGTTTATTAAAATATATACACCAAAAGCACTCTGACACTTAGCTAAAATCACTTTTAAACACTTGAAACCCGTTTTGTTCTTTTTATTTTGCTTCTTTTTATTATCATTTTTACCAAGATAGCTTTTTGTGGATTGCTGTCTAAGATAATTCCAAATGCAGCTGTGTTGCTTCTGGGGTTGAGTTAGACACACGGGACCACAGAGAGAAAAAAAAAAAAAATTTGTTCACTCCATCACTTTAAATACTGTCCAAAAAGTTCTTCTGTGAATAAAACAAGAATGTAATCAGAAGCACTCTGCCACAAGCAAAACGAATCAAGACTTGACTACAGATTTCTGTTGTCCCCTTTTCTTAGCCATTTTTCACCAGATAAATGTAGAACATATAGGCACCTTGGCAAAGTGTACATGTACGTGGAAAGTTTGACAAATTATACGCTTACTAAAGTTTCATTTAAAGTCAAACTAGTTTACTCATTTGAGTGATTAACAGGAAGTAACATTTCAGTTTGAAATAAACGACATGGTACTACGTATACAAACACAGAGGAATTGTTGGTAAGTATATCGTACAAGAACACAAAACTTTGGGGAAGGGTTAGGCAATTTAATAGGCCTAATTGAATAGAATGATAAAACAAACGGTGAAGCTCCAATTTTGAGATGTCGGAATTTATTCTGATGATGGATTGACACTGATACGACAGCTAGAGCAAATTGTAACAACTTACAATGTGTGTATTTGATTCAAACTTGTTCGTTCCATTCATGAATAATGTAAAGCGAACAATTTGCCAACTACGCCTGTAATGAGAAAACTCCTGACAGTTTGTATGCCTTGGGTTCACCGCCCTGTGCCTAAAATGCTCCTCTAGTCTTTCCATGAAGAAGATGTGTTTTACTTTTCACTAAAAAACTGCCAGGGACCTCTCACAAGATGAATATTGACTGAAAAACTTGGGATGCAAGGGGATCTTAGTCAATCAATGCCTCCTTAAGGGCAGTGGAACCTTTCTTAACAGCACCTTGAATACATCAAATGCAGTACGCTGCTGGGTGAGATGGTGAACCCATGGACAGGGATTGCTGGGGTCATACCGTCAGGGGGCAGTGGACAACCATCCGCAATGGCACACGGGCAAAAATACTACTCTGACATTTGAATTATAAAGGGTCTACATTGTACAGGTACCTTTTTTTTTACCAAAAAGTACAATACATTGCAGCCTAAATACACAAGAACACGCATTATTTAATTACCAACCATGCAACTTGGACTTAACAAAAAACGAAGAAATTCCAGTCTTTACAAGACTTTTGTACAGTGTTTTTTCAATTTTCAGTGGCATGAGTGTGAGGTGAAAAACAAGGAAATCAGCCGATCGGAGGAAAAGTTGCACGCCTGAATTACAGGGGAATATATGAACATGTAATAATGTTTCTAAGCAGGACTGGTAGAATGTAGCACAGCTTGCAAAGTTTGCTCAGGTTACAACATTGACCTACATACATGTACTGTACATGTTCGTATGGCATGTTTTTCATGTACACTATACAATATTACAAGGAAATGCTCCATGAAAACCCAGAAAATTTTGGATTACTGCAGTAGTATTAACTCATTCTGTCAATTTACAACATTAGAAAGAAAACACACTTGTTTCAAAACCAAAATCTGGTTGCTCATATACTGACTGTTAAGACTTTTAAGTGTGTTTTAGTTGTTAGTAAAACTGTTTTGATTGTCCAAGGGGAGGTCTGATGTTAATAGGTTACGTATTTTGAAAGCCCTAGATAGTCTGGTTCACCGATATTTGCCTCTTTTGTTCAATGGCACCACATCAGGGTCAAGTACCCGGACATCTGAAACTGTTGAAAGTAACACAACATACAATAAGTCAAAAACTTGGAGGCGCCGGCTGGGAACGCTGCCCAAAGTTTGTCTCTTTAAAATGGAGCACATGCACAGTCTGACAGATGCACTGATGCGTTCACTCGACAAGAGAGTATTTCCAGATAACAAAAGACACGACAACATCCACAGACAGCCCACCTTCGGACGTGTTTTGGATTTTGCAATTACACATAAGAAATGTCAAATCAATACCCTACTCTAGCGTCTACTAGTACTAACACGTAAGTACGATTGCTGTACACGTACGTACTGCGATGAGAATGAAAATGTTCCAAACTCTAGGTCTCTGGGCGGAACATAAAAGTAAACAAAGTGCATTGTTATCCAAGGATGTAGAAAAGTACCCTGTACAATGTGTGCCTTTGTGAATAGGCTAGGGGGGGGGGGGGGGGGTAACCCCTGTGTAGACCATAATAATAGGCCCTACCCTATATATACATGTACACTGTAGTGCTTAGTACTGAGGGCTGTATTATTATTCAGTTCTTTGACCTAAATGTACACTGTACATGTTATGTCATGTGGTTATAAATGTTGGTCGAGGCCACACTTAACGCACAATCAAACCATTGGAAGTACATTTAAATAATATCTGATTAAAGTATTCATATTACATAAAGAGAGTGCATTAAATAGCACAATACATGGCACATGGATGTGTGCACATCGGTACATGCACAAACAATCCATACATGTAGGACCTTCCAATTCCATGCACAAACAAGAACTGTTCTAAATGGCTTACAGTACAAAACAGAAAACAGAATAAAATATTGCTAAGGTGCACCACACTACATGCGTAATACACTCATGTACACATATTTTTGTACACTACTCTATGCGAATCCTCTTCACTGATCCCCTTTGACCTGGGTCAACTGGGGTCAAATGCCTGACCTTTTGCATGACCCCTACTTCAGGCCATTTGCATTGTTGGCATGCCAAGCAGTAGACTCAAGTCAACATGGGGTCATAGAGGGCCCAGGGGGGCTGTCATGAAGTCCACTTCAAATGAGGTCAATGGAGTAGGCCTACTCAGCACAGTTTACTCCACAGCAACTGATGCTTGGATAAGTTTGATGGTTTCATCCTGTCATTAATACCAGTGTCAATTTCAAGCTTGTTAGCATTGAACCAAAATGCCAGAAATGAGGCCTGAAAATAGACTGGGACCTTTGCATTAGCCTGAGAATCTGCTTTGTAGGAGATCCAAAACAATACATGAAATGGATCATTTCTTCTGTATTGTATGCACTTAAAATTCTAAAAATGAATGATCTACACTAAACATTCTGATACACCACATTCAGGGTGCAACCATATGAAGTACATGGACACAGTTCATGAAAGTATTTGATATTATCAAATACTTTCATGAATTGTACATGTATGTATGTAACTTTTACTTTCAGTTCCAATGGTCAAATCTCATAATCAATCAACCAACTGAAACTCACTGTGATCTTTTACCCAATCTGTGGTTTGTAATAATTGGAATTGCTATTTTTAACACCATGTACTTTTAATAAACTCCAGCTACTCAATGTAAGGAGTCTTAATCAATGGGCATATATATGTGCAACACAGGCATACAATTTACAATGTAAAGAACTACGTACACGTATTGCAGGAACAATCATAAAGTACAACATAGCTAATCAAGCACAATACAAACGTGAATACACACATGTACACAAACAGCACTGTAGTACATGTATAAAGAAACCTGACACATCAACTCGTTCACTGACTTCCGACACTTCCAAAAGAAATTACACTGTATTGGCACTCCTAATTGTCATTATAAAATTGTGTAAATATCAAAACAAAAGTCATAGAATTAGGAAGGCTTATTTCATAAAAAAAGAACCTCCAGTGTACACTGTGCACTGCATAAAGAAGTTTGTTGGTTTAAGCGGTCAAAACATCACACAAACCTTTGGAACTGAAAAGTCAGCGTGATTCTTTTCTTCTGTGTTATTTTTTATTGTTAGCAACGACCACTGACCATCATATTTTGAAATCTTGTGAGATTTTATTCAATACAGCTACTCGAGCACCTCCATAATCCCTGAAGTCTCCTGGCCTTGAAGCCAAGGGTGGCAATCAGGAATAAAGGCTGGCTGGATTAAGGAGGATTAGACCTGTTATTGTACCAGGATCATACATTCATCACATTGGGAAAAAAAACCAGAGGGCTCCCAAAAACTGAATGACTGCAGGTGATTTATGACTTTTGTACGAATGTGGAATAACTGATGGACACAGTACAGGGGACTCCAGGCGCAATGTGTGCAGACAAAAGAACAGGAACTAAAACAGTTATTGTTGTCAAATCATGCTGTCAAGGATACAGCCGCATCACCTGTCAGAATATTTCATACTCAGAGAACTCCGTTTGGCTACTGTCCAATAAAAAAAATAATATAAAAAACCTGCAGAATAGGGTCAGCAATATCACAAACGATGATACAAGCTCAACATTACAGGAGAGTTCAGAGTCCAACTTCTCAGATAAAAAAATTGTGCACAGCAACTTTGTGCTCCACATGCAAAATTCGCAGAGCACCAGTCAAAAAGTTACACTGCGTGTACCAAGTGTGTCATGAGATTGGTGTATTGGCTGGTAATTACCGTTTTCTGCACTTTTTCAGTTTTACGCTGTCATTTTGTGTAGCATGACATGGTCTACTACAAAGTAAAACTATTCTCCACGCTTTCCTGAAAGCTGTTGACTGTAACAAGAAAATCTTCATTTAATGTCTGAATTAGATTACATGTACCTACACTGGGTACTATAGAGAGGTTGCATGACCCCGGGAAAAGTTCGTTTCGCAGCCATGTTGGGTAATGCCATGTACAAACTCAATGGCTGGCGTGTTGTCTGCTGAATGATTTCCAGCGCCTGTTTGTGCACGTCACGTGAAACCTCTCTATTGCGCCTTACATGTACTTGGAACTGGTTCCCTTGTATTTTTTGGAAAAATCAGGCCTGGAATTACCCAGAAGGAGAGGGAGGGCCATGGACACAATGGCCTCTGTTGCCCCGTTCTTGGCCTTGGTGCCCCTTCAAAAGTTTCCCTAGACTTTAAGATTGTTTAATGGAGTGGCCTTTACTAAATGAAAATGGCCTTGTCCTCTCAAAGATGAAAAGTCCAGGCCTGGAATATTTTCATAAAAGTGAGCCCAAGTTGTACACTAGTGTACTATGTGGATTATGAATTTTCCTGATTTATGATTATAAATGGTAACTACCATTTGGCAGGCTCAGAGGGTGAGACTGCACCAGCATTGGTATCATACTGGGTGTCTTTTGTCCCATCTGATAGAAGGAAAATTTATAATCCACATCACTGTAGGCAACAAAGTCTGGTATTTACTACCACAATATGAATACTGTGCAGCTGCAAAAGACCTTATTGTATCTTCCCCACTCTGACCTCTACATGTCATTGTGTATGGAGCTAGAATCATTCAATGCCAAACAAGCTCCAAATTCACAACTGGTGGGTGTATTCATACAGCTCCACTAAACCTCACCGAGCAAATTCTGAAACTACTATTTTTTTGATTACAAAATATAAAAATCGGTCCCTTGTGAAGGAATCTATTTACAGGCACACAGTTGAGTTGATGTCATGTTTACACTACACTTGAGTTGTTTCCTCTCCTGACAGGCCTGCCTAACCAGTGAGGTACAGTGTTTACCTGTAAGTCAAGCATGACCCAATACGCAGAGCATTCAAAAGGATCACCTCAATCGCCGTATTGACTTTTGCTCCGCGTTTTAAGTACAAATCTGTGGTCAGGAATTACTTTAAGTGCATACGTGTATGCATTCCTACACTATTCGCAGTAACACCCGCATGATATCCAGTGCCCACTGTCTAATCATGAAATTGAACAGGGTAACATTTCAATTCTACATCATGTTAATCATCACTCGTCATGGCTGATCTGTCTAGTACATTTGTACGTACAAGCTTCAAGCTCTCCTTCTGCCTTGGTTGCATTAAGAGTTACATGTAAGACCCAGGCCTGATTCTTCACAGAGGCAATTGTCTCCATGCCACCGGTCATTGCCTTGGTGCCCTTGAAATCTTCCACTAGATATGTCCAATTTCCTCACAGAAGTGCCATTTACCATGGAGAAAATGCCTTGGTGCCCTTGCCATTTCAAGAACGAAGCGTACAGGCCTGTCTGACATTATGCAGTTTCTGTATGGTCCATTCATAGAGGAGAAGTAAAGCATACATGTACGAACATGATGTACATGTACGTACATGGTGTACATGTACGTACATGATGTACATGTACGTACATGATGTACGTGTACGTACATGATGTACATGTACGAACATGATGTACATGTACGTACATGGTGTACATGTACGTACATGATGTACATGTACGAACATGATGTACATGTACGTACATGATGTACGTGTACGTACATGATGTATGTGTACGTACATGATGTACGTGTACGTACATGATGTACGTGTACGTACATGATGTACATGTACGTACATGATGTACATGTACGTACATGATGTACATGTACGTACATGACGTACATGTACGTACATGATGTACATGTACGTACATGATGTACATGTACGTACATGATGTACATGTATGTACATGATGTACATGTGCATGTTGTTGAACCATGCATGAAGGAATGTCCATGTACGAGGACTGTCAAAGGTCCTGCATTGGTTCTATATTTTATACATGTACATGCACTATACATACATTGCACAAAATCTGTATTCCCACAGTATCTAAACAAGCACCTTTTTATTTTCTTCCCTCAAGCACTCCCCTAAATTCCATCGCACTTCAGAAATGGAACCCACAAAAGTGTCCTGACATGTGGGACAGTTATTTATTTGTACATCCATTGTCTGGTTAACAAAACCACAGCCCAAGTAGATTCCAACCGATACAAAGGGAAGAGATAACCCTGGGAGCTTCTCCTCAATACACTGTACCTATATGTATGTAACAGCTCTGTGATGGAACTTAGTAACATTCCTCCAGTCATACTACTATGTATGATATACCTCCATGGTACAAACTGTATTACACAGTCATGGAGCTGTTTGTACAACCCTGAAGTGGCACTAGTACATTTTAGTGAACACTGAATTGTTGTACACCTTAATACCAAGTCTATGAATAATTATTGCATTTTCTAAAATACGTTGCAAAATTCATGGTTAAAACTGGGATGATGTATGATTTTTACTTTAAAGTACTTTAAAGCAACATGTTGTGAATCATAGCCTACAGCATTGCTTGAGAAAAGGCTGCAATACCTTTAATCCAAACTGCTGACACAAGTACATTATGTATTTTACATTTCATGAACTATGTAACGTATTGTACTTTATGTCCGAAACATTTTGGTGAAGAGTTGGATGCGTGTACTTTTTCTGTGTCTGATTTGATTGTATACTGTATTCGAGAAATCTGCATTTGGCCTTCAAAAACAAAGGACAACTTTTGGAGGTTGTGATCCCAGCATTTCGAATACATGTAAATTAAAAATGTACAATTCCACCTTGTCCTGTCCACACCCTCCCTTTGAAACATCTTTTTGCAGACAAATAAGTCCGTAAATAAGTCCGTAAATAAGATGCATTGATCACTGTCAGTAATACTAAATCCAGCAGTTATGTATGTTGTATTGTACAACTTTCATGTACGGTCAAACAAAAAATCACATTCATTTAAAACATGAAAAACATTCATTTAAAACACAAAAGCCTGTTTAAATTCGTTTGTCACAAGATTGTCACAAGTCATTGTACATTATTTTGAGCCTTGTCACACAGGGCGATTATTACATGTAGGCCTACAGGCAACTTTGAGGTAACCAACTGCCCTGTGAAAGCCGTTTTTAACAATTCCAAGGCTAAGTGTCTTAACTATCCAAAAGAAAATTATGTGAACATTTAAATGTAACTAATGCTTTCTCTTGGAGATTGCTTTGAACTGGCTGCCTGTACATATTAAATTGCCTCATGTGACATTGCCCACATAACATGCTGTTCTTAGACAGAGTCTTTAAGTGTGTCTGCATTTGGTGCAGACTTCTTCATTTATTGACTACCTACAGCCTATAGCGTGGACTGACATTACAGACACACAAGGGTTTGTAGGATTCTACAGATATGTGCAAATAATCTGGGAACCTCAATTACACTTTGTCATTACATAAAGTTGTGTAAGTATGAGTCACACAGTCAATCACTCCACATTCTTGACTTTTACAAGTCAAGGATCCATGCCCAAATAGTAAAACTACCACATGACTATGGCCTTCCAATATTTCCCACTGCAGTTTACACAAAATTATGTGGATTTTTTTTTCTTCAGATTTGTGCAGTGAGGCTTCTAATGGTGTGGCACATTTTCCCCCACAATGTTGTGGTTTTGTTAATCAGCTTACAAAATTAGGCTTCTATGAATAGCCAGTTAGATTCTCAGGCAGCCGCATTATTGGTGGAGCGTGGCTGTAATCAAAGCCACTCTTGGGTACCCTTATCACCGAGGTGAAAAACCTTGACGAAATTCCGCCTCTGGGTTGGAAAATTGAGCCAGCTGAAAAACCCGCCGTTTCCTCTTGTATTGTTTCTACCTCAGGTTAACCTCCCCCCTTTTAGTCACAATGGAAAAGAAAAGGTGGGAGAATTCCTGTCATTCTGCATTGAACAGTCAAGGTTTTGGGTTGCAGTTGTATCAATCCAAGTTGTGAAACTGAAAAAACAAGCGGGGTGAAATGCATGGCAGTAGTGAACAAACTGAACAACAATGCGGTGAGTGTGACTGAATTCAGCACTACAGTATGTTGCTGTAGTCAGAACCTTTCTCTGTGGTTGTACATAACTCTACAGTTAATACAGCCTACACGTGTACACGTCATACACTGTAAAGTAACATTTTCTCATTTGAATACCGTACAAAATGTAGTGTAAATCATTTTAAACTCATTTTAAGGGAAAAGGCTAATACCATCATGGGGTCATTCTGCAACCAACTCACCTAAAATTCTGAACATGACAGTGACCAACTCAGATTTGTATACGTGCATACATGTAGATTTTACTTGTATTCTCTAACAATGTGTAAAAGATTGTTACAAACTTTGGAAATAAATAACTATGCTTGTACATTAATATGTACACTGTAACACCTACAAGGATGTTACTTCAGTAACACCCCCACCCCCCCCCCCCCCACAAAAAAACAGGAACAGAACCTTCCTATACGTAATCTGCAATTTTGTTGGTTTATCAAATACTTGATTAGTTTCCAGTTTCCAAATGATTGTGGTTTCCTATCAGTCAAAAATAAATGCAATAACGAAAACAAAAAACCTTCACATAACTGTCAAAAAAAAAACAAAAAACACCCAGTTCCACCACAAAATCACCTTTCTATGGTCAGTGGTCATCCATATGCCCACCAACCATCCTGTGGTTTTAAGAAAGTACAGTTTATAAAAGTCAATGTAACTTCCTTAACACCCACAGAATTCCTTTGGTTTCACAATTTATATGTTGTCAATAGTATTAGTATGCAAATCAACAGGAACTTCTTCCGGTTGGATAGCCCACTAACTGCAATAGTGTCAAGTTTGTCATTCCGCCTCCGACAGCCGTTTAATTGTTTGGGTTTGTATCTTTTCCCCAAGTACAACAGGAACTTATTCCGGCTGGTTTGAGAGACAATCCCTCCTAAATGGTTATTATTTGACTTTCGACGCCATTCATAGCTCAGGGATACAATGGTTTCAATTCTGTGGTAATACCACTTCCATAATTTGGGGTCAGTGCATTGTTCTGGAAGGACGTGTCCATGAGGCACCCCCTGTTGGTGGAAACTTAAAGAGTACAAACTTCACATTGCCTGTGTATTAAGAACTGAACTTTAGAGGAAATAAACATGAAACAGAATGGAACGGAAAAGAAAGTAGAGCGTTTGTTTCACATATTCTTCCAAACTGTATATTTTCAAGGAGTTTCAGAGCATTGTACGGGTGGGACTATGGGAATAAGTTAAGTAGAGTATGGGATAAAAGCCACAAAGGGAAAGAATGTTAATTGCAAGTTTTACATGTTCACCCACTCTATGGTTCACACTGAAGGCTACATTGTAAAGTGCACATGTAGCAAATCCATGAACCAACCCCTTAAATACTAGTGTATTTAAACAAGTCAATCGGCCAACGTTTTTAAATCCTCTACAATCACACCGTGTACGTTATAAGACTTGTGTGCTCTTGGGTTTTCTTTGTCAACCTGGTGGTCATCTAGGTACATGTATTATGAGTGGAACCCTTGTTATTTTTTAGAAAAGAATCAACAAGTCAAGTTGGAAGCGAGAGTTCTTGTTCAGTGCTCATTAAACACACAATACCTCAGTGTTGTCTGCTGAGTGTTTGTACCAACAATAAGAAGAACACTACAGCACTACGCTTGCACAGTTTAATCTCCGCAAAAACAGGCTCCATCTTTGTCCTATTAAAGTTTAAATGTATGTACACGTAGTGGAGAACCCTGTAAGGATCCCGCCTGCTCTCTCAAAGCAAAATCCCTGTGTGAATGTACAGGCAGGGGATGGTTCCCTGATTGAATGGGCCACAGTGTAATACCCGCAAGGCCTAAAGGGTTTTTCAGTCAAGGGAGTCTGTGCTGTAGAGACACTACATTCCTTTGAAGGCAGAGCACGTCCTTGACTAGAGGGGCTTGCTTAGGAATTGAAAAAAAAAGGAAAAGAAAAAAAAAACAAGGAAAAACCCATAGTGTTAACCGAATGCATTAACCATTACAGTATTGAAAGCGTATTCCCATCGGGGTATGTACATGTAGGCCCTACACCCTGTAATACAGCATGACATCACTGTCAGAACCTTCACATGTCTTCCTCTACATTTTAAGAAATATATAATCTTTTTTTAAGAAGCCTGCATGTAGATATGTGTTCAAAAACCAAGGCTTTCTAAAAGTGAAAGTGAAAAAAAAAAAAAAAGCAAGCTGGCCATGCCCACGCATCCTCACAGTAAGGGGGAAGTCCAGCACTGAGAGAGTGTAACAGACATGCTCAGTCTGTAGAGAAGATCCCTTGCACACATGTAGAGTATTTGATGTCACTTCAAAAACACACTCAGATGACTCTCCTTGCTATAAATAATTTCAGATTGTTCAGACTGCAAATAATTTTGTTTGCATGACAAACAGATTTCAGTGAGGAGATTTGTTTTTTAACAAATGTTGTCTGAGCACAGTTTACTTTAGCTTAAATGTATTATAGGTAAAACAAATCAAATACATTTAATATTTGTTGATTTGGAGTTGACAAATCATTGGATTTGGAGTAACAAACCATTGTAGAGAAGAGGTTAAAAGTGCTGTTACAATCATTTGAAATTTTAAAGGGTTTTCTGTAAACAATCAATGCGATTTATGTTTTCAGAAATCACAAAAGATCACAAGGTACATGTACATGTAAATGTAGGCTCTTGACTAGCAATAAAACCATAAACACATCATCAAACTCGAGACAAAACCCTGAATGGGTCTTCGAGGATATGGTTAAATTAAAAATACTTTGAGTAACATTCCACATGTATGTACACCAAGTATTTCCTACATGAATAGTACAATGTATGAGCGCAAATCATTTCCACTTTTATTGCCAGAGACTTCAATTTCAAACCTGCCAGTGCATGTGTTGTTAAAAATGGTAATAAAATTTCAAAAGTGGTTTTGCATGACTTAACAGCTGCGCTGTATGACCCCATGGAAAAAAGTACACAGTGCTTGAACCACATACTGTACGCAGTACATGTACCTATATAAAACCAGATTGAAGCTCTATGGTAAAACTGCCCTTGAATTCCGATAATAAATGCACCAGATGCACAAACTTGTCACTTTTTATGTCAGCTAGTACAAGCTTGCTCTATGCAGTACAAGTGTGCACATACTTTACTTTCACAACGGAAATGCAAATCATCTCCTTCTGGAGAGGTTTGGGGTAGCACCATGCAAGTAGTACATGTATCTCTTGATATCCAAGTAAATCTCTCGTATGAGTTGCAATGGCTCTGATTACGTAAAACATATGTACATGTAGTTGGTTAGTTCCTTGCTCATGATTGGTTGATAATAATGTAGATAGTTACATCCTTTCTCTGTAGTTTTATGCATGTCTTTTTCTTGAAGAACGGTCAGTGCTGTCAATAATAGTATCATACAAAAATGTGTATTCACAATATATAGGCCTAACTGTTCTACCGTATCACCACCACCCAGTACATGTAACAGACATTATGCCCCCATCTAAAACTTTAAATCATTCACTTCATTGAATGAAGAGTCATGCCCATTTACTCCCATTTTATAGTAAGTTTTTTTTATAATTCAAGAAACTTGGTGAAGATGCAAAAATTCCAGCTGCAGAATATTTAGTTGTGTACTCTACGGTGTAGATGTAGCAGATATTAATGTCCCTCTGATTTTATACAAATCTCATTCTACATGTATGGCTTAAAAGAGTGCAAACAAAACACAAGATACTGTACATAATTACAGTGCTCCGATGACTAACGATACTAGTAGAAGCAAACTTTCATCTTACCCAGAGATTCAACAAGTTTGAGCATGACTCCGCCAATGTGTAGATCTCCCGTCACTCGGATCTGCTTCTCAAGCTGGAGGTTCGTCACATAGATATTCAACTCCCATGAGCCGTCTGCGTACTTGCCGTCTGGCAACTTGTACATATGTGGATCCATCTTTAATAATCGCCTCTTCTCAGACTGAGCAAGATTTTCGCTCTTTTTTCAAATAAAGCTGAAATAATCCAGGACTCCCTGAATCGGGTTTGTGGAAACTCCTCGCCAAGTTTGACAGTCAAACCATAGAATGACACTTCCCTGACTGTCTCTGGCCGGTACACTGGGTGGGTGCTGCTGTAAGCTCTACTTCTGTGATTCCAAACTTCCTGCCAATTGAAACAGATTGAAAATGGGGGTCAAAGTTAAGCACTTGGGTTGGAAGCTATTTTGAGGCAGTGGATCTGTCATTCCAGGAAGGATGTGTGACTTGACTTGGACGGAAATTGAAAGCCCTGGGTTTGTAATCTCACCGCGGAGCAAACACGCTCAGCGTACACATGTGCCAATGAAAATGTAATATAAACTGTCATCCCAAAGACGAGGAAACTCGGGAAATGCCTGGGTTGTTGTTGACCCATTTCAGTGATTAGCTTAGAAAATTGGTGTTCGCATACGTTTTCACTACCACTGAATGCTTTTACACCATTATAAAAAAAACAATCATGGCTAGTGTAAACCACTGCTGCTAATATGAATTATATTGCCTTAAAGTTATTGCTTTATACATAGCTCCATGTGTGGGTGAACTTGGGTACTTTTGTAGGCTTATGAACGACATGAACTGTTACAGTCTTTCCAAGAAGGTGAATTAGCAGCCACTTTGCTCTTGAAAAGCACATTGAACACTCAGATAAGACTTTCAAAAGTGTTTTTTCTGATATCTGAATAATGTACATACATTGTATTCCTCACAATATACACATCTACGTACATGTACATTTACAGAAAAGATAGTGTACCAAGCGTCTGCAATCTGCCTCCAGAACTTCCTTATTACCAAATGTACAGAAAAACTGATTGAAGAAGTTTACCATTTGTACATGATGATAATTTGGAGGGGTGGAGGGAAGTGTATGGTTTTTATTATTAGCGTGCTCTGATGGATAGGGTTTCCAGATGTCGTACCAATATCCTAACTGGACTTTTAGATGTCAAGGGTATGTAATCAAATAGTTGGAAGTGTCATTTTGGAAAGGTAATATACACCTGCATAAAACCACACACTACATAATTTATTAAAACATGAATTGTGGTTGTGAAAAAGTGCTCCAGGGAAAAATTGTCACAAAGCAAGGCTATGTCAAGTTATAACATACTTCTTAATCATTAGGGCCTTCATCCTTTCACAATTCACAACCAAGTTGAATCCATCACTATAAATACATACCACAAGAGGGGGGGAATGTATTAATTAAAAGTGACCTATATTTCCCACCCACACTGTTCTACATACGAAACAGATCAATTTTTTTTATTTTTAAGTTTAAGGTCTAATGGAAAAAGACATAAGAAGGTCATAATACAGTCTGCGTCAGCTTGAAATATGGACTGAGCACTACGGTACATTAAACTGTGTTCATGTTGATGGCTTTGGCTTAGAGGTAAACAAAAATAAGATCCGTCCCATAACATCAACAAGAAAAGCAGATACTGTATATGTTGTAAGTATTTAAACTTTATTTAAAAACAAAACAAAAACAAGGTGGCTCAAATTTATCAATAACAAATAATAAATAAAAAGTTGATGTGTACTTACATGAGTTATTGATCCATTTAAACTGTACTACTGTCAGTTTGGCTTTCAATGTACACATTTAAAACCAACCGAACATTTCAATCTGGTTAACTGTCAGCCTATATTAATCTACCAAATGCATTGTACAGTATAACATAAAGAGTCTAAAATCCATGCACAGAACATGGATGACCTTCACATGACAATGCCAGTAGGGGCAATGTACAAATGAACATTTGTTCATGTTGTCAATAATAAACAATCGGAGAAGCCAGACAAGGTCCAGTGAGCACTAAACGCCACCTATGATGTTAACCAGTTTAATATGCAGTAGACCACGGAGTATGTACCATCTGTTCCGACAATTAAATATTTACATGCAATTCTATTAAGTATAGATTTTTCTCTCTATTCAACATCCACTAGTTCTGTTCTCAAAACAGAATATAAAAACACACAAAACACACAAACAAACTAGACTTGAACAAACAAACAGAAAACATCAACAAACAGGTTCAAAGCTCCTTTCAATCAGTTTTTCTTTTTTTTAAAGGCAATTTCAAAAGTTTTATTACAATTTGTGTTCACAAGAGAAATTAATTTGAGAATAAAAAACATTTTGTTGTCGTCATTAAACAAAAAGACTAACAGCCTAGCTGACATATACATGTAGGTAAAATAAAAAGACATAAAATAGTCAAACTTGATCTGCCCATTGAACCAAACAAAATTTACCAGTTTTCAAAATAACTTTGTGTACTCAAATAAAATTCCTAGACTATGGTTAATAATGGCCAGATGTATGAAAAAATATGAATGGGATACAGATACATACCACAGATACTGACTGGCATGTACTTAAAAAAAAAAATTCCTGCGTTCTCCTTTGTTGCTCTGTGGCTGTGATCGTTAAAATATTTGCCAGGAATTTCACCACTCACTGAGTTCTTTTATTTCAGAGTTGTATGAAGCTGACATTTATAAGTATTCGGTTTCAGGAAAATAACAGAGCAACATGCTTGAGGGCCACCATTCCTAATGTCCTATAACCCATGACTAAATACCTGTACGCCGTACACAGTATTTTTTTTAACTAAAAAAAAGTTGGAACAGGTGAACTTTATGTTATTTGGCATGTTACTCGGGTGGGATTCGACCCGCGACTTTTGCCACTCTAGAGCACCTGGAAATACATGTAAAAACAGTGACCCATGAAGAAGTATATTTCACTTCCGTTACTGTTGCATACAGTGAACATGTAGGTGGACAACAGCACCTAAACAAGACTAAAATTAAATTTTTGTTAGGCCCACGTTTTTAAAAACTGTTTAGAACAGTCTGTCCTAGTGTATTGACAACATTTTTTTGATAGTGCCATTCTTTCATGAGTTACAGTGGGTCACTTCAGCAATGCTACTCAAAAACCAAGTGTTACCTTCTCTAAATTAAATCCGCCATGGGCCCAATGTGTAAATCCAGCCATGGCTGAGTGCATTAAAAACAGTAGTTTAGTTGTTTTTCTGTTTTTATGGATTGGGCAATGCAAATCTTATCAATGATTCATTCGTACTAACTCCCTAAAATGAGCAATGGTCTCACTGCAGTATATAAAATCCGTATAATTATAAAATTGAAACATGTTGCAATGTTTTAACAAGGTGTGGTATCAAAGTAAACAAAATTATCAAAGTAAAATATGCATGATAAAAAATATGACAAATCTACAGAAACCTGATGAAAAAACTGGCTAGCAGCCAGGGCTGCTGCGTTGTTGAATAAGATGCACAATAGCTATAGAACATGTACAATACTACATTTTGTAATACAGTATGTACTGTACACAGATGTAGCTATCTCCATAGTAGTAGTATGTATGTTTGTAATAATGTCTTTTCAAACATAAAAAAGTAGTTTGTTCAAAAGTTGTAGCTTGTTGTAGAACATTGTTAAAACAGAATAGGCATGCGTAGGCCTACAACATACATGTAGTGTTTTGGCCGAGGGGTTTAGTGCATCGGGCTGATACTTCATGGAGGCAACGGAGGCAATTTGCCCCTGGTCATTGCCTTGAGTGTCCTTGAAATGTTCCAATAGAAATTAACAAATTCCTCCAAAAGGTGCCCTTTTATCAAGAAGAAATGCCTTGGTGCCCTTGCCCTTTCAAGAATAAAGGGTGGTCAATAGGATAGTTGGGACTAGTCCCAACTTGAGTGTTGCAGTTGGGGCGCCCCAACTATAGTTGGGATTGCAGTAAATACAGAGTACCATCGGAGCAGTACAATATCTATGGAGGCATAATTAGCGACCCCCCAGAATGTGATATGTCCGCACAAACGGCAACACAATACTGAGAAAGTATTAATGACAATGTTCATTTCCTCAATTATTTTAACGAAATGAACAAGAATAAAAAAATAAAATAATAATAGTATGAAGTTATTAAGACCACTTTATTCTAGTACTTGATAACATTTGAGATGAATTAGAATTTTAGTTTCCGAGACTGAAAATGTCACCTGTCATATGTGTCCGCCGTCAGAACCCTCTAAAAAAAGACACTTGTAACCCACGTGTTTTGTACATAATTAATTATGACGAGTTAGCGGCCCAGAAGACCAATTAACCAAAGGGCCTTTTCCAAACCTCGTCTTTGGCTCTTCGGCTCTGCTTCGCTTTCGTGTAGTAGTAGAGCTGCACGGGCGATCCCAACTATAGTAGGGGCGCCCCACTTGTAACACTCAAGTTGGGACCTGTCCCAACTATAGTTGGGGCGATTGTCAAGTTGGGACGGAACAATAACACACCTCCAGAGGTTTTGATCATTGCAACAACATGTAGGACAAGGAGTAGGACTAACGTGAAGCTTTTAAATAGTACTACAAAATTTGTAAAAATTATTAATAGGCCTAGGATACTTTCAAAACTTTTTTAATATTATTTTTTTACACTCCTGTCACTTCTATAAATGATAGTTTACTTAAAGTTTAAATGTTTAAATATTCATAAATGTTATTGTACTCATGTAGAGCCTACTGTACATGCATGTTATCTTATCAAATTTAGCCTGTTTTAGTTTTTATTATAAATTTCAACTGCAAATAGCCTAAAATACATTACTATAGCCTGACCCAGTCTGGCCCTGCCTGGAGAGAAAAAAAATCTGTTGTGCAAAAATTCTAATATAATAAACGAATACATGATAACACGTCGTTTGTTTAATTGTTGTTGTTTTTTATAGTTTTTTAGTTAAGTCCAGGCAGAAAACCAATAAATTGCTTATCCATACTGCAACTGGTTAAGCTAAATCGTGTACACGCGTGTAGTACGCAAGTTAGCGGAGCTGTTGTGGTTGTGGCTTCAACGACGGACGGCTACAGCATGCAACCCGTACGGGCCGCCCACACTGTTCACACACATGTAACTCGCTCTAAAATCCCTAAGTTTTCACATTTCGTTTTCCTCCATAATTGAATACTTACGCGTTATGATACAGTCCCAGAATAGAAGAAACATCAGTATGAATTTGTCAGCAGACTCATGTTCCAATTTGTTGGCTCAGAAAGTGTGAAATAATGATCCAAAATTTCCAAACATTACGGAAGTGTACTCAGAGTTCGACGATCAGAGTGAAGTTTAACACAAACTGCATGATAAGCGTTGTGTGCGCGAATTGCCGAAATTCCACACGCTTGCCCATAGATTATTGATAACGTACAGTTGATGTCAACTTGCCGGGTGGAGTTTTTATGAGTCAATTTTTAAATTTAGTAACATATTTTTTATCATCATTGGACATTGGCCATTCATATCAGAATGGTGATATCAAGTCTTGTTTTAATACCAACCTGTATGGTTATATATTTCATTATCCATAAAATAAGTATGAGAATTTTGTTGAGACTATTGCAAATTTATTTTGGAAGAAACGGAGAAAAAAAAAAACTGCTCTACAAATTACACAGATGAATATGAAGGAGTACCATTATGTTCAACACGAGTCGATTTGACCATAACCCTGTCCCCCCCTCCCCTAATGTGTCCCCACCCACATATCCACTAGTCTTAACACATCTTGACAAAATACCAGACGGTCTGTTTGTCAAAAGAGGGCGCACTTCTAATCGATGTATAAAATATTTCATCAGAGTAGATCATGGCAAATGTCATTTTTTTTTAAATGTTGCCTCAACCCTTTTCTTTTTTTCATCAACCATCTCCTAAGTGAATAATATAAATAATATAGGATGAGTAAATAAATTAATAAACAAATACAAAAACAAAATATAGAAATGCAGAAGGGCAAAGTATTCAGGATGATTTGTTTAAAACACATGATGCCATGAGACTATTTTGACTAAGTTTGTCAACAAATTGTGTGTACTCCACGAACAATTTGGTAAAAATTAAAAAGAAAATCCAACAAGTTTCCTATTGAGACCTAGCCAAAAGCAAGCCAAAATGTCAAAATACTCTGGGTTGATTCTTTGATTTACAAAACCCATGAATGACCACGCCCTCTAGAAATTTCCCCGCGATTTTACAACAAATTTCTTAGGAAAGGGGCTAAAAGCCAATCCTGGCTGAACTCAATCGTGTCTTCCAGATAGCAGGATGGCTTGGAAGTTGTTTAATTGGGTCTAAATTGTCTATATCTGATGGTTTAGACCATTTGAATGAGATTGTGTTCACCCAAAAATAATTATACAGGCCGTTATAAAATGTACTGTTGGAAAGAGTCTGATGGTGTGAGTGTACGCGTAGATTCTAATGTTGCCCTTGAGGAAATAAATTTGCCACTAGTTGTTTTCCAACCGAATTGTTTTCTTTGGAACTGTGCTTGGGGGGAAAATGATAATGCAATAAACAAATACAAAAATTGTTGCACATAATAATGAATCAAAAGAGGGATTTTTATGAGAGATAAAAAAGAATCTTTTTTTTTTTTATTCATTACCTTTTTACAGTTAATTAACAGTTAATTAAATATCTTTGATAATCTTGGCTCAAATTCATGGCACTGCTTACTGCGGAAATCTGCGTTTACGGCCCATAGATTCATGCGCTTTATGGGGTGCCGTAAATCGCAGAAATCTTTGGTAAGCGGTGCTTTGAGATTGGGCCCCGTTCACACATTAAACAAGCCAGACAGAAAGCAACACATTAAACGCTAATAATACTTATTTGTGTCAACAATGGGCCAAACAGCTGCATTGAAATGTTGTTGTTTTTCTTGCTGATTTAATCAAAAACTTTTTACAAACAAATGATAAAAATGATGCAGCAAAAGTCACTTCTAAATTTCAAATACACTTCTCACAGTGTCGTCCCTAGAGGACCGAACACTGGCACTATGTTAAAAAAAAATAAATAAATTGATATTCAAAGTAATGGTGAACTAGGTTTTTAAGAAAAACAAATAGAAAACCTCTTAAAGATGGTCTTCTTTTAAACAAATATTATGTCAAAAATACAATTAAAGCTACATACTTGTTGTTTTAAATGTTGTTTGTAAAAGTGTTTAGTCATGGGTACACCCAATCATCTCTCTTTGCGACAAGAAATAAACACTTCTATATAATGAAAACAAGCCAGTTTATAGTTAATGGGCCTATGAAGTAGCTACACTGTAAATATTAGTTTGTACCCTCTCTCCAATCAAACAAAAAGGGTGTCATTTTAAAATGAAGAAAATTGGTGCCATGCTTACTTTACAAAAACTAACATTTACATACAAATCTGGTAACTCGAAATGTAACAAATTTTGGATACGCATGTAATCCAAAAATCTAGCATTTTTTCAAGTATGTCCAAAACACATTACAGGTATTTAAAAAGTCATTAATGAAAGTATGTTCATTTTATTTTCATTCATTTTTTTCTTCTTTTTCTAGAAATTAAACTTTGGTTCAACAAACATAAGAGCAGAAAAAAGTACATCGATAAATCAAAATATTAGTTCTCACAGCAATACTTCACTTTTTACAATATGTGTATACTTTTATATTGGCTATTATTAAGTTTTATACAAGTTAACTTCTCAATCCCAAACCTGGAATGTTTCCAATTTACCAAGGATCAATTTAACAGAGCTGCGAAAAAACATAAAACCTAAGGGTCAGTGAGGAACAGTTTTGTCCCAAGTGAAAAAAAACCAAAGGTTACCGGCCAACATGCACTAGTTAAATCAGCCAATCAGTTATGGTCTGTAACTGGTTCCCGATTTCATTTTCCGTTAAGCAGCTCTGGTAAATTGAGTCTCCTTTACAGCAGCTCAGGGCCCAATTTCATAAAGCACTCAAAAACTGCTCAGCACTGACTGAAAAAATATCATTTAGCAGAAGCAGGTTACCAGCCAAAATACAATGCAATGTATATTGCTTGTGACTTGTTTCCTGCTAATTCTTGCTTAGCAGAAGAATTTTCATAGCCCGTTTTTCGCTTCACAGCTTTATGAAATTGGCCACAGTTTCCAATAAAAAGACTGTGCAAGTCTCGCACGTATTAGAACTTCCAGGACCAAGTTGGTCCCAACCATTATTGAGTTTTATGTGTGCGAGATTCTGTTTCTTCAAATACTTTAGTTTCACACAGTTTATGGCTATAAAAATGATATCATATCGTTGGGAAAGTAAAGTTTAACGATGAAATATATGAAAGTAAAATAAATTGAACAAACCAACGAAGAAAACCCGAAAAGACTTGACCTCAGTTTCCGGTTCTTGTAAACAATTAAGAATTTTGCTCACCTGATGTCCATGTTATCATTAAACCTATGTAATGGTCGCACAAATTCGTGCATGATTCGCAATTTGTACTGCACGTAGTCATTGAGGTCGAATAAGTTTTATTTTGTTTTTAAGTTAGTCTTCACAAATTGTTTGAATTATATAAAAAATTGAAATTGTTTTTGTAAAAAGACTTTTGTATGAATAAAATTTTAAAAGAAGATTAGATTTCATAAAAATTATAGTCTTCTTTTGACGTGTTTTTTTCGTTGTTGATACGTGTGAGACTTGCAGTCTATTACAGTACCAGACTGTGTAACTCTGGCGCGTATTCAAACATTTTTGGGACCAGTTGTTCCCACGCACATTTTGTGGAGGAAACAAAATCACAAGCTTTAATGGACCCTTAATGCTCATATAGGCACGAGACTTGCACAGTCTAGTCATACAGAATTTCCATGCACATGCACTCCTTGTTAATTTAAGCGTGTTTGTCACATTCAGCGCTTCTCCCATTAGACAGTTATCATATTTCCTTCACTCAAATGAATGTAGTAACACTGGAAATAGTCTGGTCCTTTTTGTTATACAATGGATGCAGTGAATGAGATAGGAAACAAGGCAAAGATACATGTAGTGGCTGCATGATTAACATATTTTTGTATTTGTTACGTATTATATTTTACTCTTTTTTTAGTCAATAAAATCATACCATCCATTGAATTTTCAAATCAATTAATAATAATACATTTTGTATTCTTACAACAAGGCAATGTTTCAATATAAAATAGGGTATTTACAGTCATGCACAACTAACTTTTATACATAATTTACATATGTAATTATCACTCACAAGCACTTTTTTCTTCTTCCAATATTTAACACAAATTTTAAACATTAGATGCTCTACACAAACATCAAAACAACAGAAACATGCATAGCCTGCAGAGTACAAAACATCAACAAGGTCGATTAGCCTTTTTAAGATATGGTGGACACTATAGGAGTGCACTGTGCGGTTTGTGTGTATACAGACAAGTTTACCCAAACCTGATAGGGTTATAGTATTGTTTGCCATATCTCAAAATGGCTTCTTGTCTTCTGCCAAGAACTTTTGTGGAGTTCAATCATGTTACATCATGTTGGACTGAGCAATAGGGTTAAACACTTGAGAGCCAAAGATGTGACTGATATGTTGATTTTTTTTTTCACAAAGTGGTGTTGGCATTGGGGGAGAGGGGGGGGGGAGGGTACCCTCCAGTGTTAGTTCCACAAGATGCTCACTCCTATTCAACCACCGAACTTTCCCAGTGATGAGATGTAAGCTAGAGTTTCATGAGAAAGGAAAGGAGGCAGTGCACAGACAAACTGGTCTCCATGACAGGCAGCAGCCAGAGAAATAAACCAATCCATGAAGTCCCACCCTTTCCCCAACCAAATGTCTATCAATGGGGACCCATATAGGTTGCATATACAACACATGCGTCTTGCTCTGCACCCTGTCATACACACAAGACACGATGCAGCCGTCAATTTGTCAGACTTCTTTTTTTTTTCTTCATTTTGTAATCCGATTTACACAAGTCAGACTTTTGTTTGACGTTCAGGCATGTGTTCACGACTGTGATTGGTCAATGCATTAACAGGCAAGGCTTAATGGATTGGATTACTTCTTGGTCAATCCATGGAAATTCGGGAATCGATTATACTGAGAACAAAAAAATTGATGAATATATGTCAGCTGCTAAATTTTCTTATAAAACTAATTTTAGCCATCATCATCATTATTACTCGACAGATTTCCACATACAGGTATTCACATTATAAGTTTGGTGTATGTTTACCTTGGTTTTCCCCTTGATTTTCTTTCCGTGTGTAGGTTGTCCACAAAACAAGTGTTGACACCTGTTCTCCTGTGTGATAGTAGCAGGACCCAAACATATTTGTTGCAGTCACTGCCCCCTTCCCACTATGTAGTGTTGTACAATTGCTTCAGCTCATGCCTAAAATGTACACGAAGCACGGGTCCATTTTCACAATGACATTCAGCACACAAACATTGCGTAACACAGAAGAATCTTACTAAGCAGGATCAGGGTTATAGCCAAAATGGTGTTTCACATTGTTGCGAACAGTGACCCATTACAAGTGTAGAGGCCATTGGCATACGTTCATTGCTACCCCCCCCCCATTTTTTTTTTTTTTTTTTTAAAGAAACTTAAAATCTCTACACAGTTTTGCTTTGCAAGCATTATGTTAATGTGCTAAGAACTTAGAAACTGGGCCAAGTACAGAAAGGTAATAGTTGGAAAATATAATTTTTTAAGTTAGTGATAATCAGATATATTCCTAGACATCAGTAAAGAGGTATTATACACCGATTGATTGATGGAACACACGTCACATGTTATCTTTTATTTTGCCAAGTATACTGCCGCAATGCTCCAACATTTAAAATTAGAGTCCAATATGGATAATTATTGAATGCTTCACAGCGTCGTTTCAAAAATAATTGTTCCCTGCCCATTTGTCCAAACAAGGCAAGGTCACGTCATGGCAGACAAGGTTGGTGTCTACATAGAGTTGTCCACGTTGTTTAGAAGTTCTTTTTTTTTTTTTTTTTTTCAGAGTGTGGGCTGGACAAGTTACCATGTCTATTCAGTGTTTATTGTGAAAAAAATTCAAATAACAAGGATCTGTGTGTGAGTTATATGAACATAATATTGAATGCATTTCATTCGTGCACTGTCGCAGAAAATAATCACTCGGTGAAATCTGGCTTTTCCATTTCACTCATGAAACGAAATAGTCCGGAAATAATCACCTCATGATTATATTCTGCGACAGCGCACTCAAATGCATCCAATATTTGTATAATACCTCTCTTAGAGCTAATAGTAGCAAGTGATACATTTTCAGATTCTTGACATGCACACACACATATGTACATTTAATGGTAATTAATTAATCAATGGCAATTATCAAATTTGGGATGAAAAACAAAATACTAATTTGCCTTTGCCTAAACACCAACATATTATAAGCACTTTCTACTGACTTTAAACAGAGCTTATTTTATTGTACACCGCTGATGGACAAAACCAAATACATGTTGAACTTAAAAACAAAAACGTAACAAACCTGTCCCAAGGAAACATGTCTTAGAGACACTGGCAAACGTTTCATGTGGAACAAGCCACGTAAATATCACATTCAAACTATAACTTACATAAAATACAACATAACAAGTCAATAATACTTACTTGAGATCTACTGTACAAATTTAAGCCGATAACCTAAAGTCTGGCAAACACAAATAAATACTCCTCATCAGAAAAAGGTTACCCACCAAACTGACATTGTGACTGGTGCCAGGGTAATTTTTTTCTACTATAGCAAATAATTTCTGAGCAGCATTTTGCTTTGCTAAACAGCTGGATAAAAGTGGCATAAAGTCTTTCCCAGAACTTTGTGAACAATTTGCAAAAGGTGGTCTTCTTTCAAACAGCGGCACAATACCAAGTAATCTGAAGGATTTTCAACTGGTTTTTTTTTTTTTTTTTTTTTTTTTTTCTTCTTTAAACTACTTAACAGATACGTCGCTGTTTAACCCTTCAGAGACCATAGTGGCCAAAAGCGGCTTGAACCAAAATGCCCATAGTGGCCACAAACGGCTTGAACCAAAATGCCCATAGTGGCCACAAACGGCTTGAACCAAAATGCCCATAGTGGCCACAAACGGCTTGAACCAAAACGCCCATAGTGGCCACAAACGGCTTGAACCAAAATGCCCATAGTGGCCACAAACGGCTTGAACCAAAATGCCCATGGTGGCCACAAACGGCTTGAACCAAAATGCCCATAGTGGCCACAAACGGCTTGAACCAAAATGCCCATGGTGGCCACAAACGGCTTGAACCAAAATGCCCATAAGGGCTACAAGCAGCCGCAAGAGTTGACCTACTTCTGATAAAACAGGACAGTCAAAGAAAAGATAATGTCCCGAAATGACATTTTCCAATGTTTCCCATATGTAGAATCTACAATGATAAAACAAAACCATTTATTTCGGTTTCTTCATAATTTTCTGAAAATTTTCCCTGAAAATAAAAAAACTCAACAAGATTAGCAATGTCTGGGCATATGGTGATAATTATACAGAAATGAACGGTCTCTGAAGGGTTAAAATACATGGTGAATTTGTGTTATATATATATAATCAGATAAAACAAATTATAAAATTTGTATCTGAAAGTTTTTTACAAATAGAAGTGGTACTGCTACCAATCATCCTGAGAAATATTACCATCTGATTCTGAAATGTTTGTTTTTTTTCAAGAAAAACTCTCTATCACTCTAGCTTTTCCCAAAAGAAATACTCTTGCCATACAACATCTGTAACTTAAGCCGTGTCCGAATGAATGGCTTCGGCAGTGGCTACGGCTG
Source organism: Marthasterias glacialis (assembly GCA_911728455.2). Classification (NCBI taxonomy): domain Eukaryota; kingdom Metazoa; phylum Echinodermata; class Asteroidea; order Forcipulatida; family Asteriidae; genus Marthasterias; species Marthasterias glacialis. The sequence continues at coordinate 36,105,915 of OU452219.1, forward strand.
GAACGCCGAGGATTCCTATTCTTCAACATTGTCGTTGCAGCCAGCGGCCATAGCCGTAGCCGAAGTCGCTTGATTCAACACAGCCTCATTGGCATTTCTTTTCCCTTGAGAACTTGATAGCACTGATAATTGTCACAGGTTGGTTGTGTGATAATTGTTTTTCAAAAACTGGATGGTCTGAATGAATGCACCTTTCCAAAAAAAACCAATGCTGAAACCTCCCCTTCAACAAGTTCTTATATTTATGTTGCAACCAGTGGTTGGATATTACAGTTTATATAACACCCAAGCAGATCCTTGTCATTTGATTGGAGTATTGTCGGTCACGTGATAGCAAATAAATGTAACATTGTACGCTACGTCATTCACCGTGCATTTTTCGTTACATTCACCGTGCATTTTTCGTTCCATCCGATTTGTTCTATCGCACACTCGCTTGCCCTCCATTGACGAAAGAGACTATTCGATTAAAAAATGGCTGAAGCTTATTATACTTTATAATGTTATCCACCAATCATATGACAAAGATCTACTTGGATGTTATATAAAACAAATAATGAACGTTTTTCACCCATGCAATAGTAAGAATATTCTCATTCGCCTCGTTGAATGGAACAATCCATCTTTCAACTCATGAAATTATTCTTACCATTGCACTCATAAACATTCATTATTTGTATACTATTTATGGAAGAAAACCCTGACTAACAAGAACACTATAACTCACTTTTCCCATGTACCTACCCCACACTCCCCCTCCCCACCCCCACCGAAAAATGTATTTTTTACTCTCAGATAGGGGGCTCATTTTCCAACTCCACACTGTGACTATAGGGTATGGACAAAGAGTCATTGATACTCTCAAGCATGCACTCCTCTGTACTCTGTTCCCTGAAATCTTGATTCTGCATCAGTACGCTCAGATCTCCACCTGCGATTTCAAAGCTCTCTGGATCAAAGCCCTGCAGGCTAGTCAGTTGATCGATGCTAACATTTGGAGGCTGCAAATCGTCCAAAGCTACATTCTCACTCAGATACGACGTAAGATTTTCATCGTTTAAGTCCAATTTATCCGTGAGAATATTCATTAATGGTTCTGGGATAGCCAAACAGGGTACAGCACTCTCTTCAGAATTGGTAGAGTTTGTAAAATTTACTTGCATGTTTGACGAGTTATCTCCGAATTGACCGGTGGCAAACAGAAACTGGCTTGCATGGTCGGCTGGCGCCGTCACAAAAGTGTTTGCAAATGGCATCGTTCCACTAGTGTCTGTCATTGTAGCTTGTCCGAAGTTGAATGGTACTCCTGTTGTGACTGTAGCTGCCGGGCCACGCTGGGTCACTGTACCAAATGTGGTGTTGGAACTGTGACTAAAGACAAGTGTTGACGAAATACCTGCTTCATTTCCTGGGGCCCTTCTGACTGGTTGCGCAAATTCTCGCGGGGGTTGCCTGATGTCTTGAGCTTCTGAAACAAAACAAAAAACAATAATAAAAAATGTTGATGATTTGTTACCCTTTTTTTCGTCAGTTCTCTTAGCTAGAATACTTAATTTTATCTGAAGTGACGAATAGCTCGCACTAGCATTTAACCTCTTGAAAACAAAACCAGTGCCAACAAAATTATATGCTCAGCACAACATCACTGGGAACCAGTCACTGAAAGTGTAAAATAGACAGGGTTTTTTTACTCGTAAGCTGTTTCTTCAAAAGAGCGAAATAAATCCTCTTCATTTTAAATTTGTCTGTATAGCAGTACTATGACACTAGCTCTAGCCTATCCTAATGGCAACTGTGACGTACTTCCAGCCTCTGCTGAGTGCCGACAGAGTTTGGCTTCGATAAGCATAGATGCCAACGCTCCAAAATTCCAATTAGTAATAAAACAGCGTGGCATGTTGGGGCATTTGACAGGTACACAATTTGTATGAAACTTTAGTATCATTCTATAGTGTAGCTCCCATTTGCATTTTCTTTGTCTTTGCGTTTGTATTAAATTAAAAAAAAATCCAGAGATCTTACACAAAATGTAAATCAGGGAAGGGTTTTCTCAGTGCTAATTAGGACTCTTCATCAGTGTTCTTAATTTTAGTGAAAAAATCATTACATTGAAAAATATACATGTAACTGTACCTAAACAGCAATCAAACGCCTGTGCCGTCCACACGTGCCGATCGCTCGCACCATTTGCCTTAAAATACACACCTTGTAAAATACACACCTTGTAAAATACACACCTTGTAAAATACACACCTTGTAAAATACACATTGGTTACCTTTTTATGAACTTATGATAAATTAAAAGTTCCCACTTCATTGACAGTAGCAAATCAGTCCTTTATATGTCACTTTAGGCCTCACAATGCATGAAGTAATAACTGCAAAAGTTGCGTGAAAGTTCTAACATTCGCGATGAAAAAAGTTTATGTTTGGGACGTTAGCCATCTTGACAAAACTGACTTTCCTCAGGTTCCCTCGCATATTATCCACATGTACTGGTAGCACTGGTACCCTGCCCAATGCACGTGCCTCCACGGTGTTGATACTACAATAACTGATGTTAACAATGTTTCGAATTTATGTTCAAGAATGTTTACTACTACTTTTCTGGTTTGTATTGGTATCGAATCTGTTCACAACTGATTCTATGAACAGAAAATTATCATTATTTAAGTAATACACACTGTTTTTCGTTAGTTTTAGGCGGACAATTTGAACTTCGTAATATTAAACGGGCAATTCGTATTTTCGTAAAACATTGATAAATTCGTAATAGTTACGAATTTTTCATAATAGTTGGCAGCTATGGATAAGTATCACAGGCATGCAACTTGGACTTAACAAAAAATGAGGAAATTCCAATCTTTACACGACTTTGTGTTTTTCAATTTTCAATGGCATGAGTGTGAGGTGAAGAAGGAAATCAGCTGATGCGAGGCAAACTTGCATGCCTGCTATCAAGAGTGCACAGGAAAAGCCTTGAGCTTTATTGTGGGTTTTATTGTGAAGGATTTTTTACAAGAAACTGTAAAGTTCTGTTCTCACCTTTGAATGACAAGACAAGACAACTCACTTGTCGCAAGTTAACTTACGCAGAAGCGTATGCCAGCTTTGCAGCTGGCAGAAGATAAAGAACAAGCGTGCAACAATAGATCGATCCATTAAGCCCCGCCTTTGCTGTATTGACCAATCACAGACGTGATTGCGCAGCCCAAAGTCCGGCAAACACGTTAGTGCATATGGAGTGCATGCACAGTGGGCGGGGCTTAATGGATCGGTCTTTTGTGAGCATGCAACAAGTATTATTAACAGAACAGCACCCCTCAAAAAAAAGAACAAACTTGAAGCAGCTGTACTCACCTGTAGGGTGCTTGTTGTTTATCTTAGTGCGTAATTTCTGTTTTATATTCGGCTCAACCATTCCATCCATTGCTGGAGAATTTCCGAGTGTGGCCTGCTGCTGTGTTGGGGTAAATGAGCTCTCACACATTGGAATTGGTTCACAAGGTTCTCCTATTGGTGAAATTTCAAGATGGGGTTATTCAAAATGTCAATCTTAACCAGTTGCCACCGGATGGAGAGTATACACACAAATGTTTCCCCTGCCTGGAAATGGGCACCGTTTAATTACAGTCTTGGGTAAAATCGGAATACCGGAGCAAAGGTCGCCCGGACATTCTACTGCTGAGCAATGTTTTGATAAGTATGCTCCGATCGTCTTCAGGAGAAAAGAAAAATGATAACCTGATCACCGGCTCTTTTCAGAACCACCGGAACTCATAGTGTTACCCCAAACCCAACTAAACTGTATTCCCACTTTGCAAACTTTCCAATCCCACACAAATAAAGAAACTGAATGGTGTACTGTGCAGTACCATGAGATTGGGCCAATGCATTGAATCAAATGCCAAGTGATTCAAACATACTTACGCTTTATTTGGCTTGGATCTTTGAAAAAATTTGTAAAATGTGGCGACTTTTTCCTTCTTTTAGCCTCGACCCCGTCAGCATCTGTGAATAAAAAAAATATAAGAAAAAATGAAAAGTTCCACATATTAAAAACGATTGTACCAAGAAGGTACAGAAATGATAAATTACACTCCTACTCATCATTGCATTTTATTTGCCAGTGAGTTGACCAACCATATGAAACCATTCAACAGCATGAGTTGTGTAGGGTGGAGTAAAGCCCGATTCATACTTTACAAGAATGCGAAGCGAATTTGACGTCACAAATTCACAACAAACAATCCGCACAGGCTAAAATGAATGCGTTCAACTTTTTGCAAAATTTGACTGCGAATGTAGGAGAGTGACATCAAATTCGCTTCACGTATTAACCACACAATTTTATATTGCAGACTGGCATGATATTGAATGGTCGGATAGTAGGAAGGTAAAGGGTTTTTACTTGTATCTGTAAACTAAACAATAATACAGGTTTTGGCCGACTCGGTTGCAATCAGTCTATCCTTTAATAGACCGATTGCGCGACCAATGTTTACATGTCATCACGTGACCTATTGTGGGTACTACGTCATCTGAACTGATGGCAAACTACATGCAAATACATGCCATGAACGACAAGAGTCACACCAAAAGTCAGCTTTTGGTGATAACAACACAGTTACTAAGCCATTTTATTAAAGTTGTATGTTGTGACATTGATATTAATCACATTACTGTTTCATAAACTACCAGTGTTCTACTACATAAGAGGTTTATTTTGAGTCATGCACTAATGACGTCGGACGACTATGTAGCCACCCGCCTGTTATTTTGTTTGTAATGTAGGCCTAAATCACTATAAAAAAGGCTGAAGAACGTTGGAAAAGTGAGCATTTATACCTAGCCTTGCGAAATTTCAAATAGGCAAAGGAATCACACAGTTTTGGAAAGCAATATCTTTGGATGATTCAGCTTCAAAACTTTGAAATTCTTGTGTTGAAAAGTGTGTGATCGCAGTCGTCCGGCCTAAACGTTCCGTCGTGCACTGTACACATCGTGCACATTTATACGGTACTTTTACAATTTTCAAGACTTGCTGGAACTGTCCTTACTGGCTTTATTCAGCCACTCGAAGGTCTCTGGTACAAACTCAGGAACATTTTTCACAGATTTCGAGAAAGAAAAGCCTCAAACAAATAAACAAATGCAACAATCATCATGTACCATACCGCACTTTCCTATGGAGGACGTCGTGTTTGTTTACATTTATTACCCACAATAGGTCATGTGATGCGGGTCGCGCAATCGGTCTATTAACTAATCGATTACATTTGGAATACCTTCATCAATTGGTTTGTAGATAAACTCCATAGGCTCACTCATTTCTCCATCGCTAATTCTTCTCAGCTTAAATTGCACTGTGACAGGGCGTTGGATATTGTTATCTTTGAAGGGAGGTGTTCGACATACTATGGCAACCTACATGTGACACCACACAATATGATGAACAATTATGACAAATACAATAAACTTAATTCACACTCTTTCAAATGAACATCAAATGTAAAGAAAAGAGAACAACAGTACATAGACGAATAACTGAATCATAATTAAGTCAAGGAAAAAATAAATACATAAATAAAGACTAACAGCAAACTGGTAAATAATGGAGAGAGAAGAAAGAGGCTATGTACAAGAGAGAACTGGAAGAGTGTGAGGTTGTTACGATAAGCCAAAGCTTGTAGGAATAACAACCAGGACATAAAGACCCCAAAAAAGACAATGACAGGCAAAAACAGACGCAGACTAACAACAAGAGGACAAGACGGAAGAGACGAAGGACAGACAGGACAAGAGCTGAAGCTAAAACTAAACAACAACTATATCAACTCTTAACCCCCCCCCCCCCGGTGCCTTTGTCAAACAAAGAAAAATAAAAAATAAATAAAAACCACTCCATGGTAGCTCAACATCCAAATGTTTGGAGCTGGATATGATCGACATTCCTGTTCCATTGATCAGCAATTGCTATTCGGGCTTTCAGTCCCATATCCTACAAATAAGATTTTGAAGGATTTGGGATGGTGAGGGTTAATTTTTATCCAACTTACTTTTGAGTCCAAGGAAATCATATAATAATAATAATAATAATAATAATAATAATAATAATAATAATAATAATAATATAAATTTATAATGCGCACTTTTCCAGAAACCCGATCAAGGCGCCTACACAAAATGAACAATACAAAAATGAAGAAAGATGGAATTAAGTGAATTTATGCGAACAAATGTGTTTTCAGTTCCCTCTTGAAAATGGTCAGTGATGTAGTTTGTCGAATGCTGCTGGGTAGCTTGTTCCAAAGTGCAGGAGCAGCTTTAGCAAAAGCACGGTCTCCATATCGGATAGTTCTTGTTCGTGGTTCTACCAACAAGTTGGATCCTGTCGACCGTAGAACACGACTGGTTTGCTTGGTTGAGATGAGTTCACGGAGATACTTTGGGGCGCGTCCGTGCAGAATGTTAAATAGAACTACAGAACTACAGGGAGCACTCGCTACAATGTATGTCACACATGTAACTCGGCTGACCCATCATGGGCACAAATCCCTAGACTGGTAAATTGCATACGAATGTCCACTTGGAAAATGTTTGCTATGTAAACTGATGAGTCACCAGTGTAGTATGATGGGTCAGCGCCATTTTCTCAAAAGACTGTGCAAGTCTTGCGCGTATTTGAACTCCCAGGACCAAGTTGGTCCCAACTATATTGAGTATTAGGGTGCGAGATTCTGTTTCTGCAAATGTTTTAGTTTACCATGGTTTAACATGGTTTATGGCTATAAAAATTATATTGTATTGTTGGGAAAGTAAAATTTAGCAATGAAATACATGCAAGTAAAAGAAATTTAACAAATCAACAAAGAAAACCCGAGAATAAGACTTGACCTCAGTTTCCGGTTAGTTGTAAACAATTAAGAACTTATTGCCCAACTGACGTTCATGTTATCAATAAATTTATGTAATGGTTGCACAAATTCGTGCATGATTCACAATTCCCTACTGCACGTAGTCCAGAATCATTGAGGTCGAATATGCATCCTCGTCCCAAGTTTTAATTTTTGTTTCAATGTTAATTTTAACAAATTTTAATAATGTAAAAATTGAAATTGTTTTGATAAAAAACCATGCTGCGAGTATTTTTATTTTCAAGAATTTTGTATAAATTATACAAATTGAAAAGAAGATTTGATTTCAAAAAAAAATATAGTCTTCTTTCAACATATTTTCTCATTTCGATACGTCTGGCCGTGTCAAATGGTTTTGTTCACCCTATCGTTCTTATATATAACTCAATGGCCTGTAAGTTGGCTCAGGCAATTATTCGCACAAATGTAAAATTTGTAAATCTATATCATATTGCCAAACATATCTGTCACGTTCCCCGTGTGTCACATCAATCATGAAAACTAATGGCTATCACAGGTGCCAGACTCATTTGTCCATCCAGCCTAAGGCTGTGTGCAAAATGGCGGCTACGGCTACGGCTGGATCAACACGTCAACATGCATTAAAGCATAGGCTGCCCTGAGAAACAACCTTAGAAACAGAAACAGCCACAGCTGCAGCTGCCAATTCAAACACGGCCGGAGGTTGTTGTTTTTTTGTTTTTTATCTGAACGGAAGGAAAAAAAAAACATGACTGTACCTGTCTATGAATGTCACTGGGTCCAAATATAGCCTTGCTCTCCCAACCGTCATGAAAAAAGACAACCTGAATGTCATCTGCAGCAGAAACGAGACAAAATCAGGGCAAAGTTACCAATTACACTGTTACCGCATCACCCACTGGGTATGTGGACACCCAATGACCCACAGGACACCCACTGGGTATGTGGACTCCCAATGACCCACAGGGAAAGTTACCAATTCAATGACTCCAAATAACAGACAGGAGGGAGTTTAGAAAAATCAAAACAAAGACTGATGGTTAAATTTAACAGAACAAAAAAACTGATTCAAGAGAAGTACCTTGAACAAAGCTCTGAAAAATGGTGCAAAGGTGTAGACATTACACTTTTAAAACTCTTACACCCCACTCCATAGAATATATGTTTCGAACGAATCACAGGCAGTGTTGTAGTCGAGACCACAAAGTCCAAGACCAAAATCTCCCCTCCAACAATGAGACTGACCCATCGAGACCAAGACTGAGATCGAGACCTTGAACAAATCTTTACTCTAAAACAATGAAAACAATTTTCGAAGCCAACTTTCTTTATTTTTGATGGATTCTGAATGACGAGCCACTGCTTTTTCCCCATATGATGGCTTCACTCAGCCTTCACTATGGGTGTCTCATAGCCACTATATTGTACGGGAAGAAAGTGCGACTATAAATAAACACACACACACACACACCGCAGGACCTGCTTGGAAATTACACTTTCGGTGATTTGTTATTCATTTGGGTTCCTCTTTCGATTTGAATGTTTTTGGACCTATGAAATTAAGGTCTCAAAAGGTCTCGGCACTAGACCCCCCGAGACCTTTGCTCCGAGACCAAGACTGAGACCAAAACTTCAAAATCGTTACCTCAACAAACTGGGTCTCAAGACCTACAAGACTGATCACAGGCATCTAGTCTAAGATTCGGGTACAATTTCGTTGCACTGGTACTCAAAAGTGAACAAAACCTTGCAAAGTTTTATGCAGGACTTGAGGTCGTTCGATTTCTCCATTTGCTTCTCCAGTTTGTGTGATTCAAACCCAATTCAAAGGTTCATATTCGACTAATCAGTAACAACCTGTGAAGATTGAGGTAGCATTGTCCATCCTTGGAAAATGTTCTAATTATGAAAATAAAAACTGGGATAATTGGGGGGAAATCCTAAACAAGTTGACACGCAAATGTTTCTCCTGCCTGGAAACGGAAGCCATCTTAAGACGCCTTTATGTAAATTCCGACCACCGGACCAAAGGTCGCCCGGTCATTTAACTACGTAGTATGCGCAGACCGTACACATGCCGCTAATGCTTCGTTTCATCCAAACAAGGTCAATAAAGGTCTTGATTTTACTCGCATTTTGTGGCCTTTGAGAGGCAACTTTTGTGTAATCCCTGATTATAGACCTTTCTCCTTTTGCTTCCAAGAAGGGGATTACGAGGCATCGAGAGGCTTCCACCATTGTTCATTCATTGTATTTCGGCCGAATGAACAATGAGGTCAGAGTGAGCCGGCAATCGAGCCATGGTTCCGTGTTTAGTAACACTCCTATGCCGTAGGTAACGGCCGATGTTTTGCAATTCACACTGTGTGAATTTGACATTTTCTCAGTCGAGAAACAAAATGGACATTGTCAAGTCAAGATTTTTTTGTGCCAGCGGTACCCTCAAAGAAAAAAAATTCTGCAAGTCCGCCAAAAGAATCCTGCCAGGGGTTAAGCCTACCTTTCTGGACTTTGTCACAAAGAATGAAAATCTCATCACCACCTTTGACAGAGCCATTGTTTCGATCCACTCGTGATATGTTTAGTGATGCTCCCTCTGCAGAAGAAAAAATAAACAGTGTAATTTGAAGGGTAAAAAATCAACCAATTTCAAACAAATGATAAAGATGTACAAGATCATTCTCCCAGATGAAGACACTCCCATGACTGGTAATGATTGCCTAAGCCTAATTAACAAATAATTCAATGTAAATCTTATTTTTCGTAAACTCATCACCAGCACCAATTGTTCAAAGAAACATTTCATTTGAAGGAATGTTTGCAACAGAAATACTGCTATGTGTGAGAAATTTGCCTCCAACGCGTTTCCCACTTAAATTTGCCCAAATGCACATGCTATAAATGTGCATAAATGTCCTATCCCTGACAAAACTTCAACCGTTGTTTACCAGTTGTGTTTTCTCAACACATGATAAAAGTTATTACCTCGTTTGACGTTAATTTCACCAGCTAATGAATTGATAAAAAGAGAGGCTTGAAATCTGAAATATCACAACTTTGACAAGGAGGCCACCTACACTGGGACTAGGTACATGTAGCTCAGTTTGTAGAGGGCCAGCACATTAATGTGGAGGTCGCAGGTTCAAACCCTGTTCTAGTCAATTTGTCTTTGTTCACCCCAAGACTGAGTTAAAGTTTACCCAGTCAGTTTCCCCAGTAGTTTGTTGCTTGATATTTGAAATGAAAAGTTGCATCCCTTAATGGATCTCTGTACCGCTGCTTCCCATGTTGTATTGTGAACTTGGGCGGTGTGATCCCTGGGATGGATTTCACAAAAACTAGTCCTAACTTAGGACGAGTCCTAACTTATGACAAGTCATATAAGTTAGGACTAGTTACTCATCCTAACTGGAGATAAGACTAGTCCTAGCGCTTTGTGAAATCCACCTGGTGTTACAGTAGTTTCAGGTTGAATGGCTTCTGACTGGCAACCCCCGAACAAAAATATTGACAAAATAGGGAGACCGCCAACATTAGGGCTGGATAGCTCAGTTGGCAGAGGGCCGGCACGTTCATCCAGAAGTCGCAGGTTCAATTTTTCTTTATTCACCCCAAAATTGACTTAAAATTTACCCAGTCAGTTTCCCTTGTGGTTTATTGCTTGAAATTGCATACACCTGACATCGTCTACGCGTAACCACTCACTTTTATCAAATATCGGTTGCGAAACCTGCGGGGGAAGTGCCCTAGTATACTGTTCTGGGTGTTGGGTATCAGGCAGGAATGCTTGGAAGCACAGGCACACAACGTTCATCTCGTAGTCTTGCCCTCGGGCAGAAGTGCCCCGACTGCTGCCACCTTTTGACGATGACTTGAACTGATTGAAGGGGTCGACGCCAAGTCTCTGCCTCGTCTCCAGGGCAGTGGGAATGTCTTTCTTTTTAGCACACTGGATTCCAAGATTAGGAAAACTTGAAGAAAGGGAAACATGAGGTTAGAAACCATGAAAATTAATATTTTATTGTATGACACTTCTCTTGCTGGTTCTGTACTCTGGTTGGCCACAACACGGTCATGTGGTGTTAACTAATATAGGCTAGTGGATGAGATTTGCGCCACCGTGAACTAGACGCGCGTCAAGACATCAGGCGTGTGTAATTTGTGAGAAATAGTTCCCAAACCGGGCACTATTCTCAAATTTTTAAACTAGTTACAGCGCCCTCTCATGATGTAAACAATGAACAGCAACTAAAAAACTCCATCTTGGGAATTTAAAAGTGTTCCTTCAATTGTTGAATTGCTCATGGTTGAATTGCTCTTGAGTTAATGGTTGAATTAGAACAGTTCAGTTAAAAAGCCTTGACTGAGGAGTGTTATAAAACACATATTGACCGGCCTTATTCGGTCACTAGTGCAGGTCTATCTGCCCTCGGGCCTGTGAGTGACCAGAAGAGGGCCCTATTTTTGGCCTAGGGAAATAGGGTCCTTTTCTGGTCACTCACCGTCCCTCAGGATGCATAGACTTGCACTAGTGACCTCATTGCCAGTCCATATGTGTATAATAATTAAACGTTTGTTTTAAATCTCTAGACAATGCAACTACATTTACATGTCCCAGTCTAGACAAGTTTCAAACTGTCTGGATTACAGTAAAAATGTGAAAACCAAGACCAAAGATGTGTCCCACTATAAAAACAAAACTTCTTTTTAAAATCTAAACCTCTTGAAAAGAATTAGCTAAAAAAAAAAACCCAAAACAATTATAAGACTATCTCAATATAAAACGTGTGTGCGGGCAGAAGAAGGTTGCTGAAAATGGGCTGATCCATTAGATCCCCCCCCCCCCCCCCCGCCCCCTTTCCCTCCCCTATGTACTGACCCAATCACAACTGCAAATGCACACCCATGAGTCGGGAAAAAAACTATCTGACTCTGTCAGTGACGCACAGCATTTGCTCTTTTGGACACCGCAAATCTCATTCAATAAACGGACATTCCAATCGGTTTTGCAACAGAAAAACAGAGAGGAAACTGCCCAGCACATAACATTTTGTACAGCGTATTTCGGTTTTTGATGCCACTAAAATAAGAAGTAAAAAGAGGAAATCAGCTGAAAAGTTGCTAGCTTGAATAAATCATTCTTGTACTTGAAGAACATTTTGTGCCCTTTGAAATGCCAATAGACAGCAACTACTATTATGTATTATCATTATTATTATTATTATCATTTAGAAAATGATTCCTCATGTTACTTTGCCCTCTCACCTGAATACCATCTTGTCGTTCGGATCTACAATCTTGGTGCACAAACCGTTCTCGCACAGTTTGCCAACGAGACCATTGGGATGAAGCTGATGTGGGGTGTTTCTCGTCACCAGTGACACCACAAGCTTGGCTTTACCTCTGTACCCATGTAACTGTTAAAAGACACACAAAACAGGTTGTTTGGTTGTTAGACGTGTGTGATGCAATGTCAATATTGACAAGGTTCGGCATGTACATGTACAGTGGATTCTGTGGTCACAATCAAGTGAATGTACAATATCGTTTTTATTTTACCCATACACTCATACTTGTGTTGGGCACTGTCTACTCAGTACTTTCTCGAGCCCTGTGAAAAAAATCCACAGGCATATCCTTTATTTTAGCAGCGGGGTACTGCAACGATTTTAATAGATATTAAATTTGCATCAGAGATAAAGAATATTGTTTTTGTTTTACCCACACGCTGATGTGTGTTATGCACTGTATACTCAGTACTTTCCCGAGTCCTGTGGAAAAAACAGGCATATTACTCGGGCGGGATTCAAACCTACGAACTTTGCTATTCCAGAGCAGATGTGTTACCACTGGACCATGGAGCTTGCCCTGTACGCTAGAGGCAGTTTGAATCCTATATGTTAAATTTTCATATGATTTGAGGGCACACTTTGACATAGCAACCTTCAGACCTTCAGGCATGGTACTTTTTATGCCAAATATGTACACTACACCACCATTAGAAATTATGCATATGTATGCATCATCACCAGGAAACGCTGTCTTTGCTCTGAGGGATTCAAAATTAGGCATTCGCTTATAAATGGTCCGTCGATATAGCAATATTACTCAAATACTCAATACTAATTTGATATTGATATCTCCGACATTGCTTTTTTAATCATATCAAAATATTGAAAGTTTTGATATTGATAAATTATATTGAAAATATTGAAAGGGTGTCAGATTATAAACAATTTTTTGTTTATGTACCTTGTAACTTGTTACATTTACTGTAAAATGAATTTCGAAGGCCAATTATCATTTTGTGATCATGATGTACATGTGGACAGGCATGTATACATCATTGTGGGCATTTTTATACAATGGAACAAAGGTCAACACAACATTTTTCTTTGTCAAACCCTGTCCCCACAGGGGGATTCTTTAGAAAAGGGAATATTAGAACAACAATAGGGAGTCCCCACAACTGGGTGTCAAAAAGAAGTAGTGCTGCCAACAAACACACGTGGTTCCATCGTTTCCAATAAATGTTACCAACGAATACTACCAGGTGCTTTCACAGCACAATAGAATGATAGCGTACGCCCTTTTGGAGAAATGCAATAGTGTTTTACGCGATAACATACAACAACCAAAAACACTTGACTACTTATCTGTGCACTCTCTATAAAATAAAAATCCACTAAAATTAAAAGAAACTTCGTAACTGGTACACGTATGCATCTACATCTACAGCATGGGTCGTCCCTGGTTTGTGCCTCGGAAAAAAGCATGGTCTGCAATGTACTGTTCCTCAGATACTTTTGTTTACTAAAAACTACACAACGTGTTGGTCTCTATTTTAACTCTTCGAGCAGCTCCAAAAATCAACAACTTCGCTGGATCCAAGAGGATAAAATTTCGTCCACCCTGTCTTTAAGCTGAATAACCCACCCTGCAAGCCCAAAGCCATTATAAATCACTGTGGGGGTGAATTGGAGTGCCAGTCAAGACTTAGACTTGTGTTATTTAAGATTCACGTGCCGCACAAGCTGTTTTCACAAATTGCATACCGCCCTGTGCCAAGGATCCTTAGCCACAAGGTCAATCAATTACTACACTGAGACAGGTGGCTGCTGTCTTTCAACACTCCTTACTCTGCAGTGGTTAGGGTCTGGCCAATGGGAGTCTACAGGCTTGTGGGGTATACCAGGGGTGAGGATTACATGGAATCTTGGCCTTATTGGCCCATTGAAAAAAAATTATGACCATGTTTGGTAAAAATTGGATTTTTTTTGTCTCCCCGCTGCTGCGAGGGTTTTAATAAAATAATAACATGCATGATCAACCTGGATGAATGAAAGGATTATTTTACAGTATAAAAACATTTATCTGGACTCATAGTGCTATTATGGATTTTGATACATTGATTATACTCAACATAGAGATTCTGATATATACATTGATTATTGAACAAATCCTACATCGACAGATCCTTACACTTGCTTGAGACCAAACAAGTCAAAGTACCAGACACAATTCAAATTTATAACACACACCTCACTGGTTCTTTATCCTGACTGGCTGAAACATGGTCACATGGAGTGAACTAATATAGCCTAGTGCATGAAATCTGCACCACCGTGAACTTGACGTGCGTCAACGCACCGCACGCGCTTCATTTGGGGGAAATAGTTCGCAAAGCGGGAAATAGTTTCAAAACACCCAAAACTATTGACTGGTAAACAGCGCCCTCAAGAGGTTTACAATGCTCAGAACAGTTTACAGTTGTAAAACCATGCGTCCTGAAATTATTTTCTTTTCACATGACATTTTGGACTGAGGAGTGTTATAAAACACATATGGACTGGCATTATTCGAGCAATATTGCACGTCTGTGAGTGACCAGGAGAGGGTCTTATTTCCCTCAGCCTTCGGCATCGGGAAATAGGACCCTCTCCTGGTCACTCACAGGCCCTCGGGGTGCATAGACGTGCACTATAGCCCTCATTGCTAGTCCATATGTGTATATTAACGGTCAAGTGGCTTATAAATATTAATTTCACACATTGTGTACCTTGACAGTGGGATAGATCTTCCTATCATTGGACCTCTCTGCCAGTAAGCTGCCTGCAGAACGTCCTTCACACTCGTAGCGGAACCGCAAATCTCTCTGCTTGGGCTGTTCGATTATCTCCAGTGATGGTGCTGTGGTGCAACTTTCAAGTAACATTGCTTCTGTTGAAACAGAGTGAATTGAAACGTCTTATTATTAAAGCCAGGGGTTCATACTGTATTCAGTATGTACCCATTGTACAATGTACATACATTCTGTCACTGTTTTCACAAAGAGCTTTGTATGTCAAAAAGCATGGTTTGAGATTTACATTTGACACTTAAGCTTAGCTTAAAACTGAACAAATCTGCAATACTAAAGCCACAGTTTACAGTTTAAAGCCCCAGCTCAACATTGATAAATTGACTGTAAATGCTTCCATTCTTTGTACAAATCAAGATATTTGTAATAAAACCAACACCTGTGAAAATATCAGCTCATTTCGTTGTTTCATTTGCGAAAAAAATGTAAATACATTCAGCATTTTTGTATGCCTTCCTATAGGCAGAGTTTTGTCTCACTGAGATAAAAACTAATTTTCGGCCTTATTTCATATATTAATTAAAAACGATAACACTTCAGGCAGAAATATTTCAAGGAAAGTTTTCTACCGTCATTATCTTTGAACCATGTAAGGTATATGTAAATCTGTGAACATTTATGTTTTTTTTCTTAACCAATGTTGAGCTGGGGCTTTAAGACCCCTCATATGATTTTGTAAAAGTTAAACTTCTCCATTGACTGACTAGTTTCCTTCAAATTTTGGCTAATTGCCATAGTAATTAGTGAAAGATATGTGCCTCTTGGTGAAACCTCAAAAGTGAGATGCCCTACATGTACTTAAACTCCCATCTGGATAACGTGTTTTTACATAGGAAAGGGACGCATAAGTCATGTGATCACACACA
This sequence comes from Marthasterias glacialis, assembly GCA_911728455.2. Classification (NCBI taxonomy): domain Eukaryota; kingdom Metazoa; phylum Echinodermata; class Asteroidea; order Forcipulatida; family Asteriidae; genus Marthasterias; species Marthasterias glacialis. The sequence continues at coordinate 36,121,820 of OU452219.1, forward strand.
CACTGACATGCGTTGGCTGTTTGTGAAACTGTAAAAACGATTTGACCTACAATACATGTATATCTACTATACGCTCTTCTGTTGCAATGTTTTACACGCATCTTTGGGGATGTGTGGCTCGTCATGAAAACGCAAAATGCAATTATTGAGATAAATTATATACAACCCTTCCTGTATCAATCAATAATTTGTCATGTATCATGTCTTCGTGAAAACGGTGATGATATGTACATGTAGGCCTATGCATACACCTCCAAACTACATACTGTACAAGTTCAAAAGGACGTACAGTTATATAGTACTTGCAGCATTTAGTAAAGTGAAACGGTACATTGTATCTGAGCATGCTGGGTGTTACGATAACCATATTAGTCCAATCATGAAGGCTTTCATCCCTATCTGGATCCCCAATAAAGGCATAAATGGTCCCCGATCAAAAATACACATGGCAGAACAAACCTTTCATTTAAGCAAACATACACGCCTTTGTGTAAGAATCCAATGTCAATTCAACCCTGGCATGTGCCTGGTGGAAGTGGACTCAATTTTACGAGTCCTTTTCCAAGAATTCCATGAATTCCAAAACTGTCTCGCCCCAACAAAGCATAATTGTTGAAGCTCCAGCAATCTTATTTATTGAATAGCGTTTATCCTTAAATTTACAAATATGAGTACAATTGCAAATACACAAGCTGAGCTTGTACTAATAATGTAGGACTATTGGTTTCCTTCTTTTTTTCTTTCATTCCCCCGCCCCTTTTTTGGGGGGTGGGTGGTTAAACTAAAAGAGCTGCCCCAGCAAGAATTACATTAACAACAATGCTAACTCCCTGGAGTGCAGGCCTTGAACTTTGCTCTTGAAATTTTCTTCCGGTAAGAGGCACTTCTATGGGGAAAATGTAAATTTGAATTTTAACTTTGCAAAGGGCACCACAGCAAAAGCCCTGGGACCACGGCAATTGCTGTGGGTGCCGTGGGTTAATTCCTGTGAGTGATTTACCAGGATCCTTCCTCACTCTACCAAAACCCCAACACCATCATGGTAACTCAACACCCAAACTGCTGGACTCTGATCATGGTGGTATGCCTGATTCCTTGTAAAGCATGATCAGATTACATGTGCAGTCCTCAGTCCAACAGAGTAAAACAAAACATGCAGTTGGATTTTGAAGGGTTGGGGACGGTTACGGTTAAAAATATTGAACAATTACTTCAAACGGAACAATTCATCATGACTGTAAAAAATCCTTTGAACACAGTGACAATATAAAGGCTGGTCACCTTATTCTGGTAATGTCAATTTTGTTGTGCTTAGCTACTTGTAGTGCTTTCAGCAGCTTGTGAAATTGGAAATGACAAATGCACAATAGGTAAACTTTTTCTGTATATGAACAAATGTACACTACAAACTTTTCAGCAAAAGAATTCAGATTCTTCCCAAAACAAGGATGCTAGTCAGGTTTTTGTCCAGAGCCTGAGAAACATGCATAGACATCCTCATTATGGTGTACATAAAAACCTTAAACTCAGTATAATTTTACAAGGAAAAAAAAACCTGAATTCAGGCTATTGCCTGAAAACTATGGTATCCAAACAACCCGATCAATCCATTCCAATCCAAGTGTATTAAAGATCTTCAAATGGAGTCCAATGGGAATCAAAGCAAGCTTTAAATGCTGTTCTCCCACAAAGCAAAACCATATATTCATTACAAATGGCGCTATAGGCGACAGAGTTCATGAAGTCACATCATGTACATTTGTATGTGCATTACAGGTATGTATGTGTACACATGTAACTCAGTTTTGAACTGTCAAATGGTGTGTTATAAAACACAAGTCAATACTTGTTTCTCAGGTAGTCCAAAAATGTGGGGGGGGGGGGGAGGGGGTGTAAATCCGCCATGTCATGTAGGGGCCTATATATACATGCATGCCTGACAGGTGTCTCATAGCACTCACTATTTTAAAGTTTGCAGAGCTACGTGTGCATGTATTCTTGAGTTATGCGACCATTTACATAGCAACTTGTATTAGGGTTTACAAAGTGATGCGGCATAGTCTGCTGCCAACCATGCCAGAAATACTGGGGCAAACCCCCTTCTCCTAACAATAAATGCATAGATTTTGTTTTACAAACATTACATAACCTACTGCTTTTTGTACATACACTCGCAATCACACGTTTTACTGATTTGTCAACACAAGAACCATTTGTAATGAATTTATTAATCCAGGTCATGATCGGCAGTTTCACTTCTAACCTTGTACCATGACCGGGACTTGAATCCACACTCTGACAATAACAGAACTTTTGTCTGGTGCGCTAGACCACTCGGCCACAACACCCCACAAATTTCACCTTTGGATTCCACTGTACCGTAATTTTCAGCCTATAAGCCGCGGCTTGCTGGTTGTTTTTCGCCCGCAAAAAGTTTCACCCGGCTTATGGGCCAGGCGGCTTATGGGCCAACGTGTCAGTAATGTAAGCCGAAAATTACTGCACTCGCACAAACAAATTCAAGACGACAATGAAAATGGCAATGTGACAAAAAAAAAACTAACCAGAAAACATATAAGCCTTTAGTTCAGCTATGACAAATGTTGATATCCAATTCCAATCAAAACACAATAAGCCGACCGAGCTAGCGCTGCTGAAAACACATCGGCGTTCAATCAGATAAATTGGTATCTGCACGCCAAACTGTGCATTGCTGATTATGCAGACTTTGTAAACCAGTGCGTCAATACACTACACACATGTAAACAGGAAGTCGCAAAATGTCGGATGTTATTGACCGTTTTGCATTCATTGACGGACTAAACTGGTCTTTGCAATCTTTGCCGTAAGCTGCCACTGGAGGGCGCTATAAAAATGTAGTGCGCCCTCTGCCGGTAACGGAGGAAACTTCTGGAAACGTTATGCTGCTGTAAATTCTTGCTTGTATGATGGTCACAACGTAAGGTACGCACGCTGGCTGGGCTTGTAAATGGCTTGTAAATGACATTACAGATTAGCTCAAAAGTATTTAATGGAAAATACACATCTGGATTTGGCCACTATTTCTGTGTTGAGACTACAGTAAATGCGGTCACTCTTTTGTTCACCTGAAATTAAACCGTGCTCAATGGCATTTATTTTCGGTCTTTTTCTGAAAAAATACTGTGGCTTATGGGGTATAGCAGCTTATGTGCCGACAACTGAATCTTGCTTTGTAAATTCTTGAGCACAGTGGCTAATGAGCCGAGTGGCTTTTGGGCCGAAAATTACGGTACGTACTTGTAGCTATGGACAGTGGCGTAACTAAGGGGGGCACGTGCCCCCCCAACTGAAGTCCCTCCCAACTGCCCCCCGGGTGCCCCCCATTTGAAATCTGGAAAAATTACCAGAATAAAATGTTACATTTTATGAGCATTTACGTAGTAATTTCAATGTTTTTTAAACTATTTTTATCTATTTACACACACATAATGTATTTTGTTTTACGTCAACACGTCAGAAAACACTGAAAAGAGGCTTGTTTATGAAAAATACAAACGAAAACTACATTTTTAATTGGCCAAAAGTGCCCCCCTAGGAAAAATGGTGCACCCCCATGTACCCCCTTAAAATTTTACCCCAGTTACGGCGCTGGCTATGGAGTACCCTAAGTGCAGCTTAGATTTTAGTCACTGGAGAATGGCACAGCTTCAGTTTTCTAATACAGATACTATGTGACTGGGCCCACATATGCATACATATGGTTGCAATGTAATGTGAAACTGCTTGTTAATACTGTTTATCAGAATTTAAAGATTTGTTTGTTTTTGTGTCTGTGTTTCTTTTTCAGGGGGGGGGGGGGTTGCTTACAAGGAATTCATTAAAAAACTGAAGTTCTGTAGTTTACAGAATGTGGGGTCACCATTCCATCTTGGCCAGTTGCGACACTTGTGTCATTGAGCAAGACACTTTGTACCATAATTGCTTTGTCCTTCGAATGGGACATTAAGCTATAGTGATTAATAAGTCTGCTTTTGAGGCATCCTTGGTTTCATTACCAGGACTGAATAATAATAACATTAATATGAATTTATTTTAAACTTATGATATCAAACATTCAGGAACATGGTACTTCCTAAACTGAGTAAACCTACACTGTAAATATACATGTACAACCTAAATGTAAAATGTTATGAAGAACTTCCTCAAACTCTTTAGCCCTGTAGGCCTAACTCTTTAGTCTTCTGTGGGATGTCGTGGGATGTCCGGTGATAAGATTACCGGACTCAAGCTCTGGTGTATCTGATCAGCAGAGTGTGGGTTCGAGTCCCGGTCGTGACACTTGTGTCCTTAAGCAAGACACTTAACCATTATTGCTTCGTCCTTCGGATGGGACGCAAAGCCGCAGGTCCCGTGTGTTGCGTAATGCATGTAAAAGAACCTAGCGCACTTATTGCAAAGAGAACGGGTTTGTTCCTGGTTCGATCGACTGCAGATTGCGCCAGCAGCACTTTGTAAATCATTACATGGTGCTATGTAAAGGAACAGATCTCATACTTTAAAACTTATCTCCACATACTGTGCAGGGAAAAAAAAACACTGAGCGCTTTAAGACGCCCATCGAGTGTGATAAAGCGATATATGAGATTTGCGTATCCTTATTATTAACTCATACATTTCTAGCATGAAGTCTGAGGCTTTCAAACTTGTATTCGTTTAAATTTAATGTAAAACGACATAGAAAAAGTGCAAGGGGGTTTCCATGTGAATGAGTTGGGACTCGGTTGGTTCCCATGCCATCTTCCAACATTGTGTATCTAACGTGTGCTGTTTTGCACACAATGGGTTTCAATACCAGAGATTTGTTAACCATCATCTGCACTAAACAAAATAGCTTGGAAGAACTCTACAATCATCACACTTTTATTTGTTTAATTTTATTTTTCTATTGTAGGTTTTCTCAGTCATTTTCAACAGCAGATTTTACCTTCATGCAATTGTATTAGAGCGTTTTTTTGCCTCTTCAGTTGAAACCGTCTTCCAATTTCACTTTGAGGCATGCAAATCAATATAGCATTATATTTAATTTAACTCATAAGGTGTTCTTTTTAGCCATGCAAAATCGGCATTCGAGTAGGAGCAACTGGCGATTTCTGCTAAAAGGCAGAGCACTGTGAATTTAGTGGATTGTTAAAATTGAATATTCATCTGTTTTAAACGCAAGCAATAAACCAATGAGGGAAACTGGGGGTGCCAGTCAGAAGCCATTCAACCAGTTACTGCTGTATAGCCAGGGATCACGCCCCATTGTCATTTTTAATCGCATGACCCAAAAGAACAAGTGCTTACACATTACGTGATACTGAAAGACTGTTTTAAGGAGCATTCAATTTTCTGCACGAAATAGAATAATGCAGCATTTAAATCGGCTGCTTATTTGCTGAAAATGACAGAGAAAACCTAATTATTGTTATTTTGTTGTTAGAAAAAGCATTTTAAATTTATCTTTTTAACTTTTGTCCCACATCATCAAGGAGAAGAAAATATACATGTACAAAAAAAACAACAACTTCTAATTAAAATGTTCATATAGCTAGGATAGCTAGCTCTATTGCTGTATCGTATAATGGGGTGTGATCCCTGGCTATACGGCAGTAAACGGTTGAATGGCTTCTGACTGGCACCCCTCCCCCCTCCCGAACAAAGATATTGACAAAATAGGGAGACTGCTAACATTAGGGCTGGATATCTCTGTTGGCCAGTTTCCCTTGTGGTTTATTGGTTGATATTTAAAAACATTTAATCTTTCCTCAGAACTCTTTAAAAAAAAATTTAAAAAAAGATTATCACCAGTGGCTTACAGCCAATGTTTTGCAATTCACGGTGAATGCATCTTCTATTTTCTCGAAAGTGACCAACAAATCCTAGTGCTTTTTATGAGAACCTTTGTTGTCTTTGCATTGTTTCATCAGAGTTTCATTGCGACAACGATATTCTCAAAACAAAACAAAAAATTCCGATAAACTACTCTCGTCTGTTGGCATGGACAAACTTTCAGACTTCCCTGCTCAGTGGTTAACCTACCCAGTGCTCTATCCATTTCTGTTGATGGGTCGATGGTGGTACTCTGTTTGCTGGTGCTTGGTGGGTTAGTCCTGTGTGCAAGTAATCCTGGTTCCACGTTATCGAGACTGAAGCTGTTGGATGAACTCTCTGTACTCCTCATTGGGTCATCTTGAACGTCTAACACTTGTCCTAAATGGATAAACATTCATCAGAGATTTAATAAAAATGATAATAATCAGTTCTTCTAATCAGTTCCTCACACAAACAAGGACAGTGCACTCCACAAAAGGAAACTAGTTGATTAAAAACAAGCTTTTTTTTAGCAGAGTTTTGAAAATGTTCACGTCTGTTTTCATTTGGCTTGAAGATATTTGAATGTGAAATTTTGTGTTATAATTGTTTAAAGAGTGTTTTTGGGGGTTACAAGATGCAACAATTGCCTGTGTGCTACGGTCCATTTAGATGAACATCTGTGTTTATGGCAATTTAAAAACACTTCCCTTAAAACAATTGGTGATCAAAGTTCACGTCATTCGATTTCTGGCAGGGCAAATATTGGCGAGTACACACATCATCCTGCGTTCACTGGTTAACAAGTGCATGGCTACAGTAAAGATTAAACAAGTGTAATGGAAGTGCATGAGTAGTTGTCATGTGACGTCGCACGTGATACGTGAACGACGTAGTTGGTCAGGCGACCTGGTTGCACCAATGGCAGGGTGCAAGGTGGCAGTTCGCGCCACTGAAGGTCAGGTGCATTTTAATTGTGCGCAATTTATAGTTTAGTTGGGCTGTTTTGAGCATAATCTTTAAGAAGTTATTTAAGTTTATGTAAGATGTTTTGCGCTGTTGGGCGTGCAAATTGCAGGCGAGAAAACGAGATAAAAGCTGCTGTTTTTGGGTTGCAGGGCAGTCTGGGGTCTGGAAAGCATAGAGTATAGTCTGGAGAGTCTGGAGGATTTGTTTCAACATTTATACGAGTTACAAGTTAAGTTCACAGTGCTAGTGAGAGCCTGCGAGAGCAAGTTTGGAAGCGAGACGTAAGTGTTTGTCTGCTTTGTGAATTCAGACAGCATTTGTTGCATTTTTGGAGTGGTGCAAGGGTTCGCCCGTATCACTCGTTGCTAGAATTTAGGCTGTGTTATTAAGCTTTGCGCGTGCAGGCGATCGTCGTGTTTTAACACAAGACGATCAGCCGGATACGATACTGCGGTGTAGTTGACAGGGTTAAGTTGAACTACGACCCGAAGGTTGCCGTCGCTGTGTGCGGGGTACACAACTACGGGATTTGTGTGAAGGCTGCATTGGCAGAGCGAGTTGTGTGGTTGTACCGGGACCGAGCTGTGTGCTCAAGGCCCAGGGGGCTGGCGTATAACTGTTGCATATTGTTCTGAGTGCGGGTTGCCGTTCACATAATATTGATTTAGCAGTAATTATTGTGAGTAACTTAAGTCTCGTTTCAAACTGCTGATAGGCTACATTGTTTTACCCAACTTCTTGAGTTGAAGGTGATTAATAAATAAATTGAGGTCAAGGTCACATAAACTTGTGTCCGATCTGTGTGATTATTTTTAGGGATCTGTGTGTATTCTGACAGAGAGGTTTACAATTAATTATAATCGGCGGTATACTTCCTCCGAAACGAATCTCGTCCCTCAGCCTTTAGTCCGCTTAGTGACTTTAACTTGAGGAAGAAGGAGACAAGGATCAAGTTAATAATTATAGACAGGATAACTGTTTATGCCCGCCACAAATGGTGTCAGAAGTGGGATAATTATAATTGATTAAGTGAACTCTCTGTTAAAGATTTAGCCTCCCATTACAGGGAAAGGCAAATGTACACAAGTGAGAAGAGTGTGGCAATGCAAATTTTGCTTGTTGTGTATGTACTCTTGATAATTTTGGTAGTTGTTGTTCTTATTCTGAGTGGGTTGTTGATTAGAACTCGCTTTGAGTTGAGACGTTTGCGAAGAGTCACAAGGGAACTGAGTTTGACACTGCTGCGAGTTCGTCAGTTGACGAGCCAAGCGCAAAGTGTTGGGTTTTCGCAAGGTTTTGGGCCACATAGGAGTGCATCACTGACTAATTTGCTTGAAGTGACTGAGTCACCGAGCAGACATTGGTCAAGTGTAGCAACCGTGTAAGGTAACCATTCCTAATGCGATATTGGTTGGCTATCATAATCCTTGTGATTTTGGTTGCATTGTTGTTTACACTGGCAGTGGCAATTTGTTGGCGTGAAATCCAACAACAGAGACGTGGTATTCGTTGGTTGGCATCCACACGAGGTACTGCTGAGACAACAGTATGAGTTTAGGGTCAAAGGTTACCATAGACCCTACGGGTACAGAGTCTGCGTTACAGAAGCTCCGCATGGATTACCAAATTCTGCAACTGGAAAAAGAACTCGTTGCAAAGAAATTGGAGGCATCCATGAACGGAATGTCCCAGGGAGACATGCCTCCGAAGGAAAGGCGTGTGAGGCGTCAAGTGGATTCTGATGTTGAGTTCATGGGGACGAAAGAGACAACAGGGTATGTCTCTCGTTCACCAAATGATTTTTGGAGTCCAGACTTGAAGGAACCAGAAATGGATCCCAGGCCTGGGAGGGTTGGCATGATGGGAAGTACACCTCTGAGGGTTGGAAGTGCGGCGTTATTTGCCCCAACGGAGGATACCCCAATCGCTAAAGAACCCCTTACTCCGGTTGATGAGTTGGCACTGTTCCTATCTGGACAAAGTGTCATGGAACAGGGTAGGCAGAGCCTAAACCCGTTCCTGGAAAGTGGGGAAGTGGTAGCCCCACCAAAAATCAGTAACGAACTGCAAAGCTGTGCTATCCACCCAGGGGGAGCAGTACAAAGCGGCAGTTTGGCTGAGAAAGAGGACAACTCTTCAGTAAGGCCTCAGCCACTGAAAAGAGAGGTCCAAGTTGTAAACGACAAAGATCAGAAGGAAGAAATGGGGCGACCTGTAAACCGTCGCCCATACATTATCCCTGATCGGTATAATGGCAAGGTGCTCTGGCGAGAGTATTACCGCCATTTTGAGTCGTGTCGTGAGGTGAATGGCTGGACTGATGAGCAGGCCGCAAAGTATTTGACTGCAGGTCTGCAAGGGAATGCTCTCCGCATGTTAGGCGACTCCAGACAAAAGTACACGTATAGTGCACTTGTCAAGTTACTGGACAGGCGGTTTGGATCGGGGAGACAGAGCGAAAACTACCTAGTTGAGTTGAGGCATAGGCGGCAAGGGCCGAAAGAATCTCTGCAGGAGTTGGGTCAGGCGATTTATGAGCTGACGGCACGAGCATACCCTGAAATTCAGGAAGATGCACGTGACCGGTTGGCTCGGAATCACTTTGTGGATGCAGTAGACAGTCACTCGGTGCGGGAGGGCATAAACAGGGCCCGCCCAAAGGATTTAGACGAAGCCATCCGAGCAGCTTTGGAGACTGAAAACTTCGAGAGTGTGGAGCAGCAGAGGATTTTGGACCGAAAGCCCGCCAAATTGGCAAGGGCCCTCGACTCTAGTGTAGAACTGAGGCTGGGTTCATTGGAGGCACATCTCAGTGAGCAAGCTCAGAACTTGAAAGCTTTGACTGAGTTGTGTAAAGTCTGGTCAAGTAAGGAAGCCTGTGTGTCAATTAAGGAAAGGGACGTGCCCTTAGACCAAGTGCACAAGTCCAAGTCGAGTCTAGGTAGTAACTGGAAGTGCTACAACTGTGGGTTGGAGGGGCATTTCGCACGTGAGTGTAAGAAACCCCGCAAGAAGGAAGTGCAGATGTCGGGAAACGCCAACCAGCCTCCTGTGGGACCCGCAGGCAGGCTGGATGCACCCGAGGGTCAAAAAGGCAACAAAGCGACAACGGCATTGAGGAGTTGAAGAGGTTTAAGCAAGGGGACGGGCAAAGAGTAATCACTCTGCCCGAATCATCAGGTGTTAGTCCCCGTTTGGGTATGTTTGTAGAAGGGTTGGTAAGGACCACCAAGTGTCGATTTCTAATCGATACGGGGTCCACTGACACGCTGATAAGTAATGAAGTGTATTACGAAATACCCAAAGAGCAACGCCCCGTCTTGGAGACGGAAGGTGTAGTTGTCAGACAGGTTGATGGTAGTCGTATCGCAACGCTTGGGAGGGCGTTGGTGGAAGTGCAAGTTGGAAAGACAACGCACATGGTGAAGGCAGTTTTCACAGAAATGAAATATCCGGGTATCCTGGGTATGGACTTTCTGGTGCCCACCGGTGGAACACTAGATTTTCAGTCCAAAGAATGGAGGCTCAATGGTGAACGAATAAAGTGCACTAGCAGGGCTGGTGAATCGTTTATTGGGCGTGTGGTAGTTTCAAGGACTACGGTGATTCCTTCGGGCCATGAAGCTGTTGTCCCGGGCATTGTTGCTCGAAGGAAAGCTGATGCAGTGGGTCCAGCTATGGTTGAACCTATTGAGGGTGGCGGTGAGCTAGCACAGAAGGGCTTGGTATTAGCCAGGTCCCTGGTAGATGGAAAATCGGAGGTTATTCCGTTGAGGATGTTCAACCCTGGGCGAGGAGAGAAGGTAGCCCGTGAGGGGACAACTGTGGGGACCCTCTCTGAAGTTGAGACTGATTCCGAGTTTGATGGATCATCATCGTCACCGAGTGCAGTGCAGGCTCTCCCAGTACACCTGCACGAGTTGTATGAGAGGGGTACAGCCAACATTGAGGCTAAGTACCATGGTGAGGTTCAGAAGTGTCTACACGACTACCAGGATGTGTTCTCCAGGGGAGAACATGACATTGGCAAGACCAACATTGTTGAGCACCAAATAAAGACAGGGGATGCCCGGCCAGTTAAAGAACGGCCAAGGAGACATCCCTACTGCAATCAGCAGGAAATTCAGAGGCAGATCATTGATCTTGAGAAGAGAGGCATTATTGAGCCCTCAGACAGTCCATGGGCTGCAAATGTTGTTTTGGTTCGAAAAAAAGATGGGACTAAGCGATTCTGTGTGGATTACAGAAAATTAAACGCAGTCACCATCAAGGATGCTTATCCAGTGCCTCGTATTGATGAGACTTTTGATGCTCTGAATGGAGCTAAGTGGTTCACAACACTTGACTTGGCATCCGGGTACTGGCAAGTTGCTCTGGACGAGGACGCCAGCCAAAAGTCAACATTTGTTGTGAGGAATGGGTTGTACCGGTGGAAGTGCATGCCCTTTGGGTTGTGCAATGCACCGGCAACTTTTGAAAGGCTCATGGAGAAAGTCATGGCTGGATTGCAGTGGGACATTTTGTTGATTTACTTAGACGATGTCATTGTGTTTGGTCGAACAGTGTCAGAAACCCTAGAACGTCTAAGAATTGTGTTAGGGAGATTACGACACGCAGGACTCAAATTGAAGCCGAGCAAGTGTCACTTGTTTCAAAAGTCAGTGGCCTATCTGGGGCACATCGTGTCCGCAGAAGGGGTAGCAACGGACCCGGAGAAGGTCAGAGCTGTAGCTGAGTGGCCGATTCCGAAGTGTGTAAGAGATGTGAGAAGCTTTTTGGGCCTCGCCTCTTACTACCGGAAGTTCATCCGAGGGTTTGCGGAGATTGCGAGTCCGTTGCATGCCCTGACTGAGAAATCAAGGGAGTTTGCATGGACGGAGTCCTGCCAAGGGGCTTTTGATGAGTTGAAGGACAGACTCCAGTCTGCCCCAATCTTGTCATACCCCATTCCAGAATGTGACTTTGTCTTGGACACCGATGCCAGTGGAGAGGGCATCGGGGCGGTTCTGTCGCAAGTCCAAGATGGTGAAGAAAAAGTCCTGGCTTACGCAAGTCGCAAGCTCAGTAAGCCTGAGCGCAACTATTGCGTAACTCGACGGGAGTTGTTGGCTGTGGTCATGTACCTGAAATACTTCAAGCAGTATTTGTATGGTCAGAAGGTCAAAGTAAGAACTGACCATGCTGCATTGCGGTGGGTCCTTAATTTTAAGAACCCAGAGGGTCAGCTGGCTCGATGGATTGAAGTCATCTCACAGTATGACTTGGAGGTGGAGCATAGACCCGGTAGAAAGCATGGCAACGCTGATGGGTTGTCACGGAGACAGTGTAAGCAGTGCGGCCGAGAAGAGACCACAGGAGGACCAACTGACGATGCACCCGGGGTGAAACCTAAGGGTGAGGAGTTGATGACGAGGGGTCTGGAAGCCAGACCAATAATTCCAAAGGAGGCTTTGCGGGAGGCACAGCTTGGAGATGGGACCATGAGTTGGGTCATCAAGGGCAAAGAAGATGGCAATGGTCGCCCCGAGTGGAAGACACTGTCCCACTCCTCCGTAGCCTCCAAGACCTATTGGTCCCAGTGGGACCAATTAGAAGTCAAGGAAGGGCTTTTATGCAAAAGATGGGAGTCTGATGATGGAAAATTGGTGAGGTGGCTGTTAGTGTTGCCACAAAAGTACAGGAAGAGTATCCTCGGTGAGTTGCATGCTGGGCAACTCAGTGGCCACTTGGGGGTCAATAAGACGCTTGCCAAGGTGAAGTACAGGTATTTTTGGCCAGGATTGTCTGCGGACGTCCGGTCGTTTCTGAGGGTGTGTGACCTCTGTGCAAGGAGGAAGTCTGCTGCAAAGAGAAGGGTAGCCCCCTTACAACAGTATCAGGTTGGCGTTCCGATGGAACGAGTAGCAATAGACTTGCTCGGGCCACTGCCCAAGACGGACAGTGGTAACCTGTGGGTTCTGGTGGTAGGCGATTACTGCACCAAGTGGATGGAGGCATACCCGCTTCCTGACTCCACGGCAGGTACAGTTGCCCTCACATTGGTCAATGAATTTGTGTGTCGATTCGGTGTGCCCCAAGAACTGCATTCAGATCAGGGCAGGAATTTCGAATCAGAGGTGTTCAGTGAGATGTGCCAAATCCTTGGCATAACAAAAACCAGAACGACCGCCTACAATCCAAAGTCGGATGGTATGGTCGAACGGTTTAATAAGACGCTGATAAACATTGTGTCGGTGCTCATCGATCCAAAGAAGAGGCAGAGGGACTGGGACGAGTTCCTTCCCTATGCCACCTTTGCGTATCGATGTACCCCTCAAGAGTCAACTGGGGAGTCACCAAATATGATGATGTTGGGCCGGGAGGTTTATCTCCCAGTAGATTTGGTGGCAGGGTGTCCCGAAATGCAGGAAGACACCACTACAGACTGGGCCGAGAGGTTGAGGGGTAACATGCAACTTGCACATGGCAGGGCGAGAGATTGTCTCGGCAAAAGTGCCAAGAGACAGAAGAGGAATTACGATAGACATGCATCAGAGCATGGGCTGAAAGAGGGACAATTTGTGTGGTTGTTCAACCCAGCCAAGAAAAAACATCTGTCCCCCAAACTGCAATTACGGTGGGAAAAACCCTGGCTTGTGGTTAAGAAACTGTCAGATGTGGTGGTTCGCATCCAATTGAGGAAAGGAGGCAAACTCAAAGTTGTCCATGTGGATAGGCTGAAGCCATATGTTGGGGAAGAGATTGAACCATGGGACGGTCCATCTAGTGAGGGGGTGACAGAAACCCCCCTCATCGAAGAGGTTACGCCCCCACAGGAAGAGGTTCTGGAGGTAGAGAGCTCCCCAGAGGAGGTTGCCCCCAGCAACGAGTTGGTCCCTGCCTCTGGCGCAGAAGGACCGGGTGATGAAGTAGAGAGTGATCCATCAGGAGTGGTAGGAGGGACGCCACCTAGGCGTAACCCCAGGCGCACTCACAAATTGCCCCTAAGATATCGTTAGGGCCTGTGTAGCATTGTAAATATTCTGTGTCCATTAGGGAAGGATGAAAATCCCCCAAAAAGTTTTGGCACTAAGTTCCAGTGCAGTGTAAATAACCAGTTTTGTAAGGGAAGGGTAAACACCCCCCTGGAGTTGTAAATAGGTCGTTTGTAGGGGAAGGGTGGAAACCCCCCTAAAAGTGGTGTGTAAAAAGTTGCTCAGAATTGGTAAGAGGAGGGGGCGTGACCAGTTTCCCCCTAACCTCTGATGGGATGATGGGGCGTGACCAGTTTCCCCTTCACCGAGTGTGGGGCGTGACCAGTTTCCCCTTCACCGAGTTTGGGGCGTAAGCAGTTTTCCCCTTCACTGAGGTGGGGCGTGAGCAGTTTCCCCTTTGACGAGACAGGCAAGCAACTGTCGAGGTTCGACCGGTGGGTCCAGTTTCACCCGAAGAGCGTCCAAGAGTAGACGAGGGAGAACGACCAGGAACGATCGGTTTTACCACTAGGTAGTTTAGTAGTGTAAATAACTTTTGTATAAGTTTAGAAAAAAGGGAAAAGAAGCCCGACTCAAATGCAGGAAGAACCAGTTTATTACGTTATAGTGGTACTCTTTGAAATGTATAAATGAACCGTCCATTTGATTATTGTATAAGAAAATTCTCAGGTAAATCAGTGAATCAGTGTGTATTATGTGTAATTCTAGAAAATTTGATTTTTGTATAAGAAACAAATCTATGCATTGTAATCAGCCAAAGATCACGTAATTTTGTCTTCTGTATAAAGCGAATCAAGTCCATTTCTTCCTGTATAAAGTTTAAAAGTCCTGACATGTAAAAAAAATGTTGCGCATACTTAATGAGCGAATTTGGTGGAAATTTGACAGGGTTCATTTCTGCGCATATTTAATGAGCAAAAATAGGTGAAGTTCTCAGGGGAGAGTTTTGGTGCATATGTAATTAGCTTAAAGGGGTTGTCTTTAACTTAAAAGGGTTGTTTGTAACTTAAAGGGGTTTTCTTAAGTTTTGTATTGTATTTAAAGTTGTTAAAGTTTCATGCACTTCATTTTTATTTGGTATGGCTAAGAGTATGGGGTCATACTCGGCCAAGCTCGGGCCTTTGTAATGGAAGTGCATGAGTAGTTGTCATGTGACGTCGCACGTGATACGTGAACGACGTAGTTGGTCAGGCGACCTGGTTGCACCAATGGCAGGGTGCAAGGTGGCAGTTCGCGCCACTGAAGGTCAGGTGCATTTTAATTGTGCGCAATTTATAGTTTAGTTGGGCTGTTTTGAGCATAATCTTTAAGAAGTTATTTAAGTTTATGTAAGATGTTTTGCGCTGTTGGGCGTGCAAATTGCAGGCGAGAAAACGAGATAAAAGCTGCTGTTTTTGGGTTGCAGGGCAGTCTGGAGTCTGGAAAGCATAGAGTATAGTCTGGAGAGTCTAGAGGATTTGTTTCAACATTTATACGAGTTACAAGTTAAGTTCACAGTGCTAGTGAGAGCCTGCGAGAGCAAGTTTGGAAGCGAGACGTAAGTGTTTGTCTGCTTTGTGAATTCAGACAGCATTTGTTGCATTTTTGGAGTGGTGCAAGGGTTCGCCCGTATCACTCGTTGCTAGAATTTAGGCTGTGTTATTAAGCTTTGCGCGTGCAGGCGATCGTCGTGTTTTAACACAAGACGATCAGCCGGATACGATACTGCGGTGTAGTTGACAGGGTTAAGTTGAACTACGACCCGAAGGTTGCCGTCGCTGTGTGCGGGGTACACAACTACGGGATTTGTGTGAAGGCTGCATTGGCAGAGCGAGTTGTGTGGTTGTACCGGGACCGAGCTGTGTGCTCAAGGCCCAGGGGGCTGGCGTATAACTGTTGCATATTGTTCTGAGTGCGGGTTGCCGTTCACATAATATTGATTTAGCAGTAATTATTGTGAGTAACTTAAGTCTCGTTTCAAACTGCTGATAGGCTACATTGTTTTACCCAACTTCTTGAGTTGAAGGTGATTAATAAATAAATTGAGGTCAAGGTCACATAAACTTGTGTCCGATCTGTGTGATTATTTTTAGGGATCTGTGTGTATTCTGACAGAGAGGTTTACAATTAATTATAATCGGCGGTATACTTCCTCCGAAACGAATCTCGTCCCTCAGCCTTTAGTCCGCTTAGTGACTTTAACTTGAGGAAGAAGGAGACAAGGATCAAGTTAATAATTATAGACAGGATAACTGTTTATGCCCGCCACACAAGCATGGTGCAAAATCAGGCCGTCAGGGTTCTCTCCATGCACAAGCGCAAATTACGGGTCGATATGCAGACATTACGGCCAATACACACACAAAAATAACAGTAAAAAAATTATTTATTTATTTTTTATTTAAGATTTTAATGTCAAATTCACAAAAAATCCTCACATCAAACCATCTTAAAAGCTCCAGATTGCACAGTAGAGCTTTTCAAACTAAACATAAACACTAAACAAAAACATTCCAAGGACCTGCTACCGATTCTGCGTGCTTCGACCACACTTTTAAAATTTGGGTCCAGAATGCCCCCCAGTTTTGAAAAATCCTGGGGAGAACCTCGGCTGTGTACAATGGGCAAGCTGGCGCTACACAGCCTTGTTGAATCTGCGTTGTGCAGTGAGTTACCATGTTTTAATAAATAGTGATTTCAGACTTTGTGTAGGAATGCCCTCGTTACTTGGACTCCAAATGAAGCGACATTCTCTTTGAAAGTATTCACAATCAAACAAATAAACTTTTGGCATTACACGTTTGATGCGATACAATCATTTTAAGAGCAATCTTTACGAGCATTACGCTGGAAAAATTATGACATTGTTCATTAGCTTTTATGTGCCATCAAAAGTGTATCCAAAATAGGTTATTTAAAGTCTAGTTTTGTTCAAATTCCAATGTAGGATATAGGATAGAGAAATAATGCGTGGTAATTGTCTACATGGATGTAGGGATTGATGACAATGACATCATTGATCATTGTTTTGTTAATGTTTGTATTTAAAAGAATACCTGTATGTCATCCAATGAAACCATGTTCAAATCCTCTAACCACTTTGGCTCCACAGCTCAAGGGGATCCATGAAATTGACTGCAATAAAGAATACCTTACCCGTACCAAACCCCTAAACAGAGCTGCCAACCTTAAATTGAGAAAATCAGTATTCTGAAGCCTAAAAATCAGTATTCTGCCAATGAAATAAGTATTTTTCTGCGCGACACTACTCGACTACCCTTTGGTCATGTTGGTACTTTAGCTACCTTTACGCTACTCCTAGAACTATGAGGTTCGTTCCGCTATCGTCTCCACGAGCCTCATAGAGTGATATGTACAAAATCCTATTCGAAACTTTCTGCCCTTCACGTTTACATGGCTACAGTTCTTTTTTGAAATCAGATCTCACCAAAACTAGGCTCTATGTGTTCTTTCAACTCTGATCGAGCGTTGCACTGGTCCAGAAAATCCACTCCGCAAACTAAAAGTTGTTAAAAAGTGATAAATTCTCACCGTAATTTAGATCCCATTCAAACAGTATTGCAACAAATATGGCGACCGGAGTTGCAAAATTAACTGGTATGCTGCTATGCCGTGCGCTGGTCCTATGGGCTGGTTCCGCGTACCAGTTAATTTAAAAATTTGTAAATTAACTGGTACGCGGAACCAGCCCATAGGACCAGCGCACCGCATAGCAGCATACCAGTTAATTTTGCAACTCCGGTCGCCATATTTGTTGCAATACTGTTTGAATGGGATCTAAATTACGGTGAGAATTTATCACTTTTTAACAACTTTTAGTTTGCGGAGTGGATTTTCTGGACCAGTGCAACGCTCGATCAGAGTTGAAAGAACACATAGAGCCTAGTTTTGGCGAGATCTGATTTCAAAAAAGAACTGTAGCCATGTAAACGTGAAGGGCAGAAAGTTTCGAATAGGATTTTGTACATATCACTCTATGAGGCTCGTGGAGACGATAGCGGAACGAACCTCATAGTTCTAGGAGTACCTTTACGCATGCTACTCTTATCGTATAATCACAGCTAATGGCCTCACAATTCAAACCTACAAGATTTACTGCCTGTTGTAGACTGCAGCTGCCTTTTTGCAGTTTTGAAGGAGATTGTCGGGGAACTGCATCTGGTGGCACAGTATCTTTTTGGACTGACTTTGTATTTTCTGCGTAAGGAAGTCTGAGAGTGTCTGAGTACTGACGCTTGGACGAAATTCGGTGGCATTTTTCCTCACCAGACTGAAAATCCTCTCAAGAACTGGGCGATGTTACCAGTACTTTTTGACGATCTAACGGCAGACTGGTGTTTCCTTGATCTCACGTGGATTTGAATGTCATTCGCACCTCCGTGGCTAATGGAAAAGTCAGATGAACAAAGTGTACACCTCGCGCTGTACTCGTCCCGCCTGGAGGATGAAATGCATGACCACTTCTTAGAATATTCCTTTTTGAACATTTGCTTTCTGGCACTCTTCGACGTTGATGATAATGAAGCCATTTTAGTGCTCAATCAATCGTGGTATTTTCATATGTACTAACTTGTCCTACAGAAACCGCTAGTATGCATGTGGTCGACGTGCACAGAGCATGTAGCATGATACTAGTCTAGTTCCCAGACCCGAAAATCTCCGACTAGACTATCGAAGATTCGTCAGGGAATCTGTTGTCAGAGAACCAGACTAGGCATGCTACCAGCTGGTGCAGTTTGCTCGGCTCCAGCCTCGTTGCCATGGGCAGCGCGCCGTAACGCCTATAGACCTTTCTTTTGCAACGTCACAGCCCGAGTTTTTGCCAACCAAGATGGAAAAACTACGGGAAGCCGTCAATGCAAAGCAAAAACAGATAATCACAGTTTGCAAAAATGTTACAAAAATATTCAAACATTTTTTAAATATTGTTGGAAACAAACCAACCAATAATGGGATGTATTTTCTTCAAATAGAAAGTTGCTAAAATGTTGAATTTGGTCACAACGTCTGTCAACAAGACTTGAATGTTTTGCTACATTTGGCCGTCCATGCCAACCAGCACGGTTTGTTTATCAACAATGGAAAGGTCTATACCCCGTACGTCTTATGATCGAGCAAGGCATGCTGGGAAAAAATGGCGCGGCGAGATCGATCACCCCTGGGGACGAGGTTGGCTCGGCTCCATCTCTGTTGTACAGATTGTAAAGTGAGAAATACCACATGTGCGTCGCTGGTTCCCTGCATGTTGATCGGATTCCGTACAATAAAAATCTGAATCCTGGGAAAAAATTGAATCACGCACATGGGAACTCAGAGAAGGCGGGAAATAATATTGTTGGCAGGCTGTCGTTTTTTAGGTGGTTACGTGACGTTTCTTTTATTTGGTGGGTGTTTTTTCTTCCAAAATTGGGGATTTTTGAATTTCAAAGTGTGCATTCAATGTTATAATTTTCTTTGACTTTTTCAATACGTCCTTAGAATTAAATGAATTAGAATGAAAGTGAGAGCTGTTTTATTTATTTATTTATTTATATTTGCGTAAAGCTGCTCTCTTGACTATTTAATTAAAAATTGGGAATTCTTGTAATTGTTTCGGCCTTTAAAAAAATTATATCTGGGTAAGCTGTTGAAATACAACAATAAATGTAATGCCCTTCCTGGCGATAATTCTCCGAGGTCTCATTTTAACGAAAGTGTCATCGAATAAAATTTGCAACAAATGCCCGTGAAAAAAACACAATATCTGTGCGTAAATATTAATTTTATGATTTAAATTATTGTAGCCGTAATCGATTTAAAGCTCGCAATATATAAGTAAACGAGTGTCGACTGTAACCCCGAATCCAATTGCATGTGCACGCACCGCACGTCATACGGTCAAAGCATGGCCAGCGTGTAGCGCCTGGTTTTTACGGGGGACCATTAGCGTCGCGCAAAGTAATTCAGGGTTTACACTCAGCACGCGCAGCATTATAATTTATAGCAGGCATCTGAAAAAAATGCACAGCATAGCAGGCCAGTGTATAGGTTCTCCGTAAATTAAAAAGAAAACAAAGTATGATCGGATTTCCCCAAAAACGTATTTTGAAACGCATATTCGTACATCCGTATTCCTGTTTGATTTCCGTATGAAATACGGAAAATCCGTACTAGTTGGCAGCTCTGCCTAAACCCCCAAAGAGTACACACTGTTGTCCACATTGTACACAAAAAGCAAGATGTGTGCAACAACCATCTGTCATGTCTGTACACAAGAACCTCCCGCCCAGCCATCAATCTTTCCAATGTATGATAACTGAATGTGTACGTATCCACCATGTCCACATGTATTTTTATACATTACTGCTGGTACATGAGCCTCCAGTACAATGCCAAGGTTCCGTAAGGTTCCGTATTGTGTTTAATATCAACATATCTGTGTACCCCTACCGTGTACTTTAGAGTGTACAATAATATACATGTATATGTACATTTTTGTTAGTTGACCTTAATGTTCCCGTAACATCCAACCAACAATCAGTGTGTACACTCTAACTTGCACAACATGTACTCACTCGTGACATTATTAATGTCATTGCGCATGAACATTACTACTCCGAAGGCTGGAGTTGTACACACTCACGTCATACATGGAGTGCCAACCTCACACATGAACAATTCCAACAGTCTGTAGCACGCCTACCTACATTGTCCGTCGGTCCCAATGGCGATGTCAAGGTACATTTCCAATGTACAATACAGCACATTTATCAATGTACAGTTCCTACAGTCATGTACATGTACACTGTATGTACGATACATACATGTACATTGTACATCACAGCACATTCATGTACATGTAGGTCAAGAAGGTCAAGTGCACTACATTGTATAGTTTGTATACACATAGTTCCCAAGGAGACATGATAAGTTTCAGCATTTGGTCAAAAAGATACGCTGATCTTATGCAATCCTGTACACTTTTAATATTATCTACATTGTACAGTAGTCTAGATGTGCCAAGCACAAACAAAAACTCACTTTGTAAAAATGTTCATTTATAATCCACATGTAATAGGCTGTATTTTTGATAGCAAGAGGGTGCATTACCCTAAATATCTCCAATGGCTCCTGTGCTTATTGTTATTAGAGTTTATTAAAAAAAAATCCCATGAAATTGCAATAGTGTAAAGATATGTACAACACAATAACAGTTACATTCAGGCAAACTTGAATCCTCAATTCTGATTGGTGATATCCATAGCAACAAGAGTGTGATTACTGCACAGTCCATACCACACCCTGTTCTTTAAAGCGCTGTTCTTCTACACTGTTGTGAATCCCATCTGCAGAATCCTACCGTGAATTCATTGTAAATTCAAAAGTGGCACTGTTGCTTTAAGATAAATTTGTTATCACACGATCACTCATGGAACACAGAAAAATATAATAGCACGTCAGCGTCCTATATCCAGCTCGGCCTGCAGCCGAATTGATAGATGTTATAACAAAACATTTGATGGCGCCCATGCATATTCCAACAATAGATCACAGCTCCAGTTCCCCATCTTGTGCCTTTTGCGCTTTATAATCTTTGATTACTACATAATAAATACTAAAAATACAAAACTGTGCGCATAAATTACGCATTGGACACTACATAGCAGTGTACAGGTACATGACAGCCATACAAGGTTTTGAAAGCACCTGAGGCCAATTTCATAGAGCTGCTTAAAAGCACAAAAAGTAGCTCAGCACAACCAAATTATGCTTACAGAATAAGGTTACCAGCCAAACTACCATGCCGCATATACAATTTGTGACTGGTATCCTGCTCATTTCTCCTTAGCTGAACATTCTTAAGCAAAATTTTCTGCTTAAGCAGCTCTATGAAATTGGGCCCTGTTCACAAAGTAATAGGCCTACTATAACTTAGCCAAATGCATAGACCGTTCCGGCTTTGGCAACAAGCCCCGCCCACACACATTAGTTTATGTACATTTACGCTGCACATGTGACCGAGTTTGACCGAGGTCATATGACCAAATGGTGTGATCCAATTGGTCAATGCGCGCAGTTTGGTTGACAGGCCGGAACGGTCTATTGAAAATGGCTCAAGATTCAGACCTGTTTTATGCATTTTGTCATGACACTAATTGCAACATTAACATTGTAGGTAATGTAACATCTGTGTAGGTAACATTTGTGTTCTGGATTCAATCACTGAATGGTCAATGAACTTACACAACTACATACATGTATGGAGGGTTGATAAATTTAAAAAGGCAATAAACTTTTCCCATCAAACAACAAGGA
Source organism: Marthasterias glacialis (assembly GCA_911728455.2). Classification (NCBI taxonomy): domain Eukaryota; kingdom Metazoa; phylum Echinodermata; class Asteroidea; order Forcipulatida; family Asteriidae; genus Marthasterias; species Marthasterias glacialis. The sequence goes on from OU452219.1 coordinate 36,143,893, forward strand.
AAGTGTCGTTTTGTGATTTCAACACAGGATGTGAATGACAACCAACTTGTTATGAGCCATTATTACTACACCTATCGTCAATAGACCGATTGCGCGACCAATGTTGACATGCGGTCACGTGACCTCCTGTGGGTATAACGCCATATCAGCTGATTGCAAAATACGTGTAAAGAGATATGCCGTGACACGGAGTGACTACAAAAACAGTTGATTTTACTTTTGTTAAGTGATAAATTAGTTAATCAGCCCCTTTACTTAAAGTAGTATGTTGTAGCATTAATTTAAATCACATCTCTGTTTCATAATTTAACAGAATTGTACTAAAAAATGACTATGTAGCCACCCGCCTGTTATTTTGTTTGAAATGTAGGCCTAAATCACTGTAAAAAAAAGGGTAAAGAACTTTGAAAAAGTGAGCATTTAGCCTTGCGAAATTTCAAATAAGCAAAGGAATCACACAGTTTTGGAAAGCAATTTCTTTGGATGATTTCAGCTTAAAAACTTTGAAATTTTTGTGTTGAAAAGTTTGTGATCGCGGTTGTCTGGCCCAAACATTCCGTCATGCACTAGTAGTAGTACACATCATGCACATTTTTACATTACTTGTACAATTTTCAAGACTTGCTGGAACTGTCCTTACTGGCTTTACTCAGCCACTCGAAGGTCTCTGGTACAAACTCTGGAATATTTTTCACAGATTTTGAGCAAGAAAAGCCTCAATCGAATAAACTAAATGCAACAATCATCGTGTCCCGTACCACACTTTCCTATCGAGGACGTCGTGTGTGTTTACATTTAATACTCACAATAGGTCACGTGATGCGGGTCGCAATCGGTCTATTCAATTGTAGGAGTCAATTTTTAATGATAAAAGAATATTCTTTTTTTTTTGGGGGGGGGGATGAAACAAACTCAAAAAAATGCTTCAGGATTAACCTTACATGGATTACGATGGTAAACTCTACCAGACGGGCAAGTTTCGCTCTTTTACTAGGCATTTTAATTGGGAAGTACAAAATTTCTGTTGACACCCCTGCACTCCATTTTGGACTGTTTCGGTACATCATCATGATCATAGAATTGACCCACAGTAACCACATAAGTTTAAAACTGAACTGTTCAATTTTGAAAATTGCCCGCATTCGCCTTGGCAAATTTTGTTCTTTGCACAGTAAAACACACACATTGAGAGTGCCCTTTGCAAAAGTTGTTGAAATATTTAGGTTTTTTTCTTGATCGTCACTTTCCTGTCCTTATTTCGACGCCAGACAATTTGTTACGTTTTTCAATGAAAATAAATTCTTTCGATTCATTTTTTTTCTTCTAAAAAGTGAATCAGGATATGGACACTTTTATTCCGAATGACAGAATAAGGTAACAATTTAAATGATCAAATGGCACTTTTGGCAGCCACGGTCAGCGAAAATTCCTCTCTGTGTTTTTTTTCACAATTATTTAAATTTAATGAATGTCCTTGACATTTTGGATTTGTTCTGTTTACCAGATCGGCGGAAGGTTACTGGTTATCAATTTACTAAAAGAAAGTCATCCATCGATGACATTGGCACCGCAAAAATTTAATTTTCTAATACCGCGGTAAAAGGAGACCCTCAGTAATTTAAGACTTGACTATACCATGTATCCTGGGATTTCTGGCACTTCCTGGTGCCATATGGATCAGATACATGTATCACCAACCAACACTGACAGTACAGTACAGTAATTTTAAATTAAAAAACAGGAACATTGTTCAATAGCACAAGCAAAAACGGCAAAATTGCCGTATCCGGCTGCCACTTTATCTCCCTTAATTTAGGTCATATGATATCGTTACCTGTCCAGAAAGGTTGACAGAATGTATACAGAGAGGAACAGGCACTTTTAATGATTACAAAGTGCTGAAATCAAGAGAAAAAAAGCCACTTTCACGTCTATGGTGGTCTTGACAACGCTACTTCCTAAATGCCATTTTAGTTCCTTTGGGCATGAATGCGCGTGCGCGATGAAATTTCCGCTTGAATTTTCTTTTTTTAAGGTCAATAATTAACGTTTTAGCTACCAGTTCCATAGAGAGTAGTATTAAAAAAGGGAAATAGAGCCCAACATCAATCAAAAAATCAAAAAAATCCCTTAGAAAGTTGCAGTGGATATGGAAACTTGTCTGCAGAAACTTAATTATACATGCTTTTCACAAAAGTAATAAAATAAAATTATACAATCGATCATCTGAAAATAACCTTATAATAACACGTTGACTCTAAATACAGTGCAAAACAAGTCATACAATTACAAAACAGTAGCCCCATACATTGTGCCAATTCGGTGGACTACCTCCACTTCTTGGCAAAACAAACCCAATTCTCCAAAACCAGACATCACCTTTCAAATCGAAACTTACACTTTTTTGCCAAATTTTTTCCATTGATGATCTCTTTATCATTGCGCCAGAGTCTCAAGTACAGTCATTAGATTCAAGGTCAATGACTTATTTTGGTGGAATTTTATGAAAAATCTTAGCGCTGATACAGACACATTTCAACATCATCGGAGCCATGATCCCTGATTTTGGACAATTGTGTTTGTAGAATGTAGGGCCAAGAAGTGGAGGTAGTCCAGCGTATTTGCACTATTTATCATGTTTATGGGGCTAACAAAACAGATGACATGACAGGGGTGGGTTCAGCAATCTTCCCGCAAAAATTAACAATAATACCACATTACCAGATCCCATGTGCTTGTAGTTGTTACTCACATTCACAACGTGTAATGTTTTGTTATTCCTTCTTCTCAATCTCATGGCGGGTAATGTACCGTACATGACATTATTACTGGCATGCCATTATTAATCTGCACGTACACAAAAAGTGCGTAAACAAGAAAAATGGTCATACGCAGCACGTTATCTTACCTCTTCCACCGCCATTCATTGTGAGAGAGATGCCCAACAGTTTATTCGTGTGTGTGTAGAAGAACTAGTAGAAGTTCTGGATAAATAACATGGGTGACGAAATCCAACGGCCGTTCTATTTTTACGTCTTTAATACTCAATCGTATGAGCTAATCGTAGGGGGGAAACATCGGTACTTCCCCATTCCAAAACTTGACCTTTGACACTTATTTTGCGCCCTCTATTGATATTTTTGCCGGCCGTTGATTGGACAGAATAATTCCTTGCCCTATTAAAAAAAGGTTGTTTTGACTAGTTCAACCCGTCGTCTGCTTGACATAATTTTTAAGGTGATATTCGTCACGTTTTCGTTGTCCTGAACCCACAATGGAACCTTTAGACTTTTCTGATCTAGCGGAGGGGACTTTCACCAATTACCAGGGAACTGTGCGGGGTAGGCATATTGTTTTATTTCAGTAAATTTGCGAGTTGTGTGACTGAACATTTAACACAACAAAGTGTATGAATTTGTAATGTTATGATCGTGTGAACTTGGTATGCCTATGTCAAATCTAACTTAAATCGTCCATTTCATTCTCTGGGGAGACCAGTATTTTGGTCGGGATTTTGTGTAAACCTGTGGGCAAGGATTGTTAGTAGATAATAAACTGAAAACAATTATTACCATCACCTGATCACTAAAAAATGTAACATTAAAATCTCTTGTGAATTACATAGCCTAACGACCGTTATTAGATAAATGAGATGGCAGTTTCTTTTTCTTTAAAAATGTGAAGTACATAGTGATTCTTAACTTCTTGTTCCAGTTGTTCCTGTGATCTGACAGATGTTTTAAGTGTTTGTATTTCCTAAATTCTCATTCCATTATTTTTTTAAATGTTTGTGAGGGCATTATTCAATAATTGAAGAGGCTAGCTCTGCGCTCATCGAAGCTCTTAGTCTTTGACACATCCCTTAGAGTTAGACAACCTTCAATAGGAATAAAGGTTATGACCATCAGGCTCTAGGAAAAGACCAAAATATACATTAACACAGAGTTATACTCAATCAAGGGACAAATATCTGTGTGAATTTAATAAAAGCTAATCACCGGGAAAAAAACAGAATCATATTTTAACCATAGGACAACTTTCTACTGATCTTTTCTTCTGTAGAGCGTGCAAGTGATTCTTTACAGGAACTTAAACACACATTCAGCACTCCCTTCCCAGGACCAGGTTCTCTCAAGCCACCATTGTCAACGAGCCCGAGGTATCGTCCATCACCCCGGTTTGATCATGGGTCACTCAGGCAGACAAGGCGAGATCACAACAGTGCTGTACAGAGACTCAAAGGGATGCTACAACAGCAGCAGCAGCAACCACAGCAGGTGGTGCAGATGACACCTCCACAACTCCATGACATGCCAAAATCCCACATGTATTCTTCGGGAACTACCCCTAGATTAGATATGGTAAATCTGGGTTGCTGTTGTTACTTTATTTTTTAATGCATTGAGGATTGCTATGCTTGTTTTGAATAATATTTGTGAAATTCCTTTGGTGTGGGAATTTCAAGACCCATGGGAACAGTCCTGTCTCTTTTATTCAACAGTCTAATTGAACCTTCTGGTAACTCAATTTATCTTACTTGTACATTTGTTGTCCTATCTCAATGCTTGCCGGAGCTTTGCATACTTCAAGTGCTTTTTAAGTCTTTTTGGAGTGGTGCAGGAACAAGTTCCGCAGGCATTAAAATTGAGATTCAAACCTATGACCTTTCACATTACTGAGATGTCTGCAAGCCTATTCTGGTGACAATAGGCCAGTTAGAATTCTATAGCTAGCAGGGGTTACTGTAAACATCAGTTGAATTTCTATACCTTCCATGTTTGTATCTTATACTTCATATAAATGTACTCTCACTATAGCCGAGACAGTAATCTTTCTTTGACCATACATGTACATAGACTGTTCCGGCTTTGGCAACAAGCCCCGCCCACACACCTTAGTTTGTGTACGTTTACGCTGCACGTGTGACCGAGTTTGACCGAGGTCACATGACCAAAAGGCATGATCCGATTGGTCAATGCGCACAGTTTCATTGACAGGCCAGAACAGTCTATTGTATCTGGGTAAATAAGATACTATTTTTGGTCATAGTGAATGAAGAGGTGGCAGTCAGATTCAACATGTATTCCATGACGTTATACATTAATTATGACAATGTGTGATTAATATTTTCAAATGATTTCCACGTATGTAGAGGAGATCTACAGGTATGGAACCCTCATTATCTGCTGGTGTTGGAGGAGGAGGTTTACATATGCCAGAAGAGGATGGACCCAGACTTGAAGATGTTCTACCATTTATGAGCAGCCAAAGTGCTTACATACAACAGCTGGAAGGAGAGAATGTTTTCTGCAAGGTGAGGCTGGCTCCCTAAATAAACATGCAAGCCAGAGTAAGGAATTATTATTTAAAAAATCAACAAAAAGTCCATGTCTTTCCATAACATGAAAGTGTCAAGAGCCTGCAAGACAATTTCAATTCATATTATACAAAGGTTGACCCAATTCACCTGACGGCATCATCACACAGGTTGGTGTCCCTCTGTGTAATGTAGTGCCCAATGAAATGCTGCATGGCGTTTACACGCAAGTCATAATTTTTTACGTGCAACTTAACTCCCAAATGGCGAGTGTGGCAGACATTAGGCATGTGTGACAGGGGGTCAATATCGGAAAACGACCTCTGAAATACATATACTGCCAAACAAAAATGTTGCAACAATATATTTTTCTTCTGAACTTGTATACAGGGTTATGTACTGCCAAGTTGACAATTCTCAGTAAGATACTACAAACTTGAGTCATTTAGATTCCTACAAGATGGACATGGAATTGGCAGATCTAGTTTTGGAGTATTAATTGGTGATTTTCTTAATTATTGTTATGGGTTTCAGGATGAGCTTGCCTCTTTGAGGGTCAAGATACAGAGTGTCGTAGATGATAACATCCGACTCCACGAGGAGCTAAAGACATCAGTGGTTCAGCTGGCACTAGGGGACGGGCAGGGGATGAATCAGGTGAGAAGACGCTACTAAGGAGATATTCATCCTGGATTTCTGTCTTACCAAGTGGTCTCACTGATCAATCTCAAGTTCTAGTGTCTAAGTCATCTGGGAGCTAGTTCAAATCTAAGTCTCAGCACTTGTGTCCTTGGGCAAGCCATTTATCTTTCCATGTTATTGCCTCACATCAGCATGGGTAACTTCGAGTTGACAATGTTAACTAGCAACCTGTGTGTCCATTTTTGCCAGTACTGCATGAGGAGTTGAGATGGCTTCAGGAACGATTTACGACATATTTATTCTTTGTGTGTTTTCAGGGGGATAAAGATGACAAGAGAGAGACAGCTCAGTCTACCGGCGGTCCATCTACAAGTAATCCAGACACTCCCATGGACAAGAATTCCTACAGTAGATGGGCACAGGAGCTGGTAGGTAGCAAAAAGTGAACGAATGACATTTGACCACTTGTTCTCAGAGGATTGCTACAAGTGCACCACATAGAAACCCAATAGAGATGGCTGCATGAAGTAATACTGGTACAATAATGCTAGCTATATATTATAACAAGTTAGTCCATGGAGGTACAAATGGGCCCAAACTATCGCTGAGTACTTTGCCTGTCAGTTGGGATATTCTTCACAATTTATGTACGTAATGTACGATCAAACTAGACGCTAAGACAAAAAGCCTGATTCAATACTCCACTCATTGATAGACACGGCAACCATTTTACAGATAGAGACAACTTTCGTGAAGATTCATTATGATCAAAGTATTTATTAAAGATTGATGATTTATTTCCCAGGAACAAATGAAGTCGCTCCATGAAGCAAAAACAAACCGACTGGAAGCACAGCTATCCTACACAAGGTAGTACAAGAAACTTAAGACTAAGTCATGCAAAAGCTACAGATCATACACAAATACTGCACAATTCTTTTTATACAAAAGTTGTATTGAAATCTGAAGGGAACAAGAGCATAAAAATAATGTACCGGGGAAAATGAGACATGGTTGTGTTTCTTCATGGTTTAGGTCAGAGCTTGATAAATACGAGAGACAGTGTGATGAGCTACGATCTAAGCTGCGCATAGCAGAGACTGTTAGTCTGATGGGAAGAGACGAAAGTGAAATACAGAAGGGTCTATGCATCAAATGTGCACAACACGAAGCTGTGATCGCATCCACGCATGGGAGTGCTCATGCCAAGGCAGTGGAACGAGTTACAAGGTAAGGATGCAATGGGAAACGTTTGAGGACGCTAGGTGGCAGAAGACTTACCAGGTATATCCACTGTTCTCGGAAATGTGCGCATACCTGGTAAGTCTGCTGCCACCTATCATTCCAAAAACTCCCACTGGCTCTCAATGATAGCAATACACTGTACATTACACCTCTATGGCACTTTCTATGGGTGTTTCAAAGCGCTCAATTTACTCATCAACAGGTAATGAACGGCTTGTTAGATTGAACCAATTTATATAGCATCTTGTTAGCACAAGGTGCTGTGGCAAAAATTGTAGCCAAACATGACGACCCCTTTTCTTAATTACAAGTGTACCGATTCTTTAAAGGGTCTGTATACGTTTGGTAATGACTCTGAAAATTTATGGCAATAATAACTTACTTGGTAAGAAGTACAGCAGCTTAGGATAGTATAATGCATCTTGAGAAACGTTTCACTTCGAAGTACTGCAGTTATGGAAAAATAAATCACTTCTTAGCCCGAAAAATTTGAATCTGAGAAGCGTTATGGCCGTAACGTTTCTCAGAATGTGTATTCCAATGACGGATACTTCTGCATGAACACAACCGCTCCAGATTTGTTGCGATATCTCACAAACGCTGCCACCTTTTGAAACGAAATTTACACAGGTTAGTTTTATGGTATATATCTACAATTGTATAGCATTAAGGCAAATGTACGGTTGCAAAAGCCAAAGGTGTACTTTTCCTTTAATATGCATTCGTGTCACCGAACAACCAAGCACAATCAAGACCCAAACCAACATAACGACGGCATTAGAATCGGAGTCCAGGGGTGGATTTCACAAAACTAGTTCTGACTTAGGACTAGTACTTATGACTAGTCCTATAAGTTAGGACTAGTTACCCGTCCTAGTGCTTTGTGAAATCCACACCAGTGCACTAGACCACTCAGTGATGACACTTCTTACTTTCTGTTTGTCAGATGAAATTTAATTCCAGTGACTTGTTTTGTATTTGTACAGTGAAAGAGACGAGTTGATGGATACACTGGGGAGACTGAAGGCATCAATGAACGACTTGAAGGAAAGAGAAGCCAATGCATATAACCAGGTCAAACAGAGTGTCACCATGGTGGAACAGGCACAGCTGGAGAAAACAGAGGTACTACCTGTGGTTTATCATCCTACTTGGAATCACTCATTCTATGCACATTTTACATTCTATAGTACAAGGCCAGATACGAAATGGCGGCTAGGGCTTTGGCTGTTGCTAAGATAAGATTTATTTATTCGTCATGACAGAAACATGAAATTCATTATCCCAGTCATTCAAAACAACGTTCACAAATACAAACAGTAAAAAAAACAACCACTTCACACAAACAAAAAGTGAGTAAAAGTAGAGTATTGCTATGGACGTCCTTTACTTCAATACATGATGTGGTGATCCAGCAGTGGCAGTAGCCATAGCCCCCCAATTCAGACACGGCCTAATGCTCTTTTAAGGCTCTATACAGTTGTACATATGTCAGTTCTGTTTGGATTTCCAATCCTGTAAGGGACCGTCATTCTGGGTTGTTTTTTCCCCCCTAAAAATTATTGGAATAACTGACTCTATTGGTTTGACAATACACAAATCACATTTTTTCTTGAACTTTTTATTTGGGGGTTACAATACAAACTGTATTGGAAAAGCCTGTTTTTTAAATGGAGTTATCTTTTACATCGGGGGTTATTATTTCTTTTTGAATGACCAACTCTATCGTATTAACCAACTCATATTCAAAACCTACATATACAAAATCCAATGGAGTAGACCATGCGTATGCAAAATTTTGGTGGGAACATGGGGTTCCCAAATACATTACTTCGACATGTCGCCGCGTCAGTGCAAAAACGTATCTCAATTTTGCAACAACGTCCAGGTTATTTTAAGGAAGAGACGACGCTTTGACACTTTCAAACTCGTAACCCAAGTGCCGTTTTAGGACATACAATGTTTTTGCACTGAAACGACAATGTAAAGAAAACAAGGTCGCTTACAGGGCCTTGCATTCCAATATTTGCAAGATTTACTCGGTCATTGGATTTACCAACTTTATTAAATCTGACAAAGCCACTGGAATTACCCATTTTCTCAAATTGAATGGTTGCATTGGAGGTACAAATGTTAGAGAAGTACATTCTATTGGAATTACCCATTCTACTCAAACAATCAGTTGTTTCTTTTGACTTGATTACTTCTATAGCTCCTTGTGCAACGAGAGCAAGTGAAGGAAGACCAGCTTCGTCTTCAGCAGAGGATGGAGGAGATGATACTTGATCATCAACGTAAACTCCTACAGGAGAGGGAGTTTACCAGGAAGGAATGCAAACATGAAATAGAACAACTCAGCCATAAGGTAAAGTCAGTAGGCACAATGCCGGCATTGAGTCATTAAATATTGTAGGCAGTGGGCTCGATTTCACAAAGCACTAAGATTCATCTTAAGATGAGTTGTCAGTATTACCATAGTGATTTGCATTGTGACATCACACTTTGCTTAGCAACTAAGAGTGATTTGCAGTTAAGATCAATCTTAGCTCTTTGTGAAATCGGCCCCTGGTCACACAATCAGGATTTTTGTTATTTCTCTGTTCGAAGGAGATTTTTATCACAAGAATCAACCCTTTTTTGTAGTCTTTGTAAAAAGTGAAAGGCAAGCCCAGAATTTAAAAGCTCAATAAGTTCTTCCTAATTGGCCAAACTCTGTAAAGTGGACTTTGTTTGAGGGGGAATATTTCATGCAGATCATTTTTTATACTAACAGGATTGTAACTATCTGGATCAGATGGTATACAGACCCCCCTATAAATGATTTCATCAGCTGCAGCCACACCAGATTTTGTTAAAACTTCCCGGTTTTTGTACATTTTCCTTCATTAACCTGGAAATAGCATTTCAACATTTTACAGTATATAAACTAGGTAACAGTGCTTTTGACCTTTTCTGATAATCGTTTTTATGACAGGTTGCCAAATTGACCGAAGAGCTTGGCTCGGCCAATAACCAAGTAGATCGTGTAACCAGAGAGAAGGTAGCCATTATGTCCGAGCTGGAACAATACAAGAGCCAAATCATGCAACACAGTAGTGAGATCAGTCAGGTAAGCATGGCAGCTCCAAAGCAAATGCATACAGACTGTACGATCAAGAGTTGTGTTTACATTTGATGTGGTTAGAATCTCACCCGAGACGCAAGTGGATTTTACCCCAGGGGATTCTTGAAACATGGAAGTCGAATGATAACCTCAGAGTGGACCTTATTTATTGATGTCATCAGGCTGCTATCTTAGAGGTAACCCGATGGTAAAACAATGGAAAAGCGCATCTATGTACTGGCGCCACACAGGATAGGCCAATGAGCAACCTAGTTGAATTGTAGGTTTATGCATGTGTCAGTGTACAAACATTACTATCATCCAACCCTCTTATAAATGGGCAGTAACTAAAACATGTATTTTGTTATCCTTTAACCTTGTAAGTCAGTGTAATTCAGCCAATGCCTGCAGGTTTGGCATGAAGCTTAAGAAATGAAATGAAATCAGCTGATTTGTACCTGTTGCTTTTTGCACTGTCTTGCAGGTATCTCAAGGTATACACCTGTCCACAGCTACTGCTAAGGTACAGAGAGATGAAGCTCTAAGGCAGCTAGAGAGATTGAGACACTCTACAGAGAGAGAAAGTAGAGATAAAGAACAGGTAAGTAATAGATACATGTAGGTATGAGAATAGACTAGCTACAGGGATTTGTTCTTGTAGTGGCAAGTCATGAGAAAATGGGAAATATCTGATCTGGAAATTTTACAACAGGTAGCAATGGCATGGCCTTTAAGAAATACCAAGCCTGGTCCAATGGGAGACTTTTGAGGACACTAGATGGCAGCAGACTTACGCATGCTAAAAACTACGTAAACAATGACAATTTACCTGGTAAGTCTGCTGCCACCTATCAATCCAAAGTATCCCATTGAAAAGTATCAATCACATTTGCTGTACCTCCACACACAAAAAATCACTTCAGTTTGAGTGCTCTTTTAAAAACATTTTTTTAACATAAAGAAAAAGAAGTTTACACTTATGGGGGAAAGTTATGTACAATATTGCTAGGCATAATAATTAATGTTGTATCAGTTCAATTTTAATCATGTAAAATTTGACTTACAAATCAGTGTATTTTTGGCAGTTAAAAATGCAAGACAAAAAGCTTCCCACTTTATTAAATAATGTTCGACTGTATTCACATGAGACGCGTGATTTCGAACCTTACGCTTTATTTTCACAGGACATTGTTCGTCTTAGGAAAGAATTAAGTGACGTCAGAAGACGGCTGGAGACAGCGGAGAATGATGCCACTGTCAGCAGAGAGAAATGTATCAAACTAACTGAGAAACTCAACACAGTGGAGAAAGAGGTACATGACCTGGATGGTCTGAATATCGGCCAAATTCCTGTAATGAGTGTGCTATGAACCAATAGGCCATACTTTTGACAGCAAGAGGGCGCACTACTAATTCCATTTTGAAAGTACAAACAATATTTCAATACATTTAAAAATACAAAATTTCCAAGTAAATATTTTACACTGATTACATTGTAAAACTGTCAATAAAAAAAGCTCAAAAGTTGTATGTGAACTGCTTTATTAGAAGTCTAATTGCATCTGGTTTACCACACTATTTCCATGTTTGACCCCCAATCTACCCCAAAGGGCGCCCTCTTGCAGTCAAAAATAAGGCCTATACCCTTTTGCTCTCTCTTAATCAATATTGACATGAAATCAAATGCTTGGCCCTGACATTGTGTGATTTACTATAAGAACATAAAATGCATTACGGGTAAATGATTCTAGTGGTATGATTTTGATTAAGATTACTCTATTCAATGAGAAAAAAACGGAGAAATTTTTCCAGTTTTGGGTCACAATTTCAACAGTAGAAGCTAGCTGGGTGGTTTGGAAACATAGAGTGCCACAGATTATATTTGAAAGAAGACACAGAGATTGTGTTCTAAATGTGACAATGTTTTGTGTCCTGTAGGCTAGCCAGATGAAGATATCCCGAGACACGTTAGAGAGGAGTAATCAGGACGAGGTGAAGAGGGTGACGAGGCAGTCACAGCACAAACAGATGGAATTACAGCAGATGGTTCATGAGCTGGAATCCAAATACTGTAAGCATTCTGATCTTTATTATATCATTTTAAGCAATGGTAATAATAAAGCGAGTATCAACGACCCATCAAGATGAATAACAAACCTCCCTTAAAGCCCCAGCTCAACATTGGTTAAGAAGAAAAACATAAATGTTCACAGATTTACATCTACCTTACATGGTATAAAAATAATGATGGTAGAAAACTTTCCTGGAAATATTTCTGCCTGAAGTGTTCCCGTTTTTAAATAATAAATGAAATAAGATCCAAAATTATTTTTTTGGCTCAGTGAGACGAAAAACTCTGCCTATAGGAATGCGTAAAAAGATGCTGAATGAATTTTTTATCGTTTTCTCGCAAAGAAACAATGAAATGAGCTGATATTTTCACAGGTTGGATTTATTACATATACTTTCATTTGTGTAAAGAATGGAAGCTTTTACAGTCAGTTTACCAATGTTGAGCTGGGGCTTTAATTAAAGATATAGCCAGTTGTCAACTTTAATCTGAAAGGGTACTCCAAGAAATCGTTCTAAGAAATAATAACCAAGCAATATTTTGTGGCAACTTAGCAGCCATTACAAGGAGTGATCCTAGGATGAAACAGTCAGTCACAAATTACCAAATGTATCCATGATCTTTCACCAGCTCTGACAGTGACAGAATTAGAAGACATGATATCCAGCCAGAGTTCGCTGATTAACAAACTGAGAGGAGAAGGGCGCACACTCACTGAGCAGATTGATCAGCTCAGTAATAAGTACAGGTAACTATTAGCCCCTTTAACGGCAGTGCATATTGCTGACCATGACTTCAGCTGTGACTTCAGCTGTGAGGGTTGGTTATTATGTGGTGCAGGGAGCACTGTTAAAGTGAAGACACAACCTGGGAAAAGAAAAGGCAAAATCAGAAAAGCAAAATGTTAAGGCATTATATGCGAAACCAATGGCAGTAAGTAGACAAAACCTACGTACGTACACACAAATTAAATCAATCCACTTGCGCAAGATGAAAATGTTTGATAACTTCGGTATTAAACTGGCAGGAAAAAAGTCTTTAGTTTACTGGGACTAAAATCAGAAAACTGAAGCAGAGAGTCGCATGCTTTCTTTGAGGACCGTACTGCATTAAACTCAACGCAGATTCATTTGTGAAATATTCCAAATTATTTCTGTTGCATGATGAAGATTAGTCTCAGCCCAAGACTTGTTAAAGAATCAAGGTACAGCAGATGACTCTCCGATATTGCTCTCTCACCCTATTTGCACTTGATTGTTAATTTAGAAAATTGTACTTGGGTATATCTGCAGTTGGAACTTATCCACGTATACATAATGAATGTGAGGGTCTTGGATTCAAGACTAACAAGGGATTTCAAGCCTGATTGCTTCATTCTTGGAAGGGCAAGGGTACCAAGACATTTTCTTCTTGATAAAGGGCACCTCGATGAGGAAACTGTAAATTTCTATTGAAACATTTCAAGGGCACCAAGGCAATGAACAGGGGCAACGGAGGCCTCCGTTGTCTCTGCGAAATACCAGGCCTGGATTTGACATTTGTGCAGCTGACATAACCTTGGAATTGTCATTCACCTCCAGGACTGAAACCCGGCGGTTGAAGCAGAGTAACTCCGAGTTCGGCAGCCGGGCAGAGAGACTAGCCAGCCAACATGCAGAGATGGAGACCCAGTGCATGGAGCATGGTCAGATGCACCGTAAAATGACCAGCAGACTGCAGCAGATGGAGGATCATGCACAAAAAAGTGCTCAACAGGTAAGAGTACGCATGTTCCTGCTGAATTGGAGATCTAAATAGAGAGAGTTCGTTACACAACTAAAATCACATCAGACAACTATATTTGAAATGTTCACAAATATTTTAGTGCAAACAATCATGAACCAGTATTTAATACTTTGAAAGTTAGTATTGTCTCTACAACTACTGGTATTTTTGCCCATTACATATAGCAGACTTACCATTGAATACCAGAGTAAAGCCCGTTTTCAAGATAAGCAAAGAAACTGCTTAGTGAATATACATTCAGGGTTAACCTTGAGATTCACAGGGGGACCTAAAAGATTTCATTTGGTCTTTAGAAAAAACTTATCAAGACACAAGTGTGAGGTGCATTTACAACGACAAAGTAAAAAGGTTAACCCTAAACCCTCCTATTATTCAGAATCGCTCAGGCAGGGTCCATTAACTATGTCTAAAGACCAACAGTTTTAGGGATTCCTTTTTACCTAGTGCAATTAACTTCTGTTAACAGCAGTTGCGATAATGAGGTTCATTTTTTTATATTTTGTAGATATACATTTTGACCTGTTATTGCCCTTCCTTTTTTATCACTGCCACCTTAGGTAATTGTTTTCTTGTTAGTCTATTGCTTATGCCCTTTTGCATTTTGAATGCCCATACCTTATAATGTATTGACCCAATTTATCTGACGTCATCATCACAACAATCTTGGTTGCGCCATTTTGGAAGCCAATGTCCCTGTGTGTTATACAGAGTGGTACGCATTTTAGGCGGAGCAGCTTTTCCAAAATGATGAGCATGACACAGTCGCCGCGTGTGACGAGCATGCAAGGGGGGTCAATACTCCTTGTACACAGGGAAAATAAATTAAAATGAAATTAAATTAAATGAATTGATTTGAGTGATAGAAAGGGCATTACTTTGCTATACATGTAACCATTTGAATGATATTAATGGGACAATTTTGAAATGTTGTGAGACTTTTGAGACGTTGGCGGCAGCAGACACAACTGTCCTTTTTTTACAGTTCTAAGCGTGCGCGCACATGCTCAGTACTGGGTGTGTAGTTTCGAGCACGCGTTCTACTGGTAAGAACCGTGAAAAGGACCATTCAAAAGTCTCCCATTGAGTGGTGAATATTTTTTTAATTTTTTTTTTAAAGATTTATGAGCTACTCCAACAGCAGGAAACACTGATGCAAGACAGACAGCTAATGTCCAAGGAGCTGGAGTTCCTACGTTCCCAGCAGACTGCTGCAGTAACCTCATCCAGGAAGCTCCCTGTTGACCTAGACTTGACCCCTGAACTTGACTTGAGTGTCAGGAGAACTGACATCCAGAGCCACAGTAACAATGGTTGAATCAAGGTGACACAAGATGAGTAGGCTTTGACTTAGTGCATGGTTAAAAACAAAATAGGAGATTTGCTGGAACACTTGAATTTCTTGTAATTTTGTTTACCTTTTTAAAATTTATGTACAGTGTCCAGAAATGATTAACATTTGTTTTAAAATAAGTTTAGAATTCAAACTGGACAGATGTATAATTTGTTTGAAATTTCAGAATAAATCTCTTAAGGTATTGTAAATACTGTTATAAATCAAATGAAATAATATTAAACCCAAATTTTAGTACTAAAACATAGAAGTAAAAGAGCAAAGTGTATTTAAGGTTTTTTATTTCAGACTTGAAATGTGCATAATTTGTTCAATTATTAAAACAACATAAACAATGTATTGTCATGAAAAAACAACACAGAAATAAATATAAAACATCCTAAAATATACAAAGTGTTGAAACTTGCTCTCAAGAAATTTTAACTCATAATTATCCATCACACCTTTAAGTTGTATGTTCCCCCCTCCACCAGTGCGAAAAGAAAGAGGATAAAACGCAAACTATCGTTTACCACACTTCTGCCTGTTTAAAAAGAACTGAGGAAGCATCAATGAAGAGGCAAAAAATATACTAAACCATTGCAGTACCCACTGCTAAAATATATAAAACTGTCTCTAGCTACCATGCAAGCTCTTTGGTCTAGTGGTAAGACATCTACTCTAGAATGGTATTAGATCGTGGATTTGAATCCCACCCGAGTATAATGCCAGTGGATTTTTTTCACAGGACTCGTGGGAAAGTACCGAGTATATTATATAGTGCTTAACACACATTGGTGTATGGATAAAACACAAGTAATATTCTTTATCCCTGATACAAATTTAACAGTTATTACATCGTTGCGGTACCTGCTGCTAAAATATAGGACTCAAACTGCCTCTGGCTACTGGGCAAGCTCAGTGGATTGAATAGTGGTAAGACATCTGCTCTAGAATGGCAAAGGTCGTGGGTTCGAATCCCACCCAAGTAATATGCCCCCTGTACTCAATGAAGTACCAAGTATGCAGTGTCTAACACACATCAGTGTATGGGTAAAACACAATTAATAAAACATCTTCAATGCAAATTCAAAGACCGTACCGTACACATAGCGCAAAGCACAACAATCAAATATCTTTTGATCTACTTAAAGTGAACTCATGAAAATTACAAAGGTTTTCTGCCATTATCAGTAACCTATCAAAATTACAGCTTGATAATTTATATTACAGACTTGTTAGGACAGTCAATATTGCACAATAATGGGTTGGCCACACATCCCCGCCCCCGTAGCAGGCCTGATTGCTTCGTTCTTGAAAGGGCAAGGGCATCAAGGCATTTTCTTCTTGATAAAGGGCACCTCTATGAGGAAATCATAAATTTCTACTGGAACATTTCAAGGGCACCAAGGCAATGACCAGGGGCAATGGAGGCAATTGCCTCCGTGAAGTATCAGGCCTGCCGTAGGATTTTTATAACATGTTTGAGGCCTCCCGATTCCATCAAATAATTCTGGTGTTAAGATTCAATGTTAAGGTTCCTTGTGATTCAATAGCATCCCTGAAGTTGCATCCTAATGCTTTCAAAATGTAATTTCAAAGCCTCCTGTGGACACTTACTGCTTTTACTTTTCTAAGGTGGAGGGTGGGGGGGGGAGGTTTCTAAATGTGCCCCAGGGCTTTTGACCTTTGGGGATCATCTCAAAAGTCTGATTGGTAGGGATGTTCTAATCGGATCAGTTCAGTATTCCAGCGGGTGTGTAGACGGACCAGACCGTTGGATTGCTGGAGCATTCCACTGGAATGTTCACCCATATTCTCTGGTGTAGGAATATTCTCGTAGTTCAATACAATGTCATGAGCCAGCAGAATATTCTGGGGGTCTAGTGGATTGCAGGCGTATGCCTTCAGAATCGTTTTTTGCGCCTAGATGGTGCCTGACTTGCGAGACGCTTCCTTACATTCAAGTGGTCCATACTGCTGTTTCATGTCTCCGAGCAAATTTCACTGGCCTGGACACAGTTTATGTATGGGGTGGTAACATCCCTGCGGCTATTTGCTGCAGTGAAAACCCTGCACTAGACATCACTGCATGGCTGGCCATGTTCATCACAGTATGTGGGTGATTGAGAGGAGGTTTTGCTCTTGCCTGTCTTTTCAACGGCTTCTTCACTCAGATCCACCACATGGCTGCCTCGCCTTCGACTGCGAAAAACAAAAGAACAACTCAAAAATGGTAAACCCAATTTTAGAAAAGTTGTCTTTACGAAAAAGTTGGCAATTATGTTAGCCTCCAATGTGGCAACAAGGCTTAAATTTGAAGGCACACCCAAGGGATCAAATCATCTCAAGAAGGGGGGTATGCTCTAGTGTTTCTGGCATCGTTGGCTGCAGATTGGGATGCTTCACCCTGTCAACTCTTACAAGGTGCTACAGAAAAATAGCTCTGCATACTTATAATAATGCGAGCTGTTAGACGCCCAGATAAAGCGCTGTATAAAAACTGCATTTTATTATTTTCATTTGATTCATTTAATTTTTGGGGGCAATGTAGGGGGTTGCAATGTTCAAAGAAAAAAAATTGGGTCACATTGACACAATTCACCTGGTCCCAATTTCATGGCTCTGCTTACTGTAACTGAACGAAAAATCGGCGCTTACATAAGCACAAAATTCCGTGCTTACTTAAGCGTATTTCATGGGTTAGCAAGGAATTTTTGCTTGTGCCCGTGCGTAGGTCATGTAACTAAGAATTCCTCGCTTACACAGCTAGCGCAGAAATTCGGTGCTAACTTCATTAGTGGCGAATGGTCTTAAGAAGCGCAGAATGACACAGTAAGCAGAACCATGAAATAGGCCCTGATGTCATCACATTCCCTGTGTGTTATTGTGCGGGGCGTATTTTAGGCGATGTGGCCGTTCGACACGCACCACATCTTTACATGCAATTTGACTCCCAAAATGACAGATCATTGGCAGACTTACTTGAAATTAGGACTGTAGATGTATACAGTGTGTGCACAGAGAACCGCAGACAGAGTGAAAATCAAACCCACAGTGCAATCACGAATATATGGTGCAAAGAAAGGAGAAAAAGATGACGTTTTATTAATATGAATTTCATTTTCAACAGAGATCAACATTAAAATGATAACTTCTTTGAAACAAAACACACTTTATTTTTCCAACGTCACTATGAAGATCCAGTGTAACAACAAATAGTTTCATATGAACAAATTGTAAGTTTTTACTAGCTGTCATAAAAAAGTGTGTAAACCCTCTCAACTGATAGACGCCGGATGATGTGTATACTCGAAAATATTGAGTCAGCAAATGGCGACATTTAAACACGCCATTGTGAAAAATCAGAATGCCAGAACAAAGGTCACTCGGACATTCCACTACTGAGCGTGCACAGAGCACACACACACCGTGTAACGCTTCGTTTTACTCACACAAAGAGGAAATATGGTCTTCAATATTTTGTCAATTTTCTCCCATTATTATTTCAGGGGGTTCATTGATTCCAGACCTTTGTCCTTTTGTTCCAAGAAAAGGATTACGAGACACTGAAGGCTTTCACCATATTTATTCAATTTATTTCGGTTCAATGGAGGTAAGTCAGAGTGAACCAGGGATCCAACCTTGGTTCCGGGTTAAGTACCAATCCTCTTCTGTAGCTGTAGCTCACGGCCCAGGTTTTGCAATTTAAGGTGCATGTATTTGACATTGTCTCGACAGAGAAAACAAAATTCACGGTGCTATAAAGAGAATCTTTGTTCTCTTGGCTTTGTCCAGTCAAGATTTCTTTGTGCCAGCGGTACTCTCAAAGAAAAATGATTCCGGCAATTCCGAGAAAATAATCCTGTCAGAATGGACAAGAAAAAATTGAAGATTCCCAGCAGCAACTGGTTAACATAACACATGAAACCAGCTTCACATAGTACAATATTTTTTGGTTTGTTGCCATTTGATAAGGTTTGAAAAACATTTCGAACCTGTACTTTGAAGTTTCTTACACAGCAGTAAAAAAAAAACTTGTTCAGATTATATGCCTCAAGTCGGATACGAGAGAAGTTTGAAAGAAACATACATGTACAAAGATGAATGAGTACATAAAATGTTAGGTAAAAAAGAGTAACCACTTTCAATATGACACAAGCAGTATTGATGTTTTAAAAAACCATTTCATAACATTAAGTACAAAGTGGCTTCTTCTTATCGAAAACAAAAGCAAAGTATTTACCCTTTTCCAAAGAAAATGTTCCTCAAGGAGCCTGTCAAGAAGTTGGATTTTTTGTTGGATTTGATGGCAGCCTCTGATCGTTCCCTGGGACTTTGCTGCAATGTAGGCTTCAGCTTGGATCTCGGTGATGAAGTACTTTCCATTGATCCGTTCACTTGATTATCCTCACTCCACACAACTTTGAGTGTTTCTGGTTTAGTCGTTTCAGGAGTGTCTACTCGGTTCACATGGGAGATTGAGTTGGCTCTCCTGCGACTCTCTGACGGGGTTGTTTCTTGCAGGTGCATCGTACTGCTTGCCCTCTCTTCTGATTTTAAAGTATTCAGTTTCTGATGATTGTTTACATTCAGGGACTGTCTGCGGTGGTGTTTTCTCTGTTGATGAATGTCCTCGCTGTCATCGTAGATGATGTTGTCATGTTCATTGTAGTGATGGTCACCTCTCGGGGTGGACGTCCTGGAGGATGACTCGCTGGACAGTGGTGAACCGAACTGTTTCTTGTGTCCTTGAGAGACCTGGTTGATACCCTTCTGTCTGGTCCTTGGCAGGGCACTGGAAGGCGAGGACGGTTCATACCTGACCTCTAAATCGGTATCGTCCTCGCCATAGATCCCATATGTCGGAAGCTCTGGGAGGTTGGACTGGGACCTGGAACTCCTACGCTTTACATGGCCAAAGTCCGCATCGTCGCTGGTTTGCTCTGGGATGTAGGTCATGCCCGGGATGGCAGCAGAGCTGTTTGGTGTACCCTGGTAGCTTCCACTCAGCATTCGCTGGTCGTGGCTTGCACGCCTTCCCATCCGTCCATGGTATGATTTCGATATATGTGGACTTCTCCGAACATTTGCCCCTTGAACATTCATGGGAAAAGAGGCCCTTCGGTCCTGCCTATAGCCATTTGAAAGGAATTGTTTCTGGGAGTTCCTAAGCCTGACTGGGCTGCCATTCCATGTAGATAGAAATTTATTCGTACTTTCTCTCCTAATTTCTACTGGATCACCATCCGGACTGATTCTAAACATGAAGTGCAAATAAAAGATTTCTTGAGGATAAAATATTACTCAATTAATTGGATGATTTAAACTGTACAACCATACATTGAACCTAATAATTAGAATACACCATTACAGACTCACAGACTGTCCCAGCTGTTATGAAAGAATGAAGGAAAACCAATTGTGATGTACACAAAACTATTTCATACAAACATTTGTTTTGTAAAACTGTTGCATTATGGGATTTTCGGGAACGCTAGTAATAATAATAATACTTTAAAAGGCTAATCATCCTTACTGGCAGCTGAGAAGCTGAATTGCAAAGGATGCGGCTACACGTGTTTCAGGGTCACCTTTAGCAGCCAGCCACATCAACCCATATATGACCACGGAGCACTACCTGAGATTGTTTGATTTTTCAGGAGGGAGAAAAACCGGAGGGCTTGGAGAAAAACCCTCATGGCACAGTGGAGAACCAACGCACAACTCTACTCACATATGGCCCTAGCCGGGAATCGAACCAGGGACACATTGGTGAGAGGCGAGCACTCTACGTAAACGCCACCCATGCCACCTGGAATAGTAGACTTGTCAGGTGAAACTATTGTTTTCAAAAACATAAATATGCCAAGAAACATAAACAATGGAAAATTAATTAAGTCTGCTGCCATCTTCCAGTGTGTCCTGCACAAACCAGTGGTAGCTTTTAGTGGCACTACAAACCCTTCCAAAGTGCATACGACAACTTCAACAGAAGCTTTTTTTTTCCTAACAACTCTGAATCAATGATGGTTGTAAATGCTTGAGTAGAAAATACTCACGGATGAGTATATCCGTTGAATGTTGACATATCATCCATTGAGTACACTCCACTGTCCTTCGTTAGGGATGATGACTGGCTAGTGGTTAGCATATGAGAGGAGTAGCTGGAGGCTCGGCTGCCTCTCCTGAAGTTGTGTGAGAAAAAAGGAAACAAAATTACAATCTCTAATTCCTGCCCCAAAATACCAGTAAAAATAATTCTTTAGATTCATCAGATTTTATTTTATCTAATGTAGTATGAACAAGCACTTCAAACACTTTCATTTTGTTTTTTTAAAGGATCTCTGGGTTTTTACACTGCTATTTCACATATTTCACATATGGGCAAAATTTAGAATAACACCACTTCTTGAGCACAAGAAATCAAAATCTTTAATCAACCCCAATTTGGAGACTTTTGAGGATGCTAGATGGCAGCAGACTTACCAGGTATATCCATTGTTCTCGGAAATGTGCGCATGCTCATAACTGACCTTGTTCCCAGGGGTAAATGATCTCGCAGCGCCATTTTTTCTTTTTTTGGTATCGAGGGTTGGCTCGATCAAAACCCCTGGAATTGTGACAAGAAAATCTCTCAAAATATGGGAGATTTTAATTAGGCCTGTGGCCGATCCACTCTCCGCACCGCTCAAATATGGTATCCCGCAAAAGAGGCATCAAATCGTAGATCAACTGGTCCCCACTCATTCTTCTGTGATTTGTGACCTGTCTAACTGTATGCAGTTTAGGGTGACCGCGTAAAAATGATTCATTTGAAAAAGGATCGCGTCAAAATACTTGCATTTTGCAACGGGCGAACTCATGTTGACACGCGCATACTAAACTGCCCTAAGGGCACTTGAATGCGTTTAACAAGCCTGCGCGCAATAAAGCAGTCAGTTTTGGGAGCCAATCAGCATTGTTTTTCAGTGCTTGATCACTCCCAGGGGTTAGAGACGAGAGGTATCGATACGGCCCGCTGCCCATGGTGCCCATGGTGGAGAGGTTGGCTCATAACTACAGAAACAATGACAATTTATCTGCTGCCACCTGCTGTTCCAAAGTCTCCCATTTAAACCACAATAATCCTCACCTTTCTGAGAGGAACAGTTTATAAGTTCTGGCAGCTGCCACTGCCTGTTCAATGGCAGGATTCATTGACGCCAGGAAGTTGCCCAAGTACGTCAAACACGACTCCACATGGAAATAATCTGGATGGTCCGTCTCGGTGTACTCGAGCACCGTCTGTAAGGTACACATTAAGATGGGCAAGTTTATGGCTTGTTTTTGTTGACAGATATTGGAAGTTTGTTTGTGGCAAACAAGGGCTGACCTGTGGTTTATCTATAGGCTTTTATAGACTTGTTCAGGCTATTTAATAACAATTTACTAATTATCTGAAGGGAAAACATCTAAAAATCAGAACAAAATCAGACAAGTATATTGCCTGTTAATGTAAAAATCTGGTATTGTATTTAAAGGTTTTAGTAACTAGTAAAAGTTGCTAGTGAATGTGCATCCCTCCAGCCCTACTTCAGCGTCAGCGTCATCAGAAGTCCAACATTCTCCTGAAAATGAGCAGAGTATACTGTTCGAAACATCCAGACCACAACAGCTCTTTTCAGAGCCACCATTCCACACAAAAGAGATTGATACATTGTTCTATCTGCAAGTTTACTAGTGATAGTTACTTCCTATTAACCATCCCATGCAACTCTTCAAACATCATTTACAGGTTTTGTTGTTTTAGCGAAAAGTGAAGACATAAACAGAATTTGAAAGTCCAATGATCTGACCTTGAGATGAAGAACGTAAGCTGGGATCCTCTGAATAGGAGCTAGGAGGTACCCAAGGAGATCTGCTTGCTCATCTTCAATATCGGCAAGTTGTTTCTGGAATCAGTCCAAGAATGTTATTAATATTTTGGTAGGATAATGTATAGTAAAAGTTATTAATGTATAGGAATCAAGTAACAGGGCTTGTGATTGTCACTTATGATGTTTTTGGAACAGGAATAATTAACAAATGAAAACTTTTTTGTTTTTTGTTTGTTTGTTTTCCGTATGGTGTTTTATTTTATTCAGTTATTTTTTTCTTGCTTGTCTTTTTTTAGCTCATCCATAGCAGCAACATGTCGTCAGAACTGACCGGAAAAAAGCTTTTTAAGAACAAGTTAACAAATGCTTTTAAATAAGGGAACAACTTAGGCTATTAGACTACCTACATGTATACAACTTCAGTAAAAATTCTTGTAGACAATTTGAGCACACTAGTCAAAATGTACAGAACAAACAATTTGGCTCTGCTCAGACCCAACACCTCTTCCAAATAAAATTACTACACGATTCACCTGTAAGAATGAATCAAAATAATGATCAAAAGAAAACATTACCGGAAAGTTTACTTTTCAAAAGTAGCAACACAGATGCATTTTACAACTTGGGCAAAACATGCCAGACTTACCTTGAGGAATCTTGTGAGTGTGGCTGATTTTCTAGTGTGATGAGAGAGTAGGGAGACACTCTCTGGGAACATGTCGATGTATAAGCCGTACTGAGACAGGAAATTGTCCTGAAAAATCAAGGAAAAAATATAACCCAACCTTTTTTTATTTTTGACTAAAAAAAAGAAATTTAGTTTTATATCTCATTAAGAATAGAAAACACTCAAAGTCCACATTAGCGATTTTTCAATTGGTGTTGGATATTGTGACCAAATACAAGACTGAGCTTCTTCCACTAAATTGTTAAGTATCAGGCCTTGTTGAATTAACTCAAATATATCCCATGAAAAGGCATCATTGTGAAACATTTCATGTGATTTTTTTTCTTTTAAACTTTTATTACAAACTAGTATTTGGTTGCTTAGCTATAAATAATGTTTTAATTACTTTTGAAGTTGAGCCTGTAGTTTGGAAGTTGAGCCTGAAAGCAGTTAAAGTTGCCTGATAAACAGATCACTCAATTTTGAGAAACAGAAGTAGAAAATAAGAACATTTAAAAAAATTTAAAAATGTAGAAAATAAAAAAGTTAATCTATACTAACGCTTTCAATCCCAGCAAATTTGGATAAGATGTCACCATGCATTCCCTGCCATTTTGTATCACCCAGGCGGGTTTCCAGTGCACACAAGAGACAGCAGTGTCGGTCAAACATCTTGGCAAGACTAGGTGGGAAAATAACACTACGGAAAAAGGAAATAAGAAACAGAAATAGTTTAACCGAATACATAGTAGAAAATCATAAACTTTGACCATTATAAGTGTCTTCATAATAACTCTGGCTAATTGTCATTTTTAGAAGTCAGCTCAATGGGAGACTTTTGAACGGTCCTTTTTGACAATTCTTACCAGTAGTACGCACGCTCAGAACTGAGCAGTACTGAGCATGTGCGCACATGCTCAGAACTGTCAAAAAGTACCGTTGTGTCTGCTACCGTCAGCGTCTCAACAGTCTCCCATTGACATCTTAATATGCCTTATATAGTGTTGTAACTGTCTCGTGTTTTGTAAATTTGTAATTTTGTTTCTTTTATGAACGGCAGTGAACCATGTGATTCACCAGTTGGGATTTTATTGAAGGGTTTGCTGACATAATCACTTTATTAACTCTTGTAGTTAATAATTCTATTCAATGTTAATTTTATTCACTTTTGCTCATGGTATTAAACAAACTAAAGAAAAATTAGCACAACAAACTGGACAGTGCTTAAAGACGTATTACACAGCCCAATTAGTTGCTGGAAGAAAGGACTCAATTCCAGCCTTTTGTTTTAGTTTATTGCCATACAAAATTCTGTCAATTGTAATCTAATTGTTTCGGTGAAAAAAAAGAAAAGAAAACAAGTTTACTTTTTGTCAGGTGATTTTGTGCAAGCTTCTATAGTGTTTATTTTAATTGGGGAAATCAAGAACAAGCAATGGTGATTTTGGGGGTCTTCAAATTGTATTGTCTACACTGTGGTAGTATTTCAGGTGGAAATATCTCCCTGGAGGATCAGTACTCATACAAACTCAATATAATCAGTGAGCTTTTATTTACACCACCAAATCGTTTTCTTGATAATAGACCGATCCAATAAGCCCCCCCTACTAACGTATTGACCAATCAAAGCCTTGACAACGCTACTGAAAATCCGACAAATGTCCGACATGTTAAAAATCCCCTTAGAAAAGTGAACAAACCGCCACCATTGTTCTGACACACAACAGTACACACGACTGTACTAACTTTTGTTTTGTTTCAATTTGTTCGTATTTCTGGTGGTGCAAATCCCACAGCAGTGGTCCCTGTACAGTCATGTAAAAGTGGTTTAACAGTGCTCAGGCACTGATCAAAAGGCCACGAAACTCAATGATTAATATACACCGTTCACGAAAACCATGTACGTGTATGTATCGTTTCCGATACGTGTGTGTGGCCGCAACCGAACCACCGCTACGATTGTGGCAAGAAAGTCATACCATGCGCTGTTGCTAGGCAGTTGCTAAGGTAGGCGGGGATTAATGAATCGGTCTATTATCAATAGTGTCCTTGCATCTATAACTAATTTACTTTCATATTTACACCACCAAATCTTGATAATTCTTGATAATTACCGATAGTGTACTTGCATCTGTAACTGATTTACTTGCTGTGCGATAATAACAGGAGTATGGTACATGACATGGCAATGTGGCTAGTCACCCATTTTTGCTAAGCAAACATTTTCAATGCTTAGCTAGTATGTGGACTTTGCCGCTCTATGACACTGTGTTTTTTGCCTCACCGGGAGAATGTCATGAACCATTGTACTTTAAAATACCACCCAAGAAAGTGCACAACAAAAGCTGTCCCTGACTGCTTCATTACCCTCCAAAAGTGGAAGAGACATGTCAGTGGTGTTTCTGTGAATGAAAACTCACTTGATTTCTGATGGATGGATGAGTGACTCGGTGACCAGGGGTAGCATGATGTTCTCTCGGAGGGAATTCAGCTGACCAACGTACTTTCTCTCCGAGGTCAGAAGCTCCTGAGCAAGATGTAATCTCTGAGCTGGCATGGGAAGGGATAATGAGTTGCATCAGGGAAGCACTTATGTATACATATTTAATTTTTACTTTACTTCATACATATTCATGATCGAGAGCCGAATTCTCACTGGTCCATTCGGCATCACGTGCCTGATGCTATTTTTGCTGTTTACCAAGCACGCATGCCAGTATTCGTGCACATGGTAAATACGCATGCGTAGTAGACTGTCGCATGTGTAACAGTCTACTCTGCTTGCGCTTTACGAAGCACCCGTGGAACTGTCGCACAGGTGTAGAGCACACGAGCAAACATCACCCCAGCTACATACACATGAAAATAAGGCAGCACACGTATTAATGTCAATCCCTGTTTTCTCAAGCTGAATGATTTTG
Source organism: Marthasterias glacialis (assembly GCA_911728455.2). Taxonomy (NCBI): domain Eukaryota; kingdom Metazoa; phylum Echinodermata; class Asteroidea; order Forcipulatida; family Asteriidae; genus Marthasterias; species Marthasterias glacialis. The sequence continues at coordinate 36,170,833 of OU452219.1, forward strand.
AACTTGAGAACTTATGAGGTATCGTAAAACAAATATAACTTGGTTTAGTTCAGGTAGACAGTTGATATCAGCTCCTCTCACTATTGAAGTTGACAAAAGTTCCCTAGAAATTATGGCTGCACATGGGAACTAGTTATTGAACTTCCAATACCTCGGGAAGCTAATATCATTTGTTCACCATCAAACCTTGTTATATTTGTATAATATTATATATCTAAAAAGTTGTTCACCCACTGATGAGAACCAAGCAAAAGGAGTCTCCTTGCCAGAAAGTTTGTTTCTTTTGGGTCGTTTCTTTTTCTTATTTTTTTTTTACTTATTTTATTTAGTAACCTATTTGTTTATTTATTGTTTATCGATGTCAACGTGCAATCATTTAATGTGCATGTAATTTCTGTAACGCTGCCAAAAAAAGCAATTTAAAAATAAACAAACAAAACAACAACTTAAAACTGCAAAATTCTCATACTTTGAATAATAGAAGTTTGGGTTCTAATCACAGTTTCTTTCAACCCTCGAGTTCTGAGAAACAAATTGCCCAGGTCTAAATAGACATTCGTGTCTTAGAGAAAATAATTTAACTGTGAATACATGTATACTGACACAAAACGTCAATACTTTGGAAGATGTCAATATTTTGCAAGAAGTCAATATTTTTACCTTGAAGGCAACTTTTTTTTCACCAAGATAAAACTCTTCCAGATGGAATAATTTCTCCCAAACTTGACTTAGGTCAATTTAATAAATAACCTGTTCAATATTTTTCTATCACGCCAAATAATCTTTAATTTACAAAAATATACAACCTTTTGAGTACGATCACAGAATAAATGTCTTTGTAAACCTATGTCAAATAACCGAGTGAACCAGGTCTATCAAAATGTATCCTTTTTTTTCAAGGATTTACAGTCAGTAACAAAAGAAAATGGGTTTTTCCACAATGCCAACGCTACTGAAGAGTTCTGGAGTCAGAACAAGGATGCTTTTAAAACTGACAGCCTTCAAAAGCGCAACTTGTACATCAACAAAGACACTCCTGACTTCTGGACAAGGCTGGGATTAGAGGATTAGATACGGTTGTTTGAATCGTTGACAAAGGGAGTTACAAAATCAAACAGACAAGGGAAGAATGGTGGACACAATAGCAGGGACCTTGTTTGCAATCAGCACCTAGTGAAGTTGACCGACAATCAATAGCCAGGCACTGACAACTAAGTGTTATACAATAAAGGATCCCCAACCGAGTCTTTGGAGAATGTGGTTGGATGAAGGATTCAATACGTATGAAAAATGGCTCTATTACAAAATCAAAGAAATGTGTAAGCAACACTTTCAACTTTTAAATTGAATGAACTTTTCCTGTTTTTTTGGTAGTTAGTTTTCGGTATTTATAAGAACTTGGTTGGTTGTTTTGCTGTTAATGGTTACTTACCTTCATTGATGTGGTTGGAATCCTGTGTCTGTGCTAAGTTACTGAAGGAAACTCTCCTGCCTGAATTAAAGACCTGGGTAGAAATAAAAAAGACATCATTCTAAAAATCTTTGCCAAATGACATTTGTACCCATTTTACATGTCACTCTCATTTATAACAAAATAAGAAAAAATACCGGCTGAATGTTTCAGATGTTTATGTAACTTCTAGAACTCTTTTTGAATAATACAAAAAAACACCACTAGGTTGTGGGGTTTGGAGTAGAATTTTGAATTCTACATTGCCCTCTGGCGGATACAGATTTTCTTGGGATATGACTGCGCATGTGCAAAACAAGTAGCAACCGCAAATGCGAACCAGACATTCAACGTACATGTACCAGAACTTTGGGCACAAAAGTGCCAGGAATTTTAAGGTTTTTCATTGATAAACCGTGCCAAATTCCTAAACCCAATGGCTAAGGGTGACACAGACAAAAGTGATGCCAATGGCTCACAAAATCAAGAAAATTCCTAATAACCGTCCAGAGAGCAGTATAGAACCAAAAGTTAAACATCAACCTCCCAAGGTAAGTCTCGTTCAACTCCTCAAAGATGATGTCCAAATTGCTGTAAACAGCTGGTGATGAACTTCTTATGAAACTGTACACAGTCACAGTCAGGAACAAACGTTTTGTTACAATAGATCTCTGCAAATCCTGCAGTAGACAAACTCGATTACTTTTTATTCTTCATTGACACAGCAGCGAATAATTGATTTATCTAGAGTACACTGTATTTTGTTTTTATCAAACTGCTGTTCATAATATGGACACCAAGAAAATATGTACCCATGAATGACGCTGTACACAATGTCATGGAGAACTGGGCATCCAACTGCTTTCCAGATTCCAAAACAGTGTCCAAACGATATCCAGATAAAAATACTCAAAACCATACAAGTTTGTAAAGTAAGGGTTTGCGGTAACACCATGTGGTTTATATCTCTTTTAAGAACCGGTTGACTCAACGTTTCGGTATAGTATACTCTGGCCGTCGTCAGGATCGGCAGTCTCCTGATGCACAATAGAGTATACTGTCCGAAACATTGAGTCAACTGTTTCTATCGGAGCCATATTGTTAACACAAAAACAGCGATTGAAAAAAAAAGAATCAAAAGAAATGCACTTTTTTGTTTGTTTGTTTGCTTCTTAACATGTATAGTTTGAGATGACATTAAAATAAATAACAATTTTAAACCCCAAAACTATTTTATTTATTTATTTTTTTTTTTTCTCTCAGGGCTTTTTGAAGCTCGTGAAAAATCAATTATTTCAAAAAATCATAACAAATCAACACACTACACTTTGACAATCTGACATACACCAATTGGAAGTTTATTTCATGCTCTTTCAAGCCATGTGAACAACTGAAAAAACCATTATTGCCACATCAGACTTATTGCTGCAGAGCGGGTCACATATACTCAAAAGAGATATAAACCACATGCTGTCACTGCACATCCTTACTTTATTGTATTCCCACCATGCAAACCTTCACGTCATACTAGTTTGGTAGGGCAATAAAGCAGTTCAAACAGAAAATTATTGTCCCTCGTAAAAAAAATGTTGCCTTCAATAGTAAAGACAGCTTAGGTTTATGAAATTCTGGAAAACGACTCTTTCCCAAACCATAAAATCTCTTTTGTAAACACCCTCATTAACTAATTCATCAAGGGCAGGGCCCAATTTCATAGAGAAGCTTAAGCAGAGAAGTGACATAGTGCTTAACATTTTATCTGCTAAGCAAAAATAAACAGGATACCAGTCACAAATGGCACATGTGACATTGTATTTTGGCTGGTAAACTTATTCCGGTAAGCATAATTTTGCTGAGCTTAGCTACTTTTTGTGCTTAAGCAGCTCTATGAAAATGGGCCCAGAGTCCAAATTTCATAGAGCTGCTTAAACAGAAAATATTGCTTAACATTTTCCTGCCTAGCAAAAATGAGCAGGATACCAGTCACATATGGTACATGTGACATGATGTTTTGGCTGGTAACCTTATTTTGGTAAGCATAATTTTGTTTGTGCTTGGCTACTTTTTGTGCTTAAGCAGCTCTATGATAATGGGCCCAGGAGCTTGCTTACCTTTGTCATGTGTTCCTTGTCTCCTTGATCTTTGTCGCTGGACATTGATGAGCCACTTGCATGTCTTAATGGGAACGAGTCAAACTGCCTGCCTTGTACCTCCTCAGATGGCTCATTCATAGAACCTTGATATCAGATTGAGATCATTTTGTGAGGATTATTAACAGCGATTTTAAACTGTTGATCTTAATAATTTTATCAAAATGAACTTAAACAAAAGAATTCATTAGTGGATCTTATTCATGTCTGATGGCACATTCATAGATCCTTGATATCGGATTGAGATCATTTTGTGAGGATTATTAAACAACGATTTTAAACTGTTAATTTCAATCAATTTTATCAAAATGTACTCAACTAATTGCCACCAATTCGTCAATATTTTCAATACTGACAGAGTCAGGGATGAGCGTGAATCAAAAAGAAAAATCCACGAAACACCCGTGGAGGGTTTGGTGGCTGCCAACCGCCCCATAATCCGTATCAATGGCAGCATTCTGTGCTTAGATGCAGATTAAGCAAGCACCTTGGTAGCAGTCAAAATACAGTAAATGTACTGTGTTAAGGATTTACAAGGGCCTGGATGTATGTAAATGACATTTAAAAAAAAAATCAATGAAAAATAACAATTTTTTAAAACCTGGAAATCAGGAAAATCTGGAGAAATCTCATCCCTACAGAGTACTGAATATAATTTTTAAAATTTAATTTAGAGCTTATATAATTTAAGTAAGATACAAACAAATGATCTAAAACTAATTCCATTGGAACAGAACACATGACTTGGGGCTAAACAACACATATAATCTCACCATCGTTGTTCAAGGCATCACATGTGTCTGGCAGCGAATCGATGAAAGGCTGCATCATCGGTGGCATCTCAGCATGGCGCCCAGACTCCTTGGCAACCCTGCCTCCATCTCTGTCCTCCTTCATACTTGTGTACACAGCCGGCATACTCTGCCGACGACGAACCAGTTTCTCTGCACTGATGATTTTCTTGGTTTTGTTCTTGTTGTTGTTGTCGTCTTTGTCCCCATCTGACTTGTTGGATGGTGTGATGCTTTCCTCATGTTTGTTCCTGTAAATAATTGATATTTGATTAAAAATTGGGGCCAGCTTGTGTGGTGATCACATACTTCTTCTTCAGGTGCCATGTCCCTTCAGGACATCGGCAATCATGGCTCTACACAGTTTCCTGTCTCTTGTTGTTTTCAACAACTCCTGCTCCTTTATGTGTACTCCTTCACTTTCTGATACCCTGTCCGCCATCAATTGACTTAAACTTGTCAAGTTTGTTAGCCGTTGACTCCCCCTGCTTCTCTTCCCCACAATGCGCTCTGTGATTGTTAAGATCACATACTACCATCCCTAAAAAAGACATTTCTAGAAAATCTCCTGAGATTTTATCTGTAAATCCCCCGAGATTTAATCAGCTTGTATAACGTACCTGTGGTTTTCTTGATTCTGCTCATTCTGTCTCATCTTCTTGCGCATGTGACTCTGCTCCTTCCTGACACTCTCAAGCTGCTTACTGAGCTTTTCAGTCACCTTGTTATTCTTCTTGACCTCACACAGGACAGAACTAAGATCGGTCTACAAGCAATTGGGCAGGGTAAAAACAATTGTAAGAATACAAACCAAAGACTTGCATTGCAGAGACACATGTAATCATCTTAAACTGTGGAATGTTTGCTGTGTTTTTCTCATTATATGTCAATTTGTTTTGAATTAGATATCTGACCAAAACCAAAGTGAACTCTTTCACTACGGAATATAATGTACAGCTGTGACAGAACTGTTTGATGTTTTGTTTATTTCGAGCCACTGGCAGCGGCTCTCCGGCGTATGAAGTAATTCACTGAGCCGCTGTGAGCGGCGCGCCATAGTGAAAGAGTTAAAAGAGTTGTGTTGATTGAAATGTTCACTTAAATCAAATTTAATTATACTCCTGTTAAGTTTATTAAAACAAGTACAAAAACAAAAATTTAATTTGATAATAACCTAATCTTTCTATAAAAATATGATACAACAAGGACGCTGGAAGAAAACTTCATTTAAAAAATCAAGCAATTTCACATAAAAAAGTAAATTTAACTTAAAATCTTAAAATCAACACAAAATCAAGCAAATTTTTTGCACTGGGTTATCTTTCAAAAGTATGAAATTTAATACAAGAACAGATGAAAAAAGGCAACAAATTTTGTTTGTACCTTGATCAATTGAAGAGACTCAGTCAACTTTTCAATCTTCTCATCAGTCTCCTCTTTGTTGCTGTTGACTTTTCGCTGTAAGATCCTGTCCCCATCTTGGATGTGGGACAGCTCCTGCATAGCCTGGACAAAACCCTCCTTCATCTGCTCCACTAGATTCTGAAGCTGTTAGAGGTAAGAACAGGGTAGGATACCAAGTTGGTAATTGTTAGTTTAAAGATTTGTACCTATATCCATGTGTTGAAAACTAAATCAAACTTCTCAGATGCAACAATGACATCATTTAAACGTTGGTCATTGCTATCAAGCACTAAAGCCGCGTTCGCATTGGATGAATATTTAACCGAGACCATGGGTAACTTCCAATGGGTAAATCTTACTGGTAAACTAATCGAGACGATGGTGAAACAAACCAACTGTGGCATCAGCGGCGACTGTGAACTGCATCATACGTCGATTTTACTGTCTTAAGACCATCGCACGGCCAACTATAAACCAGCCTTTGTGCGTGCGAACCGGATGTGGTATTTTACTGACTAGTTTTACCGGGACGATGCATCCGCACTGGACTTTTGGGCTCGGTTAGTTTGACCAAGTTAGTTTACCTGGGCAGAAAGTGCCCGGTTAAACTACTCATTGGACTCGGTTAAATTACCTGGATGAAATTTTCTGGGGCCTTTCGTACTGGACTTAAAGTGGTGAAGTTACCCCTTTTCTCGGTTAGTTTACCCCCCAAAAGTCTGATGTGAACATGGCTTTAGTGTCTTTAGATTGACCCATTCAAAACTAACCCCAACTCCCTATAGCTAGAGGCTAGAGACCCTCCTGAATCTACCATTATCGTCCAGTCAATAGTAACTCAATACCCAAGTTTTTGGACTCTTATAACATTAATGGGGGGGAGCAGGGGGGCTGGAGTCCCCTCCCCACTCAGAACCATTGCCCCCCCCCCCTCCACAAGTGAGATTAAAAAAATGCACAATAGAATGGTTCGATACATTAAATAGCTTCCCTCCCAAATTTTGTCTTTTTTTGCCCCACTTGCACCCCCCCCCCCAATGAAAAGGTCTGGTTATGCCACCAGTAAAGGATATTCAACAGGCCTGGAATGTCATCTTGGAAAGGGCAAGGCCATTTTCGTTGTGTAAAGGGCACTTCCATTGGAAACTTTTTGGTGGGGCACCAAGGCCACGTTGCCTCCGTGTAATTCCAGGCCTGATTTAATGACTAGGAAATGTTTAGTGAAACGAGTCACTTTTGAAAAAACAACCTCTTTACAGCCAAGGTAATGACATTAAGTGCTGATGGCTGGTACATTTTGCACCCCTGCCTAAATCTATTTTACTGGTTCCCATATACATACGACACACACCGAAGTTTCCTAAAATCTACTGTTTTGGTTTGAAGCTTTCATCACTGAAATGCTCGTCATCAATCTCTTAGTGAAGACTAAACATCATTTACAATTATAAAGAGAAATGTTACTTCTCACAGTGTCTGAACTTATACCCCATCCCAGAAAGTATTCCGGTGATAAATCCATTTTCAGGCAATAATCACTGACATGCAGACCTATATAGTTGGAGCACCCCGTTATTCATAAAAACTCAGCTGGAGGGAATGATCGCCACTAACAGTCCATTTTTTAAGTGGTATCATTTTACCTTTTTGGTAACTCTACACCTCAGTTTAATAGGGCGTACATTAAATAACAATTAGTTTAATTGACCATAGGACAATTTTAGGCAAGCATTAACACGATACAATTAAGGACCCTCGATTTCAATCTGTTTTTTTTTTTGTTTTTTTTCAAAATCCTCTGAAAACATAATGTTCAGTTCATTCAACCCAAACTTAGTTTTCTTTTTTACATCAGAAACTTGTCCTTTGTACATTGTGCCACAAGTTGTTTTGATTGAAATTGAAACTGTACAAATAGTGTCAAATTCGAGAGTAGTTTGACAAGGTGTACAAGCGCGGTTGAACTTTATCAAGAAAAATAATACACATGACTTATCCCAAACCAAGCATTCACTGACTCAGAGTCATCAAACAATGATGGTGTCTGTTAACAAAGCCATAAAAAATTCCACTTTCATTCATATCAACCTTATCAAGGTATTTTTGAGGGGGAGTAGTTTCACCATAGAAGTTCATTTCTTAGTTGATTTGAATCATATGAAATTGGAAAAAGCACATTTTGTTTACAAACCATTAAAAAAACTATTAACTAACTTCTTATTGATAAAGCCAAGCCTTAAATTCACAGAGTCTGTTGAGCTTTTCAGTGGTCTTTGTCATTTCTGTTGTACCTCCAAAAGATTTAGTAGATTTAGTGTCCAAAATTCCCTTGCTTTTACCCCTAAACTATCCCCAAATCCACCCCCTAGTTTTGCCGTTATTTTATTATTGGTTGATTTTTAATTTTTATTAAAGAAGGACTGTTGGATGCTACAATTCAGCTAGTTTGGTGGCTGCAGCCACCAAACTAGCTGAATTGCAGCCATACTTTTCCACAATAAAAAGATTTAAACAGAATGACATAAAATATGAGGAGAAAAAAATTAAGTAAAGCTGACGCCTATTTCAAATGTCGTGCTCTTGCCGTGTCGAATTTAAATGTTCAGATTTTTTTCCGATTTGACACGGCAGGAGCGCAACGTTTAATACCACTTTTGGAATTTGGCTTGGCAGAGGCTTAACTCGACCATGGCTCGACAGACCCTGCCGTGCTATTGGCAAAGCTCGGCAGAAAGCACTGCATTTGAAACCACTGCCGCACCAATGCCGTGCTATTGGCAAACTCAAATGAATTTGAATTTGACACAGCAAGAGCGCGACATTTGAAATGGGCCTTAGGCCTATATAAAAACTATCAGAAATTACAAATGAAAAAGACTGATAAATTAAACAACATCACACATGTAGTTTGGATGGCTTAATGGCACTGTAGAGAACAACCTACCCTGCATGCCTTGAAATAAAATACATTTTCCTAGGCCGAAATAATCTGCAAAGGAATGGGTGTTGGTTTCTCAAACAATGTGATGATGATTTTTCTTGAAATGGAACTGGATTTGTAATACACAAAATAACAGATACTTAGTACAGAAAAAACAAGTTTATACTTCTGTAAATATCAGGGAATCGGATTCCTTCACAAACCATCCAGTGGTATTCCCCTCAAGAAAAAGAGTCATGATAAAAAGATTTGTGGAAATTGTCACACTTTGATTCTTTTATCAAATTTCACAGGTTTTAATCTTGTGAAGGAAAACTATAAAATGAAATGGGATAAAATTTGCACTACGACTTGCAGTGTGGAAAACAAATTTACATGGACTTTCATATAGTGCTCTTGTCTTGGGGATCACAACCTTTTGCACAGGTGCTCCTTTGTTTTAGCAGCGGCGATCTCCTGCTCAAAAACATTGGAAACAAGGATGATCCTAACTGTTGAATCACGGGAAAGACTACACCCCATGAGGATGGGAGTAACAGTGAATGTCACATGATGCAAGGTCCACCAATCAAATGACAAGGATCTGTATTTCAGTTAAATAATATAAGACTTTAATACATTTCTGTGTGAAATAGTTGTTTTTTGAGATGTGTTTTTATCGCAGTGGAGGATTGATCACAGAAAGTGATTCTAGAATCTCTCAATAGTCTCACTCCTTATTACTTCCAAGAGTTTACACTTGACAAAAGATCGTTATCTTAGCTTGGGACACTTCACAGGGCAGCATGTCAACTCAAATACATCTGACGCTACAACTTTCTCTAATACAAAGCCCCCCTCCATCCCTACAGGACTATAGTCAAACATTCCTTTACAAACAGCAAATACGTGAGAGTAAAGAGAACTACAAATTGTTAACATTGTCTGCATTGAATTAGCTCCAACAGGGAAGCATATCCCACCACCAACTAAAGCTGTCTCCGCTGTGTGTGATAAGCCCATTGGCTAATTGTGTTGTAAGTATTTCAAAAGGCAAGGACAAGGGGGGGCTGGTAAAATAACAGACAAGACTTAAGACCCAATCTAAACAAGTCTATTGTTGGTGGACTTCTGGGGGTATCTAGGCCGGTTGGACATCCTAAGGGACACAGTGGTTAGGGCTCAATACATGCGTACCTAACGCTAATGAGCGCCTGCTTTTATTTCTGAGGATTCACTTGACGTGTATGAGGAAGCCAGCTAAGTTCCTGCTTCAAGACATTGAAGCCTTTTACAATTATTGTCTGCATACATCCATGCTTTAAAACCAATCTAGTGAAAGTTTCGGCTCACCTAAGAAAAATGCAGCCAATATTTCCTCAGGTTTTGTACGGGTTCAAATAGTTTCCTGCTGGTGATCTCTCTTGTAGATTGTACTATGATAATTTACTTTCCAATTTTTTTTTCAAAATCTCAGGACACTTGGTAAAGTTAATACTAAAAGAGCTTAAGAGAGATTAGTATGGGGGGATTAATGGGTATAAACCCTTAATGGGGTGTAAGTCCTGTCTTCAGGGCGAAGCCAAATTGTAGATGCACATGTTGCATGCTTAATCCAATGCTGTGATCTACTCATGAACACAAACTGTCTAAGGGTTGAACGGTGATGGAAGATGACAATGCACTGTGTATGTTTGTTTTCTTCCTGTCACTTTCCATCAGTGAAAAACCGAAAAACAAGATTATCACTAGCTCATGGGTCGACCCATCTTTTTCTCATGCTGCAACGCGTCTATGGAATAAATTGCCATCACGTGTAAAATTATTGGTTTCTTTAATTCAATTTAAGAAAAACCTTTAAAAAACTTTATTGTTAATGAGGTATTTTCATAGTGTTGTTTTGGGGGTTTTCTGTTACATCATTATATATTATATTTTAGTAATCTTGTACTTGTTAAGGAAATCTAAGGTTTCTATAAAGTGATTTTAGTTGTCACCATCTTCTAATTCAATTTTTTTCAAGTATGGCTGAAAAGACTGTTGCAACAATGTGTTTTTTTCCCAAGATTACATCAGACTGTTCAAATAAAATTAAGTAATATTTGAAGAAAAACAATCTGCAAGTTATCACACCATGGTTAAACGATGCAATTTCCAACCTTTTTCTCACTATTTAGCAAGTTAGCTTAAAAATCAAACATGTACAATAATTGAACTGGGGTGGATTTCACAAAGCGCAAGGACTCGTCTTATCTTGAGTTAGGACGAGTAACTAGTCCTAACTTATAGGACTTGTCATAAGTTAGGACTAGTCCTAAGTTAGGACTAGTTTTGTGAAATCCACCCTGACTAATATTCAATTTTTAAGCAACTCAAACCACAAAGAGAGTACGATTTCTGCTCAGTGCTCAGTGTAACATCATTAGATGTACTGACAAGGCCAAAGCAGAATAAACTTTTTTGAAAAAGATGTCCTTGTTTTCTTCGACACAATAGCTAGCAATGTTTGGGGTGCAGTACAATTTAATCCAATTCAGTTTGGCCGAGGTGTTTATACCCATACAAATTTCAATTCACTTTTATTGCCCTGTCCCTCATACAGAAAGTTGCAAAGAGAATGTAACAACAAATCGAAATACCTATAGGAACTGGGTAATCTTAGTAATTCACATTGTTTAGAAAGTTTACTTGATTCACATTCAGTATTTTTATATTCCCGTAGCATCTTGATTGACATTTTCAATGACATTTATCAACTGTAGACGATTTTATATACCACACCAACAGATCCTTGTCATTTGATTGGTGGAACATGCGTCATGTGTCATCCTATATTTTGCCATTTATTTACTGCCGCGATGTTGGACCGTCAAATATGGATAATTATAGAACGTCGAACATGGATTTTCGACGCTGAATCCACAGTGTGTTCCCAAAATAATTGTTCCCGCCCGTTTGTCCAAACAAGGCAAGGTCATGTCACAGCAGACAAGGTTGGTGTCTACATGGAGTCATCCATGTTGTGTAGGTTTTTTTCAAAAGAATTTTCCGAGTGTGCGGTGGATGATTTGTGTCTATTTTTATTGTGAAGAAAATTTAAATGACAAGGATCTGTGTGTGAGTTATATTTTATAAAACAAACACTGAGTGCATGTCGATCGTGCATTATTGCAGAATATAGCCACTCTGTGAAATCTGGCTTTTCCTCATGAAATGGAATAGTCCAGATTTCACATCGTGATTATATTTTGCGACAATTCACTCAAAAGCATCCAATATTTGTATAAAAGTACTAAGAATTCCTAGACCTAATTTATGATTAACCTTAAAATGAGATTTAAAGCATTTTGTGTGCTAAACAAATTGCTATGTCAAAACAAAACTCCACCCCAGATGAGGTTAAATTATAGAGCATGTCCCCTTGTTTACAAAATGAGTAACCTTGTGCATTCCAGGGCATTTCATGGCAGGCAAGATACTATTACATTGGTCATGCGAGAAGTTGTACATTTTGTGTTGTAAGAGACTGATTGCACGACCAATGATTATGTGTCATCACGTGACCTGTAGTGGGTAGTACGTCATCTGAGCTGATGCCAAACTACATGCAAATACATACTGTGACCAACAGAGTCACAGCAACAGTCGGCTTTTGGTAATAATAACACAGTTACTAAGCCCTTTGATTAAAGTTGTATATTGTGACATTGATTTCAAACATATTACTGTTTCGTAAACTACCAGTATTCTACTACAAATGAGGTTTATTTTGAGTTACGCACTACCGACGTCCGACGTATGATGTAGCAACCCGCGTGTTATTTTGTTTGTAATGTAAATCACTGTGAAAAAAGGGGAAGTAAAGAACGTTAGAAAAGTGAGCATTAATACCTAGCCTTGTGGAATTTCAAATAGACAAAGGAACCACACAGTTTTGGAAAGCCTTTTTTATGATTTCAGCTTCAAAACTGTGAAATTCTTGTGCTGAGAAGTGTGTGTCTGGCCCAAACGTTCGTCGTGCATGCAACTAGTACTACAACATCGTGATTATATACATTCCTACCACATGAACATAACGTTCCTGGTAGAATTTGCAAGACTTCTGGAACCGTCCTTACTGGCTTTATTCAGCCACTCAAAGGTCTCTGGTACAAACTCTGGAATATTTTTCACAGATTTCGAGAAAGAAAAGCCTCGATCGAATAAACAAATGTAACAATTATCATGTACGGTACTGCACTTTCCTATGGAGGACGTCATGTTTGTTTACATTTAATACCCACTACAAGTCATGTGACGTGGGTTGCGCAATCGGTCTGTTAGCAAAAAAATTAACACTCGTAAAAAAAACCCAGCTGAACAAGCTTTTAGAGGTGCCCCTTCTCTATTGTCAATATCACTATGTAGCTGACATAATACAAAGTCAAAGTTATTTGATTTCTTACCTGATTGATCTGATCACCAAACTCTCCCTGCTCCGTTCCCGAATCAACTGGATCACACAAAATAGAAAAAAAACAATCACTAAAACAGATCAACAGAGCAGACATTTTATCAATTTCTACTGTCTATTAAAAGATACAGGTGGTTGGAGGGAACTGCATTTTGATTTTTAGAAAAGTGTCCCCATTCAAACCATCTAAATTTGTTTTAAAATCGACTCTCAAACAGTTTTTGTTTCACTTTTTTTTCCTAGGGGTTAGAACATATATATCATCAGATTAAAAATATTGTTCAGGAAGAAAAAATGCACTGAATTTTCTTGAGAATGATAGAATTTATAGAAATTGTCAAACTATTGTTTAGAAGATCATTAAAGATTGACACTGTCAAAGAAAAAGGCAACTTGAATAGCGGTAAAAAAAAGTGTAAGTAAGGTGGGGAAAAACTGTCTTGTCTTTCAAAGTAATAACAAATTGAAGTTAACTTTGATTCAAGTTTCTGTTAAATACTAGTTTACGCATGTATATTCTAATGGCAGTTTTACTTAATATTAGTCACTTAATATTAAAACTGAAATCCCAAACAGCCCTCAGCCATGACCCCGTGGCAAAGAAAAAGCTAAATGCTCATTGAGAAGGCAGTTCCACGGTGAAACTGCACAACTAGCAGTAGAAAGACAGAGTTACATCGATCAATACTGAACAAGGTTTACAGTTTGCCTAAAGGCTTACCCTTTTCAGAGTCCATACCGACTTTGTTATCCAATACTGTAGAGTTTATATTGTTCATCACGTTTTACCCAAGGGAGACTATTTATACTCTGAATTAATTGTTTGCTCCTTTTCCAGTATATCATATCATGACGATGAACCAAACCCCAGGGATACTATTGTTGATACTGATCTTGGTTCCTGCAAAAAAAAAGAAGAAGAAAAAAAAGGGATTTCATTGCAGCTTCAATCCATCAACAATTTGTCTTTTCTTCGGAGAGGAGGAGTGGGTACCACTTCCAACTATACTTTCGCCTGAATTTTTTTTTTATGATATTTTAACTACACACTGTTATTCGATTACACCACATTTCTCATTTAAAGTGTGAAAAACAATCTTCTTCTAACTGCTCCTAAAACAACCACGCTCTATAGCGATCATGCCTTTTCTATATAGGCGCTACCAAACTCTGGAACTCTGTCACTGTTAAATCTTTGAGCTACTAAGACACATTAATATTGTTCAGCATTGCTTATGACTGACTCTCTTTATATTGTGCTTATCCACTTGATTTTGTCCCTGCATGTAAAACTCTCTTTCAGGGATGAGATTTGCCAATTGTGAAAATTCCTGAAAATGGCTTGCAGGTCTGGGTTCCCCCTTTATTCAAAACCTGGAACCACCCAGATGTTACAATTCAGGAGGTTTACAGACGCTGTGCATCACCAGAAATACAAAACTACAGGTTTGGACACAATGTGGACTATTTCTTTCTCCCTTTGGTGACTGCTTCACTTCTTCCAAGAAAATTTGATTGCTCAAGGAGATCTTGAGAAAATCCTGAAATCAGGAAAAATCCTGAGAAATCTCATGCCTGCTCTTTATTGTCCTCTTAATTTTACATACCTTGTATATGTAGTTGGAAATATTTTGTAATGTACGTTTTTTCTTTTCTTTTCTTTTTCCAGCGCCTCGAAATGTGTCTGGTCATAGATGGTTGGCACTTTACAAATTTGTCCGATTGTTTGTTTTAACTTCTTGTCAGTTCGTATGCTATTTATGTGAAGAACATACTGACTAGTAGGCCTATAGGCATAACTCTTGTATTGTAATGATAGACAGAAATAGATCCAAATGAAGCAACACGTCTAATCAGAATGGCTTCTTCAAATCAGTTTTTGCCTCATTAACTACAAGGACCTCCCTGGTCGAACTCTATTTAGATTCGTCTAATCCTTCTTCTGTGGTCAGAATCTTCATATATGAGTCAATTATTCGTTGCCTTGTATAGGCAACTTAGGTTCTAAAGATCATTCCAAATGTCATTCAGTTTGATGTCCTACTCTCTAGCACAATAGCTTACATTACTAAAACATTCTAATACGATCAAACTTTCATGTCCTGTGAATAAGTTTAATTCCCACCTTCACCGATGCCCCCCATAAAAATGAGCTTATGAAAAGGTGAAATCGAGTCTGCACAAATGGCAGTACGGTCGTTAACGATTTCTTATACTATTTTGGCTTTTTGCACAGGCACCCGTCCAACCTCTACAGGTTGTTAAGGAGTGAGTGAATATAATCGGCTTCAATAACTAATGTCGTTAGCGATTTCTATTATTTGCACAAGAGATCCACACTAATGCTGTTATAAGCCACACGTACCTGTAAATTACCCCGCTTTCCTTGTTGTGACAGATTAGATTGTTAGTTTTCCCCCCAAGGTGAACTGAGCTCAATACGAAGTGTTTAATGAAGCTTGCATTCCGGTATCACAAACAGTAAGGTTTTTTTCAAAACACAGTGAACCCGGCAACCCGCTGAGACTTAGATCACCCCACATTCAGTGTTTGTAAGTTTGAGGGTTGTTTAACATGTTGAGATGTTGGGAGAACAAGAGTTGGTTTCACTGGAAATGTACAAAGTACTATCTGCAGCAGCTTTAAAAAAAAAATAAAAAATCTACACCCATCCGTGAAGAGAAAAGGAGAAATAACACAACTTCTGTTTAAGTCGTCTTTAGAAAACCATTACAATGTGGATATGAGCTACACAATACAAAAACTAATCCACAAACAAATCAATCAACAAGATCTTTTCAAAACCAATAAGCAAACATTTTTGTCCTTTCATTATTTTTATTTGTTTCCTTTAAAATTATTTCCTTTAACCCACTCCACCACATTTGAGAATTTTGTTTTTAAATTGACCATTCTGAATGCCCCCATATGGTTTAAGTGCTTCAAATACGTAAATGGACTACATGTAAACTTAAATAAGGATTTCTGTACAATGTTTATTCAAAGTAAGCCCAAAAAGATTACCTTGCCCCTTATGCCCTAAATCTGCCTTGCCCCTAATGCCCTTACAAGAACAAAGTATTAAAAATCTGCCTTGACCATGATGCCCTTACATGTGTCGGGCCTCTTTTTATGTTGACAACATCAAAACTACCTCAAAATACTTTGGTTCAAAGCTGTGAGCTTTACAAATTAATTGACATCAGGAGAGAAACCATTTATGCTAAATACATAAATTAAGCTTCATTTCTGCATATTCAATCAATCCCAATAAATGTCACAATCAAAATGTTTTGTCGTTTTGTCTTTTTGTATTATTATTTCTTCTTCTTTTTTTCTATTTGCAGCAAAAATCCCTTGAGACCAGAGGGTAAACAGTAGAGAGAACATTCAACATAAAATGTGACTTGAGTTCATGGTTTGGGATCCTGAGGCTTCAGACAGGAAGCAGCTTTTATAAACAAAAACGCTGAAACTTTGCCATCAAATCATGTTTAAGAGAGGAAATGAGAAGGGGGTTAACTGTGGATCACCTTTGGTATATGAATGAACAGAACGAGGTAAATTGACAGTATCGTGTATGGTTCTACAAGACTTTAAATACAAACATTATTGTTATTTTTTCCCCCAATGGATAGAAAGCACACATTGAATTGTCATATTTTTTTGTGACCAAGGAAAGTGTTGAACAACAACCAATCAAGAGAGCAACAATTCATTTGTCAAGGAAACCTTTTGCTCGTAAAGTTTTTGCCAGATTTAAAATGGACTGAATGAAATTATCATACTGTATGCTACATCATGTTATGCGCGTGTTTCAACAATACAACATGAGATGCATCAAAAGCCATTTTCAACTTGGATAAAAACCTTCAAAGTTACAATTCATTTACCTAAAAAGCAACCCTTACTCTGACACACAGGAATGATACTAAATAATAATTAATGAATAATAATAAAGATTTGTAGTACGCACATATCCACCCTTCTGGGCGGGCGCTCAAGGCGCGGAGATAAAGAAAACATGAATGCAAACAAAAGCAAACGATGCAGTTTCATAATAGGCTTATACAATGCAAGTACAAAGGTACATCATCTTTGAAGAATTGTGACATAAGATGAGTTTTGAGTAGCAATGTAAATCTAGTTATACTATTACAAGATTTGAGTTTATTTGGCCATTGATAAAAAAGTAGGCCAATTCCATAGAACATTAACAACATAAATGCCATCCACAATGCAATCTAACATCTGCTGTGGATTTACATGTAACCTTACCCATGCCCCCTTTGCTCATGATCTCAGCATTATTCCTTTTTTCCATTACCATTCCCCCACTTTTCACAACACTAAATTTATGCCACTGCTTGAAGCTACATGTACACCTCGGCCTAGCCTCATCCCCTCCCATAGAATTGTCTACAAGAGAGTAATTCAACATTAATCTATTGGATTAAACAGAGACCATTTGGGGGAGGGGGTAGATAAACGATGGCTGTCTGATCAATAAACACTATTTGAATTGCTTTAAAAGTAAATCCTACAAGATCCCCAAGGAGTGAATGACCCCAATTAAGCCAGCCAAACATTCACATCTTACTTGGAAAGGGTAAGGGAGTGGAGGGAAGTGAATTTTACAGTCGGAGCAATCAGGCCTGTTCTTTTTTTAATGTAAACTTGTATACTTTATCAAACTATTCTCTGATAAAAAGGAAAACTCCAAAGTCTATTATTTCCTTAATTATTCATAGAACATTAACAAAATAGATGACATCCATAATGCAATCTAACATCTGCTGTGGACTTACATGTAACCTTCCCCATGGCCCCTTTGCTAGTGATCTCAGCATTATTCCTTTTTTCCATAACCATCCCCCCACTTTTCACAACACTAAAATTAGGCCACTGCTTGAAATTAAATGTACACCTCGGCCCAGCCTCATCCCCTCCCATAGAATTGTCTACAAGAGAGTAATTCAACATTAATCTATTGGATTAAAGGGAGACCATTTGGGGGGGAGGGGATAGATAAATGCTGTCTGCCTGATCAATGAAAACTATTTACATCGCTTTAGAAGTAAATCCTACAAGATCCCCAAGGAGTGAATGACCCCAATTAAGCCAGCCAACCATTATAGGCCATCAGACGTCCTGTATTTTTCTCTTGTTTCGTGCAACAACCCTTGGGATTACCTGATACTTTCACAATAACTCCTAAATACAACTATAATACAAATAAGCATTATCCCCAAAACAAAAACCTGCACATAAATGTAAAAATTGACATTTAAAAACGAAAAAAAATCAGATAAGAAGTTTGTTGACCCCTTGCAGCCCAATAAAGAACAACCAATCAGCGATGCTGTCACACAAACTTCTTTCTGATGACCAATCACACGTGCAGTTGTATTGAGCTTTGTTCCAGAGAAAGGCCAACATGGCTGCGCCCAGTACACAGGGTCGTGGACCAAAGCCTGTTGAGTTTTCTTCGAAATTGTGTGTTATGCATGTCATTCCAACAACTAAAAGTAAATTTTTAGCATTTACAAGTAATTCTTGGATGAAGTTTGTGAGCTTTGCATCAAAGTGGAGAAAGTTTGATTGTAAAGAAGGCAATGTAGTTGGAGAAATTTCTGACAAACTGGATCTTGACTTTGCCAATATACAATCGTGTTTAGAAGCTGTACCGAGTACTAACAGTAATGTGGGCTATCATTACGAGTGTTATAGAAGATTTTGCGATGTCAGCAAAGTAAAAAGGAAAGAGAGATCATGCTCAAATGAACCCAAAGATGAAGGTGAGTAACTTAAATTTAGGCTATCGCTATTTTGTATTTTTTTTGTAAGATTTTACTAGGCCTATCATCATTCAAAAAATCAAAACTGTGTCAAACTGATGTCTTCATCACTGCACACTAAACCCTGTCCATGCTACCTAGATGCTGCACAATGCCTTTAAATTTCAACCTTTTTTTTATGCTTTTCAACATGGGTTAGCATACTTGGTTGGCATTGAATGTCAAGAGTATGTATCATGTACATGTGTGTATTAATGAATGTGGAGAATATCTTTGAATTGATTTGTCATGAATCAATTGATTTTTTAGAAATATATTTTTTTGTAGTTGAATGAAACTTTAATATAACAAACAAATGTACATTAGAATGTGTTACCATTACATTCTAAATTTATTTAGGCCTACATTTTGTATAATCTGTTTAAAAACATTTAGATTGAGTTGATTAGGCCTACACTTGAGGGAACCCCTGGCCATTTTTGTTTTTCCATTTAATTTCACAAAACAGTCACGACCCGTAAACAGTGAATTCTGTCATTTTAAATGTTGAAATCTTGTGAATGATATTAAATCAAGAATGATCCACAAAGCAGTCGGCAAGGTCCTTACAAGGGTCTCAGACCCCATGCTGTGGTGTGAGAGTTTTCTCTTCGTAATCTCATGTTCGGCCATTGTACAAAAGCCCTGTCAGTTCTAAAAAATCATGGGAGAACATTAAAAAAAACCTTTGTTTCTTTTTTATGCAGATGAAGGGACAGACATGTACAAGCTGGATGAGGGTCCTGTTGTGAGTTCAACAGCTACGTGTAGCACCGGGGAGCCCAGCAGAAAGAGAGTACTTAGATCTGAAAGTACAAGAACTCCAACATCATGGAGCAGACGCCACATGTTTGCTGCTGAATGTTGCTTGTGTCACTCCAATAGATACAAACGCAACCGCGTAACAGGAAAAAGATCACTGTTGAGACTTGTTACGTGTGAGTTAGTACATGGTGGTCAACTAGTAGAAGCAGCACGTAGGAAAGAAGATATTTCCCTCCTGCAAGAAATAGAGAATGAAGATCTTGTGGCGAAAGAGCTTCAATACCATCATGACTGTTACAAAGACTACACCAGATTCCTAACCAGACCCAGCAAGCCATTGACAGCCATTCAGAATGGTTACATTGAGGCTTTTTCTCAATTCAGTGAAGACATCATCAGAAAGAGGATTTTGGTTAGGAAAGAAATCCTCTCTTTGAGCAAACTCAACAAGATTTTCATACGCATCATCAAAGAAGTGGATGGAGTCGATGCACCATATCGGACATGGAACCTAAAGAAACGTCTGCAAAAGAAATTCCCACAACTTACCTTCTTGACACCTTCCAATCGCAACATGAGTGACCTTGTTTTCAGTGAGCATCTATCCGCTGATGATCTAGCTGAAGACTTACTGGACAACTCTACATCAACCGACAGCTCAACGGATGAGGAAAACAGCGAAATTAGGCATGATCCCAAGTCATACACTAGGGCACCCTCTGACAACAGTCATCTACATGCACATACTCTGTATAATGCTGCCCTTATTGTGAAGTCAACAATTACTGGGAATCAGAAATCACCTGATGAACCTGTATGGCCCCCTACAGCAGCCCATTTGACGTTACAGCAAGCCAAGGATGGTATTCCGTACCAACTCTTTAACTTTTTGGCCTGGCTCGTTGGTGCATCAACTGAACCCAAACCCACAACTTATGTTGATGTAACCCAAGATAAAGAGAACAAGCTGATATCAATAGCCCAGGACATTGTATTTTTGGCAACAAAAGGCAAACAAGTGATGCCAAAGCACACAGCTTTAGCGACAGCTGTACGTCATTTGACTGGATCCGCTAAATTGATCGGGATACTTAATGGCTTAGGGCATAGCATCTCACACTCCTCACTTATGGAACACAATACAGCCATAGCAAAACGTCAGATTAACTTAGGTGAAGATGCTCTCCCTCAAGGAATCCAGCCTCACACTTTCACAACATTAGTGTGGGACAACATTGACTTTGGAGAGGAAACGCTGTCTGGGAAAGGCACCACCCACAGCACAAATGGCATCATGATACAAAGAGCAACTCAACCTACAGTGGATCCTCTCACAAGTTGTCATCCAATGAAACGAACAAGGGAAAAAACACTTCATCCACGACCCACGAACATCCAGCCATACTAACAATCATGTAATTGTATACAAGGTACTTAACCAAGATGATGGCATCATGATTATGGTCACCATTTGGTCTTTAACATTCACTAATAAATGAGTGTAAGACAGTTTTTATTCAGCTCCCCTCAGTATTGCAAGTTGACATAGTACATGTAGTTCTTTCGGCTTCGCCTTGAGAACTACATTGTACTACAGTACAAAATGTATGTCAAATTCTAACACTGAGGGAGACAAATTTGACTGTCACCTGAGATAAACTTTGTTGTATTTGCTTTGCCATATACCTCATACTTCTCTACTTGGACATCAGTGAGCTCATGAAAATACAGATTGACATTCTGCTGTTAATAATTTACTATAGTAACCAAATGTTTGCTATGATTTGATGTATTTTTATACCTGACCAGCTATGTTTTGATTTATTTTTATACCTGACCAATTTACAGTTACATAGTGGGTTGTGGACAGAGGCATAAATGACCATGTTTCTGAGTTACATTGGTTCATGGAAAAACAAAACATATTTAATATGGGAAAATGGATTAACATAAAAGCTTCATGGGAAGACTGAATCAACAGTAATCAATGTCTCCAAGACAGCTATCCCATCTTTCCTGTGTAACAGTGATGCAGTTAGTCATTTAAGCTTCCAAAGTTGGGCTCCTCCATTGTCCATTCAAAAATTCTTTGTATCTTTATCCTTTCCAAATGTACTGTCTTGATGATGATCACAATGTAGTTTACTAAATCTAAGAAAAATTTTGCAGTGTTCATGTACATTCAAAATGAGACAAAATGCTTGGCTTTATTGTGGAAAGATAACTATGATAATGGTTGCTTGAATTTAAAACAATTAAATTGGAAGGGTACAATCGAAAAACATGTTGTAAATTATCTATGTACATCAGTGTAAATTACTTTCAATATCTCAAATAAATTATGTTCATGTTAAGTATAGAATGCATTGATGCCTCTAACTCCTGAGAGTTTTAACTCTGCTCATGTTATATTAGGGTTTGTTTAAAACAAGGTTGGAGGAGACTGCTTGACTTAACACCCCCCCCCCCCCCCCCCCCCGCGGCTGACGACACATCTAGCTGTTGCAGCATCATCCTCTAACCCCCAATGGATAAGCAAGATATTTCCCCCAGTTGTATGACCCCCAAATAACGTTGAGGAAAATTCAATAGGTCTAATAGTGAGCTTACTGAGGGTACCTCCCCATCCCAATACCCATGTAGATTATTTAGCTCCCCCCCCTCCTTCCAGCACATCAAGCTGTGGCGGTATCTCACCCAAACACCCTGCAGGCAAAGTTGTTTCCCCAGTTATATGACCAAAAATAATAATTGGGTAAAATCATTAAGTTTAGTGGTTTGGAATGCAGTTGAAAGGCACATGCATGCCAGAAGCCCCGCCCCACCCCACCCTACCCTAATCTTCCTGCTAGATGTTTTACATGTACCATGGACAAAACTAGCTATTTTCTATGACTCCCAATAATATTTAGAAGTAGCCATAAGTTTACAGGTGATCGCAACCCCATGAGGCATACTGAGGCGTATTTGAGTGCCCCCCCCCCCGCGCTCCGCCCCCCCTCCTGCGCTCCGCCCCCCTCACCTCAATTAACCATGCACAAAATTAGTTTGTTTTGTTTAAATAGTGTAGTGGTCCGAATTCTCACAAAAAACTACATAAAGGTGATACCACAATTAACATTTGTGACATGTGGTGCTAAAATGCCGTATAATGTGTGAAAACATGAATTTTCATCAACTACACGTTACAAATTAATGTGCAATTTTTTTGTCTGGGGACAAATTGATTTTAACTCAGGAGGTCATTTCCTCAACATTTATAACATTTTTAGGTAATCCCAAGGGTTGTTGCACGAAATTGGAAAACTGAGCATATTTTCAACCAATGCCCCATGGCCTATTAGCATCTTACTTGGAAAACCACCAGTAAAGTGTAAAGGGAGTGGAGGGAATTGAATGTTGTAGGCAGAGATTATTTAAGACAGTCTGTACATAAATGAATATGACATATTCAGCACTGTGCTCTTACAGAATTTGCACTATGTTTGCTCCAACAACTCAAAGCGTCTTGGACAGTTACAGAACTTCTTGCAGGCCTGATGCCCCTAGTCATTGCCTCGGTGCCCCTTGAAATGTTCTAATAGGAATGTCAAATTTCCTCATAGAGGTGCCCTTTATCAAGAAGAATATGCCTTGGTGACCTTGCCCTTTCAAGAACGGAGCAATCAGGCCTGTTCTTTTTTTAAGCTTTGGGAAAATGTTCAGCAAAAGGAAAAAGTTAAAAACGAGAAACTAAACATTTTTGTTTTTACCAAAATGGGACATTTTTCTCTGCATTCAGGAGTATTTTCTTCATTTTATTTTAAAGGTCTGCAAGATGACAAGGGAAAATTCCTACAGTTGTTTAGATTATTATTGCTTTGATTTTTTTCATGGCAATGCATCTTGAGACCAAGAGCCCAAGAGGTAAATGAAGGACCTTAATGAAAACATAGAACATGATGAAATCAACTGTTGACGACACTATGCATTTCACTTCTAAAGAATCAATAAGTATGTTCATCAGGAGTTCATCAATACACATACTGTTGAGTTTTGAATGTAAACTTGTATACTTTATCAATATTCTCTGATAAAAAGGAAAAGTCTATTATTTTCTTAATTATTCATAGTCAATAACCCTTTAATTGTATAAAAATCCGATCAATTCAACCAATGAGTTTGCAATTCTCCACAGCACTATTATTATGGGCAAGTCAGGCAGGATGCTTCAGAAACAAAACACAAAATAAGAAGAACAAAAAAACCTCATCAAACTCGTCCAAACTAATCCAATGGTCTGGGATTAAAAAACCAGTGGAGTGGAAAGTAAAATCAATACAAGCAAGAAGCATTGTGTACAATGCTGACCAAGGCTGGTAATCCTCTTCTAGATCAATGGAGCACTATTAAGACACGCACCCTCAGAATTACTGATTCAAGGAAAGTGGCTTAGCGCTTTTAAAATAACAGAAATTGGGGCAGGGTTTGTGACTGCTGGCTGCAGAGGCAGGTTGGTTGGATGCTCTTTTTTTTTTCTTTTTTAAATAACTTGATCAATAAACTGATATCCGTGAATGATGTCACAATGAAGCTATCGCTATGTCATGAAAAAGGTTAGCGTCCCCTCCAGAACCTCGCCATCACTCATCAGTCTGCCCCAAATATTCAGTCAGAAATAAAAAACATCCATTCAGACTGAAATTTGTGCGCACCAGTTTTGTTTGTTTGCTTGTTTGTTTGTTTGTTGTTTTCAATTTCTTAGAAAAACATACATCATGTATAAGTAGGCCTACTAGTAATACATTTTCTAGATTTGTGGACAAGTTGTTAAATGTTTGTCGCGGTGATACATGTAGCGTAAAGGCTCTCATGTGATTCTTTTCTCATGAAACTGCTGTTCTTGCGAAACTGCTGCTCCCGCGAGACTTCTGCTCTCGCGACCACGGCCCTCTTTTAATCTGACCAGTAGTCGGGAGCCACCAGTCTTGCGAGAGCAGTTTAGTTGCATGAGAGCCGTTACCGAGACAATTATTTCACGACTTGTCCACAACTGACCTAACATTCATGTATCTATCCGTGAATTTTGTAAAATAGAGGTGCAGTTTTTTTCATTCTAAAACAGTAGTTTGTGTACATTATGTTTTGACCACAATATAAATTCCCTCTTTAAACAACTACAAATATGTGTTCCTCATCATTCATTTTTATTTTGTGACCAAGGGAAAGAGGGAATCAACACCCCAACCCGTGGAGGAAGGAACATGGACAACCATAATAAATTCTGACAAGTGCAAATAGTCAACTTACGTTTACAACACAGGTTAAAAAGTTCATTTTTGCGAGGTTTCAATAGCGATAATTTCAGTGACCAAACATAATGATCCTTTTTCTAGTCCATAAAATCATGTTTTTGTGTACACGTGCGCTTATTCATAGGCGTTTGAGCTGGGGGGAACTGCTCCCCTCCCCCAAAAAAGAAATAATAAAATCAGGCAAAATAGTGGGGAAATTTTGGGCAAAGCAACAAAAAAAAGAAGACTTTTTAACTAGAAATTGATTATACTTGTGTTTTTATCTGTACAAATTTAACTTCTACTTTACCAAGGAGTCCCCATATACACCTACGCGTATATTTTTGTAAATAATTTTAGTCATTATCGATCCTACTTTTATTTATTTTTACATCAAGCTTCACATAATATGTCAAGTGACCACTCCATACTGTCAGCACAACTCACACACAGACAGACGGAAAGCAACAGTTATCATTATTTCATCTAAATGCTATCCACCAAGAAATGTTAAAAGGCACAACTTACTCTGCAAAACAAGTACGGGTTAAAAATTCACCGATAACGGCGTGGCCACGGCCCGTAGTCACTCTACCGGGACCAGCACAAGCCAGTCAACGGCTCCTGTCATAGTTTGCGTACTGCATCAGCATGCACACCTCGTAACTTTTTAAACGCTCAAAACTAAAACGCAAAACCCCGGTTCACAAGAAATCAGTCTCGAACAATTATTATGTTATGAATAATGACAAAATATACGAGTTCCCTGTCAAACTTGATGACATCTCTTTGTGTTTTACTTACAATGTGTCTCAGCCTTTCATATCAAAATAAGACCAACGTGTTGAGTGTTCACCATCCGCATTCTACCGATGATTAATGTGAAATTAGCCGCCGCGGCCCGGGCACTTTTCTTGATCCTGGGCCCCAGCGGTCGATACGGCCCCCAATCAACTTTCAGTTTCATCATTTTTTGTTACATCAATAGAGGGCGACAAACGACCCAGACGGTCAAACAACAATGACAATTCACTGCATTATTTTAACACGTTGTGGGAGGAGCGTGGGCCTACTTGGGAAGCAAGAAAATAATTCATTTGCAGTTCATTTTGTAATTTTGACATTTACATGCCAATTTGGGGATGTCTAAGACTATTTTGAGGTCCTCATTGTACCATTATGCATCAAAACGAACTGCAGGGCTATGGGTAGAGATACCCGTTTCGTCTAGTTAGGCTATGATTGAGGAGTGACGTTAAGGGGGACAGTTCAATTAGGTTCTGTTAAAATAATCATGCTTTCATTTACAACATATACTTTGTACATTATTGCTTCCTCTTTATTTTATGCCACGGAATAAACTTTTGTTTTAAACGGAAAATGGAAAGTAAAAAATGCTGGGTGGGGGTAAAAGTTCTAGACTTTCCCGCAAATAAAAGTTAACTTTGTCTCAGTGGAAACAAGCTTATTGGCAAATTCATGATTTTTATTCACTCGATTCATCGCACTTAACATCAAGTACAAGTTCAATTTCACAAATCAAGTACGCCTCCTACCGCGGTTTAAATACTGTAATAAATAAAAGTATCAAATATGTGCTTGTTTAACAACAAAATTAAATTTCTTGCTCCACTGACATGCTAGTGGTATAAATCGGAATTAAGTAAAACTTTTTCAGACGAGAAGTCTTCAAACCTTAAAATCAGCCGATGAATGACGGTTTACTTGCAAAGTGAAAATTGAAACCTATTATGCCTAAGCTAATTGACCTTTAAAGCCCCCAGCTCAACATTGGTAAGAAGAAAAACATAAATATTCACAGATTTACATATACCTTACATGGTATAAAGATAATGATAATAGAGAACTTTGTTTAAAATATTTCTGCATGAAGTGTTATCGTTTTTAAATAATAAATGAAATAAGATCCAAAATTAGTTTTCGTCTCAGTGAGACGAACACTCTGCGAATGAAACAACGAAATGAGCTGACATTTTCACAGGTTGGTTTTAATACAAAATATCTTGATTTTTGCAAAGAATGGAAGCATTTACAAACACTTTACCAACATTGAGCTAGGGCTTTATGCGCCATTTTTTCTACCTTTCAAATTGATGGAACCGAACCGAGGCTCCAAAACCAAAATGGTCTGGCCCCTTTTCTTTTATAATGAGAATGAGGCTGTATCCGAATAAACCGACTAGCTATGGCCGTTGGCTGCAGCGATAACAAAGAATAACGACTTTCGGCGTTCCGGTCATAGAAACTGCTGAAGCCATCAGACACGGCCTCACTGATCAGACAAAGACAAGATGATTTGTGTGACTGTTTGATATTAAGTGAATGGCATTATACGTTTTATACACTCTGGTTGACCTTTATACAGTCATTCTTCACCCAACCAAATTTTGTATCGATCAAAAAGGAAATACAGACATGTGAACCAAATTATAATTGCAAAAAAAAAAAAAAAAATTGACGACAGTTTGTTTTTGTGTTTAATTTATGCCGTCCCAGCTGTCACTAATGCGCTTCTTATATTTTACGTAAAAAATAAATAAATGAATAAATCCAAAGCTGTGCATTTTATTAAAAAGAAAGATATGAGTACATAATTTTGTTATCTATGAAGTCGGCTGTATACAGACATCTTGGTAGGTTTCTATCCATTTATATCAATGTCAAACCGAGGTAGAAAACGCTAGTATAAGGACTCTTCTTTTTTTGTATTTTCTAATGCACGCGTTGACAATGGCAACATGAACACGTTTTTTGTATAGGTCTTAGTTTCTACAAATTCAGAATGGTTGCCATGGATGCCATGAGATGAAAACAACGAATAATAACAATAAATAATATTTCTTTTTAAATTGTATTAATTCAAGCTTACTATAATAGGCGAAGTATATTGGTGGTACATTTTTCCCCCGTTTCAATTTCTATCAGCAATCAAGTGATATTATTATTACACCAACGATGATCAAAAACTTGCATTATTTCATACGCACCCCATGAACGTTTATGCACCTTAAAACAACTACAAGAATAATTGGCCAAGCTAGGCCACGAAAATGCAGGCATTTTAAGTGAATATAAAAATATCTATACATCTTCTATGCATTTGCATGCACAGTTTGATAAAAAGTAGGCACTGTGCGGGCATTAAAAAAAAGCAAATTCTGTTAAAGACGCCCGCTCGTCACCATTACCCGACGACTGTTTCTGTGGCACAGAACGATCATGTACCCGTACCTAGTTTACATACAACGCGTGCGCAGGTCAAAGGTGATCTTTCGTGGCACGAATTTGTTTGTTGCGCGTTGAGGAGTGGGCGTCTATAACGCAATTTCGCAAAAGCCATCTGGTTTTAATAACCCTTTATAAAGTTCAGGTCTATGACACGAACGAATTTTTTATTTATGTATTTTTGTAGCAGAATGGAGAATTTAGTTTCATGCAAGCAAGCAATGCAAGACGAACGCGGTCAGCGCAAAGACCTGCAGCAATTTTAAGTCTGAATGTGTTCGATTGATAAACCTATGGTTTGTTTAAAGTTAGCAGTTAGTAGAATCCAGTTATAAGCAAAATTTCTAAAATCAATGAACTGTTAAATACATGACAGTCCAACACAATAAATAAAAAGAACGTCACCCTATACAAAGTTCCATAAAATTTATCCTTGTTTGGGATCATCTGTTTTAGTGGACTCGTCTGTTGTTTTAGTGGACTCGTCTGTTTTGTTAGTGGACTCTTTTGTTTCGGACTCGTCTAATTCTTTCATTTCTGCTTCTTCGCCCTTCGCCGTCGTCTGCGGCGGGTCGCTCGTGCCGTACTCGGCCGCGTGCTTCGGGAGTTGTTGAGCCTCTTCGTCTTCGTCATCACTCGTTGCCTTGTTGACGCACCACATGACAAACAAAAATGGCGCTTTTAGTAGGAATGCCAGGCCTTTTAGTATACCGTCGAGACATGGTGCACAGCATGGGCAACAACATTTTACTGCAATTTTAAAAAACAAAACATTAAATAAAAAAATAAATAAAAAATAAAAATAATTTTAAGTGATACCAGTTACACCTCACCATAGTTGTTTGGGTTGATTTGTTGTAAGCGTAATAGCTTCAACAAAGGCGTCACTGAGTATGCCTAAGGAATTATTCTTGGTATTTTGAGCTTTATGACCATAATTAATCTTTTGGTTGACCACGTGTTAGCTGTTGAGTTATCTTTTATCACTTTTGGGTAACCTATGGCGCATTTGAGTAGTGAATTGATTGAATTCACTGCAAATAAAATGCGCCATTTTGTGCCAAACTAATGAGTAAAAGATGCTACAAACCGTTTCAATATTTAATTTAATAATAAAATTGTCCAGCATATCGGTATAGCAAGATATTGAGGTTATTAATATCCATGTTAATGTTCACATTGCTGATAGGATTTCAAAGATATTGCTTTCCAAAAAAAACCACGCTTTCTTTTAACAAATATACCTCGACCAAAATTACAAAAGGGAAAACATTTTCCTTGGAAGAGATTTTAACAAAACTCACACGGGCAAATAATAATCGCTAGGAGGATGGCGACTAGACTGATGACGAGTAAGAAAGGCACGCACAAAATGGCCACGACCAGCCTGCATGTATACTTGCAGCAGTGGGCCCAGCTATCACAGCATTTGCATTGACACATAGTGAACTTCACGTGTATGGACAGGTTGAATCAACACCGAACTCTTGCATTAATTCAACATTCCTGGGTGTGGAGAAAAACGATCAATCAATAATATCAGTCGATAAATGCAGCAGTATTATGTTGTCAGAGATGGATGCAACAAAGTTATTCTATTTAATACAACAATATTATATGTAGGCCTAATTTAAACTTATCTTTTTCAAGAATTCTGGGCAAGCACTTGAGACAAACATTACCGACCAAAAATGCTTTAAAACAATTCATTCACCACACTTAACATTCCACATTCGAACCAATTGGGTAAACTTACGATAGAAGCCGTCACTCTGTGAAAAATAAAACCTTATATTTCATATGTGTTCCCCGCATAATAAAAGAGTATCATGATAAATTGAAACAGGTTTGGTGATCGAAAATGTTGCATTTTTTTTATACATACATCCAAGTAACACTTAGGGTTCGATTTCCAATACCTTGACGTATCAAGTTGCAAACATTCCCAGGGTATGCTATAGTTCGATACTTAATTCTATGACAGAAAAACATTGTTTCATCAGTTAATAAACAATAATCCTTGCATACGAAATAATCTTTTGCTCAAAAGTTCTCAACAGCTTACCTTATTTCTCTATAACAAATGAAATTAATTTGGTGTTAATTTGGAGCGACGAATGGGTACCATGATGAAAGATGCAGATACGTGCGTCAACACTCACTCTTGCAGTACAATGACATAAAAATGATGGTACATATACTTTGCCATATGCTGTTAATAATTAGGAACAAGGACCTTGTATATTTATGCAAATTGAAAAGCCAACCAGCGTCTGATGCTGGTATAAAAGTAATGGGTTGAGACTAGTCTCGATGACACGACCGCACAGTACGACTGGTAAAGGAATATATACAAGTCTATATCTGGTTGTTCACTAATGTAAAAATCAAAACTGAGTAAAACATTGTTTGCTGACTAATTTAATAAAGCAGTTTGTGTGTGTAACATAGTGATCTGAGGTGGGGTTATTCTTGAGGGTGGGGCGGGCTGGGAGGGGGTGGGGATGGTTAATCTGGTGTTCTAAACTTCAGTTTCACCGGTGTGCAATTATTGATGACGGTGGTTTACTGGGGCGTTTGTTTTTTATTAGTTTGTTTGTGGCGTTTTAATTGTTAAAAATAATTTTAGGCGGGTTACTTTAAAAAAATTGTTTTTAACGGTGTGGCGGCAGTGGTGAGAGAATTCATGGCGGCTTAAAAAACATTCATGGCGGCTTAAAAAAAGATGTTGAGAATTTGTTCGTCTCAATTGCAAATCATTGTTCAATAAACATGAACTTGTCAATAAAAGAATCTTACAAATCCCAACGCGACGTCATCGTAACATAACTGTGACCCTGTATGTGTGCCCCGCCCACCCAGTAACCAGGGTACTGTTCTACGATTGAGTGCCCCACCCACAGACATAAAGAACCTAGTCTGTGGCCCCACCCCCCTCCTTGGTGCTGCCATCTACGACGGGATAACCATGCTGGTACTACGAGAAAATAACACCATTTACTGATACGGACAGCCGCGTACCAACGACCATAGACCGCTGGCCCTTTAAATCTGACGTCATTGATTGTTTTGATTCTGATGGTCTGGTTCTAACCGCGTAGTTCAACTACGTAATATTATGTTGACAATACTTTCAGGTACTAGACATAGTGAAGGAAGATTTCGCGCACTCACGATTTCACTCTTTTGAAGCCAACGGTTTCCTCGATAAAGATTTGTTGTCAAACAATTTAATCAATATAAAAAGGTAGGCAGTTTTAATTTATCGTACTCAACATGTGTAGTGATAAGTTTGATGGATTTGGGGCGAGTAATTGTTTGTATCGTCATCCATAAGTGACATGATGACCGACGACATAAAACCGATCGCCACTTTTTCACTCATTCATTTAATGTTGAACCAGGGTTTTCTTATTTGCTTTCGAGTCACTTCGTACCTTTGCCACCCAAAATAAGTTTTTGTTTTTGTTAATATGAAATAACGGTTGACGATTTTCGCCCAAACAACTTGCTGCGGAGTTGGATTTGGCCCAACGACTCATTAATTGAGCTTTATTTTATCAGTACTACAATGTACATATCATCAGTCGCGCCACAAACTGACGTATCGTGCTCCACGGCCAAAATTCAGTGTTTTGAGAAAATCGCTGTTGAAGTTGAACTGTTTTTCGAACTGCTGTTTAGGAGACTGCTTACTACATTTTTTTTACACAAAAATAAAACTGACTTCTTTACTGGTAATGGTACAGAACTGTCAAAGAGTTTTCAATCATGCAACTGTTTTGACGAGTTATTAATTTCTAAACACAGACGTCGCTCTGTCATGTCATGTGAAAATGAAAAACGGGACTTGCACATAGACTAGAGCGCTGTGGTGTACAAACCAATACACATTGAGATAAATCGCTTTGTGAGAATGCTAAACTTAAATAGGTCAACAGATACGTCACTTCATGAAAAGGCACTAAGTTAGTAGTACGTACTGCACGTGTTTGTCATCGTGCCAGCACTGTGTATTTCAATGGATTGAAAGTGGCATATCGTGATACGTTATCACTTTGTGGAAAGGCAAAATGGCAAATCTAGTGATACGTCGGGCATGCTAATTAGTGTAATAAGGAAACTATTACATGTTAGGTCCTGAAAGTTGTTGAAAATGTTAACAGTAATGAGTATTTCAATAATTTGTATAAAAACGATTTTCAAAATTTTGTCATTCTTTACATATATACGTCGGTTCGTGGTGCAAATAAATACAGTGTTTCAAACAATACTAAGTTCCAGATTCCGAGCTTCAAATCATTAGTAGCTCCAAAGACTAATCACTGCAGTATAAATACTTTGCAAAGAACAACAGTTTTACTGTTCATTGTTAATTTGAAAGTTGTAAAATAGCTCATTCATGGGCTTTTTTTCAACAACACTGAAGTAGAGTGCACCTAAAACCATGAGCTTCAATCAGTGAATTAATACCAAGAAAAGATGCAGATGCTGACCGCCACTTTTTGACTCACTATTCAAACAGATTGAATCTTATTCACCCAGAATAAATTATAGTTTTGATTATAACAAGTGAAAAAAATTGCAGACGGATGCAGTACTTGTTTAGCTTGATCTGCTCATTCATGATACCCACCACAACGCATACAACTTATAAATTCGTTCGAACATTAACGAGGGCTATGCTAGTAATTTTAATACCCACAGTAAGTTAAATTACATTTTAATACAGTAATCCTAATCATGTAACAATGCAGAGTTTTATCTTTACCTCAGCATCAACGTTAAAAGACGTTCTCATGACGATTAAGGATGGGGCGAATCTTTCTGGATCACATGGGAGGCACACGCCTCTTCTCCTGTGCCAACTGCGATAGCAACCTCACCAACAGGACAGAGCTCATCTCCACCCGTTTTACTGGATCAACAGGGCGCGCCTACCTCTTCAACAAGGTCGTCAACCTGTCTTACAGTGATGTCCAGGATCGCATGATGATCACAGGACGGCACATGGTCCGTGATGTCTTTTGTAAAAACTGCGACACCAAGCTGGGTTGGATGTACGAGTTTGCCACGGAGGACAACCAGCGGTACAAAGAGGGACGTATTATTCTGGAGAGGGCTCTCATCATTGAGAGTGATGGGTTTGAGGAACGGGGCGTTGGGACTGATAATTAAGCCAGACCAATTTGGTTATGATGGATTGTCAACTTAGCGTTCAAGATCTTGAGTGGCGTACAATACAATTTCATAAGCTTTCAAGACAAAGTAATACAGGGAATGGCTACTTTTTGTAATATTGCTTATTATTTGGTTGGTATTTTTTTCTTCATATTTTCTTCGAGAAAGAAGCAATTAATAAAACTCTCTACAAGCTGCCTTAGACTAGCGTTTAAAAAATAGCAAAGCGCTGTTCACTAGTACATCTTTTCTCAAATTTTTAGGAAACAAAAGAGACTTATATCTTGGTTTTATCCATACACTGATGTGTGGTATTAAGCACTATGTACCAAAGATTATAGAGTGCCGAAGGTGCAAGATGGGGAACTCGGGCTAAAATGTGAAATCCCACTGGACGTCATTTCAGTAAGTAACTCTTCTGATACAACAATAAATAATTGCAGATTAGTGCAGACAATGGTATTATGGGAAACAAAGCACCCACTTGCTGAAATGGCGCCCATGCCTATTTCACGTTCCAACAATAGATACAGCTCCAGTTCCCCATCTTGCAGCTTCGTCGCTCTATAATCTTTGCTATGTACTCGGTGCTTTCCAAGTGCTCTAGGAAAAATCCACAGTCTGCTTGGGTAGGATTCAAACCCAGGATGCAGCGTTCCGTAACAGATGTCTTAAACACTGTACCACCAAGCATGCTCGATGACGAGTGGTTTGTTCAAATACTGTAATTAGCAGTGGGCACCGGGAACATTTTAATTGATGTAATAACTGCATCAGGGATGAAGAATACTATTTTGGTTAAACCCTAACACTGATTTGTGGCAAGTACTGTATACAATAACAACAGACATTAATACTACGATTCTAAGCGCTTTGGTGCTGTTGTCCATGCACTTGCAGACAATTAAGCAAAACCAGGGCAACGGTACCAGTAATACAAAGAAACATAACTACAAAATAGAAAACAGTGTAAGTATAATTATTTGTAAAAATTATTTATTTACACTTTGCAAAAATGTTGAGTTTCACAAAAAGCCCCTAAGAGCCTTGGAATCACAACAGCACTGTGATGTCACATCACGGACTCGATCCAAACAAGACAATGGAAAATGCATAGCGACGAAGATAAACAACCTTCACCTAGTCCGAGCTGTGACGTAATGGTTTACACTGGTTTACTGTGGCACTGGTACTTCAGTGTTGAGTTCCAGTGCATATTTAAAAGGTCTTCGCTGGGAACCATGCAGGGCGCTGCCAACGGTGGAAAAAAAATACTTAATTCAAAAACTACTTTTTCTGATCAAATTTCAACAAAATTACAGGCAGTAAAACATTACACTTAAGATTGGATCAAATGATAACTGAATACAAAATAAACGAGGATTTCTGCAATAAACATATTTTGCACAGCTCTTTTTTTTCCATATAAAAGATGGAAGCCCTACAGTTTTTATATGATTCTTAGTCTGATTGTAAAAAGCGGTATTATGCTTGAGTTCCAAATTTTAAAGTATGGAAGAGAACCTTTCTGAAGTTTTCAACTTTCCCAAAATTTCTTGTTTCAAAAAAGGTTAAAATTATTATCCTGAGACTGAGGTGGTTTAAAACATTGCAGTTTGGGCAACAATAAAAGTTGATTTATTTCAGTTTAATCTTTGACAAGTTCTGATCTTATGCAGCCAAACTTTAGGCCTAGGGTTAAATTTTCAATTGTCATGTAAATACAAAGTGTAAATACAAATTAATTGCTACTATTTTGTTAGGTGGTGGTAGGCATGTAAATAATACACTGTTCATGTTAAATTCTATTGGGATTAACCATTTCTTTTTAAATAAAAATAATTATAATTTCAGTTAAATTTGAACATACATTTAATAATTATATCAAGTTTTTAGATTTAAACATTGAATTTATTTTGCTGAAAAAATAATTTACTTTTTGTAAGCTTTGTGTAAAAAACAAAATGATGCCACAGTTTCAAACTAAGATCCAATAATCAGATTTACTATAATCAGTGTGATTCTCGAGACAACCAACCCATACCTCGCTATGCCACAGCAGTGGCATTTTGAGGCACACATATGCGTATGTAGAGAGTAGAGTTATTGCCCGAGGTGCTTCATTGAGACTAGTAAACTGGAGAAGCCACAACCTGTGTGAATACACAGCGACAGGAAAGTGTGGCATGGGTTACTTCACCATTGTGTGCATAGCATATGGGAGATTTTGAGGCAACTTGGAGTATGTGCCTATACGAGGGTTAATGGAAATAATTCTATGAAGGATTGGTACTAGTTTTAACTTGATAAACAGCGAGCGTTTCAGATTGAACCTAATAAGAATTGTCCCCTGCTATTTACCAATCTGTTACCAAGTCATGAATGACAACATTGGACACCATACGAGTCTCCAACCATGGTCCATGTACACAACCTCACTACAGTAATGGCATCCTGTGTTATACACTAATAAAAGATCCTACTATTTGTAACTGACTAATGACATATTGTTTGACATTCACTGTATGTACATATGTAAATGAATTGACTTTCTCTAAACTTCACAAACATTGACTCCAGATGGTAGCTGGTCTTGAGACCCACAACACTGAGCGAGTATTTTGATAATCTGGACTATGACAAATCAAAACCAATGCTGACAGAAATGTAAAAAAAGAAGACTTTTTTGATAAAATGTTTGTGTACTTTCTAACTGGATCCACTCTTGTCTGCGTAAGTGCACAATAAAAAAAATTTAAAAGTACAAAAAATTGAAACATGAAGTGACAGGAAACAACATGGCAGTATTAGTTTTCCTAATTTTGGGGGCACGTTTATCATATCCTCTAGAATCCTTCATCAAAATGATTTAACCCAACTCTTTGGAGACACAGGAATGGTACATGTGTGCCTGTGTGCCTGGGGTGGATTTCACAAAACTAGTCCTAACTTAGGACTAGTCCTATAAGTTGGGACTAGTTAATCGTCCTAACTCCAGATAAGACTAGTCCTAGCGCTTTATGAAATCCACTTTGGGTCTCATGGGGGAAAACATGATTGATTTTGTTATATTATACGGGGGAAGGAAGCTGGATGAGTTTGTTGGTTTAGTAGGATCCGACAGTAGAATATCTGACAATTTCGGGATAACTAGATATATATTATCCGAAAGCTTACGTGGTGAAATGTTTGAGCAAGCATCAGTTATCCTTTGACACATTTGTCTGAAATATTTTCTGTGTAAAAATTGTGTTAAATGTTAGTTTGATGTTCAAAAATGAGGTCATGAACCATTTGTAAAAGTGTGCAAAGTTGAAATAAATTCAAGTTTCTCAATATACAATGTCCCAACCTCCCTGAAGTTACTTCAAAATATTTCTCTGAACCAAAAAGTAAATTTAATATTTTTAGTTAAAATTTTCTTTTAGAGGAAAGACTTGACATGTTTGTAACTCATACGCTGACATCATACCAACTGACAAATCTGTAATTTTTATAAGTTAATCTCCTAGCATAAATGTGAGTAATTGGAAACAAAGTTGTTGTTTGTTGTGTTTTTTTCTTAAAGCATTGTACATAAATACAAATATCTTATTTTACACAGGTAGTCCTGCGCAACTCTGCATGTACATTTGCTTTGCCAATAAAAAGTACAAAGTACACAATGTGTTATAGTGTGTTTCATAATCTAGTAGTCAAGACCTAGAAATGTGAGACCAAGGGTTATGAACTGAGACTTGGAAGTCAGAGACCAAGATGGAGAAAAAATTGATAAGATTCTTGTTGGGACATGTGGGAAGACCAGCAAAATACTGGTAACAAGGCATTGAGGCTTTTGTGAGTTAATCTGACAAGAGGGCCCCAGACAACTAACGCATCAGCAATTGGCAGTCAACAAATTGCAGAAAAATTACAGGGTGCACGTGAAAGGGTGACATTTTACCTCAATAATGCATTGTTTGAAAAACTGACATACATTGAACTCTATCGCATCTCGGTGCCCCTCAAACCCCCCCCTAAAAAATAAATAAATAAATAAATAAACAAACAACTAATAAATAAATATATATTTCTTCAAGTACGTCTGTATGATAACATGGTTTTTTGTCGGTGGCACAGCAGATTACCAAAACGCACACTGCCAGAAACAGTCGGGAAAAACAGACAGGGAAAAAGATGGGAAAAATTACATCACTGCTGACGGCACCTTCTACATGTATCTGATTCCAACCTATACAGACAAGACAAGCAAGGAAAATCTACAGAGCCAATGTCTTTCAGGACATAGTGCAATGTTAGAACAGATTAGAAACTACTATCGCCTGAAGGAGTCCTTATCAATACCCAATTTCTTAAGATCTTTGTTTCCCTCTAAGGAAAGGTACCTGATTTCACATTGCGGCAGAGCAGTCCCAAGGGTTTTCAGTATGCTGTCCATGTCTTTGATGCCAGGCAAGTCGCACAAGAAGAGATGCTTGAGGTTTCTGTCAGGCAAAAGAACAAAGTTTCATTCCTGAACATGAACCATATCAATAAGGGTTATAGACCGATCCATTGAGCCACGCCCCTATATACGTGTTAACCAATCGCAGGCTTGGGTACGCCACTGAAAGTCCGACACGATAAAGTCCTATTGGAAAATGTAAACATGCGTGCACATATTTTTAGTGCGGACATTCATGTTTCACAGTGTGGCATTAAAGGGTGCCCCCCCCCCCCCATTTGAAATTTGGACTTTTGAGATTAAAAATTACCAGAATAAAATGTTACATTTTATGAGCATTAACTCAGTAATTTTGATGTTTCTTAAACTATTTTTATTTATTTACACACATAATGTATTTTGTTTTACGTCAACACGTCAGAAAACACTGAAAAGAGGCTTGTTTATGAAAGATACAAACGGAAACTACATTTTTAGTTGGCCAAAAATGCCCCCCTAGGAAAAATGGTGCACCCTGTAAAATTGTACCCTAGTTACGGCGCTGGTACAGTGGTGATGTAGCCACTGATGTGATTGGTCAATATGTTTAGGGGGTGAGGCTTAATGGATCTGTCTATTTTTCCTTCAAGACAAAGCACAGCAGAGGATTGGTAAATATCAACAACAAGCCTGGAGTTTCATCTTCGAGAGGGCAAGGCCATTTTCATTTTTTCAACGG
Source organism: Marthasterias glacialis (assembly GCA_911728455.2). Lineage (NCBI taxonomy): Eukaryota > Metazoa > Echinodermata > Asteroidea > Forcipulatida > Asteriidae > Marthasterias > Marthasterias glacialis. Next base: position 36,209,465 of record OU452219.1, read on the forward strand.
ACACTTCTATTGGAAAATATTAAAGTCTATGGGAAACGTTTGAAGGGGCACTAAGGCCAAGACCGAGGCAACGGAGGCCACGGCCTCCATTTATTTTCAGGCCTGCAACAACGTTGTATGTCCCTAAAAAAGGAACTTTTATCTTTTAGTTATTGCTTTTATTGTGAGTTTTACATTGTATTTACGTCTGAAAACTTTTAATGTAATGTAATGTTTGTTCTATACTTTAACAAGCAGTGCCCAATTGGAAACCAGTCTTTTTACTGATTTGGCTCACCCCGGGTAAATAAAGGGAATTCAATAAATAAATAAATAAATAATCTTTCTTTAAACTTACATCAGCTTGTGTAAGGAGACCACTCCAGCATCTGTCACATCCCCACAGCTGCTCAACTGTAGTTCTTCTAAGGAGTCTTTGAGAATGTCGAGACGACCTAGGCAAGTGTTTGTGAGGTAGGTGCAGTGATGTAACTTCAGTGATCTTAAATGGTTCAGACCAACTGTGTGATAATGAAATATTCAAAATCAAATGGGAAAGGTTTAGTAAGAGTAAATGTTTCAAATATTAAATCCTAGCTCCCGTTTTCCTCATCTTCGTTCCGCTCTGCCCAGGCCCCCTGCCCTCCCTCTGGTTACGCCACTGGAGCTGAGAAAAGTTTAAATGGCATCAAATGTGCAGCACCATCATACAAACTTGATGGTCAAAGGGTTAACGACGGCTGCATAAAAGGATACTCACTAAAGTAATCAAAACCAACATGCATGATGGATGAATCAGTGGCATCAACCTCTTCAATGACGAACTGCCCAGCAGGTCCTCTTGGCAAGCGGTTATAGTCTGTACTCCATTTATTCATATTCTTGAATTTGACGACGGCTCCGCAGCGTACTAACCATTCTGCTGCTGCTTGATCTGGCCCGAGTTCTTTAATCCTTGAGTAATCCGGCCTAAAGAGAGACAGAGAGTAATAATAATAATCAAAGGTCTGATGGATTTGATAGTTTGGGATTTAATGGTCAAAGTATTCAAAATTGTTCACAAGAGCAGGGACCCAAAAAACTGTAAACAAGGGCTATTCTTGGTAAAAATTAGAGATCAAGTCGCAAGTCGAGCCTGCTTTCAGCTAAGCACTGATATGACTTGAATCAGTTCCCGCCGGATGACGTGTTCAACTGATTTTCAACCATTACGTGGGGGTTATTGTGTAATCCCCAATTCCAGACCTTTGTCCTTTTGTTCCGAGACGAGGATTACGAGGCATCAAGAGGCCTCCACCAGTGTTTATTCATTGTATTAAGTCAGATTAGCTGGGGGATCCAGCCTTCCTTCCGGATTTAGTAACAACCCTCGACCGACCGTAGCTCAGGCTGTGGTTTTGCAATTCACAGCATGCCTCGAATTAATCTACGGCACTCACAGAAATTGCTGTGGTGCCCACTGCAAAGTTCCAATATACTAAATTGACATTTTCCTCATAGAAGTGCCCCTTACCAGAGAAAAATTGCTGTGCCCCCTCTAAGAGCGATGTTCAAGGCCTGTCACGGTGCATGTATTTGATATTTTTTTGATAGAGAAAACAAACATCCTGGTGCTATGAAGAGAATCTTTGTTCTCCTGGCTATGACAAGTCACGGTTTCTTTGCGCCAGCGGTACTCTCAAAGAAAAATAGCTCCACACCAACAGTGCAGAGCCGGAAGCCACGGTTTTGAAAAAAGGCTACGACTCTGAGGTAACCCTCTGCTTCAACCTGACCGAAGGGTTACAATCATCACGACTGCATTCAGAAAAAACTGTTTGTGGTGTTAAAAATATCCACTTACTTATTGAATACATAATTGAGCATTCCCCATAGATTCCTTACACTTGGTCGTCCACAACATTGTGTGATTCTTCTAGTTGGACTGCAGGCCAAACATCTTTTCTGTGGTGAAACAGAACACTATACATATCAATGATTCTGAATCTCATGAAATGAAAAGCCACTAAATGGGCCAGCCCCATGTGGCACGATTTAATAAACAAAACATTGACAATATAGTTGTGATAACTGTAGCCCTCCTCCCCAGCTGGCCTCAGGACCGTTAGGCAGGGAAGATGGTTCCGACCAATGGACCATCGTAAACCCATATAGTGCCAAAAATTAATACTCTCAGACATCGGAAGGAGTTCAGAGTATCGGCACTAACATTAACAGTTCCATGTACTTATGGAGCTGCGATCATCACAATTAACTTCACGTATGGACATAATATAATTTATATTTTAATACCATTAATATCATAATTAATAACATTAGTATGGACATGAAAAGATGATGTAAAAGCTTTAAGTTTAAAGCTATAAAATAGAATGCTTGCAAGAAAATGTACTGAAAAATTAATACTTAGCTTTTTATTCTTCTCCCTAATTATTGACCCTTAGAAAGGAAAATTTAAATAGACAATTCATAGCGCTGCCGGAACAAAGTGCCGCCGGAACTTTCATTCATTTTAAAGAAACAAAAATTACCTTTAGTGAGTAGCGCAGCGGTAAACGTTTTTGAATGTGCTGACTGATTGCGCGCATTACCTTGACGTCACCACTATCAGGTAAATGTCACAAGATGACTGCTGGAATAAAGACTAGTACAGGAATATGACCCGCGCTGAACAGCAACCATCATGGCTCCTCCGCCGTCGTTGACATGGGCTTATATCACTGAGATTTGACATAAAATTACAGCAAAAGCCTAGGATTTATCGCACAGGGGATCGTGCGGAAATCTTCTCCAGACTCTGCCTGTGAGTCTGATATGTGAGTCTGACAGCAACGACCGACCGATCATTGAGGGATAAATTTGCCAAAAAAAGTAAGTCTCGATTCGAAAGTTGATGTCTGGTTTTAAAGGACAGGGTTCGTTGGGCCAAGAAGCGGAGGGAGTCCGTCCAGCCTATTGGCACAATGTATGGGGCTAAGAAATACACTGCATAGTACAGGTATACTCTAGTACTCTAGTAGTTGCGATAATCGTAACCCTCCATCCTCTTCGACCGTCGGGAGGATGGAGGGTTACGATTATCGCAACTAGTACTCTAGTACCTAGTTTAGTACTGTAGACTACGCCAACTCTCCCTCTACTTATTATTTATTAAGCAACGCAAACGGGCCGTAAAACTGAACACAAATTTGTAGTTATGCACTTCAAGTGAACTCAAACAAGACATGGAAATTCTGACAAGTATTGTTTTCGTTTCAATTATATTAAAAGGTAAAATAAATCAGTCAATTGGGGTTAATTATTGTGTTTATCTTCTAACAAATTCACGCATTACTTACCAGTGTGGTGGCTGCCATGATTTTGGAGTAAACCATTATCATCATAGGTAGGTAAGCAACTGCTAATTGCACATAAAATACCCAAACCATTGTTAAATCTTAAAATTAAACAAACTGTTTTAAGAAAGGTGTCTTTAATGTCATTGTTTTGGTCAAGTATTTTTGATGAGCTATATTTTCACTATTATGATGTTAACTTGTTTTTTTAAAGAAGTTTTTCTTTAATACTCCCTCCTCACAATATGGAGCAGTCTGGAAGTTTGTTTACTACTAACTGGTGAAAGCGGTGTGCATGGTTTGGAGTGTCATGGCCGAGCCGACGGTCTAGTGCACTGGACTCAAGTTTATGGTGTTGTCAGAATGCAGGTTCATGTCCCGGTCCTGGCACCTGTGTCCTTAAACAAGACACTTAACCATAATTGCTTCGTTCTTCGGATGGGATGTAAAACCATAGGTTGGGTGTGTTATGTAATTCATGTACAAATTACACTACACTTATCGTCAAGAGAAGGGGTTTTCCCCCGGTGTTTCTGGCATGCTTGGCTGCAGTTTGTGATGCATCACCTTGTTAACCCTTCCAAGGTGCTATCTAAAAGTAAGTCTCATGATTCAAACATAGCTAAGCATATCTGTCATTAAAAAGCCAGCGCTATCATACGTCTGAGATAAAGTGCTGCATAAGAACTGAGTATTATTTTTATTGTTAAGCTTTTGAGTAGACCCAGTAACTGGGGCGCTGTACTCCTTATTTGAGATTTTTGACATTATACGACAGATAATGTCAAAAATCTCAAAAAAGGAGTACAGCGCCCCAGTTACTGGGTCTAGCTTTTGAGTACAAATTTCAAGATCCGTAAAGCGTGGTACCCACGAGCCGTACACACGTTCAGGATATTGTGTATGTGTATTATTTATTATGTCTTACTTAACTGTGCAAAAGCTCGCCCTAATCCATCTGACATACAATGTAGCAAAATTATCTTGAGCCTGAGGAATTCACATTTTAGAGTTCACTCTCCACAAAGCAAGCCACTGTACCAGGTATGATTCAAATTATATACTGAGATATACAAAGTGCCTATATTTGGAATTCCCATCAAATGATGTATTTCTCCTGATTTCAGGTCGCTGCTCGTATCCTGGATGCCCATACCAGTGTCAGGAACATGAAACTGATGGATGCAAAGTGTAATTACATCAAAGCATGGCAGGCCCTACCCGAGTATGGAATCACATACTTTGTGGTCAAGTTCAGAAACAGCAAGAAAGAGGTACGATTAAGAGGTTCTGATGTAATGCACAATTTGGAGTGGTAAACTTGTCCAACGGATATTCATAAAGCCTTATTTAATAGTCTCCTACCATTCCAAACCACAAAGTCCACATAATACATGGTCTTTACTTGTGTGGGAGAATAGATGGATAACATTCCCAGTTTTGCGCGAACATTTTGAGAGTTATGTGTTTTCCTATAAACAAATCTAAGCACCTTTTGCGCTGATATTTTCACAGATTACTATTTTTATAGATTTTAGCTGTAAGATCAAATCTTCCTTTTGAAACGAAAGAATTTCACTTTCCTTTTAAACTTTTGTTTTTGTTTTTCAGGGTCTGTACCATTTATAAATATGCCTAGTTTTGATTCACTTATTAATCAGTTTTCTTCTTCATTCCAGGAGCTGATTGGAGTGGCCTACAACCGCCTGATCAAGATGGACATCAACTCAGGCGACTCCCAGAAGACGTGGCGCTACTCTACGATGACGGCGTGGCATGTCAACTGGGAGGTCAAGGAGGTCCTAGTCCAGATGGAGGATGAGAACATCCAATTCTCCTGCTCCTCCGCCGACTGCAAAGTCGTCCACGAGTTCATCGGAGGCTACATCTTCCTCTCCATGAGATCCCTAGACTCGAATCAGACCTTGAACAAAGAGATGTTCCACAAGCTCACCGGGGGATGGGTTTGATGTGGCGGCAGGATGCTGGCATGTCACCCAAAGCCTGATAACAAAAGGAGCTTTTTTTATCCATTCGTTTTTTTTGTTTTTGTTTTTTTTAACGTAGTGCATCAACATGGTGATAGGAGGTTTTTGAATATTGCCAGATCTGTACAAAGCTGGACATTTTGTACTTGAGATAATAGATCAAGAATTTGAGAACTCAAGTGGACTTAGTTAAAGTTGATTCTACCCATCGAAGGCACTTCAAGCAAATCAATGACAGAGTACATACTGAATTATTACCTCCTTGAAGAAGTACAACCACTGATAACCATGGATGTTAAATACCTACCCTGATGCTAACAACACTACAAAGATTGATCATCACAGTTGCATGATAAGGTACAGATGACCAACTCCTGATGGTTGTGGATGAAGCATTTTGCTCAGTCATGAAAGAAGGTGTTACGTGGACGTCTTCCCTTTTTTTTCTCCTTTTAATTTTTTTTTTAAATCTGCGTGGTAGCCAAGGGCTTTTAGCTGCATTTGTTGCAAACACGACAAGACAAACAGCTTTGTAAATAGTCTATAAATAATGTATCCTTTTAACAGTTTGAGCTAGTTTTTATGAATTTTAATTAATAAATGCATTTAATGATTATGACATATAGCATGGATAACAGAGAAAGACAAAGAAAAAGATGCTATTCAGTAATTGCTAGATCCGATAACATGGGGGAAAACACCGCTGTATATATAGCCAACTCATAGCTTCAAAGCTTTAAGTAAGTGTGCATGCCCGGTGACCTCATTAATAAACAGATTTATGTGCATATTTTTACATTTAATGAAAGGCTTTTTTTAAATTGTTTTTCAGGTCACTGAAAAGCTTCAGTCCTCTTATTGTAGAATTTTCTCTGAATGTAATCCAGACATTATAGAGCATATTTTAGCAGAAATTGTTAGCGAATCATTTGAAATAATATTTTTAACCACTGTATAAATGTTTTAAATTACTTTTATCCATTTTGAAATGTACACTTTTGAATAGGACACTTATTGTGTAACAAACACCCACGCAGTTTGGTTCAGACAGTGATGGTTTTCTGCAGGAAGCCTTTAAGGGCTCAGTGCCATTTGTTGTCCAATTTCAGGAAAGGTTCACTATCGACGATGTACACTATTGAAGGATGCTTTATAACTCACAGAATAGTTATCAAAGATTTTACATTCATTGCAAAGAAGTAAACCAATCTGTTGCATATTTGATGTGAGAGAAAAGGCCCCAATTTTCGCAAACATCTTCAAGTAGTCACAAAATAATTTTTGAAAGCATTTTAAAAGTAAATTCTTTTTTAGTTGGTCTTCCAAAAGACTTCCTAAACATGTAAATAGAAAAAAAAGCTGTAGTTGTTTCCTTTTGTTTTCTCTTTCAAACTCCACTTTCCCATTTTTGTGGAATTATTATTGGGGGAAAAATGAAGACCTGTGATTGGTTAACTCTCACATGATGAAACCTGTCACCCGTCAAATTGCTGTAGTATGTTTTTATAATGTTGTCCACCCAAGCCCTATGACTTGCTTTTGTATTTGGTTCATTTTAAAATGACTGTTTTTTTTCTGGCATTCCATCATGCAAACCTTCATACAAGATAGTCTTTGGTTGTGTCAACACAAGCACAACCCCAAAGTTTAACTTTAAGGAAACAAAATATTTACATTTACAGAACTTCTGTTTTGCTTTTATTAGTAAAGAGCTATTGTCAACATTTAAGTTGTGGCCAGCAGTTGATCAGTCTGTAAATTCAGTCTCCAAAATTGCACATTTACGAATCTGATGAAGTCAAACTTAACTTTTACTTGTGTGGCATGTGAGGCTGGTACATTCACGGTGATTCTTGAAGGTCTCAGGTGCCACCATGTGAGTACCATCAGTTGTTGCTATTGGGGGCAAGACTTAATTTATCGGTCTGTTCAGCAGTTTAAGTTTAACTGTCCTTGTGTGGATTTCACAAAGTGCTAGGACTAGTCTTATCTCGAGTTGGGACGAGTAACTAGTCCTGATTTACAGGACTTGTCCTAAGTTAGGACTAGTTTTGTGAAATCCACCCCTTGACACATAACAATATGACAAATACATTCATTCCTTGACTCTTTTCTTCTGAATATTTCTGGAAAATATCTAGGTTGTGGTTTGAAACTTTTGGGGGAAAATCATGAATTTTGCAAAGTTTTGAAGTGACTTTTTTGTGATATTCTCCCTTTTTTTAGGCAAATCACATGGCATTTGCTGCATTACAACTTCATGACTGCAACATTTTGTGACGGAAATAGAACAAAATTTTTGTTTTGGGAGTTTCACAATCATGCAGAAATTTGGCATATCATTTTTACCGGATTCCACCAAAAAGGTACCTCCATGTGTTAACTGTTAAACATTTCCTCAAATAAACAAGCTTGTCCGGTTTTGTAAGAGGAATAAATACAATAATCACAATGGTAGTTATTCTGTGATTTTGCTGATGGAAGGATTTCCTGTCACAAATCAAGATTACATTGGGACTTCCCCTTTCAAATGGTACTACACTACCTTGAATTAGAAATTTGTTCAATTTCCTTCATCAATTTTGCTGTAAATGAAATTGTAATGAAGGAAATGCCGAGTGTTTTGCCCTAAAAGAGAAGAATATCACAAAATGTCTCTTTCAAAACTCATCATTTTACCAGAAGATTCAAACCACAACCTAAAGATTTTCATTTTTTTTTACTGAATACAACTCAGAGTACATGGGATTACCAGAAAGGTAAAACTGTATTTGGAGAAAAAAAAACGCGATTTAGCACATGTCTTAAAATTTCCCATGGTGTTGCCAATTGAAGGTAATTCCCAAACGTTTTCCAACTGCTATCCAAAACACACCTTAAGGATTTTCCCAGTGTTAACTTTAATCTTTCTGAGACTAAAAGTCCATCAGTTTCACTTTCACTTTCGTTTGAAAAGTCTTGTGTGAGTCTTGAGGAATTACATAAAAACTGAAGTGATGATGGACAAATAAAAGTGGTTGGTTATTTTTGGGGCTTGTTTACCAGACAGGCATTAAACTGTTTCAGGTCGAAGGTAAAATAATCATGTGATGAAGTGGACCCTCATTCAAATTTGCTGGATTTTCACATAAAATCAACAAAACAACCCAAAGGTATTTTCATGACTTCAAACATGTCATTTGTTTTTGAAACGATTCACTTTGTCATGTTTTAAAGATAAGAACAAATATGAGACTGATTGTTACTTTGTTCCAACTGACCATTAGTTGTGCATTCTTTGAGAAATTTGAAATTTAGTTTGTTACCAGTGCTCTACCGTCTCTTTAAAGGCAACAAATATTTTGGGTATTTAGGACCGGACGTTTGTTTCAATCCTGTATAATTGTCGATATTTACCATAAAACTAACCTGTGAAAATTTTGTTTCAAGAGATGCTAGTGTTTTTGAGATGTCATCGAAAATCTGGAGCGGTTGTTTTCATGCAGAAGGATCCAAAAATGCCGAAACTGCATGTTTTTCATCATTTTTGAGATTCAAATTTTGGGACAAATTTGTTTCTCTCTTTCTTTAAAACCATATTACTATAAAGGGAATCATTTCTCACAGTGTTTTTGTACTATCAACAGCCCTCCAGTATTTCTTACCAAGTAAGCTTTTATGGTCATTAATTTGTCGAGTAATGACCGAAGGTTTACCCTGCCTTTAAAGAAATGTTTTCAAAAGCTTTACATTTGGAAAGATTTGTGGTAGCTATGACTCACTGAAAAGTTCATGCTGCTGTCTGCACTTGAATTCCCAGAACAGGACAGAAATAAACTGCAAACAATTGAACAGTTTGTGCCTCAAGGAAGGAAACTTGGCAACTTGACATTCAGAATTTTACTGACCTGCGATCGTCTAGACTTAAAATAGACATCAGTGTCACTTCACAGGGTGTTACAGGTTCGACAATAGTTGTTCGATGTTACACACTAATGCAGAATTATTATACACCAGGATTCATTTGAGACAGCTTTCCTGCCATTGTCTTTGTTTGTTTGTTTGTTTGGTAGGGTTGTTGTTGTTGTTAGCTGTTCCGACTATCAGTCGGAACAGCTATTGTTTCTGTCGAGATTTTTATTTTTTTTAGCTGTTCCGACTATCAGTCGGAACAGCTATTGTTTCTGTCGAGATTTTTATTTTTTTTTATTATTATTATTCTTTATTTCCCCCAAAACCCTATTGACTTAACACATGACTTTTCTGCGCACAAAATGCCGTTCTTTGAATTATCATTATAAGTTAAATTCTATATCATGTTAAAGCTTGTGTCTTGACTTAGCTAAACGATATCATAAAACTATAATTATTAATTAATTAACCATAAGACAGCAGTGTGAATAATTAATTAAGCATTCTTGTCTCCAGCTTATCTCAGGAAGCCTACAACCGATCTTAATTTTCTTTTCAGTTATAGACTTGTTGAATATTGTAGATGTGCAATTTGGATTGTTTGTGTCTGTCACGTCATCATGACGTCATTTATGGCACGTTTTGTGTCTGTGTACAAAAGGCACGGCCCAAAAAGTGTAACTATTTGGTAGGTCAAAAACCACAATTTTTCAAAATATATTGAATTTTAGATTGCTATATTACAAAGATCGTTTAGAAAACATGATTTCTTTTACCAAGAGTTGTCCCAGACCATAAAAATTCATCAAAGCACAACGTATTTCACTTTAATTAACCGTTAATTGTTCAATCTGAGCACCATTAGTACAACGCTGTGTGGATTGCGCCGCTTTTCGCCGCTCAAAGTTGATAGCAAAGTTGTACACAAGTACGCACTCGCCTGTTTTTCACACGTTAATCCAATGATGTTCCTGAGTGTTGCGAACCTGTACAGGTTTTTGGTGGGAAAACCGCAAACATGAATGCGGCAGGGTAGCGCTAATTTTTTTAGCGTTTTAAACTTGATTTGTGTTATCAGATGTTAGTTTGGCTTTTAATAACTAATATAATGACTTCACTTGTCCCAGACCATAAAAATTCATCAAAGCACAACGTATTTCACTTTAATTAACCGTTAATTGTTCAATCTGAGCAGCATTAGTACAACGCTGTGTGGATTGCGCCGCTTTTCGTCGCTCAAAGTTGATAGCAAAGTTGTACACAAGTACGCACTCGCCTGTTTTTCACACGTTAATCCAATGATGTTCCTGAGTGTTGCGAACCTGTACAGGTTTTTGGTGGGAAAACCGCAAACATGAATGCGGCAGGGTAGCGCTAATTTTTTAGCGTTTTAAACTTGATTTGTGTTATCAGATGTTAGTTTGGCTTTTAATAACTAATATAATGACTTCACATATGCTATAGCGCCCTCTATTGGTAGATGTTTTTCTACATAAAACTTGCAGAATCCTTGCATTTTAGGGTTTTCGTTCAAAGGCATCTCATAGGAATAAAAGTTATACCACCTTGTAAATAACAAAAAATCATAGTAAGGCAAACTTGTTTCCGTCATCGTGACGTCATCAGGTATCAAGTTACATTAATTCAACGTTTAATAATGAAAAAATCATATCTCCCGAAGCACACATCGTAGAGTCACAATCTTTGTGCCATTTTAAAGCTTAGAGCACATGTGGCATTTTATTTAAACATATGACCCCGATTTGACCTTTCCTTCCGGTCCAAACAGGAAGTTCAAAACTTTAAAGAGTCTCATCTCCTGAACTAAATTTCATAAATTTGTAATCTTTATGTTGTTTTGTAGCTTACATCATATCGGACATTTTGTTTAGAGGCGTGACCCCACTTTGACCTTTACTTCCGGTCCAAACAGGAAGCTATAAATTTCATAACAGCATATCTCATGTGCCAAATGTCCTAGAGTCATAATCTTTGTTCCATTTGTAGCTTACATCATGTGTGACATTTGGTTATTAGAATGACCCCACTTTGACCTTTACTTCCGGTCCAAACAGGAAGCTCTAAATTTCAAAAAGCATATCTCCTGTGTCAAATGTACTAGTCATTATCTTTGTACCATTTGTAGCTTACATCACATTTGACATTTGGTTACTAGGCAAGACCTCACTTTGACCTTTACTTCCGGTCCAGACAGGAAGCTCTAAATTAAAAAAAAACATATATCATGTGCCAAATGTCGTAGAGTTATAATCTTTGTACATTTGTAGCTCACATCGAAGGTGACATTTTGATATCACGCATGACCCCACTTTGACCTTTACTTCCGGTCGAAAAAAGAAGCTCTCAATTAAAAAAAAATCATATGTCCTGCGCCAATTGTCAAAGTCATTATCGTTGTACCGTGTAGGACCATTATCAAGGTCTTGAGTATTAAATCAAAGGACAAACAACTTCGGAACAGCTACGTGTTTGTCCACAAACACATAATGTCTAGTTTATTATTATTATTCTTTATTTCCCCCAAAACCCTATTGACTTAACACATGACTTTTCTGCGCACAAAATGCCGTTCTTTGAATTATCATTATAAGTTAAATTCTATATCATGTTAAAGCTTGTGTCTTGACTTAGCTAAACGATATCATAAAATTATAATTATTAATTAATTAACCATAAGACAGTAGTGTGAATAATTAATTAAGCATTCTTGTCTCCAGCTTATCTCAGGAAGCCTACAACCGATCTTAATTTTCTTTTCAGTTATAGACTTGTTGAATATTGTAGATGTGCAATTTGGATTGTTTGTGTCTGTCACGTCATCATGACGTCATTTATGGCACGTTTTGTGTCTGTGTACAAAAGGCACGGCCCAAAAAGTGTAACTATTTGGTAGGTCAGAAACCACAATTTTTCAAAATATATTGAATTTTAGATTGCTATAATATTACAAAGATCGTTTAGAAAACATGATTTCTTTTACCAAGAGTTGTCCCAGACCATAAAAATTCATCAAAGCACAACGTATTTCACTTTAATTAACCGTTAATTGTTCAATCTGAGCACCATTAGTACAACGCTGTGTGGATTGCGCCGCTTTTCGCCGCTCAAAGTTGATAGCAAAGTTGTACACAAGTACGCACTCGCCTGTTTTCCACACGTTAATCCAATGATGTTCCTCAGTGTTGCGAACCTGTACAGGTTTTTGGTGGGAAACCCGCAAACATGAATGCGGCGGGGTAGCGCTAGTACAACGCTGTGTGGATTGCGCCGCTTTTCGCCGCTCAAAGTTGATAGCAAAGTTGTACACAAGTACGCACTCGCCTGTTTTTCACACGTTAATCCAATGATGTTCCTCAGTGTTGCGAACCTGTACAGGTTTTTGGTGGGAAAACCGCAAACATGAATGCGGCGGGGTAGCGCTATTTTTTTTAGCGTTTTAAATTTGATTTGTGTCATCAGATGTTAGTTTGGCTTTTAATAACTAATATAATGACTTCACTTGTCCCAGACCATAAAAATTCATCAAAGCACAACGTATTTCACTTTCAAAGTTGATGCATGGTAAAAAAAGCTGCTCCCAAGAAATATTCAGCGAAGGCATATCCAGTTTACTGAAAATCATTTCCCTTGATTTATTTTTTAGATTACTTGAAATCTACTAAGAATCATTTCGCCTATGGAATTTTTCCGGTTGCTCAGAATCAATTTGTTTACTAGGAATCGTGTTGGTTATTGAATAAACACTCGTTCAAATATAATCATTATGCTTATCCACTTCAATTTGCTCACTATAGAAATCATTTCACTTGTACGCTTATTCATTTGATTTTATTTTTATTTTTTTGCGTGGTCATTCAACTCAGAACCATTCCAGTTACTCGAATTCATTTCGCTTTCTCAGAATCATGTCGCTTACTCCAAATTATTTTGCTTACGCTAAGTAATTTTTCTTTACTTATGATCATTTCACTCACTCAGAATCATTTCGCCTATTCGGAATCATATTCTGCATATTCAAAACTTACTCAGAATCATCACGGTTACTCACAATCATGTCGCTTTCTCTAAATTATTTTGCTTACGCTAAGTCATTTTTCTTTACTTATGATCATTTCGCTCACTCAGAATCATTTCGCCTATTCGAAATCATATGTTGCATACTCAAAACTTACTCAGAATCATCACGGTTACTCACAATCATGTCGCTTTCTCTAAATTATTTTGCTTACGCTAAGTCATTTTTCTTTACTTATGATCATTTCGCTCACTCAGAATCATTTCGCCTATTCGAAATCATATGTTGCATACTCAAAACTTACTCAGAATCATCACGGTTACTCACAATCATGTCGCTTTCTCTAAATTATTTTGCTTACGCTAAGTCATTTTTCTTTACTTATGATCATTTCGCTCACTCAGAATCATTTCGCCTATTCGAAATCATATGTTGCATACTCAAAACTTACTTAGAATCATCACGGTTACTCACAATCATGTCGCTTTCTCTAAATTATTTTGCTTACGCTAAGTCATTTTTCTTTACTTATGATCATTTCGCTCACTCAGAATCATTTCGCCTATTCGAAATCATATGTTGCATACTCAAAACTTACTCAGAATCATCACGGTTACTCACAATCATGTCGCTTTCTCTAAATTATTTTGCTTACGCTAAGTCATTTTTCTTTACTTATGATCATTTCGCTCACTCAGAATCATTTCGCCTATTCGAAATCATATGTTGCATACTCAAAACTTACTCAGAATCATCACGGTTACTCACAATCATGTCGCTTTCTCTAAATTATTTTGCTTACGCTAAGTCATTTTTCTTTACTTATGATCATTTCGCTCACTCAGAATCATTTCGCCTATTCGAATTCATATGTTGCATACTCAAAACTTACTCAGAATCATCACGGTTACTCACAATCATGTCGCTTTCTCTAAATTATTTTGCTTACGCTTTTGTCATTTTTCTTTACTTATGATCATTTCGTTCACTCAGAATCATTTCGCCTATTCGAAATCATATGTTGCATACTCAAAACTTACTCAGAATCATCACGGTTACTCACAATCATGTCGCTTTCTCTAAATTATTTTGCTTACGCTAAGTCATTTTTCTTTACTTATGATCATTTCGCTCACTCAGAATCATTTCGCCTATTCGAAATCATATGTTGCATACTCAAAACTTACTCAGAATCATCACGGTTACTCACAATCATGTCGCTTTCTCTAAATTATTTTGCTTACGCTAAGTCATTTTTCTTTACTTATGATCATTTCGCTCACTCAGAATCATTTCGCCTATTCGAATTCATATGTTGCATACTCAAAACTTACTCAGAATCATCACGGTTACTCACAATCATGTCACTTTCTCTAAATTATTTTGCTTACGCTTTTGTCATTTTTCTTTACTTATGATCATTTCGTTCACTCAGAATCATTTCGCCTATTCGAAATCATATGTTGCATACTCAAAACTTACTCAAAATCATCTCGGTTACCCTGAATCATGTCGCTTACTCCAAATTAGCTTAGAGCACATGTGGCATTTTATTTAAACATATGACCCCGATTTGACCTTTCCTTCCGGTCCAAACAGGAAGTTCAAAACTTTAAAGAATCTCATCTCCTGAACTAAATTTCATAAATTTGTGATCTTTATGTTGTTTTGTAGCTTACATCATATCGGACATTTTATTTAGAGGCGTAACCCCACTTTGACCTTTACTTCCGGTCCAAACAGGAAGCTATAAATTTCATAACAGCATATCTCATGTGCCAAATGTCCTAGAGTCATAATCTTTGTTCCATTTGTAGCTTACATCATGTGTGACATTTGGTTATTAGAATGACCCCACTTTGACCTTTACTTCTGGTCCAAACAGGAAGCTCTAAATTTCAAAAAGCATATCTCCTGTGGCAAATGTACTAGTCATTATCTTTGTACCATTTGTAGCTTACATCACAAGTGACATTTGGTTACTAGGCAAGACCTCACTTTGACCTTTACTTCCGGTCCAGACAGGAAGCTCTAAATTAAAAAAACATATATCATGTGCCAAATGTCGTAGAGTTATAATCTTTGTACATTTGTAGCTCACATCGAAGGTGACATTTTGATATCACGCATGACCCCACTTTGACCTTTACTTCCGGTCGAAAAAAGGAGCTCTCAATTAAAAAAAAAATAATATGTCCTGCGCCAATTGTCAAAGTCATTATCGTTGTTCCGTGTAGGACCATTATCAAGGTCTTGAGTATTTAATCAAAGGACAAACAACTTCGGAACAGCTACGTGTTTGTCCACAAACACATAATGTCTAGTTTTGTTTTTGTTATTTATTTATTTGTTTTGCTATTAAGAAAACAAATTTATTCATCAAAGATTGGTTTGCTTTCCAGCCAGTGTATAATTCCTATTGTCTGAATGTATTTGTAGGATTCCCTAATTATTTATATACTTGATAATAACATGTTATGTAGAAGCTTTGGTCCTAGTAGACCGCTTTATGTATCTAATGTATGTTATTTTGTATTTTGTAAACACTTCTCGGCAGAGCAAGTCTTCTAGCCAACCTGCCACTGCCTTTGAAATGAACAACTTGTAACCTAACAATTTAGCATGATCTTTTGTTAATTTAAAGACAAGTTTATATAATGTCTTCCTTTTTGATCTTACTGTAACAAAATACTCTACTTGATCCCTCCTTTGAGCAGTTTTCCTCTGTGCCAGTTTTGTTGTAAAAGGAAATAAAAAAGAAACCAGAAGGTCCTATCCTGAAACTGTTCTGTTTTGGCAAGAAAGACAACTTTTTTTCAGTTTCTGCTAAGAGTTCTCTCCAAAAAAACCAGTATGGTCATTTTTTCATGGGTAAATGTGTTTTAAACTTTCGTGTGAGTGATATTTTCCTGGCTTCTTATATATCTTGACACTCGGTTTAATGCACAAACTGGTGAATACATCTGCCCAAGGTGTGGTGAACGAATACTGTATTAAGGAATGGTACAGCATTGGATTCTGTATGAAATCTTTTAATTTGGACACAGCCTTTTCTAACAAAAAAAAAAAAATCAAAAAGAATAATTGACCATAAAGTGGCCCAAATTTGGGTTCACTTAGAGTTGTAATAACTTGACAATGTATGATTTTATTCAGCATTTGAAAGAGAGTAAGAGAATTCCTCTATTGCTTCTTTTAACTTGTTTTTGCAGTGCTTTTGGTTGTTTAACCCCAAACAATATGTCATTGTAGCGCCCTCTTGTGGTCGAGTGTAATTGGGTAGGATTGGAGAGGTAGTATTGTGAATGAATTGAAACACATGGTTTTGTTTTAATCTTCTACAAAGTTAGTCGTTAATTTTAACTGGCCTTATTCTCCCTTATTGAATCAATTCAGTTTGACCTACTGACCTTGAGTTCGTATCAAAATGTAGCTTTTGAAAGGGGGAGGCGGGGGGGGGGGGACATTTTAGTTGATAATCACACTCTTCCATTGTAATATTTTTGTCATTGACAATCATCATTTGTGGTAGTCATTTTATTTTCCCTTATGTTATGATGTGTTTTGTACAGAAGAATCTGTTCAACATAACTTAACACTGCAACTTTATTGACTGTTTTTGCTTTTTAATGAAAAATGAATTATTTTTTAAGAAGTGTTTACTTCAGTAATCAATTAAACTATATATTACTGAATTTGATTGTGTAGTATTTTATTTTATTTTTGTAAGAATTTAGTGAAACTATTAAGAAATATTCAAAGTTGGAGTAAATAAGGGGCATGGAAAGTAATTAAGGGAAAGATGTGTTTGAAAATATGTATAGGTATTGGTATTTTTAAGACAACATTATTTGGCATGCTTGGGTGCAATGCAATGTAAGCAAAACATTAATAAAATCAGAATAAAAACTTAACCTAGAAATCTTTTAATCCCATGACCATCAATAAAATCACGTTTTTATAAATAATATTGTGTTGTGTTTATTGTGAAGCACAAGAGTAACTTTACTATAAATCCACGTTTTTGAGGCTGTTCTTCGTTTTGTATTTAGCCCTAGATGCTTTTTGTTTTTTACTTGTTGATTAAAGAAACAAAATTATAATCAAATCAATCAGCTTTCTTGCTAGTGCCACATGTACATGTAAGTAGATTATAAATTATGGGAAACTTATTTCCCAAAACAAAAACCAGCCTGTTTAAGAGGGCATTACAGTTAATAATCACACAAGAAATGAGCAAAAATTACCAAAAAGAAATAAATTAAACACCTAAAAATGACACATTGCATTAAAATTCCAGTTAAAAATCACACAAGAAATGAGCAAAAATAACCAAAAAGAAATAAATTAAACACCTAAAAAGGGTGCATTACATTAACATTCCAGTTAAAAATTACACAAGAAATGAGCAAAAATAACCAAAAGAAATAAATTAAACACCTAAAGAGAAAGAAAATTACATTTAAAAACTGCATTCTTATTAGTCCTTAAATGTCACTTGTATATCGTGCTTTGCTTACTGCTTTATAATTTTAGTAGTTTAGTTTTACGGTGTTTTACATAATTCTGCTTTTCAGTTGCTTTGTAAAGCGCTTTGAGGTGGTTTTAACTGCATAAGGCGTTTTTAAATCCCTTTATTATTATTATTATTATTATTAAAAGGGGATGCAATACAAGTTTAACATGTACAGTTTCCATTAACTGTACACTTCACTTTCAAATGTAATTCTGCACCAAATTCCTGCTTTAGAATAAAACGTAGTTCTGCACAATTGGTTATTTCCATTTAAGCTTGCAAGATTGTGAGGAAGGGCAGCTTCACTTTTAATTCAGAACAAGCGAAAAAGCACATTCCAGATATTGCGTAATATTAGAATGTCCTCAGTGTTATGCTCACTAAAAGAACCCAAATTGTTCTTTGAAAGATCGAGGGCCCTTTTCGAATCCACGGCTTCAGTGTATTTCTTTTCATGCAGTTTAAACCCCGAGCTCCAACCTTGTCCCCGGGGTATGTTGAGCAGTACGAGGTCGTACATAGTAAACCATGGGGACGAGGTTGCCCGAGCCCCGAGTGCTGGCGTTTAGTCTTCACTGGTTGACGTTGTGTATAATGCCCATTACGTACAAGTTGGTAATGGTATCCTGCACTTTTGCACTACAGTTTTAAAAAACAAGAATCTCGTGCGCGCCATTTTCAATGTGGTGGCTGGACCAGCAACATGGCTGATAGTTTTACCGGTTATTTGCCGTTTAATGTTCGAGTTTCTAACATTCTTGAGGGCCAAGGACGAGCAGTTTATTCAAGAAAGACAGTATGCCGTAAGTTGGAAATTAGTTATCCCTCCCAAAAGTTATATTTCAACAAGAAAAAAATCCATGTGACCTTACAACTACAGTACACTACGGCCGCCATGATGGAGTGTGGCTGAAATTATTTGACAAAGATAACTCGTGGTGGCTATTTCAGCATATTCGGCACGTTTCAACTGATTCTAGAAGACTTATAATATTTCAATTAACTTTGTGTATTAAATGTGTTGGAAGGGCGAAGGACTAAGTTCTTGTGAGTTGTTAAAGTTTCTATTTGTTTATTTTTTTAATATTCATATTTTTTAGCTGGGATGCTGTCTTTGGGTTTTTACGGTTTTAAGAACATTAATATTTTGTGGGTGCTTAAGATTTTTGATGGCGTCAGTTTTTGATGGCATTTATAAGAATAGTTCTTTAGCTAAATTTTAAGCCATAAATTAGCTGTGTCTGGTTCTGCAGTGTGGCTAAATAAACAATATTGTCACTGTAAAAAAGGAAAATTATGAAGACATTTTAGACAAGTATTATCATTGGACTCAAATGTGATAATAATGCATCTCAGCTGTGCCTGTGTGGATTATGACTTAGAAAATGCCTTGTGGAAATGCTTCGTTTTATTTAAGTTTTTATTTAATTTAAGTTTTGGTCTTTAGTTGCATGTTATGGGTCAAGAGAGAATACAGGTTAATAATTACATTTTTTTATTTTCTTAATATTCTGGTAATGAAAAGCGTTCATCAAAAGGGACACTTTGATCACAGTTTCCATTAACAAAATCTGACTTACAAATGAAAAGCCTTCAACCACCTTATTATTGGAAACAGGCTAATCATTTTTTGAAGGTAGATCACAATGACATGTTTCAAATTTTATAGCAGGTCTTTTGTACCTATTTTTGCATTAAGTTAACTTATAAATCCCCCACCCCTGGCTGGCAGTCACTCATGTTGAATTTGCTTATTTTGTAGGATTAATTGTGTTTGAAATTGTCCCAATTATATTTTCTTCATATCATAGATTTTTTTCATTTGATAGTTAAAATTAAAATCCCATGATCAAATTTTCTGCTTTTGTAGGTTTTTTCACCAAGTTTCATATTTGTTAGAAGTTCACTTTGACTAATATAAATTGCCATTGTAGTTTACATAATTTAAGTATCTAGTGATTAGCATCCACTTGCCTTAGTTTTTTGTAATCCCTCCTCCGCCGTACAACATCTCTTGTTGAAATTGCAGCATTTTGAAGAACTAATCACAATTTATTTACCTTTATTTGTTTTTGCATTATACTTTACTTACATAATTCCCAATGCATTATTTAGGATTGATCATGATGTTTGATATTTGCCATTGTAAAGTGGTGCACATTCAATTATTTTGTATAAATAGTTTACTTAACAAATCCCTCCTTTAGCTCTCGTCAAAATTGCAACATTTTTCATGTTTGAAATTTTTTAGTACTTTATTTACAAGCTACACCCCAATCTCACCACAGCTTTCATGTTTTTTGTAATGTTATTGATTAATTTTTTATTTTTTTTTTCAAATTTCTTGCCAGTTGCTTTCGTTATTTGCATTTTATTTACTTCCAAATTTTTCCTAGACAGCTCTTGGTCAAAATTGAAACTTTACATTTTTTGCAGCATTAATCATTATGCCCTTTTTTAAGGTCAGCTTTTAGATTTATTGCATCAATCATAGTTAACACATAAATCCCATTCCCATAGCCCATTGTTATATAGAATTGATCTTGAAGTTCTCAACATTTTAGCAATTTATTTTTGTATCCAATTGCATTACAGTTAATCCCCTCAATTTCTCGCAGTGCATTGGTCAAACCACTTGTATCATTTGAAACAAGCTGGTCATTTTTTGGACATGAAGTTTGAAACTTTATATTAGCTCTTTTTGTTTCTATTTTTTCAATAAGTTTGCTTATAAATTTCTCTGACCCAGACTGTCCATCACCCATGTTAAATTTGCTACATTTGTAAGATTAATTAGCTGTTCCGACTATCAGTCGGAACAGCTATTGTTTCTGTCGAGATTTTTATTTTTTTTTATTATTATTATTATTCTTTATTTCCCCCAAAACCCTATTGACTTAACACATGACTTTTCTGCGCACAAAATGCCGTTCTTTGAATTATCATTATAAGATAAATTCTATATCATGTTAAAGCTTGTGTCTTGACTTAGCTAAACGATATCATAAAATTATAATTATTAATTAATTAACCATAAGACAGCAGTGTGAATAATTAATTAAGCATTCTTGTCTCCAGCTTATCTCAGGAAGCCTACAACCGATCTTAATTTTCTTTTCAGTTATAGACTTGTTGAATATTGTAGATGTGCAATTTGGATTGTTTGTGTCTGTCACGTCATCATGACGTCATTTATGGCACGTTTTGTGTCTGTGTACAAAAGGTACGGCCCAAAAAGTGTAACTATTTGGTAGGTCAAAAACCACAATTTTTCAAAATATATTGAATTTTAGATTGCTATATTACAAAGATCGTTTAGAAAACATGATTGCTTTTACCAAGAGTTGTCCCAGACCATAAAAATTCATCAAAGCACAACGTATTTCACTTTAATTAACCGTTAATTGTTCAATCTGAGCACCATTAGTACAACGCTGTGTGGATTGCGCCGCTTTTCGCCGCTCAAAGTTGATAGCAAAGTTGTACACAAGTACGCACTCGCCTGTTTTTCACACGTTAATCCAATGATGTTCCTCAGTGTTGCGAACCTGTACAG
Source organism: Marthasterias glacialis (assembly GCA_911728455.2). NCBI lineage: Eukaryota > Metazoa > Echinodermata > Asteroidea > Forcipulatida > Asteriidae > Marthasterias > Marthasterias glacialis. The sequence continues at coordinate 36,230,766 of OU452219.1, forward strand.
GTTTTTGGTGGGAAACTCGCAAACATGAATGCGGCGGGGTAGCGCTAGTACAACGCTGTGTGGATTGCGCCGCTTTTCGCCGCTCAAAGTTGATAGCAAAGTTGTACACAAGTACGCACTCGCCTGTTTTTCACACGTTAATCCAATGATGTTCCTCAGTGTTGCGAACCTGTACAGGTTTTTGGTGGGAAAACCGCAAACATGAATGCGGCGGGGTAGCGCTAACTTTTTCAGCGTTTTAAACTTGATTTGTGTTATCAGATGTTAGTTTGGCTTTTAATAACTAATATCATGACTTCACATATGCTATAGCGCCCTCTATTGGTAGATGTTTTTCTACATAAAACTTGCAGAATCTTTGCATTTTTAGGGGTTTCGTTCAAAGGCATCGCATAGGAATAAAAGTTATACCACCTTGTAAATAACAAAAAATCATAGTAAGGCAAACTTGTTTTCGTCATCGTGACGTCATCAGGTATCAAGTTACATTAATTCAACGTTTAATAATGAAAAAATCATATCTCCCGAAGCACACATCGTAGAGTCACAATCTTTGTGCCATTTTAAAGCTTAGAGCACATGTGGCATTTTATTTAAACATATGACCCCGATTTGACCTTTCCTTCCGGTCCAAACAGGAAGTTCAAAACTTTAAAGAGTCTCATCTCCTGAACTAAATTTCATAAATTTGTAATCTTTATGTTGTTTTGTAGTTTACATCATATCGGACATTTTGTTTAGAGGCGTGACCCCACTTTGACCTTTACTTCCGGTCCAAACAGGAAGCTATACATTTCATAACAGCATATCTCATGTGCCAAATGTCCTAGAGTCATAATCTTTGTTCCATTTGTAGCTTACATCATGTGTGACATTTGGTTATTAATTGACCCCACTTTGACCTTTACTTCCGGTCCAAACTGGAAGCTCTAAATTTCAAAAAGCATATCTCCTGTGTCAAATGTACTGGTCATTATCTTTGTACCATTTGTAACTTACATCACATGTGACATTTGGTTACTAGGCAAGACCTCACTTTGACCTTTACTTCCGGTCCAGACAGGAAGCTCTAAATTAAAAAAACATATATCATGTGCCAAATGTCGTAGAGTTATAATCTTTGTACATTTGTAGCTCACATCGAAGGTGACATTTTGATATCACGCATGACCCCACTTTGACCTTTACTTCCGGTCGAAAAAAGAAGCTCTCAATTAAAAAAAATCATATGTCCTGCGCCAATTGTCAAAGTCATTATCGTTGTACCGTGTAGGACCATTATCAAGGTCTTGAGTATTTAATCTTAGGACAAACAACTTCGGAACAGCTACGTGTTTGTCCACAAACACATAATGTCTAGTTATGTTTGAAATTTTCTGAATTATTAGCACTGCATCTTCATTGTTTTTTTATTGGATAGTTAACATTCAAATCCCCTGGTCAAATGTTCTGCTTTTTTCTTTTTTTTCACACTTAGTTTCATATTTGTTAGAAGTTCGCTTTGTTTATCATAAAATGCATTGCAGTTTATACATTGATACATCCCCATTCCCATAGCTCATTGTTGATTAGGATTGTTGTAACTTTTGAAGTTCTCAACATTTTAGCAATTTTGCTTGGTATCATTATCGAATACAGTTAATCCCTCAAGTACTTGCTATTTTCTTAACTCTTTCAATACGTCGCGCCGCTCACAGTGGCTCAGTGATTAGACCGATTGTGCGACCCGCATCACGTGACCTGTATGGGGTATAAAATGTAAACACACACATCGTCCTCCATTGGAGAGTGCGGTACGGTACACAATGATTGTTGCATTTAGTTTATTCGATAGAGGCTTTTCTTACTTGAAATCTATGAACAATATTTCAGAGTTTGTACCAGAGACCTTCGAGTGGCTGAATAAAGCCAGTAAGGACAGTTCCAGCAAGTCTTGAAAACTGTACAAGTAATGTATAAATGTACACGATGTGTACTAGTGAACGACGGAATGTAAGGCCAGACGACCGTGATCAACACACACTTTTCAACACAAAAATTTCAAACTTTTGAAGCTGAAATCATCCAAAGAAATTGCCTTCCAAAACTGTGATGTTCCTTTGTCTTTTTGAAATTTTACAGGGCTAGTTATAAATGCTCACTTTTCCAATGTTCTTTATCCCTTTTTTACATTGATTTAGGCCTACATTACAAACTAAATAACAGGCGGGTGGCTACATACTAGTCGTTCGACGCTGGTAGTGCATGGCTAAAAAACCTCATTTTAGTAGAATTCTGTTAAATTATGAAACGGAGATGTGATTTAAATTAATACCACAACATACTACTATAAATAAAGGGGCTGATTAACTAGTTTATCACTTAACACAAGTAAAATCGACTGTTTTTGTACTCACTCCGTGTCACGGCAGATCTCTTGACACACATTTTGCCATCAGCTGTATGGCGTTATACCCATAGGAGGTCACTTGACCGCATGTCAACATTGGTTGCGCAATCGGTCTATTACTTCATACGCCAGAGAGCCGCTGCCCACGGCTAGGTGGGTGCGATGTTTGTGTATGAAGTGTTGCAGTCAATATAATGTGGGGTTGAGGGTGTAATTTGCTGTGGGCACTCAAGGGTCATCATTTTATAAAATGGGTTTGTTAACGGTAGTTTAAAACAGTACGCAATGTTGTTACGTGTTAGTGAAATTTTGAGCGTGTGGCATGCAAAATGTTTTGGGTTGGGGTCAGAGCGGCTCACCAGCACGTGGCGTAGCGGGGCGGGGCGGGGGGGTTGGTTGGTTGGTTGGTGGCTTGACTGATTGGTTGGTGGCTTGACTGATTGGTTGGTGGCTGTGCCCCCCGCCCAAATTTCCAGTGTCCCCAAAAGTGCCCCCCCCCCCCCCTAAAAAAAAGAAAGACGTAGGCCTATATATATAAGAATCAAAGAAACAGGGGGGGGGGGGTGGCAAAGACAAATAACAAAACAACAAAACAAAGAAACACAAAAAAATCTGCAGATTTAGGAATACATGAATAATGAAATCAACAACTTTAATAAATTTGCAACTTCCATCAGTACCCTCATTTCCAGGAAAGGATTTTTTCAAGGGGGTACACATGGGGCAATGGCTTTTCAATGGGGGGGGGGGGCATGGTTTTCAATGAATTTCATTTCTTGTAATATTTGTGTATTTCTGCATTTATTTTCAATCTGTGTTTATTTCTGTATTTCTGCGGGATTTTTGATTTTGATTTTTTTATTGTTTTTTTTTCCGCGGGCTGGGGGTTCTGTGTTTCTTGATTTCTATGTTTGTTAGGGGTTTCGGCCTGGTAGCCATATCTTTCTATAAAAAGATACAAACAAGTCAAACTAAGAGCCAGTTTTTGATGATTTCAGCTCTTTTTTCAAGTCTTTTTGTCCCAAAACTTTTGAAAATTCATAATCTTTTATAAATACATTTTCACATTTTGTACAATATTGTAAAATTATCAACAAGAAATTTTAACCTGAAACAAAAAAAATGAATGGCAAACAATTAGAAATTTTTACAAGTAACCGAAAAGTAAGATCGAGGCTGCTTAATCTGAATTATTTTTGGCGGGTTTTCTTTGTTGAATTGTTAGATTTATTTTTAATATATTTTACTGTCAGAATTTCAATGCTAAATTTTACTCCCCAAACATCAACTATTTTTCGTAGCTACACAGAAATACACTTTTGTGAATGAATACAATTCTAGTTTTTAAATAATTATAAGAAGGCTCAATTGTTTTAAACTAACAACATTGAATTAAAATTATAACTTGAAACAAAAATATAATAATGAAATAAAATAAAATTTAACAATAGAATAAACGTGAGTTAGCCAAACTTTTCAATGGTTTAAAAAAGTAGGCCTTAGGCCTACCAAAAAGTGAGGTCAAGTCTTATTCTCAGTTTCCTTCATTGATTTGTTCAATCTATTTTTTCTCTGATAATGAATTCATTGCTAATTCTTGCTCTCCCAGCATTATGATTATGATATTTTTATAACCATAAACTGCGTTATACTTGAACAAACATTCGTGCATCCGGAAAATTCAATCTATGATAAGGACTCACAGGGTCACTGATGTTCAAATTTATGTAAGACTTGCCCAGTCTGTTGCATACAACTTTTGCAAGAAGATAACACCAAACTTAACATTCCCGCGTCCCTATGGAAAATTTGTATATCATTTCAAAAGCTTAATACAATTTGTTCAATAAAACAGATGACATCATCACGACATCATTAAGTGTAAAGTTTCACTATACCTATTAGATTATTCATTAAAAATAGTATTTTTTCAACCTCAGGACATGTTAACATCCATAACCTAAATGACATATCTGTTTGGTTTTATCCATGAAGCCGAAACCCTTCTGTGTTCATTTTTACGAACACATAATTTCTAGGTTTTTAAAAAATGTTATACGTCTATTGTTTCTTTATTTTCTTGTCTTTATTTCGTTGTTTCTTTTTATATCTTGATGTCTTATAGTTTATTTTTTTTGTTTCTTGCTGTTTTGTAGCATTTGCAAGACTTGCTGGAACTGTCCTTACTGGCTTTATTCAGCCAATCGAAGGTCTCTGGTACAAACTGTGTCCCACGATGCTCAGAAAACATTTATGTGTGGGCACTGCAAATTTGCAAGCCACCATTTATCCGAACATGCAAATAAGGTAACCACAACACTGGTACACTACGCAGCCATTTTTTGCTTCGTAATTTTTCCAGAGCACCAGTTACCCAAACAGGCAAATAAAGTCACCTCATTCATCATTCCTTACCTCGCATGGTACACAGGAAAATCCTAATTTTAATAGGCATGAAATGTTCCAACAGTAAAAAATAATATTGATAAACAATTTTTAAATTCATTCCAATTCCTATATATATCACGATAACAATTTAGAAAGCATTATGAAGAAATCGCGATGGACAGCAAAGACCGGGGAAAGGGTCAGCCAATCAGATTGAGCCCATGACCGGCACCTTGCGCGACAACATGCGTCTCCTTTAGGCCGTTAGAACACTAACAAAGAAACACGGAAGCCAAGATGGCGCCGAACCTGCTCCAACCTCGTCCCAATGCCGCTGTTTACCCTAGGAGCTCTGCCCAAGCTTTAATTATATAGATGTTTGCATTCTGTGCATTAAATAAGTGTAGTCAACTATGCCCGCTCCCCACTCCAAGCTCTTGTGAAAGTTTCTGCATTTGTTGTATTGATCATGATCTGTTTAAAACTATTTGTTTTGTTTTTGTGATTCGCTTTTAGGTGTTTTTTTTTTGTATCATACCTGTATTCTATTTAGGAATTCTGCCCCCTTCCCCCCTTCTCCCCTACACTCACTTGTCATTTCCAATACGATAATGACAGTTTGTAAAATAATAAAATAACAAGCAAGTTTCTGAACTGTTTGAATTTTTTTATATTCCTCTAAGCTTCACGTAACCCAGGCTGGATGAGCTCCAATATCTGTCCCTGCTGTGAACAATGACATTATCTCTGACAACTACATGTAGCTTTGTCTAGCTTGGACTGGTAGCCGTATAGACAAGGTAGGTAATCAAAGTCTGGTTTGTTTCTACATGAAATGACATTCTTTACTCAAGTAATGCAGAACTGTTTGGCTCGCACTATACAACTAATATTTCTTTCACATGAGCCAGTCAGATCTGCAATTGAGTTTACAGTGCTACTTTGTACTACACTTGCACCTTAACTCTGCACCCCAACAATCTTACTAACATTAACCTCTTTGCACATTTTTATCATTCATTTCCTTATCTATTACCACAAGATCATGTCACAGCCACAACTGCACGTATGCTTCAAACAACCATCATAAAATGTCGTTTTTAATTGAATTGAAGTTATAGAATATGTGTACTAACTTGTTTTATTCCTTTGTGGTCAAATGCTGCATCATCTGCCTGTGAGAGAGTGCCAAGATGGTGTCAGATGACTGTGTGTCCAAGGCGGAGGATTCTGTCTCAAATTACGAGTCCTAAGATGCATTGAAGTCGCATGCCCAGCTTAGCTTCCAATTTGATCGGGTAGGTTTTGTCTCATGAACGAGGTTCACACTTTTTTCAGTTTTGAAATAATTTGTCCTCTGAAAAGTGCCAGAACCCCCAAAAGCCTCTGCCCAAATTCATTGTTCGTTTTTTTGGAATACTACATTAAATTTGAATCCTCTCGTCAACTAATTTTTGCATCACACTGAAAGTAAGCTTTTCATTGCTCATTCCATAATTTCATCAATATGTTAATAAAACAGTATCATTGATTTTGAATTATAGATATTGTGATGACCCTCTATGATGCAGTGTGCAATATTGGACATGGACCATGAACACATCAGTGGAGATTTGAGAAGCAGAGATTGACATCTTTGAGGTAAAATCATTACAAAGTTTTAAGAATTTCCCTTGTATGACTTACATGTTTAGCTTGATGAAAGCTTGATTTTTGTAAATCATGATAATAACAAGAAGAGCATTTATATAGCGCCAAAATCTGCCTAAAAATGCGCTCAATACGCTTTACAAACAATTAAAGGGTAAAAAAAATAAAAATTACATAACCAGATGACCTACAGGCAATACAAAAAAAAACTACAACATACGTGTAGCTCACAACCCCAGTAAAAAAACCTACATCCCACTTACATACATACATGCATACAGGATAAAACTCTTGGTCACCTCTTAAAGACCATTGTATAGTACATAACAAACAACTACAAAAAATACAGAAACCAGATAAACTACAAGCAATGCAAAATTACAATATAACTCAAAGCCCCTGGCCATTAAAAACATATCCCGCATAAGATTACATACATGCATACAGGGTAAAAATCTTGGATACCTCTAAAAGTCCACTGCATAGTACATAACAAACAACTAAAAATACAGAAACCAGATAAACTACAAGCAATGCAAAATTACAATATAACTCACAACCCCAGTAAAAGCCAAGATCCCGCTTAAGATTACATACATGCAAATAGGATAAAACTCTAGGATACCTCTTAAAGTCCACTGCATAGTACATAACAAACAACTGAAAATTATTACAGATGCCAGAAGCAAACAAAACTGGCCAAACTACCCTAACTTCAACATCCCAACCCCACCCGCCCCTGCTTTTAACTCTCACATAAGAGAAAGAATTGTTGCTATGGAGATACAGAGTACAAACAAGAGTTACATCGTGAATAAATATGTCTTTAGTGCTCTCTTGAACTTGTCAGTTGAGTCAGCTGAAGTTATGTGTAAAGGAAGGTTGTTCCAGAGAGATGCAGCAGAGTGTTGGAAAGCACGAGTTCCCCATGAACGATTTACGCAAGGGACGATAAGTTTGATCGATTATGAGGATCGCAGGTTCTGTGCCGGTAAAGCATCTATGAGATACTCTGGCGCTGTCCCACTCAGTGTGTAGAAAGCCAGCAGCAAAACCTTGAATGTTACGCGATGACATACGGGCAACCAATGAAGGGATTTCAGCACTGGACTAATGTGATCATGGCGCTTAGTCAATGTAACTAACCGAGCTGCAGCGTTTTGAAGGCGCTGGAGCCCGTTCAGTTGAAATTGCAGGATGTTGTGGAGGAGTGAATCGCAAAAATCCAGTCGAGATGAAACCAATGCATGCACAAGTTGCTCAGTGGCAGCTTGGTTCAAGTATTTGCTGTTCTTGATGCGAACTGATTGATGATGATCTGTGAGATATGATATAAACCTCCAAAAGTAGATAGTCGGTTGATGAGTATGTCATGATCCAGTGTGTCAAAGGCAGATGACAAATCTAACAACACTGTGGCTGTAACTCTGCCCTTGTCAAACTGTTGAAGAATGTGGCTAGACACATGAGCAAGCAGTGTCTCCACACTGTGATGACGGCGATAAGCTGACTGGCGGTTATCCAGAAGGTTGTTCGTCTGGAGAAACGATAAAAGTCTGGTGAAAGCTACACGTTCTAGCAGTTTGGAGATGTACGTAAGATTGGACACAGGTCGACAGTTGCTTAGATCCTCCATATCCAGAGTTGGCTTCTTCAGGAGAGGTCGCACCAGAGCACATTTAAATAAAGAAGATACAATGCCACATTGCAGACTTTGATCGACTATATTCACAATGGCAGGTATGATGGCATCAGCACATTGCTTAAGAAGTGATGTAGGTATGGGGTCCAACTCCCACGACTTTGGTGGTGCTTTTACGAGTAGTTTCCTAATCTCATCAGGAGAGGTTAACTTGAAAGACGAAAGTGTTGACGATGGAGATGGTTGCACTAGAGCTGTCTGGGGGGACACTGGAGTTGACAAAATGATAAAAATGCCTTGCGAGGCAATTGGTTGTGATTTGGTATTCGGTTGTCATTTCACACAAGATGAACACATTCCACATTGAATTACTTCTCGGGGAGATAAATACTAGTAGTACCAGTTGTACACTAATAAAGCTTTTGATTGTAAATATTTGATGCAAATAAAGGTTGCTACGGAGGTGATTGCTGAGTGATCTGCCTACGGGTGACTGAGGGCTGCGATGAAATCAGATTCATGCATGTTATGCAGTTGGGTGCTTCAGGTAGATTCTTCGTACTTGGGAGGTAAATACATTTTTGTGAAATGTCTTTACTTATGTGAACGCATCATGTCCACCTCAAAGAGTTATGCAAGCATTTTTTAACTTAAAAATGCGTCTTGATTTTATGATTTGATCAATTTTGGGAAAGTCATTAAGATGCAAGTGATCTGAATGAGAAATTGTTTGCAAGGGATGTTTCTGGAAGTGTTTCAAAGATACTACTAAGCAAAATTAAAGTAAGCTGTTTTTATATTCCAGCTTTTAAATCACTGGTGAACTCTGCCATTAACATGGACCTTGGAAACTTGGGTAATCCAACAGAAGGATAATGACGTTTGAGTTCTTGCATTGACTGAACTTGAAGGTAACATATAGTGTGGATTGTTGTGTTCATTCTTGAACGTTCTTTGAAACATTTCTGATATTCAAATTTCAGAACACATTTCCGGCCTAGTGATGGTATGGTCTTCTGTTGTATTGTGTGATCAGATTTTTAAGATCCTGAAATGGTAAATTGTGAATAAGAAAAGATCATTGTTCAATAATTGTAAAGTTATTGATTGTTTTTATGTATGACATTGTTTTCCTCGGATTGCAGTGATGATTTGCTCTGATTTTCTGTGGATGGACCATGAAGACCAGTTATTTGCAGCGGGACATTAATGCACTTGTATCCATTCATCGCGTCTTAAAGGTAAGATCCATTGTGGAGACCCAGACTGAAAGGCTTTACGTGTTGTTAATTCCTGAGCAATAAAATTAAATTTTCAGCCAAATTTTGAAAAATTTCCTGATGATACGTAGTAATTGATCCTTGTGTTATTTGATGATATTTTTTTGTGAAGAAAAAAAGACCCACTTGATAAAACTTACAACATCACACATCTATATAATATTTAATGTTTGAAGATCGTTAATACAGTTCTTGATTGTTTTATGTTTAGGTCGCTGGCAGTTGTGAAATGTTCTGGTGCTGTGTTCCTCTGTTGTCATGGACCATGAAGACATTGGTGGAAAAGTAGTAATGTATTGCCAGTATGACATTAAGGCACTTAGGTACATTCATTTTCAACACTTGGTTTGCATGTGTTTTGTGCTTGTTTGTTTTTTATTATTATGACAGTAATATTTGCTGAGACATCTACCTGTACGCCAAGATGTCAGAAGAGTCTGGAATGCTTTCAAATCAGATGATGAAGGTACATCAGTTCATGTTACTTTTATCAGGAAGTTTATATCTTTAAGTTATCTGTAGTGCCACTTGTCCACTGACATATACTGAAATTTTCAAGCATTGTGTTAGTTATTAGTCTGACTTCTTTAAACTATTGTGTTTTTATTGTTTAAAGCTGTCCCGATATTCCTTAAAATAAGGCGACTACTAAAAATGTATTTACATCTCAATGTTATAACACAGGTTGTCATGAGGAATGGCTGTGAAGCTCTGCTGTCAGCATGGCGATACAGAATTATGGCCAAGGGTAAGTAGATATTCTTGTCCATCGCAAAATTTATCATGTGAATGGAATTAAATGGTTTTAATATCATTTCTTTAAGAGAGGTTTTGTATGTTGACAAACTTGTTAATCATTTCATGTATGGCTTTAGGCCTATTGTGAAGAAGAAAATATCAGCTTAATAAAATTTACTATTTCATGCATCTATATCTAATATCTGCTCATTGTTCATTAATTGTACAGTTGTTGATTGTTTTTATGTATGACATTGTTTTCCTCAGATTGCAGTGATGAATTGCTTTGATTTTCTGTGGATGGACCATGAAGACCAGTTATTTGCAGTGGGACATTTATGCACTTGTATCCATTCATCGCCGAAAGGTTTACGTGTTGGTAATTCCTGAGCTATAAAATAACATTATCAGACATTCCAATCGTTGATAAAGTTCCTGATGATAGGTTTTGATCTTCCTTGTGTTGTGAGGTGCCATTTTTTTAGTGAATAAGAAAAAACCCACTTGATAAAACATACAACATCACAGATCTGTATCTAATGTTTGAAGATTGTTAATAAAGTCCTTGATTGTTTTATGTTTAGGTTGCTGGCAGTTGTGAAATGTTCTGGTGCTGTGTTCCTCTGTTGTCATGGACCATGAAGACATTGGTGGAAAAGTAGTAATGTATTGCCAGTATGACATTAAGGCACTTAGGCCAATATCCATTCATTGCCAAATTACAAACTGAACTTTCATGTAAAAATTAAAGTTTAAAAGTCAATTGAATACTTGTGCAGTTTCAGAATTAGGACAAGGTGTTGGGCTTTTCATACATCGTGTCAATATTCGTAAATATAGGTTCTTGTTTGCATCTCGGTTAGGAATGTTATCAAGTTTTCCTGAAAGTATAAACTTCAATAAGTGAAACCAATCACAATGATACCGTTGTAACATTTCAATCAAAAACCTTTCTGTCAAATATGAATCTTCAATTATATAAGTATCTTTATCAAAGCAGACACTTTATACACCATTGGCTCTTTTTAGAGTCTTCACAACTCTTCATAAGGTATTGAGAAGGTGCTACCACAAATGTTACATTCATTATCAACTCTTGGTTGGTTTGCATGTGTTTTGTGCTTGTTTGTTTTTGATTATTATGACAGTGATATTTGTTGAGACATCTACCTGTACGCCAAGATGTCAGAAGAGTCTAGAATGCTTTCAAATCAGATGATGAAGGTACATCAGTTCATGTTACTTTTATCAGGAAGTTTATATCTTTAAATTATCTGCAGTGCCACTTGTCCAACAACATCAACTGAATAATTCAAGCATTATGTTACTTAGTAGACTAACTTTTTAAACTATTGTGTTTTTATTGTTTAAAGATGTCCTGATATTCCTTAAAATAAGGCGATGACTGAAAATGTATTTATGTCTCAATGTTATAGCACAGGTTGTCATGAGGAATGGCTGTGAAGCTCTGCTGTCAGCATGGGGATACTCAGGGAATTATGGCCAAGGGTAAGTAGAGTGAATTCTTTTTTTTTGTATCTACTCATTGCAAAATTTATCATGTGAATGGAATTAAATGGTTGTAATATCACTTCTTTAAGAGAGGTTTTGTATGTTGACAAACTAGTTAATCATTTCATGTATGGCTTTATTCTGACTACATTATCTTGATGGATCACTGTGTTCATAGTTTGCTGCTTTCAACATGGACCATGAGGACTTCTATGGAGGTGTGTCAAGGAGTGAGAACGACCATCTAATTATTCACCGTTTAAATACTGGAATTGACAGGTAATTTCTTTTTTCAAGTTGTAGAACATTTTTAACGAACGTTTGTATGAAAGTTTTAATGTCTGACAGTTCAGTTCATTCCAAAACAAATGAAGAAATTGCTGATGTTCTAATGTTAGAATACATTGTCTAGCTCAAGACTGATGGTGTTATCACCAGTGGATTTTGAAAATACTATTTGTAGACAGGGAAAGAAAGTTAGCACCTAATCATCTCTGAAATCTCATGTGCTTTTAAACTTGAAAAACAGCTGACCATCTTTTGCAGATAGCATTAAATCCAGGTGGTTTTTTTCAATATCCAAGGAAATCAAATGCATTATTTTAAGTAGTGAGCTGTGTAAAGCTATACTGGCGGAGTGATTTTAAGTGCATGTCAGTTTTCAATAATGTATTTGCATTGATGTTGTAGAACTGATATGATGTAAAGATGCTGATGGAGTTCTTGTCGGAGGGTCAGGAGAATGACATCTTTGTGCTTGCATCTACTCATCACTAAGACGCAGAGTGAAAATTGTTGGTAAGAGCTCTTCCAAAGTTAAAGAATTGTGAGAGGTTTTGTCTTGATTCTCAAAGATTTATACATTGTTAAATTTAGACTAGTTAGTAGTAAACTTCTGAAACAGGGTTTACCTTAGCAGTCGCCCATCAACCATTTTAAATAAAATCTTTGAAAGATGTCAGCACTGGCCCAGAATTTTTTTTAATGGCCTCAGGTTTTGACCTTAGCAGTTGTTCTCAAAGGCCAAAGAGAAAGACTCTGTTAGGGTCTTTGCGTGAGGCCGTTAACAATTGTTTGCATTGGTAAGCAGTTTGCAACAAGTTAATTTTATTTTTTCATCTTATATTTTCTGATAGCTGTTAAGATTTTTTTAATAATGCCATAACAACTTAACTGTCTTTCAGGTCATTGCTTGGATGTTGTGTTCCGCTGTTCAAGACAGGAGTGACACCATGGCATGAGCAGACTGACATTCAAGTATTTACGCGTACATCTACATATCACCAGGTTCACTTATGGAATATCAAGGTAAGATTTCTTCTCGGAGTTGAACATATCCTTCATTTAAAAAATAAAATTTTATGAATTAACTGTCACACCCAAACAATTTTTCATAAAATCTTTTTAGATGTCAACATTGGCCCAATGTTGGGTAAAATAGCCTGTAAGACTTTGGTGTAGCTGATAATGTGAAAATCAAGAGAAACAACAGATATTCCGTATAACGTTTTGTGTCCTGTCAGGGCTGTGATGAAATCAGATTCATGGATGTTACGCAGTTGGGTGCTTCAGGTAGATTCTTTGTACTTGGAAGGTAAACATATTTTTGTGAAATGTCTTTACTTATGTGAACTCATCTTGTCCACCTCAAAGGGTTATGCAATCATTTTTTAGCTTAAAAATATGTCGTGATTTTATAAGATCAATTTGGGCAAGTCATTGAGATGCAAGTGATCTGAATGAGAAAGTTTTTGCGAGGGATGTTGCTGGAAGTGGTTGAAAGATACTACTAAGCAAAATTAAAGTAAGCTGTTTTTATATTCCAGCTTTTCATGAAGAATTACTGGTGCAGGCCTCGAACTTCGTGTTGAAAAGGGCACGGCAATAAGTGCCTTGATTTTTCTCAAATTTGAAGGGCATTGCAGCAATTTTGTGAGTGTAACAAGGGCACCACGGCAATTTTGTGAAATTTGGGGGGCACCACGGCAAAAACTTAATTTAACAAAATGCAAACTGCGCTAGTTTTTTTAGTCTCGATGATGAAAATAATTAATGAATTCTTACCCTTTACGAATTATCATCACCATTCATTCTGGGCCCGTAAATAAAAAGGAGTGTTATTTTATTCACTTTACGTATACTCTACATTGCCTTTTATTTTGCTGACGCTAAAATGTACTAAAACTGTGGTGAACGCGACACAAACTTCATAATAGCTGGTCGTCGATCGTACACACACACACACAACACACACACATCAGGAGCCATTTTCCAGCACGCTCCCGTCGCGCAGTTAACAAACACGCACACAGTATACAGGGCGCCAGTCGTGTGCAACATGGGGCCATGCTTCTACTGTACGGGTACCAATGAAAGTTTACTTAACACTAACTATCGTACATGGACACCAGCGGTTTCGTATGGGGATTTTCCTACATATCCTTAGGACTGCAATGCGGCCCACACGAAACGTGGGTTGCATTGAACTAACCGCAAGAGCAAGGACGAGTTTCTACACACACACACACACACACAGCGCTGTAAGTCAATTTTGTACGTTCTTTTGCGTGATATAAAGCTGGGGTAACTTTTTCAATTGTTCAACGACAATTTTTCTCGCCTGATTGTCTCTTTCAAAGCGGGTATTTTGGCATTTAATATGCATGTTACAATTTTTCAAAAGGGCACCGACGGCAGTTGGACAAAAAGGGCACGGCAATATATTGCCGTGAATTTTGGTTGATTTCGAGGGCACCGCGGCAATGGCACAGGGCACCGACGGCAATTGCCGTCGGTAATTTCGAGGCCTGCTGGTGAACTCTGCCATTAACATGGACCTTGGAAACTTGGGTAATCCAACAGAAGGATAATGACATTTGAGTTCTTCCATTGACTCAACCTGAAGGTCATTATATTATATGGGTTGTTGTGTTCATTTTTGAACGTTCTTTAAAACATTTCTGATATTCAAATTTTAGAACACACTTCCGGCCTAGTGATGATATGGTCTTCTGTTGTATTGTGTGATCATATTTTTAAGATCCTGAAACGGTAATATGTGAATAAGAAAAGATCAACTTAATAAAATTTACTATTTCATGCATCTATATCTAATATCTGCTCATTGTTCAATAATTGTACAGTTATTGATTGTTTTTATGTATGACATTGTATTCCTCAGATTGCAGTAATGAATTGCTTTGATTTTTTGTGGATGGACCATGAAGACCAGTTATTTGTAGTGGGACATTTATGCACTTGTATCCATTCATCGCAGGGTTATAGACTGTCTTAAAAGGTGAGATCCATTGTGGAGACCCAGACTGAAAGGTTCACGTGTTGGTAATTCCTGAGCTATAAAATAACATTTTCAGACATTCCAATCATTGATAAAGTTCCTGATGATAGGTTTTGATCTTCCTTGTGTTGTGAGGTGCCATTTTTTTAGTGAATAAGAAAAGACCCACTTGATAAAACATACAACATCACAGATCTGTATCTAATGTTTGAAGATTGTTAATAAAGTCCTTGATTGTTTTATGTTTAGGTTGCTGGCAGTTGTGAAATGTTCTGGTGCTGTGTTCCTCTGTTGTCATGGACCATGAAGACATTGGTGGAAAAGTAGTAATGTATTTCCAGTATGACATTCAGGCACTTAGGCCGATATCCATTCATTGCCAAATTACAAACTGAACACTCATGAAAAGATTCAAGTTTAAAAGTCAATTGAATACTTGTGCAGTTTCAGAATTAGGACAAGGTGTTGGGCTTTTCATACATCGTGTCAATATTCGTAAATATAGGTTCTTGTTTGCATCTCGGTTAGGAATGTTATCAAGTTTTCCTAAAAGTATAAACTTCATTAAGTAAAACCAATCACAATCCTACCGTTGTAACATTTCAATCAAAAACCTTTCTGTCAAGTATGAATCTTCAATTATATAAGTAGCTTTATCAAAGCAGACACTTTATACAACATTGGCTCTTTTTAGAGTCTTCACAACTCTTCATGAGGTATTGACAAGGTGCTACCACAAACGTTACATTCATTATCAACTCTTGGTTGGTTTGCATGTGTTTTGTGCTTATTTGTTTTTGATTATTTTGACAGTGATATTTGCTGAGACATCTACCTGTGCGGGTAGGGCCAAGATGTCAGAAGAGTCTAGAATGCTTTCAAATCAGATGATGAAGGTACATCAGTTCATGTTACTTTTGTCAGGAAGTTTATATCTTTAAATTATCTGCAGTGCCACTTGCCAACTACATCAACTGGATTATTCAAGCATTGTGTTACTTTTTAGAATGAATTTTTAAACTTGTTTTTTTTTATTGTTTAAAGCTGTCCTGATATTCCTTGAAATAAGGCGATTACTGAAATGTATTTACATCTCAATGTTATAGCACAGGTTGTCATGAGGAATGGCTGTGAAGCTGTGATACTCAGGGAATTATGGCCAAGGGTAAGTAGAGTGAATTCTTTTTTTTTGCATCTACTCATTGCAAAATTTATCATGTGAATGGAATTAAATGGTTGTAATATCACTTCTTTAAGAAAGGTTTTGTATGTTGACAAACTAGTTAATCATTTCATTAATGGCTTTATTGTGACTAGATTATCATGATGGATCACTGGGTTCACAGTAATACAATTACAATACATTGCCTACTTCAAGACTGATGATGGTATCATTCTTGGATGTTGTCATTTTTCTTGAAAATAAGAAATGATCACATTGACTAAATTTAAACTTTGGAGACTTGTTCCTTTTCATCCAGTGTTGACTTGTATGTATACCTTGATTATATTCAGATTGTCAAGATGAGTTGCTCTGATGCAGCGCTCCTCCATTAACACGGACCAAGAAGACTTCAACGGAGGTGTGACTTTGGAAGGAGGAAATGACATCTAAGTATGGAATTTTATGGTAAGATCTTTTGTAGCTTATTAATACTTATGGAGCTTCAGAAATATTTTAAGGTGTAGAACCCAAAGATGCCAAATTCTGCATCTCTTTAATAATTCTTGCATAAGTATTCATTTTGAGAGGAAACCGTAATACCATAGTATGTGGACACGAAAACAAAAATGTAGATATCGGATGAGCATCAAAGAGCAATCCTCATCTTCAGTGCTTAACCTGCATCATCAGAGTAGCTTTCCCCTGAAGACTATCAGAGCATACTGATTGAAATGATATACTACACCACTGGTTCTTTTCAGAACCACTACAACTCGCAGAAAGATTTTTGATGTACACAGTCATACAGCAAAGTAAGCTTATTAGATTATATCTCCACCAAGTATGAAATCCTACCGGTACGATTCTTGTTTGCAAAATATTTATATTTTTTAAAAGCTTGTTTGCCAAAAAGTGCTTCTACATTTGCCAATTTGTATAAAAGTTTTCCCTCAGAATTAAAGGGACAAAATGAAGTTGATATGAATAAGAACATTATAACATTACTAAATTGATCTTTCTAGTGTCAAGTACAACTTAAAACTTTGAAAATCATGGTGCATGTATATCTTTATGAATTGTCAGTTCTTTTTTGTTTCCTTGTGGTATTCGATGGTGATGATTGCTGAACAATCTGCCTGTGAGTGAGGATCAGGATGGCTTATCAAGGGGATGTTTTGCAGTCTGTTGCTACAGGTATAATAAGTTTACATAATCATCTTTACTAGTTTTGTGTGTGTTGTTAGTGTTTTGCAACTTGTGAAACAGCCAGCTGTACTTTTATAGATATCTTTAATCATAATATTTTTAAAGATCTAAGAAACTTCAGTTAAGTTTATCAAAGCATATTATGGAAGATTTTAAATGAGCATTCTGCAATTTTTCAACATGTATTCATTTTTGTCGTATAAAAGGTTATCATCTGTGACATGCTATGATGTGAATCTCCGCTGTCAACATGGACCATGAAGACGCTGATGGAGTCTTGTCAGAGGGTCAGGAGAATGTCGTCTTTGTACTTGCATCTAATCATCACAAAGATGAAGAGTGGAAGCTGCAGGTATGATTGCTTCCAGCGTTGAAGAATTTAAAGAGGTTTTATTTGGTTCTGATTGTTTTGACACATTGTTAAATTACCTCATAATTTATATTAAATTATGGTAGTGTTAAAAAATAGTATTAAGTGTCAGTTGCAAAATATTTTAGAAGAAAATTGATTGTTTATTTGTCAATGAAACCTGCATGTTTAACAATTGTTTTTTACAGATAACTTTTGTGTCTCTGCTCAGCATCCTCATGAGTGTTACTGCTTGAAATAACGAATGGTGAGGAGGGCTTATATCGGGAAAGCAGTGTGTTCTTTCATGCAAAGGTATTTGAACAATATTTGCAAACAGTTATCTTAAATTTGAAGACAGACATGATTGTGTGTCTGTAAACTGATAGCTCTTAACCTATGGGTAATTTAGTTGGATAGATTTGGATGACTTGGTACTTAAAGTTTCGAGATAACAGATTATTGCTTGAATTGTTTAATTTTTACCTGTCAGGATTCGCAAAATCTATAAATTCAATTTAGAAGTCTTGGTAAAGAATCGTAACCTAAAATTATATTTTTTTTCTTCTTTTTTTTATCACAGTTTGAGGTTTGTCAAGGCAAGGTTCTGTTCTGTCATCTGTATTCTGCAACTATTGCCTCACAAACATATTTCTCAAGGAGGACTGTTCCTTCGCGATGATTACCCTCCATCAATTTTGTCAGTGAAGTTCTTCACGACACAGTGAATTATTGGATTGGACACCCAAACTCTTGGATACTTCATGGATGTAAACTGCATGCTGAACTAATTAATTTGTAGTTATTATTTGATTGGAAAAACTTTTCCGGATTGACATTAGTGGGACAAACTATTTGACTTTCCAGAGCATGTGACCAACATTAAACAATTTATTTTGAGGTTGTCAATTCGAACAAATTTTCTCAGGGATCATCACATTTGCAACGTACAAACTTGGTCTACAGCAAGAATGGATTCTCACAGTGAAGTGGATTTGTAAGTTGGGTATATTTACGCATTAAAGTGTTCTATCAAAATAAACAAAAACCATTTGATGTTTTTGGAAGAGCAGAGGACAATGATTATTCCATTGTTCAGAAATTGTCAACTTGCGTGTGATGAGGTACTTCATTACAAGTAAGTGGACCGAATACATGTATATGTATTCACACTAAAGATTGCATGTCTGTAATGAGGTACTTCGTTACATGCATGCAATAATACCATACTTGCAATGAAGTACCTCATTGCAAGTATGCATTAGTTTCATGCATGTAATGAAGTACCTCATTACAGGCATGAAACACTTAATTTGTAATGCAATGGCTCATTACAATTATAAAGACCACAAGCTTGTGTGTTTGGGTGCTGGTTATTATAAAGTTACATTGTTTCAGTAACTGCTTTAGTAAGGTGAAATGAAACATGCAGTTGTAAGATGGTTTACGTGTATCTGTAATTCATAAGTAGGCCTATAGT
The DNA here is from genome assembly GCA_911728455.2 of Marthasterias glacialis. Taxonomy (NCBI): domain Eukaryota; kingdom Metazoa; phylum Echinodermata; class Asteroidea; order Forcipulatida; family Asteriidae; genus Marthasterias; species Marthasterias glacialis. Next base: position 36,249,863 of record OU452219.1, read on the forward strand.
TAATATTGAGCGCTCATTACAAAGTCTTTATGCCATAACTTTTTGAGTTGAAGTATTCGAATTGCAATGCAAGTACAGCAGATAGATTACAAACTATCCTTTGGTTTAAATGTTCAATTTCTCTTGCCTGGTAGTTGAACATATTCATGTAAGGCTTATAGTGTGAAATAAATGCATACTACAGTGTGTTAATTATGAGAAACAAAAAACAATTGTGTCCTGAAAGAAGAACATTGTATTGTGTCCCCCTGTCCAATGAACAAATCCCCAATTGTCCATTTCTCATTCTCTTTTGTCCATTCCTCACTGTCTATTGTCCATGTCCCCATTTTGTCCATTGTGTCCAATGTCCCAAATGTGTCATTGTTTCCATTGTGTCCAATTTCCCCATGGTGTCCATTGTCCCCAGGGTGTATATTGTTTCCATTCATTCCATTCTTGTATCCATTGTGTCCATTGTTTGAATTCTATCCATTGTTTTATTTCTATCGATGGAAGATATCTACCATTGTGTCCATTGTCCCCATGGTGTCTATTGTGTCATTTTGTCCATGGTGTCTATTGTCCCCATGATGCCCATTGTCCCCAATGAGTCTATTGTTTCCATTCATTCCATTCTTGTATCCATTGTGTCCATTGTTTTAATTCTATCAATCAAAGACATCTACCATTGTCCCCATTGTGTCCATTGTCCCCATGGTGTCTATTGTGTCATTGTTTCCATTGTCCCCATGGTGTCTATTGTGTCCATTGTCCCCATTGTGTCATTGTCCCCATGGTGTCTATTGTCCTCACATTGTCTAATGTGTCCATTGTTTCTGTTGTGTCGATTGTCCCCATGGGGTCCATTCTTTCCATTGTTTTATTTCTATCAAGCGAAGGGCGAAGGGCGAAGGGCGAAGGGCGAAGGGCGAAGGGCGAAGGGCGAAGGGCGAAGGGCGAAGGGCGAAGGGCGAAGGGCGAAGGGCGAAGGGCGAAGGGCGAAGGGCGAAGGGCGAAGGGCGAAGGGCGAAGGGCGAAGGGCGAAGGGCGAAGGGCGAAGGGCGAAGGGCGAAGGGCGAAGGGCGAAGGGCGAAGGGCGAAGGGCGAAGGGCGAAGGGCGAAGGGCGAAGGGCGAAGGGCGAAGGGCGAAGGGCGAAGGGCGAAGGGCGAAGGGCGAAGGGCGAAGGGCGAAGGGCGAAGGGCGAAGGGCGAAGGGCGAAGGGCGAAGGGCGAAGGGCGAAGGGCGAAGGGCGAAGGGCGAAGGGCGAAGGGCGAAGGGCGAAGGGCGAAGGGCGAAGGGCGAAGGGCGAAGGGCGAAGGGCGAAGGGCGAAGGGCGAAGGGCGAAGGGCGAAGGGCGAAGGGCGAAGGGCGAAGGGCGAAGGGCGAAGGGCGAAGGGCGAAGGGCGAAGGGCGAAGGGCGAAGGGCGAAGGGCGAAGGGCGAAGGGCGAAGGGCGAAGGGCGAAGGGCGAAGGGCGAAGGGCGAAGGGCGAAGGGCGAAGGGCGAAGGGCGAAGGGCGAAGGGCGAAGGGCGAAGGGCGAAGGGCGAAGGGCGAAGGGCGAAGGGCGAAGGGCGAAGGGCGAAGGGCGAAGGGCGAAGGGCGAAGGGCGAAGGGCGAAGGGCGAAGGGCGAAGGGCGAAGGGCGAAGGGCGAAGGGCGAAGGGCGAAGGGCGAAGGGCGAAGGGCGAAGGGCGAAGGGCGAAGGGCGAAGGGCGAAGGGCGAAGGGCGAAGGGCGAAGGGCGAAGGGCGAAGGGCGAAGGGCGAAGGGCGAAGGGCGAAGGGCGAAGGGCGAAGGGCGAAGGGCGAAGGGCGAAGGGCGAAGGGCGAAGGGCGAAGGGCGAAGGGCGAAGGGCGAAGGGCGAAGGGCGAAGGGCGAAGGGCGAAGGGCGAAGGGCGAAGGGCGAAGGGCGAAGGGCGAAGGGCGAAGGGACGAAGGACGAAGGACGAAGGACGAAGGACGAAGGACGAAGGACGAAGGACGAAGGACGAAGGACGAAGGACGAAGGACGAAGGACGAAGGACGAAGGACGAAGGACGAAGGACGAAGGACGAAGGACGAAGGACGAAGGACGAAGGACGAAGGACGAAGGACGAAGGACGAAGGACGAAGGACGAAGGACGAAGGACGAAGGACGAAGGACGAAGGACGAAGGACGAAGGACGAAGGACGAAGGACGAAGGACGAAGGACGAAGGACGAAGGACGAAGGACGAAGGACGAAGGACGAAGGACGAAGGACGAAGGACGAAGGACGAAGGACGAAGGACGAAGGACGAAGGACGAAGGACGAAGGACGAAGGACGAAGGACGAAGGACGAAGGACGAAGGACGAAGGACGAAAGGACAAAGGACAAAGGACAAAGGACAAAGGACAAAGGACAAAGGACAAAGGACAAAGGACAAAGGACAAAGGACAAAGGACAAAGGACAAAGGACAAAGGACAAAGGACAAAGGACAAAGGACAAAGGACAAAGGACAAAGGACAAAGGACAAAGGACAAAGGACAAAGGACAAAGGACAAAGGACAAAGGACAAAGGACAAAGGACAAAGGACAAAGGACAAAGGACAAAGGACAAAGGACAAAGGACAAAGGACAAAGGACAAAGGACAAAGGACAAAGGACAAAGGACAAAGGACAAAGGACAAAGGACAAAGGACAAAGGACAAAGGACAAAGGACAAAGGACAAAGGACAAAGGACAAAGGACAAAGGACAAAGGACAAAGGACAAAGGACAAAGGACAAAGGACAAAGGACAAAGGACAAAGGACAAAGGACAAAGGACAAAGGACAAAGGACAAAGGACAAAGGACAAAGGACAAAGGACAAAGGACAAAGGACAAAGGACAAAGGACAAAGGACAAAGGACAAAGGACAAAGGACAAAGGACAAAGGACAAAGGACAAAGGACAAAGGACAAAGGACAAAGGACAAAGGACAAAGGACAAAGGACAAAGGACAAAGGACAAAGGACAAAGGACAAAGGACAAAGGACAAAGGACAAAGGACAAAGGACAAAGGACAAAGGACAAAGGACAAAGGACAAAGGACAAAGGACAAAGGACAAAGGACAAAGGACAAAGGACAAAGGACAAAGGACAAAGGACAAAGGACAAAGGACAAAGGACAAAGGACAAAGGACAAAGGACAAAGGACAAAGGACAAAGGACAAAGGACAAAGGACAAAGGACAAAGGACAAAGGACAAAGGACAAAGGACAAAGGACAAAGGACAAAGGACAAAGGACAAAGGACAAAGGACAAAGGACAAAGGACAAAGGACAAAGGACAAAGGACAAAGGACAAAGGACAAAGGACAAAGGACAAAGGACAAAGGACAAAGGACAAAGGACAAAGGACAAAGGACAAAGGACAAAGGACAAAGGACAAAGGACAAAGGACAAAGGACAAAGGACAAAGGACAAAGGACAAAGGACAAAGGACAAAGGACAAAGGACAAAGGACAAAGGACAAAGGACAAAGGACAAAGGACAAAGGACAAAGGACAAAGGACAAAGGACAAAGGACAAAGGACAAAGGACAAAGGACAAAGGACAAAGGACAAAGGACAAAGGACAAAGGACAAAGGACAAAGGACAAAGGACAAAGGACAAAGGACAAAGGACAAAGGACAAAGGACAAAGGACAAAGGACAAAGGACAAAGGACAAAGGACAAAGGACAAAGGACAAAGGACAAAGGACAAAGGACAAAGGACAAAGGACAAAGGACAAAGGACAAAGGACAAAGGACAAAGGACAAAGGACAAAGGACAAAGGACAAAGGACAAAGGACAAAGGACAAAGGACAAAGGACAAAGGACAAAGGACAAAGGACAAAGGACAAAGGACAAAGGACAAAGGACAAAGGACAAAGGACAAAGGACAAAGGACAAAGGACAAAGGACAAAGGACAAAGGACAAAGGACAAAGGACAAAGGACAAAGGACAAAGGACAAAGGACAAAGGACAAAGGACAAAGGACAAAGGACAAAGGACAAAGGACAAAGGACAAAGGACAAAGGACAAAGGACAAAGGACAAAGGACAAAGGACAAAGGACAAAGGACAAAGGACAAAGGACAAAGGACAAAGGACAAAGGACAAAGGACAAAGGACAAAGGACAAAGGACAAAGGACAAAGGACAAAGGACAAAGGACAAAGGACAAAGGACAAAGGACAAAGGACAAAGGACAAAGGACAAAGGACAAAGGACAAAGGACAAAGGACAAAGGACAAAGGACAAAGGACAAAGGACAAAGGACAAAGGACAAAGGACAAAGGACAAAGGACAAAGGACAAAGGACAAAGGACAAAGGACAAAGGACAAAGGACAAAGGACAAAGGACAAAGGACAAAGGACAAAGGACAAAGGACAAAGGACAAAGGACAAAGGACAAAGGACAAAGGACAAAGGACAAAGGACAAAGGACAAAGGACAAAGGACAAAGGACAAAGGACAAAGGACAAAGGACAAAGGACAAAGGACAAAGGACAAAGGACAAAGGACAAAGGACAAAGGACAAAGGACAAAGGACAAAGGACAAAGGACAAAGGACAAAGGACAAAGGACAAAGGACAAAGGACAAAGGACAAAGGACAAAGGACAAAGGACAAAGGACAAAGGACAAAGGACAAAGGACAAAGGACAAAGGACAAAGGACAAAGGACAAAGGACAAAGGACAAAGGACAAAGGACAAAGGACAAAGGACAAAGGACAAAGGACAAAGGACAAAGGACAAAGGACAAAGGACAAAGGACAAAGGACAAAGGACAAAGGACAAAGGACAAAGGACAAAGGACAAAGGACAAAGGACAAAGGACAAAGGACAAAGGACAAAGGACAAAGGACAAAGGACAAAGGACAAAGGACAAAGGACAAAGGACAAAGGACAAAGGACAAAGGACAAAGGACAAAGGACAAAGGACAAAGGACAAAGGACAAAGGACAAAGGACAAAGGACAAAGGACAAAGGACAAAGGACAAAGGACAAAGGACAAAGGACAAAGGACAAAGGACAAAGGACAAAGGACAAAGGACAAAGGACAAAGGACAAAGGACAAAGGACAAAGGACAAAGGACAAAGGACAAAGGACAAAGGACAAAGGACAAAGGACAAAGGACAAAGGACAAAGGACAAAGGACAAAGGACAAAGGACAAAGGACAAAGGACAAAGGACAAAGGACAAAGGACAAAGGACAAAGGACAAAGGACAAAGGACAAAGGACAAAGGACAAAGGACAAAGGACAAAGGACAAAGGACAAAGGACAAAGGACAAAGGACAAAGGACAAAGGACAAAGGACAAAGGACAAAGGACAAAGGACAAAGGACAAAGGACAAAGGACAAAGGACAAAGGACAAAGGACAAAGGACAAAGGACAAAGGACAAAGGACAAAGGACAAAGGACAAAGGACAAAGGACAAAGGACAAAGGACAAAGGACAAAGGACAAAGGACAAAGGACAAAGGACAAAGGACAAAGGACAAAGGACAAAGGACAAAGGACAAAGGACAAAGGACAAAGGACAAAGGACAAAGGACAAAGGACAAAGGACAAAGGACAAAGGACAAAGGACAAAGGACAAAGGACAAAGGACAAAGGACAAAGGACAAAGGACAAAGGACAAAGGACAAAGGACAAAGGACAAAGGACAAAGGACAAAGGACAAAGGACAAAGGACAAAGGACAAAGGACAAAGGACAAAGGACAAAGGACAAAGGACAAAGGACAAAGGACAAAGGACAAAGGACAAAGGACAAAGGACAAAGGACAAAGGACAAAGGACAAAGGACAAAGGACAAAGGACAAAGGACAAAGGACAAAGGACAAAGGACAAAGGACAAAGGACAAAGGACAAAGGACAAAGGACAAAGGACAAAGGACAAAGGACAAAGGACAAAGGACAAAGGACAAAGGACAAAGGACAAAGGACAAAGGACAAAGGACAAAGGACAAAGGACAAAGGACAAAGGACAAAGGACAAAGGACAAAGGACAAAGGACAAAGGACAAAGGACAAAGGACAAAGGACAAAGGACAAAGGACAAAGGACAAAGGACAAAGGACAAAGGACAAAGGACAAAGGACAAAGGACAAAGGACAAAGGACAAAGGACAAAGGACAAAGGACAAAGGACAAAGGACAAAGGACAAAGGACAAAGGACAAAGGACAAAGGACAAAGGACAAAGGACAAAGGACAAAGGACAAAGGACAAAGGACAAAGGACAAAGGACAAAGGACAAAGGACAAAGGACAAAGGACAAAGGACAAAGGACAAAGGACAAAGGACAAAGGACAAAGGACAAAGGACAAAGGACAAAGGACAAAGGACAAAGGACAAAGGACAAAGGACAAAGGACAAAGGACAAAGGACAAAGGACAAAGGACAAAGGACAAAGGACAAAGGACAAAGGACAAAGGACAAAGGACAAAGGACAAAGGACAAAGGACAAAGGACAAAGGACAAAGGACAAAGGACAAAGGACAAAGGACAAAGGACAAAGGACAAAGGACAAAGGACAAAGGACAAAGGACAAAGGACAAAGGACAAAGGACAAAGGACAAAGGACAAAGGACAAAGGACAAAGGACAAAGGACAAAGGACAAAGGACAAAGGACAAAGGACAAAGGACAAAGGACAAAGGACAAAGGACAAAGGACAAAGGACAAAGGACAAAGGACAAAGGACAAAGGACAAAGGACAAAGGACAAAGGACAAAGGACAAAGGACAAAGGACAAAGGACAAAGGACAAAGGACAAAGGACAAAGGACAAAGGACAAAGGACAAAGGACAAAGGACAAAGGACAAAGGACAAAGGACAAAGGACAAAGGACAAAGGACAAAGGACAAAGGACAAAGGACAAAGGACAAAGGACAAAGGACAAAGGACAAAGGACAAAGGACAAAGGACAAAGGACAAAGGACAAAGGACAAAGGACAAAGGACAAAGGACAAAGGACAAAGGACAAAGGACAAAGGACAAAGGACAAAGGACAAAGGACAAAGGACAAAGGACAAAGGACAAAGGACAAAGGACAAAGGACAAAGGACAAAGGACAAAGGACAAAGGACAAAGGACAAAGGACAAAGGACAAAGGACAAAGGACAAAGGACAAAGGACAAAGGACAAAGGACAAAGGACAAAGGACAAAGGACAAAGGACAAAGGACAAAGGACAAAGGACAAAGGACAAAGGACAAAGGACAAAGGACAAAGGACAAAGGACAAAGGACAAAGGACAAAGGACAAAGGACAAAGGACAAAGGACAAAGGACAAAGGACAAAGGACAAAGGACAAAGGACAAAGGACAAAGGACAAAGGACAAAGGACAAAGGACAAAGGACAAAGGACAAAGGACAAAGGACAAAGGACAAAGGACAAAGGACAAAGGACAAAGGACAAAGGACAAAGGACAAAGGACAAAGGACAAAGGACAAAGGACAAAGGACAAAGGACAAAGGACAAAGGACAAAGGACAAAGGACAAAGGACAAAGGACAAAGGACAAAGGACAAAGGACAAAGGACAAAGGACAAAGGACAAAGGACAAAGGACAAAGGACAAAGGACAAAGGACAAAGGACAAAGGACAAAGGACAAAGGACAAAGGACAAAGGACAAAGGACAAAGGACAAAGGACAAAGGACAAAGGACAAAGGACAAAGGACAAAGGACAAAGGACAAAGGACAAAGGACAAAGGACAAAGGACAAAGGACAAAGGACAAAGGACAAAGGACAAAGGACAAAGGACAAAGGACAAAGGACAAAGGACAAAGGACAAAGGACAAAGGACAAAGGACAAAGGACAAAGGACAAAGGACAAAGGACAAAGGACAAAGGACTTTCGGGGGATATACGGGGACTTTCGGGGGATATACGGGGACTTTCGGGGGATATACGGGGACTTTCGGGGGATATACGGGGACTTTCGGGGGATATACGGGGACTTTCGGGGGATATACGGGGACTTTCGGGGGATATACGGGGACTTTCGGGGGATATACGGGGACTTTCGGGGGATATACGGGGACTTTCGGGGGATATACGGGGACTTTCGGGGGATATACGGGGACTTTCGGGGGATATACGGGGACTTTCGGGGGATATACGGGGACTTTCGGGGGATATACGGGGACTTTCGGGGGATATACGGGGACTTTCGGGGGATATACGGGGACTTTCGGGGGATATACGGGGACTTTCGGGGGATATACGGGGACTTTCGGGGGATATACGGGGACTTTCGGGGGATATACGGGGACTTTCGGGGGATATACGGGGACTTTCGGGGGATATACGGGGACTTTCGGGGGATATACGGGGACTTTCGGGGGATATACGGGGACTTTCGGGGGATATACGGGGACTTTCGGGGGATATACGGGGACTTTCGGGGGATATACGGGGACTTTCGGGGGATATACGGGGACTTTCGGGGGATATACGGGGACTTTCGGGGGATATACGGGGACTTTCGGGGGATATACGGGGATTTTCGGGGGATATACGGGGACTTTCGGGGGATATACGGGGACTTTCGGGGGATATACGGGGACTTTCGGGGGATATACGGGGACTTTCGGGGGATATACGGGGACTTTCGGGGGATATACGGGGATTTTCGGGGGATATACGGGGACTTTCGGGGGATATACGGGGACTTTCGGGGGATATACGGGGACTTTCGGGGGATATACGGGGACTTTCGGGGGATATACGGGGACTTTCGGGGGATATACGGGGACTTTCGGGGGATATACGGGGACTTTCGGGGGATATACGGGGACTTTCGGGGGATATACGGGGACTTTCGGGGGATATACGGGGACTTTCGGGGGATATACGGGGACTTTCGGGGGATATACGGGGACTTTCGGGGGATATACGGGGACTTTCGGGGGATATACGGGGACTTTCGGGGGATATACGGGGACTTTCGGGGGATATACGGGGACTTTCGGGGGATATACGGGGACTTTCGGGGGATATACGGGGACTTTCGGGGGATATACGGGGACTTTCGGGGGATATACGGGGACTTTCGGGGGATATACGGGGACTTTCGGGGGATATACGGGGACTTTCGGGGGATATACGGGGACTTTCGGGGGATATACGGGGATTTTCGGGGGATATACGGGGACTTTCGGGGGATATACGGGGACTTTCGGGGGATATACGGGGACTTTCGGGGGATATACGGGGATTTTCGGGGGATATACGGGGATTTTCGGGGGATATACGGGGATTTTCGGGGGATATACGGGGATTTTCGGGGGATATACGGGGATTTTCGGGGGATATACGGGGATTTTCGGGGGATATACGGGGATTTTCGGGGATTTTCGGGGATTTTCGGGGATTTTCGGGGATTTTCGGGGATTTTCGGGGATTTTCGGGGATTTTCGGGGATTTTCGGGGATTTTCGGGGATTTTCGGGGATTTTCGGGGATTTTCAGGGGATTTTCAGGGGATTTTCAAGGGATTTTCAGGGATTTTCAAGGGATTTTCAGGGATTTTCAAGGGATTTTCAGGGATTTTCAAGGGATTTTCAGGGATTTTCAAGGGATTTTCAAGGGATTTTCAGGGATTTTCAAGGGATTTTCAAGGGATTTTCAAGGGATTTTCAGGGGATTTTCTACTACTATTACTTCTATTACTACTACTACTATTACTACTACTATATTGCAAGATACTTTTACTAGAATTTACCTGTGCAATTTCTGACCTTTGACATGACCTTTGACCTAACCCCTGAACTTTAACCTTTGACCCCTCAAAAAACGTTTATCTCACGTTTTGTACAGTTTGTATGGGTGTATTATTCTATTTAATTTATCGACTCAAATAAATGTCTCTTACACCATTGGTTTATTTCTGTCTTCTTTATTTTAACGACTCAATAAGTAAACAGCACAACAAAACATACTTTATTTTAACTGTTGAAATGCATGTAAAATACATAAACAATTTTGTTAAACAAACTTAGTTTTACTACAAGAATTTAACTGGAAAAGTTTTTAAAAAAATTCAAACTTGAACTTAAGGGTGGAGGGGGTAAATGATTACAAGGAGGGAAATTGAAATATATATGCAAGGATGAAAGTGAAGTAAAAACACAAAGATGGAAGTGGACAATTTGTGCACGGAGGGAAGTGATAAGTGCTAGGCTAGACATGGTGTATACATGTAAAGAGGTGAATGGAAAGTAAAAGCAAAGATTGAAGTGGTAAATTTGTGCAAGGAGGGAAATGATAAATAGATGCAAGGGTGGAAGTGTTACAAGAATTTAGTTTGAAAAAGTTTTAAAAACTTCAAAATTTAACAAGGGTGGAGGGGTAAATGAACGCAAGGAGGGAAATGAAAAAAATGTGATAAAAACAAGATATATATGTGCAAGAAGAAAGGGGTACTGTACATATAATAATATAATAAGAGCAAGGTTGGAGGTTGTGCATACGTGCAAGGCAAGTGGCGATGCATACGTGCAAGGAGGGAAATGGAGAATAAACGCTAAGATGGAGGATGGTAAATTCGTGCAAGGAGGGAACTGATAAATAAGTGTAATGCTGGAAGTAGCGCAAGCATGCAAGGAGGAAAATGGAAAATAGACACAAAGATGGAGGTGGTCAATTTGTGCAAGGAGGGATGTGATAAATAAGTGCAAGGCTGGAAGTGCTACTAACGTGCAAAGAGATAAATGGAAAATAAACGCAAAGATGGAAGTGGTCAATTTGTGCAAGGAAGGAACTGATAAATAAGTGCAAGGCTGGTGGTGGTGCAAACGTGCAAGGAGGGAACTGATAAATAGATGCAAGGCAGGTGGTGGTACATCATGCAAGGAGGGAAATGGAGAATAAACGCTGAGATGGAGGTGGTAAATTCATGCAAGGAGGGAACTGATAAATAAGTGTAAGGCTGGAGGTAGCACAAGCGTGCAAGGAGGAAAATGGAAATCAGACAAAGATGGAAGTGGTTAATTTGTGCAAGGAGGGGCGTGATAAATAAGTGCAAGGCTGGAAGTGCTACTAACGTGCAGAGAGGTAAATGGAAAATAAACACAAAGATGGAAGTGGTCAATTCGTGCAAGGAGGGAACTGATAAATAAGTGCAAGGCTGGTGGTGGTGCAAACGTGCAAGGAGGGAACTGATAAATAGATGCAAGGCAGGTGGTGGTGCATCATGCAAGGAGGGAAATGGAGAATAAACGCTGAGATGGTGGTGGTAAATTCATGCAAGGAGGGAACTGATAAATAAGTGTAAGGCTGGAGGTAGCGCAAGCATGCAAGGAGGAAAATGGAAAACAGACACAAAGATGGAAGTGGTCAATTTGTGCAGGAACGGACGTGATAAGTAAGTGCAAGGCTGGAAGTGTTACTAACGTGCAGAGAGGTAAATGGAAAATAAACACAAAGATGGAAGTGGTCAATTCGTGCAAGGAGGGAACTGATAAATAGGTGCAAGGCAGGTGGTGGTACAACATGCAAGGAGGGAAATGGAGAATAAACGCTAAGATGGAGGTGGTAAATTCATGCAAGGAGGGAACTGATAAATAAGTGTAAGGCTGGAGGTAGCACAAGCATGCAAGGAGGAAAATGGAAATCAGACAAAGATGGAAGTGGTTATTTTGTGCAAGGAGGGGCGTGATAAGTAAGTGCAAGGCTGGAAGTGTTACTAACGTGCAGAGAGGTAAATGGAAAATAAACACAAAGATGGAAGTGGTCAATTCGTGCAAGGAGGAAACTGATAAATAAGTGCAAGGCTGGTGGTGGTGCAAACGTGCAGGAAGGGAACTGATAAATAGATGCAAGGCAGGTGGTGGTGCATTATGCAAGGAGGGAAATGGAGAATAAACGCTAAGATGGAGGTGGTAAATTCGTGCAAGGAGGGAACTGATAAATAAGTGTAAGGCTCAGTGGAGGTAGTACAAGCGTGCAAGGAGGAAAATGGAAAACAGACAAAGATGGAGGTGGTTAATTTGTGCAAGGAGGGGCGTGATAAATAAGTGCAAGGCTGGAAGTGTTACTAACGTGCAGAGAGGTAAATGGAAAATAAACGCAAAGATGGAAGTGGTCAATTCGTGCAAGGAGGGAACTGATAAATAAGTGCAAGGCTGGTGGTGGTGCAAACGTGCAAGGAGGGAACTGATAAATAGATGCAAGGCTGGTGGTGGTGCATCATGCAAGGAGGGAAATGGAGAATAAACGTAAAGATGGAAGTGGTCAATTCGTGCCAGGAGGGAACTGATAAATAAGTGCAAGGCTGGTGGTGGTGCAAACGTGCAAGGAGGGAACTGATAAATAGATGCAAGGCAGGTGGTGGTGCATCATGCAAGGAGGGAAATGGAGAATAAATGCTGAGATGGAGGTGGTAAATTCATGCAAGGAGGGAACTGATAAATAAGTGTAAGGCTGGAGGTAGCGCAAGTGTGCAAGGAGGAAAATGGAAAACAGACAAAGATGGAAGTGGTCAATTCGTGCAAGGAGGGAACTGATAAATAGATGCAAGGCAGGTGGTGGTACATCATGCAAGGAGGGAAATGGAGAACAAACGCTGAGATGGAGGTGGTAAATTCGTGCAAGGAGGGAACTGATAAATCAGTGTAAGGCTGGAGGTAGCGCAAGCATGCAAGGAGGAAAATGGAAAACAGACACAAAGATTGAAGTGGTCAATTTGTGCAGGAAGGGACGTGATAAATAATTGCAAGGCTGGAAGTGTTATTAATGGCAGAGAGGTAAATGGAAAATAAACACAAAGATGGAAGTGGTCAATTTGTGCAAGGAGGGAACTGATAAATAGATGCAAGGCAGGTGGTGGTGCATCATGCAAGGAGGGAAATGGAGAATAAACGCTGAGATGGAGGTGGTAAATTCATGCAAGGAGGGAACTGATAAATAAGTGTAAGGCTGGAGGTAACGCAAGCGTGCAAGGAGGAAAATGGAAAATAGACACAAAGATAGAAGTGGTCAGTTTGTGCAAGGAGGGCGTGATAAATAAGTGCAAGGCTGGAAGTGTTACTAACGTGCAAAGAGTTAAATGGAAAATAAACCCAAAGATGGAAGTGGTCAATTCGTGTAAGGAGGGAAGTGACAAATTTTATAAATGCAAGTATGGAGGTGGTACACATGTGCAAGGAGGGATATGGAAAATAAACGGAAAGATAGAAGTGGCAAAATCGTGCAAGGGGGAAATGGAAAAAAAATTGCAAGGAGGGTCGGGATAAATGTCTGGGAGGAGGGAATGATAAATGAGTGGAGATATAGATTCAATGATTAATGAATGAAAAAAGGAGGGTGTGAAATTGTGAAGCATTTAAAAACAGAGCACTATTTTACCACATAGGCTCAACACTTTTTAAAATGATAAATTAAGGTATTTCTAACACTACCATTTGAAAATTTCACTTACTGAAACTAACAGCAGTAGTACTTAACATGTATCTAAAGGGAGCACCTCAAATGTCAGAAGCATTCCAATTCTCGACAGAAAGCACATGCCATGGAACACACCCGCATTCCTTTAGAACCATTCTTATGGGAATGTTCACAAACATCTAAATGGGAGCATTCATGCTTGCAGTGGGGCCAGGCTTCTCATATCAGTGTGTAAAAATCTACAATAACTTCAAATTTTGTTTTTAGCTTTAGTTTTGTTCTAGAAAACATAGTGACTTAGTGATTTGTGGATAACTTACATATACGCCTATTGGGCCCTATTTTGTTATATGAACAATCTTTATAGTTTTGCCACAACTTGATAGTTTTTGCATGATACAGCTAGCACAAAACTGAGATAACGAACACAACTGAGATTGATAAAAGTCCAAACATGATCACAACTGTCAAGTGAGTTAGCACGTGCAAAGATGGAAGTAGTAAAGGCTCAGAAGAGCAGAACATCCAAACAGGATATATCTGCTATCCGCTGGGAACTTGGGGTATTCCTAACAGCCAGGGACATGTTCTCTTTTTAATGTTTGAATTGAGATGCTCCCTTTTAAATGTCAAAAGTAAAGTATGTACCATTTTTTATATTCACAAAGATCTTTAAATGGCAAAATACGTTACCGGTAAGCTTAATCCATTTTGTTAAACCAGTTAATGTTACATACTATATACCACACACACATCCTTGTAATCTTGATGGAACATGCATTGTGTTTCATCCATTATTTGAAGCGTAATTGCTGCAATTAGAACTTTCGTGTAGGGTGGACGGGTTTCCATGTGTACTATGTATTTATTGTGACAAAATTTCAAATGACAAGGATCTATGTGTGAGTTGTTATAAAACAAACAATGAATGCATTTTGTTCACGCAATCAAATAGTCCAGATTACACCTCTCGATTATATTCTGCAACAATGCTGTATAGATGTTTCGCAATAAGGTTTATCTGCAAAAACCTTATCATCATTTCCAGTAGTTTTAAATGTATTTCTGGTTTGCTGAATTAACCATAGAAAGCCAAAAAGGTATGTACACCGAAATGTTTTATAACTGTTTTAAATTCCTTTTAAGAGAACATGTAAAATGAAATACAGTTTTATAATTTATCAATACCTTATCTTGCTGGCATTTTGGGGAAGCAAAGACACTATAAAAGTTTCCTGCCATGTTTATGTGGGCCTACAAATGGGTTCTGAAAAGAATATTAGCATCATCTTAAAAATAAAATGTCAAATATTGTATACTGTATAAGTACACCATTGCAAGCAGTTAATTTAATCGGTTTTAAATTTTGCCAATATTATCCTGGTTAGGTTAGTCTAAAGCAGGGCCACCACGTGCAGGTCCCAGGATACCAGCCCCACGACGCTTTCCGTATCTTTGGGGCCATCGTACTCCTTTCGAAGCGTCCGGTCCGCCACCCCGAGAACCAGGGCAGTCCCCTCAACGTAGTAACGCGGTCCCTGGCCCCACGGCCACGACCAGGAACTACTCCCGTTTGGTCAACCATGATTGTGATAACCCCAATACCATCTCATGGGGTAAGAGGAAGCATGACGCACCTTTAAGATCAACCACCAGCTATTACCCTGGCCGGAAGTGGAACCCCACATGCCACGTGCAAGTGTCCAGGTCCCTTTGGCAAGTCGGAATTTCCGTGTTTCGCCGCCCATCTTTCCGAACTAATCGAATCTCCGCCCTTCCAATCGAATCTCCGCACAACCAATCGAATCTCCGCACAACCAATCAAGTCTCCGCACAACCAATCGAATCTCCGCACAACCAATCGAGTCTCCGCACTACCGCAGCTCTATTAAGATCTCCAATTTCATTGTTCAAAAAACGTGTATGTGCTTGCTTGCAATGGTGTACTTATTTACAAGATATTAACTGTATAGTGCTGCAAAAACAGCCCACTATACGACGATAACAGAAAACATCAAACTACATCTAGATATACTACAATATAAGAAAACATCAAACTAACACATCTACATTATCTTACAGAACTAAATATAACAAATTGCAGTTGTTCATTTGAGCTGTCAGTGCAGAGCTCTCCTTTATATCCTGTAGCCTTCAAGATGTCACTAGAGGTGATTCCCTCTCCTGCACTTGATTTCAGGAAACATCTACATCTCTGGCTCCATCTCTGGATGTGAAAGGTTGAAGTTTACAAATTGTAAGAAAGCCAACAATTTCAATGTGCAAAATCTCTTGCATTAGGTTATTAAAAACTGGGGAGGACCCCCTCCCAAAGTGCTGGATGGTATCATTTTTTTCGTTTAAAAAGAAAATCTGAAAGTGTAAGACATCTAATTAATGACATTTATCTAAATTTTGTCCCGATTTCTGTTTGCTCTATGGGTGAAAGTTTGCAGGACACGAAACTGTTGTACTTTGACTGGACATTTTAAACAAAAGCTTCCGGTTTTGGGATTTTTTGTTGGAAACAGTCAAACTCATAATATTCAATGTTTACAGAGAATCTTGTTAAAACTAAAACACATAAGAACTGATCATAACTTCATCTTACAAAAGTCTGTAATAAACTCTGTAGTAAAGTTACCTGTATATGGACTCCATTAATGTATCTTTCCCAGCTAGAGCAAGGTTTTATGTCTAACTATTCTGTCCAGGAGCAGCTGCTGAAAAGACAAAGGATAAAGATATAGGCATGTTAATAGAGAATTAAATTGACTCCAGACACATAATGGGATAGTTGGTTTTCTTATCTGTCCTATTTAAGATGTTTCCAAATTAGCGACTTTGGCTATGGCTGTGGCTATTGCTATGGGTTGCTTAGGATGTCCTATACTTCCAGGCATGATGATGCGGCAATCCAGCCATAGCCGTAGCTGTACCTGCCAATCATACACGGCCTAACATCAAGATCTAGCGTTTTGAGATTCTCACTAAGACAAGCATATCCAATGAAAGATTTAAATACGTCAGAAACACAAAGCAATACCTAATTCTTCTACCAAAGGTTTTGTCTGTTGAGGTTGGGGAATGACTCAAGGTGTGACACAAGGCTTTTAGTGAGACACTAAGGCATCATGTTTTATTCACATGGTCTCAACATGTGTAAGGTAAAGTTAAGTGTTTCCTGTACCCTTGATGTATCAAAACCAATTCAGCTTTGCGGTAAATTTGCCTTCCATCTACAAGCTTTCTGAACGACTGTGGACTAACAGTTAACTAAAAAAATCATTTTGCTTAAGCTTTTGTTTGATTCAAGTGGCATTGTTTGGTTGTTAATTTGTGTGTTAAAGACCATTTCAGCCAACTGAAATATGCTGTTTAAACCTTAGGTTTTAGCATGTGAAATCTACTCAATTCTTTTTGATGCTTTTCCTTTTGTGAAAACTTCAATATCTGGGAGAGTAGTTTTTACAGCAAGAATGTTGTGCAGATAGTTGCATTGTATAAATACCTTCTTATAGAAACTGAATTTTCCCTGTTTGAATCCAGCTGTGTTGCTGTAGCTGTAGAGATGGCAAACTGAAAACCTGTCTGATGTCACCGAATACTCTACGAAGGGGGCCTGTGATGTTGGTGCACAGTTTGTTAGAGGTTGACACTTGCTTCAAGGGTTATAACTGTAAGATAAAAAATCAATGGTTACATTATTTCTTTCCTTTATAAAACAATTAATAGCTGAACATAAAATTGCTTCACAATGTCTTAAAAACACAATACTTCCACATAAGTGAATACACCTTCATCACTCTGCAAAATCCTGGTCAGGTTCCATGAAAACAACACTGCAACAATAGTTCCAATACTCATTTCACGCATTTAAAGGGTGTCTGACTATTTTTCCTTCCAGCCTCATTTTGGTCACACTGATTTGTATGGAACAGAACAAGGTGGCGGCAAGATTAATCAGACAAAATATAAACCAACAAAAATGTGTGCAACAATTACATATCAACTTGTAACCAAAAGCACATGTTTTGCCTTCATTATTATTTGAAGATTTATAACCGAGTTGAGTTGATAAGTAAATTACAACAGAAAGGTAATTTTAGTTTAGGTTCAGACTTTGACCCACCTTTTTTTTTGGTATTACATGTTTTGTGCTGGCAAAGTTGCGTTTTAGTCTCAAGTCACTGGAGTAGAGTCTGAATCTGTTTTTTGGGGCTCAATTTTTTGATATGAAATCCATGGTACGGTTTATACTTGACAAGAAGTGCAAAAGTGAAGGCAATTTTACTCCATGTTCTTGGCTGTACACTTTTGAGCATTGCTGAAATTCACCATTATAAACATTTTGTCTTGAAATGGTGTGTGTTTATTGAAACCTGGTGGATGAGATTGATATCAGTTTGAGCTATTCATGACAAGATTGGTATTACATGTTTTGTGCTAGCAAAGTTGCGTTTTAGTCTTAAGTCACTGGAGTCGAGTCTGAATCTGAGTCTTGAGTCACTAGGGTTGAATCTGAGACAGGTAATGAGACACCAGACCCTCAATTATTAAGGTGAAGGATCTTCTTATCTCACTGGTCAACATCCAGACAGCTTGAATAATTTTTAACACATGTTTTGTGCTGGCAAACATTTTCAACAAATGAATCTTATAAGTAAACTTCTGGTTGTAAAGGCAGCCTTAATAGATGTATGCCTTATCACGATGTGCATTTGCATTTTGGTACTGATGAAAAAGGTGGGTCAAAGTCTGAAACTAAACTAAAATTACCTTTCTGTTGTAATTTACTTATCAACTCAAGTCTTCAATACACAATTTGTTGCATTTTGCCTTCCAAGCATTCATGAAAACCATCTAGAACTTGCAGATTATCCAAAGAAATAATTGCCAAAAGCTGCATCTTACAACTTTGCAACGAGAGCATATTCACCTTTATTGAGCCATTATTTTACACATCAGTCTTGCATCCTTTCACTCTCCAAAGAAACATCATGTCTGTATGTCTGTCTGACTGGGTACTGATGGAAAGTGGTCACGGTGGTAAGAGTCATCAGGTGATGATGGTTGGACTGTCAGCTGGAAGATTACTGGAAGATTATAACATTAAAATAGCAAATTAAGCCAAGAACTACATTTTACAGTTGGAGTTTATCATGAAGCTGAAAACAAAAGCATTACATTTTATCTGTGGATAATGCATCTCCATGATTGGCGCATAAGTTTTCAAGAATTATCATCATTTCACTAAGTGACAAATCCTTCAGTTTTGGGTTGAAACAAATCTGAGTATGCCATTTTATACATTGAAATATTTGGCAATGGCATGGTGCTAAATTATACCAGTCAACTGACTATAAAGCTTTGCGCATCCATCAAGTGATAAATCCCTGTGTGCATTGTTTTGTTGCTCTGCACACAGAGCACTTTTTGTTTGCAAGAAGTGGGAACTTATTTTAGTCATTATTAACTCTAGCGAAAAAATTCAGTATTATTGAAGATGATTATTTGATTGTTTTGGGTCGTAAAATAATGACAGTATTTTTCTTATAAACCTTTGAAGATAAAAAACATTTACACTTCCAGCTTGAGCTATGGTAAACTTAATTCTTTGGAGACAATCTGTATCACATTTTTGTCAAAGACAATGGTGCAAAAGGCTGATTGTGGAAGGTTTTACACCACAACATTTTTTGTTTTCAAGGCATGCATGAAAAAAATCCAGATCTTGCAGATTTTCCATTGAAATGAGAATTGTTAAAAGCCGCATCTTACAAAAGGTCTTTGAAAAGTAAGTGTATTCAGCTTTTTGAGCCATTTCCACATCAGCCTTGCATCATTTTACTTCATGTGTTTCTCATCACTGGCTACTAATCACAATTGGTGATGATGGTTGGATCAGACTGTCAGCTAATTACTGGAAGATTGAAATATCATAAATAGACAATTAAACAAAGAAACACATTTTGCAGTTGGTGTTCAACATGCAACCACCATTAAAAATAAGATTTTATGTCTGTGGAGTGTTGCATCTCAATCAATAGTACTCAAGTGGAACATGAATTTTCAGTAAATCACCATCATTTCACAACATGGCAAATCCGATAGTTTTGAGTTTTGAAAAATCCTGGTGTGCATTGTTTTGTACATTGCTCTGTATCGCTCTGAACAAGGGTCTTGCTTTTCACTTTCAACAAGTGAACAACTTAGTTCAATAATTATTAAAAACAAGTGAAGATGTCTGCTTTAATAAGGATTGTAAAATAATGCCAGTATTTATCTAGCAAAACATTAACACCCTTTGTGCTTAAATCTTCAGCTGTGATGTAATCTTTTTCTTGAGAGACAACCTCTATCACACGTTTTTCAAAGACATCAATGAAATTTAGCTGAATGTGGGAGGTTTTACACCATGACTGTCTTGTCAAGTGAAATAGGAATTGCTGATATGAGTTACACCCTATACAAAGGTCTTTGTAAAGAAACTGGATTTACCTTCATTGAGCCAAGTCACGTTAGCCTTGCATCAAGCTATTTCAATCTCTTAAGAGATGTTTATGTAACTCTCATTGCAAAGATACCACAAATACGTGAAAACTGTCCAATAACCCCCAATGAGCTGTAGCAGTTGTGATGATAGCTTGCTTGATCCTTGAGTTCCACTGTCTGTAAAATGGGACAAAATTGTTTCATTTGTCAGCATTTCAACAATTATGATTGCCTTGTAATCAAAATAAATATGTTATATGAACAAGCACACAATCCCTGAAAAATGCATTAACAACTTGTCTTTCTTTTCACTCAAAAAAGGGTTGACCTAATTTGAAGTCTTGAGTCACTAGGGTTGAATCCAAGTCTTGAGTCACTAGGGTTGAATCTGAGTCTTGAGTCAAAAGGTTGAATCTGAGTCTTGAGTCACTAGGGGTGAATCTGAGTCTTGAGTCACTAGGGTTGAATCCGAGTCTTGAGTCACTAGGGTTGAATCTGAGTCTTGAGTCACTAGGGTTGAATCTGAGTCTTGAGTCACTAGGGTTGAATCTGAGTCTTGAGTCACTAGGGGTGAATCTGAGTCTTGAGTCACTAGGGTTGAATCTGAGTCTTGAGTCACTAGGGTTGAATCTGAGTCTTGAGTCACTAGGGTTGAATCCGAGTCTTGAGTCACTAGGGTTGAATCCGAGTCTTGAGTCAAAAGGTTGAATCTGAGTCTTGAGTCACTAGTGTTGAATCTTAGTCTTGAGTCACTAGGGTTGAATCTGAGCCCAGGTAATGAGACACCAGACCCTCAATTATTAAGGTTAGGGATCTTCTTATCTCACTGGTCAACATCTGAACAACTTTGGGTAATTTTGACAGATGTTTGTGCTCAAAAACATTTTCAGAAGGGGTTATTATATTATAAAGTTCACTTTTGGATGTGAAGACAGTCTAGACTTGGACAAACAGTTTTGAGTAGATTTATGCCTAATTATTATGTGCAACTGCATTTTGTGGTGTTTCAAAGTGGGCCAAAGACCAGTTCAATTAATTGAAACCAAAGTGGAATCTTTCTTGTAGTAATTTCCTTACCAACTCAACTCTTCAATACACAATTTGTAGCATTTTTGCCTACAAAGCATTCATGAAAGCTATCCAGATCTTGCAGTTTTTCCATCAGAATAATTGCGAAAACCTGCATTTCGGAAAAGGTCTTTGAAAAGAAAGTGTATTCACCTTTTTGAGCCATTTCCACATCAGCCTTGCATCATTTTACTTCATGTGTCTCTCACTGGCTACTGACTACAAGTGGTGATGCAGTTGGATCAGACTGTCAGCTAGCAAATTACTGAAAGATTAAAACATCAGAAATAGTCAATTAAAGTACATTTCTCAGTTGGAGTTCATCATGAAGCCACAACCAAATATAAGATGTTTTCTCTGATAAGCACTGCTTCTCCATCAATAGTCCTCAATTGGCTGTATGAGTTTTCAATGAAAGACCAATATTTCACAACGTCACAAATTCGTTTTGACAAATCCTGGTTTGAATTTCATACATAGAAACACATGGCAATGGTGTGGTGGCTGATACATGGGATTTGACTGTAAGGATAAGCACACTCATGAAGTGATAAATCCCTGTGTGCATTGTTTTGTACATTACTCTGCGCACAGATCGCCTTGGTAACTTTCAACAGGTGCCAACTATTAATAATTATTAGGGGGGGGGGTGACATATAAATTCAGCATTTTTCCAATTAAACCCTGTATGCTTCAATTTTCTGCAATGATGCAATTTATCTTCTTGCCAGCTAACATGTACCACAGTTTTGTCAAAGACATTGGTAAAAACCTTTTATAATTTCAGTTTGAGCTATAGTTTGAGCTATAGTGTACCAGACTTTTGTCAAAGACTTTGGTAAAAATTGTCTGAATGTGGGAGGTTTTACAACATGACACATTTTGCCTCACTTACTTCACGTGAACTGCGACAGCAAAACAATCTGTCTTGCGTCACAATTGAAAAACAGTACATACTGAATTGTTGTGTCACCAAAATTGGCTTCACATTCACTTTCACGTGAACTATGAACTGGACATAATATGCACAAGAGATTGAAAAAATTTGCTTTTAAAAACAAGTGTTTTTAATCAAACCTGCTTTTACATATATAGGTGCTAGAATTCAACTTCGTCATTTTCGGCTGAATTCCCTTGCACCCGGTTTTCATAAATAATTTTTTCCAGAGCTTAATACACCAAGACCAAGATTAAGACTTAGACCATGCAGCATATATAAACCAAGACATGAAAAAATGGCAAAAATAGTCGTGACATGGTCTTGCCCATGACAGTCTACAAGATCTTCAGTCCAACACCACTGAATGCCAAAACTTCAACCAACAAGAGATAATTTGTGGGCTTGAAAATAATTGATTGGCAAAGGACCAATTCATCCAGTGGAAAGAAACAATGTGATTTTTAAACCTTTAGTTTCAGTTTTCACGTAGGACATTTCTCAACTCTTAATGATATATTTACTTTTATGAAAACTTTCAAAGTTTGGAGAAATGTTCTATTTTAACCCTTTCATGGAATGAAATGATAACTGTTGCATTGTACAGAGGTCTTCTTATAGGAAATAAAGTTGTCGCTTTTGCATCACGGGTGAATCGCCACTTTTCCACATTTATTCACTGATTTTTGTCCTGCAGTGGCTGTCGTTCGAGACCATGAAGTTTTCGCATGCACTCCCTCTGTGTTCTCTCAGGTGTTGTGTTATTCTTGACCAGTGTGATTTATTACCGCAGTGTTCCAGTTTCATGGTGTTTCCCAAGTCTTACATACAACAGCCGTTTATGGCTCACACACGTTATGGCCCACACATGCACCTGCTGTCTGAGTGCACAACATTTTACACAACTTCTGTTTATTCAGAATTTTGTAAGGTTGAAATATGAATTTTATAAAAACTGTATTACAATCATGAATATCTTTGATAATAGACCGACTGCGCGACAATGTTGACATGTGGTCACGTGACCCCATATTGGGTATAACGCTGTACAGCTGATGGTAAAATACGTGTAAAGAGATAGGCTGTGACACAGAGTGAGTTTGAAAACAGTCGATTTTACTTTTGTTACGTGATAAATTAGTTAATCAGCCCCTTTGTTTAAAGTAGTATGTTGTGGCATTAATTTAAATCACATCTCTGTTTCATAATTTAACAGAATTTTACTAAAAAGAGGTTTTTTAGCCATGCACTACAGGCGTTATTATGTAGCCACCCGTCTGTTATTTTGTTTGTAATGTAGGCCTAAATCACTGTAAAAAAAGGATAAACAACGTTGGAAAAGTGAGCATTAATACCTAGCCTTGCAGAATTTCAAATAGGCAAAGGAATCACACAGTTTTGGAAAGCAATTTCTTTTGAGGATTTCAGCTTCAAAACTAGACATTTTTGTGTTGAAAAGTGTGTGGTGATTTTAAATTTAATCGATTGTGATGGATTATACAGACATTCATTCAATTAAAGACATGACAGAAGTGTCAGTAGATATAGGAAAACAAATGTGTTTCTTATCTAAAGACTAGTTTGATGATGCTAAGAGCGAATTTTTGATCATCGGATCAAAGCAGCAGTTGAAGAAAATTAATATTTCCAATATCATGATAGGTGATGCTAAAGTTTTTCCTACAACATGCGTTCGTAATTTGGGGTCATGGTTTGATTCAGAACTTACAATGAACACCCACATCAATAAAGCTTGCTCTGCAGCCTTTTTTCACCTTCACAACATCAAACGCATCAGTCAATTCCTAACACAAGACTCTCTTTTAAAACTAATTCATGCATTTGTGACTAGTCGTCTTGATTATTGTAATAGCCTTTTGTATGGTCTGCCAAAGTCACAGATAGCTAAACTACAAAGGGTTCAAAACGCTGCAGCCAGAATTGTTACTAACACACACCGGTTTGAACACATTACACCAATAATTCGTCAATTACATTGGCTGCCTGTTTCCTACAGGATTAATTTTAAAATCCTTTTGTTGACCTTCAAAGCTCTTCATGGTCTTTCTCCAAAGTACTTACAGGATCTTGTTTCCATCCGGAAGGTATCTTCATATCAACTTAGGTCAGGGAATAATGGTATTTTTTTGGATTATCCTTCTGGTAAAATGTTGACTACATTTGGTGATAGAGCTTTTTCTGTGGCCGCCCCTAAGCTTTGGAATGCACTACCGTCTCATATACGTAGCGAGCAGAAACTTGCCTCTTTTAAATGTATTATAAAAACCCACCTTTTTAAAGCCGCTTTTTAGTGTGTCTTTCTTCTATGGTCGCCTTGCCAGTTAGTTTAGATTTTTAGCATAAGATAGGGTTAGAGGCGTCTGTCTCCTGAAAAGGTCAAAACATTACCGATGCCAGCAGGGATAGGCCTATGTAATAAGTAACTTTTAGTTCTCTGTTGGCGGGACAGACGTATCCCCATACTGTGGTTTGGGCACTGGCCTGGTGACCAGTCTTTTTTCTTTGTCTTTTTCTTCCATTCTGTGCTTTTTAACATGTGTTCTGCGCCTTTGATCATTTTGTATGTAAGGGGCGCAATATAAATTTTAAATATTATTATTATTATTATGATGTATAAAGTTGCACATATGAAATATTGTTAATCTTACATGCACGCATTATTCTTGAAAATCATGTCAGAATTTGACTTTAAACAAGTTTTTTTTTATTAAGAATAAATATAACAGTGCAAGGAACTTTCTCAATAGCATTTATAAGCAGCCTTTAAGTAATTAGTTTAAGTTGTATTTCTTGAAAATGTGTGGCTCCAATAAACCTTCCCAAACCAATGTTACACTACTTCTTCCTTCTTAGACTTGGCAAAAACTTTGAACTATCACAGTTTGAAACAGGATTGTTCTATGCCAGGGAAAAAAATGATTTGTTTCAATTTGAAAGCTCACTGATTACGAGGCTTATGTTAGTGCCAATGCTGTCAAGGTTGAGGAAAACAGCATGTGAAGACAAAAACAAAAATGACTATGTATTGCCTATTCTGAGTACTACTTGGCCACCTTAGTTCTCAGCAGTACTTGATACTCAACTGAAAAGGACTAGACTACAACACTGCCTTCTTCATGACTGAAGTCCCTCTATTTTTGCTCAGATAAGTTACAAGATCTCAAAAGCTAGTTGTACTTCCAGTTGTATAGCATGATTATTACTGAACCAAATTAAACTCTGATTATTTTACAATAAATAAGGAAAGTGGACGTCCATTCACATAGTAGTTAACAACTAATAAAAGTGATGGAATCTCCAACCCAAAAATTAAATTCTGAAAGTCTGTGTAACGGACCGCGGCTCTGGCAGTTATCTGTGGGCACATCCAAAACCCCATAATAAAAAGCCATTATCTCAATACATTTTAAATGACAAACTACAGTATTGTGTGTGTGAGTAAACTACACACAACAACGAGATCCGCAGCCGGATGAGTCAAGTATAATTTCACTTCATTGCTTTTTGAACATCTGTATCCAGAATATACATGTTGAAAATGATGGAAAATTAGTTACTATATTTGAATTGTGCATTACCCAACAGCTCAGAGTACACAAAGAACATAGCTGGTATCAATGACAATGTAGTACCATATTATTTCTGTATAAAAAAGAATGGATTCTCGGCAAAAAATCGCCCAGTTTCCGGACATCAGAGTCTTTTACCCTTTCACAGTTCATAAAAAGTTCTGGACAGAATTTCATGACAACTTGTTTTATCACATCTGGGATAAAATGCATCATTCACCACAGATAAACAGTGCAGGGCACCACCTATCCAGCAGGTTGTAACCATGGGGTACAGTTGTGGCAACAAAGATATTTTCGTGGGTTGTTGCCATTTATATGCAGTTATGTGCCCGGCTGGCATACTACCAGTTTAGGTTCTACGGTTGTGTTAGGAATTCATTTATTGCAGGGACAGGTGCGGGAAATCCACACTTTGGCTCAATCATTCTAAATACCAGGGGGGATGGGGGGATAAATCCCCCCCCCACTTATTGTCCGGGGGGATGGTCCATAGGATCATCTCCCCCAGATTTTTGGTCCTTAAAAGAAAAAAATTGTGGTTTTCACTGAAAAAGCACCCGATAGCTTAGTAAATGAATAAAACATTTCTAAAAATCCCTATCTGTAATTACTTGAACTAACTACAGTACGTTGAACATTAACAACACAGAGGGCATCCATAATGCAATCGAACATCTTCTCAGCGGCGTAGCGACCAGGGGTGGGGAGGGAGGGTGTGACACCCCCAATATTTTTCCTAAGTCGGCATTTAGACCCACAGCCAGCAAATTAAGCACCAAACTTACCCGAGTAAGGGCTCGGGCTGAACACAAAATCCATTCGGCAAGCCTAGAAAATTTCCAACTGAAAAATTCAGTTTAATCCTTTTAGTGTGAGAAGTCAAACTTTGAATTATCAAATTTAACAATCTCGGCAAAGTGCGGAAATCTCTGCTCTGAAAACACTAAAAGCCGTAGAGCGTCTGGGGGCTGCCCCCAGACCGCCCTTGCAGAATTTCCGCCCATTGGACTTAATTAGGGCCATTAGTTTACATGTCCAAAATAAAAAAGAAGACTTTTATTTTCGGCAACTTGACGGCCTTTTTTCACTCCTGAAAAAAATAAAAATCTTAGAGCATCCGTGGAATTCGCCCCTGGACCTCCATAAGAATTGTTGCCCCTATAAACTCCAACAGTATGGGATTTGTCCCGAGACCAAAAGAAGTTTGAATTTCAAAATTAAACGTCTATTTTTGGCAATTTGACGGTCCTCCTTAGCCTTGAAAACACTTAAAACCGTAGAGCGACCGTTGGCTTCGCCCTCTGGACCCCCACTAGAATTTGTGTCAATATACTCCAACAGGGGATTCGCAAAAAAAAGTATGGTTTTCAAAGCTTGTATTTCGAATATGAGATGTCTCAGCTCGGCATTTGAGGGCCATTTTCAAGCTTCAAATCACTGAAAAACTTCATGAGCGTTCAATGGCTATGCCCCCGAACCCCCTTGTGTAGGTGAGTCCAATATCATTGTGCTTTTACTTTCATTTGGTAATGTCAGTCGGCAAATTTACGCTTCCACCCCTCCCTCCCAAAAAAGTGCAGTCACTACGGCGCTGCATCTGCTGTTGACTTACATGTAACCTTCCCCATGCCCCTTTGCTCGTGATCTCAGCATTATTCCTTTTTTTCCCATTAAAATCCCCCAACTTTTCACAACAAATTTACGCCACTGCTCATTGCCACTGGTTCAAAAATTCAATTCTCTCCATTTTCTCAGAGTTTTAGTTCTCTTCGTTGCAGCATACTTTTATAAACATTTTCATATTATCATCGGGAATAGTTTGTTACAAAGCTTAAGCTTGAGGAATAGAGAATCATGACCAATTAGAGAATTGGCAAAGTTTGCTGAAATAAATGCAGTGGTTTAACATGTGCAAAATTTCACATCAGTGTTTCTTTTTTTATATTCTGTGAACTGTCTGGGAATAATTGTATGATTAGTGGATCCTTCTTATCCATCTTTACTAGTTTGCACTGGATGTTGTACACAAAAATATTGTCAATTCCCAGTGGAAACTGGTCAATTTTTATAAAACGATATTTTTTTTTAGTTTCAAATGCCCATGTCCCAGCAATGTACATGAACAAGAATTGTACACAAATTCACAGCGTGAGTGTGTACCAGCCGTGACCGTGATCTGTTCTCATCTCAAAGAGGTCCCAAGAGTTTGTATCAACGGTTCCTGATGTCAGAAATCTAAACTTTTTATATTTTTCATATACAAACATGTAATCTTTCTAAATTCGTTTGCTTATGTTTTTTTTTTTATCTTATCCAAATACAGGCAATTTAAAAAAAATGCAACTTTACTGTTGCTCCTAAATTTGAAGCAAGTACCAACATTTTATGTATTTGTTAAACGTTTTGCATGCATTTGAATTAAGTACCAACATGTCTGTATTTGACAAACTTTTTCCATGCATTTCCCAAATCAAGTGATGGTACTTTACGCAGACAACATAAAAAAATCTTAAATTAGAAATTGGTTGCTAAGAAACTAGAGATAAGTGCCGACAAGTACGTGTACCTACAAAATGCATATCTACAAGATTGTGACAACAAATTCTTTTTAAGAACTACAGTTCTTTCAAGATGGATACATGTACTTTGCTAATCTTCAAATCTCTATTCTTGTGAATAAATGTAGTGTCATGGCAACAGATTAAAAAAAACGTGCACACAAACATAACAACTTATAATTAAAGTTGATCAGATCTTTGATGAGACCATACAGGATAACCAAGACCACAGGGTTTATACTTGGACCAAGATCGACCATGACCACCAAGAAGGAGTTTAACACTGATCATGAGTTTGGCCTAAAGTTTCAATTGAACAGCTTGTTCTATTAGTTAAGGCAGTTTCTAAATTGAAACAGCTAAGAGTAACAGACTGCACTTGATATCCAATTGAAAATTTTCATGTAGAATATCTTCAATGTTTTCAGGAAGAGGCAAGTACTTCCCAGTGAGAATTATTTGCAACTAAACATTTTGTTAAAATATACAAAGGAGATGGCAATGGGTATATTTTCAGCTGATTTATTATTAATTAGATTAAAAGAGATTGATAAACTGCCACTGTTGTATTCGGGATATGGGAGGTAAGTCTGAGATTTCAGCATAGCAGGTCCAATTATCGGCCTGGATTACAACCAAGGTTCGGGCCTATTTAACGCTAAGACATTCAATAATTTCTAGAAAGAGACAAATCCTGTGCATTTTATGAGAGCGTTTGCTGTCTTTGCTTTATTTAGTTAGGGATTCATTGTGACCACGACATTCTTAACAACAAAAAATTACTTAGGAAATTACTGTGCAGAGGCATGGTAAAGATTTTTTTTAAATCGACAGAAAGTGGTTGAAAGGCAAAAAAAAAAAATTCTCTGACGCTAAATAAACCCACAAACATGGGCATTAATTTTCATGGTTCATAAACCATGTTTAGCAATTTCCATGTTTTAAAAACCATGGTGATACTTATTTCATGGTCTGTAAACCATTTTCTTGTGCAAACACAGTTTTTCATGGTTTACAAACCATGTTTTGGGTGGAGTCAATTTCCATGTGATAATTTACAAACCATGTTTTTACAATGATTCTTACTTTATAAACCATGTTTTTGGGTGTGGATTGTAAACTATGATTTTGTGAACGCATAATTTTTCATGGTTTACAAACCATGTTTTTTTATGATTCCTTATTAATAGTTAAACCATGATTTAAAATCATCCTTTATAATATGTCCATGGTTTGTAAATCATAAATATAGACAACGCATTATAATAATTGTTATACACCATATTATATAACTGGCATACAGATCCTTGTCATTTGATTGGTGGAACTTACATCACATGACATTCAATATTATTCCCATCAGCGTCGGTGATCAAAAAGTCCTATTTGCCCATGGGGAATAGTATTTCCTATTCAACAGTTAGGATCATCCTTGTTCCCAATGGTTTTGAGCAATAGAGCGCCGCTGCTAAAACAAAGGAGCACCTGTGCAAAAGGTTGTAATAATAGCACATCCCACGTATTGCGCTGTTCTAAGCTACACGTGTCAAGTTTGCTTTAAGATAAATTCATTGTCACGCGGGCGTGGAGTACGGAAAATAGCGCGTCTGAGTCTACATGGAGTCGTCCATGTTGTTTAGAAGGTGTTTTATAATTTATAGAGTGATGGGTGGTTGAGGAACCATATTTGTTTTGATTTTGTGTTTATTGTGAAAAAATGTAAATGACAAGGATCTTTATGTCAGTTATATAAAACAAATATTGAGTGGCTTTAATTCGTGAAATGGGAGTCCAAATTTTACCGAGGGATAATATTCCTCCATTGCACTCTGAGCCACTCAATATTTGTATACTATTCTTGGATGTTCGTATCAACTCATGGTTCACAAATAATACATTTTTTTAAAATTTTTAACACACTTTTTATGGTTTGTATCTAATTTTTATAAACCATATAAAGTTGTCTCCAAAATGTTGCAAATAATTAACTGACAAAGGACACCTCATATACTTGTGACTGTAGCAATCAAAATAAGAATTTAAAAGATTTTTAAGTCTTTAAACAATGTTCTTGACTTTGATAGTATTTTAAATGGAAATATTTCTCTGGAGGAGTGGTGCTGGTTTAAATCCTTATATGGCCGAACAAAAGAATACCTGTGTTTCCTATTACACCATGACATGGGAATAGGGTAGGTAAGGGGGCAATATCTTTTTTCTTTTTTTGTGGCTATAAGTTTTATGGCTCCGAAAATAAGGGTAGGCTAATGTTCCTAAAAAAAATTATTTTGCGCACTCAATTGAAAGACTGTCCATGTCAAATTTGTTATTGTAAATGTCAATAGTACCTTTCAGCATTGTCTATTCCCTGATTCGATGGTTTCTTAAGAGTGGGTCCGCGTAAATACTTCATATTTTTTGTCCTCGGCAAAATTTTTCTTTTTTTAAACGAAAGGACTCAGTGAGCAAGGAACAAAAACATATTTAAAAATTTTACCAAAGGCCTGTTGCCATGGTAACGGGCTATTTTGTGTTTTTGGTAATTTTATGCCTATTTGGGGGTCTCAAAAACTGTTTTTTAGCTAATTTTTAAAACACCACCAAGTCAAAATGCAAAATTATGTCATAAAAACCAATTATATCATTACAAAGTATCATCCTTGCCCTTACTTCAGATTTTTTTTTAAATCTTTTAAATGTCACCTTTATGCTATTTTTAGAACATGCCTTACAGCATATTTTTAGAACTTGCGAAATTGTTACTTTTACCCTATTTTTGTCTCTCAAAAAGTCAACTTGCCAGGGGTCTCAGAATATTTTCCTTTTGGATTTGATTAAAGCCAAGATTGGTCTTTCCGTATCTGGTGAGAAAAGTTTGGGGGACTGTATCTTTTTAGGCAGTACTGCATCCAAAATTGTAAGTTTCCCCCAAAAACAGAAAAATTAAATTTGAAGTTTCCTTCAGTTTGACGTAATAATACATAAAAAAAGAATACTTTTATGAATCTTAGGCCTTTTCATATTTTAAGAGTGAGTTGCAGGCCTATGATTTACTTTTAGTGGATAAGCAACATTTTTGTTAGCAAAATTTCGATTTTTTAACCCCCTCCCCAACTTTTCTAGCATTTTATCTTCTGATTTTATTTAAGTGGCATGAAAAAAAGAAATGAAACAGTGCTTGTCAACTTTATTAAGCATAATTTATACAGACTCAAACAAAAGCATTATTTTCACATAACCCAACAGCTCCTTTAAGCATGTCACCCTTCAAAAACACAACTTGATTGCTTGCAATTCGTATATGAAATTGTTTTGTTCTGGTGCCCTCTTTGGTTAAGGGGAAATTTAATATTACTTCAGTTTGAAGTAATAATATACCCAAAAGGAACAGAATCGGATGCCTTTTTCAAATCAAAAGAGTGAGTTGTAAGCCTGTAAATTAATCCTACTTAATGCACAGCATTGGCTAACCCCCTACCCCCACCCAACCTCCACTACACCCCATCCCCACCCTACCCCGACCGTGCATGTTTCAGGCTCCATGTTCTGATGGAAACAATACTTGTTGTGAACTATATAAAGCATTATTTATACAGACTTCAACTAAAGCATTATTTCTACAGAACCTGTCACCACTAAAAATACAATGTTTGTATGAAACAAAATACAATGTGAGAAATCATTTCCTTTGAAATAATGTGGTTTAAAAGAAAGAGGTAATTTTTCACCCCAATCTATTAAAACGTTACTGACATAATGTTTTATTTGCATGCAACAAGGGTGGATTTTTGTTTCCAGTATTTCTCTGATGATCGAGTGAACCAGAATTTTCATGTTCAGTTTTTTTCATGTATATGTTGGAATACACCAAGTGAGGACACTGGTCTTTAACAATTACCAATGATATAATGATCCTTTAAAGAGGCTAGTTTTGTTTAGTTTTCCATTCTCTATTTTACTAAGATATAAGTTAGTATACCTCAGTAATCACCTGATACAAAATTATCCAACAATTTTGTTTGATTTGTGTACATGTGATTCACAGTAAAGACTCTTTTGTTATTTGCACCACCGTACACAAAATATAACCTCACCCCTGGTGTGCTGCGGGATCAATGCCACAAATTTGTGTATGACCAATTGTATTCATTTTGGCTAACAATTACAGCCAGAATAGTTTTTGGCCAATATATTGCTGTTTCAAACAATATTGTGTAAGTTTCCCTTTTTTTCTTTTTTTAGAGAAAGATTCATCAAAAGGGGCCACTATAAAGCAACACTTCCAATACCAAAGCAAGCAAGCAAAAAAGCTGTATTATTTAAGGGTGACATCCTTAAAGAAGGCTTTTAGGTTATGTACAATAATGTTTCAGTTGGAGTCTGTACAAATAATGCTTTAGTTCACAAGTATTGTTTCCATCAGAAAATGGAGCCTGAAACATGCTGAGTTGGGGTAGGGTGGGGGTAAAGTGGAGGTGGGGGTGTAGGGGGTTAGTCAATGCTGCACATTAAGTAGGATTAATAGACCGATTGCACGACCAATGTGTGACCTGTAGTGGGTACTTTGTCATCTGAGCTGATGACAAACTACATGCAAATACATGCTGTGATCGACAGAGTCACACCAAAAGTCAGCTTTTGGTATAACACAAGCCATTTTATTAAAGATGTATTGTCCGATTTCAGGCCGATTTGGGGGTCAAAAATTGATTTAACTTTCAAATTGCATATTTCACGGGGTATAAAAAGTTATGAGCTTTCATTTGATACTTTGAACGAAAAAATCTGTCAAGGATTAGTGGCAGTTAATTAAAAACGTAAATGAATAAAAGGCTGGCCCAGCCTTTTAATCCTCAGAGTGCACATCGTACATGGTGTAACGAGAAAACCCAACACTGTACATGTACAGTAGGAGCCTACATCAATCGATCATCTGTGTGATCGTCGATTGACCAGCGGCTGCGTGCTCCTACTAACCCGCCCGGTGTGTTTGCAGCAAAGAGCTGGTGGTAGTTTATCACTCGGATCGCGCACTCAATGTATGTACATTGTACATACACCACGTACATTGTATGTACGCGCACAGTGAGCCGTGTGGGCCAGTAGCGACTGTGAGCATCGCAAGGGACCTGCCGCGACCCGTTCACATTAAAAAAGGTCACAAGAACCATGAATATTCATTATCTTGCAGATTCTTCTGATTGGCCGCTGGAAATACAATCAACTGAAGTCGGCAAATGCCCGCGGAAACTTTAAAATGTTCTATCTCGAGTTCCTGATATCATAGTTATTTGTTTTTTATATTTTTCTTTACACAAACATTTAAATTTCTTAAATTCATTTGCTCAAGGAACTGGATTATTTTAGCCTTTGGCCCAAAATCGGACAATGCATCTTTAAAGTTGTATGTTGTGACATTGACTTTAATCACATTACTGTGTCAAAAACTACCATTTTTCTACTAGAAAGAGATTTACTTTGAATTATGAACTACCAACATCGGACGCATGTATATAGCCACCCGCCTGTTATTTTGTTTGTAAGCACTGTTTCGTTTTTTCTTTTTCATGGCACTTAAATAAAATCAGAAGATAGAATGCTAGAAAAGTTGGGGAGGGGGTTAAAAAATCAAAATTTTGCTAACAAAAATGTTGCTTATCCATTAGAAGTAAATCATAGGCCTGCAACTCACTCTTTAAATATGAAAAAGGCCCAAGATTCATAAAAGTATTCTTTTTTGTGTATTATTACTTCAAACTGAAGGAAAACCTCAAATTTCACTTTTCCGTTTTTGGGGGAAAATTACAATTTTTTGATGCAGTAGGCCTACTGCCTAAAAAGGATAAAATCCCCCAATTTTTTCTCACCAGATATGGAAAGAACAATCTTGGCTCTAATCAAATCCAAAAGGAAAATATTCTGAGACCCCTGGCAAATTGATTTTTTGAGAGACAAAAATAGGGTAAAAACTATACATTTAGAGTTTGTGAACAAACTCACGATGTTCGGCTTGAACGTAATAAAGTGATTGCGTAATTAAAATTTTTATGGTCAATATTGTGAGCAAGTACTTTTCTGTCATATGAAACTTCAACTTCCGGTTTTGACAAGAACTAAAGGTAAAATGGGGTCACACTTTGTACAACATATCTGAATTGACTGAGAGCTTTAAATTGATGCAGTGATCATTAATAATGAGGAAAGTGTTTTGGAAAATGTTTGACATGAGGCTCACCTCCAATAACAGGAAACTTTTCACAGTTGGGTACCAGGCAATGTCAAATATTGGTCAACATGAGTTTGTTTTGGAAGCTCACTCGCTATTTGTTGTGACATTTGTTTTGCGCACTCACTGGCCAATCGGGATAACGCACATATTATTGTGGGTCAACACAAGCATGGTGCCCTGCTTCTGGCTGCAAACACGTGCGATACCACAACGCTTTCAATCGTGACTGCTCGACTCCTTTTGTTGCATGCATGGGGTGTATGTGTGTGGGCTATGCTAGCCTCGGAGTCGTTTGCAGCATGGCGGCACAGGGGACAGGGGGAGTCTTCACGTTGACGTGGGATAAATGTTCCCACAAGTTGGCCGCTACATGTTGGTGTTATTTGTCTTTGAAAGAATGGTGACATATTCTTGTGTTTGTATTTGTACTCAAACAATCATACTTTCTGCTGGTGTTAAGTCAGATACATGTATTAAGAGTGGGTCCGCTTAAATACTTCACTTTTTTGTCTTCGGCCCCCAAAATTTGTTTTTTTTTTAAATGAAAGGACTAGGTGAGCAAGTAACAAAAAAATATTTAACAATTTTCTCAATGGCCCGTTGCCATTATGCTATTTATAGAACATGCCTTAGAGCATGTTTTCAGAACTTGCAAAATTGTTATTAGTTTAGTTCCTGTGCATAAAGATAAAAAAGTACAAATAAATATTTCGCCCGTCAGCATGGCACCAATAGACAAAAAACTTGCTCACAAATTGACCTTAAAATTTTCAATTACGTAATTAAGCCGAACACTGTGAGTTTGTTCACAAACTCTAAATTTCTAGTTTTTTCTGGGTATTTTTATCCCCAAACCTTGTCCGTCAATTTTCTCAAAAAAATTAAGCTTGTATGAACTTGAAACTTACCATGTACAAAAATCGTAGTGAGTAGATGAAACTGCAACTTTTTTGGAATGATGACGTCATTGATGACGTCATAAGTTAAATAAACGTTAAATAATTCAAAAAATTCATATCTCAAGAACGGCAAATGCTACATTCAAAATTGTTGGTGCATATGAAAGGTCTTGTAATGTTGGACAAATTGTATGCACAACGTGACCCCATTTGACCTTTACTTCCGGTTAAAACCAGAAGTAAAAGTAACAAATCATTAGATTTTGGGCTCTAGAGCCTAAGTGAATTAAAATATGAAAGAACTTTTAATGAATAATATTTTCTTTAGCTCAAGAGCATTCTAGAAATGTGATATATGACGTCATAGCTATGTCACAACGCAAATGGTACATAGTTCAAATTTTTTTATATTTTGCTATCTTAAAAAATAAAGCATGTACGGACTTGAAACTTACTTTATACCTAGACCACAGTGTGTACATGACAAAGCAACATTTTTGGAATGATGACGTCATCGATGACGTCGTTACATTAAATTGAAGTTTTTTACTAAAATAATCATATCTCAAGAATAATACATGCTACATATATGATCTTTACACCATATGAAAAGTCTTGAAGTGTTTGACCTTTGCTTCCGGTCGAAACCGGAAGTTGAAGTTTTTTATATAAAAATTCGTTTTTCATGAACGTACATTTGTGTATTAATATAATAACATGATTTTAAGACCCTTCGACGATTGTACAAATTTTTACAATGTGTGACCCCATTTGACCTTCACTTCCTGTCGAAACCGGAAGTATCGGTTTGTACATAAACAACTGTGTATCTTAAAAATGAAATGTGGTACATTAATGGAGCCTAAACTAATTGAAAATAAGCAAAAATAACCTTTCAGAAATTTCAATGTCTGACCCCCAACTTTATCTACAAATTTAGCTTTTTAATTGGTATTATCAAATAAAGAATGACAAAAAACACCCCTGCGCTCCTTTTTCGACGAGCCCAAGTACGTTACAGAACCGCGCAGTGTTGAAAATTGCACACCGCTACAATATAGAACACAACAACTGAATTTGCAGATGGAACAAAATGACTTTTAAGGCGCTGTACAGGAAGATCAGCTCATGAAATGACTCAGACACGGCAGTCTCAGTGACCAAGGTACGAAATGGCAAAGGTTCAAAGTGTCTGACAATCATGTTTGAATGAGTACAAATAAGAGGAAAAAATGAAGAAAAACTCCAGGACGATGTGCACAAAAATGAGGTTTAGGGTCGGCACCATAAGATTTCATTTTATATCGTTTTTAGAATAAAAAGATATAGGGTCGGCGTGATTTTCTAGGGATGGTCGGGTAACCGGAAGTATTTTTTTGTTTGGCCTAATCAGTGAGTTTTCAATTTCATTTTTTTGTTATACCGAGCCTTTTACTACGTCTTTAAATGTCTCCAGTAAGTTTTTAGATCATTGTCTTTGCCAAAAGAAAATCTCCCTTTTAGATTGTCTGTACGATTGTAAAAAAAATATTATCACAGCCATTAAATATCTTGTCTTGTAAGTTTTTCAAAAATAAACACACAAAATTGCAGTTTTAGTTCATAGTTTGGGAGAATTTCTTTCGAACAGCCGCTGAAAATACTTAAGAGATTAGTTTGGAAGGGAATTGCTTACCTGGTGTTTTTTCTCTTGCCCGTGCACTTGCTTTTGGTTGCTTGAGATAACATTCTTATACTGTTGTTTCTGTGAAAGAAAAACAATTATGCTAAATGTTAGTATGCTTCCTCTTTTTAAAGTGACAAAGTGGCCAATCAGTGCATACATTTAAAATAATGAGGCAGATAATTCAAGTGTTTGCAAAACATAGAGTGTTTAAAAAAAATTGTTAAAAATTCGTGCAGAAACATTTTTGCATCTCGGAAAAACAATTACAGAGCGATTTAATAATAACTAACTAGTGCTTCAATGATTATTTGGTTTACTGCTTGTTGTAAGGGTTATCCGGTTAACGTCTTTTGGTTCAATTAATCATGAAAATGTACACCTCCTTGTCTCGGCACTAGTGTAGCAAAAGAAAAATAAATAACTAAATCATACATGTTTTTATAAGTCAATCTAATACATTTGCTAGAAGGGAAACAAATTGGTGAACTGAAGTCCAATCCCATTAGTTGATTTCAAACTGTATTCCTTTCAATGTCAGAAGTAGAGAAAAGTCACCATTTTGGGGGGTTCAATCCACCCAATGTTACAGTGACAAAAAGTTGCAATATTCATAACAGAGACCTATTCTTGAATCAAATTGAAAAGCCTATAGACCATCTTTTGAGGTCAAACGCAGCATTGAAAGAGGGTGTCCTTTCCTGTACAAAAAAAGTTATCACATTGCGAATCCAATGTACTCCAGACTCTCCAGCAATGACCAAGCGATCATTGATCATCAAGGGAAAAGTCTCAATTCAAAAGTTGATGTCACATTGTGAGGGTAGAGGACTGTAGGGCCAAGAAGTAGAGGTAGTCCAGTGTATTGGCACTATTTTTGGGGGGAAGTAAGTAAAAGTGCCCCAGTTACTGTTGCATCTTTCTTCTAATGGTAAATGATAGACCCAGTAACTGGGGCGCTGTACTCCTTTTTTTTTAAATTTTGACATTGTCGGTCGTACTAGCGCCCCAGAAAAGTATGTGTAAGTTGGTTTGAAAAGCTGTTATGGCGAAGAGGATTTAAAACACCTCTAAAAAAGTGGCCAAAATTACGACAAAAACTCAACAGAATTGCTGGAAAATCGCCTACTGGCTTCTCAAGATATCAAAGATGAAATAGAATGCATTTAATTGTACTTACGATCACTTTCTGTCCTCCAAATCGGCGATTTTTTTGCCCACTAAAACCACTCAAATGCAGCCGTTACAATTGCTATTTTACTACTGATACTGCGATATTCAACGACTGTTTTCTTATACGAGGATTGCGTGTTCTCTGATGCCCTGACTTCCATATTGTCTTGTGCAGTCAACACAGGATACCAGCTATGTAGTGCAACGACCCCCCGTGGCTACTGAAAGTTCCATTTGGTCATGATTGGCCGAGCGCGCATGCTGTACAGCTGGTATCCTGCGCTGACTGCACAAGACAATGCGCAATTCAGGGCATCAGCGAACACGCAATCCGCGTAGTGTTAATACGACAAATAAACATGTAAGAAAACAGTCGTTGAGTATCGCATGACTAGCAGTAGTAAAATGGCGATTTTAACGGCTGCATTTTGAGTGGTTTTAGTGGGCTAAAAAATCAATGTAACATCTTTTCAAAAAGGAGTACAGCGCCCCAGTTACTGGGTCTAGGTAAATGAATAACAAGTGTCGCTTAAAAGTGAATCATGTTTTATTTCAAAATCATAAAATAATAAGACAAACATATATTTATTATATACACATACGATGAGTATTATTACAAGACTGGGCTGGAGAAAAATCGTCAATATCGAAATTATCACCAAGAACTTCAGGTTAGCACTAAATTCACACTTTTCAAAGAGGTTTGCACACAGCATTCACTCGAATCAATGTAACACATCCACGTGATATTTTTACCATGAAACAAATGGAAAAATTCCCCTAATTTTACTGGTTTATCTCCCACATAAACCAGCCATGCAATTGCTATAGCTTCGTAACTTACCCGGTGACGGGAGAAAATAGGTAGAGGATGCCTCCAAAACGAAACTTTCCTGAAACCAATCCGGGGTGGTACAAATTTACGTCCAACTCCATGGCTGCCATCTTTTCAATTTTCAGCGCGGGGCCGCCGACGCATGCGCTCTATAGTATAATCAACCGCCTTTCACCACGAAGACGCCCTCTCTGTCTTGATTCTCGGTCTGTCTGTTCAAGAAGGGAAAAAAAAAATCACTTATAAAAGGGTTGGACATTAAAATTGACAAAACTTTTTGAAAAGTACTGAGTTTAATTATCAATTGTGACCGGATTTTCCTCAAGCTCTGAGGTGCATTTCTAATTTATTAGAAAGCTAGTCATCTTTCAAGTATAATTTCTTGCCTGTTTGGTTTTTGTTCATACACACTCGAAAACAACAAAATACTATTGTTCTATGCCAGGACACGGGTTGGGTTGGCATTGAGAGACGAGGAATTAGCAACGGCAGCTTTAAAAATAAAACACAAAAAATACGGTTAGAAAAACAGAACTTAGGGGCCTACCAAATGAACTTGTTTCCCTTGTGGTTTATTACTGGGAAAAAAAGAACTTATCAAAGACGAGTTGATTTGCCAATCTCAACCTCGAAAATAATTTACTCATAGAAATTAGAAAAAGAACCGATGTTTGCCCCATCCCTCCCCAAAATGTTCGTTACTGCCTTTGTGTTAATTTTTTAGATATTACTGTTCCCAGTTTTCAACCTGATTTTAAATGTTGTACTTTTTAATTAAAAAAACATAACAAATTGTACCCAACCCATTTACATATACATTTTTGGCATTAGTTAGGGGGAGGGGATCGGAAGAAAATAAAAATGAGGGACAAATCTTACCAAAATGAGGCACTGAAGGTAAAGGTGATTGGGAGAAGGGGGCTAGGTATTCTGCCGTTTCTGCATCATTTTTTTTTTACTCGAGGGCCCACCCCAGCACTAAAAAGCATACTTTTAATACTATATTTGCAAATGCCAGAAGCTCAATATATTGGCATTTGCCTCAATTGGCAAATCAAACACCAAAATGAACTAGAATGTTGGCTCTTCCAGATTCAAATTCAGCCCACAAATCCAGAACTCACCAAACACAAAAGTCTCAATTAGTAATAAACAAAAATAAAAGACAATTGTTTTCCTTCCATAAATTTTTTAATTTTTTTTTTTGACATTTCAAATCTAGTTTTTCATCCTGCAAAATACACATCTTTATAAAGACTGGAAAAAGGAAAAACAAATAACAAACAGGGGCTTAAAGGCAGAATACAGGATTGGTATTCATCCAAAATTGTTTTTATTAGTATCAGTCTGAAAAGCTTATTGATTATTATGCAGTTCATACCAGTACTAATTCTAAATAGAAATATTTCTGTCGAAAATACTGTCAAAGTCGCGAAAAATAGAATTTGAAGACCCCCATTTGAATTTCAGTTGAAACAATCAAAATTAAGGACAATGTGTTTACATGCTGAAAAGTAAGCACAGTTTTTTACTATTTTCTCCTGACTCGTACAACGGATTGAGCCCAAATGTTCATGTGTATATTGAAGTAAGAACACTGCATTATCAGCTTGACCAATCTTATATTTTACCTTTAGAAATGATCCTGCATAGACAATTTTACCTTATTAAATGCAGGACCCTTTCAAAACATTTTTTTAAAGCATAATTTTAAATTGCATACGTCAAGTCATTAAAAACCGAAAAATGCAATCAAGACAGGCAAGTACCAAAATAAGTTAACAAGTCATACTATTATAAAGAATTTGTGATTGGAAATATCTGACACTTTTATGACAAGATTTGATGTTAAACTCTTCGTGCTTATCTCCCACACAGAAGTAAAACTTTGAAGCTTCTTGTTTATCTACTTTGATTGTTGAAATCTGTCTTACATTGTTTTTTTGTTTGTTTTTGATTGACTTACAGCAAGTGTGACTTCAGAGTGCCGGTTTTACATTAACGAAAATAAGAGGCCAGACTAACCCCTTAAGATCTTCTAAAAAAATTCAGGGAGCTGCCTATTTTGAAATTTTACTTTATAAATTTATTTCCTGACAAAAGAATAGCATGATGGGAAACATTTCCAAACAATAAACATAAATGACCATAAAGCCAACAACCTATTTCTACTAAGCAATTTGTTTCAGCGCAATGTACTAAAGACATTTTCCTGCCAGTGTACTGTATTACTATCTCCAAGAGAATAGACTGATCCATTAATCCCCACCCTTGCTGTATTGACCAATCACAGACGCGATTGCGCAACCAAAAGTCCGACAAACATGTTAGTGCATATGGCACATGTGCACAGTGGGCGGGGCTTAATGGATCGGTCTAGTATGGAAATTAAATGTAACTTTTCTTCTTGCCAGAAACTGGTTGCCCGTAAATTGCCTTTCGTGACATGACCCTTTAGTTTGTAATATTAAAGGTGGTATCCTGCGGTACTTCCCCCGGATGTGATGGTGCATCAACTCTGACCTTTGCCTTTCAACATTATTATGCGACTATGCAGGCTTATGCAAGCTTTCAACATCAGTACTGGGAGCCAAAGGGGTCAAAAGTTAGACTTGTATGCAGGAAAAGTGTTGTGCAAAGACAGTCTATTGACGCCTTGCACCAACACCACACGCAGCTTCTGTCTGCCACACTGGCCCTTTAGGCAGTCAAATTGCACATAAAAATTATGGTTAGCAAGTAAACACAGCGTTACCTAAAATCTGCACTACACTGTATAACACACGGGGACATTGACTCCCAAAATGGTGCAACCAAGATTATTGTGATGATGACGTCAGG
Source organism: Marthasterias glacialis (assembly GCA_911728455.2). Classification (NCBI taxonomy): domain Eukaryota; kingdom Metazoa; phylum Echinodermata; class Asteroidea; order Forcipulatida; family Asteriidae; genus Marthasterias; species Marthasterias glacialis. The sequence continues at coordinate 36,291,516 of OU452219.1, forward strand.
TGAATTGGGTCAATACAATAGAACGCTATACAACTGAACAGAGTTGAACTGGAAGTTAAGTTTGGGCAGTAAAGCCTTTTCTGATATGTTTAGCCCAGGCATGTTGTACAAACATTACATCCGTTGCATTTGTTCACATCCAGCCCGTAAGATATACTGGAAGTTGCTGTTACTCTGAAGAGGTCTCAAGTCTGGACTGCTAAGTAGGTCATCCATGTCTGGCAGATAGTACTGCAGATCCTCATCTGAAGAAAGACAAATCATAATCACAGTTTAGAATCATTATTGCACTTGGACTCCCAGTTTCATAAAGCTGCTTAAGCAGAAAGTATTACCTAAAAAATCTGTGTGGTAATGACCTGGTTGGTAGCTGGCCTCTGCTAATTGACCTCGTCTTCCGCCCAGTCAATTAACAGCAGCCAGCCACCAACCAGGTCATTACCACGCAGTGAAGACCGGGTCCTCACACTATTATTCCCTAATTACAAATTTTACTGCAGATGATTTATACTTTGGACACCCTCTTGACACACAAAACATGGGATTAATTATGCAATTGGTTTGAAACACACTTGTTACAAAAGTAGTTGGAGTGACTGTAGCATCAAATAAAGCATTGAAGTACATTATTTCCAGAAATAAATGAATCAGTTAAACACAGCATGTAGAAACAGGAGAAAACTTTAAATATGACAAATTTGCATTATTAAAGTGTCTTCTGAAATTAACCAGTCTTTCATTTGAGACCAGATATCAATATGCTGTTGAGCAGAATATTTCAAACATTCAATTTATTTGGCTGCTGATGAAGGCATATAGGATCCTAACTGGCCTCTCATCTCCGGGCAAGTTTGATCAGTGTTCTAGTGGTTGAGACATTTGCTATAGAATGTGGAAGTTCAGGGGTTCGAATCCCACCTGAGATGTCTGTGGATTTGTTTTCCTGCCCTACAGGACTCGGAAAGCAGGAGCATACAGTGCTCATAATACATTGGTGTAATGTATAACCAAGTCAAACAATTTCTATAACATAATCAACATGAGAGGTTTGTAGCTCTGCTAAAAATGGGAAAGCTTTTGATAAGTTGTAAGGGTCCAAGAACGGACCATGTATCTATATTGGAAAACATCTCTAAGAATACTCCACAAGTACTTACTTGAATCCAGAATCAATCTTGTCGTCTTGAAGAAGATTGTGTTCTCATAGTTCTGCAAAGGATCTACCCCTGAGCCTTGTACTGCAGACCAACTGAAACGAAATCATCAACGTACTTACACTGTCAATATCATCCAGACTACCATAAAACAATCTCAAATGGAATCTTTTAAGCCTTGATTGTTCACTGTGCACCCATTGTATTCAACCAAATTGCGGCTAGAAGTTCAAAATAGTCAGACCTAAACTTTGGTATACACTAATCCGAGTAGCTCATTCAAGGTGGTTTACACCACTGCAGCTATGGCCGCCGCACACCTGTGCAATGCGACAATAGTGTGTCAGCCGCGTATATGTACCAATCAGCAAGGAGGATTCACAGTGCGTGTGCGTCAATGTGTGCATGTGGCGGTCATAGCTGCAGTGGTGTAAACGCCCATGAATGAACTGCTCTGATCAGTCTATAATAAGAATCAGTATTTATCATTGATTTTGCACATAGGGAACATAACACTGATGTAGGCAGCATGAGATATAATAATAAAACTAGTTCTTAATGGCACTTTATCCCACCCAATGTATGTCTTAAAGCGCTTCTTATCGACAGGTATGCAGAGCTATGTTTGAATTATGAAACCCATTTTATATAGCACTTTGTAAAGGTTTACAAGGTGATGTGGCGGTGCAATCTGCAGCCAACCACACCACAAACACCTCTCATAACGGTTGAGTGTACTGGGTTCTTTTACAAGCATTACACAACACACAGGACCATACAGCTTTATGTCCCATCAGAAGGATGAAGCAATTGTGGTTAAATGTCTTGCTTGTGGGCTATGACCAGGACCTGAGCCCACACTCTGGCAACACCTGAACTGGTGCACAATATAAACATGTAAAGTTTGATTAGATACACAAGCAGCATGCTCTATGTTCTAGCCCTTACACAACATAACTATCAAGACCTCTTGAAGATGTGATACTAAATGAGGTAATAAGAAAACAATAATGATAGTAACATAGAACTATGGCACCAGATACAACACTTGAGCAATCGTGCATCTTACTTTGCTGCCTGAGGTTTGTGTACAGGAACATGACTAAAGCCACTTCCAGATATTATTTAGAAATGAAGAGTGAGTTACTTACTCATCCTTCAGAATGACTTTGCACCAAATATTTAATCTCAGGTGCTCATACTTCTCATCATCCTGTCAGAAAACAAAGTGTCAAAAATAAAACCGTTGAAATCACAAAAGCATATAATGTTTACATTAAAAATTATGCAAGTTAATTGGCTGTGTTTTTAGAAAATTAATGTAAAAGTTAGTGTTTACATGTTTTGCTATATTTCTTTTAAAATATTACCATGATTACTTCTGTCGTCATTCACAGAGAAATAAAATCAGATTTAAAAGAAGATGGTAGCAATTATGATGGGAAAATATGTCAGGGTTATTGGTACCAGAACTTACTTAAAACCAGGGAAGCTTTAAGATACAAAAATCATCAGTAACTCTTCTGATTTTTACAACTCCCTTAACTCCATTCGAAATTTATTCCACAGCAAGGGTTGTAGATGGTAAAGTAACTGTGCAAAGATCTACCCATGTACTGTATTGACCAATCTGGATGCCCAAGTGTTGGGCGTCGCGCACTATTGCTGTGGTGTCTTCAGTGCACAGTTTTGTGCACAAAGACATGACGAATCATGCTCCTTTTCCCTTTTCATTTTAATTTTTTTTTTGTATATATATATTTTTTTACGGAAGTTGCCAGACACACAAGGCCAGTAAGCCACTCAAGGTGTGGGCTACAAATCAACTGTCTTTCCAGGGGCCGTTGCCACCTACTCCTGGGGCTGAAACAGGGTTACCCCCTTTACAGTCAGTAAGGATGTAGGCTTAGGTATCATCTGTCAGAAGCCTGGCTGGTAGAGCAGAAGGCTCTACCTCCCCAACTTTTATGAAGCAATCATGGTTAAGTGCCTTGCTCAAGGACACAAGTGTCATGACCAGGACTCGAACCCACACTCCGATGACTCAGCCACCAGAGCTTAAATCCGACGCACTAACCACTCAGCCACGACATGGGAATTAAATGGGAATTAAATGTCTTCCTCGACGATTTACGTAATTTCTACGACAGGATAGCATGATATAAGAATGTATTTCATACTTGATTAATATTTACAATTAAACAGAAAGTAAATACTGAAATTCTGACTAAAAGCCTTGACAATGTAACGCATTAAACTAGCGACTGTGCAGTTTCCACGTCTATTACACGTAAACTCACCTGAGACATGCACCGTTTTCAGGATGATTCAGTTTCTATTTAGTTGCAAATATTTGTGGTCAGTGATCTGCATTGGTATATCATGCTTTCCTGTCAAGGAAATTGTGTAAATCGTCAAGGAAGATATTTAATTCCCATGAAAAGTGAAAAGGAGCATGATTTTCTCGTGTCTTTGTGGACAAAACTATGCACTGACATGACCCCAGCAATGGCGCACGGCAACCATCACTTGCGCGTCCGGATTGGTTTATAGATGCACAATTTACCACATGATATCATACTGCAGGCTACACAGTGTAACTATCCTTCACAACCATGTGGATGGTAGTGAATGGTCAGACCAGCTAGCTAATATACAAATGCTCAATTCAACATTGAAGTCTCCCCTTTGCAACATTACTTTTATCAGGTGATAACCTCTGCATAAAATAAATAGATTTGTCAGGTCAAATCAATCATCCACTAGACTTACCACTGGGATGTACTTGAGGAGATCCAAAGCCTTCTTAAAATCATATTCATTGGATTCGGTGTTGTTGTTACTGATGTACAACTATAAATACAAGCAGATGCAGGGATGAAATTTGACAAATATGAAAATTCCTGAACAATGGCTTACTGGCCTGGGTTCCCCCTTATTCTAGACTTCTAACCTCCCAGATGTTACAGTTCAAGAGGTTTACAGAGGTTGTGCCTCACCAGTAATACAAAACTACAGGTGTGGACGTAATGTGGACTACTTCTTTCTCCCTGTGGTGATTGCTCTACTTCTTTCAAGAAAATCTGAAGGCTCAAGGAGATTATGAGAAAATCCAGAGAAATCTCATGCCTGCAGATGACATCACACAACAGCTAAACAATGCTTTACCTAAGAGCTGGAGAAATTGCTATCTAATGTTTACTGAATGATTTAACTACCACTATCCATGGTATCAACCAGGATCCCATTTCATGCAGCTGCTTCAGCTACAAAATGACCTGGGCACAAAACAAGGGCAGCAGCTGATTTCACAAAACTTTACGCAACTGCATAAGTCCTCTTTTTATAGTGCAAGTAGCCTAACTTATGCACCAAATGTTGTGCGAGTGGACTTACACAGTTGTGTACAGTTTTGTGAAATCGGCAGCAGGACTTTCTGTAAAGTCATCCTGATATATGAAAACAAGTCAATCTAAAGAGATCTGGGGTCAAGAAGATTCTATTATTAAACAATGATGAGATTTTGATACTCAAGACTCACCCAGATGAGTTGTTTTGGATCCAACACTGGTAAGTCCTCTTCTTTATTATACAACTCTATCGACTATAAAAACAGAGTAAAATATCTTCAATCATGAAACAATATTTGCAAAATCCGTCAAATTATCCAATTGGCAAAATAAATCACTTTGAATATTCAGGAAGGACAGGGATAAAAGGCATACATGTGTAAAGGACATGATATGAGCTGGAACTAGATCCCTTGGTAAGAGTTCTTGGTGTAGAATGATATCCAACTCAGTACCCATATCTACCAACAATAAACAGATGATATGAATGAGTGTATCACACAACGCAGCTGAGACTTGCTCCCAGTCCCTACCCAACAATATTAACACATCCATGTCATATACAACCTTGCAAAGTCAAAGCTACACCCATGAACTCATTAGAATGATTGACCTTTGTTAATAGTAGGGGCTTCTTGTATAAGGCTCAAATCCTTCACACAGTGACGTTCATGATGTTCAAACATTATTAACCCTGGTCACTGGGCCATTTATTTCACTCCTCAAAGCATCTCAGCTCCCCTGGGAGTTTACAGCCTGTGCTGCCAAGTATGTAGCGCACTGAGCTAAATCAATCACAAGATCACCTCTGCCTCTTCACCCATTTACCCCTGGGTGAAGAGAAGCAATTGTAGTAAAGCATCTTGCCAAAGGACACACCTGTCATGACAGGGATTTGAACCCACACCCCAATGACTTAACCTCCAGAACACTAGCCCACTCAGCCACGACACGCTGCCAGCAGATTTTATTGTGATATTTAGTGACATTGCAACCCTGAGTGCTGGATGTTGTTGAGAAGGTTTTATTTACCTCTTACTAATTTCAGGAATGCTAAAATATTTATTCTGGTAAGGTTTGCGGTAACACCATGTTCAAATCCTTACTATACTTTAAAAATATAACAGAACTTTTACAATCGATCAATGTCTCAGATTCAGAAGACAAAGAATCGTAATGACATCTTTAAAAATTCAGACAGCCAAGAAGTTCATGTGATAAAATGGTAACAAAAAGGCAAGGGTGATGTTTGAAGCTTTGCATGGTGTAGAGAATAAGTAGACACTATAATTAAATAGTAAACTTGCGGGTATAACCATGTGGTTAAATCTCTTTTGAGAGGAGTGTTGGCTCTGAAAAGAGCCGGAGTGGTCTCGACGTTTTGAACAGTATGCTGTGTTTGTCTTCATTCTCCTGAAGATGAACAGAGCACACTGTTCAAAACGTCGAGACCACTCCAGCTCTTCAGAGCCAACACTCCTCTCAAAAGAGATTTAATCACATGGTTGTACGCGCAAGTTTACTATATTATAGTTTCCACATAAAAAGGCAAGGGGCATGAAAGCATAACATGAAATCATTAATACCCAATTTCTGATAAAAAAATATACTGGTTATATAAATAGCAAGTGCACATACCCCCTGTTCTAATAAAATATTATGTGTATTCCAATGTTTATATCTGCTTTCTGGGACAAGCCACGAGGAAAGAAAGTCTTGAGAACTTAACAATCACAGGACACATCGAAGGGAAGAGAAGCAGGGGGAGGCAATGGCTAACAAACGTGACAAGTTTAAGTCAATGGATGGCGGACAGGATACCAGAAACTGAAAGATAACATGTAAAGAAGCAGGAGTTGTTGAAAACAACAAGAGACAGGAAACTGTGGAGAGCCATGGTACAGGCCAGCGAGAACACATTTTTTGGCAGGGTGTGCTTGGTTGCATGCACGACAGCTTGTGCCAATCAATGTCACGAAAAATAGACATGAAGAGCGCGTCGCTGAAGTAGTGGGAATTCTATACACATGTATATTTTATGTGTTCAAATTTCTTCTTGATGAAGAAGTAGTTTTCATGTTAAAATTTGCATTCATTTCGTCACCGACACCACGAAGTAACACCGTGTGTACAAAACTATATTTTTTTCAGTTTTCAGTTTTTTATGTTTTTATACAACATTCGTCATGCCCTACAATTTCATGAAGTTTCAAAACTTCACTTGCTTTACATTTTTAATTATAATAATTATGTATGGCAACATTTGCCCGAAATTGGCAATCTTTGTTTTCACGAACTAGCACACAAGTAACATTTACCATTGAAATGCACGGCGCGCACCATACTCAATATGTGAACAAAACGATTTCACGAAGTAGCACTGTCCACGTGTGCGCGAGCGCGCAAGTTTGCATTACTAATACATTGGAGAGTGCTACTTCGTGAAATCGGAAATAGTCTATTTTGCTTCTTTTTCGGTTTCACGAAGTAGCACGCACCTTTTTTTCTTTATTGCTTGTTAATTTAAAATGCAAAGTGGACAAAAGCAGGGTAACTGAATCTGTTACCCTGGTCTTGGCCTTGATGGCTCCTTCTCTGAAATTCTAAAGGATAGTGGCGTTTTAAAAACGTTCAGCTTTAGACGCCGTTTTCTCCGATTGCTACTTTTTACTGGTATGTACGTCTGTGCTACTTCGTGGTGTCAGTGACGATTTGTTTGAAAAGTGTGGGGAGAGGGTAGGGTTGCTGTAGTTTAATTCAGCACCCCCATCCAAAACGTTGGGGGCTGTATCACCCACAGCACGCCAGTTCTAAAGATCTGGACAAGATCCAGCAGTGTTTGTGCAACATGATTGCAGTGTTTAACATCAAAAGTTACAAACCTTCCAATTCGGTGTCTGATGCTTCACCACCAGCTAGGGCACTCAGCTTACTCAAACTCAGCAAGGTCTGAAAAAAGAAATATACAACAAAATAGTCATACAATCTTTTCACTGAAGGAGTTTCAATTCAGTTTGGGCAACACAAACTGGTGGAATTTTAGTAGCATAACGGACAATTCTTGTACAGGCCTGGTATGTCACAGAAGCCATGGGGTTCACTGAATCTGTTACCCTAGTCTTGGCTTTGATGGCTCCTTCTTTTTAATTTTTGTTGAAAATTTGTATGCAAGTCGCCAGACACACAAGGCCAAAAAGCCACTCGAGGTGTGGGCTACAAATCAACTGTTTTCCTAGGGGGCCATTGCCAACTACTCCTGGGGCTAAAACAGGGTTACCCCCAAGTGCTCAAGGACACAAGTATCATGACTGGGATTCGAACTCACATCCTAATAACTTAATAGCCATCAAAACTTCTGCCCGATCCACTAACTGCTCAGCCACGACACGCTACAAATGATGTGGGAAGAAAACCCCATACAGGAAATACCTAAAAAATCTGGTAGAGAATACAAACTAAATCCACAAGCAAGGCTGAGGTGTGATTCGAACCAGGCTCCACAGCGGTGAAAGACAGGGCAAACCAACCTTACCCTATCATAGTCCTTTGGCAAGCCATTTAGCCATAGTAGCCTCTCCTTAACCAGTTGCCGCCGGGATTTTTTTTTTTTCGTTTAGTCCCCCAGCGGGATTCTTTTGGCGAAATTGCCAGAATCATTTTTCTTTGAGGGTACCGCTGGCACAAAAAAGAGGCTGACTTGACAATGCCAAGAGAACAAAGATTCTCTTTGTTGGATCGTCTGTTTTGTTTCTCGACTGAGGCAAGGTCTGACTCACTCTGACTTGCCTCCATTAAGCCGAAAAACAATGAATAAATGTTGGTGGAAGCCTTTTGATGCCATGTAATTCCCTTCTAGGAACAAAGGACATTTGCGTGTATTCACATCATTAGATTTAACATCAACTGGTTAACAAGACATATCAATTGAGACCTAAAGAGTGCTGGGGTGGTTTTACATTTGATGAAGCTCTTGGATTTGTACCCTTATTCCCCAAGGGTTGAAAAAGTTTAAGGAATCTTCGAAATACTATACTTTTTAATTTTTTTTTCATTTTATATCATTCTGGTAACAAAACCAAGGGACCCTCAATAGTGACTAGCACTGTGACCCGAAGGCCTGAAGATACCTGTGTCGAGAAGATGTTGAAGAAATGTCAGTTTTAGATGTGGGAGGAAAACCCCGAATAAGGAAAACCACGCAATCAGGTGATGCAAAGTCACAATTTCTGTAAATTGTATAGGAGGAAATAGTTGGAGTGCTGAAAGCATTTGATCGTTTATTCGATAAAATGAAATGTTTATAAATTAGTATTATTTATATATAAGCATTATATCTAAATAAGCGTTATTTATAAATAAGCATAACCATTATTTATAAATAAGTATTATATAAGTACAACAGTCTACTACGCATCTGTGCGTGAATACTCGCACAGGTATACTACTATGTAAATAGCAAAAATAGTATCATGCACAGTAAATTTCAAAACATCGTCCGTTACCTACAGCATGGGAGTGGTACTAAACACAGAACCACGACTTGATTGCTGGCACACTTTGGCTTACTTGCATTGAGCCGAAATACAATAAATGAACAATGGTGGATTACCCAAAAACCACCTCTCAATAGCTAGTAAACGCCAATGAATGCAAGACCTTTTTTGTCCTTCTGTGGGTGAAACAAAGCATTAGATGGCTAATGTGTGGTCTGTGCACGCTCCGCTGCGGTGAATTGATGAAGGTAGTGACTACTCCTAAAATGAAGTTACTCTCACTGGGGACGATGGCAACAGTGTAAAAAGAAAAAAATCAAACCAGTGACTACTCCTAAAATAAAGTTACTCTGACTGGGGACGAGACCAAGAGAGCAAAGAGAATTGATGAAGCCAGTGACTACTCCTAAAAAAGTAACTCCGACAGAGGACTAGGGCAAGAGTGTAAGGGAATTGATGAAGCCAGTGACTACTCCTAAAATAAAGTTACAGTTTACTGGGGATGGGGGCAAGAGTGGAAAGAGAATTGATGAAGCCATTGACTACTCCTAAAATAAAACTACTGTGACTTGGGACAAAGGCAAGAGTGTAATCAGAATTAATGAGGCAACTAACTTCTCCTAAAATAAAGTTAGTCTGACTAAGGACGAGGGCAAGAGTGTAAAGGGAATTGATGAAGCCATTGACTACTCCTACATTAAAATTACTGTTACTGGGGACGAGGGTAAGAGTGTAATCAGAATTAATGAGGAAACTAACTTATCCTAAAATAAAGTAACTCTGACTGAGGAATAGGGAAAGAGTGTCAGGGGAATTGATGAAGCCAGTGACTACTTCTAAAATAAAGTTACTGTTTACTGGAGATGAGGGCAAGGGTGTAAAGGGAATTGATAAAGCCAGTGACGACTCCTAAAACAAATTACTCTTGCTGGGGACGAGGGCAAGAGTGTCAGGGGAATTGATGAAGCCAGTGACTACTCCTAAAATAAAACTACTATGACTTGGGACAAAGGCAAGAGTGTAATCAGAATTAATGAGGCAACTAAACTTCTCTTAAAATAAAGTTACTCTGACTGAGGACTAGGGCAAGAGTGTAAAAGGAATTGATGAACCAAGTGACAACTCCTAAAGTTACTCTGACTGAGGACTAGGGCAAGAGTCTAAAGGGAATTGATGAAGCCAGTGACTACTTTTCAAAAAATTACTCTTGCCGGGGAGGAGGGCAAGAGTGTCAAGGGAATTGATGAAGCCAGTGACTACTCCTAAATTAAAATTACTGTTTACTGGAGATGAGGGCAAGGGTGTAAAGGGAATTGATAAAGCCAGTGACGACTCCTAAAACAAATTACTCTTGCTGGGGACGAGGGCAAGAGTGTCAGGGGAATTGATGAATCCAGTGACTACTCCTAAAATAAAACTACTATGACTTGGGACAAAGGCAAGAGTGTAATCAGAATTAATGAGGCAACTAAACTTCTCTTAAAATAAAGTTACTCTGACTGAGGACTAGGGCAAGAGTGTAAAAGGAATTGATGAACCAAGTGACAACTCCTAAAGTTACTCTGACTGAGGACTAGGGCAAGAGTCTAAAGGGAATTGATGAAGCCAGTGACTACTTTTCAAAAAATTACTCTTGCCGGGGAGGAGGGCAAGAGTGTCAAGGGAATTGATGAAGCCAGTGACAACTCCTAAATAAAACTACTGTGACTTTGAACAAAGGCAAGAGTGTAATCAGAATTAATGATGCCACTAACTTCTCCTAAAATGAGGGCAAGAGTGTAAAGGTAATTGATGAAGCCAGTGACTACTCCTAAAATGAAATTAGTGTGACTTGGGACAAAGGCAAGAGTGTAATCAGGATAATGAGGCCACTAACTACTCCTAAAATAAAGTAACTCTGACTAAGGATGAGGGCAAGAATGTAAAGAGAATTGATGAAGCCAGTGACTACTCCTAAACAAAAATACTCTTGCTGGGGACGAGGGCAAGAGTGTAAATGGAATTGATGAAGCCAGTGACTACTGCTAAAATAAAATTAGTGTGACTTGGGACAAAGGCAAGAGTGTAATCAGGATTAATTAGGCCACTAACTACTCCTAAAATAAAGTTACTCTGACTAAGGATGCGGGCAAGAATGTAAAGGGGATTAATGAGGCCACTAACTACTCCTAAAAAAAGTTACTCTGACTAAGGATGCGGGCAAGAATGTAAAGGGGATTAATTAGGCCACTAACTACTCCTAAAATAAAGTTACTCTGACTAAGGATGCGGGCAAGAGTGTAAAGGGAATTGATGAAGCCATTGACTACTCCTAAAAAAAATTGCAATGACTGAGGACTAGGGCAAGAGTGTAAATGGAATTGATGAAGCTAGTAACTACTCCTAAATTAAAATAACTATTGCTGGGGACGAGGGCAAGAGTGTAAAGGGAATTGATGAAGCCAGTGATTATTCTACATTCATAAATACCCCAGTCAGTTTGGGAAAATTTGGGCATTCCCATTGGTTGAAAGGTGGTCACTTGACTTTTTAAGACCAGTTTTAAACGGATGATAAAGACATAGCTGGAGCTGTGAAGGCGCGTTCTGCGCTCATTATAGCCATACGCATGTTGGCGCACTAGCTTATGTGGGTGCTAATTTACACGTAGCGCAATCAATACATAGCAGTACTCAATGTAAAGTCTAATAATGTGTGCGCGTACGCGCAAGCATATGAGCGTTAACCCTTCCTGAAATGGAGCCTGAAGACGTGGCAAGAATTTAAAAATAAGTAATTAAAAAAAACAGAAAAGTTTCACAGATTTGTCTACATTATTACGTTATTACGCTTTTTAACAAAAAGGGCATTTATGAATGGGAATAAAAGAGTAGTGACTCGGTCTTAAACGGCCATTCAGCCTTCGGCTCGGTCCTTTATCACATGGCCACTACCCTGCCTGTTTTAAACGGCCGTTTAAGACCTCTGTCACCACTCTTTTATTCCCTTAATAAAGTTAATCTGGTTTGGGACAAGGAGAAGAGTGTAAAGGGAATTGATGAAGCCAGTGACTACTCCTAAAAAAAATACTCTTACTGGGGACGAGGGCAAGAGTGTAAAGGGAATTGATCAAGCCAGTGACTACTCCTAAAATAAAGTTACTCTGACTGAGGACTAGGGCAAGAGTGTAGAGGAGATTAATGTAGCCAGTGAAATCTCCAAAAATAAAATTATTCTGACTGGGGACGAGGGCAAGAGTGTAAACGGAATAGATGAAGCCAGTAACTACTCCTAAACTGAAGTTACTCGCACTGAGGACTAGGGCAAGAGTGCAAAGGGAATTAATGAAGCCAGTGATTATTTTAAAATAAAGTAACTGTCACTGGGTACGAGGGCAAGAGTGTAAAGGAAATTGATGAAGCCAGTGACTACTCCTAAATTACAATTACGTTACTGGGGACGAGGACAAGAGTGTAAAGGGACTGGCCAAGTATTTTAGCCATGAGAACCTCCTCCCTAGAGACCTCATATTTCTCAAAGCAAGACAGGTGCCTTATGCGCTTCGGCCCAAAGTTGAGATGGAAGTGGAAAGACTTCAGTGTGACGATATAATTTCACCAGTTACCACAAGCAAATGGGCAATGCCCATTGTGCCAGTTCCGAAAAAAAAATGGCGGAGTTAGAATCTGTGGAAATTTTAAAGTTACGGTAAATGTGAATCTCAAAATTGACCATTACCCTCTGCACAAAGTCGAAGAGCTGTTTGCAACACTTGCAGGAGGACAAACATTTGGTAAGCTTGATTTGACTCAAGCATATCTGCACATGGTTATGGATGATGAGACAAGTAAATTATTAACACTCAACACACACAAGGGACTTTTTCAGATGCATCGCCTTGCATTTGGAGTAGCATCCACCCCAGCCATATGGCAACGTACCATGGAACAGATACTCCAAGGAATATCGGGTGTGCAGTGCATACTCGATGACATGATTGTATTAAACAGGTTGTGATGATAGAGATCATCTTCACAACATGGAGAGAGTCCTTAAGGTCCTTGAAGATCGGGGATTAAAACTCAACCAGTCAAAGTGTGAGTTCTTCAAGAAACGTGTTATCTTCTGTGGACATGAGATTGACGCTGAGGGACTTCATAAAACTCAGGCCAAAGTAAACGCAGTGAAAAATGCCCCCCAGCTTACCAATGTCAGTCAAATGCATTCATTCCTTGGGCTCATCAATTACTACCACCGTTTTCTGCCGAACCTGGCCACTGTACTGCATCCACTCAACAAACTGCTTGAGAAAAACCAAGTGTGGGTGTGGACTGCAGATCGTGAAAATGCATTCAACAAGGCCAAAACACTGATCACTTCAGAAGAAGTCTTGACACACCACAACCCAAATCTACAGGTGAAGTTAGCTTGTGATGCCTCACCGTATGGGTTAGGTGCTGTGATATATTTTGTGTCATATTATGCCGGATGGATTTGAATGTCAAAGGAATTGATGAAGCCATTGACTACTCCTAAATTAAAATTACTCTGACTAAGGACTGGGGCAATAGTGTAAAAGGAAATGATCAAGCCAGTAACTACTCTGATTTAGGACGCGGGCAAGAGTGTAAAGGGAATTGATGAAGCCATTGACTACTCTTAAAAAATGTTACTCTGACTGAGGACTAGGGCAAAAGTGTAAAGGAGATTAATGTAGCCAGTGAATACTCCAAAAATAAAATTACTCCGACTTGAGACGAAGACAAGAGTGTAAACGGAATAGATGAAGCCAGGGACTACTCCTAACTTACAATTACTTTACTGGGGACGAGGGCAACAGTGTAAAGGGAATCTATGAAACCAGTGACTACTCCTAAAATAAAACTACTCTGATTGGGGACAAGGGGAAGAGTGTCAGGGGAATTGATGAAGCCAGTGACTACTCCTAAAAAAAATTACTCTTGCTGGGGACGAGGGCAAGAGTGTAAAGGGAATTGATGAAACAAGTTACGACTACTAAATTAAATTTACTCTGACTGGGGACTTGGGCAAGAGTGTGAAGGGAATTGATGAAGCCAGTGACTACTCAGAAAAAAGTACTCTGACTGAGGTATAGGGCAAGAGTGTAAAGAGAATTGATGAAGCCAGTGACTAGTCCTAAAATAAAATTACTGTGACTTTGGACAAAGGCAAGAGTGTAATCAGAATTAATAAGGCCACTAACTACTCAGACTGAGGACTAGGGCAAGAATGTAAAGAGAATTGACGATGCCATTGATTCTTCCTAAAATAAAGTTTCTCTGACTAAGGATGAGGGCAAGAATGTGAAGGGAATTGATGAAGCCATTGAATACTCCTAAAAAAAGTTACTCTGACCGAGGACTAGGGCAAGAGTGTAAAGAGAATTTATAAGGCCACTAACTACTCCTAAAATAAAGTTACTCTGACTAAGGATGAGGGCAAGAATGTAAAGGGGATTAATGAGGCCACTAACTACTCCTAAAAGAAGTTAATCTGACTGAGGACTAGGGCAAGAATGTAAAGAGAATTGACGATGCCATTGATTCTTCCTAAAATAAAGTTTCTCTGACTAAGGATGAGGGCAAGAATGTGAAGGGAATTGATGAAGCCATTGAATACTCCTAAAAAAAGTTCCTCTGACTGAGGACTAGGGCAAGAGTGTAAAGAGAATTAATAAGGCCACTAACTACTCCTAAAATAAAGTTACTCTGACTAAGGATGAGGGCAAGAATGTAAAGGGGATTAATGAGGCCACTAACTACTCCTAAAAGAAGTTAATCTGACTGAGGACTAGGGCAAGAATGTAAAGAGAATTGACGATGCCATTGATTCTTCCTAAAATAAAGTTTCTCTGACTAAGGATGAGGGCAAGAATGTGAAGGGAATTGATGAAGCCATTGAATACTCCTAAAAAAAGTTCCTCTGACTGAGGACTAGGGCAAGAGTGTAAAGAGAATTAATAAGGCCACTAACTACTCCTAAAATAAAGTTACTCTGACTAAGGATGAGGGCAAGAATGTAAAGGGGATTAATGAGGCCACTAACTACTCCTAAAAGAAGTTAATCTGACTGAGGACTAGGGCAAGAATGTAAAGAGAATTGACGATGCCATTGATTCTTCCTAAAATAAAGTTTCTCTGACTAAGGAGGAGGGATAGAATGTGAAGGAATTGATGAAGCCATTGAATACTCTTAAAAAAAGTTCCTCTGACTGAGGACTAGGGCAAGAGTGTAAAGAGAATTGATGAAGCCATTGACTACTAAATTAAAATAACTTTGACTGACGACTAGGGCAATGTGTAAAAGGATTTGATCAAGCCAGTGACTACTCCTCAAAAAAATTCCTCTAATTTAGGACGAGGGCAAATGTGTAAAGGGAATTGATGAAGCCAGTGACTACTCCTAAAATAAACTTACTCTGACTTGGGATGAGGGCAAGAGTGTAAAAGAAATTGATGAAGCAAGTGAATACTCCTAAATTAAAGTTCCTCTGACTGAGGACGAGGACAATAGGATAAAGGGAATTGATGAAGCCAAAGACTACTCCTAAAATAAAATTACTGTGACTTGGGACAAAGGCAAGAGTGTAAAGAGAATTGTCGAAGCCAGTGACTACTCCTAAAATAAAGTTACGCTGATGGGGGCATGGGCAATGAGTTAAAGGGAATTGATCAAAGCAAGTGACTACTCCTAAATTAAAATTCCACTGACTGGGGACAAGGGCAATAGTGCAAAGGGAATTTATGACGCCAGTTACTACTCCTAAAATTAAAATTACTGTAACTGGGGACAAAAGCAAAAATGTAAAGGTAATTGGTGAAGCCAGTGACAACTCCTCAAATAAAGCTAACCTGAACGAGGACGAGGGCGAGAGTGTTAAGGGAATTGATAAGGCCATTGACTACTTTAAAGTGAAATTACTCTGACCGGAGACGAGGGCAAGAGTGTAAAGGGAATCGATGAAGCCAGTGACTACTCCTAAAATAAAGTTACTCTGACTGACGACTAGGGCAGGAGTGTAAAGGAAATTAATGCAGCCCTTGACTACTCCTAAACTAAAATTACTCTGACTGGGGCTACAGCAAGTGTGTAAACGGAATTGATCAACCCAGTGACTACTCTTAAAACAAAATTACTGTGACGGGGGACGAGGAGGTTGTCAAGGGAACTGATGAAGCCAGTGACAACTCCTAAAATAAAGTTACTTCTACTGGGGACGAGGGCAATTGTGTAAAGGGAATTGATGAACCCAGTGACTTCTCATAAAAATAAAATTACTGTGACTGGGGACTAGGGCAAGAGTGTCAATGAAATTAATGAAGCCAGTAATTACTCATAAAATAAAGTTACTCTGACTGAGGACTAGGGCAAGAGTGTAAAGGGAATTGATGAAGCCAGTGACTACTCCTAAAATAAAATCAATCTAACGGGGGACAAGGGGCATAAGTTAAAGGGAATTGATCAAAGCAAGTGACTACTCCTAAATTAAAGTTCCTCTGACTGGGGATGAGGGCAATAGTGTTAAAGGAATTGATGAAGCCAGTGACTACTCCTCAAAACATTACTGTGACTGAGGACAAAGGCAAGAGTGTATTTGGAATTAATACAGCCAGTTACTAAGTCCTAAAATAAAGTTACTCTGACCGAAGAGTAGGGCAGGAGTGCAAAGGAAAATGAAGTATCACTTGAGTACTCCTAAACTGAAATTACTCTGACTGGGGATGATGGCAAGTGTGTAAAAGGAATTGATGAAGCCAGTGACTACTCCTAAAATAAAATTACTGTGACTGGGGAAAAAAGGAAAGAGTGTAATCGGAATTAATGAAGCCAGTGACAACCCCTTGAATAAAGTTACTTCTACTGGGGACAAGGGCAAGAGTGTAAAGGGAATTGATGAAGCCATTGACTACTCCTAAAATAATCAATCAATCAATCATAGAACATTTATTTCAACATTGTTATGATAATACATAATACATACACCATTAAGTTAACACTATTATAACAACATATTTTAAAAGACGAAATAATCATTTATAACAATATTAACTTAACGAAGCTTAGTTTAAACATTATTCACATAACAACATTGGGCAAAGGGTGAAGCAAAGCTTTTGTACCCGTACCCTTGACAGACAAACACAGACTGGCAAATGACAAACGAAAAAAGGACAATGACAGACATATAGGAGCATAATTGAGCTATTGCTAAATGACAATTTTTCCATTACAGATTAAGAATATGATTGGAGCAGTTGTGTTTTTAGTTGTTTGGTGAATGTAGATAAACTTAATGTTTTAAGAGGGGTGGGTAGACTATTCCAAAAATGTGTACCTCGTTGAACGAGGCCATTTTTAAACATTGACGTTCTGTTAAAACTAACATAAATGTTCTTGTTCGAGCTGCTTCAAAGGCAAGAGAGTAATCAGAATTAATTTAGTCAGTAATTACTACTAAAATAAAGTTAATCTGACTGAGGACTAGTTCAAGTGTGTAAAGAGAATTGATGAAGCCAGCGACTACTCCTAAAACAAAGTTACTCTGACTGAAGACTAGGGCAGGAGTGTAAAGGAAATTAATGTAGCCCTTCACTACTCCTAAACTAAAATTACTCTGACTTGGGACGACTGCAAGTGTGTAAAGGGAATTGAGGAAGCCAGTGACTACTCCTAAAACAAAATTACAATGACTGAAGACTAGGGCAGGACAGTAAAGGGACTTGATGAACCCTATGACTACTCCTAAAATAAAAGTACTGTGACTGGGTACTAGGGCAAGAGTGCAAAGGGAATTGATAAAGCCAGTGACTTCTCCTAAAATAAAGTTACTCTGACCGAGGACGAGGGCAAGAGTGTAAAGGGAATTGAAGAAGCCAGTGACCACTTCTAAAATAAAGTTATTCTGACTGGGGATGAGGGCAAGAGTGTAAAGGGAATTGATGAAGCCATGGACTACTCCTAAAATAAAAGAACTCTTTGACTACTCCTAAAATAAAATAACTCTGACTGGAGAGTAGGACAAGAGTGCAAAGGGAATTGAGGATTGAAGCCAGTGACTAATTCTTAACGAAGGTAATTGGACTAAGGCACGAGAGTAAAGAGAATTGATGAAGCCATAGACTACTCCTAAATAAAAGTTACTGTTACAAGGGATTAGGGCGAGAAAACATCGTCTAGATATGGATGGGGGCGGATTGTAGACTTCTGTTTGTGTGCCTGAGAAATGATGATACTGATATTGATAAAAACTGATGTCAGTGATCAAATACTGACCATGTTTGCACTACTCTAGTCATAGTCACTGCCACAGGCATGACAGGGGAAACTCGATCACTGAAATTTGAAACAGTAGGATGCAATGATAAATCAAATTTACCGATTAATAACAGCATCAACGGAACCTTGTAATTCGTATTGTTGTGCCATCACCTTTGCTGCTGCATGCTGTCATACAAAACACCGGTTAAATCAAGAAAAACTCCATCGATGTAACACCACCACTTCGGCCTTCCCGTCATTGCAGCAGTATGTGATTGATGTTTTGATAGGGCGCCCTCTCTAGGTAGGCATCTATAGTTTGCCGTCTGTGTCACATCATAATACTAAACGCTGTCTGGACCCAGTAACTGGGGCGCTGTTTACTGGGTCGAGACGTGTCATTGTTTACCTTTTTAACAAGACGTGGGCGGGGCGGGGGCAATGGTTTGCAAACTGATAATTTGGGCCAAGATATGTTCCTTTGTTGCCAACAAGTTTAGAAAACATTTACTAACAAGTAGTAGTTGGAGGTTGGGCTGAAATAAGTTGCCTGCTGGTAAACCCTTGTGTGTGCTTTTGAGTAACAGCAGCAAGAACACAAAGTAAATAGAGTTTGTGTATTCAAAGGAGTTTTAATCTCAAGAGAGCAAAATAAACAGCAAGCCTTAAACCCTTGTAATTTTGGATAAAATTACAAAAAAACTTCAAAAGAAATTAACAGCAAGGCTTACCCCTTAACATCAAAATGGAATAGTTATTTCAAATGTCGACAACAACTGGGATATTTTTTTTTGGGGGGGGGGTTAAGCTAAGTAAGACCTAGTAATAAACAATACAATACAAATAATACAAATAAATTTATTACAAATTTTGACAAACCTTAAAGGGTCTTAATAGTTACTTTTGGTGCTTTATTTCCCCTTAAAAAACCTTTGTTTTCATCATAATTCCAAAAACACTTTTTTAAGAAAATTCTAATTATGAGAAAACCCCTCTCCATGGTGAAAGTCGCGTTTTGACCCAGGATATAGACGAATTCCTATGCGGTTATTTTGTACATGGCCTATGGAGCGAGTTAAATCCGTTATATAGTCATATTCTTAGTCGTGGAGTCTCTGTGCACAAGCAATGGGTATTGTCATATCCCAGATCCATCAAGCCCCATACACTGTGCACAAGCAATGGGTACAGGAATATTGCCATATCCTGGGTCCATCATGACCGTGACACACGGCCACGTCTCTCACACACTGTGCACAAGCAATGGGTACAGGAATAATATTGTTATATCCCGGGCCTACCAAGCCCCATACACTGTGCACAAGCAATGGGTACATGAATATCGCCATATCCCGGACCCACCAAGCCCCATACACTGTGCACAAGCAATGGGTACAGGAATATTGCCATATCCCGGGCCTACCAAGCCCCATACACTGTGCACAAGCAATGGGTACAGGAATATTGCCATATCCCGGGCCTACCAAGCCCCATACACTGTGCACAAGCAATGGGTACAGGAATATTGCCATATCCCGGACCCACCAAGCCCCTTACACTGTGCACAAGCAATGGGTACAGGAATATTGCCATATCCTGGGTCCATCATGACCGCGACACACGGCCACGTCTCTCATACACTATGCACAAGCAATGGGCACAGGATAATTGCCATATCCCGTGTCCACCAAGCCCCATCCACTGTGCACAAGCAATGGGCACAGGAATATTGCCATATCCCGTGTCCACCAAGCCCCATACACTGTGCACAAGCAATGGGTACAGGAATATTGCCATATCCCGGGCCTACCAAGCCCCATACACTGTGCACAAGCAATGGGTACAGGAATATTGCCATATCCCGGGTCCATCATGACCGCGACACACGGCCAAGTCTCTCATACGCTGTGCACAAGCAATGGGCACAGGAATATTGCCATATCCCGTGTCCACCAAGCCCCATACAATGTGCACAAGCAATGGGTACAGGAATATTGCCATATCCCGTGTCCACCAAGCCCCATACACTGTGCACAAGCAATGGGTACATGAATATCGCCATATCTCGGACCCACCAAGCCCCGTACACTGTGCACAAGCAATGGCTACAGGAATATTGCCATATCCTGGGTCCACCAAGCCCCTACACTGTGCACAAGCAATGGGTACAGGAATATTGTTATATCCCGTGTCCACCAAGCCCCATACAATGTGCACAAGCAATGGTACAGAGATATTGCCATATCTTAGGTCCACCATGCTCCATAGGCCGTGTACAAAATAACCGCATAGGAATTCGCCCATATCCTGGGTCAAAACGCGATTTTCACCATGGAGGGGGTTTCTCATAAATAGAATTTTCTTTAAAAAGTGTTTTTTTTTAGGTTAAAAACTTGCAAAAAACTATTTTTCCTGAGGTTTTATACTACTTTGACTTCCCAAAGTCTGTCAATTTAAATTTAAAAAAAATATAAAAAAAAAAAAAATATTCAATGATGTAGCAAATCGAAACTCGAGGACCATCCTAGCTAGTTGATGATGATCTTAGACCAAACTTGTGGAACACTAAAGTTTAGCAAAAACTACAAGGTACTTGTTGTTCTTTCCTTTGACACTTCTTGTTATTTCAAAGCAAACATTGCAAGCGTGGTAGTAAATAAGCTTAGTAAGCCTTGCTGTTCGTTCCTTTTACTTTTCATGTAATTTTAGCCAAAGTTGAAGAGGGGGTAAGCTTTGCTGTTGATTCCGTTGAAGTTTCATGTAATTTCAGCCAAAATGACAAGGGTTCTCTGTTCATTCCTTTTGACAATCATGTAATTTTAGCCCCAAAAACATTTTTGCTATCCCCGCGATCTGTAGTAAATTATAATATTAGGTTGCGGGTTCCTCATTTTGCGACTTCTCATTGGCTATGTTGAGTGCAACCTGTGGTCTCGACGATTACGACGAAAATTACATTGGGTTGCCCATTCCTCATTTCGTGACTTCTTATTGGTTATTACAATTTTACGCAATTTCTGGTCTAGACAAATAGAGAGCGCGCTTCGTAGCTAATTATAATATTGGGTTGCGCGCTCCTGTTTCCGGGCATCTTATTGGTTATCACGTTACTGCAATGGTACGAATAGCCCTGCAGTGTTTAGATTTATTTTTGTAGGGTGACGGTTTTATGGTTACCTTTAAGGGAACACTTTTATTTTTACGGTAAGGGATGTTTTGAGTTATTTGAAATTTAAAATTAAAAAATGTAATTATAGCCAATATACAAGGGGTACGCCTTGCTGTTCATTTCTTTTGACTTTCAAGTAATTTTAGCCAAAATTACGAGGATGTAATCCTTGCTGTTCGTTCCTTTGCAATTTCGTGTAATTTTAGCCACATTTGCAGAGGGGTAAGCCTCGCTGTTTATTTTGCAGAGGTGTAAGCCTTGCTGTTAATTCCTTTGAAGTTCCATGCAATTTTAGTCAGAATTACGAGGGGTAAGCCTTGCTGTTCATTCCCTCTTCCCATTTTGGAAAATTCTCATTCTACAGAGTCGACAAACGGTGCATGAAACCCATGTGGTTCTTAGTTTAGAGACTTTCTCTTTTGGTCCAGACAAACAACCATTGTTTATATATAACCATTATTTAAAAATTAACATTAAAAATAAGTATTATTCATAAATAAACATTATTCATATATAAACATTATATATAAATAAGCATTCTTTATAAATAAGCAATATATATAAATAAGCATTATTTATAATCAAGCATTATTTAGAAGTAAGCATTCTTCATAAATAAGCATAATTTTTTAAAGGAATGAACAGCAATGCTTACCTCTTTACTTTTGGGCTAAAATTACATAAAACTTCAAAGGAATGAACAGCAAGGCACGTCCCCCTGGCTAAGATTACCAATCAATTTCCCTTGTACTAGACCAACCTAATAACAGACTCCCAACCAATTTCCCAAGATCAACTTATAATATACCACAATGAAACAATAAAACAACATAAGTTCCTCTCTTTGTTTTGCTTTATTTTATAGTGTATTTTATTACAGAACACAAATAACCTCAATAATCCACATCAGCTCTTTATTTTTACAAGGTGAACATTTGTTGTATTATATAAAAGACAATTGAAACAATAATAATAATAATAGGATCCTGCGATGGACCCTCAAGATCTAAGGCTACGGGACATAGCCTGACTCGAGGAGTTACCGGCACAGAGGAAAATGAGATCTTTCTTTTGCATGTTGTGATATCGTGAAATAATAATAATAATAAAAATAATATAGTTGCTGAAGATGTCTTAAATTCAATTAGCAAGTACCATTGTTAGAAGAGAGAGACATGCCTATGCACTTTTGCTATTCCAAATAACATACATTTAATAAAACATATGTTATTTGGAATAGCAAAATAACATAACATTTCAAAACCCATGAACTTAAATATAAATAGGATATACTTTTAAAGTACCTTTCAAGCATATATTTTGTGGTCAATTCTTGCAAACAGCTTTTAAAAAAAACTAAAGTGTAATGAATAAAAGAAAACAAATGTCATGTAGAACTTTTAAGATGTAGTTACCTATTAAAGTATCTTGAAACACTTTTCTTTTACCATGACGTGTGCATTTGTTCTTTGTTTAGAGATTATTAATTTCTGTGTAATCAACATCTGGGCAGATGCCCAGACGTGGCTAATATTGTAGACAATAGTTGTAGTCAATACTTTAACATGGGAAACAATGGAAAATGTCAATTCCAGAAATGACTTTTACTGCTATGGTATCTAAAGGGTTAATCTTAACGTTGACATTTATAAACTGTAAGAGTTTACATGAAAAAACAACGTAGACAACCACCAGCAAGCCAAGGCACAAGGCCCAAGGTTCAATTTAAGGAAATAACCGGTTGGCACCGGATGACGTGAATACACGCAAGCGTTTCCCTTGCCTGGAAACGGACGCCATCTTAAGACGCCATTATGTAATTTCGGGCCACCGGAGTAAAGGTCGCCCTGTCATTCAACTGTGGAGCGTGCACAGATCACACGCACACACCATCTAATGCTTTGTTTCACCCACACAAGGTCAAAAAAAGGTCTTGAATATATTGGCATTTTGTGGCCATTGAGAGGCAGTTTTTGTGTAATCATCGATTATAGACCTTAGTCCTTTTGTTCCAGGAATGGGATTATTGTTCATTCATTGTGTTTTGGCAATCGAGCCATGGTTTCGTGTTTAGTGCCACTCCTATGCCATAGGTAATGGCTGATGTTTAGCAATTTACGGTGCGTGAATTTGACATTTTCTCGGTCGAGAAACAAAACGGACGATCCAATAAAGAGAATCTTTGTCCTCTTGGCATTGTCAAGTCAGGGTTTCTTTGTGCCAGCGGTACCCTCATTGAAAAAAGATTCCAGTAGTTCCGCCAAAAGAATCCCACCAGGGGGACAGGACAAAAAAGAAAGATCCCGGCGGCAACAAGTTAAACAAGTGATGGAACTGCTGCTTGGTGGTTGAATAACCAGAAACTATGGAAGGGAAAATGATAACTAATTGATCAATCAATATACAAACTAATCTTTCTTGAAGGCAAACCCAGCAAGTTTTGAATTTGTTGACGAAAGTAGCGGTTTCTTTGGTGCAGCCCCATCCTGACTCTTGAGCTTGCCTGGGCCTTTGACCCTCTTCTCTGGCCCCTGCTTGACCTCATCATCCGTTGATAGTTTACGCTTCTTTCCCTCGTTGAGAGTATCTTGTACGTTGTTCTCTTTGGGATCTGCATCAGCTTCTGAGGGTTGAACGGAATCCTTAGCCCTGGCTCCCCATTCCTACAAATCAAAACAAACACCATGATTCAAAGTCTCATACACCTTTTGCTAAAGGCATGGTTAACGCTAACAAATATAAAAGTGGACATTTCTTTTTTTCGGGGGAAGGAGAGAACCTAATGTGTTTGGCTTGATCCCTCACTGCACACCCTGCTTCGTGGTGCTTTGGCCACATTTTGTCGAGAATCAGAGTTGGGAGAGTTTGATCAAGGAGCAATGGTTCACTAGTGGTTGGTTAGTGACGAATGTAGTGCATGCGCACTTAAATTGAGGAGCGAACGACTATAGTCATGTCTTCAACGCGTGACCATGAGAAAATGGCGAATATATGGTCCGATCAATGTTATCATTTTTCTGATAACTGGTTCCCTCTAGCTGCACTGTGCTACATGTCTTAAAATGGCTAATGGTAACCAACAATGTTGACTAGACTAGTCCAACCATTGATGACTACATGTAGGTCCTTGATCGAACTTGCTCACTGACGACTCCAGATATCAGACTATTTTACCTTCCAGCTTTAGTTTGGTTACAACTTTTCGAATGTCGGGAAATTGGGTAATACCATAAATTCGTTTTCTTTATTTAGTATTAAGTATTCATAAATACCCCAAGATAGTTTAGGTAGTCCTATTGGGTGAAAGGTGGTCACATCACCATGTTTACCTGGTACTAAACAGCTGATAAAGACATAGCTTGAGCTGTTTAGTATTGGTTGGATAAGTGCGTGTTCGCAATTACAGCCATATGCTTGTTGGCGTACAAGCTTACGCAGGCTGTAATTTATGCAATACATAGCTGTACTCAATGTTAAATCTATCAGTACACGTGACTACGGCACAACCATTGAGTGTCACAGGCAATTTGACCCATCGTGGTGAAATGGAGCCCGAGGATGTGACAAGAATTCAAAAAATTACAAAACATAAAATTCTTACAGATTTTCCGACATTATTACGCTTTGTAATGAAAAGGGTTATTATGAATGGGAATTAAAGAGTAGTGCCTCGGTCTGAACCCTCGTTTAAGATCTTGCAGGGAAGTGGCTGTACGATAAAGGACCTCGCATTCGACACAGTCCTTTATCGCACGGCCACGACCCTGCGGGTCTTGAACAGCAGTGTCAGACCTTGTCACCACTCTTTTTTCCCCTTAATATAGACCGGACAAGTCTTGCATATTTTCAAGCATTTATAAGAACCTCAGGTTCCCATGTACATTAATGTGTGAATGATACAAAACTGTGCACTTCAAAGGGTCCCAACATTTGTATTCGTGCCAGACTTGCAAAGTCTATTATAGGAGAATTCCCACTGTAGCCCAACCTTTTTCTCTTCTGCTGTGTGCGATCTCCACTTTTGCATGGCCAGTTTGACAAGATCAGCCTCTGATAGCTCAGGATTCTCCTCAGCTAGGCTTGGACGGTTCTCAGATAGCCAGTAGGAAAACCCTGATGGCGCTCTGCAACAAAAATAAAATCAATAGCTATTAAAATTGGTTCACGAGACAGAATCTGTGAGGTTCACAGTTTAAAAGTCTACTTTTTTTCATAAAAGAAAAGTAGGTGTTTTTTGTTGTCAAATGGTCAAATTATATTATTTCTAAGCTGGGGCTTAAATTCATTGCGCGTAAGTATAACTTATGCTATTTTCATTTTAACAAATGACATCAAACATCTTTCAGACAGCTTTCAAACAGCTGTTGCTACCCATGAACAAGTTCATTCTACCCCAATTGTTGTAAAGAATCATACCCCAAAGCTAAACTTCATTTTAGAAACTTTTTTATATTGCCTTTGACTTTTCAAATGAAACTTTATTGTCTAAACAATATTAAAACAGTGCAAACAACTTAAATAGACAGTCCCAATGGGAGACTTTTGAGATGTTAGAGGGCGCCCCAGTAAACGGATCTTTTCTATTATGCGACCAATAGAAAAGGCCTGCTTACTGGGGTGCCCGCTAACATTTCAAAAGTCTCCCATTGAATAAATTAGTCAGTACAAAAACATACAGAGATGTGGACAAAAAAAAGATAAACTAATATTGGCTGAAACAGTTGAGCCTAAACAACATGCTTAGAGAGAAAATTCATGTTTTAAATAAACCAAGTGATTTTTTGTTCGCTTAAAGTAAAAATGATGTGATGGTTGTCCCAGACCAAACGTATGCCCCCCTGAATTTTTTTTACATAATTCCTGACAGCAATGGACCACTGATTCTGGAACGAACTTTATATCAAGTTCAAGATTTTTCGTCTAGTATAAAATAAAAAATGGCTGTCATACATTTAAAAGATTAATTTTCTGTAAGAACAAAAACTAAATAGAATATTATAATAAATATTAATAATAATAATAATAATAGTGTGTATAATGGTGCCGAGTTATCAAATCAAGTAGAAATTGTTGAAATATGATTTTATAAGATGAATCCATTCTTATATAACACTATAGTGTTCTAGCCTTGATGGAGTTTTATTAATGCATGGATACTACAACCACCTTGAAAGAGACACAAGGTAAGGTGGTGCATATTGCTGCCAGACCATGCCAGAAACAGCAGGGCAAGCCTTTTCTCTTAAGGATAAGTGCGCCTGGTTCGTTTACGTGCATTACACAACACACGGGACCAACGGCTTTACGTCCCATTCTAACGACGAAGCAATAAGTGTCTTATATAGGTTTCGAGGCATTGCATGGTGAGGTATCAATGTATATTGGGTTTGCGGTAATTATATCTACTTTGCTATATACAGTAGAAGTCCCCCTCGATCCACTAAGGGAAAGTAGTAGTAGTCCCGGCTGATTTCCTACCTCCCCAGGTAGTACTTAGCAGGACAGTTCTTTTCAGAACTAAGTAGTCCCCCCTGAATAATAGTAGAATAATAACAGGACAAGTTCTCACAAGAACAAGCTACTGTATATAGCAAAGTAGATATAATCACATGGTGTTACCGCAAACCAAATGTACATCAATAAGTGTCCGGCTTAAGGACACAGACACAAGTGTCAAGACACTTGAAATGTGACATCCCTCCCTTCCAGCAAGTCAGGCACATGGAACTTACTTCTTGACTGCAGTGGAATTATCCATTTCCGCCTTAGCGTTTTCATCTTTCTCCTTTTGTTTGGGCGACTTCATGTTGCCGAAAAGCGTAGCCTGGGTCTTGCCTTTCTTCACTTTGGACTCAATTGGCTTTTCAGAAGCTGCTTATAAAAACCACAAACGAAAAGTGTAAACTTGTTTTGCACATTAGATTAAAAATAAGATAACACGTACTGCTGTGATAACAATTATTGTGAGGGTCAACTAAAGGGAGGGACGTGACTGCTGTTTCACTACAAAACCCAAAACTGTCACATCAGTGCAACCTCGTTGCATATGTGAGTTACAACCCCACCCTCGTTGAATATGTTTTCCCACCATACATTCCAGGCATGCCGGTACTCGATCTCAGCAAACCCAAATGTGAAGATCTTCGCTCACAACCCAATCTGGTGGTTCCACGTCCTCAAAGAAAGCTGGGGACCGGGCATTTTTCCATCGCCGGTCCTCAAAGTTGGAACTCTCTACCCATCACCATCCGGAACACTTCATCAGTCAAACAGTTTAAAAGACTCTTAAAAACACATTGTTTAATCATACCCTGTAAATTGTATTTTGGTTCTTCTGGCAGCTTTCTCCCCAAGTGCTTTATATCCTTCGGAAAAAGGTGCTCTATAAATACATTTTCTTTTGTACATATAAATATTTTTTATAGCAAGGCTGGATACTAAAATGGATTAAGCACAAAACAAATAAAACATTATTCGACCTTGTTACATGGACCAAGTAGTGTGTGCAAGACACAATCTTTGACCAAACTCAGTTAAGACCTTGCTGCACTTCACTGAGGCAACAATATAAAATCTTGCAGAGCGCCATTAGCAGTGTTTCGGCAAGAGACATCTGAGTGCCGCTCGCAAAATTTGTAGTTACAGTCCAGTGTGCACAATGCACACCACCCATGCACATTTTTTTCGTGCAGTGACTTGAACAAACAAGTTTTTATTAGTGGAATATTTGCAATGAATTAGCTTACCAGAATAAGTATGATTACCTCACAATTTTTATCAAAGTATTGACACAATCACCAATGTTATTCAGAGACAAAGTTTCTCATGTGTGCGCAAACGACAGCTGATTTCATTTGGGAGCCTTTGGTGTAGCGTTTTTTCATTACGCGTACCTGTGGCAATACCAAATTGCAGTGTGCATGAATGTATACACCAATCCGAGAAGAGCTCATTTATGTCATTTATTCATTCACTGCAGCTATGCCCTCCGCACGGGCGCATGACACGACACGCGGATCAGCGGGCATATGTCCCAATCAGCATGGAGGATTTACAGAGCGTGTGAGTCGACGTGTTGCGTCGACGCCCGCGTGTTGCGGCCATAGTTGCGGTGGTGTAAACGCCCATGAACAAGCTGCTCGGATTAGTCTATACTGAACATATGTCATGTACACTGCATAGACAGGTTACTACATAGGTGCAGTCTGTCATGGTACACATGCTGTATGATTGGATTAAGATCGGTAACATCCATGTTTTACTGTGTTTGACCATGGTTTGATCGAGTAAGAAGTAAATGAAAAAGGTTTGGCAATTATTCAATTAAATCATGCAGTAATCAGGATTCTGCACTTATATTGAGTGCCGGTGGGAGTGACTTCATTTTTCTTTCATGCTGGCTGTCATTACCGAGTGGTGGTCGGTGCCTACCGGTGGTCAGTGCTAACAGGCGCTGACCAGCGTAGCTACAACCCTGACCGTTAGTTGATGAGCAGAGCCACAGCACAATAACCAGGTAAGAGGAAAACCAGACAGGCTGTTATCTGATGTTTTTCACAAACATTGAAATATGATCTCACATGAAATGTTAAACACACAATGATTTGATTGCATTTAGAATACAACGGTATCTATACCATCAGATAAACGTGTCACTGACTTACGGCTTTTGAGTTTGATCTTAGACGTCTTCTTCATGTTATCGAAGACACTACTTCCTTTGTTAGCCACCTGAGATTCAGAGGAGTTCTTCTTGAAAGGGTTCTTCCTGGGTTGACTGCTGGGTAGAGCAGACTTGGGATGCAAATCTTGGGGGAAAAGACATCAATGTGCGGAGTTTAAAGATCAGGAATTCAAAATGTAAAAAGTCACAGAATGGCTCACAATTGCTGGGTTTTTTTTTGTCACTGTTCAAAGATTTGGTTTCAACCTGATTTTATTTATGTTCTGCAAGAAATTTTCACCAAGTGTTATGAGAAAATCTTACTAAAACATGAAAATGTTAGGATCTATTTCAATGTAGTTATTGCAGCTTATGTCATGTTACAGTCAAGCTAGATAATTTGAACAAATACACTCTCCAGAGTATCTATTATGTGCAAGATTGTAAAACTTCTCCTTTTGACCTTTGTGAATTGTGAATGTTATCATTAGGATTTATATTTGTAAAGATAAAAAAAAATCCATGGAAAAATTCAGATGCTGTACCTTTCTTGGGTTTGATGACCAGCGCGGGAGTTTGTCTTGACTTCATCTCAGGCATCCCATCTTCATCTCCAACATCAGCATCTTCATCATCTTCACCACCTTCATCCATCGGTTGATCCTCATCTTCTACCTCGGCCTCCTCCTCCTCCTCATCTTGTCTTGATGCCTGGTGATTGGAAGGTCTTGATCTAGACAACGTTGACCATTCAGACGTGCTTCTTTCCCTCCTATAGAGAGAGACACACACGCACAATGATGGCATTGTAGTGTCAGTGAAACAAAGACTTAACTCAGTTTGGGAAAACAATGCCTCTTGCAATCCCTGAAACATTTTTTCTTTCCCCATTTTTGTTTGTGTGTGTGGCAAATTTTCCTGAACCGGCCCACTTAAGTTACAAAACTGAAAACAAAAGAGAACACTAAATTTAACGTTCCTCTTGAAATAGGCTAGATTGTATGATGGAGTGAAACATGCATCTGGAAAAGTTTGGGGTTCTCCGACCAAAAGTCCGCTGGCCAAATGCAAGTTAAAAGTTCTAAGGACCAGGCAAAATTCTGTCTGAGGCTGTGGAATTACTTGCCACTTACCAATAGGATAGAGGTTTGTTATATGATTATTGTAAAAATGTTTGAAAACTTGGTCTTCATTTCACCTTTTTCAATAATCTATGCTTGTTTTTGCAAATCTGGTTGATGGGAAATAGAAGGAACAATTATACCCAAGGTTATGATATTCAATTCATTTCAATAAACTTTATTTATCCTAGATGAGGCAATTGCAAGAGATTGGCCAGCTCCATATACAAAAAATTTAAAAAGTTACAACTTAGGGCTTAAAAGATGGGAAAACCACAATTAAAAGAACTATACAAATTTACATTTACATATTTACATATATTCAAATTTACATATTACAGTTTTTCGCTTCAAAAAGTGACTTACGCTGTGTGAGGTGCCTGATACCCATCATGCTCCTCCTCTTCTTCCTGCTCCGTTTCCATGGTAGCCATTTCTTCTTCCATCATCTGCTGTGCTAGTAGGTTGAGTCGTTCCGCCAGTGCCATTCTGCGTGATCTGCTGGCGTATTTGATGGCGAGGGACACTGCATGCTGGGATGTCATCAGCTGACAGATCTCTGCAGCGCGATACTCCCTGTCTGTACGACAGGCCAACTGCAAACAAATCATTGAATAATATTGAAATATACCGGACGTTGTATATTGGGTCATGATACTGTATTGACCTCTTAAAACCCAAGATAAACTGTAAATAGTTCAACTTTAGACTGTCTGAACCCAAGGTTTCATTTTTACGACAGCTTCCCTGCTGCTCGTAAAAGTTAGACCGATTCTGGTCTAACTTTAGTACTGTGTCTGAATGTACCCAGTCCACAGAAATGTTTGCTATTAAGGGGTTACAAGATTTGGTGAGCAAGTAAACTTACATATGTTGGGGGACTCACAGGACAAAAAAATACAGAATCCCAGCTGCTACTGGTTAAATAAGTGATGGATCTGCTGCTTGGTGGTTAAATAACCAGAAACAATGGACAAGAAAATGATAACTCTCGTTCAACAACAAAACGGACGATCCAACAAAGAGAATCTTTCTTCTCTTGGCATTGCCAAGTCAGGGTTTCTTTGTGCCAGCCGTAACCTCAAAGAAAAAATATTCCGGCAATTCAGCCAAAAGAATCTCACCAGGGGGACGGGACAACAACAAGAAGGAATCCCGGTGGCAACTGGTTTAATAAACGTTCAGTTTCTCCTCTTATTATGGATGAGGCCATTGTTTGTTCCTACTACTATTACTCACTGCAAAGAGCTTCATAATGCTATCTTGCTTTTCTCTCTCAGCCTGCGCTTTGTTCATCTCATCTTCTTCATAGCCCTGGGATGTACTGTAGTCAATGTGTCTGCTCAAGGTGTCTGCTCTCCAATATGCCTCCTGAAGAAAAACGCAAAGTATGAATGGATATACATCGGATCTTTATCGTTTGTATTTGATGTTACTCCTATATGTGTCGAGTAGCGCACATTATACAAATATTGAATGCATGTGAGTGCATTGTCACAGAATGTAATCATGAGGTGAAATCTGGACTAATCCATTTCACAAGGCAAAGCCAAGTTAAATGGAAAAGCCAGATTTCACCGAGTGATTATATTCTGCGACAAAGCATGAACAAAATGCATTCAATATTTGTTTTATCCACAACACACATAGATCCTTGTCATTTGATTTTTTGTTTAAAATAAACACAAAATAGACACGGAAACTCGTACACTCGACATTCTGAAAATTCCATATAAAAAAAAACCTAAATAACGTGGACGACTCCATGTGGACACCAACCTTGTTCACTGTGACATGACCTTGCCTCATTTGGACAAATGGGCGGGAACAATACTGCTAACTAAGTGTCAAAAATCCATGTACACCATCCAAAAATTAATCCATATAGAAACGTGCCAATGTCGCAGCAGGAAAGCATGTAAATACATTGCAAAATAAAGTATGACATGTGATGCACGTTCCACCAATCAAATGACAAGGATCTGTGCGTGCGGTTTATAAAGAACATTATACGTTTTTGATAATATACAAGCAGCAGTTGTCTGAACATTATGTATTGTCTTATGAGATTGTTGTTCTCTCTAAATGTAAAAGAGTGAAAATTTCACTCGCTTACCAGGGTGGTGTCAGTTTGGCTCTTTTGAGAGTGTAAGTCACTCTTCACCACCCTTTTATGAGTGAAAGTGGAATGAATTTCACACAGAATCTAGAGAAAAAACATGTTTTTCACTCTAAAAAGAGTTGGCCGCCATATGGCTCCTTGGAAGAGTGGTATGGCAGACAAAAGGAGGTTTTTTTTCACTCTTTTACATTTATCAAGCAATAAATCACAAGGGAAACTGACTGGGTAAATTTTAAATCAATTTTTGGGTGAACAAAGAAAAATTGACTGGAGCGGGAATTGAACCTGGGACCACCGGTTTAACGTCCTGACCCTCTACTAACTGAGCTATCGTGCCCTAATGTTGGCGATCTCCCTATTTTGTCAATATCTTTGTTCAAGGGGTGCCATTCAGAAGCCATTCAAACCGGTTACTGCCGTGTAGCCAGGGATCGCATCCCATAATTCACGATACAACCATAGAGCTAGCTCTATGGATATAACCTGGGAAGCGGCAGCACGGGGATCTACCTTAAGGGTGATGCAACTTTTTATTTTAAAAAATAAGCAATAAACCACAAGGGAAACTGACTGGGTAATCTGTAAATCAATTTTGGGGTGAACAAAGAGAAATTGACTGGAGCGGGATTTGAACCTGGGACCACCGGTTTAACGTACCGACGCTCTACCAACTGAGCTATCCAGCCCTAATGTTGGCGGTTTCCCTATTTTGTCAATATATTTGTTCGGGGTTGCCAGTCATTTTCTTTCACATTTAGAGAATTGATACAGAGCAATGAATTTCCATACACATGCTGTACTGATGCACAATATTCTCCAAGCTCTACATGTATATCTATGCTTCAGACACAAACACTTTAAAAATAGAATCAAAAGCCGTTACCTCTATCTGTCCCTTCTCTGTTTCCAAGTCACACAGTGGAATTTGGAAGGGTAGCACCATGACGGCAGGTCTGGGTAGGGTAGGAGGGAAGGGAGCTCCTTTACACTGAATGCATCGCAGCTGCTGGGGGCTCTCGTTCAACCCTACCACCCAGAAATGGTCCGACCGACTCTTTGTCTGAAAGAAAAATTATTATTATTATCTATTATGCCAGTATCAGAAACAACAACATACAAATGTCGTGTGGCACAAAAGATAATTAGACTAACGAAACAGGTAAATTAAATACAAGGTTACAAAAAGACGTGAGGATTAGACAGGCATGGGATCATGACGTCAGGACAGGCATGGGATGGGGAAGAACATCTCTGTGGAGGGGAACAATCCATTCTAAAATGACCAGGATAAACAAAAGTGTACCATTACACTGTAACTCGAAAGCCAGTTTATCCAATCATAGAATAGAGTAATATCATTATAAATAACCACTACAATGAATAAATTCTATAGAATAACCAAATAAATCAAAATGTACTCTGAATAAAACTAGATAGAAACTAAGAACATTCAATGAAATTAGATCAAATACGAAAGCTGCTAATGAACTGTAAAAAATAAATTATCCAATAAGAACAAAACAAATCAATAAATACAAGGAAATAATAACAGATAATAAAAAATAAAGAAGTTAAACAAGCATTCAAAATAAATATAATCGAACAGTAACAAAATTGACCAATCAAAACAACCAATCAAGTGATCATCTACCGATTGATAGTCAATCAAACAATCTAGAAATTGGTCAAATAAACAGATTAACAGATAACTTAAAATAAATGAATCAAATAAGAACAAACGGGAAAAACCATGATTCAAATAGCTGGATAAATGATTATTAAAACTCTTCCAAGATTCAAGAACTACTGAGCTTGGTTTGATGGATGGCAAATTACTCCAAATACAAGGAAATGAATGAATGAAAAGTTCTTCAGGCAAAGAGTTTGAGCAAAGTGATGGTTGAAAGTCAATGTGTAACGAGTATTAATCTGGGCGTGGGAAGTAACTGCAGAGCAACTTATCAGTCCAAATAAACACTTCATGGTGAACTGAACATTTAGTCTGTTTCTTCTGGCATCTAGGCTGAGAAGACTCAGTGACTTGAGTCTATCATCATAAGACAAAACTCCTCTATGAACCCAAATAATCAATCTTAAATAAATTGTACCTGATAATTAGTTACAAAAACAACAGGTTTAAGATGGTTCTGAGCATGTAACCAGCACAACATCCAGGTGGTTTTAAGCCTGTAGTTCACAGAGTGTTACAGGCTGTAAAGCTACACCTTGTGAAGGCCCCAAACCAGAGATGCAACTTAGTTATTTCAAAAAGAGGAAATGGCCAAGTCTGCAAAACTTTATGCAGTGTTTTACAGTATTGTATGTATTGTAAAACGAACAAGAGGGAATCGGCCGATCAGCATTGCATTCATACAAGACATAAATTGTTTTTTATTTCATTTTCTACGATAGAGTTTTTCTTTTTAGGGTCTAATCAATTTTTTTCTGAGAAACAAAATCTTTTCTACTGAAGAAAAAAAAGTCAAAATGGGATACAAATGTTTTGCTTTGTAATACTACAAAACATTACCCCAAATTTTATTTTTATTTTCTGCACAGTACTTCACAATAAATGATGAAGAAGAACATGTAAGGAAGGATTAGTTGAGGTGCTTTTGTTACTCACATGGTTCTTGGTGTTAGCAATCTGCATCCAGGTCAGCAGAGATCTGTTTAGGAGTCTGACCACACCCTCAGAGTCAACAGCACAAGGCGTCCCTTCAGCTGAAAAACTACAAACCGTAAACAAAACAAGGCTCACAAAAATACATGGTATGGCATTAATAAATATCAGAGTATTCAAGTGCAATCTGGCACTTTATGCGGGTGAAACGGAGCATTAAACGGCCCGTGCGCGCTCTATGTGCATGCTCCCATGGTGGAATGTGCGGGCACCCTTTGCTCCGGGCTTTCACACAAAAATACAAAAGTCGTGTCGTCCGTTTGCTGGACCGAAAAATATTTGCGTTGGTACACGGCATCCTGTGCCAACTGGTTAAACTAAAAACTTGCTTGGTGTAAAGTGGAAACTGGAAGCAATAGTCCCAATTTTATTTAATTGAAACTGCTTGGCCACGCAATTCTGAAAGTATGAATTATAATGTGAACAGAAATATTACAAAACATTGTTTCTGATCTTGTTAATGTCACGCACTCACCCCAACCAGGAAAGGGTTGCCTTGGGGCTCACTGGTAACCGACCACCTGAGATTACATGTTGTTTCTTCTTCCCACCGACATGCAGTAACTGGACCCCAAGGCATTGCTCCCCCGGTACTCCTGCACACCAAGAAAACAAATAAAATGGCTGGATTTGAGGACAGTAAAAGTATACTTATCACTATGATTTGGTGTTTGCTCTATCGACCCCTTGCATGCACGTCACTCGCGGTGACTGTGCCACGCTCATCACTTAGGGAGTCAATAGGTAAGGTAAGCGTGTAAACGCCGTGAGGCCTAAATACACACTACACTGTATAACACACAGGGACATTGACTCCCAAACTGGCGCAACCAAGTTGACTGTAGTGAATTGGGTCAAAACCAATGTTTGAAGAATGTGGGTTCGAATCCCATCCAAGGTGCCTGCAGCTTCTTTCTCCCGGGGCACGGAAAGCACTGAGTATACAGTGCCTTACCATACATTGGTTTGGGGCAAAAAGTAAATATTATTCTCTATGTGATAATTTCATAAGTTAAATACAAAACATGTACTTATCAAATAAGTTAGTTCCAACACAAATTTTGAAATCAGGCACAATCTTGACAAACCATAATGCTATTCCATACCTGCAAACATTGAAAAGTCAGAAATTGGAGCACCTCAAGATCAAGTCGATGCGCAAGTCACACAGACATACCTTGCAAAAAGTAAAGTTATCACCCTTTCTTGCTCTCGTAAAACATAGAAATTGTTACATGTATTCCTTTCAAAGTTTCTGTAACCATTTTGAGGAGTTATTTTGACCCATCTTGCTTAAACAGATCGTGTAACACTTGCATCTCAGAAGAGGAGAAATTCTCTATCGCACGTCATTCATGTCATTATTAAAAATAGCGACGTAACCTTAAGTAAATAATGCCCTCTTTTGTTAATTTTTCTCCAACTGTCTGGGGAAATAGCACCCTCTTTTAACAAAAATGTTCTCCCTGTTTTTAGAAATCGGACTATTTAAATTTGATTAGGGTCGTAAAACTCCATTCCCTTCCCATCCTTTGCCTGTTCAAGCCTAACTTAGTCTATTCTATTCATTATTTCGTTGTACATGTTGTACATTTATATTGTTTCACTTTGTTGACAGTATAGAAATAAATGTTACTGAAACTGAAAACTAAAAAATGGGGACAATTCTAATTAAACAGGAATGATTGTCAGGTATGCTGTTTGTGTTTGATTACCTGCTCCAGCATGGTACACCACAAGAAGCTGATTACCATATCCAGCAATGCACACCACTGGGCCAGGTATAGCAAGAACCTCTCTCTGCATGCCACCAATACTAAACAGTCGGACTAATCGCTTGTCAGTTGCTACAGCTACCCATCCAAAACCAAGGGTCACAGCCTGTAGACAGAAAGGGGGTGGGGTGGTAGGGGTCAGGAAAGGGCATGGGAACAATTCATTTAATAGTTGTGTCAGTGCATCAATGTCAGCGTCTACGTTACACGCGAGTCTGAAAGTGTCAAAATGTTGTAGCTCGCCCGCACATCATTTTTGCATGGAACGTTTCTCGTGTGAGGTATAACGTTACTATAAAATCGAGATACAACATTGTTGCAATGACACAATGGTAGCTAAACAAGCCAAACCAAGTGTTACGGCCGATAGATTCAAAAAGAAAAGGTACAAATAGAGAAACAATTTCCCTGTAAAAACTGGAGGGGAAAAAAAAAAAGAAAAAAAAAAGAAGTAAAAACCACTTGAGAAACAAACTTTTGCGATAATTCTGTAATTAACAAAAACAGTTACAATAGACCGATCCATTAAGCCCCCACCCCCTTGCATGTAATCCAATCGTAGCTTTGGCTACAACGTCGTAAGTCTGACAAAAGTGTGACACGATACAATCCTGTTCGAAAATGTAAACGCGCACGTTCATGTCATGCAGTGTGGCCTTGAAGAGACGCGGATTGTGCTGCCCCCATGTACAGAGGTGATGGAGCCAATGCTGTGATTGGTCAATATGTTTAGAGGGCGGGGTTTAATGCATTGGTCTATTTAAACTGAAGGTATCAAGTACCTCTGACAGGAGCCACAACCAAATATCTGTAAGAGCGCAAGGCTATGAAAGACAAGATTATTTTAGCTCCTGAATGTTGATTATGCTGTGATTTTTACCTTGATATTTTCTCCCTTTGGCATGGACGTGCTCCAATCTTTCTGGTTGTCCCAGGATGCAAAGTGGTAGCAGATCACTTGGCTAGGAGATTAAGGACAATTTGATCTAGTACAGTGATAAAAACTACTTGCTATGCAATGTACATAAATCAACTTAATCCCTACACTATCAAGAATTCATTAAATTGGTAGCAGACCTTCTATCTGTCCTTCCAAACTAACAGGTTCTAAGACCTTTAAACAAAAAATACCAAGTGGTGACAGAAAAAAATATTAGGCCAAAGGTTCAGACTACAATTTGGATGGCATCTTCCTCAAACTCTCACAACTTGTGTCTTTTCATGTTTTCCAAGATACAAAGTTTTCATCTTAAAATTAAGTTGAATAATGATGAACTTCTTACAAATTAATAAAAGAATGGTGACCGAGGTCTTAAACGGCCGTTTAAAACCAGGGTCGTGGGTCGTGGGCGTGTGATAAAGGACCAAGCAGAAGGCCCTGCCAGGTTTTAAGCAGCCGTGTAAGACTGAGGTACTACTCTCTTATTCCCATTTATAAATGCCCTTTTTGTAAAAAGCGTAATAATGAAGGAAAATCTGTGAAACTTTTCTGGGTTTTTAATTTTTATTTATTTGTCAATTCACGTAACATCCTCAGGCTCCATTTCGCGAAGGGTCGAATTGCATGCGACTTTCAACGATTGCATTAATAGACTTTACATTGAGTATCCGTATGTATTGATTGCGCTACGCATAAAGAAGTGCTCGCGTAAGTATAGTTGCTGACTGGTAATAAACACTCTCGGCCATGTCACTAGCAACCGTTTAAACACCCACATGGATAAACTGTCTGGGGTATTTATGAATATCTTTTTATGAACACCCACCATCAAGTTTTTTTGCCTTTGCAATATCATGTTCCCATGACTGACTTTCTTTGGTGATCCCGAGTCAGAGACGACCTTACCTTGATGTATCCCCTTGGCCCTCGTTGGCCAACAGCACAGCCTCTGCTGATAGATCAGCCATGGTGTGATTCAACTGGTTATCAAAATGCATGGCGTGATGCACTGAGGTATCATGGAACTCAACATCGATGGAGGATTCGTCTTCAGTGTCGTAACAACGTACTATGCCGACAGAATTCCATTTCTATAATTAGATGTAAGTGAAACAATAACAGTAACGATAGATGTTAATTTTGCATCGGGGATAGGAATATTATTTGTGTTTTTTTGCCAAAAAAATAAAAATAATAACAATAACAATAGTGTACATTTATAATGTGTCATGTCTGTCATATTTGACACTCCTGGTGCCGAATTATCAAATTTAGTGGAGCTTGTTAAGAACGAATTTATGAAGAGGACCAACCATAATACAACACCTTGAAAGGGATACAAGGTGAGGTGGCCCATATTGCTGCCAGACCATGCCAGAAACACCGGGACATAAACC
Source organism: Marthasterias glacialis (assembly GCA_911728455.2). Taxonomy (NCBI): domain Eukaryota; kingdom Metazoa; phylum Echinodermata; class Asteroidea; order Forcipulatida; family Asteriidae; genus Marthasterias; species Marthasterias glacialis. The sequence goes on from OU452219.1 coordinate 36,330,641, forward strand.
CCTCCACTTGTTGATAAGTGTACTACTGGGTTCTTTTACAAGCATTACACAACACACTAGACCCAATGGCTTTACATCCCATCTGAAGGATAAAGCAATTGTGTGGCTCACTCAAGGCCACAAGTGACTGGGAAACGAACACTCTGACAACTACCAGAACTTGCGTTACTATTGTAATAATAATACCGGAGTCTTATATAGCACACGTATCTGCCAGCAATTAGGTATTCAAGGCGCTTACTAGTGTCATTTTTTACGACAGGTTTTCGAAATTTTTGAATTATGAGACCCATTTATGTATCACCTTATAAGGGTTTACAGGGTGCTGAGGCGCATTCAGCAGCCACTGCCAGAAACACAGGGGTAAACCCCTTCTCTTAGCGATAAGTGTTACTGGGTTCTTTTACGTGCATTACACCACACACAGGACCTACAGCTTTACGTCCCATCCGAAGGACGCAGCAATAATGGTTAAGTGTCTTGCTTAAGGACACAAGTTTCAAGACCAGGACTCGAATCCACATTCTGCTGATCAGATACACCAGAGCTTGAGTCCGGTGCGCTAGACCGCTTTGTCATGACACACCACTATAAATATATTTTACAGACAGAATACTGTCTGTATATTTTACAGATAGAATAGGATTGGGAATAAACGGAAAACGTCATTGTTGGATTTCACTTTGAAAGCTTGATAGTATTGATACTAATCATGTTAGTGGAAAAGCTAATGTTCAATTAATTTGTTTTGCCTATTACCGACAGAATGCTTTATGAGTCCTAGAGAAATCTCCAACGACACTTTTGTTGGAAATTTAACCCACAACTTTTCACTTAGAAGAAAATGTGTTAACTGCAAGACCTACAAGGTTCTTTCTCAAAGGCAAAATGGACGTAAAATAATCCTGTACACAAACTTAATCATGCCAGTCTGCAGAGGTGTTCATTTCAATTGAAATGCAATTAAATAAAGATTAAAAAATTACCATGAATCTGCTTGATAGGTGCACAGGCGTGGCACCAGGGATAAATGGTTTCTGTAGAGGGGTAGGTCGGGGACCTTCGTAACCGGCTGGTTTGGATGGCATGGCGTCCAGTGCGCCTGACATGATGCTCGCCCCATCATCACCAACACGGGAACTGCCATCTGGAAAAAAAAAAAAAAACATCAAAAAACATCCAGAATTGCAGTTCCAGGATTGAGTTGCATGGTGGGGAAGGTTACTTTTGTCATCTGGTTCATTCACAAAGAAACAGAGCCCAGAGAAACCTGCGTGTAGTTATAATCAGACCTTGAGTTTTGTCTTTGAGAGGGCAAGGCCATTTTCATTTTGCTAAGGGCACTTCCATTGGACATTTCTATGGAAAAGTATATGGAAAACTTTTTGAAAGGCCAAGACCAGGGCAACAGAGGCCATGGTCTCCGTAAAATTCCAGGAATGAGTTATCAGTGCGTATTATATTATATGCTCTGAGGCAGTTCAGGCGGGATGCTGTTTTAGCTTGGTGCAAAGCTGGGCTCCTCAACAGCAAAAATCATTGCAAAGCGAGCAAGGTTTGTTGTGTTGTTCTGTGATTTTGTTTCTACAATTTACTTCTTAACAATAAAAGGGCATTTATGAATGGGAATAAAAGAGTGGTGAATCGGTCTTAATCGGCCGTTTAAAAACTTGCCGTGGCTGTGCGATAAATCCCATCGCCTTTGGCTCAAGCCTTTATATGACAGGCTGCGACAATGAAGGTTTTAAACAGCCGATTAAGAACTCGTCGCCAGTCATTTATTCCCTTATTAATAGTGAAATAGTAACAGTGTATGTCGCTTCGCTGCATGGTTTAGAAACAGCATATCTTTATTATGATCATTTCAGTCTCTACTAACCAATTGAATTTTCGTCATCTTGAATCTGCATTATACGTTTGTGTTGCGTGGTCGGCACGTCATCACCTTCTTCTTCCTCATTGGTCAGTTTGTTCTCAACCTCGGCTTGCGTAACAGCATCCAGGAAATCTTCATCAATGGCTTCATCATCAAACAAATCTGCCGACTGCTTAAACTCCGATACCTGAGTGGATTCAATGAGAAGATTCGACTAGTTAAAAAATTGTTCCGTCACAGCAAAAACTTTGTGCCAGTCGATTTTGTTATGACGTATCTTGAACTACATAGGCGCTGTGCAAAAACACTCTATCTTGACGGCATTGGGTTTCTGTGTACACCCTGGATAGTTTGAGTGACATACAACGATGATGTAATAATTGCTGCAAGAATAAAGAATATTATTTTTGTTTACCCTTACACCATATGTGATAAGCACTGTATAATCACTACTTTCCCTCCCAAGTCATGCAGGAAAAAAAATCCACAGGTTACTCGATGGTGCTTCAACAGTAGTGCTGTGATAGAACGGAAAGCAGCTTGGTTGGGCCATGCGGTTCGGCAAGGCGTTCTGGCAGCTGCTGTTGTCGATGGGATGCCAGAGGGATGTCATTGCTCTGTGAGCCGACCAAGATGCACTGGGTGGACAACATCCGAGTATGGTCAGGGGGTGATACCACCGAACTGAAAGCAGCAGCACTGGAAAGGCGGGCTGTGGGGGAGCGGCACCAGTGATTCCAGCGGTGTATAATTTGAGGAGACCACGGGCAAACGCCTATGTCTATTGATTGATTGATTGATGTTACTCCGACAGGATTCGAACCCAAGACCCCATTGTTCTAGAGCAGATGTCTTAACATCTTACTAGACCACCTAGCGAGCCTAGTAACAAGAAGCTAGTTTGAATCATGTAATAGCGGTGGGTATGGCAAACAATTTAATAGATATAATAATTGCATCAGGAATAAAGCATTTTATTCTTTTATCTTTTAACCAGGAGATTAAGCTTGGGCGGTTTTCAATTTTGGGGTATTCGGTAATATCGTCGCCAAAATACCGCAGTACTCGGTATTACCGGGAACTTTTTTCATGGCGCTAAAGCATGACAAAATATTAAAAAACACGTAGTCTATTAGCTGAATTGAGGCACTAAAATCAATGTTACTTAGAACCTGAAGCTAGCGCTGAGCTTGTCTTTACATTTTAAGAATAAAAGGATAAATAATTTGACTTGTTTTCAACATAAAAATTGCCAAAAATAGCTTACTGTTAGTGTATCAGTGCTATGAAATTGTCATGGTTGACACTTTATGAAAATACCGCAATACACTCGCGATCTCGCTCGGTGTTTGTGTACAAACGGTTTCTAGGTACCTGCACACCTAGTTGTCATTGCTGATATGTAGTTGTTAACCAGCACATCAATACCCTGGATTTGCATGTGTAAACAGGACGTCGCAGATTGACGGAGTTTATCAGAAGTTTGCCACTGAGTGACGCTCTTTACTGCAATTCATATGAGCTGCCGGTAGAGGGCGCTATAAAAATGTAGCGCCCCCTACACAGTTAGCTGAACATCTTAGTTAACAGAACGTGGGCATTGGAATCGCTCGACTGATGGACGCTGGATCGCGAACAAACACATTGCATCAGGTGAATGGATGAATGGATGACTGGGCTTGCGTTGTTCTCGTTAATGGCATTACAGATAAGCTTAAACTTTTGTATTGAGGTACAGTTCTGAATCTGCTCACAGTTTTTCTTGTAGAGGCTGCAGCACATGCGGTCACTGTTTTGTTTATATCGCGGTATTGAAATTGAAAACTGAGCGCGCCGGTATTTCTAGAACAGCTCTCGGTATCGTTCGGTATTAAACAAATACCGTAACTACTCGGTAATACCGAAAAACCACCCAAGCTTACAGTAGATGCTGTTTAAACACGCAAATAGTGTCCGATTTATGTCGGCAACTGGTTAACCCTTACATCAATGTGTGTTACAATTACACAAGAGGGCATCTTTTTAGATGAATTTACAGGTGGTTTCTGAAATGATTCTCAAAACCAGAAGATTTGAATAAAATTATTTTATTGACAACAGATGGTGTTTCATTCTTAATTCTGGTTTGACACGACTGCCACTGAATTTGTTAACATATCTTACCTGAGATTCAGCCTTCCGGTCTGCTGGTATGACGTTGTCTAACACCCCTACATTTCCCATGACATCAGTATAAGCAATCTCATTACCACCAGCTGGGTGCCAGGCTAATCCACAGATTGATAGACCCTTGTTGTGTTTAGTCCTTTACAAAACAAAATATATATCTAAATAAATAAACAAACATTGGTGGCCCTTTCCCACATCTCCTAGCATGGCTCCAGCTTGGATTCTACAAGCCATATTTATACAACATGCCAACAAAGTGCCACAGCGAAAGCCGATTTCCAAAATGGCTTTTTCATCCAGGCTGACTGAATTCTGGAGGTTGATGAAGAAGTTCTGAAAGTTTTGAGTCAAAAAGGTATAAGAAGCTTCAAGCATACACCTCAATAAAAATAACATTTATAAAAGCATACATCCACTTCACAAAAAGCAGGAGCAAAAGGTGGGTGTTCAGGCCTCAAACTTCCTGTTCAAAAGGGCACGGCAATAATAGCCTTGCTTTTTTTTTGAGTTTAAAGGGCATCTTGGCAGTTTTTTAAGAGTAAAAAGGGCTACAATTTTGTGGAATTTGGGGGGCACCATGGCAAAAACTGAATCTTTAACAAGACTTTACATTACGTAATCATTTACTGACTCCACGCTGCACTTCCTGGTGAAAGTGACACGAACTTCATTAATCACTCTTTGTCGATCGCACACAGGATGAGCCATTGTACAGCGGCAACAAATGGCATGCCACGTGGGAGAAATTTGCTATACTGCTGAGCGCCACTTTATTCAGGACTCGTCACGCAGGGTTCGACTTGTGTCTGTTACTCTGATGTAACAATGCAAAAGCTTTCCCCAACCATGTGACATAGCAACACTTTCTTGTTAATCTAAGGAAATTAAGTGTGACCAGGCTTTATTTAAATTAAATCCTTAAATGGCCAATTGGACTCGAGTCTCTTGCAGACGAGGCTGGCTACATACCTATCAAGGCACTTCCTTGACCCAACGTCCCAGATACAGATACTTCCATCAGTGCTAGCCGAGGCCAAGAACTGACCGCACGGTGACCACTGGACAATGGAGATAAACCCGCTGACCTCAGTTGGGGTCAACGTGAACGCCATGTCCCATGTGTCCCTCTCGAAGACTTGGATTTCTTTCTCCAGGGGAACTGCCAACAGCTAATACAGAAATAACCAAGAGGGGAAACAAAAGGTTAGATTTCCTAACAGCTTAAAGTAATTCATACCTGTAGGGAATTGAAGAACAAAGCTCCAAAATTCAAAACAGGATAGAGACTATTTGGGAAACTAAATATTAAGAATAGAACTTCCGAAACAGAAGCGGGGTTAAAACTAACGGAAAATGTTAGCATGTGTTTTAGATAGCGGTATGCAAATAGTTGCTGACTTTATAGAGAGGGTGGGTACTGTTTGAGTGACAGAACGCCATCAATCATCACATGCCAAAGGGCATTGAGTCTGCAGAGGTAGGAAGTCCCAATGATGCAACCCCACTGGGGAATAGCGTCTACAGTCCAGCCGCCCAAAAATAAATTGTCTTCAGACGTCAAGGCTGTGTCTACAAGACTATAAATACAGTATAGCAACTCGGAGCCACTCTCTCGTAATAGTCACAAGATTGCCTCTCCACAATCGGTCTCTACTCACCTCTCCTGACTTTGGCTTCCACGACAACCTGCACAAGGTTTTGGACAAGCTGAAAAAACAAAGAAAAAGTAACCAGTAAGTGATGAGTAAAGAGGTAGACAGTTATTTGTTTCTTGCAATTGATAAATGTGTCACTTTTGATGTGGTTGGGATCCTTGGCCTTTATTTACCTTACATCACTGCATTTAGGAATAAGGGACACAGATTTCTCCCAAGCTTGGTCGGCAATGTTCCAGATCTTGAGAGTTCCATCACAGCTGGAGGAGGCCTAAAATTATGAATAGAAACAATCAGACAATGGTTATGGATACAGATCTAAACAAAGCATTCCAATACACTTGTGCAAAAGAAGAAAAAACAAACACCCAAAAACAAACACCTATCAACCTAATCATACACCTTAATCAAAGTTTGAAAATATGGGTTAGGTATTATTACAAAAAATTGCACCTTTTGTTGAAATGTCAAACATTGATAACTCTGAATGGCCCTCTTGTAATATATTGATCCATTAAGCTCCCCTTTAACAAGTAATGACCGGAGGACATGTACGCATGCACAAATGTTTTGGACACACGACCGGAGGTCGGGTAATACCACTTTTTGATACACTCGGAATACCAGAAAGTTAACACATGTGGACATACAGTGCATGCACTTACCGTGCAATGCTGTTTCCCCATACAAAGAGGGGCAAAGGGTACTGAAATTTATGCTCAAAATCTCCCTTTTTCCGGAGATTATTGAGTACTCCCCATTCCAGACTGTTGTACAATTGACGATTATGAGAAATCAATAAAAATAGGCAGCCACCATTGTTTATCATTGTATTCAGCATAATGGGAGGTTAAGTCCAAGCGGTCCAAGATTCCAGCATACCACGGCTATGATTTTCGGTCTTAAAAAATAATTTTTTAAAATGGTGAATTTCATGAGACGCTTTTGTTGTCTTTACTTTGTTTAGTGACAATGATATTCTCAAAAACAAATTATTCCTGCTGTTCCGAAAAATGAATCCCCTCCCTGAGCACGAACGTCTTTTTGGGAAATCCCGGCACTAAGTTGTTCATGCATTGACCAATCACATTGGTGATCGAACACATATTCAAAAAGCTGAAAGGTTGGACAAGTAAAAATCCAACATGAAAATGTCGAAAACTTTATATCAAATCGAGGTTGTTAAAAAACAGGTATGAAAATGTATCTTCTAGACATTTACCAAATGTTGGATTTACTTACAATGTATTCCTGTTGAGGGTCGAGTGCTACACTAAGGATGGGTGCGTTATGGCCGTGGAATGTCTTCTGGTTGCTGCCCTCAACGTCGACATACTTCATCGTAAAATCACTACAGGAATATATACAGCAAACAATGTTACAAACATTCTGAGCATGCCGGATGGTTTAACCCTCCTACTGTCTGACCATTTAATATCATCCATGGTGGTTTTGAATGATAAACTATGCCAGCCTGCAATACGATTTCTTGTGGTACTGCATCTACAGTTCTACACAGAACAAAATTAACCCTCTTACTGTCTCACTCTGACCATCCAATTCCATCCATTGTAGTTTTGAATGATAGAGACTATGCCAGCTTGCTATATGACATGAAGTGGTGAATGCATCTACAGTTTTATACAGACCAAAATTAACCCTCCTACTGTCTGACCATTCACTATTATCCATTTTGGTTTTGAATGATAAACTGTGCAGCCTGCCATTTTACATCAAGTGGTGAAAGTATCGACAAAGTTAACCCTCCTATCTGACCATTCAATATTACCCACTGTGATTTTGAATAAATATAAACTCAGCAGCCAGCCAGCCATTTGATATCAAGTGGTGATTGCATCAACACAACAAAGTTAACCCACTAATAGCATCCACTGTGGCTTTTAATGACAGATCAAGTATGCCAGCCTGCAATGTGATATCAAGTGGTGAATGCATCCAAGGCCCATTGTTCGTACTCTAATGTATATCATTCAACTTTGAAATGAATAACTGCGGGGCTATTTGACTGCATGTTGGGCCGATTGAGAGTTTGAAGTTTCGTACCTTTAACACTTAAATTCAAGTAAGCTTTAGGATTATAATTACCCATTCTTTAGTGATCTTTTTTTTACAGTGATTTTGAATAGTCCTACCCTTATCCCGTCTAAACCAATACAAATTTCTCCATAGGCATTCTAAAAATTGTCCTCTACTTCGAAAAGTGGCCTTTTCCCCCAAGGTCTTAGGCCCTTTTCGAAACCCTGTCTATGGCTCTGCCAGTTATTTTAAAAAACGTGAGCTGTTTGGCACAGGGCTCCAACCAGGCAGATGGAGTCTAAGCCGGAGTCTAAGCCGTGGTTTTGAAATGGGCCACAGATTCAATAAATCCAATTTAGCTATAAACTTTATGACTGCCAGACACAACAGGGTGTCCAAAAGATATTCTGCCAAGTCACCCCTCTAGCTAAAAACCATACCGGGTAGGAACCAAGAGATGGGACAGTTTACCTTGCACCAGCCAGGACTTTATTTCCATCTTGACTCAGACAGAAGTGTGTGACTGGCGCTGTGAAGCGAGTGACAATACCATCAGGGGCCCCCTCTGGAAATGTATGAGCCTGAATAGTGTTAGCCTCTGAGGCTGTGTAGAGCTTGCCACCCTGTTGGAAATAAGCACACATAAATAAGACCAACATGGAAAGAGGATAAAATCAAAAACGTCATATGAGACCACCTGTACATTATTTGAAGTTTGAACATTCCCAAACATTCCTTAAGCCAGCCTCAAGTCGCCAATTGTTTACGACCGGAGTTTACACCCGGGTTTCGAAAAGGGGCATGTGCAAGGATGACAATGCCTGCCAATAGAGAATAGACCTTATGCGTCTGACGTCATGAGTCACATAGAGATATGTACAAGAAGTGCCCTCACTGAGGTCAAAAGGCCCGTAAGTTTACTGTAGGAAAATGGCTGTGCATACCCTCTATACCATTTATGGCTCTTAGGTGAACTTCATGATCATCCCAATTATACAGGCCTGATACTTCACGGAGGCAATGGAGGCAATTGCCTCTGGTAACTTGGTGCCCTTGAAATGTTCCAACACAAATTTACACTTTCCTCATAGAGGTGCCCTTTATCAAGAAGAAAATACCTAAAGTGGTGCCCTTGCCCTTTCAAGAACAAAGCCATCAGGCATGGTTGGGTCATCAGACAGACTGTTACTCAAGTTGGGGGGTACAATAATTGACTGTCCATACCTTCATTGCTATAGCAAAGGCAGCTTCTCCAACATTGATCGACTGTGGATCATCATCATCCATGCTCTCCCATATCCTGACATCTCCATCACTCCCACACGTCAAGATCTGGTTCCCTGTCTCTTCATAGCAGACATCTGTATGGCCCTCACTGTGACCCAAACGCATCTCTTGCTTGTTGAGAGGCATCTTGTTGGATGGACGGAAATCTAATGAGAAATAAATTACATTTTTGTTGAGGTGATCAATTTCTTTTATTATCGATCCCTTCCAGTTCTTCTCCAGGCCCACTTGCCCACAGGTGACCTCAATACTCCACTCTTATGTTACTTTAGTTCACACTAACTGGAACAGCCTTTTTGGTATCTGCCCAATGGAGTACAAATCTCTCAATAAGTCAATGCCTTCAAGCTTGCGCTGAGGGATCATCCAACGAAGCAGCCTGCACGTATTCCTGCACTTGTCTTTATTCCAGCAGTCTTCTTGCGGCATTTTTATTGTCTGTTTGCGTTCGGTGATGGCACGACAAACCAATACACACACATATCGACACGAAAAAGACTAGTGCAGGAATACGACCCGCGCGCTGAACAGCAACCATCATGGCTCCTGTCATTGACATGGGCTTCCAGCAGGAAGATTTGACAGAAAATTCCAGCAAACGCTGAGGACTTATCGCACAGGCTGACGTGCGCAAATCTTCTCCTAGTTGCGATAATCGTAACCCTCCATCCTCCCGACGGTCGGAGACTGGAGGGTTATGAAACAAGACTGATATTATCGACGGTATGGGCGGTTTTGACTAGTTTTTGCCAGACTCGTGATCAGATTCTTCCTTTTTTTCCACTTTCCAAAATCATGACAGACATTCTAAACACATGGAGTTGATCTTAATTGTATGACAACGTAATCTGGAACCCTTAAAACAACATCATGAAAATATTTGGCAGAAAAAAAGACAGTTTTTGTCGTAATTTTGGCCACTTTTTTTGAGGTGTTTTAAATCCTCTTCGCCATAACAGCTTTTCAAACCAACTTACAAGTTACACATACAGTTCTGCGGCGCTAGCACGACCGACAATGTCAAAAAATTTTTTAAAGGAGTACAGCGCCCCAGTTACTGGGTCTAGGGGCTAGTTGAGGATAATATTCAAACATGAAGAGTATAAACAGCATTACACTTACACAAATCATTTTCATGAGATATTGGATATTTGCAAGGCAAGTAATTTTAATGACTGGTGAAGGGAAAGTGCGACTTGTCACTGTCAGACTTGTATTTCCGACAACCGTGACAACATTTGTTTTCGTTTCATTCTCATTTGCCTCGCAACATTCTTCAGTTTCGAAAAGTGCTTAAAATTTGTAATATTATAACTAGTACTTTTTACCTTTTTACAGCGAGGATCTAGCACTAGCAGTAATAGTATAAAACACCAAACATAGCCGCTATAGTATAGTCCTGAGTTCGGGGAATACCACCTGTGCAGAATATAACTGTAAATTACCCCAGTATTTCGCGCAATACTTCGAGATTTCCCGCGAAATGCTGACAGGAAACTGTTGAGGGCGCTCTCCTTGTGTGCCACAAAAATATTTTGTACGCGATGTAAGCTGTTGACAACCCATTATTGTACATGTAGAGGACCAAGTAAGGGGAAACATTTTTAAAAAACGAAGAGTTTTGTTGGACAGAATATATGGGCTAACATTGGCTTGTGTCTGTGCATTGATACTTAAACATTTACACAAGGTTGGACGAGAAACAAATGTACTTTTGTGGTTCACTAGGCCTCCAAATTAATCTTCTTCGAATGGAACCCACTGGGGAAATAACAGCACTCCTCTTCCACTCAATAATTTAGGTTAATTATTCATGCGACGTCATTACTTCCGATTTCTTAATGGTGGCGGTGACCGTGCCATTCATGCAAGCATAACATGTATAGTGTGTGGTGTATCCCACCAGCATTACATACACAAACTGCACACACGAAAATATAATTCACTGACTTGTGTGTGAGCGTTTGGCTCTAGCTGTGTCATAATTAGGGACTTTCTCTTTAGCTGACTGTACGCCACCATTCCAATAAAAGTGTCGACCCGCCGTGATTTCCTCACATGGAGCGGGGTGAAGGGATGTGTTTAGGTCTGCTGGTTTCATTGCCGGACTTGTTGAAGGAATATTGGATTCTGAACTGACGGGAAAACCTCTGAAGTGGTACGTGTAACCTGTACTAGTTTTTGAAGTCATCCAGTACACGTTGCATGATGTAAGAAAATCTACTTGTGCAGTCGGACATGGTGACTTAGCTTTGGGTTTATAAGACCTCTGGGTTGTTTCTAGTGTAATACAACTTGCAGGTGCACTTCGTGATCAACTCAACATTAATTATCTTCCCTCAAGCTCCTGTATTGAGGAGATGGTTTATTTCACTGTGGCCCATCTGTGTAAACCGAACTTCAAGTTGCTGTACACTTGAACTACTTAATTTGACCCAGTTTCCCTGCACCACTTTTGATGCTTTGATCACTTGATACGAAGATCGTGTAAAATGTTTTAATATTTTAGCCAAATTACAATGACATTAGAAAGCTTAAGAATAAAAAAACAAGCCAGTTGTATTTTCAATCGCAATAGTCAAAATTATTTGAGAGAAAATTGTAATATTTTTACCAAGGAAGAAATTACATTGAAATTGGCCTAGATTTTGAAAACACATGCCGCCTACGGAGATGCTTACAATGTTTATTTCTATCTTTAAAAAAGTCTTTGTTTACTTTCACTTTCAGCTTGCCGTTGTTAGTTTTTATCAGCATGGCAGCCAAGAAGAAGGGTCTTCACGCTTCAAAGCAACGCTCTAACTCGTCCCCGGAGTTGCAGCTTCAAGTCACTGATATTGACTCAGCAGATCGGAGGCACGGAACAACAGTAAAAACAACAGATTGGTCCAAATATGGTGACGATGATTCCAAGGCTTTGCATTGCAAATTCACCACCAACAAAAGTGATGGTATCAATAATAGCTCGGAGGCCACTGAATCTGCCAATGCCAGCAGAGCCACCAAATCCACAGTCGTGCCAGTACAGGATGAAGCCAAGCCGTGCAAGTCATGTGGAAAAACATCTGAAATAGAGCCAAATCTTGGCCCGTCTGTACGACCAAAAGTAAGGAACTATCGTTTCAAAACAAGAACTAGGCATGTAAAGAGCTTGGCTGTGAATAAGCAGCAACAAGGTAGTGATGCAAATCGTATTATCATGGATATTGGTGACAATTCAGGAACTGTCAACTCATCCAGTTCGGAAGCGGAAGGGACTGGGGAACCTTCCTCTAAACAGCAGAAGAGGCAAGGGATTGGTCGTGTTGCTACAGCTTTTGTTGCTAGGTTCCGACACAAGGGACGTAAACATCAGCGGAGGAGCTCAAACACAGACTCGGATTCCTCATCCAGCATCAAAGACGTCAAATTAGATTCCCCTCGGCCTCGGTCAAAGTCATTTAGCGGGAGAATCATGCGGAAATTAGGCACAAAAGATAAATCCGTCAATGGCAAAGACTCGCCTTGCCGAGACTTTAACACCCGTAGGAAAGGATGGCCTCACGCAAACCGTATTCAATCTTGTATTGGGGTAGTCTTCACGGGAAAGGGAACTCTAAAACATAAAGGAAAATCATCCAAAACTGAACAAGACACACGTCAACCAAGGCGTTACACACCCGTTATCAATCTAGAGGAGTTTAATCCTGACGATTACCCAATCGAAAGTGAAGATGACATTCAGAGGGTCCTCCGTGAGCAAGAGATACGAGAGGGTGTGGACCCACCACCAGGATATCAGCCTTTTGACCATTTCTTGGCAAAGGTGGAGACTCATCCCGAGGCAGAAACAAAAGCTACCGCCTCTTTGAAAAACTCTCTCAAAGATTGCAAGGAAGAAGAGAAACCGGGCCCATCTGCTGCTGCAGCTGAAGCCTTACTGAACGCCTCGACATCTGCAGGTTATCCAGTGCTCGCAGGATCAACTCATACCACTGCAAATATCTATGATCAGTATGGCTCCCTGACCCCTGAGGGTACTTACATTCCACGGACTGTACACACACAGATAGACTACATGCACTGTTTAGTCCCTGACCAAAAGAGCATCATGGACAGTAGTTTCTATTGGGGCAAAATTGACCGTTTTGAGGCAGATCTTCTACTAGAGAACAAACCAGAGGGGACTTTCCTGTTGAGAGATAGTGCCCATGATGAGTTTGTTTTCTCTGTTAGTTTCCGTCGGTACGGGCGAACTCTTCACGCTAGGATTGAGCAGTGGAAACACAAGTTTAGCTTTGATGCTCACGATCCTGGCGTCTACGCTTCGGACACAATCTGTGGACTTCTGAAGCACTACAAAGATCCTAATTTCTGCATGTTCTTTGAACCTATGCTGACAACACCTTTGCCCCGGCCCAACCCACCATCCCTCCAAGAATTGGCCCGTGCGACGATCTGTTCGCACACATCGTACGATGGAATCACGCACTTGGCTCTGCCGCGCACACTGAAAGAGTATTCCCGCGAATACCACTACAAGCAGAGGGTTCGCATGCGACGGTTTGAGGTCCCCGAAATGCCAGTTGTGGTCGAACCAAAGATTGGTGTCATTACAAAAACTTGTATATCTCGGTAGAGTCTCCCCAACTAAAGTTAGAAATGAAAATTCTAGTGCATGCGCCTCACTTTCAATATCAATGTGTTTTTAGTCATTAGGAAGTGAAAGATGTTATTCTTGCTATGGTACTTAACTCCTGTTTTCACTTTAAAGTTTATCTGACTTTTTCTTGATTCAGCACTTGGGTGAATATAATATTTAGAGTTGATGATAACACTTGTGTTTCATACACTTGCATTGTTCATCCTTGATAGTGCTGACTTTTTTTTCAACATGAAGAAACGTTTAATGGTAGCTGGCAGAGTAAAATAAAAAAAAGGTAACAAGCATGAGATGTATTTGAAAGATCCATGGTTTATGGTGTAGGCCTATTGTACTTTCTTTTGAAATTGGCCATGTTTTAAAATATCCCCCCCTATGTACTCGGAGTGACAATGACTAATAATTCTCATGTTGTAAAAGGAACACCAGACTATTTCACACTTGAGCCTCGCTTTGGTGACAGAAGCCGAGTGGAAGAAAGGCAAGATAGCCACACCACAGCACCATGATAATGGTGTGTGCTTTACTGCTGACACTAGGGGACATGTTCAAGGCGTACCTTATTAAAAGATAATTTCATAAAAATTACTGATATGGAACCTTTGGAATTATCAAAGAATCAGCCTTGGTTTCTATGCATGTCCATGCCACGAGTCAAGCTATGCCAAGGATCTATTCAGTATTCACCGATTCACTCCATGCCAAATAATTTTCTATATCTTCATTATAATATTGATCAGATTCATACATGATACAGTATAAGGACGACCTTCCTGCAGCAACTTGCTGTATGTGTGTACATGTACAATGGGCTGGTCAGTGTGAATGTATACATGTGTAGCCACAATACCCTTATCATGGCCACTGTATTGTTAACTGCCAACATGCAGGCAGCTGTTGAAGACCATTGTACAGTCAAATCCCTATGGCCTTGATGCTTCAGTGTCTGGCCTATAATTATTTGACCATGGCATAAACAATGACAATCTCTTCACATGTTTTATTGGAGCTTCACCTCCATGGTGGAAGATAACCAACCAATCGCTTAAACATTGATTTTTTTTCCACACCATAAATCAAAATATATATTATATAGAATCAAATTTAAGCATCTGTATTAAACATTGCACTTACTCTTGTTCTGTTTGTCAATGATACTACTGGTGTTTTATAAACGGTACTGGTATTATCACAGAAGTGAGAAGTCCCTTCTTTTTCCATTGATTAAAAATAAGCTACAATTTTCACAGGTTGGATTGTGTCCAGGGCCCAATTTCATAGGACTACTTAAGCACAAAAAGTAGCTAAGCACAACAAAATTATGCTTACCAGAATAAGGTTACCAGCCAAACTACCAGGTCATAGGGAAAATTTGTGACTGGTATCCTGCCCAGGTGTTGCAGTCAGTTTGGACAAAGATTACCAACACTCCATATCACATGTAACTGAAATTATCAAGTGTATGAATTACATGTAAATCATGTGGGAAATTTTCAATCGGGGATTTAGGTGATTGCTTTCCCTTCTGGCCAAAGTGTTCCCTGAGAGACAGATTTTATATGGTGTACTGCAACGACCTTTAAAAAATGCAAAGTAAAAACAGAGAAGTCACCCTTCAACTCCTGCAGGTTTTTTTTGTTAGGCTGAAACGGAGTGTCGATTACATTGCCGGCACATTCCGTGCAGGGTAGTTAGTTAAAGGTTGTGGGTTCACCCAGAGGAAACCAGTAGTCTTATAACAGGATGTGGTGGACTGTATTTGTCAGTTGATTTCATGTGTCCATGCTTAGCGTTTGTCACTCAGTAGGCTTTATAAAGTGTTGTAAGCCAGATGATTTACTTAATTTACTGCTCGTTTCCTACTACCACTAACTAGTCTGATGCCTTCACAAAGGATAACTGATCAAATTGAAATTGTGTTTATTTTATGGGGCTTTTAGGTTTTTTTTTTAAATACATGCAGATACTTGGTCAAAACTGTGTACTTTTCTGTGAGAAATTATGTGATTTCATAAAATTGCACTCGCACGTTTACAAGTTACATAAAAGTTGATCAAAGGCCAATCAGAGTGTGGGGAAGTATGATTTCCGGAATCACAATGGAGTGCAAACAAACGTCCTAGGCACCCACCAGAAATTCAAGTCTGAACATGTTCAGCCCTGTTGAGAAACAGTATTGTATGTACAACTGGCCTTTGTTGTTTGCATTTTGTCGCTCTGTGGGGATAGATTTCAGAAAAAGGGTCCTTTTTTTTTTATCAGATATATGGGATCGATTGCACAGTATGGTATTATTTTCTGGGTTGGAATTTAAACTACATATTGCGACCTGATACACACATACATGTACCACAAATATGGTTTTTAAAAAAGAAATCCGCAAAATGTTTTTGTGTATGTCTTGAATTGTTATTGTATTAACTGGAATTGAAAAGCTAACCTTACGTTGATTTGACTTTACAAGTACACTATTAGTCCTTAACAATGCATTCATTAATATATTTTGAATAGTTATTTGATATAGAATTCAGTTTAGTATTCATTTGGCTGTCTAAAATCCAGAGGGATTTTGGATGGTTTTGAATTAACTGCATGACAACTGTTATGTTGGGTTTTTCCCCCTGCAGTAATTTAGTTTGGTGTTATGAATACTTGTATATATTGTAAGAAATGTATAATTTATATGATAAAATAAATATATGAATTATCTGCATTTGCATGATTTAAAGCATTAAGGCTGATAAATATGTGTACATACGTCAAGGTTATTATACAAAGTTAATAGTGGAAGACGTTAAAGAGTTGTGCATGTATAACACAGTATGCTCTGAAATATGTTAAAGACAAAGCAAAATAGAAACAACTTAAATCAGCAAAACAAAACTGAGCTTGTGCTTTCACCTTATTCATTTCTCACTCTGTGGTGGTTTGTTTTGTGTTCACTTTCTTTCGCAACCTTCTCACTGATAAAACATGTCGTGAGCACTCAAGTAACACCTGTGTTTTTATAGTTACTTCAGATTATTTCACATGCTATTTGTAAATGCAGCAAATCATTCTAAATGTAAATGAACTGCAACTACCTATAATTGCACTCTTAAAAAAAACTCATAAATTGTTTAGAATTTGCTCCTATCAATTTACTATCCCTGATTGAACTATACAAAGCATAGTTTTGTTTGAGCTCATTTTAGAATCTATTGATGTACACACAAAGAACATTCTGAATGTAGTTTAAAGGTATGACACTTGATTTGTAATAATAAGTCAAAAAAATAAACTATGTTTCACGTGGAAGCTTATTTGTCACCATTACCAGTTGTCCTGAGAAATGTCTCTGTCTGAAATACTACCGTGCACGATAAAAATGGTACCCTCACTCCGTGCCCAATTTTCATAAAGCTGTTAGCAGGAAATTGAACTGAGCAAAATTTTCTGCTTAGCAAAAATTAGCAGGGAACCAGTCACAAGCGGTGGTGTTGTTACATGGTGTTTTGGCTGGTAAGCTGTTTCTGCTAAGCAAGATTTGTATATGTGCTAAGCAATTTGTTGTGCTTAACAGCTTCATGAAATTGGGTCCAGGTTTAAGCGTCCTCCGTGCTTTTACCAAATCAAAATAAGTACACATAATGAACATGCTCAAAACATTCTCTGTTTTGTTTTCTCGACAAAGTGAACTCTTGACCCAATTCACCTGAAGTCATTATCACAATAATCTTGGTTGAGCCATTTTTGGAGTCGATGCTCCCCGTGTGTCATAAAGTGTACTGCGCATTTTACGCGGCGCTTATTATAACATCTACGTGCAGTTTGACTCCCAAAATGGCCAGCGTGGCAGACATTAGCCTCGTAAGACATTGGTGCAAGGGGTGAAATTGGTGAGTTTTTTACAGAATTGAGGTACAAATGGTGTCTTTATAGGTAACCAAAGGATGGGAAACAATTCACTCCACCAAAAACCCGGTGATGTACTTCTCGGCCTGTGTAAAATGAGAACTGAAAACCCATAGTTATTATGAGTCTATCATGATAGGGCTTTGACCTACTTGTGCATTCTCAACGGATGTGACATCTGTTGTTTTTGTGGCCATGTCATTCTGTACTGTATTCTAGATTGAACCCTACAGGTTGCATTAAAGGAAATCTACAGTATTGATGTTGTGAAGTTTACATTTATTTGGATTCTCCTGATTGTTAGAGAGATATATGCCGAGTTTAAGGGAGCGTCTCAAAAGTCGGGTACATTCTAGGCGTAAAGGAACGTTCCTGAAGGTATAACCCCACAATCCAGTGGACCACCAGATCGGTCTGCTGGATCGCGACATTGTACCTAACTACGGGAACATTCCTACATTAAGAGAATGCTCAATAGCTTTTTTAACGTTCCAATGTTACGTTTGGGCTCTCCAACGTACCGTTAAATGTATGCCGGCTTGAATACTTAACCGATCCGTTCGGATTGTTGCTACTGTTCGGACTTTTCAGACGCTCCCTAACAATGTAGAACATTTACCAGTTACATCATTCGTCAGAATGTATTTCATGATTTTGTGAAAACTGTGCACAGCTTTCACATGACCCTTATAAAGCTTATGACAACTTTGGTTATATTGACAAATCTATCTTTGTCAGATATTACAAATGAACATTGAGGGGAAATTTTAAACAGCTCTCAAAAAAAAAAAAAAAGTAAAACAGTTACATGAAATACATTGTAGTAACCCATGACCAACTCATCTCTATTCACCATGCTGTATCCTCAACTGACAGTTTAAAGTTGTTTCAATGTCAAGATACAGCACTTATGTGGAACCATGACACTGCCTTTAAGTTACATAGTTGTTATCGAAAGTGGTTCCATAAAGTAACTGCGAAGTAACCCGATGCTTCTGTGGAATTGACTGTTGTGTGACTGAGGAGGAAGTGGTCAGGATGGTTTAAAAAAAAAAAAAGGCACAACACTGCTACTCTCAGAAAGAAACAGCAGATTTTATAGTTTTTCCGGGTAAAATTTATGAAATGTTGATTGGGCTAACTACTAGTAGTTGTTGGCCAGTGCCAACAAGCACCGGTTGTACAATTTGAGATGTTTTGGCTGAGAAAATCAATTTCAAGTTAAGAATAGCACAATTTGTCAACTGAATGAACATTGTTGAAATTAACTTTTCGAGTAGGAATGAATTTTGATTGTTTCCTGACCACGTAAATTAAATTTTTACTATTTCACTAACTACATGTAGCCTTACATAAACATTTACACAATAACATAAGCTTGATAATAGATGTTAACTTTTGCATAGGGGATAAGAATATTATTTGTGTTTTTTGCCCATACACCCATGTGTGTTGAGCACTGTGTACTCAATACTTTAATAGGATTCTGTGCTGATAGGATTCGAACTGCCTCTAGCTGCCGGGCAATCTCGGCAGGACATCTGCTGTAGAATTGCAGGGGGCCTTAGGGTCGAATCCCACCTGAGGAATAAGCCTGTGGATTTTTTTTTCACAGGACTCGGGGAAAGTCCTGAGTATACAGTGCGTAACACACATTGGTGTATGGGCAAAAACACAAATAACATAAGCTTTGATATGCACACACTTGTACTTTGAACTATTCTGGCTTGATATATAAATAGACGTTTGGTAGACCTACCTAAGTAGAGTTGTGATGGTTACAAATAGAAAGACAAAACAAAACTTGAAAAGATCACAATGGATTTTGGTCACAGAATTATTCATATCTCATTTTTGTGCGGGTTTTTAAAAAAGGTTTCATGTCAGACAGTCCAAAGGGCAGAGTCTGTAATTGTTGACAGCCCGGAAGTTTATTTTTTCTGTAACAAGTTGCAAGATTTTTGGAAGGTGTGCTGTAAACGAATGCAGTAACTACACGTGTCAAACTGTGGTTAGTTTTTAGATTGTAGATAGCACTGTACAGTGAGATTACATGTTTGATGTTGAAGGATAACAGAGTTTGTGAACCTGTTTTCATTGGGTTGAAAGTCGTGCTTGTTCTAATGCTGGCATTAAGTACAAGTATTGATTTATGATGACACTGACAGTAAGTTTAAACTTATATATAAACAAGTAGATATGCAATGTTTTTGATCAAAACAGTCGGTCTTCATCATTAGTTGAAGATAGCTAAAAATCAAGTTGTAAAATCATGATTTTGATCACAAGATTTTGTTATACCAGTGATCAGTGAACAAAATTCCAAATTTAATTGTAAAATCGGAGGTTCTTTTTAAAAAGTGTCTTCTCAAATCAGTTTGAAGTTAATTTGTGGAAAATTAGAAAACAAAGTTGTGAAGGTTTCCGATTTAAAAAATAGGAGCAGTTCAAGTTTGCTGCGTGTGCCTACACTTTATGCACCCGATAGCCTTTGTAATAATGCATTTAAAATGTCACAAATTGTCAGTTTTTGTGTTGAGAAAAGATTAAGATGTTAGTTATATCCATGCAACTTTGAATAAATGGTAAAATAATGTGAACTCAAATTACCCACGTTGTCAATGTGTAATTTATTTTTAAGCCCTACTAGTCAAAAGTTAAAATGAATATTAAGATTTCGGTGTTCACACTGAAAAATCAAATGAGATAAAAAGAATGGAGGGGAGAAAAAAACAGATTTGATATGAATATAATGTAAAATTACAAACAGAAGAGGGTTTATGAATTTCTCAGTCTGGTAAAGTAGAAACACTTTTTCCATTTAGCTTCATTTGCCTTGACTATGATCACCTGATGAATAATCTGTCTACATGCATATGACCTCATCACATACAGCCTATTAACAAAACAACAGCGGCACTGCTGGGGGGGGGGGGTGCAAGACCCCCCAGTTAATTTTTTTGCCCCCCAAATTTCCCCCCTCCCCCAGTTCCCGCCTCAATTTTTTGCCTATGCCCGAAATTGAGTTTAACTGCTTTTCAGCAGTACAAAATTATGCTTAAATGCTTTTGTTTGCCCCCCTCTTGCCCCCCAGATTAACAGATCTGGTGCCACCACTGGACAAATGTTGAAGCTGTGGTTATAGATCCTATAGATTTCAATCAAATACCTGCATGGTTGAAACTGCCAGAACAATGACATCTATTTAACACATTTATGAATCAAAATACACAAGATAGCATCGTCCCAAAGGCAAAGTTTTCCCTGAAAGTGCTCTTTGACCAAAGCTGTTCTGTGGTTTTGACAAGACACTGTTTTTCAGGATAGTTAGGGGGATGACACACACATACATGAATGAGCAGCATCCCCAAAGACCACATTAAATACACATAAAATAACAATTCTTCGCTCATCAGGAAATATTTTTAGCTGCTATTCTGGGAAACTTTATCAGACTTTTCAAGTACGGGAAGTGAATTACAGCCTTGTTGCAGATTCTGCACTTCTATTTTTAGAATTAAAGATGAAGTTACCATCCCTCGTGAGTCAAAACCAGAGCGGTGGTTTAGCGGAAAAGTGTTTTCAGTAGGAAGGGAAACCCATTAAGAATCGTTAGACTCGGTCTAAGGTGGTTTCTCGTACGACATTTTTGTAAATAAACTCGGTGATAACCACTGCAGCTGCCTGCTGATGGACAGAGGAATCGTACCATGTGGGAGGCACTGTTGTGGTTCAAGACCTGGGTGTCCATCAGCATGGACTAAATTACCAGGGGGGATGGGGGAAACACCACCCCCTTTTTGTATGGGGGGGGGGAGGGAATGATCCACAGGATCATCCCCTCCAGATTTTTGGTCCTTGAAAAACAACAATTTGTGGTTTTCACTGAAAAAGCACCCGATAGCTTAGTAAACGAATAAAACATTTCTACAAATCCCTATCAAGACAACACCCACGTCTGTACCACGCCCGTACACGCCCACCTGTACGTGCAAACAGCGAGTCGATGGTCATTTACACAAACATTACGGAACTTAACTATACCCACCAAACAGCACTGCTGTGACGAATTGAGGTTGGTATCGGTTACTTGGCAAGGCCTAATGAATGTACTATGCAGAAAAGCAGAAAAGAAATATTTTCTGTAATTATTTGAACAAACTACGTAGAACATTAACAACATAATCCATAATGCAATTGAACATCTGCTGTGGATTTACATGTAACCTTACCCATGCCCCCTTTGCTCATGATCTCGGCATTATTCCTTTTTTCTATTACCATCCCTCCCACAAATTTATGCCATTGTCCATCAGAGTCACCAGTCTGAGACCAACACCTGGAGGTCTGAGACTAATGTGACCACAAGGTCTCAAAGATGGAGACCGAGACTCGATCTTGAGACCGGTCTAAAAGACTTTAGTTGTAAGGGAGGGAGGGGGCAGGGGGCTTGAGGAATAAGATTTAAAAACATTTTGCATAAGAGCATCACTCCCAGCTGGATACATTTCAAGCATTTATTAATTCCAAATATATTGATATATAAATTGAATATTTTACCATGATTGAGATATTAAATCAGTTAAATTTTGTAGTCCTCTTAAGTTTAAGAATATATATAATAACTCAGTAATATCACATAAATTCTCAACAGTCCTAATTCACCCAGAGATCCCAAAATAGTTTTACAACGTTCTTTCATTTAATAACCATAGAATTGGCTTGAAACCTTTTCTGAACAATTTCAGCGGAGTTACTCGTTTCCATGGAATACTTTTTGTATTGTCAGAAATCTAGGAATCTTTTTCCATTTATTTCTTTTTGTTAACTCATTCCCACAATGTGTTGAAACACCTGAATTCTTGCTTTTATCTTCTGAACCCACATTTATCACTGCTTCTGCTTCCGGTAGACTCTTAATAGCATCCAAAGATAAATCATTTTATATATCACAGACACAGATCCTTGTCATTTGATTGGTGGAACACGTGTCACGTGTCATCCATTATTTTGCCATGTATTTGGACCATCGTATATGGATAAATGTAGGACGTCAAATATGGATTTTTTTTTTATGCTTTTACAACAAATATTGGATGCATTTCGTTTGTGCATTGTCGCACAATATAATCACTCGATAAAATCTGGCTTTTCCATTTCACTCCTCGCCTTGTGAAATGGAATAGTCCAGATTTCACCTTGTGGTTATATTCTACGACAACACACTCATTATGCATTTAATATTTGTATACTATTTCCCAATATAAAAATGAACAACAAAATTCAGAAAAATTGGAGCATAAAACTTAAAGGAGATGTGCACCAAGCGCGAGTGGAATACGGTAAAATGTAGTGCTTCTGCATCCGCTATCCAAAGCCCAAGTTGGATGCAATATTGGACACAGATGTACTATATTTTTCCATATTTTAAGGGCATGCGTGTGATAACAAATTTCTCTTCAAGCAAACTTGAGGTGCAGCGCAATACGCAGGGTGTGACATGGACCAAGCAATATGCTTTAATATCACACAGTTGTTGCCATGGATCAACCAATCAGAATCAAGGATTTAACTTTGCGTGAAGATAAAAACAAAAACTGCACTCACACTTTTTTGGAATGAGATGAAAGTTGGACAGAGACCAACTACCCCCGTTAAGCTTACAACATGAAGGTATGGTACCTAATCGGTCAAGATTAGACGGGAAAAAAAAGCCCAAAACAACTAATACTAGTTCATATAAACTTGATAACAGTACGAATCGTCATGGGAGGCACTGTCCACACAAAACTTATTACCATTTGCTTAACTGAAATAAGCTCTTTACGAACATGCACAAAACCTTGGAAAAACAAACTTAAATATTGCTTGCTGTTTTCTCAAATACACTGTAAAAATGGCTGCAATACAGCCAGTCTGGCTGTGTGAGTCTTTTTAAGGAAGTAAATAAACCAATATTGATAAAAATTACCGTATTTAATTTTTTCTGGTTGGTCATAGATCAACAGATGTGTTTGTTGAACACTAGAGAATTGGAACTGATGTTTTCTTCCCAAAACAAATGATGTATTACCCCTTTAAAAAAACAGCAAATACTTTTCCCTTATGTCAAATACAGATAAAGCCTGTATTATTTTCCAATATTCCTGCAATCGAATGCAATCTTATATTCTCAATCTTTGGGGAATTTCTGGGGTTTTTTTCAGGGGGACTTGGTTAATTTGACAAGGAGCGTAATCCGGAAACACAGAGTCCCAGGAAAATCCGATTTGGGAATTGAAGAATTTTCGAGATAATAAATTCAGAATGTTCAAAGTGAAAGTAAGTGACGATGGTTCTGCATAGAGTTTTCTCATTGATAAAGCCATAGATATTCTAAGACGTTTTTTTCAGAGCATAATTTTTGATAATCAATTACAATTTATGGTGTCACAAAAAAAAAGTTAATTGAAGTGCTCATTATGGATCGTTCTAATTCCAACAACTCTTCCGAGGTACTTAGGTTACACCTAACACCAATGCAACATCTTAGAACGTGCCAAAAATGGTGTTTAAGTCAAATTCCAGCTGGCACTTGGCTATTCATTACTTCAGCTGTAGCCAACAGCATTTTAATAAAGTATGAACTACAGAAATACCTTCTATGAGGAGTTTGGGAGGGGAGGTGGAGGAGTAAAGCTGAAACTAAAGAGAGAGCAACTCTCGAAGGAAGAATGAAATTCTGGGCCTCTGGCCTTTTCATATTAAAAAAAATACCAGATGGGTTAAACGCAGTGTGCGAGGAAAAGCAATTCCCTAATCTATGAAACATACAATATTTTGGAATGTTTATGCCTAGGTTCTTTGAGTCCCGGACACAAGTATTTCAACCTTTTCAAAGAGTGACATTTGGGTGACTGTTGGGCAAGTTTCAAATGAGGGGAATTTATCAAACTTTAGTTTGGGTTTCTTCGTTAAATCTATTTTATGTGTAAACATAAAAAGACTTCTAGTGATTCACAAAGAAAACCTTTCATAACTAGGCCTATATACGTCTATATACATACATGTGAAAGCAAGACAGTCCCAATTTTCTACAATTTTTTTAAGAGCAACGTGAACCGAATAGCAAACTATGTAATTTTGGTTTTTATCTAATACACTGATGAGTGATAAGCACTGTATACTAAGTGCTGTCTCAGTGTTGTGGGGGAAAATCCACTGGCTGTTCAAATGGGATTCGAACCCCACCTTCTAGAACAGATGTTTTAACCGCTGGACCACTGTGTGTGCCTAGTGGGCCAGTTCGAATCATGTCACTATCAGTGAGTACCCCCAACTAGTTTGAATGATGTACTATTTACATCGGGGATAAAAAGAACGTACAGGTAAAACCTTCTTGGGTAAAAATCAACTTGGTATCATCGTTCTTTGTCCCCGATGCAATTAACAACACACTGTATTCATGTTACTAAACTTTGAGACCAAAAGTCTGCAGAATTATATCCCCATGATGGCTCGCTTCCATCAGTTTCAGAATCAGTGCCCAATCTGCATAAATAAAAGAAGAAAAAAATAAAATAAATAAAAAGTTGTTTGTATTTTCTGTGAGGTTTCTCTCTCCCACCTGACTTCCTTGACTCTCTAATAATAAGTGAAAACATTCAGTAAAATGGAAAAGTTTTACAGCTGTATTTATAAATATGATGTTTTCTTAACCAGTTGGTGCCGGATACACAATATATACTTTTTCGAGCCAGAAAACGAGTGATGTGAGTTTTGTAGTTTTGTGTAAAATTCCAAGCCTGAAACAAAGGTCACCCGGCCATTCCACTGCGGAGGGTGCACAGAGCATGCAACAGCTGTTTAATGCTCTGTCTCACCCTCACAAAGAGGACAGATGATGCCGAAAATCTCGTAGAATTTCTCCTATTAAGTGGGGGTAATTGTGTAATCCCCGATTCCAGACCTTTGTCCTTTTGTTCCAAGAAAAGAATTACAAGAGGCTTCCACCATTGTTTATTCATTGTATTTCGGCTCCATGGCGGCAAGTCCGAGTCAACCGAGTATCCGGCCTTTGTTTTAGGCCCAATCCTAGGCAGTAGCTCAAGACCAAGGTTTTGCTATTCACGGTGCGTGAATTTAATATTCTCGATAAAGAAACCATAAAATCCCGGTGCTTCAAAGAGAATCTTTGTTATCTTGGCTTTGTCAAGTCACAGCTTCTTTGTGCCAGCGGTACTCTCAAGAAAAATACTTCCGGCAACACCGAAAAAACTAATCCCATCGAGCTGGACAGGAAAAAATTGAAGATCCACGGCGCAAACTGGTTATAACACAAACAAAACACTACTTTCTGTGTATTTTTGGACAATGATAGAAATTACTGTGCTAGTCAGATAGATCAAACAGTTAAAAGTAGTGGTGGTGGTGGTGGTGGTGGCACTACAGTAACTAATTATAAAAAGCCAAACTGAGCTTTCGTAGTAACAACTATTTCATCAGACCTATGCATGTTGTAAATAATATTTTAGACATCTCTTGAGAATAAGACAAATCTCACCAGAAAATATTCAAGCTTTGTACTTTCATAGTAAAAAGGGCAAGGTACTGATGTAAACTATTATCAATGTAAAGTCTGAATTCAATGATGATGTAATGGGGGGTTGGGGGGTTGGAATTCGATTCCCACTTTGATAAACAAAATTCTTTTAGAAAGTAATGTCACACAGTAAAGGACCTGATTAAAAAAACAACACCACCAGACGGAAACAAGATTCGAAAACCATTTAAAATAACTGTTCAAATTATAAGCTGTTTGCTCACCGACAATAATTCAGGAACAGTTGTCATTAAAACGCAATTTGTTCGTGCATGACTAGAAACTGCCTGGTATGACATTATGCCAAATGATAATTGCTAAGAACTTGTGAATGATTGTATCTCCAGCTTGCTTGTCTAGGCTTGTACGAGCAAAACAACTTTGAAAAATACAGCGTCAACAAGTTATGATGAGAAAAACTTCACATATGGGGACAATCATACTTCAGAATTTAATGTGAAAATGACAACATGGTCATTTTCTAACTGCCAGGAATCACTTCAAGGGTGGGAATAGACCTTTATCATACTGAAACCATTTTGGTCATATTCCCTGTATCCAATAACAGTAATATATGCTACTATTCATTGTACAAAAAGGAACCAGACTATCTGCCCTTCCAGCCTCGCATTGGTCACATTGGTTTGAATGGGAATTAATCAAGATGGCCGCACCATGATAAAGGTCTATTGGGTGATTTTCTGGGTGGGTGTGGTGGGTTATTTTCACAAACTTTTAGAGTGAAATAATTAATGCTATCACACTCCTTGCTCTGTCATGCTGATCAGATAGAAATCACCATTATTGACTACGAAATATTGAAGAAATTGAAGAAAACCCTATGACATCTTTCAACACACACTCAAGATTTCTTTATATGTAATTTGAAACTCTGCATGGTGGAAAATCAATAAAGAAACTAAGGTTTGCGGTAATACCATATACATAATCTCTCTGAAATGAATTGCGGTGGCCGTGCCGAAAAGAACTTGCGGTGGAACAACCCAATCTGCGGTTCTTTTTGGTCAAGAGATTTATTTACTTTCTTTCCAATCATACTTCTACACACTTCTGCAACCTTTTGTTTTTCATCCAAAATTCACAACTCTTGTAGTCTATGAAAACAAAAGTTTCCTACAAATGAGAAAAAGACTCCGCAGATCATCTGAGCTTTATGTTCAAAACCATAACCATTCCCGACTCCAGTGCCTTGAACTGTTCAGGTCAAAGGACCAGACAAAAATGACCTCAAGGAGCCAGAGGCTTAACAGTGAAACGACAAAAACCGCACCGAATAGTACAGAGACGTCACTGTGAACCGGATCCAGGGGTGTAGCAAAAAACGGAGGGTAACTTGGGCAACTTCTGAGCCTCACTTTTACTTGATGTCCTGGGGGTTTGAGGGGTTGGGGATTACTTAGGCTTAATGCAGACTGCCTTTCTCAGGTGGTACAATGAAAAATTGTGTTATTTTAACGGCGTTTTGGCCCAAAAAAAAATAAAAGGTTGCTCGAGCCCAAATGAGTGTAAGTTATTGTAAGTGCTTCGATTGTGTTATGGAACCTGTTTTAACTCCATCAAAGCACTGAAAGTTGAATCTAAAATAAAACAAATGTTATTGAAGAATTTGAAATACATGTACAGGTAATGTATACAATGATGATTAATTTCAAATTTAGAATGTATTAGGGTTCACATGAGAACAGGCAATATATTATCCAAGACTTTGTTCTCAATTTTAAAAAGTTGAGGCAGGTTTTTGTTAACCTTGGAAACTAATTACCCTTAATGACAAACTCCTGCCAACCGGAAAACTGGTTTCTTTTCCCAAACACATTTTTATTTTAGTCCCCGAGGTCAATGACTGGTGTAGGGAAGGTAGTATCGTAGGAGGGGGAAATAACACTCGCAGAAGGGCGGAATTCCAAGCGAGCGTACAAACACATCACCACCGTGAAAGTTCTTGTTCTTGTGGTATACAGTTTTGATGATGAAAACATTTATTTATGAGGTGAGGTGAGCTAGTGGAGAGAGAGGGAGAGAGAGCTAATTCAAGGAACATAAGCCCATTCTCTAGAGACGTGCCTTGAAAAGCACAAAACTCACTTAGAAGAAACCGGTAACCAGACTAAAATTACTCATTTCAATTTTGTGAGCGGGACAGAAAATATTGTGGTAAAGGGGACTGGTAGCCTTCGCATTCCTTTTTCTGAAAGCAGTGAAACTATTTTAGTATGTTTGCTCACCTTTGTTTTCTCACTGTTCATTAGGGTGTTTGTTTGTTTGTTTGTTTTTGTCGGGGGTGTTATTCTGTTTTTGTCTGTTTGCTTTTTTATTTGCTGACTGGGCCAAAGGATGAAGGAACCCATGATGGAGGGCCAGTAGGAAGATGCGGTTTATTCCTGAGAACCATGCTTTACAGAACCTGCCACCTTGCCCTCAGTGGGGGGGGTACTGTTCCAGTTCAAATGTATTCCAAAAGTGATATTGACTTTAAAATCAAACTGTATCCTACCACTGGACACTTGTTGCACTACGGGTGGTTTTACAGTTGTTACATCCATCCTAACCAATCCAGCCAAATTTGACTCGATGCTTCTGATCAACAAGGGCCAAATTTAATAGATTCACAGCCAAGTAGCCGACTAGAGTAGCAGGGGCTATATATACACACAATGTACATGCACTGTACTGTCTGTGCATACAGTAAAAATAACGTGCACAAAATTGTCGCTGACTTAAATTGAATCCATCCTCTTGTGCCAGAACCACACTTCCCGTCATGAAGCATATAGGCCCCTATCATGCCAGCCCCATACATTTCCCGCTTGGGGGGGGGGGGGGTCTGGAAGTTCAATGATCCTAGGCTAAGGGTTGGAACGACATCTGTTAGGTGTTGATAACAGAACTCATGATGTCCCGTCAGCAGAGCTCCCACCCAGTTATAATTCAGTAGCGACCTGAGAGCACACAACAGGCAGTTTAGTTGGGGAAAAACAAATCCATACCACGGAGTCTAGTCATAAGTTGGATCTTTGGGAACAGTGAGTGTTGTTGTTACGAGGCTCTTCTCATCACTACCTAAAAGAGGAGCCAATATGGATTAAAATTCAAAACTGAAAACTCATTGATAATAAAGTTCATACCAGTACCTGTCAAACTTACAATGGACCCCAGGCCTGAGGCCAGTGATTTTAGATTTGGGCCAGAAGACTCATGACCGAACAAGTCCGGTTGTCTTGGTTTTTTTTTTTTTGCGATTGAGATGTTTGCCAAGAGATATGTATCTGTTTATTATTTTGAACTTGATGTCGTTCGCAGTACAACTCACATGATATAAATGTTCTGACCCATATGACAAGTTGAAATCAATCTTCTCCTTGTGCTTGTTCAAATCAAAACAGTTTATGTTGAACTGTGCTGAAAGTTTTTCTCATTGTGATTCTGGTCTTGTAAAAAGAAACTTCTGGTCCACATTTTGAGCTACAAGCCCCCGCAGTCTTGTTAATTTTTTCCCCAAATTCGAGTCTTGCATCCAGAGACATTTATCTGTCTGAACTACTGCCAAAGTGGAGAAAATAGCATTTGAAGACACCCCAAATCACAAACACCTATTTTAATTGCAGCAATTAAAATGTGCACCAAATCCCTGACAATGGCGTGTCGTGGCCGAGCGGTTAAGAGCACTGGACTCAAGCTCTTGTGTTTCTGATCTGCAGAGTGTGGGTTCGAGTGCCAGTCTTGACACTTGTGTCCTTAAGCAAGACACTTAACCACTATTGCTTCGTCCTTCGGATGGGATGCAATGCCCAGTTGGTCCCGTGTGTTGTGTAATGCATGTAAAAGAACCCAGTACACTTATCGTAAAGAGAAGGGGGTTTGCCCCGGTGTTTCTGGCATGGTCTGGCAGCAGTATGCGCCACCTCACCTTGTATCTCTTTCAAGGTGTCGTATTGTGGTCACTTCATCTCCTAAAATCATTCCTAACAATCGTTACTCCACCAGATTTGATAATTCGGTGCCGAGAGTGTCATTTATGGAAGACATGGCGCATAATAAATGTTCGCTGTTAATATTATTAAACCTGTTCAACACAGAAACAGGACCACAGATCTTGATGAACTGTCACAGGTTGGTCATATGCATTTCATTGAAAACTACCGGATGGGAATGAATGAACTTACCACCGTTCCCAAAAACAAGGATATCAAACCTTTAATGCTTGGCATCTTGCCTTTTTTTCACAGGAAGTTTGTTTTAATATGCGTGGACAACAAGTGGACAATAAGTTGCAACTTCATTTTGGCTCTATACTAAGTACGCTAACCGTTTTTTTGTTTTTTGTTTTTTTTTAACTTGCCAACATCCCATGCAGGAAAACATATTTGACAGAGTGAAAGTCCTGTTATGGCAAACCACTGGATTTCCATACAAAGTCTCTGATAAATTGTAAAAATGTACAACTACTTTTACAAACAAACATGAATTTGACTGCAAATGAAACACCCTAGTGTAAAGGGTAACTATTTCTAAATGGTGCGACATCATATGTTACATTTGAAAAAAATTATATAAAAATACAAAACACTGAAAAACATCAACTGGCTCCTTCCAGCACCTGCTCCAAAAAGAGATTACAGTTAAATATAATGAAAAACCTCTTAAAAAAAAACAATACATCAAAAATAAACCAACTGGATCATTTCACTACCAGCACCTCCTCCAAAAAAAGATGTAACACTGCGAACACACAAGACTAAGGTAATAAAACAACCTACAATCATAAAGTCCTGAAGATTTGGACAAGAAAAGCCAAGGCATTAATGGGTAGGTCCTGTCTTACATCTGGTACCCATTTTGGAGTAGGGTAGGACATTATCAACCAGAAATGTGTTACCCCCTGTGCCAGTATCACAGCAGAGCTATAGCTAAGGAAATTGTTGGCCATTAAAATTTACGATCTAAAGCGGGAACACGAATCAAACAATGAACTCACCCACCATAAAGAGTTGCACCTGGAAAGGTTTTTTTTGTCAACAGTAAATCCAATTTGTTTCTTTCCATTTCTTTAATGCCAGAAGTCACTGTCAATCATCTGTTATTCATAAAATCCACTTTAAGAAAATGAAGACTTGTGAACAAAATACTGAGAGTTCTGGGTCTTTTCATCAATTTTGAGCTCTAAAGCCATTAAAATCTTTTCCCTCAGTCTTCATTTCCTGCCTGGTGAACGGGTACAATAATCTTTGTGACTCAATCTTGAACTACGACCCCAACCTACTTTTTAAACATCACATCTACTCTTAACGAAGATTAAGTTATAATAGATGTTAATTTTGCATCAGGGATATTAAAGAATATTATTTGCATTTCTACACATACACTTAATGCCCCCAGTTATTTGTTTTTGTCTCCCCCCCCCCAATTTACCCCCCCCCAGTTCCCGCCTCAATTTTTCGCCAATGCCCGAAACTGAGTTTAGCTGCTTTTCAGCAGTACAAAATTACACTTAAATATTTTTGTTTGCCCCCACATAATTATGCATTTGTTTTTTAAGACCTAACACACAGGCTCTATTTACCATTGTAATGCATAGCGCACACTACGCTCAAATGCTAATACAAACGATTTCACAAGCTGACACGAACCTTTTATGTGGCACACAAGTAACATTGTACACTGAAATGAGTCACTTTTTGCAAAAGGAATTAGTTTTTTTTTCTTTTTCTTTTCACGAATTGACACACACCTTTCTTCCTGTTAATTTAGGAAAGTAAAACAGTCAAAAACAGTATCTTTATCAAGTTCAATGCATCAAGAGTCCACGATGAGAAAACCAGTTGAAAACACTCCCAAATTTGAAAAGATAGTGGTGTTTTTATAAAGAGTTCAGCTTTATATGCCATTTTCTTCAATTGCTACTTTTTACCGGCATCTACGTGTGTCAGTTTGAGGTGTCATTGACAATTTGCTTACATTTCTTTGTTACAGTAAGCACACAGACTTGCTCACCACTAAATAGCTTTATGACATTGGGCCCTCTGGACTTTATCAACCCACTCTGAAATTATGAATATTATGGTTTACCGGTCATTTATGACAGGATTTGCCCAGAGCAGATTCCTCTACGTCCTCGACCAACAAGATAGCAACTCCAACAAAAGACAGCACCACACTGCTACCCTTTAATTTCCGATCCCACCCTGATGTTGTCATGTTAATTGATAGCCTTGGGACCGCCAACAGCCTAAAAAAAAGGATCCCGCTTGCCCCTGAACCCATACAGTCAATGCGGGGACCTTGACTTATAACTGTGGCCTTATCATAATGTCAAGAGATGGGGGGGGGGGAGTGAGTTGTTTTGTGTTCAGCAGAATCAATTATTTCCCTGGAAGCGGATTCCCTTTTTTATTTTATTTTTTTTTAGGAAGGGAAGGAAATGGGAGATTGCCTTCCGATAAGGCGGAGACAAGAAAGGGGCTGGAACAGAGAGGTCATCAGGGAGGAGAAATAGTGGCCAGGGATGCGTAATTAAGATGTAAAGGATGGAGTATGAGGGGGGGGGAGGTTGGATGAGGACAGATGCTTCTGGTCTGATAAGACGATTCATGAGATGGTAAAGCATGGGTGATTGTGTGGTTTCTTGAGTATGGAATTAAGTCTGGTAATGGCAAGCTAAAATGCCAACTTTTTTGCCATGTGTGAGGGGCAGTAATGCTGATTCTTATCACACAAGGGGTCAGGCTATTAATGTGTCCTTTCAGCCTCAGTTCTAACTTACTTAAATTGAAGCGTCAAACAAATAGCTTTCCCAAGATGAAAGTCTATAGACCTTTCTTTTGCAACGTCACAGCCCGAGTTTTTGCCAACCACGGTTGGAGAAACCACGGGGAGTGATCAATGCAAAGCAAAAATGGATAATCATAGCTTGTAAAAATGTTACACAAATATTCAAAATTAGTGCTGAATTTGTTGGAAACAAACCAACCAATAATGGGACATATTTTCTGTGAATAAAAAGTTTGCACAAAATCTGAATTTGGTCACAACGTCTGTCAACAAGACTTGAATGTTTTGCTAACATTTGGCCGTCTGTGCCAACTAGCGCAGTTTGTTTATCAACAATAGAAATGTCTATTGTGTGTAGTTGGTGCAAGTACAAATCAGTCTGAAAAGTCCCTTTTTTGCTGTGATATCTTTCTAAATATAGTATCAATGTGTGAAGGAAAAAAACACTAAAGTTAAAATCTGGAAAAACAACTCAAGCACAATGTACTGTTTTTTTAACAGTTATACTGTCTTACATCAATGTGAACAAAACCGTTTTGTTTCTTGATCAAG
The DNA here is from genome assembly GCA_911728455.2 of Marthasterias glacialis. Lineage (NCBI taxonomy): Eukaryota > Metazoa > Echinodermata > Asteroidea > Forcipulatida > Asteriidae > Marthasterias > Marthasterias glacialis. The sequence goes on from OU452219.1 coordinate 36,364,123, forward strand.
CTTTTAAACAAAGCTTATCAAATAAAATCCAATGTGGATTTTACAGTTACTGTTTGAACGCGGAAAATGTGGGCAAGAAATCCGTTCTGGTTCACCTAGATATTTTAATCACAATAGTTACTGCTTAAAAGCATGAAGGCCACTTGATAAACATAATGAATTATTTTCTAAATGCAAAAGTTAAAGCTCACCAAGGACTTCAAAAGCCAACCAGCCAAGACGACCAGCCAGCCAAGACGGCAAACCAGCCAACAAACCAGCCAACCAACCAGCCAACCAGCCATTCAATCAGCCAACCAACCAGACAGCCAGCTCACCAGCCATCCAATCAGCCAACCAACCAGCCAGCCAAACAGCCAACCAACCAGTCAATCAGCCAACCACCCATCAACCATAAAAACAGTTAATGATTAAACAAAAAAAAAGAATAATACTGAGAGATTTCTTGTCTGAAATGCTGTCATCTTGAGGGGAAAATAGTGTTTGAATCCAGTCTTATCCAAATCACTTTTCTTGTAAATTAAACAAGTCTTCCTCAGTTTTTGTATGAAGGTTGGGGGCCATTATTTCTTGTTGAGGGGAGTGGTGTGCTTCAAACTTGATTCCTCTACCTCAATGTTTGACAATCAAACTTTTAATTTTTGCCTTGAAATTTCACCAAATCTTTCATCGTGCTGTTTATTAATACAGTATCTTTTATGTATTTCATTTAGCTGCTGAACAAACAGACAACAAATTCCATGTGTTTTTCTGTACAAATTAGAATAAAACGACTTTAATTAGAGTGTTATTTAAGTGGCCTTGGAAGACCAAATAAATAGGAAATCAAAATCGATCACAGAACATAAAAAAATGTTTGCTGTCTTATCCTCTCATCTGTTGAAACATGAGAACCAACTCTGATACTTTACGCATTTAGATTCATGGCGAATATGTACATGTACTTAATACACGACTGCCGTGTCATCCATTTGAACAAATTTGCATCGAAAACGGGGGATTGAAAATAACAATGCGGGAGTTTTACACCGTGTGTTACTGTGATTTGCATCAAGTGGACAACAAGATCACCAGATGGAAACCTGGTTTAATTATTGTGCACACAAGCGGCTGCCTCGTTTTAAGGCAAATTACCTTGGTTAATGAGTCTTGTCATTTAAGTTCAGGAAAAACCGCACAGCAATTACTAATTAAGCTATTGTGAATAACAATAACAACTCACTTTAATTGGCAGCTTCTCTAATCAAGACATCCTTCAAGGCAGAGTACATCATTGGCTTTAGGAAGTCACTTCAGTACATTCATTTTAATAATTTCTAATCTTTCAACTTTCACTACACATCACAAAGGGATGGCACATCTCTCCCCCCCCCCCCTTTTTTTGGGGGGGGGGACGAGTAAACTCAATGCAATCCTCAAGTTTTCAAGAAAACAATTCATATGGTACCACATCACTGTATTGACTTTTCAACAAACACATTCTAAATGGATTTTAAATCGGCCTTTTGTGTGTACAAAAGTTCCCAATCCCCCTTTCAACAATTGCATATTTCCTTGCTGAAAATCAAAAATAAGAACCGACCATTATGGTAAAAAGGTTCCCCACATAAATTACAGCATCTCAGATGAAAATAATGCTACAGATAAGATAGTTGCTACAAATTTTATCAAACGCCTTAGGTTACAATTGTTTGGTTATTATTATTATTATTATTGTTTTTTTCATAAGTACTGATCACAAACAGTTCCTTTAAGCCATTGAGTTTTTTTTTTTTTTTTTTTTTTTTTTTTTTTAATGAAAGTACTGGGCCAAATAGCCAGTGTAGAAATAAATCCTCCTCCAGAGTCCTATGCCATTAATATGAGCAGTAGGAGAACACTATAGAGCTGTGGGAGGCGACTAACACTCTTGTGGTCATTATTGATTTCTTACATGAATAGAGCCTTTTGATTGACCGACTGCCGGTTGTGACACGTGGCAGGAGGGCACATGAGTCCTAAATTAAAACTGACACATTTGATCATCGGTCTAGGCGACTGATTCATTAACAAAATGGATTTTTCATTTGATTTATTTCTCTTTATGAGGGCCCCCAAAAAAGGCGATAGATCGGATATTTTGGGTGAGTCATGTATTATGGTACGTTATACGTGTTGGGGGGATATAAGTCGAAATTAAACATTTTGATATGGAATAAGCGATCTTGCAGTTCTCACATAGTCGTTCAAAATATGCACAATTGGGTCGTATTTTTGTTGTACAAGTTGGCATGTTGCATTTTCTTCTATTATTTCCTAAATATTTACAACTACTTACTTTGATATTTGTACATGAGATCTTTACCTTGGTGTCGTCCTGCCACAATCTTAGAGCTATAACAATGGTGAAACAATGGAAACACGAAGCTAAGTATGCCAGGCACACAGGATGGGCCAATGAGGACCAACACCCCCTCCCAAATTTTTTACCTCTTCAAGAGTAAGCCTTCAATTTGTCTTTCACATCATTTCATTGCAGCTAGATGGACATATGAAACCTCTCAATATTAAGTTTCATTTTTTCCTTATTTTTAGAAGAAGTTGTACATCTTTGCTGCTTTCCCATTTGTCCTGAAAATTGGCAAGATCTGAATAAAGACAATGATTTCATTGAAACATACAGCAGCCCTGTAATAGTCCTGCGTTCAACAGACAAATACACAGCATGCATCTCACCCTCTGTAATTCCATAAGTCTCTCTGACCATGACCTTGCTGATCTTAAAATCCCCCAAGATCTTGTCTCCCAGTCTTACTGAGAAGGAATGTCTGTGCTCTGGGGGGAAACCTTACATCATGTCCCCTTAAAAAAAACTGACAAACAGGATCTGACGATGATATTATGCTTCGGTAGAATTCGTAATATTTTTTAGACAGCAATGACAACTTTTGCAGATAAAAAGACTTTGACATCTTCAGGAGAAGTCCATCTACTGGGGTGGATTTCACAAACTAATCCTAACTTAGGACTAGTCCTAACTTAGGACAAGTCATATAAGTTCGAGAAAAGACTAGGCCTAGCACTTTGTGAAATCCACCCCGGTCACATATTTGTTGGAGAACAGTTCCTGTGTTTGAATGAAATCCCATTGGTGACATCATACAGTTTTAGCTAATTCCTGGAAATTCATTGCAAAAAGTGCCTCAAGTTTTGACCCCGGCTACATGACAAAGCAACTCACACGTACAATAAAGGAGATTGGCCCTCCCGGAAATTTGAGGTGACAATTTTGAACACAAAAGTTAACCTGGTTTTAAAGCCTGGTTATAAAATAATCCCAATAACTAGCACTGTTTGAGAATCCACTATTACGTGGAGGAACATTGGTTAGAATCAAATCTTTATTTCTCAAGCTGGGTAAGACAAGAAAAATAAGATTATTGTTATTACTTTTTTACACAACACCAATGTCTGATAAGCACTGTATACTCAGTGCTTCCCCCAAGTCCAGCAGGAAAAAAATCCACTGGCATATTACTCAGGGTGGGATTCGAACCCCAAACCCTTGCCATTCTAGAGTAGATATCTTACCACTAGACCACAGAGTGTGCCCGGTGAGGAGAGGCCAGTTGGGTGATACTGAAATTAACAGCGGGTACCACAAACAGATATTGTACATCAGGGATTGTATTACTGAGATAAAATAAGCCAATAGACCTTTATCATGGTGCGGCCATCTTAATCTTCTCCCATTCAAACAAATGTAACCAAACCGAGGCTGGAAGGGCAAATAGTCTGGTTCCTTTTTGTACAATGAATGTTAGCATATATTAATGTTACTGGATACAGGGAACATGACCAAGATGGTTGCAGCATGATAAAGGTCTATATCAGACCAGGGTAAGATATACCAGTACTGCTTGTCCAAAGTATCAGCAGTCTCACAACCTAACGGGTAAACTTTTAAAATGGATTAACCCTTTATAAAACAGTTCTGTATACCGCCTAAAGTATCACCTAAAAGGTTATGGAGTGAAGAACATGTGAGGATGAGTCCAAATAATGTTTGGACAACATGGACTACATTTTAAAGTCTGCTCGAACTACTGTCAGTGCACTTTATATTGGTGGGTTAACACGTGACAAACTCTTTTTTTCTTTAAATGTTAAAGACGTAATTTTTTTTTATTTTTTTTATAAATTGTGACCAGAATTCATAAGTTGACAGTATAATTCTGAGATCTATACACTCTCAGAGGTTGCTACACTCTTCCTGTACCTATCAGAGTGTAAATTACTTGCACTTTTCCAGCTCGTACAGCAATGCACCAACAAGAAAGCGTGCGCAGGAGGCAATTTACAGTGCTGCAGCAGATGTTAAGAAAGAATAATTGTCTTCGCCCGGAGGTAAATGATAAACTGAAAACTGGACCATATGGCCAGGACTTGAAATTTGATTCAGGAATCATCGACGGCATCAAGCACATCTTTTACCTCGGCCAATCAAATCGATGCACCAAAACCAGAGGCAATGGAATTCAATCTTTAGTAGACGGAGGGAGACAGAATTGTACAAGCCCCAGGAATCACCAGGACTTTTTTTTTCTTCTTCTTTCCCTCGTTATCTTTTCCTTTTTTTGAGAGAGAGAATTGACCTAGTTTCATTCTCTGGAGGAATACAATATTCTAGGTCCCCGCTGTATGCCAAAGGGGTGAACCATCCTCTTTGAGAACAAACTGTCCGGAAATGAATCTTTTGTGTCCTTTTAAAGAGGAAACATCCTCCAGATGGAGAGGTAACTTACACGGCGACAAATGGGAGTTTTTCAAAAATGGTTGCTATCTTTTAAATAAATTATAAACTTGATATGCCAAAGTTTTCATACCCTGAGGTGTACGTCACATTTATGAAACAATTGAATGCTTTTTAAAAACAGTAGTAAAAACTAGAGAATGGATTATGAAACACACTCGTTACTTTTGGAGGTCGTCGGAAATAAACCAAAAACCTTAAGTAAACGGTTACAAAAAGAAGTGGTGTAAGCAAAGCTACAAATAGTGGAGGTTTCCTAGGTACAACTCTTGTTTCCAGGAATTCTGTGAACATCTTCATATATAAGTAATGACCTCAGATTATTTCATGTTTTCATACGTGTTTATGTTTTTAAGTCTTTGTGGATACTGTTTTAATGCGTGTTTTTTTTTCTATTTACAAAGATATGTTAATCTTTATCTCAATTATTTGTAATGTTTTACCCATACACCGATATGTGTTTAAGCACTGTATACTCAGTACTTTCCCGGTGAGTCCTGTGAACAAAATTCACAGGTATTTTCCTCAGGTGGCAGGGGCAGATCCAGGGGGGCGTGAGGGGTGCACGCCCCCTAATTTTCCTTCCGAAAAAAAAATCAAGATATCATCCCGCCCACTTGCAATGAGAAATAAACTTTGGACATCATACTACAATGTTCACTGTAATGTCAAACAATAAGAGGCTGGTAAAAAACGTCAACCATTTCACGCCCCCCCCCCCATTTGGAAAATCCTAGATCTGCCCCTGGGTGGGATTCGAACCCACGACCCCCGCCATCCTAGAGCAGATGTCTAACCAACTAGACTACCGAGACTGCTTGGTAGCTAGAGGCAGTTCGAATCCTATTAGCAGCGGGTACTCTCTTAAATAGATTGAAAATCACTCTTTTCAATTGAGACCAGGGACAAATCTTTTGAAGTTTGTCCCTAGTTTCAATCTAGTAGAGTAAATTTCACTCGAGCTTTTAGAGATTACCGCATCCATTATAATAGATGTTAATTTATCCCCGATGCAAAAATGAACATTTTTATCTCAATTGTTTCACAATCCTACAATTTTCTTTAGAATAATTATTAAATGCTAAAAAGAAAAAGAAAAAAATTCCCTTTGGTGGGAATGTCGTTTAATACTTTGCAACAAACACATGAGTTGCATAAAATATGTACTTCTCGAGTCCCTGAGGCTCAAGGAATTTCATCCCCCCCCCCCCCCCCCGCTCCCAAAGAACCTGACATCATCATGCGAATTACAAGTACATGAACTATTAATAATACGTGATGTCAGAAACTGAATATACACTGCACGCGACCGAGCATTCCCCGCTGTGAGGCTGATAATTGTTTTGCTTGATTGAGCAATCCCTACACCGGGGACCGGCTGGATGCACGATTAGCATATCAAAATCGCCCGCCTTAAGTTATTTTTCTTTCTTGCGTATTTAAATTGCCAATTATTGCACGGGGCAATCATCCATATTGATTGAATTAAATAACAATTTTGAATTAATAATGACGTTATTATTACTATTATTTTTTTTTTTTAAGTGAGGATTTATTAATGTTGTTCCAGTTGGAACTAACCCCACTAGGCATTTGTCCATATGTTGAGGGTATACTGTGTTGTTAATAGTTCAAATGGAACTGGGGCTTTACGAAGATCGAATTAAGTATCAATATTAAGCGATGAAGAATGAAGATATGTGGCTTACTGGCCAGTATGTGTAAGTTTTAGGTAATTCAACTTAGTCTATGTAACAACAGAGAGAGTACTCACCTGCACACAAAAACTTCTCTAGGTTCTGACATTGTTTGGACTTTTTTTTTTGCGGTGTCTCCATTTTGTTTTTGTACATGAAAATGAAGCGCGGACATTCTCGGTCTGTCAAAATGGATCCCTTTTGTTAAACTCCTCGGTTGCAACAGGTATGCCACGCTCAGACACATGTTTGTCGACCCGGTAAATTAAGGACATTAAACAGGCATGTTTATTTAATATCACTACTCAGGCACACTATAGGTCTATTTAACTTTCATTTTCGAAGACAAATATTGAGGCGTACCAAACACTAACAAAACAGCTGACGAGGAGAGCAGAATACACAAACTTCCTATCTTGAAAAAACATGACAATTCTATTTAACATTCATAACTCTTGTTGAGAGCGATATTAGTTTACACCCAACAAACACCCAAGGAAATAGAAGTGTACACCAAATGCACTCGAAAATTGCTAGCATGAGAGAAAAATACACAAGCTTCGGGTAAAAAAAATATATTTTATATTCATATTTTAGATTTAGTTCATATCACAGGTAAAAGGGTACAAACAAACTTTAAAAACAGCAGAATGAAAAATAAACTAGACGATGCCCGAAGGATTATCTCAAAGAAACAAAGTTTCTGCCCAGAGACTTTCCACACCAGCTGGCCTAAAAGGACATTAGCACAACCAAAATAGAAAAAATATATATATACAAAGGCTAAAATATAGTAGTACATCGGTGCTTCTCTCATCAAGGAAGAGTGCTCTATTTTTTTTAGGAGAGCAAAATAGTATGAAGAGAGAGTTTAATTTACTCCATTATGTCACGATATGCGTGATGTGTACATCTTCTTGGATTGGTTACTGCCATCCCACACCTAAGAAATTTGAAGTGTATACCAAAAAAACACAAGCGCTAGCAAGACAGCAAAATACACAAACATCAGGCAAAAGAAACATGAAACTGATGTTTAAAATTCATCCTGTTAAAATCAACACAACTGCAATGTCTTCCCCCACCCCTTAAAAAAAGGCATGTAAAATGGTAAAATACACAATTAAGATTAGCAATTAAGATTGATACACAGTTAAGATCAATCTTTGCTCTTTGTGAAATCGGCCCCTGAGGGGTGGATTTCACAAAACTAGTCCTAACTTTGGGCTAGTCCTAACATACGACCAGTCCTATAAGTTAGGACTAGCTACTTGTCCTAACTCAAGGTAAGACTAGTCCTAATGCTTTGTGAAATCCTCTGCAGGTAATGGGTATTAGATATGTTTACCATGGAGAAATGCATTTACTTTGGGAGGGGTCCTTTATCCGCTTTAGAAATGGGCCTGACCAATGATTTTGAGCTTCCTTCGGCCTTGCCATTAAAACTTCAAACTCATATCTCTTATACTGAGTACACAGGCCTCGAATTAACCCACAGCACCCACAGCGATTGCCGTGGTGCCCTGTGCTTTTGCTGTGGTGCCCACTGCAAAGTTCCAATACAAATGAACATTTTCCTCATAGAAGTGCCCCTTACCAGAGGAAAACTGCCGTACCCCTTCAAGAGCGAATTTCTAGGCCTGGTACATTGCTCATCAGTCTGCAGATATTCGATTAACTACTGATAGTTACCCGAATATCTGCAGACTCAAAAGCAATGTGCACCTTTTCATCGTTAAAAGAAGGACAGTGGTAAATTAAAAATTCATATATCTCTTCTAAGATTGCATTTTGCACATCTGCAACACCCATCATTGCATCCATCTCATCTCAGAATTACACATGCTAAATCATAGGCTTTGTCATCCAATCTACCGCACCAATTTCTCACATGTGCGTTGATCGACTTTGTCGGACAGATAATGGATTTAATGAAAGGAGACAATTTCGGCATAGCAGTATCAAAATGATGAGTCATCTTTCAGATTGGAAAACTTGTACATGCCACTATAGACTTCAACTATGCATGGACTGACGAGATGTTAAGATGGACATTGTGGTTGAAATGTTCCCATGTTTAGATGGGCATTAATATTTTAAAGTAAAATGTGAATTTAAATTTGTTGTTACAATGACGGCTTTAAAAAAACACGTGTGAACCGAATTGTCTTGTAATAATGAGAAATGACAGAAAACTAAAATGACTGCAGCTGAAGAAAAAAAAATACAACTTGTAAAAGTAATGAGTCATTCAGCATATGTTAAAATTTCAGTCAGTGATGAACGAATGAGAGGCATCAATGATTATCCAGTTTGATTTTCCCGTCTTTGATCAACTGCTATGATTTCCCAACCCCCGTAGCTAAGGAAGTAACGGATATTTGGAAGTACATGCAAACCATCGGGGGAGGCACGCTCGTTTGCTCGCCCGGCTTCCTCGGCCAGTGCATTCTCTCTCATGACTCATTCAACAGCTAGGTAATCAAAGAGAACGGGAATGAGAACCGACTGTCTCGGGATATCAAAGGCAAGATTTGTCATCTCTGCTTGAAGCCATCATCAAGATAATGTTCAACTCATTCTGAGTAATTCTAGGTATGACAGGATCCATTCACAGCCCCCCCCCCAACCTCTGCCACCCACATATTCATACCAACCAATGAATCAAACCATCACAGATACTACTGCCTAAATACAGCACTAACACTAAGAATTACAAAAATCTGATAGTCAAAAATGGCATTAAAATATAGAAAACTAACTATTGTCTTATCTTACTCTCATCTTGTCCAAAGACCCTTTAGTTCCATCATGCTAAAATGGGGGCCAGACTAATTTCCCTTTCAGCCTCTATTTGGTAACCCTGATTTCAATCGGGGGAAAAAACAACATGGAGGCACAATGAAAAGCTCACTATTTCATTAAATTGAAGACAAACATCATCTCCCCCTCTTTAATTTGTCTGCCTCCAAATGTTCACCAAGCAGCTGTAGAAATGTGACGGTCCAAAAACACCCGCTGAAGCACGTACGTGACTATATCCCAAGACAGCGTGTTGCCATAGCTTCCTTGAAGCTCAATACTGCAGGTTGCTCCCCGCGTCCCAAACACTAATCCTCAAGCCGCCACTTTATCATTTCAACCATCACTATAGTAATAACACTCTTCTGCTGCTAAGAGCACTGGCCGGCATGCCCTCTTATTTACAAGTCTTGCACTCACAGCAGACCTTTATCATGCTGTCGCCATCATCGTCAAGTTCCCCGTGTGCAATATCACGTATACTGATTACACAAACAGGAACCAGACTGTTAATTCCTTCAAGCCTCAGTTTGGTGTCAATGAATTTGAATGAGGGAAACACAAGATGTGTGTGCCATGTTAGCGCTGTAGACACATTTATCACATTGCAGCCATCTTTGTCAGATTTCCCGTATACACAATTACACTTAAGTTTCAATTCTCAGTTTATAAAATGGGATTCAGACAAATTTCCCTTCCTGCCTCAGTTTGGTTACATTGGTTTGAATAGAAGAAAAACAAGATGGCTGCACCATGATAAAAGTCTATAGCCATCACAAAATGAAAGATACTCTCAACAACAACAAAATGCCTCTGTGTTTACTGCACATTTTAATGTGGTATTTTTGTAAGAGGCCAGATGATGCTTTTGACATTACCATCTTGGTCATGCTCCCTGTGTGCAACAACAATGATGGATGCCGATTCTATCTGAAAATAGGACCAGATTAATTTGCCCTACCAATCTTGAGCCGTGTCCGAATGAATGGCTTCGGCAGTGGCTATGACCGGAACGCCGAGGATTCCTATTCTTCAACGTTATCGTTGCAGCCAACAGCCATAGCCGTAGCTGAAGTGGCTTGATACAGACACAGCCTTGGTTTGGTTACATCAATTTAAATGGAAGAAACTGAACACTGCAAAGGAGCGGATATCACTTGTCTTTGAAAAAAAATGATACTACTTTGCATACAATAAAGCTCAAGATAATTTTGGGGGGCTTGAATATTTTTTAAATCAAAATATTTTTTAAACCAATAGGTCTATTGACCCCCTTGCACCAACATCACATGAGGCTACTGTTTGCCACACTCGCCATTTTGGGAGTGAAGTTGCACTTAAAAATTATATGGTTAAGCCGTGTAAACGCTGCGTCGCCTAGAATGAGGACTACATTGTAAATCACACATGGCCATTGACTCCCAATATGGTGCAATCATCGTCGACCGATGGCGCTACCACCATATTTGTGATGATGACGTCAAGTGAATCGGGTAAATACAAAAAAATCCACTCCCATGTCATGATGGTATTTTTTCTTTGTTTTTTTGTTGTTGTTTTTTTTCAACAGGATATGAAACATTTTTCATGGCATTAAATTTAAATTCGTGTCACATTAGTAGGCCAAACAGGAAATTAACACTTCATTTTTACGGTCATGCCAGGTTTGGTGATTTTCATCAGGAAACAACAAAACAGAAGCATTCCCTCCCCCTCTCTCCCCCCCCCCCCCAACAAAAATGAAATAATTGGCCCAAGCAGGAAGTCATAAATTACGTGCGTATAAAAACATGATAGTTAAGAAGACATTGTTGAGTACAGATAACATTATCATTGTCACTGAAACTGATAGTGTTGTGTACACGGATGCATGTATACGTTCAGCACTAGTTATTTATGGCAACTGTATCACCAATGGATAAATGTGTCAAAGGGAAATATCAGATCATTTTATATAAATCATAAAAGAGGATGAAAGGCAACCCAGCGGTATATTCCCAAGAGGCAGATGTTTCCTGTTTTTGCCATGTTTATTTGTTTGCTGTTGGTGTTGTAATTGTATAGACCTTAATCATGGTGCGGCCATCTTGATTTTCTTCCATTCAAACCAATGTAACCAAACCGAGGCTGGAGGGGCAAATAGTCTGGTTCCTTTTTGTACAGTGAATATCAGCATATAGTACTGTTATTAGATACGGGGAACATGACCAAGATGGTTGCAGCATAATAAAGGTCTATTGGGGCTGTTTTCCTCCCTCGAACCATTCCCACTATGCCCTATCCCCCATCACTTTCTTCTTATTTATAAGAGACTGGCAGCATGAACTTTGTCATCTCTCTTTTTATGGTTAAATCTGCCCCCTGGGGTGTACCTGCCTTTAGGTCCTCATTGCTTCTCCCCCGCTTAACCAACCAACCTCCCCCATCCAAAGCATCTATAAGTTCCCTCATCGTTCTCCTCCAAACAGCTCTGTGGTCTTCAAGAACCAAACACACAGCATGAGTCACCGCGATCACTCAGCATCTGAATTAAATGCACTTTCGTAGCGTGTGGTTTCCTTGGAAACGCAACTGCAATTATTTACAATGATTTACAGTTATAGTTTCTTTTATGGGGGGGGGGGGGGGTGGAATGAAGGAAGCTTTCAAAATACCTCCATCAATCCATAGTTGCTATGGGGGTTGATAAAAAAAAAAACCTAATAATAACTACATTCAACTGTCTAGATGTGCCTCTATGAATTAATCAGTACATCGCACTGGCTTCAGTTCAAAACTTCCCCCAAGGCTCATTGAATGACTGTTAAAGACACACTACCCTCTGCTCTGTTCTGCTATTTTTCTACATCGTCTCCCTTCTCTGTTTATGTACATGTTGGTTGCAGGGGCATGAGTGTCTCCCGACGGATACGGGTGCATTATAAATGTTCATTATTATTATAACACTTTGGGGTGAACAAAGAAAAACATACTGGAGTGGGATTTGAACCAGCGACCACAGTATTAACGTACCATCACTTCACAAACTGAGCTATCCAGTCCTAATGTTAGCGGTCTCCTTATTTTGGCAATATCTTTGTTTGAGGGGATGCCAGTCAGAAGCCAATGTTATTATTTTATTTGCAATTTTTACCCATACACCGATGTGTGTTAAGCACTGTATACTCAATACTCCCCCCCCTGAGTCCTGTGAAAAAGGATGCAAAAATTAACATCTATTCTAATGTAATTATTATTACTTTTGTTGTAAACTCTGATGGGTAACCCCAATAAACCCTATCTTCATTGTGCGGTCATCTTATACTTCTTTCATTAGTGTAAGGCTGCATCTGAAGTGGCAGCTCTGGCTGTTGCCAATGGTGCTGTTAAGGGTAGCCTATGCTTCAAGCGAAGCCGTAGCCATTGCCAGAGACGCAATTGCCCCCCCCCCCCCAATTGATGTCTGTGCACCCCCTGGGTGCCCCCCCCCCCCCCATTTGAAATCTTGTTTTCTTTTAGATTAAAGATTACCAGAATAAAATGTTACATTTCATAAGCTTTTAGGTAGTAATTTCAATGTATTTTTGCAAACTATTTTTCTAATTACATGCAGACAGCCAGTGTATTTGTTTTTACCTTTATGTCAGATTACCTTTACAAAAAACATAGTGAACGTCATGACAAGAGTGATGAAAAGGGGCTTGGAAAAGTGAACATTTGTAATTGGCCAGAAGTGCCCCCCCCCTAAAACAAATGGTGCACCCCCCCCCCTGTGCCGCCCTAAAATATGACCCCAGTTTTGTCGCTGCATAGATGCCAATTTGGACATGACCTCATTCAATGAGGCTGAAATAGATAGTCTGAACCCTATTTGGTGTGATGAGAATCAGGTTCCATTATTGCATGAGCACACGGAAAACATGACAGCATATTACTCCTGACTTTGAAGTACAGACAAATAAAACTAGAAGAATGAGTAATAGATTAAACAAATTACGTGGCACTAGTTTTTCTGAGTTTCATTCCTCTTACTCTCCGTTTGGTAGTTCCTGGTTTCTTGTTGAAATGTGTCATGCAGAAGATGAAGAAATTCCCCCAACTTTTACCCAACGAAAAACAAACTGATACTACCAAATATAGGTATTATTAGCACAAATCAAACAAAGTCGGTTGGTTTAAATGTGACACTGCTTGTTGGGGGAACTTTGCACTTCCACCCCAAGCCTTGCTTGCTTATCTATATATATGTCAATTCATTTTACAGAGGTGTGATTACGGCAGAATGAAAACAAAATCCTGAAAAAATAGGTTGCAGGTCTGGGTCTTTACTTGGTCTGAAGGAAACGAACCTCCCATCCATTTTGATAGATCTACAGGATTCTCTATATCAAACACAGGTGAAAAGCAAGAGGTTTTAATCTTACTTACTTTTCAACTTGGTGGCAACTTGAGGCAATGTGGGCAATGAGAGACCCAAGAAAATTCCTAAAAAGCAGGACAGATCCTGATAAATCACCAGTCTGAATCACAGGTAGTGCGTAAAATTCAACCATCGCCGCAAAATAAGGAACATGGGGGGGAGGGGCACAAGGGAGGGTACCATTTTTTCTAGGGGGCACTTCTGACCAATTAAAACTGTAGTTTGCTTCTGCATTTTTTTTTAAGCAAGCCCCCTTTTCAGCGCTCTTGGTATGCTCTTTTGTATAAGATAAAGTTCTGCTGTTGCCCCAGCCCCCCACTTTCTAACAGACTATTTAAACATCTTCCTTAACAAAGAGAAGAGCATTTCGTTTTGGCAGACGGAAGTGATGTATTACTACTGTGCCACCCCCTCCCACCTCCCCGTTTTCAAAAAAATGTCCACTGCTGCCATCTGTTAACACAGGGTGCTTCGTAAGCAGACATCTGCTGACATAATTTACATTGCTAACATAGCGTACATGCATATGTTGGATTAAAGCTAAGCTCAACATTGGTAAACTGACTGTAAATGCTTCCATTCTTTGCAGAAATCAAGATATTTGTAATAAAACCAACCTGTGAAAGTTTCAGCTCGTATCGTTGTTTCATTTGCGAAAAAACGGTAAAAATGCATTCAGCAGTTTTGTACACATTCTCAGGCAGAGTTTTGGTCCGACGGGAGATGAAAATTAATTTTGGATATCATTTCATTTATTATTAATAACACTTCAGGCAGAAATATTTCAAGGAAAGTTTTCTACCATCATTATCTTTATACCATGTAAGGTGTATGTAAACCTGTGAACATTTGTGTCTTTCTTTCTTACCAGTGTTGAGCTGGGGCTTCAGATCCAACTCAAGTTTGTTTCTTCGCTTTCTATGCAAGCACTTGTGAAATTTGAGCTCAGACAAAAATTGGTTATTGATAACGAAAACTGGTGCAAGGCCATCTTTGGTCAATAATAACTGACCGCCAGTACTTTGTTGAAGCTATCAATCATAGTGTAATAGACCCTGGGGACAAGGTTGTCAGAGAACACTTATAGATGATGGTACGCTGGCTGGAGTGTGGGAGGGTCAATGTCAGGTCAGGGCAATATAAAAATTATAATGCAGGAAAAGTTAGCATGCATATGATGGATTTACAGTCATAATAATGATTGTTTTTTATTTGTTTGTTTGTTTGTTTGTTTGTTTGTTTGTTTTCTCTAAATGATTGAATATTTCAAAAATTGGTAACTACCTCAATAACTTTGTTTGGGTGTTAAGTTCAGCACAAACCCATTTTCCAAAACAATTATCTCTGTTGGACATGCTGTCAATTCAAATAGAAGAAATTTAAATAAACTCTTTAGTTTTTTATTAATTTATTATTATTATTAAAAAAAGTTATATTATTGATTGTTATTATTATTATTATTTATTTGGGGGAGGAGGGGGTAAACTTCGTATTTAGGCCTATACAACTGAACTCAACAAGTTTACATCCTACATACCACTATGCTTTGTTTTGTAAGCAAAAATTGTTAAAGAGATACGTTGCCTTCGGATTGGGCACTTTTGGGGTATAAAAAGCATTTGTTATGAAATGGATATGGTTGGAAAGATATTTTAAAAAGAAAAAAATGATTCGCATTTATCTCTTGAAAGTGTGTGGTTTTTGTCTAATTTTGTAACAGAACATAGTTCGCCATTTTGTAGAACCAAGTTTTTGACTCCACAAAATTGCGGACTGTATGTTTCTATATGCAGAGTGTGTTGTATTTCCGAGAGGCAAATTGATGTGTTTTTTAATCACCACTCACTAATTACAACACACTGTAGATGTTTTAATGTTTGACCAACTCTTACAAAGGATAAGGAGCAATTCCAAACAGCAAAAGTTTAAGAGAATTGAAGGCAATGTGTCCCTTTAGTATTAAATCTGCAGTTCAAATCAAGGCACTGGAATAGTATCATTTTCAAACCATTACATTTCAAAGAAACATTTCGCAGGATGTGGGGTATTATTACACACACACAAAAAGTGTTTTTCCTGGTTAACTGCCAACTCTACATCTAAGTATAGAACCACTTTATAGACATGATAATTAAGGTTCATTCTTTTCTGGTTTTCAGAAGTACTCAACAGTAAACTGACAGCATTTCCAACCGAAACAGTCTTCTGGAAAATAGGTTTGTGCCGAACATAACACCCAAACAAAGTTGTTGTTTTTTTGCGGTGGTTGCCAATGTTTGACGTATTAGACCATTTTAGTGATTAGAACATACCATATTCTGGTTTCAGAATACACAAACAGTGTGCACGCAAACAATCGTGCACAACAGGCCTGGTACTCAGTTCTTGTACGGACAAACTGGGCAAGGCAGTTTCATATGAGGAAAGTTCAAATTTCTACTGGAATAATTCAAGGGGCACCAAGGCAATGACCAGGGGCATGGAGGCAATTGCCTCTGTTGCCTTGTGTAACAAAATCCTGAAAATGGCCCAAGTACATGACAAAGCCTGTGGAACTCCCGGGTAATCAGATTTACAGCAGAACCTTTACACCAAAACAAAGTATTACATTTTGTTACCTTATTTTCTCTTGTATACTTCGGACTGAATACTTTGTCACTGAATTACTGTACATTTTTTGCTGTTGTTTTGATGAAAGAAAAATAATAGTTTTCCTAACACCACCCCAAAATGATTGGGAGCTAAGACCACATTAGCGGCAACTTTATCTCATTCACACAGAAAGTCGAAGCGACAAGAAATCTGTCATTACAATCCTCAGAAATCAAGAAAAACCATCCCGTTTAATCAGACCATGGTCCCAATTTCAAAGAGCTGCTTTAGAAAGCAACAGTGTTTCTGCTAAGAATAAGCAGGATACCAGTCACATACAGATCATATGAAAATGACATGGTATTTTGGCTGGTTTCACCTTTTCCTGGTAAGCAGAAATATTATGTGCATTGCTAAGTCAACAGTTTTGTGGGTAACATTTATCAGCAGATCTATGAAATTGGGCACGGAACACACAAAAGAATTTTGTAAAATCAGCCACTAACACGTCCGTGATTTGTTTAACCATTGTAGTTATGGTTTAACAAAAACCATGAATGCCACAAATACCACAAATACCAACAAGAATTGTGAGAGAAATTATCACAATTTGTAACTATAATCCAACAAAGAGCTGCTTGCATGTGGTAAACCACTCCACTGCCGGGAAAACAGCAAGAACACCAATTCCTACCACGTTAAAATGTCAACTAATAAAACCACTGAAAAACCATTTATGCATTAAGCTATCAATTTGCTCAATTTTCTAGAAAATTTCCACGCATGTTATCACAACATTGTGATTCATTTGAGGAGGAGATAGAAAATGACAGGAATGTGACCCAAAATACCTCGCCTGTTATTGAATTTCCATACTAATTAGGGCCAATCATGGTGATGTTGTGGGAAAAGATGGCAAAAACAAGCACTATTTTGCTCTTTTTCGCCCACTCTGCGTAGGACGAGAAATGAAGTTTATATTAATCCAATCATGAAATGTTTTGGTAAGTGCATGAACACTTAAATCTGTGCCAGTTGCACATAAATCAGTAGCAACGGTGACTGAAAGACCACTCTACAAGAAAAACAAATTAACTTTAGATCATTTTGGGGCACGGAGTGAAAAACAGTCAACTTCAAAAATGAAATCTAGAAGTTAAAGGTAGGTCTATGATCTTCTTCATGTGCCTTGCCAGCACATGACATTGGTGATCAGATGCCTGAAACCAATCAGATCTCCAGCCCCACGTACTACATCCACCAATTGTCAATTGTCAATGCCAAGCCCTCCATGAACCTCAATCTTTGATGATACATGATTATTAAAAAAAACCTAATCTTCCAAATCCTCCAAAATCTTGTTCAGCCTAGGAAGTTGTCTGATTTTGTAGCAAGCGGGACTGTATGCCTAAATAACAATTGCTTAAGCAGGGCCTGGCATACCAATTAGTCCAAAGTATTGAGTGTTGAGTTACCATAGAGTGGAGAAATTGGAGGATTTGAGAAGGTCTTTAGTCAAAGGGAGGGTCAAACATGAGATAACTATGAAATGTGAGTCATTATTCTTCACCAGTTATTGTGCAATCCTCGATTCCAGACCTTTGTCTTAATACAAAGAGGGTTACGAGAGATGGATAGGTTGCTACCATTGTTTATCATTGTATTCAGCTCAATGGGAGGTAAGTTCGAGTGAACCGAGTTTTCAGTAAAAGATTCCAACCATGTGGTCGATTATCTGCCATGCCTTACAGTCGAGGCTTTGCGATTCATGCTGAACGCATCTCATATTTTCTTGAAAGAGTAACAATAAATCCCAGTGCTTTTGATGGCAACCTTTGTTGTCTCTGCTTTGTTTAAGTCAGGGTTTTATAGTGACAACGATACTCTCAAAAACAAATTACTCCGGCTGTTCCACAAAAAAAATTAATCTCGTCAGGGGCGTGGACAAATTTCGAAAACCCCGGCGTTAAGTAGGTTAATAAACCTGATTCCAATATCAACTGTCTGAAAATGTTTCCCCTTTGAAAACAGTCATGTTCAAGATGAACTGTCGTCCTAGACCTCAGTTCCTCATTCAGTTTGCTGAAGCCAAATAAACATATTTTATCAATGTGGCCGGAAACTCTCACAAAATATACATGCAGTTCATTATTCACTGTTTCCCTGAAATCATGACCGCTTAATTTGATACAGGTTTTCTCATGTTACTCGACTGACGTATCTCTTGAATACTAGACGGTAGGAATGAATGTACTCTCACAAAACAATGAGTTGAACACTGAGGTATCATCCCTTTGGTTTCGTTTCGCCAGAACGATGGATGCGATAGTCTCAAACAGCTTCATGAATTTTGTTTTTTAATAAAGGAAACACTGCCATTCAGCTGAACAAGGAGGACCCTCAACGAGTGCACTTTCCTTTGCGGAGAAGAAGAACACTCCGGCCCTACGGGTTGGGCTGGGAAGAGATTCAATTAAGTTGAGTGTGTGTGTGGGCGTGTGTCTGCAAATTTCTGGCTCTCTCTCTCTCTCTCCAACCTTTCTTTATACCATGATTTCTCCCTCCGAGCATGTCCCAGAGCAGAGCGTCTTCCTATACCAATCATCTCTCTCTTAGTCTAGTAGAAGGGTAATCAATGCTCACCTGCATGGTTTGCATATACTATGGGGGCTTGATGCCCTCAGGACTAAGGAGGGGCTAGGGGACACAAAAGGACACATCAGAGGGTCTTTACCACTCTGTCCTTTATCCCTTACTGGTATGTGTACATAAAACTGAGGTTGCTCGGGAAATTTGACGGTTCCTTTTAGTTGGGGAAGGGGGGGGGGAGGTTCCAGCCACCTACCCTCTTTACCCAATGCCTCGGATGAGCCAAGCTGTGGCAAATTTGCCCCTGGAAATTTCCCCCAAATTGGCTTAAAAGATTAAGCGCTCTTACTGGGTATGCAGGTGCTGTACACTTTTACGCTCAATTTGTTAACGTCAAACTACACAGAGGATGGTTGTCTGACATGAACAAGGAATGAGTCATGATCTTGTGGTGTACTCCCCAAAGGAATTCGAACAGGAAAATGTATGTTACGTTAGCTACTGCTGTAAAATCAAAGTGAGAGTCAAAGAATTTGTACTTTTCTTCATCAGAAAATTCTGCTACCTTCTGGTTAAAAGTGTTGAAAGTTGCTGCTTATGCCTTTTGAGGAGCTTGTATTTTGGTTAAAGAGACACAGTGTATACGTACATTTCAAGAGGAGCTCAAAGAGCAAAACCATCGTCAATTCATTAATTACAGTGTTACATCAAGTTGTTGGCATTTTCACAAAGTGGCAAATCCGTCCAAAATCTGTCCAAAATTGCTTTTTGTACAAACTCTTCAAACACTCATTGCTGTTGATTAACACTTTCACCAAGCTTCACGACCCAACACAAAAAAGTTTCCTAATGCACTTATTAATATTAGATCAATTGGTGAATCACTAGATTTGCCAGTTTGGTTTTCAGGAAGTGGCATATTAAGATGATAGATCTTAATTTTGCATCGTGGATAAGAATATTGTTTGTGTTTTTTGCCTTTACACCTATGTGTATTAAGCACTGTATACTGTGTACTTTCCCCGAGTCCTATGAAAAAAAAACCTCACGGGCATATTCCTTGGGTTGGAATCGAACCATCGACCCCAGCCATTCTAGAGCAGATGTCTGACCAACTAGACTACCGAGATTGCCCGGTAGCTAGAGGCAGTTCGAATCCTATTAGCAGCAGGTACCGCAACCATATGGCATATTCCGATTTTTCTACTTTATGCACTGAAATACATAACGCTGGCATGTTGCATTTTCACAGAGTGGAGAATCTTGTGACCTATTTATGGTTGGCGCTTCCATAAAGTGACGAATCATTGTCCAGATATATGTCCAACTTCTAGGCATTTCAGATACTGATAGCAAGATCAAGTCAAAATGCAGCCATATAGCTTACTGCATGCACACTAAGACTCAGGAACAGTTCCACTACACAGCAACCAGAGCGTCCCAAAATCAAAACTGACGACAGTCAAACAGCATGGCAATGATCCTCTTTATTCTGCCCATGGGAAACCCTTCTACCCCAACGACCTGCATTTATCTAGCCTAACAAACACTACTCCTTAACAGTCTCCGGAAACAAGCAGGGCCAAATTTCATAGAGCTGCTTCAAAGCACAAAACGTATAGGTAAACACAAAACAATTATGCTTACCAGAATAAGGTTACCAGCCAAAATATCAGGCAACACATGTACCATCTGTGACTGGTTTCCTGCTCATTTGTGCTTAACAGCAAATTCTGCTTAAGCAACTTTATGAAATTGGATCCAGAAAAGTAGGTAAGACTTAGGTTCCAATGTTGTTTTTTAAAAGGATGCTGGCGGATGGAACAGCTAACTCTCCTGCTGAGAAAAAAAAAGACCCGCACGGCACACACCGAAGACATCTTTAAAACAACAAAATATGGGTCCCTGAAATAATACAAAACCTGTGCATATTACAATCCAGGCACCTGTCGGCTCTTTTCAAGGCATGGAGGAGGGGTCTTGTTACCAGGAGGAACTGGTCCCCATTCTGTCACAGCAGGATGAGTACCGACTGCCGAGACCAACTTTAAGTAATGAAGAGCACAGCGACCAAAGTAACGTATACATACATAGATACTGCGTACACTGAGGTAATGGCCAACTGTTATTGATTTTAGCGACGAAGAACAACATCATTCCTGTCAGAGAGGCACCTCAAGATCTGACACCTCCAGCAAAGTCATCAGTACTTCTGCACTTTTGAAAAATGTCATTCACACTAAGCGATGCAAGGATGGTCAATATGGTAGAAATTGGCATGAAATCGATTGAAAAAAGACCTGCTATATACAGATACTTTTAATGGCCTCGTATTTAAACTATGATTTTACATGGCGTTTGATATTTGTATATCTGCAACTCTAGGCCTACTGTTATTCTTAGCAAAAAATCTAAAACCTTTTTACTTGCAATACAAAAACAGAAACGCACAGTAATTTCAAACAAAGTCATAGGCTATTTTGTTCACAAAACAACCATGGTCCGACAAGTTCATGGAAGGGCCGAGTCTATAAACCGAAGCGTGTGAATTTGAGTATTATCAATAAATAATGATCAATCAAAGTGCCAGCTAATATCTGAACTCTGATTTCCGATGTGTTTTTGACAATCTAAAGCTGCCTTTTGACGATGGCCCAAGAGCGCTGACCCAAAGAAGCCTTGATCATCTCTGCCAAACGGGACTACAACCACGCACGTCCATGACTGAGCAGTGGGGTTAGTGACCTACCTTCACATCAAGACACCATACCCTATTAGTATACCCCCTCCCTATAAAACACACTCCGCTATCAAAAAGCTGTGCAGGCTTGATCGCCCATGGTTGGTCAGTTAATGGTCAGCGACCAAACTCACTGTTTTCTCCACAGTAGGGCATTTCTATTTACTGTTCAAGGATCCTTGACCATGGGCAAGGCCAGTGTGTTTAACTATAGTAGTAATGGTTTGACCAACCAAAAGACAGCCCCACCCCCCTCACCCCGACCAACCCACCAGGATTTCAATCCAATTGGTCATAGCCTTGATCCTGACCAGGTACAAGGTAAGCATTCAACCGAGAAGACAAGCACCACCCCCACACCATGTGGATCTTGAGGACTCAACTGAAAGGATTACAGCCTGCCACCTTGACTTTGGATAGGGTAAGTGGGGTCACCGATCAGACAGGCAATCACAACAAATAAAAAACTGAAAGTGATACAACAGCCAAGGGGGGCCCTGTGATTACTCTGATTGAGCACAGGATGAAGGCAAAATAAAACTAGAAGGCACCCCCATAGCATTCCCAAAAAGAAAAATAAATAAATAAATTAATAGGCCTAAAGTAAGAATTATTACATACAACAAAATATCTTTGCACTGATGTGTGTTAAGCACTGTATACTCAGTACTTTCACTGAGTCCTGTGAAAAAAAAACTCACAGGCATATTCCTCGGGTGGGATTCGAACCCATGACCCTCAAGAGTTTTTGCTTTCACAGGACTCGGGGAAAGTACTGAGTACTTAACACACATCCGTGTATGGGTAAAAACACAAATAATATTCTTTATCCCCGCTGCAAAATTAACATCTATCAAAATATCTTTGATCACTGAAGTGACAGTGAAGGAGAAGTTCTGTGTATGACTTACAGTAACATGCCCCCCACCAATTCTAAATCTTCCATAGACACCTTTATTCTCAAACCATTCTGCCTTAACAGCCTGAAAAAAAAAAACACCATTAAATGGCCAATAAAATTTCTAGTCATTAATCAAAATTCCTGGCATGTAACACGATTTCCAAGTAGGCACTGAATAAATAACCATCTCTGCGTCAAAATATCGTCACACAGTGTAAACCTTCAAACCAGCCGACCATTAAATGTTACGGTCAGCAGAACACATCAATCATCAAGAACTGAAAATAATGTTTGTATCATTTTATTGCATTTGCAACACGATATATTCTCATAGCCATCTTCTCATAGCCATCGTATAACTGAAAAAAAGCATCATTTTAAGTTAGCAGAGCAAAGACTGGAACAACAACTCTGGGGGTGGGGGGTGGGGGGTGGGGGGGGGGAACAACTGGGGGGGGGGGGGGGTTAAACCCCAACAGTGTTGGCTTTAAATAAATCTACAGAGCGAAGAAATCCCATGGTTACACAAAGTTCAGGACTGGAATGTCTAAGTGTTCGTATTGATGAATATTATTAATTATGAATAACACATGCATTTCATCATGTGTGAAGGATTACCCATTAACTTTTCGATTGTCTCCAACAGGAAATGAGTTGACATGATATGAATACTCAATGTAGGATAATGGTTATTTTTGAAGGAGAGTGCATGTGACCCGGAGGTACTGAAGATAAATAACTTAAAAGAGACAGTATAGACTAATACGAGCAGTTCATACAAGGGCAGTTTAGACAACCTCTACTATGGTCGCTGCACGCGCATGTCAGCGCACACACACTGTGAATCCTCCATGCTGATTGGTACCAGCGACGTAGCGACCGGGGGGGTTGTGGGGGTCTGACACCCCCCCCCCCAAGATTTGTCCTAAGTCGGCATGTGTCTGTTGTGCTTTGTGATGGGCGACTTATATAAAAACAAATATTTTTATTTTGTTTTTAAATGTTCATACAGGGATTTTATGCACATTTCTATCAGGCTTATTTCGCCGCAATCAAAATAGTGATGATTCTTTTGGGGGGGCCTTCTAAAGCCGTTCCCTCGATTTCTGACTGTAGTTCAGATGGAAATATTTCTCTGAAATAATAGTATTGGTATGAATTTTAAAGTTAGTCATCTTTCAGACTGAAACAAATCAATGTTTATTTTCAATAATTGAAAATCCTCTACTTTGTATTTACAGCGAGAAGACAAAATTTGACAAACGTTTTTCAGCAGAAGAAAACTAGATGACTTATTAACTGGAGCTTTATACCTACACATTCAGGGTAATTTATGTACAATTTTGGGTAGGTAAGCCACTAACCCTCGGCAAAACAGTTTTATATTTGTTCTTCTTCTTTGCATACAGACAATGAATTCCACAGTTACTCCGGTTACATTGCATCCCAGGTATCAGAAATCTCGGTCCACCACTTGGTATGTTTGAAATTTGTTACTAAAGTCACGTCGGCATTGGCAGCAGCGGCTGTTGCTATGGGCACTACTAATAAAATACTAAGCACATTTATACACCCAAGTCAAAGTTCACTGGGAACCAGACAGAAAGAATGGGCATCACACATCACTGGTGCTAGTCAAATTTCCGCTAAGCAATGTGCTCTTACACTAAGCCTACTTTAATGCTTCAGTCGATGAACAAAACTGACCCCTTATTACAGGAAGAATGAGATGAGTCTGTATAATTTTCAGATAAATACAGAAGTCTACTGCAGGATGTGTTCAATTATCTTACTGGCAATGCACGAAATTCAATTAGAAATATTTACACTTTTCTAAATTGTAGTAAAAAGTACACATGTGTTATTGTGTTGTGAGCAAAGCCTGCGCGGTTATATGCCCACCGTATCTCTGTACGTACAATTTGACTCCCAAAATTGCAGACCATGTACATACAGTAGATGTGTGTGAAGTCAGTGCAAAGGGTCTATACATTACGGCCAAGCTAACAGCACAACGAGATTATCCTTCCATAGTCGTGCTCTCTGAGGTGGAACAACTATTCATTGTCGAAAAAAACGTCAGTCTTATTATACACTGTACACGATGCAATGCATACAATTTATGTGGCCGGAAATTGACTATTCCATTACAACAGTATATACTAACTACTCTGTCTGACAAAACCTTCTCACAAATCATTCTTGTGTTATTGCGGTTTCCAAGGTATTGATAGTTTGAGTGGTTTTCCTTTCCTTTTGTTACATACAAGTTGGTTATGAACTTCAAGGCGGTTTCCTTTACTTCTCAGTTTTTTTTTTTTTCAAAACAGTCTAAAACTGTTATTATTCGGCAAGTGTGTTCCATGGATGTGGATGGGTTGCTGGTGTGGAAAATTTCTTTGTTCTTCTCAGGTTTTACTATGATTCCTGTACAATATCGTAACCTTTCTTGTGGGGTTTATTCGAGCTCCAGAAGAATGATCATCTAAATCACTATTCTTAGGATCAAAGAGGCCTTGTAATTCATCGGCAGGTGTGAATGGATGAAAGCAAAGTGGTCTGGCATTGTGGGGTTAGTTGTGAGGGTAGATTTCTTTATGGATTATAATACAACTATTATGAACCTGTGTAGTGTCGGTCAGTCTTTCATGTGGAATTATAGAATTAGTTCGAGAAGAAATGGCCTCAAAACCTTATTCTTAAAATAAAAAAGGCCTTGTCGTTTTTCCGTTGAGGTTAAACCATGGAGGAAATAAACACACAATGGGCTGGAAATGTAGGGTGGCGGTGAAGGGATATCTTTTGTGCTGTATAGTTTGGATCGGAATGTTTCATGCCAGCAGTTTTGGTGTGGACAAGTTTGAGAATGATTGTCTTCTTTTTCAAGATGAATGAAATATTTTTATGTCTTTTGTCTTACCCTCAGTACTAACCTCTTGTTACTTAAATTAATTGATATTATGAAAGACAAAATATTTTGGAGTCACCAAATTTATTTATGGACTAAAATAAAATCATATGACAACTTGAGTAACTTTGTTGACTTTTTGTGTATATGGCTGCTTCAACAAGTCACCCA
Source organism: Marthasterias glacialis (assembly GCA_911728455.2). NCBI lineage: Eukaryota > Metazoa > Echinodermata > Asteroidea > Forcipulatida > Asteriidae > Marthasterias > Marthasterias glacialis. The sequence goes on from OU452219.1 coordinate 36,389,714, forward strand.
GAAAGTGGGCTTACAATCGAGGTCTCAGTGATTACATTCAAATCTGTAATGGTAATAAAATCACTTGCCATCAGCAGCGATTGCTCTATTTCCAACGATTGCAAACAAATGGTCAAAAGCAATGACCCAGTTGTAAGCCTTACCGTTTGCACTCTTTTTGTAAATCGTTTGTTGTCAAGGCCATTTTATTTCTCCCCTGTGGTGGATAATAAAGTTTTAGTTTTAATCTAGTCTAATCTATCAAGTAATAAATCATAAGGAAAACTGACTGGGTAAATTTTATTTCAACTTTTGGGTGAACAAAGAAAAAATTACTAATACCATCTAGTCTAACGTTAATCTAGTTTAACCTTAAAATCATAAACTCTTTGAAAATCAAAGATGTTAAATTTGCATCGGGGATAAAGAATGGTGTTTGTGTTTTACCCATACAGCGATGTGTGTTAAGCACTGTATACTCAGTACTTTGCCGAGACCTGTAAAGAAAAAATTCAAACTGCCTGTAGCTGCCAGGCAATCTCGGTGGTCTAGTTAGTAGGACATCTGCTCTAGAATGACAAAGGTCAATGGTTTGAATCACACCCGAGGAATATGCCCTGAGACTTTTTTCCACAGGACTCGGGGAAAGTACTGACTACACAGTGACTTTTCATCAAGTGAAACTGGTATCCAAGTTGAAACTTTTCTTAGGCAAGGATTAAAAAGTGTTTTAAAATGACCCAACTCTTGGTAGACCATGGTGTAGACTCATGGTAGACTCTAAGCTAGACCGCACTGCAGTATGGTGTTCCAGGTTACATTTCTTGTCTAGCCACATTTTAGAAGATTGATTTTCGGTCTAGCCACTTATAGAGGAAACCCTGTTCCTTCCTCCATGGGTCTAGTCAGTGGTCATTCAAGCTAATAGCCACGGCTGTGTTGAGGGTGGTGACCAACACAAACAAAACACTGATGGCACAATAACCATTGTTGCCCTGTTGGTCCACTCCATGTCCAGCCACCCCCTTTGGGTCATCTCCCAGTGGTCAAATAGAACTAGTTGGGTGGGTTTAATCCCTAAGGCAAACTTCCTGAGTAGGGTGTTAACCTAATTAGTATAAATGCCAATATCAAACAGATTAGGTTACAAAGGTGATATACTGTTATGAGGCTGGAAGTGCTCAGGGAGTGATTTCTTGATAGTGTATTGGGCTATATTGAGGAGTCAAGTAACTATAGATTTCAATCCCGTGGAAAGAGAGGTGTCATAAAACACGTGCTTTAATGGCGGCACTTTCAACAGTGAATTTCCTTGGTGAATTTCCTTGCATCACAGTTACAGTTTTATATTACTTTGACTGCTTGTATTTTGTTGTCTCTTATCATATATCATTGGCCAAATAAATATTATATTGGTTTTAATTAGAATGAAAAAAACAATTTGTTTTTACTTGTTTCGCATCAGATAAATCTGGTTCACACACGCCCTCACACGGTCAAAGATTGGACAAAATCAACATCGTCCTTGCTCCACGGTTTTGTTTGTTTCTTCTCTTTCTACCTCATGACTACTCTCAGTATACATAACCTCAGATGTGTCATGAATTGCCTTTTTGTTTTGACCACCATTGATATTATTTATATAAAACGTTGCCTGCTTTATTAGGAACCCTTTTTCACTTAATATTATTTTAAATCCCTTTAAAAATGTGCAATTATAAAATAAACTGTAAAATTCACAAGTGACTTATTCAAAGAGACTGTGTCTCTGTGCCCGACTTGTTTGTCTGTTGACAGTTTCGATATCCTGGTAAAATAGTTTCTTTCTCTGAAATGTTGTCATTGCATTCAAGAAACTACAAATGAATGTTCACTTCCCCCCTCAAACAAAGGTTTCCCTAATTCACAATTACAGAGCATTTTTTTGTATTTCCTCATATACAAACAATACCATTTTCAAACTGAGCTACTATTCTTCCAGAATCTTGCCATTACAGCCCCAGATGAACATTGGTAAAGTGTCTGTAAATGCGCAGTTTTTTTTTTGTTTTTTTTTATATAGCGCTTTATCACACCCTATGGGCGTCTCAGAGCGCTCAGTATTTTTCTCCTGCGAGGTATGATGAGTTACGTTTTTGAAGTATGAGACCTGTTCCTTTACATAGCACCATGCAATGGTTCACAAGATGCTGTGGCGCAATCTGCAGCCGATCAAACCAGGAACACCGGGGCGAACCCCTTCTCTTTGCGATAAGTGTCACTGGGTTCTTTTACGTGCATTACACAACACACGGGACCAACGGCTTTACGTCCCATCCGAAGGACGAAGCAATAATGGTTAAGTGTCTTGCTTAAGGACACAAGTGTCACGACCGGGACTCGAACCCACACTCTGCTGATCAGAGACACCAGAGCTTGAGTCCGGTGTTCTTATCCGCTCGGCCACGACACGCCACATGCTTCAATTCTTTGCACAAATCAAGATATTTGTAATAAATCCAACCTGTGAAAATGTCAGCTCATTTCGTTGTGTCATTTGCGGGGAAACGGTACTAAAAATGCATTCAGCATTTTTGTAGGCATTCCTATAGGCAGAGTTTTTTTGTCTCACTGAGACGAAAACTAATTTTGGATCTTGTTTCATTTATTATTTTATAACGATAGCACTTCAGGCAGAAATATTTCCAGGAAAATTTTCTACCATCATTATCTTTATACCATGTAAGGTAGATGTAAATCTGTGAACATTTATGTTTTCCTCCTTACCAATGTTGAGCTGGAGCTTTAAGGGGGATGCAGGTTAAACACAATAGGGCAAATACACAGCAGCACTTGTTCTGCCTCATGCTCAATTTCATTCAAACACCCACAAGTTTTTCGGCACCCTCCAGAAAACACCATGTCAAAAGCAGTGACAAAAGCAACCCAAGCGATTATGAGTAGCAATATGAGGTGTTCCCAACCTGGGTAAATGCACACACGTCCCAAACCCTGGTCTGAATGTAACAACTCCTGCTCCACAGCTTTTGTTATCATCCCCTCCTTCAGAGTCTCCACTCCCGCTAATCCCACGCCTCAGGGCAAGTAGGAAGCCCCTAAGTATTGTCTCTCATTCATGGAACCCTCTGGTGCTCAAGTGGCTCTCCCTCCCTCCTGGCCACAAAAGCCTGGTCGGAAGTGGGATCCCCATGTGTATCAGATCAACAAAACGATCAATTTACTGCATCCTGTTAGTTATTGACCCAGGATCACACAAAAAAGGGGCTCTGCATATAGTGCAGGGAAGTGTCAGTACCGGCACATAACACAGTCTTGTTTCTACCATCAGGCCTCAGGTAGCTGCTCCAGCATTACAAACAGTACACACAAATAAATTTAAAGAAAAGACTTGTTTTACATTGGGCCATAGGCCTAAAGGTAATTAACAGCACACAAAAAAACAAAAGGGACTTGTTTGGTATGGGCCTTTTGAGAGCTGTAGTGTGTAAATAAAACTTCCTTCCACAAAAAACTCATCATATGCAGTCACTTGGTAAACACTAGGGTGGCAGAATCCACAGATTCACAGATTCATAATACAAAAAAAAACAATATAAAAACACCACAAGTAAGCTTGTTTTTCAGTTCCAGCTTCAATTTAAAATTCATAAGACGAAACAGAAGAGTCAATTATCAAGTCATCAAATAAATAACACAATACACGTAATGTAAGGTTAAAAAACAGCAACCTTGTTATTCATCAGACCATCAGTGGCTGTGAAGTACATTGTACTCTTATTCCCCTATATGGGATACATATCTATAACAGTGTTCATTGAGGCAGGGTGGATATTGTTCACCTGACGGACACCTTTGTGACAATTTTAATAGGGTTACACCCTCTAAAAGTTTGGCTTAACGACATGGGGTTATTTCATGCCTCAGTGCGTGTCCGTTTCCGGTGTTGACAATCCACATTGTTACTGTCAAAGGCTTAATGACAGATTAAGTCAGTCAGTTGGTCCACAAGCTATGGATTTTTGTAGATCTTTTTTTTTTGTCATGGATGATTGGGAACCGCCAACTGGCAACCTTGTATCAGGTGTATCGTCTTTCTTTTGGTTTTTACGGATTACTGCTACAAAAACAACTCCCTGGTTATTATTGAGAATGGTGGGAAAAAGAAATTAATCAATGAGCAATCCAGCGTGAGATGAGAGAGGGCGGCGGCGGTGGTAGTGGTAGTGGTAGTGGTGGTGGACTCACATGTGTTTTTCTCCAGAGGACGACCCATGTGGTTGTTCCATGGCCAATCACTTGTGGCTCTGCGCAATTGGGGTGAGCCTTTTTTTTTCCCATTTAGGCTTGATACTTTGTTCTTGTTGGGGAAGAGCCGTTTTTGTCTTGGTAAACCCATGGAGGAAGGAAATACATCGGCATCTCTTTGAGGGGAATTTTAAGTTCTACTGGAACATTTCAAGAGGCACCAAGGCAATGACTAAACCCATGGGGGCAATTGCCTCCGTTGCCTCCTTCAAGTATCAAGACTGAGTAAGCCTACAGACATTTTGCATAGGCTACAAAAGAACCCATTTATGTAATTTGGTATCCTCATCTCCTAAGTTTATAATGTAGAGACAATTCTATTATATTTGAGCATACTATGATTCAAGAAACCTAAACTAAATCTCAAAACATAATGCAGGCCTCGAATGAACCCACGGCACCCACAGCAATTGCCACTATGCCATGTGCTTTTGCTGTGGTGCCCTCTGCAAAGTTCCAATACAAAGTAACATTTTCCCCATAGAAGTGCCTCTTATCAGAGGAAAACTGCCGTGCCCCTTCAAGAGCCAAGTTCAAGGCCTGATATTGCATCATGCTAGTAACCATCCCTTCACTATAAGTCAGGTACCGTACAAATGTAGTAACTAGAAATTTAATCCATCGACAATCCTTCACTCCTTAATACTCCATTAGACGATCCTTGGTAGAGTGGGGAAATTGAAAGTCATAGTGATCAAGCATTTTTTTTTTAGTTTAGTGAAAGCATGAAGCTGTAGTGTACCCTTCATAGTGAGTTAAGCATGAAGCTGTAGTGTACGCTTCATAGTGAGTTTCACTCCTATTTTCGACGGGATACAAATACAAAAGTGAAAATAATAAGAACCATTTTTGTTTTACTCCTTCCTCGCATGTCTTTTGGGTTTGTTTTTTTTTGACGGGGAGAGTTGGGCACTGCTGGAAATATTTCTCATAACTTCCTCCTCCTACTCCCGTATCAATTTCATCTGACGACAGAGAGCAACAGCAATGCCCTTGCCTATCAGTGATCCCAAACCATAGGCCATGGATGATGTACATGAACAAGCCGGCTGGCTGCACTAAAGCCGAAATGAGCTACCCGCAGCGCATCATGCTACGTGCCATTTAGTGATGCAACATTGATCCGCGTCATCAGCAGTACACCAGTCATCCATTACTGGCAATTTGACTCCTCCGTGCCTGTATATATATGCAGACTATACAGCTCTCCCCGCCCGATCAAACAGAGGCCTACATCAAACATAATACACGGGACATGACTCAACTTCCTAAATATAGACAGAGACTGGGCTATTTTGAGAGTGTGCGTAGGATATGGTGCTGTGTGCTTCTACATACATGGCTAGCCTTATTATGTTGATGAAGAAAAGAAGGAAGCAGGTTTGAGGTAGCTTCCTATTTAAAGGATTGGATATTTCCTTTTGAAAAGGATTTTTTCAAATGGGGTCATTCTTCAACCCAAACTACCACTAACATCCTTCCCCTTGTTGTGCCCGATTTAGATGGATTTGGTAAGGTCGGGGGGGAGAGCCAACCATATGCTGGGTAAGTGGGACTGAGCATGCATATTTATATCAGAGTCAAAGGCATTTTGAGTTACCATAGTCTGAGGAATTTGAATTGATATGAAATGACTCCTTGCAAAAAAATGGAGGGTTAAAGAGGGATCTTACTTCAGACCTAAAAAACAATAAATAAAGTTTGTTTAATTACCACAGGCAATGTGTAAAGTTGTAATAAATAACCATTTAAAAAACTTAACGTGTCATGTCAAACTAATTTCAACCCTAAAAAAATCATTGCTCAATCTTTCTCCTTCCCTGAGGACTCCCCCCCCCCCAAATTGGGGACCTCCTATTGTCCCTCTTTTGTTTGTACTTCAACTTTTTGGTAACAGCTCAAATTGACTTTCCAACTGGGGACCTTCATCTGATCAGGACCCTATTTGTCCCTTTTGTTAGAGGTCACCGGTTTGAATGTGTGTATCTACCCACACACACACACACAAACAAAAGATCTTTTAAAAGTATATAAGTACACATAATGGACTTGTTTTTTTATGTGTTTGCTTCTGCCGAAGGTCCGGTTTGGATCGAAAGCAAAGGCCAACACTCCCCTTATTTTCCGAGCAAAGAGGTTTGGCATTGCACAGGACCGCCCCCCAACATAGGGCTGCTCAGCTAAGTTGGTTAGAGCGCTCGTACTGTATTCGAGATGTCAATGGTTCGAGTCTGGACTCTGCCAAATTTTCTTTGCTCACTCCTAATTTATAAATGTAAATATAAAAAACACATTCAATTTTTTCTTAAACAATTAACATAGGAGCTTCACTTTAAAAAACGTACCCCAAATATAGATCAAATTGAAAAACAGCGTGATTTAGAGCAACTTCCTACTAACTGCCTTCTCAGTTGTGTCCCTTTTTGAAACAACATTGTTAAATCAATATTATGTCAACAAAAAACAACACAAATTGCCCTCGTTGAAAAAAAAAATATCAACAACAACAACAACAAAACCCACAAAACAAATAAAGATAACGTTTATTTAATGGAAAACCTTACTGGCTTCCGTAATTTAGTAGTGCAGCTGGCCAAAAGCTTCTTAAAACAGCTGAGGACCAACTGAAATTCTCTCCAAATGGTCCGGCTAGATAGTTCAGTGTTCAAAAATGAATAATTGACTAGTGAAAAAGCTTGTGGACAGGTGGAGTGTCAAACTAACTGGTCCTGCTGGACAGTCCATGAAGAAGTTAGGGGCAAACCCTGCAATGATTAAATGCAAGTACATGTACATGTACACAAAAAATGTTTGCCGTCTTTGGTTGCCGAGTTTGGTATGCACTACAGTTTCTACCCATACTACACAGAATTCAAGACTGAGGCAACCGTTAAGCTTGGATACATTCTACTAAAAATCAATGTCGATGACATAATTATTCCACGTCAAACTCAGGAAATTGATGAGAGGTCATGACATTTCTAACACCTATTCCACAAAATTGTGATCCATTTGGCTTTGAGTCATTCAGCAAAAGAGAAACAATCAATCACTGTTCACACCTGTTTTTCAGAATCAGGAAAACAGTATAAAGGCCTGCAAATGTTCTTGCGATGTTTCTCAGACCGATTCCACAAAATTGCAAACCGTGTGGTTTTGAGTCATTAAAACAGGAAATCCATGTTTACACTGGGTTTTTTTATCAAAATCAAGACAATGACAGCAAGAAGCCTCTTCTGATATTGCTTACACAGGTTCCGAATGAACTAGAAACGGTTCGCCTTTTGAGTCATTCCACACACAAACAAAAACCATCAATCAATCAATGTCTACGCTTGTTTTTCAAAAAAGTCAAGAGACCAATAAGACTGAAAATGGTTATGAGATTTCTAACCTATTGGTTCCACAAATGGACTTGACAAAAAAGGAAACTGGTTAGGCCTGTACACGTGCTCTAACAGCTGGAGCGACAGCTGTTTCTTCTCAATGGGTTGTTTCTAAGCGCAACTAACTCGGGAGAACGTTGCAGTCAGATTGATACTCTATTCCCCCAATTAGGATACAAATGTACCGAATCGGGAGAGCCCTTTTGTGACAGCACCCACTAAAACCATTCCCAATTGGGCATAACATTAACCCAAATGGGATACTTTTGGGGGATGCTACTGAGGTGCCTGTAGACTAACTGGATAAATCCACTGTTCTAATTAATGTTTACACATGTAGAAGTGCCATAAAACATTGTTTTTTTCTTTTATTACGTTGTATGTCTGCTGCCACCTATATTGAATATTGGTTGCTATAGAATCTTGGAACCAGACTGGAATTTCCCTGTGTTGAATCTCATCTTGAAGGGCTCTTGCCCAATCCATACTCCGCAAATAATAATAACATTGCTGTATGTATCTTAGTAATGCATGAATTTGATACTATGCCTTATGTTCACTGAACCAAAGATGTCAAGGTAAATTATGATTTAACATCTGCTGTATATTTAGTATGCTCCATTGTCTTACAGTCAGGTGATTTTTGTTATTGTTTAAAGAAAATTGTCACTGTAAATATTACATTATACATGTATTAATTGATAAATTTGTAATAATGTATGCACTGCCCCAAATGGAAACCAGTTTTAACTGTTCAGGCATACCACTGGGTAAAGAAACACAAATATCAGGTCTTGAACTTCACTCTTGAAAGGGCACAGCAATTTTCCTCTGGTGAGGGGCACTTCTATGAGGAAAATGTACATTTGTATTGGAACTTTGCAAAGGGCATTACGGCAAAAGCACAGGGCACCACGGCAATTGCTGTGGGTGCTGTGGGTTAATTCGAGGTCTTCAATGAATTAATCTTATTGCCCAATAAACCCCAGTAAAACCTTGTGCAAATAACATATTTTGTCTCAATGTGGATAATATTCATAGCATTAGTCTGAAAGTGGAAGGGGGGAGGGCGGGGCGCATAAATGTGGCATCCTTCAATGGGATGTTTTCCTCCTAGCCTGATGAAATCGATGCTGTCAGGAAGACAGACTTGCCCTTTTAAAGTATTGAATATCAGAGCTTTGATTGAAGGGGCAAGCAAAAAAACTATTAAAATAAAGGTGGTTGGGAGGTTATTTGTGTAGAATATAAAACCTTTCCCCTTTTAGCGACAAACCACTAGACAAATTATACAAAAATATACAAGAAAGAGAATAACTTGTTTTTGATTGACAACCATTATCCCATTAGCACATTATCTCAACCCCGGTTCTGCTCAGAACCAACATTTTGTCTTTAGAAGAGAATAATTCACGCGGCTGTCCAACTGCAAATGAGTTATTTTCTTTCTTACTTTATTATTATTATTATCATTATTACTCTTCTTCTTCTTCTTATTATTATTAAATCTTTCTGGTAATGAAACCAAGGGACCCTCAAAAGTGACTTGCACTGTGACCCGTAGGCCTGAAGATACCCGTGTAGAGAAGATGATGAAGAAATGTCAGTATTAGACGTGGGAGGAAAAACCCAAATAGGGAAAACCCACACAATCAGGTAGGGACTGAAAACCCAATCCACATGCAAGGCTCCAGTCCGGGATTCAAACCGGGGGTCCACAGAGGTGAAAGGCAGGGAAAGAAACCACTGAGCCAACCTGAATAATAGTTTGGCCAAACACCTGCATCGGGTACCTAATCAGTGTAAGGTGCATGAGTAGTTGACTTGTCCATGGACTGTAGAGTTGTATGACCAAGGATGAGATTAAATACAACAATTAATAATCCAGAAACTGGGTAGCCATGGTCTACAGAAAAAGCTTGCTGTACTTCCAGGAGGAAAATTAAATGAATTTACAGACTCTCTACCACACCACAAGACAAGATATACAGAAACGAGAAGTAGCTGTAGCTAGTAAACTTGCGGGTACAACCATGTATAAATGTCTTTTGGGAGGAGTGGTGGCTCTCAAAAGTGCCGTTGTGATCACGACTTTTTGAACAGTATACTCTGCTCATCTTCAGGAGAATGTTGGACTGCTCATGATTGTGAACCTCCCAAAAGAGATACATGGCTGTTCCTGCAAGTTCACTAGTTATAGTTACTTCTGATTATCCACACCATGCAAAGCTTCAAACATCACTTATATATGGCAAAAAGTTAACAAGGAAGTCTGGAGGCAAAGGAAGATCAATGATAAATCCTGATAAATCACAGCCCACGTAAAAGTGGTATAGGCCAAACCAGGATGAATTTCTTAAAGACAGCATTTATTAAGGATAGTGTCATAGACAAACAATAATTATGTAATACACGGCCACACACAGACAATTAGACACTCATTGACAGTCAATTGCCGTCATCAACACCAAGGTGGGACTGATTACATAACAAGCCTTGTCTGTCTGATGTCACCAATATATCACAAGAGGGCAGTATTAAAAAAAATTGTAAAAAAAAAACCAACCCTTCTCGAAACCACGCTTGGGCTTGGGTTCTAACTTAGGCTCTGTTCTCCGTTTGAAACCACCGTACCCAAAGCACACACTTTTAAAAAAACTTCTAGAGTCCGAGCCCAAGTGGGCCATCTGAAGTAGACGGGGCCACAGTGTCTGAAATTGAGGTATGTGTGGTAAGAGAGACACACTTCTTTGGAAGAGAAATTTCACTCGTTACAAAATATAAGGACCTTGAATATTTCTAACCAATAGATAAAAAGTTCAGTACAAATTTAGTATAGCATGTTTTTTTTTAAACCCTTTTAGAGACCATTCATTTCTGGTATAATCATCACAATATGCATAGACATGCTGGCTAATATTGCTGGGGGGTTTTTTTGACACAATTTTCCCAGTAAAAATATCATCGAAAAAACATACTATTCAACAAAAATTTGTTTTCGTTTTTAGAAATGTAGACAGCATATCAACATGGAAACTATTGGAAAATGTCCAACAAGGACGTGATCTTTATTTTGATCTTTTGGGTTGAGCAGCAGTACGTCAAATCTTGCGGTTGTTGGCAGCAGCTATGGGCATTTTAGTACCAGCCGCTTGCATCGGCTACAGTGTCTAAAGGGTGAAGTGTCACAAGAAAAAAAGGATGGCCCAGGTTGGTAACCTACTTCAAACCCCCTGCACCTCAACAAATTGGTTGATTCTAAGAAATTATCACACCACGGAGAAACGTATGAGGTAATTTGGCCACATTTACAGCTAAAAGGTCACCAAAGGCTTCCCTGATTTTGGGACCAATGGTAGTGTCTTATCAGAAGGCAGGGATTGCTGGCAAAAGTCTTACCCCTCTCTGGTTGGCAGTTCAGGGATGAGAGTCAATGCTGACAAAAAAGTCTGAAAATAGGATCCAAATTTAAGGAGGTATGTTCAAATGATGGCATTTCTACCTTATGGTAACGCCTGGAGATATAGATTGAAATGAACTTCCTAGAACAGCATCCTCAGCACTAGAGAAGTAGAGCAAAGAGCAAGATTTCTTCATACCTGAAGAGATCTGTTCTCACCAGTCAGACATAAAAAGTCTGAATTCAGATAAAAGTCTGAGGAATCTCATCCCTGCAGTTTTACCAGAGTTAAACAAGGGCACTGGTAATGAAGGCACTGGGAATGATGAAGCAGTGCTACCCATGTACGCATGATAAACCTGTATGCTGAAGCAGAGGATGTCAGTAATGCTACAAGATGGGTCCAATCCCAGTCAGAGTGTAACTCAATCCAGTAACCAATTTCCCCTTTCACCATAGTTACAAGATCCATTTAATGCACAATTTGAAAGATACTTAAAACCACAGCTTCTAGACGTTTTAACAACCGTTTTGTTTCACTTTTTTTTTTTAGCAGTTTTGCCTCACCAAGGGACAATAAACTCATAAATGTATTCCGAGCTATTAACCTCGGTGAATAAATTGATGTAAGCCTCTTGGGCAGAGCAGAAGCTTTCTTGATGATGGTTGATGTTTTAATCATTTCTTTCCGCGGGTAATGAACCCTGATCGCCTTAATCTGTGAGCATTCAGCAAAGCAATCTCCTGCCATTAAGGGATGAAAAATGCGGACAGGATGTCGCCCCGTGTTCATTCAACTCTGTATTGTAATGACTTCCCATAATATTTGTAGTGTCTCGCCTTTCAATTCCCAACCAATCCAAATATTTTTTTTTTCCGAACAGGGCATTAAAAGTCTAGTGGAGATTGTTTCCCAAAAGTTTAAAGTCTTACCAGATAACAGACAAGGGGAACATACAGGTTGTCTCACATTAACATTTGTGGTGGGAGGATGTGTGGGCCAGGAAGCATGCATCATTTTGTAACATTTATTATTTTTAAATATCAATTGATTCATGTCGCTACCATTAAATCAAAACACAAGAATTCATACGGTATCCAACATATATTGCCACTGAGTTTTCTTATGCAGTGGGTGTGTGGTAGTGGTTTGTGGTAATAGTGATGTCTCAAAATAGTTCTAAGATTTTCAAAGTGAATGAGAATGAGAATGTTATCCCGTGAAATGACATACCCAAGATACTCCACCATAATTGCTACTCATCACCCAGGAGTAAATACGTGCCTGTGGGAGGAGGGGGGAGGGGTTAGAAATTGTTAATGTACACAAACGTGGCTGCCATCAATGCATACTATCAAGGTGTCAAGATGAGTTTCAGAAAACATGAAAAGAGGTTAAATTACTGGTGTTTTCTTACAAGTAGCACCTCATAAATGTCCTTAATTTTCAGCAATATCAGTACTATCATTAAAGAGGCAAGAAATACAAAAAATTCAAACTTTTCACAACATCCCAGACTAAATTTTCTGGGGGGAAAAACCCGAAGATATGGTTGTTCAAAGTGAATTGAAATTTGGCAAACAGAACCTGAAGCGTCATACCAAACAGTACTGATACAAAATCTACTATTCTAACATGTCAGATCTGCAAAATAAATAAATAAATAAATAAATAAATAAAAATACAATATTGCCGCTTTTTGGAAGAGGACATTTTACTTCACATAAAAAAAAAAACCAGAACTCAAATTTACAAAAATTGCACAAACATCATGAAATGCTGGAACTTGTTATACTGAACACTCAGGGAATTGAACAGAATAAACATAAAAAAAGACAAACAAGAACAGGAAAAAAAATTATGGTTTAAAAAATGTCTAGAGAGCTAGAGCAAGCGAAACGAGCAGATTTTGAACAATTCCATCATTTTGAATTACAATATCTAAGAGCTCAGGCATTAATTCCCGAACCAATCCTATTGAATCCATTCAGATGCAGTATCTATCTTTAGATTATTGTCAGGTCACTGGCCCTAGTAGTATTCCCTCAGCCTTAATTGACCGTTAACCATTACTGTTCAATCCTGATTCATGGAAAGCCCTCATGGTTTAGCAATTTAAGACCCCTGCATCAGTTTACATACATCTGGTTTCACAAAGGAATACATTTCGGCTGGGATTGTGAGGGAGAACAAATTTGCAAGCCAAGTATCAACTCTATACTTCAATGGAAATATCTTCATTGGGTTTCTTTTTTTTTTTATCTCTCCTGGGTATTACAAGAAGAAAAAGAAGTTGACATCAAAAGAGAAAAAAAACCAACAAGAATAAAGAGCTGGATTTTGTTCCAGTTTCTAGGCCCAGGTGAAGAGGCTTAATCAAGGCTTTTCCCTTGTTTGGTTTCCATATTTTGAACAGAAGTCTGATCTTTTTGACAGGGATTTCCTCCTTCGCATAACTGAATACTAAAAGGAAATTAAATGCCGATGCCAGTTTTCTTTTCCTGGTTTCTGTTGACTTGAACTTTATCTCTACTGCCACGTACGTACAACTACAAACAACTGATACGCCTCTTTCTTTTTAAAACAGAAAAAAAAGAGAAAATCTACTCTTGACTTACGTTAAGCGCTTTTATTCTCAGTAAAATGACATTTTAAACAGGGGCTATAGAAAGGGAAAAATCTAAATTGACGAGCTGGTTTTGTTTTCCCTCCCAGTGTGTGGTAGTTGAAATCCTGCGTCAGCCTGCAAAGCAACTAGTAGTAAGACCGGGGGTGGATTTCACAAAACTAGTCCTAACTTATGATAAGTCCTATAAGTTAGGACTAGTTACTCATCCTAACTCAAGATAAGACTAGTCCTAGCGCTTTGTGAAATTCACTTTGGGTCTGATTGCAACATGTTACTAAGATTTATAAAGAATAAGTTTAAATACTATGCAAAAATGAGCAGGGAAGTATTCAATAGCAATGTAACTTGCATTCTACTTGAGCTGGTAACCTGTCTTTTGCCAAGCAAGTTTCTTGCCAGAGCTACCCAGTGACTGCCCCCATTACAGTGTTAACATTGCTGGTTTTATCAGCTAATCAATCACTTTGCAATCCCGACAGCAGCATATTGGGGGGGGGGGGGGGGGTCGCGGATGACCCCAGGCTGTTTAAATGAAATGCAAATAAAGAGCGGAAAAACTTAAAATAAGCGTGACGTTTAAGTGCTATTAGATTGTCCGTCAAGCTAGAGTGATGCCTCTGGATAAAAAGCCACACAGACACTAATTGCTGACAGAGCAGCGGAGACAGTCTTCCTGAACTTAATGCACCGGAGTGCCTAAATGGCATAACTTGTGAAAATGTCACTGACCACTATGTCGTTGACCCCCTCACACAAAAGAAGGCCGAGGCCAAGTTCAGATAACACCAGGGAGTTTAAATAGAGACACTGACTGGTGTGGGATTTGGGAGAATAAAACCCCCTCTATGGAGTTCTTAGATTTTGTGGGAAGCACTTGTTGAATAGGTAGCAATATCATACATCATTGGGATTTATTTTTTTGGGGGGGAGGGGGTAATGTTATTGGGTTTTTAACAAAAAGTCGTTTTCAATATGTGTAAAAAAAAGAAGTTAATTTTCACAATGGAAAAAATATACCCCCAATATATCTCATTTACAACAACAACAAAAACATTCTTTATTTATGTTTTATTCACATAAAAAAAAACATGGCCTCATATTTAAGTGTTTATTGCAGTTTGCCTTAACAGAGAACTCATGTCATTTCAGGATGTTTTTGCAGAACACTGTGCATTGTAACAAAGATTTCACCTGCTCATGTTTCAACTATTCAAACCAAAACTGGCAAACTGGCAGTACGACTCTTCGTGTAGCACATCACCATGAAAACCCCAATACACACGCAGCTAATTCCAATGCCGATCAAACATACCAGCCTACTCCGGGCAAAAGAGATACACGTACGACAGCAACATCACCTTTAACTAGATCTAGACTCTTCTTCCAAGTACATTTTCCTTTCCCTACCAATTCCAAACTTCAGGTTTGTGTGAGAGTTTCCTGGTTATCTACCTAAAGCAGTTGGAAATTCACTGTATCAGTCCATGATACAAACTCACCCTGACACATACGACTAGTTACGTCAGGAACGATTTGGAAGAAATAAGGTTGCCGCAGAGTGGGGGCCCCATCAGGATCCCTGATCCGGGGAGCAGGAGGAGGGGAAGAAGAAACCAAAAAAAATCCCCACTCTGAGATCTGGCATGACAGAAGGTACTCTCAGCTGGGTATCTTGAATCTTGATACTCCTGTCTAGAGATAATGCTATCAAGATAGATAGAAACTGATCCATTTTCAGAACAGCTGTTAGGGGTCTTACAAATGGGTAGGCTCCTCAATCGCTGGCTGTTTGACATTTCAAAGTTGAAGTTTAAACATGTCTGCACTATTTTCTTGGAGGGAAGTTTTCCCAAACACTTCAAATGTACTCCCTGTTTGTATGGGAAAGCTGTACTGACAGACGAGTCAAGGCAGTATTAGGAAGCTAATAAAGTTGAAGATGATGGTTTCAAACTATTTGAACATCGAGTTCAAATATGCAGTGTAAAAAGCCACTGAAAATGTGCATACTTGATTAATATCAGACATTAGATTGCAAGCTTCTTTTTTGTCTTTAAGTTGTCCTTGAAACGAATGACATATGCAAGCATATGTGAATAATTTATTTATTTACTCATTTTTAATTTTTGTTATGTACAATGAACATGTATATTTTTGAGCTTATGCTAACGGCATTCCTTTTACTAGCCTCAGATTTTCATGTATGACTCCATTTCCTGTATTAAACCATTAACATGTATCTACTCTGGAACTACTGATGAATAATATGGAATTTAGGCTTAGCATTTCGGAATAAATGGATGAATGAGTGAAACATGCAAATGCAGTTACAATAAATCCAGTACTAAGTACAGGATACAGGATCTTAAAACCAATGCACATAAATACATAGATCTGAAAACTAATGCATATATTAACTATATATATATCTGAAAACCAATGAATATATGTATATAATATTTAGACAAGAAAAATATATATTATTTGTGTTTTACCCTACTGTTGTGTGTTAAGCACTGACAGCACTAAGTGCTTTTGGGAATACGGTGAACAAAATCTACAGGCATATTACTTGAGTGGGATTCGAAACTCCGTACCTTTGCCAATTCTAGAGCAGATGTCATACCATCAGACCACCAAGCTTGCCCGGTAGCTGGAGGCCAGTTTGAATCCTGTACACTAAGTTTGAATCCAATATATTAAGGTTGAACCTATGTATTAGCAGTGGGTACAACAAACGATTCAATGGATGTTAAGAATATTATTTGTGTTTCACTCTACTGATGTGTGTTAAGCACTGTATATTTAGTACTTTCCCCCCCGAGTCCTGTGGAAAAAATCCACAAGCACAGTGGTCTAGTGGTATGACATCTGCTCTGGTGGCAAAGGTTGTGGGTTCAAATCCCACCAGAGTAATATGCCTAAGGCTTTTTTCCCACAATACCCAGGAAAGTACTGAGTATACAGTGCTTAACACACATCCTTGTGGGTAAAACAAAAAACTAATATTCTTTATCCCCAATTCAAACTTAACATCTATTAAAAAAAGAAAAAGCAAATCGTAATATTTTAAAGTCATTACATTTAGACTTCTTCACCTGTCTGGTTTGATTTATACACTTATTGACATTACTGACATTCCATTGATTTTATTTGTTTTAACCTTCAAACTCCACCAGCTTCCCCAGACAGAAATGATGTAATACACACATGACTCCTTTTTCAGTTACAACTGCTATTATCATTCCAGCAACAGTCTGGCCCAGGCCACCAGACTGTGAATTCTTCTATTCCATCACCCGTGACCATTTGATGGCTAGACCAAGGGGAACAAGAAAAAAAAAGAGGTTATGTTTGCCTTGTGAGTCAGATAGCTATGGGTGCCATTTCTTGTCATTCTGTAACATTCCTTCTGTAATACCCTTCGGGTATCAATCCTTCAAAAAAAAAAACACCTCAAGACCGAGGCATTACGTGCTTTCCTAAAGACCACATATATTTGTTGCTCAGTGGTTGGGGGGCATTGGAGAAGAAGGATAAATTTTAAGTTCTCTTTGGTTTAAAGTCACATTCATTTCCCGGTAACTCCTCATTATTGCCCGTTAGGTTTCCCAGGGAAGATGAGTTTGACATTTCCAGAGACACGGAATCTCCTCTTCCATACCTGGGCAGACCTGAAGTCCTGAAAGTTGAGCCAGCTGGTCGTTAAGAGCGTGTAAGAACATACCGGATCTCTTAAAGGGATTTTGCAAGGCTGGCTTTTATTGGGAAGTGAAGATTCAGTCCACAAATAGGGACCTATTTACTGTATCCTAAAGTGAACATGTTAAATTACAAAAATGGTTAAACTGGGAATGATACATTATTTGTCATGTTTGCATGATTCAAAAGAGCTAATAAATAGACACTTTCCAGAGTGCAAGATTAAAAGGGCCCCTATTGTAATAACAAAATATATATATATAAATAAATAAAAATAAAAATACAAAAATACATAAATAAATAAATAAAATAAAAATAAAAAAATTAAAATAAATAAAATAAATAAATAAATAAATAAATAAATAAATAAATAAATAAATAAATAAATAAATAAATAAATAAATAAATAAATAAATAAATAAATAATTAAATAAATAAATAAATAAATAAATACATAAATACATACATAAATACATACATAAATAAAATTTTAAAAAATAAATAAATAAATAAAAAATAAATAAAAAATAAAAAAAATTAACTAAACTAAACTAAGACTCCCTTCCTATCATCTGTGCTTTACCTTAATATCTATCATAAAAAATGGCCCAAAATATTCTCCCCCTCCAGCTTGTACGGTATTGATTGAAATGAAAGAAAAACAAATTGGGTACACGGACATAAAGGCTTCCGAGTACCACATCAGATCAAAGTATTCATTTGGCAGGAAATATACTGCAGTGAATTGTTAAACACCACGGGCATGGGAACTGTGCCAAGCGGCAACAATATGTATAACAAATCAATTTTCAAGGGAACTGGGGTACAGGTTCCTGTATCTTGATCATTTTTCATCATCATCATCATCCCGTGGTGCCACTTTAGAGTGCTGTTGACACTTGGCCCTTGGTCAAGTTTGTTTGTTCCTGGGGAAATAGTGCTCTGACATCAATTTGGGGATTCTCGTACTTCACCATACAATACTGCTGCTCAAAGAGAAAGTCAGTATTTTTTTTCAAAACAGCATTTGTGACTTGGGTAGGAAAAGAACAACCCTGTGATTTCCAAGCGTTTGGACTGAATTATCACACACATACATGTGTGGTGAAACTTAAATTTTGACCACCAGCCTCGGTTTCGGTACAAAAACAATGGTTTTGAATGGGAGAATTATAAGATGGCTACACAACACCGAGTTTTATGCTTGCTGTTTAGGTTTGACATATTTCAAATACTGTTGTCAAAAACTTACTGATTAAATTTCATCAATGACACCACAATTGTTCATCAAAACCTTGCTCACTTCAGTTGAAGAAGACATTTGCAATAATCCAATTCATTTTCTTGTTACCGTGTATTCACACAGGAATGAAAAAATAAGTCGCAATACAATGTAAGTAGTAACTACAATTCGAGAGCGACTACAGCGATAAAAGAGTTGGCATACAAACAATTTAGAATCGACTCATCTGTTGCTTTTAGCTTGAAGCATTATACCAGGGGTACTTTACTTTGGACAGGGAGTGCATTGAGTAGTAGAGAGAGAGTGTGAATCAGATGGAGTACCTGGGATACCCATAACCAGCGGAAATCTGATGGCAAACTTTGACTCGTACGTCTAGATCTGATGGAGTCAGTGTTTGCTGGCTGATGGAATCGAGCGCCCTGGGAAATTAACTCTTTCTGTCCATGTAAAAATGCCATGGTCCCACGCTCCGTCCCCACATAAACAGGTATTGATATCAAATACAGCATCAGTCCTCAGCGGAGTTTTCCCCCGGCAAGAAAAGGATTCACGGGTTAGGGGAAAAAAAGAAGAAAAAAAAACACCTTTGAATGTCAATCCCAAAACATCCGAACAACATCGGTCCGTTTTGTGCTTTTAAAACGAAGACAAATTTAATCTTGCCGCGAGGATTTCTAGTGTGGTGGGGTGTTATGATTCGTATGCACTCTCAGCATCTCAAGGGATCGACGAACTAGTGTCTAGACCGTAAGATATCTTTTCAAAATGGTCACGTTTCCAAGGGAAATATTCTGTTTCCAATTACCCAAGTTTGAAGAGAGGCAAGAAATTGCTTGCGACTTCTACGTGCAAAAACCCCTCTGGACAGATTGGATGTTTTGGTTGACTTGCATTCCTCTTTCATGGAAATTGGATTGTTCATAATTGATGAATTTCCTTACAAAATGGGAAATAAGTGAAATCATGCATTTATTAATCGAGCAACTTTGTCTGCACAGTGGAAAAAAAAACAACAAAACAAAACAAAACAGAAAAAACCAGAAAGATTGACATGTTCCACTGTATTACATAACTTATGTTAAAATATCTGCGAAAACAGACACTTTGATTCAAGAAGAACCGGAATAATTTTTTTTGGGAGAATATCGATGTCACAATGAAACCCCGACTAAACAAAGCAGAGACAACAAAGGTTCTCATGGGATTTGATGTTACTTTTTCGAGAAAATATGAGATGCGTTCAGCATAAATTGCAAAGTCTGTAAGCCACGGCCGATAATCGGCCCCATGGCCAGAATCTAGGCTAAAATCTCCATTCACTCAGACTTACCTCCCCTTGAGCCAAATACAATGATAAATAATGGTGGCAGCCTATCGATCTCTCGTAATCCTCTTTGCATACAAAAAGGACAAAGTCCTGGAATCGGGGATTACACAATAATCCCCAGAAAAAGGGAGATTTAGAGCATAAATTTCAGTACCATCTGTCCATCTTTGTATGGGGGAAACGAAGCGTTTGGTGAGCGCATGCACTGTGCATGCTACACAATGGAATGTCTGGGCATGTTAACGTTCCAGTATTCCAAGTTTACACAAAAGAGGGTTTTTATGTCAGCCATAATCAGCAAAGGAAAACTTTGGTGTGTATTTACGCCATCCAACTGGGCAAGTAATGACTTTAAGTTTTGAAAACTAGCCATATTTTTTTAATGTTCTTTGAGTTTGTTGATAAGTTGGGAAGTTTTGTTTTGAGGACTCTCATTGTCAGCACGCTGGCTCAAAAATGCCCCAATTCAAAAGGTGAACTCTCTCTATACTTTCACTGAACAATTTCTTGCAATCAATTCTAATTTTTCACCCGCTTTAGAACTAGCAGTGTTATACGAAATTCTGCAAGCCAGATTTGGGGGCACAGGCAGCCTGCATGCTCTTTCCCTCGCCACTTTCTGGGAACAAACCACCGGGCCTACAATCCTGGTCATATCTCGTTGGGCCTCCCCCCGGCCCCCGATCAACGTTGGCCCTCACTGCATGGTCTGAGCTCCACTTGGGATTAACAACATTGAGTGAGGGTGGGGAGTGGTGGGGGGGGTCAGGGGGAGGGAGGCTGGGGGACGGGAGAGAGTATTATTATTTCTAGTCACAGTGGCCCAAGCATTTTGGTCGGGATTGTAGAATGGGGCTGGCTCTTCCCGCTCTAGGCTTCATTACTTTGAGCCAAAAAGGGATCAGAAATGGATGCAACAAATCCATAAATGAAAGTGATGAAAACTAAAAAGTAACAAAACAACAGAAAACAAAATAAAAACAAATGAAGCAACATTGACAACATAAAGGATATATATTTATTTTCCAACAGCAAAAACTAATTTGGTTAAAATTATATTGTTTTGATCGTTAAAATGATTTCAGAGTGTTCTTTAAAACACACTTTTCAATTATACATGCTCGTTTACAAAACTAACTGTTAATTGTGTTTAAGTCCATAAGCAAGTATTTTTACATTTGCCTGATAATTAACAAAGAACTAATTAAAAAAGCAGACCAGAATACAATACTTCCAGACTAACTTTGATTATATTGTAAGAAAAACACGACTGCGCCATGACGAAGATTGATACTTAAAAGTATGATCAAAAACCAAATTTGAACTCATGATTTTTGTCACAATACACGTACATGTAGTCATGAATCAAAGCTGGCTATGTAGCATAGCCTATGACGCTTTTCAGGTTCATACGTAATCATTACCTACTGTAGACTGTCTAACAAGAGTATGTTCCCAAGCAGGTGGAATAATCCCGGCCCGTGATCTCATGGTTTTCAAAACAAGCTTACTTGAGACAGACAAGACCAATCACAGACAGTGCATTTTTTCGTTTAAAGACTGAATTCCTTGCAGTAGCCAGGCCTAGTATTAAAATAAAGCACTTTAACTCCAACAGCAGTTAGTGGGATCAAAGCTACAGACTGATGTCAAAACCACTTTGTAAAAATAACCCTAGCTTAAAACTCTCAAGGAATAAGATTTTTTTAAGTATGCTGAAACAACACATATAGTCTGAGGGGTCTTAAAAGTATATATCATTTATATCATATATATCATCTATTCCATGTAGTTATAATCTCTCTTAAACATTTATAAGAATCCACATACAGTTATTTATTCTAGTCAGAGAATTGCAGTCAACTTGTCGTATTTTGTTCCAGATGTTTGGTCCTAAAGTTTGAGTCACATTGTTTAGTATGTAAATGTCTGCTATCCTGAAAATTTGAAGAAGACGAGAAAAAAAAGAGCAAGATGCACGCACTTGGGAGTTAGAGAACACTTGTCATTCAAAAAAGCCTGTCCGTTTACAACCCTTAGGCTGCACTGTGCAATTTGAAGAAAACATTTGGTGATGTTTGAGAATTTTAATCCGTTGCCCAACTCTGGGAGATTCAACTACTTCTCCATGTCTGGGTTTATTTCCCTTCTGAAGATGAAGTCCATCACAAACACCAGTTGGGACAAACAGCCTTAGTCATAGATTCGTAATCAACATTAACCGACAAAAATGAATGCTTTAAAATCATCAGACACGAGCATTAACTTAAAAAGTGATTAACATCTGAATAGTGTCATTACAATGGACGATCTGTCGGCCTCACTGGATACTCAAAGTAATTTAATAAATTCAATCACAAACTGTTCATTTTAAATTTAATAGTTTATACCCCATTGACGTCCTGTGGCAGAATATTGTGTGTACGGATTTAGCGCTGTATGACCGTTCAATAATCATGAGATTTTTAATAACGCATTTTTGCGATGCATAAATCCGGCAGGTTCAACGTGTTGAGGCGTCGTACCTCAATTTACATATATATGAAAATAATGCCAACTTGAATAACAACAGCCTTATGAATATTTATTAGATAGGTTCTCACCTTAGTGTTTAATTCATCAGTTCCGTTGGGTTCCCTGTTTACTTCATAACGGGCATGGCCACGGCCGCTCTGGAGTGGGATACATCCTCTCCCTTCCACAGTTGGGTCACCGTCTTGATCTGGGTGTAGAATTGGATTCCTTGCTTGCCGTAGAAGTTGGTGTCCCCACGGAACGAGCCCCGGGAACCGGTGAACGAGAACATGGGAAGGGGGACAGGGATGGGAACATTGACACCAATCTATACATCGGGAGAGAAAGCAAAAGAAAGGGATTTAAGAAAATGAAACATATGTTAAAACTCAAACAATGAAATATCATCTTTTATGTTTTCTGGATACTGCCTTCAGCCTTGTTTATGGATGTAGTCAGTCCAAGTCTTGACGCTTGTGGCCTTAAGCAAGACACTTCACCATTATTGCTTCGTCCTTCCGATGGGACACAAAGCCGTAGGTCCTGTGAGTTGTGTACTGCACATAAAAGAACCCAGTACACTTATCGTTAAAGACGAGGGGTTAGTGGCATATTGGCCGCAGACTGTGCTGCATCACCTTGTAAACCCTTAAAAGGTGCTATATAAATGGGTCTCATAATTTAAAAATTATTTTGAAACATGGCATACCTGTCTTAAACATAATAAGTGCTTTGAGACACCTCTAGACAAAGCGCTATATGAGAACTGATTGTTATTATTCAACATTATTATTATATACATTTTAAGAGCTGCCTAATAAAAACATCATACAGAAACTTTCAAACTGTGTAACAATAGAGTAGTTAGTTAAGCCGTCGTTTCTAAAAGCTGATAAGGAAGTACACAATAAAGCATATGCATCATGGATGTTTTTCAACACAATAATACAGTTTGCATTTCTGTTATTCACACGTTAAAAATCATTGGTTTTTGGAAGAGTTACAGAATTCCCCCAATAAGTTATAATATAACAAACCAGTGGCGTAACCAGAGGGGGACTGCCTGCTCCCAGAACCTCTCCCCCCCCCCTGCCCCCCTCCAATGAGATCGAGACGAAAATGCACAAATGAATGGTTCAATACATCAAATAACCCCCAGTTAATGGCAGTCTTTGCCCCCGCTTGCTCTCCCAAATGAAAATGTTTGGTTGCGTCACTGCAAACAACCAACCTGTAGAGATGTCATCAAATTTGGTGGTCATAATTGTTGAAGTGGAAACAACAACAGAAATGTTTAATGTACATACAGGGATTTTTAGCATATTCCTGTCTCTGCTTATTTCAGTATCTGCTATCTGCAAGTAACAGTGCTTTCTCATTATAAAAAAACATACAGTTTTATTTTAAAAAAAAATTTTCAGGGGGTGGGGCCTACACAAAATGTGCCAGTTGCTACTCAATGTTAGCATTCAATGTGCACAAAACATGTTCAGTTTGAATATTTTGCAAAGCAAAATTGCTGGAAGAAATCGTTCCCTGCCTTGGAAGGCCTTTAAATGGCAATGTATCTTCTCAGCTTTGAGGTTATTTCGGACAGAAATAGTTATCTTAAGAACTGGTAATGGTAAAAACTTTATAAACGGTAAGGTTTCAACAATTTGTTGTTGTTGATGATAAACAATCTTATGTCTTCCTTGAAAAGGGAAGGGAAAGAAAACACACTCAATAATTGCAATTAGCCTTTTTGGGGGTATGGCGGACACTAGAAGAGTGCACTGTTTGGTTTGGGTGTATACAGACAAATTTATCCAAACCGAATAGTGTCCTGGTAATGTGTCCACTGAGGCCTTATGTCCCACAGGGGATGAAGACGATTAAGTTAAGTAATGTGACCACCATCTCAAAATGGCTTGTAATGTGACCACCGTCTCAAAATGGCTTGTAATGTGACCACCATCTCAAAATGGCTTGTAATGTGACCACCGTCTCAAAATGGCTTGTAATGTGACCACAGTCTCAAAATGGCTTGTAATGTGACCACCGTCTCAAAATGGCTTGTAATGTGACCACCGTCTCAAAATGGCTTGTAATGTGACCGTCTCAAAATGGCTTGTAATGTGACCACCGTCTCAAAATGGCTTGTAATGTGACCACCGTCTCAAAATGGCTTGTAATGTGACCACCGTCTCAAAATGGCTTGTGATGTGTCTACCATTTTGAGATATGCTGGACAAATTACTGAGGCACTAATTGGTTTGGGTAAATTTGTCTGTATACACCAAAACCAAACAGTCCACTCCTATTTTTATAGCATCTGCCATACCTCAAAAAGGCTAATGAAAGTTCTTGATTAAGCGGCAAAGTTCTTAAGGCGAAGAACTTCATGCATTGTTTAAAAAACAACTACGAGGTAGCACACTCAAAGTGCATTGAAGTACTTATCTAACATAACCTATAGATGTCATCAACGCTTTCCAAAATGAATCACACATCTCTGGGACCCCTGAGGGGGGTATCACATGAGGATCCTCAGACAAATACAGACAAACTTGAGAGGAAATCAGAGGGAAAAACACAAGAAAGAGAAGGGAACAGCTGATCCATCACAGGCAAAGGACCATATTATCCATCAATCCATGAGACACATCATGTCAGGAGACATCGAATCCCCCATCAAAACACCTCCCGTGTCTTGTTGGTACAAGGCTTCTGTATGGATATGACTAACAATCGCATGGGACTTAGCCAAGCCATTCATGAGATCTACTGCGTAAACACCAGATATAAACCCGGCCTGGAATTAAAATACAGGAGGGTCCATGAATTCTGCGCCTGAAATAATAGGATGAGCCAGTAATCTCGTCAAATTGGGTTTGGTATTTTGGGCAAGAAAAACAAACTGAAAGGATTGGCAGGGATCCAAAGTCAAACTTGGAGATAAAAATTGAGGGTATACACCCTGGATTGAATGTGTGACTAATTTAAGTTGATTCTTCATATCATTTATTGGTTAGAAATGAAAGAAAACAGCAGGAAGCTGTCCTGTTTTAGAGTGAACTATGTAAAAAAAGATTTGTGCTTGACCACTTTAATAAAAAAGAAATGTTTTTGATTATAAACTTTTTGTAAATTTTGTATATGAATACATTTCACCTTGAATAAATATAAAAGACAGACCACACACACACGCCGTCTCATGCTTCGTTTCACCCACACAAGGACAAAAAGGTCTTGAATGTATTGGAATTTTCTGGCTATTGAGATGTTTTTTTTGTGTAATCCCTCCCTTACAGACCTTCGTCCTTTTGTTCCAAGAAAAGGATTATGAGGCATCAAGAGGCTTCCACCATTGTTCATTCATTGTATTTCAGCTCAGTGGAGGTAAGTGAGCCGGCAATCGAGCCACTGTTCCGTGTTCAGTACCACCAGGCAACTACTCCATAGGCAAATGTCATGGGTTTGAATCCCACCCGAGCAATATGCCTGTGTTTTTTTTCCACAGGACTCGGGAAAAGTACTGAATATACAGTGCTTAACAGATATCATTGTAGGATAAAACACAAATAATATTCTTTATTCCCAATGCAAATTTAACATCCATTAAATAGTTTAGCTTGGTATGTTTCGGTTATTTAAAAATATTTTTCTGCCAATAGCAAACTACTGGTCTTTCAGTGCCATAAAAACAGACCAAACCTTTTCAACTAAAAAAAAACAAACAAAAAAACCCGCCTCCAACACTGCAAACCAAACAAAACTTTGTGCAGTTTTTTCCAGTTTTCTATGGCATTAAAAAACTACAAAATAACAACCAAAAACCACTCTAAGTGATCAACTAAGAAGTTGCTTTTCCCGAATATAAATAACTGCCGAAAACTTGTTAAACTGTATCATACTTTGGACAAAAGCTTGGGCCTGGGGGTAAGTATTATACATGTTCCATGGGACGGGGGAGAAAAAAAGCATCCTGAATGAAACCAACTCAAAACTTGTCAGCTTTCTTAAGCCACGTCTTATTGTGCTGTTCTTCCGTCAGTCCCCTGAACTACGATTCCTAAAGACTCTCCTGATATCATTCACCTGAGGAATACTCCAGCTGCATCTGTCAATAACTAATGTTGTGACAGGAGCAGTTGAGCCTAGGGGGGTGGGTTATCATCATTGTCTGCATGTATTATCGTTCCCCACTCCTTTCAAATGCTCGCTTGTAATCCACTGGTTCAGAGTGAAACTTCCAGCTCCCTAGGTGGATTACAGAAAAACACCCGACAATCTTTATGTTTTTTTTCTTCATACACAAATAATTCTGTATCTCTTAGGGGAGGATATATGAAATGTGACTTTAAGATGAGAAAATTCCCTTGGGAGATAAACAACACGAAGCATCTTGAAATTCCCTGCATATTCCTGGAGGTGTAATAATATTGGTTCAATACAAAAAAGGGCTACAGGATCATGTTGCTTCAGACATATCTTATCCTCCACTCTGCAACAACCTTTTTGGAGGGCATTTCTCTGCAACAACCTTTTTGGAGGGCATTTTTCTGTGTGTGAGTGTTGCTTTTTGTTGGGACATGGCCTGTCATTGGATCAGTCAACTCCTAGCGGAAGTAGCAGCACTGCTTATAAACATTCCCTGTGTACATGTTGATATCATCTTTCACCAATTTGCAATTTTTGGTGGGTGTTTATCCCATGCCAGGAATAGGTCTCAGGGATAAGTGGGTATACTGTCAGGAGCATTCTGCTGAAGGGGACTTGAGTGAGCTCATTTTCAATGAATGTGGCCTACATTACAAGTATCCTGTGAATTCCAATTCAGCTATACCATATTATTTTCTACCATATTTTTCCGCGTATAAAATGCAGCTTATCTGGCTTCCAAAGGTACTTAAACATCACTGCGAGTTACCTTATGGCGGGCCTTATCTGGTGTCGCTTGAGATCTTTTTTATCAAAACAAAATCTACCTGTTGGAGTAGTTTCAGTAAACAAGCTAACAACAAATGTTTACACAAAAACTGTGCATCGCCGACCATGCTGCTGTCCATGACCCAAACCAGGGATAACCCATGCTGTACAAGGCTTGAGCGCGCACGACAGCGTAGAAGTCTCTTAGAGCATACGCAGACAAGCAGTCTTTCTTGATCAAGTCGTTTACAAGTGCTTTTGTATGTTATCGCGTAATGCACTATTAGATTTTGCCAACAGAGGATGTGAGGTCTCATTCTGCTGCGTTGTTGTGAAAGCAACCACTAGCATTTGTATTGTAACATGAAAAAATAGCGAGATAACGAAGATCAGCAGCCTGTTTATTGGAAACGATCAGACCGTATGTATGTGCCAGCTCGCTCGGTGTGTGTGAGTTGTGAAAAAAAAAGGCATTAAGCAATGTCTTTAGAAAATGACAAATAAATTAATAACACAGACGGGATGTTTTACTCATTTTCATGATTAAAAATATTAAAAATCTCTTTACGTTAATATGTTAACTGTCATGTACCAACACGATGACCCCTTTGTGGCAGCGAGTGGCGCCTGGTGGGCCTCTGTGTGCGCGGTCGTGGTGTGTCTTTTACGGCGGTGCGCCATACATGTTTACACCTGAATCATGCTGTGGTGATTTGGGGTACTGGGCCTTATACACCGAGCGCCTTATACGCAGGAAAATACGGCATTGCTGTCACTTGTCTATATGTTTGTAAACTAAACAATGTCTGACAATACCTGCATTGACAATAGAGGGCGCCTTACAGCTAGACCAGTAAACCTTCCTTTTGCAAAGGCACTGTGGTTTACAAGTTAATATTAGCCCTCATTACTAAACAAAACAGCAAAAATATTCCAAGCAAATATGGAAGAAAATTAATTTCATAACCAAGGTTTCATTAAGGGCAAACATTTCCTAATTTGGTGCATACTCAGAGCTATCCAAAATGGCAATCAAAGTTTGTACATGATATGTAAAATCAAGAACCCTGTACTCCATTCATGCCACACAATTTCAGCTGTTTGATGCAAGAGGGCGCTATATCGTTAAAGCTTGTTCTTTGCAAGTTCTTAGAAATGGCTACAGCTGAGAACACTGCTCCACTTTTATATAAGTTGCTGCATTACAGACACAAGGTCCTGTCATGAGACACAATCACTTTGCAATCACTTTGCAATCAAGTTTGTATTTCTTACTAAAGGTGGTATGATGCATGTTTGATTTTTTGGAAGAGTTCACTCATTCCCAATTCTCATAGTTTAAAATAAACACACCATATCCCCCCAAAAAGATCATTAACTTGTTTTCAATTACGTGGTTCCAGTTTTCCAGAGGACATCAATTTAAGGTTTCTCAGGGATTTTTTGTAAGTTCACACCTGGTAAATAGAAGTAAAACTTAAAAGTAGAGTACTATTTTTTCAGATTTCAGCCAGAAATAGTTCTTTAGACAACCAGTACCGACATCAAGTTTATGAGAAATAAGCTTTTGGAATAAACACTTGTATTTGATATTCATGATCTTTACTAGGCATTATTGATTAAACCAAGTACATTTTGTCATGAGTACAAGTCTGCAGAATACAATCTCCCCTCCCCTCTCCCTACCCTCTCCTGGACCTGATCACGACTTTGTTACATGGGGGGGGGGGGGGGGGTAAATTTCAAGAAAATCTCCACACGACCACAGGTCTTGAAGCTCAGAGCTGTCAGGAAAAGTACATTTGTAGAAAAACACTCAACTGCAGGTTCCAATTTCATAGAGCTGCTTAAGTAAAAAATATTGCTTAATACATTTCTGTGCGCAAAAATAAGCAGAAAACCAGTCACAAATTGTACATATGACATGGTATTTTGGCTGGTAACCTATTTCTGGTTAGCACATCGTATTGCCTGTGAGCTAGTTTTTGTGCTTTTAAGCAGCTTCATGACATTTGGCCCAGGACTTGGTTGTGGGGACACTCACGCAATGCTAAAATTACAGGACTCTGACCGATGGTCCAGTAGATTTTGTAGCCCTGTGTTGCACAGATGGCATCAAATGTTTCAATTTAGGCAGTATTTGGTTGAAGACAATTCTTATATACACTGTTGCTGCAGTGGACTATTTTGTAATGCTGACAACCAAGCCAGACGCCAGCTGAAGTAACCCTCATCTTACCTGACCGACGTCAATCCTCTCTGTATACTGTCTGGCGGTGGCGCCGTTGGTGGTGAAGATTGCAGTACCGTTCCCATACATGTTCTTATTGATCAGATCAATGGCTTCATCAATGGTGTCCACAGTGAGGACCAGCAACACCGGCCCAAAGATTTCCTCCTTGTAGCATTTCATGTCCGTCTGTGGTTGAGGAAGAACGATTGGCATTCCTAAATTAATTGCCGACTTCATAGTTAAAGTGGTTGGGCCATTCGGTAATATCCACTTAACCTTTGCAAACTACGTTCTCTGAATACCACCCCCTGGTTCTGCCTAATTTTGATAGATACAGTACTGCGTAGGCGGGGAATAAGGTTGGTATCTACATGGAGTCGTCCACATTGTTTAGAAGTTGTTGTTTTTTGTAGAATTTTAGAGTGTGAGGTGGTCGAATTTCTGTGTCTGTTTTGGGTTTATTGTGAAAAAAATTCAAATGACAAGGATCTGCAAATGGTCTGCCATTTTGGGAGTCGAAATGCATGTAAAGATGTTCTGCGTCCAAGTGTGAGTACGTCGCCTTTAATGCACACTGCACTGTAACACAAAGGAGATCTGACTCCCAAAAATTTAATGGGTAAAGACATCAGGTGAATTGTGTTATAGGAGTTAACAAGCAAGGTATAGAAGTTTATAAGGAATCTACCTTAACATCGGACAGGAGAGTTGGCCCAACAAAGTTTCCCTTCTCGTAGCCTGGTACAGTGATGCTGCGTCCATCCAAGAGCAAAGAGGCTCCCTCATCCACTCCAGACTGTACCAGCTCAAGGATGCGGTCCTTGGCTGCTGGGGAAATGACTGGACCCAAGTCAGCACCTGGCTGGTCACCTTAAGATAGGAAGAAAATGCCCAAAACTTAGTGATGACCTCTAGGAAGTAACCCTTGACCTTAATCTTAAGTTACCCTTGACCTTAATCGTAAGTTGCATGTCAACTTTATTGGTGGCTGCAGAGTGTCCTACGGGTGAATGTGAAGCCATCCATTCGCACATACATATAGGTAAGTGTGTGTATAAAACTGTAAGTGCTGACAGTGCTCAACTAGAGAAGCGGTGCATGATTATAAAGGGCTGGAGTAGTTCAGCTTTCTAGTATACTTGTTGTACAGACTGTTTCGCCCAAAGGTGGATCGGTTTGTTTAGTTGCTGATGACCCGTATGGCGAAAAAAACTGTACAACAAATATACTGGAAAGCTGAACTATTCCAGCCTTTCATAACTGTAAATACAAATAAACAAAATTCTTGTGAGTTACAAACTATTTTGAAGTGACCAAAAAGACAATGTTACAAGGATTTGGATGTTTGCATGGTGCGAAAACAATCCTGTAGAAGCTAAGGTCTGGTGGCAATATCATGTAAAGATCTATCTGTTGAATGATAGTGGTTCTGAAAAGAAGTGGTGGCGTAACTTGAAATTTCAATCAATATGCTCCGATGGCCTTCAGGAGACATGATAATGTTGTATAGACTAGGAAGATGCCTCCATCCACTACGCTGTTTGCTTGCCATTATGGAAAGTAAAACTATACAAATTGTATGTTACATATGAGTGGAATCAATCAGAGGTTGTAATGCACACAGAAGATCCCAATTGGTCCCACACCCTCCAAAGTCCTGTTCAGAAGTTTGTCTGACTTTGTTGGATTTTGGACTGCAAGCCAAAACAACAATTGCCTATAAGGGTTTACAAGGTGATGTGGTGCATTCAGCAAACCCCTTCTCATAGCGATAAGTGTAACTGGGTTCTTTTGCGTGCATTACACAACACACAGGACCTACCGCTTTATGCCCCATCCAAAGGACAAAGCAATATTGGTAATAAGTGTCTTGCTTAAGAACACAAGTGTCAAGCCGGGACTCAAACCCACTCTGCTGGTCAGAAACACCAGAGCTTGAGTCCAGTGTGCTTGAGCGCTCAGACATGGCATGCCAAACACATTCATACAGGCATACAAGGCACCCAAACGGGCATACCAATCTTATCCAAGTTAAAACTGTTGGGCGCTGAGTAACCATTGTGTGGAGTATTTTGGAGAGTATACAAGGTTCTAACAATAAATATCACCCCAAGTAGCTGAAAACATTACTTAAAGGGGGAGACATGAAGTGTGATACATCAGTCCCTGCAACTATGACAAATTTTGTACCTGCATTGACTTTCAGATTCTTGGCTCTTTCCACCAGATCAGGAATCCACTCCTTTGCCTCTCCAACGAAGACGGCTGTAGAGAGAGCCATGCATCGCTGGCCTGCTGCACCAAAGGCTGCACCGCACAGCTTCAAGAAGCAATGTGAACAACACTCTTTAGTTAGATTTCACTCTGGTAACACCTAAGCATTCAGTTATTTATTAACCCTCCTACTCTTGGCGAAGAACTCTGCACAGAACTAAGTGTACACCTGTGTGTATTGTGTAGATGCATTTACCCAGGAGTTTATATTGCCAGACAGCATAGTTTGTCTATCAATGGTCAGACAGTATGTGGGTTAATTATATTTTTGATTACTTTAATATAAACACTTAAGGGTTTCGTTTGTTTCAAAGGACTCATAAATTACTTTTAATACTTGACTACTTTTTTCATCAATACGCAATTCTTGGAGAAATCTATTCTGAAATCTTGAAATTGTCAGATTTCTATTGTGGATCATCGTGTGCCCAGATTAAAGAAGGAACAAAAGCTTTACCGAATAAAGGCGTACATAATTAATGTGCAAAAAAACTGAGCGTGACAGTTTGATCAGTTTTCTGCCATTCATAAGTCATTAAAGGAAGGGTCAAATCCTTCATGGGAATGGAAAACATGTCTTTTGGGTAATTCTAGCAATAAAAATGTAACAGTGATGCCATATTGTTTTGTCAAGAGCTGATTATTGCCTATGATGTTCTGTTACTGGGACAAAAGTACTTTGTGTGCCTTGAAGACGGCTGTAGAGCCTTATGCCCTACTTCCGCGCACACGACTAGATTCAATTGATTGTTTGAACAACAAACCATGAATTTTGGCTTTCATTAAACTTCTACCACCTCATTCAACTGTCAAGTTTCCATGGGAAATACAAACTGATTATGCGAAGAAAATACTAACCAATACTGCAACAAATGCGCAAAATGTCAAACTCAATTAAAATAAAATACAAATTAAAAAAACAATCACAACATACATACAGTATGAAGATCAGGTTAATCATTTCCAAAACGCTAATCCTACGGAGCATTCTTGTTACTGTCATACCTGGTTGAGGGTGTTTTCCTTGTTAGCGTCAGGCATGATGACACCATGGTTCTTGGCCCCCATGTTGGCCTGTACCCTCTTGCCATTCTTGCTGCCCCTGTCATGGATGTAGATACCAGCCTGGTCCGAGCCCACAAAGGAAATGGCTCTGATGGCGGGATGGTCACAGACAAAGTTCACCGCTGTCAAGACAAACAAATCCCATTTTCTTATATTTTTTTCCAACATTTTAAGCTTTTTCCATGATGTCAGAGCAAATTTTCCGGCAATAGTTCATGTGTATGGTGCTGTCAAGTCATTATGTCAAACGCACACACACACACACACATCTGCAGCACGAGCAATGTCTCCACTAGTTCAGGCAACTAATCACTGCTGAAGTTAAGTAGAAAACTAGCTTAACAAAAGTAATTTGTTAAGCAAAAATAAGCAGGGTACCAGTCACAAGTAATGTACATTAAATTACATTTTGGCTGGTAAGCTGTTTTTGCTAAGCAAGATTTTCCTGTGTTAAGCACACTTGTGTGCTTAACAGCTTCCTGACATAGGGTCCTAGGCCCAAAATTGGAAAGCTTTTTAAGCACAAAATATTGCTGAACAAATTTCTGCTGAGCAAAAATTTGCAGGAAACCAGTTACAAATGGTACACATAGAGCACATTGTTTTGTGCTTTGCTAAAATTATGTGCTGAAGCAGCTCTATGAAATTGGGTAATTGTGCGAAGAATTGTACTGTAGACAAAACAACGATGAATGAAGTCCCTTCTCAGAAACTACATGTCCTCACAGATGATGTGATTTTACACACAGCGCAACATTCACCATACCCTTTGTAAATACACATCTTATGACTTGTAACAAAGTTCACTTGTTTGTTTACAATGGCCCAAGTCAAGAGCTCACCATCATGTTGGCCATGGATGACATTCACTACACCATCTGGTATACCAGCTTGTTTGGCCAAGTCCACAAGGATCATGCAGGCGCCTGGGTCCCTCTCAGATGGCTTGATTACATATGTATTACCACACACTGCAGCTACGGGGAACATCTGTCATACGGATAGAGTTAAAAGAAGGTGTCAAGCTTAAAAATTATGAATAACTTTTAGGACGTCGCCATCACTGACTGGAGACGAGCTTTAAGAAATTCTTTCAGGTAGTCTTGACTAAGTGGCAAATCACTTATAGAACACAAACTGTCTTGACTACTTTGTTGTAATCTTCTTCTTCTCTTCATATAATTCTTCCCAAAAGAGATTGCCACGTAGTGTTCCCAAAAGAAATACTAGAACAAAATCGGTAAAATGAAAAGAAGTCCAGTCTACTGACGTTGATTTTTAAAAACGGGAATTCTGTTGAAATGTTCTATAACTGTGTAAATATTTTGCATTGCATTGAGTACTGACTTGTTTGGGGTTTGAGTTTAGATCAAGTTTTCAGAATGTTATCGAAGAAAGTGAAAGTGAACACTAATTTGAAATATTAATAAGATGATGATAGAAATAGCACTTACCCAAAGTGGGATCATGGCTGGAAAGTTGAATCTGTGGAGGAAACAGCGCAATAATAGTCATACTGCAATACTTCTGATGAATGGAATGAATGGAATCTCCTTGACTGTACAGTTATTAATTTACACTTCCCTGAAATCCTTTCAATCTATTGACCCAATTCACCTGACGGCATCATTCACAATCATCTTCTTTGCGCCATTTAGGGAATCAATGTGCCCGTGTGTGTTACATAGTGTAGTGTGTTTTTACGTGTAATTTGACTCCAACAATTGAGAGTTTGGCAGACAGAAGCTGCTTGTGACGTTGGTGCAAGAGGTCAATACCTGGGATTTGACTCGATTTTACTAGAATCAGCAATGCAAAGTCAAACCAACCATGTTTGGTATGAGGTCAGGCAAACTATTCTTATCAGGACTCAAGGGTATTGACCCGCCTGACGTCATCATCACAATAATCTTGGTTGCGCCATTGTGGAAGTCAATGTCCCCGTGTGTTATACAAGGTAGTGCGAATTTTTGGCTGCGCGGGGTTTGCACGCTTAATACCTGTTGACTTCAAAGATGGTGAGCGTGGCACAGTCACCACGTGTGACTTGCGTGCAGGGGGGTCAATGGAGGTGAGTTCAGAATGGTTTGTATTGCAATTAAAAGTCAGTGGAACAGCAGCAAACTTTGTCTGTTGTACTCAGGGGGGGGGGGGGGGAGAGAAACCTTACGGTGTGATTCCTGCACAGACTCCAAGGGGGACCCTCATGGTGTAAGTGTCCATATCCTTGGCAATACCCGGCAGTGTCTCACCCAGCTGAAGGGATGTGATGTTGCACGTGTGCTCAACAACCTCTGTTAAAAGTGTAGACAAAAAGTCAACCATGTCACCTTGTGCATTCTAGGGAAAGTTTCCTGGCAGGCAAGATACCATACCTTGGTCATATATGAGAAATTCTTCATGTTGTATCATACATGTAACTACCACGTAACATCAAGAATTGTAAACAACTGAATAAGTTTTGAGATGTGCCCCCCTTTCTCCATATCAAAAGTTGATAAAAATCGTACGGCACACAACCTCTACAAAATGTAAGACTTTCATGTTTTCTTCCATTGAGCCATGTACAAATTGTGCCTGCAGGAAGTCTAGGCTCCGTGCCTCTTGTGACATCACAGGTTATGTTTTCTATTTATTGGGTTGTTTATACCTTAATTTCATCCGACTACACAGGACGACGGTCACATACAGCAAAAGAGACCAATAATTGAAAGCATTGAAAGAAAACAAAAAGATCTTCATTGTGGCATCATGATTCTTAATAAGTCATTTTGAATCTCAATTTAAAGGGAGAGTACATCATTTTTCTTTTCTTTTTTTAAGAAGAGTAGATACATTCCTAGCTTTAAGTTTTCAATACACACACCATTCAAATAATCTGTGACAATGTCATCCAATTCTGTGGTCACGTTTTAGTGACAACTAACAAAAAATAGCTTATGTTCTGTCAGGGATTTTGCAAACTTTCACATCGGGCTTATTTCGATTGCAGCAGTAGAAATAAACAACAGCGATTTATATTGGTCTTCAAATGCTATTTTCTCCGCTTGGACATAGATGCAACAGAAATATTTCTCTGGAGGGTTGGCACTTGTATGAACTTTATAATCAGTGACCTTTAAGACTGCAACTTATCAAAACAAAATTTTGATAATTTTCAAGCCTGTAGTTTTGTGTGAAAGTATTTAGAATTGTTTGAAACAATAAGCTTCATTGATCCTTAAGAGTTAGACTTACGTAGTCCTCTCATGACATCTCCTTCAGCATCGATTAATGTCTTGCCTTGTTCTTGTGTGATTGACTTGGCAATTTCACCCTTTGAAGACAGATAAAATTGATTATTCTGCATGTTGTGTCGACCAAAGCTACCTTAAAATTCTTCTTCTGAACCAAGCAGTTATAATGAGAATGCAAGTGGCAGGAAACTCACCCAGTAAAATCCACTGTTCTCTTAAATATACGCATACGCACAGCGTAAACCAGCGTGTCATGGCCGTGCAGTTTAGTGCATCAGACTCAAGTTCTGGTCATCAGGATGTGGGTTCGAATCCCAGTCATGACACTTGTGTCCTTGAGCAAGACACTTGCTTCAACTGGGAAGAGGCAGTTAAGTTTATCTCATAATGGATTCATTTACCCTTCCCTGGTCTTAGCTGTGCTGTGAAGAGACTTGTGTTTATATCTCGCCATGTCTTGTTTCTGCGCATTAGGGCAGGTTTCTATCCCTTCTGTAGCCCACACCTCGAGTGGCCTTTGAGCCTTTTGATGGGAGACTTTTTTCTTTTCTTTTTTAAGGTAATTTACCTTGTTAAATTACTCAACTAGCACCCTACTCTTTGTAAAATTTTCCAGCAAGTTGACCAACCATTTGAAACCACTCAAGTGCGTAGGCTGGGTATGGTTGCACGAGTGTTT
Organism: Marthasterias glacialis; assembly: GCA_911728455.2. NCBI lineage: Eukaryota > Metazoa > Echinodermata > Asteroidea > Forcipulatida > Asteriidae > Marthasterias > Marthasterias glacialis. The sequence goes on from OU452219.1 coordinate 36,426,601, forward strand.
CAGTGTACAAATATTGACTGCTTTGAGTGCTATGGTTAAAACTATGACTCCAAAGGGGCGTTTTTGTTCTTCCCCTGAAGCGTTGCCGAGGGAAAATAGAACAATAGAAAGCTCCTGGGTGTCAATACTTGTTTTAATCAAATCTCAAATCCATCGCCGCATGTATTTTTGGGCGGTGAGTTTTGGACATCAAATATTCCTCATAAATTGTCACTTTTGTGAGATAATTCAGCTCTCATCTTTAAAAAGTTTCCATTTTGCAAACTTTAAACACGGTTCATCACACAAACCTATTACGCGTGTGTTTGCGTGTAACCAAACACTGACCACAAAGTACTATACATGCAGACAAAATACGCGCGACCATCTTGTGCCAACACGTTAGTATTTTCGAATGTTGAGAGCTGAATTATCTCACAAAAATTACGGACTTATAAGGATCATCTGACGTCCCACCCCCCCAAAAAATGTACACAGCCGTGGAATGTTAATCTGGTGAGATTAGTAGATTTCTACAGGTTAGATTTGAATTATGGAACTCTGAAAATTTTCCACCCCGGAAACAAACCCTCATATCTAGGACTCTGTATCTGTGTACAGCACAGAGGAAGAGACCTACACAGAGCTATATTAACAGACTGGTATAATTTATCTATCATGCAAAAAATAAAGTTGATGATATTAAATGGTCATACAGTAGTAAAACAAAGGGTCAACCTGGATCACGGGACAGCCAATTTATGGACCATGGTACAAGTATTGTTTGAAGGATTCCAAATAACATACCAAGTTTTCTTTAATGAGGTGCTGGTATTTGAACATGATTTGTTGACGTGTCATGATGGTTGTGTCACTCCATGCTGGGAAGGCTGCTGCTGCTGCGGCGACTGCTGCCTCCATCTCATCTTGAGTGCACTTGGGAACGCGGGTTACCACTTCATTGGTGGCCTGTAATATTAATAACAATAGTATTATACACTTCTCCAACCAAAAGGCTTACACAAGAAAAACAGTAAAGTAAAAAAAAAAAACAATAATAGTCACATGGGTAAATCAGATTTAAAGTTGATTTTGAAGGTGTCATTGGAAGTTGCAGTGAAAGTGTAGTTGGAAGCTTTAAATTCAAAAAGATATTTATTTTAATTATTTGTTTAATTTTTATTTCAGCTTTACATATATACATACTTGTACAAAACAAATTCAAAAATAACCATCAAAAATAAATGGAAGCCTGATGCTTGCCCAAAAGCGAACCAAATCTAAATGAGGAACGCCCTCACAAAATTTTTATAAAAAGACAATGTGAAAACATTAAAAATGCAATAAAACAGTATCAACATTCCAAAAGAGGCCAGCTCCATAAAAAAAATGTAAATAAGTATATAAAATATTATATACCACACAAACAGAACCTTATCATTTGATTGGTGGAACACGCATCACATTTCATTCATTATTTTGTGATGTGCATGTATTCTACTGCTGTGACACTCCAAAATTAAGAATTGGATAGGCCCGTCCAATATGGGTAATTATTGGACGCTTCGCAGCCTTGTCCTAAAATAACAGGCTGGTAACAATTATGATATTTCTCCACCTTGAGTAGACTAAGTGTACAAGAAAACAGGATCAGTTCACAGACAGTTCTCAATAAACGCCATCTTTAGGGCAATTGAGTTTTGGCTGTGAGTTGCATCAAGCGTTCTAATTTTCTACATAGCCAAGTGGTCCTGGACCAATCATGCAAGAAATTTTACAAACCAACCGCATGTCGTAAGCGATATTTGCAAAAGGCAGAGTTGTGCAATCACAAAATTATACCATTGCCCATAAAGATGGCCGACTTAACTAACACTGTGTGATGTCAAGCTGGAAGTATCTATTGGAAAAGGGATTTGGTTTAGATAAAGTTGAGGAACAAGAAATGTAGGCAAGTTCTCACCGGGTTATGTACATCAATCCATTCTGTAGCCTTGGATTCTACAAACTCTCCATTGATGAACATCTTAGTTGTGGGCTGAGGGTTATGAAGTACAATGTATTAACAAATATTATCAATGCTCAACTGCAAATCACCCTTTTATTAAGTAAAGATTTCCTTTCAAGAATTGTGTTTATAGGTTTAAAATAATATATAAAAAAAGGAAGATTCAGTTATTTTGGGAAGTGCTTGCAGGGTTCTCCCCAGGATTTTTCCAAACTGTTGGGCATTCTGGACCCAAATTTTGAAAGTGTGGCCGAAGCACACTGAATTGGTAGCAGGTCCTTGGAATGTTTTTATGTAATGTTTGTTTGGTTTGAAAAGCTCTACTGTACAATCTGGAACATTTTTTCTTTATTTTTCGCGTATCAGCCCATAATACACACATATTGGCCAAATACGCTAGCTTGTGCATGGGGAGAACCCTGTAGGCTTTGTTCTAATCCACAACAGGAATATTTTCTTGATTGCATTATTTATGTAGACTTTGTCTTTCATCTTTGTCATGTCTTTCATTAAGGACCCTGTTTTTAAAAGCAAACAGCAATGTGTACTATTGGACAAGTCTGTGCGGCTGGTCATAATATACACATTCTATAGCAATCGCTTACCATGAAATATGAATGGGTTTGCATTATTTTGACTAGTCTGCTCACTTTCTTTCAATCTAGCTAAAAGCACACATTTCTGTCGTGGTTGAATTCTCGTTTAATTTATTGCCTGGGTGATAAAATATCATTATGATGAGATACATGTACGTGTATTTAAGCAACCAGGTATCCACTATGTGAAAATGTACACATGTACTTACTGCTCCATGGTGGCAATATCTCCTTAGTGCACCAACAACCTGCAGAAAACAGACGGAAAGATTAACTATATCTATAGACCATTTAATCCATTAAGCCCCGCCCCCTAAACATATCAACTAATCACAGCATTGGCTACATCGCCACTGTACACATGGGCGGCACAATGTGCGTCTCTTCCATGCCACCCTGCACGACATGAAGGCGTGCTATAAGGACGCACATGCATGTAAGATTTTATCGTGTTGGACTTTTGTCTGACTTTCATTAAACAACTAGAATATAAATATGAATTTAATAAAGAATGTTCATGTCATCTTTTAATTCACAGCCATATTATGGTTGTATTACAATAGAAAAAAATGATTTGACTGCCAAATTAAAAATTGTCTTTAAAATACTACTGCCTACTATTTAGACTAATCCTAAGGACTCCACCAGGGACTAAGAGACCCCTGCCTCGTTGCCCTTGATGCCAATAACAAACATTTACAGTTAACAATTTCATGGGAGAGTTGTTAATGCTGGGGAAAACGACCTTGCAAAAAAAAACATAATGTAAAAAATCCAGCCCCGTTTCTGCCATGAATATTATGCAATAGCTGTACACTGCAACTGTTGCATTTCACCATATCTGCAACTATTACACAAGCACCTTAATCTGAGATAATTCCCATTCAGATAAAAGGGGGGATTAGTTTCTGATTAGCAGTGGTCAATGGTCAATACAGCATCTACCAAATGATGCTTTGAGAAGCAATGAACGACTTTGAGATCATTTTCACTGGTAATTTGTGTGATGCATTTTGGGACAAAAATTCCAGAGTAAATTTTAACTGAAATCTGCACTGCTGGCCATCATTATCACAAAGACTTAAACACGACCAGTTTTTAATGCTTGAGGCCTCCCCGATAGCCAACCTCATTCCCATGGGTTGTGTACTATTTAAGAGAGATCGGCACAATGATAGAACTAAGTTGGGCTGCAAGGGAGGCTTCAACTGTTTGTAGTGTTTTTAGGTACAGAAAACATTTTTTTTTAAAGCACAAAAAGAACACAGAAAGAAAAAATCTCTTTCGACTTGTTGCACACATAAAATAAGATAATCACCCCAGAAACATTCAATGTTCCAAACTAAACGACCAAATCAATACAACAGTTTGAATCTTTCTGATCCTGAAAATGCTGCTGAATATTTGTAATCACATTTTTGCATTTAGGAGATGCAAACATTGTAAAGTAGGTCAAATTTAATAAATACACATGATATGACAATGATCCAATTGATGTTATATACTAACAAGCTTTAATTAAAATAAAAACAAAAGATTGTGATCTAATTTGCATGAATTATACTACAACCGTGCCATAAATCAGCAGTCTTAAAAGTGGCCCATTGCTGGCCAATCATACAGCACTATTTTACAAACTATCAAAATAAATAAATACGTTTTCAGGTGTATGATGGTCTTGACAGCGCTACTCGTTGACTTCCATTCAGTCCATTTTAGTGTCTTTGGGCTGGGCGTATGTGCGCACGACTGAATGTTTGCTTGCATTTGATAGGCCTAACTGTTTATTTAAAAAAGGTCAATTCTGTTTTTTTTTTAATGAATAATTAACAAATTGGAAAAGTTTCCATATCCGACTGCCACTTTCTAAGGGATTTTACAGATTTTTTAATGGATGTTGGTCTTTATTTCCCTTTTTTCAATATTCCTCTCGAGAAATTGGTAGCTAAAACGCTAAACATTGACCTTTAAAAAAAAAATTCAAACGGACAATTCATCGTGCGGCCGGCACTTTTGCGTATTCATGCTCAAAAGAACTAAAATGGCTTTTAACGAGTAGCGTTGTCAAGCCCAACGTGGACGTGAAAATGGCTTATTTTTCATTATTTCAACACTTTGTACTCATTCAAATTGCCTGTTCCTCTCTGTATACATTCTGTAAACCTTTCTGGGTAGGTAAGGATATAATTTGACCTAAATTAAGGGAGATAAAGTGGCAGCCAGATACGGCATGGCATTTATGCCAGAGAAAAAACTTAACAAAACCAAACGGCGAAGTGCTAAAATTAGGCACCAGCAATGTCAAACGTGTCGTCATTGAATGATTGAATAACCTGGCACATCGGCAATACGTCGACATGCTGACATGGGCTGGCGGAGGTGAAGTAACTAACTACTCCCTAACTACACACCCACCTTGCGCCTCCGTTTTAACATTAACAACCAAAATTTACCCTGCTCAAGCACACACAGCTCCAAAAGCAACTTTTACAACTCACCCCGGGAACTCGAGAGGCTAGACGTAACATTTTAAAGTAATTTTCCAGCAGTCCCGACGACCCTTGATTTGCAAGTTTCTACGCTGGACGTCTGAAAGAACTCTACCTCGTAACCAGCAGGGTCAAATGTTAGGTAATGACATATCATCTTGAAAACGAGGTTAAAACTAACTGACTCGTGATTGGACAATCTTGGAGGTGTGTCTGGCGATATAAATTATTTTATGCCTTTATTTTTTAGTCTTGGTTCAAGCCATAGAGTTATATATAAGACCTAGAGGGCGCACTCGCGATGCCACGCACGGAACTCCACTGACTCATCATGGGCGAAAATTCCTATGGGTCAATTGCATACGAATGTCCACTTAGAAAATGTCTGCTGTGTGAACTGATGAGTGACCAGTGTAAATGAATGGTCCGCGCCATTTTCTCAATGGTAAAAAATGCTCCTTGTCGGGCCGTGTCGCATGGTTTTGTACGCCTTCTTGTTCTTATATATAACTTTATAACACACCTCTCCCTGGTTCTTTATCCTGATTGGCTGAAACACGGTCAAGTGGGGTGAACTAATAATAGCCTAGTGCATGAAATTTGCACCACCGTGAACTTGATGCTCGTCATCGCACCGCACGTGCTTCGTTTGGGGGAAATAGTTTGCAAAGCGGGAAATAGTTTCAAAGACTATTTATTGACTGGCAAACTGCCCCCTTAAGAGGTTGAAATAAAACAGTTTACAGTTATAAAACTGCATCCTGAAAATATTTTTTTTTCACATGACATTTTGGACTGAGGTGTGTTATAAAACACATATGGACTGGCATTATTCGGACAATAGTGCACGTCTATGCACCCCTCGGGCCTGTGAAAAAGGACCCTCTCCTGGTCACTCAATAGGCCCTCGGGTTGCATTGACGTGCACTATTGCCCTCATTGCCAGTCCATGTGTATACATGTACTATGGTTCAATCATGGAGGTAGTCTTAGACTTGGTTCAAGTCGGGTTTCTTGGTGATTGAGACAGTAATATTGTGTCTAAGCTTTTTGTAACGCGCGCCCTGTATTGTCAATTAATTACCAAGCCATGCCAGTGAATTCCAGATCGCAAAACTATTCATCAAGTCGTACTTTCGATAGCAGAGTTGATTGGCAAATTCCCGGCGAGTGAGGGCGCACAACAAAGCGCTGAAATCAGATGGATAAGGACTCCACGAAAGTAGAATTTGGGTCAAGTCTAAGGTAGTCCAAGACGTCAGTGCTCGATAGTGGATAGTGTACGCAAGCGTGGTCGACTGGCAATAATTCTTAACAGCGCGCCCTCTTGTGGCATAAAAGAAAGGAACACAAGGTTCAAGACATTCCTGTTCGTAATTTCACCAAAGACAAGAACATTTGCCTAAATTGTCAACCCCTGTTCACAGTACAGGTGGAGTAGGTAAATGTGTATAAAATATAGAAAGTGATTACATCAAATCAATCCATGTTCCAAAAGGTTCATCATCTTTTTGTTTTTATAGACAATATCCTGCAACTAATTTATTATTTAATAAATATTATACAATTTCAATAAAAACCAGGATGATTGACATTCCTTTCTGTAATGTGACACTTTATACATTTTCAGTGCTTTATTTTGTATCCATTCAGAAAGAAGTGATGAGCTTATAAGTAACACGTCAAAATGGTTGAACTTGATTTGTTCAAAAGTGTCCTGAGGCGTGTAGCAGACGATAATCTCACTGCAGTGGGCAGCGCTAACTGGCAGGTTGTGGCCGGGAAACTGGTTAAAAAAAGTTTGTAAGAGCCAAGTTTTATTTAAAAAAAAAATACAACTTAGAAAAATCGAGCAAAAAACTGTTCACACCATAAGGTGATTCTATCAAGACAATTTAAAATCTTGGAGGCGGTGTGGAGTGGAGAAGGGGAGCGGGTAAACCACTCAGTTCAGAGAATTCAGTGTGGTGGCAAACCTGTAAAAGTGAACCAAAATGAATACAAATGTTTTGGAACCAAGACTAGTTTTTGATCCAAATGAGAAGCTGAAAAACACAAAAATATACACAGAGAGCGACAAGATATCCATGGAAAAGGGCAGATTGAATAAGAAGATTTATTTTCTTCTGCAACATACACGGGGCCAGGATGGGGTTAAAATATTTCGGGAAGACTGGCATAACTCTAATTTCAATGACCGACAGAGGGCGCTGTTCTACTTCCGCAACATTCACTCAATATTTACCGTACATAATTTTCTTAACCCTACCATTTTGAACCCCCATAAATACGTTTCTTTTTGCGTTTATGTTGGATGCTATGACTGAGAAACCCAGCTTGGCGAACCGATCAAGGTAGGGAAAAGTACAATCGTCCTCAGTAACGACATTCTACCGCCATTTTAAATATTTTAAGTTCGATCAAATTTGGATTCAGTTCTACCTCCATCCCATAAGGTTTATTGCTGATCGCGCTACGACGAAATAGCGCAAAGCATGATGGGAAGACAAAGGGGGCAGTGGCAACTGTGCAGCAAGAAACATGATCCCTTTCCTATCCCATCATGCCTCAGCGCAGGATGCATCCTCTGTTGAAATCAACCGATCGACAATAGACCTTATGGTCAGACGCCGCCAGACCCAGTAACTGGGGCGCTGTACTCCTTTTTTGAGATTTTGACATTATCTGTCGTACTACCTAGCTAGTACGACAGATAATGTCAAAATCTCAAAAAAGGAGTACAGCGCCCCAGTTACTGGGTCTAGTCAGACGCAGTGCCAGAGAGAGTGCAGTCGGCATATATAACAATAGAGCAAGCTCCTTGCTTGCTCTATAGACTATGGGATAAATCAATGATAACATTTTATTGCATTTGCATCTACATGTAGTTTTACTTCTATTACTAGTTACTAGTTGGGCTTTTACTTGGGATGGCCGCCATGTATATTTCACACTAAAAAGATGTGTTCTATTTAAAAGATTCATGACAGTTACAACTATAGTTTATTCCTATACCACGGAGACTGACATCCTAACCTACCAGGGCTAGCGTTTGACGGTAATGAGCATTTAGTGCAGGAAAGGACACCCTCATGCTGAGGTCAAAACAGCTGCAACGCACGTTCGATGCTGCGGTTAATCTCAAAGATGGCGGCGAATGCACAAGTTCTATTTCTTCTATAACAACAGTTAGAACCAAGGAAAAGATGTAGAATCCAACCACCACCTTTTCACTCATAACGACCAAATGATATAAATTTTGTGATCTCTTATTAACTACATTACATATATGATGAAGGCCAAATATAAACTCTTCTTTGCACATATGTTTGTCCTGCTGCAGGAGCCTTACCTGACATGAGTCAGTCCACCATTAGTTTCTTGAGAGTTTTAGCATCTTTAGATTGCTAGTTATCATGTCTTCAGAGAGGTTTGAGAGTCACCAGGAGGAGCTTCGGACAGTATTTGAAGACCTCAAATACCGAATTGAGTTCAAGATACCTAAGGCTGATGGTGGTAAGTTCATTCGAAAAAACATTTGTACTGAAGGGAAAATGAAATGTATTTTCTACAGTTTTTCTAAGGGCCTTATGGGCCTATCATTTTCTGGGGAAAATACTAAAACATCAGTTGATATTGACTGGACAGATTTTGTTTCATTCTTTTTTTTTCTTCAGAGGAACGCAAGAAGTTGATCCGAGATGCAGAGAGAGGTTTAGAGGAGGCAGGCCTGGTGGTGAGTTCAAGCAAACCCTGAAGCTTGGTTTTAAATCTTGCAGTCAATCAGATCAATTATTTTAACATTGTTTAATTCTAGCAGAAAAAAGGAATCAATCTTCAAAAGTATCTGAAGCACTGTACCCAATAACAGACTTTAAAACACCTTAATGAAGAGAAGACAAGAAGAAATATTATTTTTGGCGAGGGTAAAAAAAAAGAGCTCTGAAACATACCTTCTGATTTGTTGAACATTTTTATCAGCTTCAAGAGATGGAAGAGGAAGCCAAGCCAGCCCCAGGCACGTATCGCAGTCAGATGGTAGCCAAAGTCAGGAACTTTCGCCGGGACCTGGATAAAATCAGCAGAGACTTGGTCAGTCTTCTTTTTTTGTCTGTTCACCTTGTGCATGCTTTCCTTTTAATTTAGTCTTCTAGCAGTACATTTGGAAATCTCCTTGTGATATAGTTACTTGTGAATTTTGATTTGGTTGCATTGTCAACACTGTACAATATTACAAATTTGTCCCTGAAATGGTTGCCAAAAATTAGTTTGATTTTATTCCAGTAAAAAGGTAATGATTTGATTTCTTGTATTTTCTTGGACAATTCAGAAGCGAGTCAGTGGTAGTGGCAGCAGTCGCAGTGAACTCTTCCACTCACAGAGCAACTTTGACAACCAGGTCAATGTAAGTGGATTGTGGCCATTCACTGTGTACATCTTCAGTGCTGATATTAGAGACATACTTTGTAGACTGCAGCAGGCCATGGATAAAGCCAGAACCAAGCTTTAGAGTGTAGAGTCAATCGTAGAGTGTGCAGATTCCAAACTACACTTGGCTCAATCAGCGAAGGGCAAAATCAATTACCTGTGATGAAGAAAGAGTAGATTTGTCCAGAACTTTGTCATTTTAGAAAGACCAACAAAATTTCATCATGTTCTGCATATTCACAGTATTTATGAACTGTGTGAATCAAATTTACGTGATGCAAAACAAGTAAAAGGAACTGTGTTTATTATTTATTTGGCCTTGATACAAGAAAACACAACATACAGGCAGTTAAAATAAGATAAAACCAATTAGAATGCAAGAAAATTCGCTGTTGAAAGCGCCCCCGTGCAGTCAAAAATACGGTCAATTACATGGAATCAAGGAAGATTAGGTACAAAGAAGATTTTATGAATTCATCTGTGATTTTTCTGTGCCAATAGGCAGCCCAGTCATCTCAACGTACAAAGCTTTTGCATGGACAAGAGACGTTAAACAGAACTTCTCAAAGCCTGGACAGGACCCATAGAATAGCAGCAGAGACAGACGAAATAGGCGTGGGGATTATCGATGAACTGGACGGGCAGAAAGAACAACTCCTGAACGCCAAGGATAAGGTGAGAGTTTTTCTTAAAACCCTCCTACTTCCTGACCATTCAATATTATCCACTGTTGCTTTGATTAACTATGCTAGCCTGCAATATGATATCATGGGGTGAATGCATCTACACAGTACACAGTCAACCCTCCTACTGTCTGACCATTCAATATTAGCCACTGTGGCTTTGAATGCTAAACTATGCCAGCCTGCAATATGATATCATGGGGTGAATGCATCTACACAGTACACAGTCAACCCTCCTACTGTCTGACCATTCAATATTAGCCACTGTGGCTTTGAATGCTAAACTATGCCAGCCTGCTATATGATATCATGGGGTGAATGCATCTACACAGTACACAGTCAACCCTCCTACTGTCTGACCATTCAATACCATCCATTGTGGTTTTGAATGATAGATAAACTATGCCAGCCTGCAATATGATATCATGTGGTGAATGCATCTATCCAGTACACAGTCAACCCTCCCACTGTCCGACCATTCAATATCATCCACTGTGGTTTTGAATGATAGATAAACTATGCCAGCCTCCAATATGATATCATGTGGTGATTGCACACAGTCCGTTCTGTGCACAGTTGTGCCACCATACACAACCCATGCAGTTATATGGTTTCAAATGGTCAGTCAACTTAGTGGAAAATGTTACCAAAGGGTTAATTAATGCAACAAGATCAAACTGTCAATAAAATGTTTGGATCCTTTTAATCCAAGTGAAGAGCTTTTGTGGGATTTTGTGTCTTGTATGGCATTAAGCATTCCGAATACACTGGTCACACACATTTCTCATGTAAGATCGAGTTGTATTTTTAATGTGGTGTTTGTGAACTTTTTGCATTGGTTAGGGGTTAAGGTTAGTTGTGAACTACACTCTTATGTTCGTTTTGAGAAAATGTGAGAATTAGTTGCTAATATTAGCCAATCTGCGGTGGATTTGGTAGTAGAACATGCTCAAATAAACGGATCTTTACCTTTTGTTTTTCTTCTGAAGAACAATTGATGAGGTAAATTTCAACATTCACAGGAATATTCTTGTAATGTCTTGTCTTGAGCATTGACAGTTTTTTTTCCTTTTGATCGGCAGCTGGAAAATATGGACGGCAATCTGGGAAAAAGCAAACAGCTTCTCAACACCATAGGCAGAAGGTAAATTATTTACAATATTTGTTCTTAATTATTAAGATTTTAACCCATTTTGTATGGTTTTTGTTTGTACTAAATAGGCATGCAACTTTGTAATTGCAAAACTAACTTTAGAAATGGCCACCATACTTGACTTTGTACCTTGACTTTGTACCAGTGGCGTAGCGAGGATTGTTTCACTAGAGGGCATAAGGGGGGGGGGGGGACATTGCTTTTCAATGGGGGGGGGCAGGTACCATGTTTTGTAATGAATTACATGTATCTACATTTTTTTCATTGGGGGCACTAATATTAAAGGAAAAAGAGGAAATCAAAAGTTGCATAAAATATAATATAAAATACTTTATCGTCTTAATATTACTTGATTGGATATAATGTCTTTGCTGAGTGACAGGATTGTAATTTCAAACAAATAATTGACGTTTGTACGAAACTTGAGTAAAGATGACCAAAGTGAGGCTGTGATAGCACAGCCTCAGTCTGAATCCACTTTACTTCTGTACAGACAGTCTACCACGCTGCCATGAGATTACAAAAATCCGCCATCATAAATCATGGCCCAATTTGGAAGAGCTGGTAATCGCACAACTTTGCTTACCTCAGAAAAACCCATCTTAGCAGAGGCATGTAATAAATGCCCTGTAATTTACATTGTTTGCCACTGGTGCCCTGTTGATTTTGTGTGATTTTTATCGGCAGGATTATAACCAACAAGCTGATCCTGGTGGGAATCATTTTAGTGGAGGCAGCCATCTTGGGATTAATCGTTTACTTCAAATTCTTCGCGTCTTCCGGGAACAAACCAACCCCTGTCCCTACGCTCAAGCCTCACACAACGTGACCAATGAAAGGTGCAACCACTGACCATATCAGAAGAATAACAACAGGCCAGCATGAAATGCCACCTGACACTCCAAACCAAGGAAATTAATGACGACTCTCTGTGGGGAAAAACATGACAGAAATTAGAGAAAATGATAAATGGGAATCATTTCTTCCCTCCCCTGCAGCCATTGGTGGGATTGTTATACTCAAGTAATTTTTGTACCTTACCTGCAACATACCATTAAAGTCGTTTAGATTGTATGTATATATTTTGTGAAAACACTGTTACTTTCTGTCAGGATTTTTTAAAATAAATAATCCAACTTGATTTTCATGATGTTAATGCTGTCAAACATTTGTTGGACAAAACATTTTGTAGTTTTTACTGTCTACATGCTGTTGTGGTCTAGCGTACCAGCCTCAAGTTCTGGTGTTTTGAGGTATGGGTCCTGCTCATGGCACTTGTGTCCTTGAGCAAGACAATCGACCATAATTACTTCGTCCTTCGGATGGGACGCAAAGCTAGAGGTTCCATGTGTTATTTAATGCATGTAAAAGAACCCAGTACACTATCGTACAGAGAAGGGGTTTGCCCCGGTGTTTCTGGTTTCTTTGGCTGCAGATTGCGCCACAGCACCTTGTAAACCCTTACAAGGTGCTATAGAATGGTTCTCATAACTTAAATATAGCTCTGCATACCAAAAACATTGACGATTTGAGGCACCAGACGGGTGTGATAGAGCATTATATAACAACTGTGTACTATTGTTACTATTCATAATTTGAGATAAAACGGGAATGCTGATGACACTGATTTTTAATCGATGCAAGGGAATTTTGCTTTGTTTTTGCAGTTAAGTACATCTTTGGCTTCACAATTGTCAACTATAGACGTTGTAATGGATGGATTCAATTAATCTATTAACCCTTACAGTCCCTATACCATCAAACTCCAACAGCAGGTTTTGTTGGATTTTGTTGGACTGGGGACTGCATGAGTGAACTGATCATGCTTTACATGGGTTCAGGCATACCACCATAATCAGAGTACCACAGTTTGGGTGTTGAGTTGCCCATATGGTGTTAGAAGTTGTTAGAGTGGGGAAGGATCCTAGTAAATCTTTCAGGGGAGTTAGGGTTAATAAAGACGAATCACCTGTCTGGGTTACTCACCAAGGATCTCAGAGAAAGCTGAAAACTTTGCTAAGCAAATTTATTAATTGTGGTACGAGTGAGAACATTTGAATTACTTGGTACTGTGATTGGTAACAAGTTTCTGCTCGGCAAGAATTTTCTTGAATGGAATGGAAACTTTTACATATTACACAAAAATAGGACCTCTATCGGCCAATGTAGTTTTTATGGCGACACGCCTGTTTGACAAGTTCAGTGGCGTAGCTAAGAGGGCAGCTGTGGAACATCTTGCCCCTCCTGCTTGCCCCGCAACCCGATAGCCTCTGGACACCATTAAATTTGTTGTAATCTGGCAATTTTAGACTTTACCATAACTTAAATTGCTCCTCTACAAATATCTGTGCACCCCCCACCACCTTTGCGCCCTGCAAAAAAGATGCTGGCTACGGGACTGTATAAGTTTGAAATGACCCTTGTCTTTTCGTATTCACACACTACATGGGTGCATAGTTCCAATAAAATGTAGTTTTAACATTGGTATAATTGTCCAAGATGGATTATTGTCTCTTTGAAGAAATCAGGCATGCAGTTGGTCAACTGATTTTTATTTTATACTTTCTCTTTTAGTGCCGTAGAAAAATGAAGAGAAAGCAAAACAAAAATCACGTTTTGTGTGCTAGGCAGTTTTGTTATGAAAGTGGCATGCCTGGTAGTAGTAACCACTGACATTTATGGAAAATGTCGTTAACAGATGATGGAATTGTAAATGCTTGACATGTACATATAACAGAATTCATTATTTTACGAAATAATAACTGTATTATATAAATATTGGGAAAAAATAAAGAACTATTTCAAATGAACGAAAGGGCTATTTGTAATTTATGCCGTGTCAGGGTCCAGTGGGCAAGGGTACTGGGCCCAATTTCATGGCTCTGCTTATCGTAAGTGAAAAATCATCGCTTACGTAAGCAGAAAATTATGCGCTTACTTGAGCATATTTCACGGGTAAGCAAGGAATTTTTGCTTGTGTGCGTGCATAGTTCACGTAACTAAGAATTCCTCGCTTACACAGCTAGCGCAGAAATTTTGGCGCTAACCTCATAAGCGGCGAATGGGTAAGCAAGGAATTTTTGCTTGTGCGCAGTTCACGTAACTAAGAATTCCTCGCTTACACAGCTAGCGCAGAAATTTTGGCCCTAACCTCATAAGCGGCGAATGGGTAAGCAAGGAATTTTTGCTTGTGCGCAGTTCACGTAACTAAGAATTCCTCGCTTACACAGCTAGCGCAGAAATTTTGGTGCTAACCTCATAAGCGGCGAATGGGTAAGCAAGGAATTTTTGCTTGTGCGCAGTTCACGTAACTAAGAATTCCTCGCTTACACAGCTAGCGCAGAAATTTTGGCCCTAACCTCATAAGCGGCGAATGGGTAAGCAAGGAATTTTTGCTTGTGCGCAGTTCACGTAACTAAGAATTCCTCGCTTACACAGCTAGCGCAGAAATTCGGCGCTAACCTCATAAGCGGTGAATGGTCTTCGTAAGCGCAGAATGACGCAGTAAGCAGAACCATGAAATTGGGCACAGGACTCGAGCTCTGGTGTTTCTTATCATTAAGAGAATGGGGTTTGACCCGTTGATTTCTGGCATGGTTGACTGCAGATTGCGCCGCATCACCTTGTGTAAACCTTACAAGGTGCTATATATAAATGGCTCTCATAATTCAAAATTTGACCCAAATTAAAATTAGCAAAATTAAAATAACTTATTTCAAAGTGTCACCAACAACAAATTCTTCTTTAAAAATGTCAATGCAACAAAGGTGTGTAAAATTTCATAACGAGGATTATTTATTTACATTTGTTATTTGATGTAGTATCAGTATGCACCACTTTAAATTGTCCATACAAAATAGCATTAATTTACAAATGGTACTGACTAAAAATAATTCATTCACAGGACTGACCAAATCACACGTAATTTTTTTTGTTTTTGTTTTGTGTCTCACTCCATAATATACATGTTATACAAATGAAATATATTGTACATTCACGAAACTCAAGATACAATATACACCGTCATCACAAAGCATACACCAGCATAAACACTCACAGTCAGTCTGCATGGACTACTCCTTAACTCCTTGATTTTTCAAAACCACCTCGGGTTTCTCCGCGACGTTCTTCAGACCACAGATTTCCATCCAGCCTTCTTGACATACAAAGCATGTACACAACACACTTCCATTCATGCATCTCTCCAACATACACACTTAACCACAAGATCACTGTGGCAAAAAACATTAATCTCACATCTTTCAAAACTCCCCCAAACCCCGACACAAACAAGTTGCACATTGATGAAGTACTCACAGCGATGCACAAGCATACTCACATTCACAGTTTACAGCATACATATTATCTAGAAACACAACTGCGTACACATACCAACAAAATAGTTACTTAAGACCCGCGGAGGTCTTTTTTCAAATGGGAGATACTGTAACAGTTAAGAGATTTCACAGCTGGGAGAAACACAGTTTGAGAGGTGTTTTTTTAGGGCAACATTAAGTACCCGACACAATTCTAGAATTTTATTCTTGCAGGGGTAGCCATTTTCCTTGATACAGGATGCAATTTGTGGTACATGTCAGAAGCTAAACAAGCTGCCACTATGTTAACTGACACCCTGCTGCACTTGTCAGTGATTGCACGTGAAACAGAGGAAGCTCATGAGTGTCGTTGCCGAGCGGTCTAGCGCACTGGACTCAAGCTCTGGTGTTTCTGATCAGCAGAGTGTGGATTCGAGTTCCGGTCGAGACACTTGAATTATTATTGCTTCGTTCTTTGGATGGGACATAAAGCCGTATGTCCCGTTTGTTGTGCAATGTATGTAAAAGAACTCGGTTACACTTATCGCTAAAAGAGAAGGGGTTTGCCCCATTGTTTCTGGCTGTGGCTGCTGAATGCACCGCAGCAACTTGTAAACCCATTTAAGGTGCTTCATAAATGGGTCTCATAATTCAAAAACCTGTCTTTAAAAAGAAAATAAATCGCACTTTCAGACGCTCACAAGTAAAGTGCTTTATAAAAACTTATTATTATAGCAGTTTTAACATGAGTGTTCTCTGGAGTATTTGCAGTGAAAGGCAGAACGAAACTCAAGGTTGCGTTCCCGAGGTGCAATTCACTCAATGTCTGAGCTGGAGCATGCCCTCGATTCCCTACGTGTCAAACTCGTTATCGTAGGAGTATACTCGCGTTAACGAGAGTAACAAGCCTGAATTCACCCAATGTGACCGTGTCGGCACGATCAATATACCCCTGTACTGATGACGTAACACTTTTGTTTACATGATGTGTTTTCCTATGGGAGCTACTAATTCATAGCCCCCCCCCCCCCCCCCTCAGTCCCTGGTCCCCACCATAAGAAAGACGCACATGTAAACAAAGCGTGACGTCATCAGTACATGGGTCTACAGGCAGGGTCTACTGTGTTGTTACCCACGCCCCATTGCGATGTAACTGCTATGGTTGATGGGCCTGAACAGGATAGGTTGAAGAACCTACTGACAGTTTTGTGAAAACAACTCAACAAAAATCCGATCAAATAAACTGCTCTGCAATCCAAATTTGGCATTCTTACCTCTAGCCAAACTACCTTAAAAAACAAAACTTTAACAGCTGTGGTCCAAAGGTGTGGTGACTTTTAAGTTTATCTCTCTGTAAAGAATAATTATTAACAAACATAATTATATATCACATATCGTACAATATGTATATATACAATAGCACAGTCCTTAAGTGTGGAAAGGGGTAGGGGGACAGTGAGACTGGTTAAATTTAACATGACAAAAATACTAGATTAAAACCCTCCAACTCTTGGTTACATTTTCCAGCAAGTTGACCAACCATCTGAATCCATTCAAATGTAAGGGTTGTGTTTGGTGGCACAATTGTGCACAAAACTATATGTGTACACGATGCACGAACTGTGCAGATGCATTCACAACATGATATGATAAACTGCGGGCTGGCTTAGTTTGTCAACCATTCAAAACCACAGTGGGTGATACTGAATGGTCAGACAGTAGGAGGGTTAACTATTTGTAATTTTTTTTAATAATGTCATTTGTGATACTGTACTGTGCTTTAATACTTACTATCAATTGTTCATGAATTAAATCCAGATCAATTTTGATCTGATTAGAAAATTCATCTTGACACAATTTAGCCCAAAGTGAAATTATAACAGTGATTTTATAAACTGTATAAAAGAGACAAATTAATAGCATTGGGGGCAAACAAACTCGGTGCATGAATTGGATAAACCACAACTTCAGCTGTGACCCTATCCCAACCCATCCCTACCTAACCAACCAAAACCCAAGTTCTAACTGATTATGTTGGACTGAGGACCGCACGAGTAAGCTGAGTATGCTTGACATGGGATCAAGCAATACCATCATAATCAGAGTCCAACAGTTTGGGCGTTTGATGTTGTTCAAGCCAGGAAGAATCCTAATAGATGGCTTCAAGGATGGAGGGTTGAAGGGCTCTGTCCAATTTAAAGCCTTGTGCTAAAAATGTGGCATGTCGTGGCCGAGCGGATAAGATCACCAGACTCAAGCTCTGGTGTTTCTGATCAGCAGAGTGTGGGTTCGAGTCCCGGTCGTGACACTTGTGTCCTCAAGCAAGACACTTAACCATTATTGCTGCGTCCTTCAGATGGGACGTAAAGCTGTAGGTCCCGTGTGTTGTGTAATGCACGTAAAAGAACCCAGTACACATATCGCAAAGAGAAGGGGTTCGCCCTGGTGTTCCTGGTTTGATCGGCTACAGATTGCGCCACAGCACCTTGTAAACCGTTACATGGTGCTATGTAAAGAAACAGGTCTCATACTTCAAAATGTAACTCTGCATACCTTGCAGGAAAAAATACTAAGCGCTTTGAGATGCCCATCCGGCTGTATAAGAACTGCGTATTATTATTATTAAACTCAGTTTCTGAAATGGCTTCAGGCAAGTCTGGATTCTAAAAAAAAACTCTTGAGGAACATCCAGCTTTTACACTGGAGCAGGATTTTCATCAGATGATGGAAATCCCTTTAAAACAATACCAGGGGCACACAATTTCTATCTACTTGAAATTGTGTGTACATTTAGGAGTTCTGCTTTTATCATATTAGCCCAAATGGTAAATTGGCAGGCATGAAATAACACTGATTTTTTATTCTTATAGACATCTTGTGCTGACGCAATTTTGGTAGTCAAGTTGCATGTAAAGATATATCGCCTAAACTGCCCACTGTACAAAAAAACACACAACGGGAATCTGACTCTCATATGGTGCAACCAAGATTTTATGTGGGGTCATGACGTCAGGTGAATAAGTCATTTGTGAGTTAGATTTTGAATCGTGTCTGGTACCATGACTTGATTGGTCACAAGTGAACACATAGAACTGGATTCCCCAGACTAAAGACTGTTGCTGCTACACATGTTCGGGGCAAGCTTTTGTATACCAAGATGGGCAAAGCCTGGTACCATTGTGCCATACACATTCATTCAGAATTGTGTATTGTATCCGCCTTCTCTTACCCAACTACGCAAAAGCTTTACCCCCGAACCATGTGAAATAGCAACTGTCTCTAGTTTGAGGAATTCAAATTTAAGCAGTCACTAGTGACTACCAGAGAGTATTCAAATTATAACTGGCAAATGGCTTTTTCCCCACAGTGTAGACGTGGTTCACACATCTGTAATCAATATGTTGTATTCAGGAATAGAATCTACGACAGTTAGCATGTGGATACAGTAACTATTCCAGTACATACTCCATAGTTTTTTTTTTATGTCCTCACTCTCATACTTGCACACTGTTAAGTACAGAGACCAATTTCATAAATCTTGTCAGCACACACACAAAAATGCTAAGCACTGCAAAAAACTTGCTTAGCACGAACAGGTTACCAGCTAAAATGTCCTTAAGTTCAGGGCATCGTGAGTGGTACCCTAAATTGTGTGCTTACCAACACAATTTTCCAGGCAGCATTTTCTTCTTACAATAGCTTTATGAAGTTGGATCGTGTTAGTACACAAGTCCTATCGACTCAATTCACGTGACGTCATCATCACAATAATCTTGGCCGTGCCATTTGGGGAGTGAATGCCCCTGTGTTGTATAGTGTGTAGTGCACGTTTGAAGCGACACTGCATTTACACGCTTACCATCATTTTTGTACGTGCAGTGGGCCAAGTTTACAAGCATGAAGCAGACACAACATCTCTAACCAGAGGGAACATTTTCTCTCGTTAGCTTTTGCTTGTGTTCTATACTGGCAAAAGAGGCTCCAGACGTGGGATACAGTACAAGTTGGCAGTACCTTGCTCACGAGCAAAAAAAAAAAAAAAAAAAAAAAAAAAAAAACATCAAAAACCCGTCCTTGGATTCCAACCAAACATTCGTCAAACTCATCACTGGTCCAATTCAATTCATCCTTCATCTTAACATTAACCACTAATATAAATATTTTGCTCATCAAGTTATAGTTTTTTTTTTTTTTAATGTATATTTCTGTACAACATTTTACTTGGAAACGATTTTCTTGCTTGAATTGTACATGAATCAGTTGATCGGTTGTCCGGTCCAATTGCACAGTCTGATATATATACAATATATATATCTTCCTCTGACATCAAAAATGAATTAACTCTTCATTTTAACGAACACTATTTCATGTACAGGTAGTACTTTCTTTTTTTTCTCTCGCTCTAATGCTGCTTTACTGCAAAGAGGCTTCCCTTCTTGCATCAATTAGTGACGATGTACAAAGTAAAAACCAAGATGTGACACATTGCACTATGCATGAAGCTCCGTTAACTTTATCCCCCCCTGCTTGGGAACGGATCCAGAGTGTCATTTTTGACGAGGGGGGGCTGAGAGTCATTTGCCAAGGGGAGACCGAGTGGCAAAACTAATTCAGTGTGCCAACACACGAGCAGGTGTTGGATTAATTTTTTTGCAGGGAGGGTCTGGCGCCCTCTATCACACCCCTGTGGATCCAATGAATGGCGATGGTAAACTTTCGCCGACAGCTTTTACTCCTAGTCCTCTTGAACTTTGATGCTACGGCTAACGAATCCCACAACGTGAGCAGGCTGAATTCCGCTACAACATAATGCTCTCTGTGATCACTGCTGAAGTTGTTGCTATCAAGCATTCGTTGAAACTGGAAGCATGAAGGTTTCTTTTCCTCTGGATTCTCAGAGATAGGACGGCTGACCAATGAGAAATCACGGTTGCGCCGTCTGAAACACATGCAAAGTTGATTTGCCCCATGAATTCTGCCCATTGAAGCATTCGGCTGTCCATACTGAAGGCAAGGTGAAGTTTTCTAATAAGTCAAGTTTGAATTACCCTCCTATGATGGGGGGGGGGGTTCCCATGTTGTTTATACTGAACTAGTATTAGAATGACATCAATGGATGATCCAGTGGTAATTTCTCACTCACATTACTCATGAATTCCATCGGAATTAAATAGTTTGACTTAAAAACACAAATTTAGTTGTACTGTTTCACATAAGCTTTAGAACTGTTCTGTGGGAACTGAGTGGCCCTTGGATTGCGAACTGTGCTGCTCGTGGGGTCGTAATGGCACCGGGGGAGCTCCCAAGGGTACCCTATGCGGTACAGACGGCTGCAATTGCTGCGGTTCTCCATACGGCTGATTTGCCAGAGTTTGTTGGTTATTCAGCAAAGGTGGTTGCTGCTGGACAGTTTGCTGCTGGTACAAGTAGGAGTGCTGTTGTAGCTGCTGCTGCGGATAGACTTTCTGTTGCTGTACTAACTGCGGCTGCAGTGCCCCGGGTTGCTGTTGTTGCTGTTGCATTGGATTTGATGTGGAAGAACATGTGAAGTTTGCAAATTGGGAGTGTGAAGACTGATTGAGCGTTGGGGTCGATGGTCCCTTGGGTTTGGCAACCCATGAGTCAAACTGTGCAGGGTGGGGCACTGGGGATGGAACCTCCCGCCGATGTAATGTTCCTGATGGCGGGGTGCTGACTGATGCTGTCCGCCGTATATGCTGGTCGTGAGGGAAGGACGGACTCTTGCGATATACTCGCGGGGGTACAGCTGGGCTGCTCCCGTTCACTCCGGGCTGGGGTTGGTGCGACGACGAGAAGGGCTGAGTTGACGAGCCGGAATAATGAGTTGACGGTACACTGTGCTGCGATAGGTACCCCGGTGGGTGGTGGGTGGAGTTCCGGCGAGGGGGCAGGGGCGGCTTGTAGGACTTGGGCGGGAGGAGGGGAGGTTCAGAAGAGTCTGTGGGTCTCGTTGGTGAGTTACTCCCTATCCTCATTCTTGGAGGGATCGGTGGGGGACTTTCCTCTCCCGAGGCTGCTCCTGCTTGCCCACTGCAACCTGCCAGACAATACAGACAAAAGTTTAGTCGTTGTGTACACATGCTTTAACTGACCTAAAAGCTTCAATTGTGGCTGTGGCTCAGATCGGTGAATTTGCATAGACATTAATATCACCACTGCAACTATACAAAATGCCAATATGACACAAGTTAAAGCCTGAAAACGACATCCAATGGATTGGTCTCTACCATGCTGACAGAATATACGGTCAATTTGTATAAACGTAAGCCTAATAATAATACCAATAATAGTGTAAAGGATAAGTTCTTACATTAGGCCTTACATAAAAGCTAAAATTATCCAAGCATTTAACAAAAGTAAAAGGAAAAGTAGAATACAAAAAGTACCAGACTAAAACATCGATATCGTCGAGTGGGTGCAACAAGGTCGTAACTCCATTATGCAACAAAGCTGAAATCTCGTAGGGACAGTGTTCCATGCAACAACGTCGTGTCTTGGCGTCCGTTGACTCTGTGTCTAAATCCGGTTATTCTAAGCGAGATACCACCTTTTGTCATTCAAAAACTCGCGTTTCACCTAAATGCTATTATTGGAGATACGACCTCGCACCCACATGACGATATAAATTAAAGAAAGATTAAAATTGATTTGAAAATGCAATTTATAAAAACATGTCTTGGAGGCTACCTTAAAGTGTTTAGGTGGTGAGAATGCTTGCTTGTAAAAATAAGAAAGCTAGAGGTACAACACAATACATAGTACAAAGTCCAGATTAAATCATGGTATTGACCTCTTGGACTGAGGTCAAATGCAGATACGATCTGCACATGGTCTGTTGTTTTGGAGGTCAAATTGTATGTAAAGATATGGTGAGGGTGTAAACATACGAAATTTGCCTAAGATGCACACTACAATGGGAAAACTGATTCCCAAAATGGCAAGACCAAGATTTATTGTAGAGATGATGTCAATGGGGTAAATTGGGTCAAAAGAACACAGCCTAATATTCAAAATTGACAGGTGGGGGGGGAAAAAAACCCCAAACAAAGACAACATTGTACCAAAATGAACAAAATCTCACACCCATACACAGGGTTATTAAAAGTAAGAAGTACTAGACAAGAATGCAAAATCCA
The DNA here is from genome assembly GCA_911728455.2 of Marthasterias glacialis. Taxonomy (NCBI): domain Eukaryota; kingdom Metazoa; phylum Echinodermata; class Asteroidea; order Forcipulatida; family Asteriidae; genus Marthasterias; species Marthasterias glacialis. Next base: position 36,449,410 of record OU452219.1, read on the forward strand.
AATCAAAACTGTCTATAACACAAATTTTAAAACTGATTTGTAAAAATGCATATTTACGAAATGTACAAAATCTCTGACCAACTGCACTCAGTAAATGCCCTACCTATCTCAACAGCTGCAAAGACGCTGTTTTCACAGAACACATTGCTATTGGAAGGAGTGGTTGGTGTTCGGGGCGACGGTGGGCCGCCACTCATTGCTTTGGGGGACGTAATGGACTCCTCGTCTGTCGTTCTCTGCAAATGTGTAAACAAAAACAATCCATATCAATTGACAACAAATTGACTAAAGTAAACAGGTGCTCTACCAACTGTGCTAACTACCCCTATATTGGTGGTCTCCCTATTTTGTCAATATCTTCTTTTTTGGGGGGGGGCACCAAACAAAATTATTAATGCAACAACCTTTCAATGAAAACCATTAATTGGTAAAGTAAAATAAACAAGCAATTAACAAAGAGATTTTTACAACTAGCAAGTTTTACGAACACAAGAGCAGGGTTCTCCTCAGGATTTTTTATAACTGTGGGGCATTCTGGACCCAAATTTTGAAAGTGTGGCCGAATCACTGAATTGGTGGCAGGTCCTTGGAATGCTTTCATCTAATGTTTATGTTTGGTTTGAAAAGCTCTACTGTGCAATCTGGAGCATATAAAATGGTTTTATGTTAGGATTTTTTGTGAATTTGATATTAAAATAAAAAAATAAATAAATAAATAAAAAAAAAAGCCCAAACACAATATTCTAAGCCCCATGGCGCAATGATTACATCTATGAATTGAATCTAGATTACCGAGGACAGGGATGTCCGTAGCTCCATACTGGATCCTGACGTTTGACCTCTCAGGGTACCAGCTATTGACATGTGGCGACCAGCAGTGGGCTTGATACCAGGGGACTTCAAGGAGTACTCAAACTTCTTAGGCTGGAGGAAAACACATCATAGAAAAGCATGAATAAAACATCTCTGAAATCTTCACACCAAAACCCCTAATGTATTTTATCATTCAATATGAATTCCCACACACCCTAATAAACTCTACTTGAAAACAGACCAAGGTTTGAGTAGGTAAATGAAACCAACTGGTATTTTATGCAATTGATGTGGTACAGGAATTTGTATTCAATACCTGATTCTTGAATTCCACTTTCGAAAGCTCAACAGCCATAGGAGTTACTATGCTTTATATTCCCATATGACTTTTCAATTGAACACTGATTGAACATCAGGAACTCTTTAACCGGATGCCACCGGTGATCTTCCACTTTTTTCTCGTCCAGCCTTAAGGGATTATTTTCTCGGAATTGCCAGAATCATTTGTCTTTGAGAGTACCGCTGGCACAGGGAATCATTTGTCTTTGAGAGTACCGCTGGCACAGGGAAACCCTGACTTGACAAAGCCAAGAGAACAAAATTCTCTTCGAAGCACCAGGGTTTGTGGTTTCTCTATCGAGACAATGTCAAATTCACGTACCGTGAATTGCAAAACTTTGACGATGAGGTACGGCCGAGAATTGGTCCTGAATCCGGAAACAAGACTGGATACTCGGTTCACTCGGACTTACCTCAATTGAGCCGAAATACAATGAATAAACAATGGTGGCAGCCTCTCGATGTCTCGTAGTCCTCTTCTTGGAACAAAAGGACAAAGGTCTGGAATTGGGGATTACACAATAACCTCCGCAAAACGGGCGAAAATGGGTGAAATATTCATCACCATCTGTCTTCTCTGTGCTGGGGTAAGGAAGCATTAAATGTCAAGGGCATGCTCTGTGCACACTCCAAAACAAAATGTCCGGGTGACCTTTGGTCCGGGTTGAGAATTTCACACAAAACTACAAAACACTTGTCATCCGGTTTGCTGGCATGGAAAAGAATGTTGTGTATTACATCTGTTGTCAACTGGTTAATAATTAGATTGTCTTTTTGCATTTCAACCCAACCATCTATCTACCACTTCCTATCTAGCCAACTTCTTCTACCCTTGCCCTTGTCTCTTTTTTTGATTACTTTTCTTTGTTCAACTCCTGCATCTTCTGTCTGCTCTCTGCTCCTTGCTTTTCACTCCTTAGTTACTTCTCCACCTGACTGCTTCTAATATACTTGTTTGTGTGCATTGCATTCTCATTCAACCTTTGGGAAAGACTCTAGTAGGGTCGAAACACGAGTCCATTATCACTTCTTGGCAGGTCGTTTGGGCTGGCAAGCATTTTGCAACAAATTTTTTCTTTCTTTTAAATCATTAAACTCTTTGGTACTCACAAACTTTGGTGGCTGTTTAGAGTTCCTTGGCTCTATCTCAAGGGACTTCTCATACAAATAATCATTGAAGTCTTTCTCGGACATGCTCCCCATAGGGTCAAGAGCCTCGAAGAATTTCTGAAATCAAATTAAAAGCAGAACTTTGATTTTCTCCTTTGAAAGAATTGTTGAGGGAATGCAGAACATGATTGAGATTTTTCAAAGGGTCTTGCTCAAAGTTTAAACTGTTAGTTAACCACAAGTTGAAACAATAAAAGACAATAAAAGAATATCTGACAAAATCAGGGATCAAACATTATCATTAATAGTGAAACGATGTATCATGTTACAAACATACAGAAAAACCAGTAGTAAAAAATCAAAGTCTTTCAAGACAACCTTGATTACTTTTCTACTCCTCTAGTTAGTAAATAAATAATCAAACATTTGTAACAAACAAAGTATGTAGATTACAACATTACAACATATGATAAAATATGCGTCAAACAATATGAAATACCACACACGCATAGATCCTTGTCATATGATTGGTGGAACACGCGTCAGGTGTCATTGATTATTTTGCCATGTATTTACTACCTAGACACTCCAAAATTTAATATTGGATAGGCCCGTCCAACTATGATAATTATTGGATGCTTCGCAGTGTCATTTCCAAACTAATTGTTCCACCGTCCGTTTGTCCAAACGGGGCAAGGTTGGAATCGTCTATGTTGTTTACAATCTTTTTTTAAGAATTTTCAGAGTGTGGGGTGGACGAGCTTCCATGTCTTTTCTGTTTATTGTCAACAAATTTCAACTGGCAAGGATCTAAAAGTTAGTTACATAAACCAGATTTCACCGTGTGATTATATTCTGTGACAACGCACGAACAAAATGCATCCAATATCTGTATATTATTGTTAGAACCCTTGGTAACATTTTCCAGTGAGTTGACCAACCATTTCAAACCAATTTAACTGCATGGTTTGTGGCTGGTGGCACAACTGTGCCGCAGAACTATCTGTTTTACATGTGTATAGTGTCTAGATCAATCACAACATGTACATATGATATCATACTGCAAGATGGTTTAGTTTATGCACCATTCAAAACCAAAGTGGACGATATTGAATGGTCGGGCAAAAAACACACTACATAAAAATACACTTTTTGCGTTGAACACAAAAATGAAATCATATTTCTGATAATATGCTGTCAAAGACTGCGTCAGCGATCATGTAGAGAAATTTTCATAAATGCTCAATGCCAGGGGGGAAAAATCAGAATGTTACCCCAAGCATATAATTATGTGCAAAGCCCGACTATTTGTCTATTGCAAGAGGCAAATTAGCACTTATTACTGAAAATTCATTTATAAGAAAATTGGAAGAATATGGGGGGGGGGGGGAATTTACTGACCCTCATTTCTGGGTTTCCCCGCAGGCAATACGGTTGGTTCTGGTATTGCTGAATCTCTCCGGTAATCTCTGCTACTTTCCTCCTCTTGCTGAAGTTGATCAACCCCTCATTGGAGGAGTGCAAGAAGTCAGGGTTGCCCTGCTCGGTGAAGAGGATGTTGGAGAGGTACATTCCTGCAAGTAATAAGAAAGACAGAGGCTTGACTAAATCTTTGTACACTATAGCAGCTGTAAGTAGCTGGTGACAAAATGCCAATGGTGGCTGGTACCAAAGTGCCTGTAGTGGCTGGTACCAAAGTGTCCATAGTGGCTGGTACCAAAGTGCCCGTAGTGGCTGGTACCAAAGTGCCTGCAGTGGCTGGTACCAAAGTGCCCATAGTGGCTGGTACCAAAGTGCCCATAGTGGCTGGTACCAAAGTGCCCGTAGTGGCTGGTACCAAAGTGCCCATAGTGGCTGGTACCAAAGTGCCCATAGTGGCTGGTACCAAAGTGTCCATAGTGGCTGGTACCAAAGTGCCCGTAGTGGCTGGTACCAAAGTGCCCGTAGTGGCTGGTACCAAAGTGCCCGTAGTGGCTGGTACCAAAGTGCCCGTAGTGGCTGGTACCAAAGTGCCTGAAGTGGCTGGTACCAAAGTGCCTGCAGTGGCTGGTACCAAAGTGCCCGTAGTGGCTGGTACCAAAGTGCCCGTAGTGGCTGGTACCAAAGTGCCCATAGTGGCTGGTACCAAAGTGCCCATAGTGGCTGGTACCAAAGTGCCCGTAGTGGCTGGTACCAAAGTGCCCGTAGTGGCTGGTACCAAAGTGTCCATAGTGGCTGGTACCAAAGTGCCCATAGTAGCTAGTACCAAAGTGCCCATAGTGGCTGGTACCAAAGTGCCCATAGTGGCTAGTACCAAAGTGCCCATAGTGGCTGGTACCAAAGTGCCCATAGTGGCTGGTACCAAAGTGCCCATAGTAGCTAGTACCAAAGTGCCCATAGTGGCTGGTACCAAAGTGCCCATAGTAGCTAGTACCAAAGTGCCCGTAGTGGCTGGTACCAAAGTGCCCATAGTGGCTGGTACCAAAGTGCCCATAGTGGCTGGTACCAAAGTGCCCATAGTGGCTGGTACCAAAGTGCCCATATTGGCTGGTACCAAAGTGTCCATAGTGGCTGGTGCCGAAGTGCCCATTGTGGCTGGTACAAGAGTACCCATTTTGGCTGGTACCATAGTGCCCGTAGTAGCTCGTACCAAAATGCCCACAGTGGCTGGTACCAAAATGCCCATAGCAGCTGCAAGCAACCGCACCATTAGACCAACTTCCTTCCACTCAACAGTCTTGTCCTGAATTGGCATTTTCCAATGTTTCCCCATATTAACTTACATGGACACTTTTACAGAAAATATCAAGTCAACAAATCATCAAAATCAACCAAATCTGGGTGTGTGGTGATGACTCTGCAGAAAAGAACAATCTTTAAAGGGCTAAACATTTCTGGACCTGAACATTTCTCATCCAGTTGGGAAAACTCCTTTTCAATTGCTTCCCTGGGAATAGCAGATGTTTAATTGAGTTAGTTATGGTAACATTGAAGAAAACTTGTGATTTTGACTATTATATATACGTATATTATTTTTTTATGTATTTATTTATTTATTTATTTATTTATTTATTTATTTATTTATTTATTTATTTATTTATTTATGTCTGTCTGTCTGTCTTGTTTATCCAGGGGAAACCCTTCACTGAAGAAGTTTTCCAAAGGTGTCCAGCAGTTACAAACAATCATCAATTTAACAGCTGAAAATTGTAAACACATTAAAAAGGCATTACAATGTATACAAAACAATAAGGAAAGAGAGGCAAGGTTAAAAAATATATATATAATACAGTAGACCTCAAAAACCAGGGAAAAAAAACAAAGAAAATAACTGGGCCAGGCCAGAAAGAGGAACATAGGAAGTATTAACAATGAATAGGAAAGAGAGGCGAGGTTGATATAATAAATACACTACAGTCAACCTCAGGAACCAAAAACAAACAAGCAAACAAACAAACACAAACCAGACCAGCCAGAAAGAGGAACACATGAGTTTTAACAATAAATAGGAAAGAGAGGCAATGTTGATATAATAAATACACTACAGTCAACCTCAGGAACCAAAAACAAACAAACAAACAAACAAACAAAAAACAAACCAGACCAGCCAGAAAGAGGAACACAGGAAGTATTAAACATTGCACCTAGATAAAAAAAAACCCAGTAAAACAACAAATAAGCCCTGCATGTACAACACATTCAAATGTCAACTTCTTGCAGTGGCATTTCAAACTGGCTGTTGCAGGGAGGTCACTGAACAAGTCAGTTTTGAAGTTTTGCATGGTGGGAATACAATCTAACAAGTTTTGCGGTGACACCATGTAATTGTCTCTAATGAGTTGGTGTAGTTCTGAAAAGAACCGCTCGACGCTTCGATCAGTATACTCTGATCGTCTTCAGGAGAAAAAGTTGAATAAGTTTACTCCACGAGCAGCAATTTTATGCTTTCTTGAATTGACCAACAAATACATTGTTTCCGCTGAGAACACCGAAGCATTCAAGTGGCAGGTATAATAATAATAATAATAATAATAATAGTGTACATTTATAATGCACCATGTCTGTCATAAATGACACTCCTGGTGCCGAAGTATCAAATCTGGTGGAGATTGTTACAAATGATATCATGAGACGAAGCAATCCTAACACAACACCTTGAAAGACTAAAAGGTGAGGTGGGTATATTGAGCGTTGCAGCAGGTAACATGAATCTAAGCCAGGTGTCTGGTGTTAGTGAAGTGATGGAAGGAATGCCCATGTAGGTGCATATGACAAACTGGATTTCACCTCTCCACTCTTTGGAATTCCCTTTCGGTATTCCTCTTCACACACTCTTTCTCTTAGAGATTAAGTGGGTACTTACCTACAAAGGGGACACATGGTGGGTTGATTGAGCGAAGCTTCTCTGTGTACCTCTTGTAATGATCGCCAGAGAGCTCCTTTGCCTCCTCCAATGCTTGCTTCTTCCTTGGAGATAATTCCTAGTCGAAAACAAAAAATATTATGCAATAAACCAAAAAGGAAACGGACCGAGTAAATTTTAATTCAATTTTGGGGTGAACAAAGAAAAATTGACTAGAGCGAGATTTGAACCAGAGACCCCCCCACCTAAAAAAAAAAATGTATCGTCGCTCTACCAACTAAGCAATCCAGCCCTAATGTTGGGTTTTTGTGTAATCCCCGATTATAGACCTTTGTCCTTTTGTTCCAAGAAGGGGACTACAAAGCAGCTAGATGCTTCCATCATTGTTCATTCATTGTATTTCGGCTGAATGGAGTTAAGTCAGAGTGAGCCGGCAATCGAGCAATGGTTCCGAGTTTAGTACCACTCCTATGATGTAGGTAACAGCCGATGTTTTGCAATTCACGGTGCATTTGACATTTTGTCGGTCAAGAAACAAAACGGACGATCCAAAAAACAGAATCTTTGTTCTCTTAGCATTGTCAAGTCAGGGTTTCTTTGTGCCAGTGGTACCCTCAATGAAAAAAAAGATTCCGCCAACAGAATCCCGCCAGGGGGACGGGAGAACAACCAAATAGAATCCCGGCGGCAACTGGTTAAGTGTTGAGTTTGATTTTTAAGTGAGCGTGGTATTACGTCACACTTTACAAACAAGATCCCAACAAGAAATAACTTACCCTGAAAGTGTGTTCTAGTCTGTAAATAGCAGATGAGTTTAGTGCACTAACTACCTCCAATACTCCATTGAAGTTATTCAATTCTTGAAATACCTGACAAGAGCAAATAAATAACAGATTTGTTACTACTATATAAAATTGGACTAACCATTTATTATATCAAGTAACAAACCACAAGGGAAACTGACTGGGTAAATTTAATTCAATTTTGGGTTGAACAAAGAAAGATTAACTAGAACGGCATTTGAACCTGCGACCTACGGGTTAACATGCCGGCGCTCTACCAACTGAGCTATCCAGCCCTAATGCTGTTGTGGCGTGTCGTGGCCGAGTGGTTAGTGTATCAGACTCAAGCTCCGGTGGCTGAGTCGTCGGTGTGTGGGTTCGAGTCCCGGTCATGACACTTGTGTCCTTGAGCAAGGCACCATAATTGCTTTGTAAAAGTTGGGGAGGTAGAGCCTTCTGCTCTACCAGCCAGGCTTCTGATAGATGATACCTAAGCCTACATCCTTACGGACTGTAAAGGGGGTTACCCTGTTTCAGCCCCAAAAGTAGGTGGCAACGGCCCCTGGACAAAGCAGTTGATTTGTAGTCCACACCTCGAGTGGCTTACTGGCCTTGTGTGTCTGGCGACTTCCATAAAAAAAAAAAAAAATAAAAAAAAAAAATCCTGAAACTGCCACCTAACTTGGATGTGATCCCTGATTATTGCCATTCTAGAGCAAATGTCTTAAGATTAGACTACTCTGCAGGACTCAGGAAAAGCACTGAATATACAGTGCTTATCACACATCGGTGTACGGTTAAAAATCAAAGCAATATTCTTTACCCAGATGAAACTTGCCCACTTTAATTTATAATTGTTAGCCATTTTAGATGACAATTTTCTTCTCCCTGTTCATTACCATCATTATTTCTATCACTCTTGTGAGTACAGCTACCCGTTCCTCAAAGTTTTCAGCCTCAACGATGCATTTCTCCAGCCACAGTATGAGCTGAAAAAAAAAGAAATTACACAAACACTCAACCAATTTAAATAATGAACATGTTTTTGTAGTGCAGAGCTGCCGACATTTGCATCTTGCAATCAGGGAGATTATGTACAACAATCAGGGAGATATTTAGAATTACATTCAACAGGAAAAGAAGTTTCCATAATCAGGGAGATTTTCAAAATGTGTTCATCAGAACATGGAAAGATTGGTTTAGTTTCAGGGACCTTCAATTAAAAATAACCACAAATATCTTTCCAAGCAAAGTACAAGCTGAAATAATACATCATAAAGAGACTATGAACTGATTCACCGAAAAGGAAATGAAATTAAAATAACTATGAACAATTATTTTACTGCATGTTCTTTACAGAACTAAATCATTCCATGTTTTATGGTGCCCCAAATTTTCTTAAAAATGTATCCGATAAAGCTGGTCCATTCAGAGGGCTGTGCTGCACAACATTTTGTAAAGGTACAAACCCTCACGTATAAAGCATGCCACAAATTTCCAATAGATTTTGGGGGAAATCTGTTAACTTTTTCACTAGACGTCCAAATTCTTAGGGCATCCACACCAATAGGCCACCTGCGAGTTAGATTTATATTCTGGTACAAAGATTTGCTTAGTCACAAGCTACCGCTTCCATTTGAATTCCTCAGACTGGAGACAGTTGCTATGTCACATGGTTTGGGGCAAGTTTTGGCATAACTATGCGAGAATAAGAGCATCTGTACACAATTCTGACTGAATGTGTATGGCACTGTGGTTCCTAGGGTTCGCTCATCTGGAGGTAGCTATACAAAAGCTTGCCTCAAACATGCGACGTAGCAACACGGTATTCAGTGTTCAGTTGTGACCAACTGGACCAATCAAGTCATTGTACCAGATATTTTTCAAAATCTAACTCACAAATGGTTTATATTTTTACTTAGTAATAATATTTTTAAATACCTTGCAACAACACAACTAGTTCACATTGTATGACATTTGAAGTCAAATAACTACATTATCGGTGAAAACCATGTGAGTTTATCTTTTTTATAAAGAAAAATTGGTTCCAAGAAGAACCGGGTTTGAGGTATTGTAGATGACATTTTTGGCTGCTAACACTTTCTTACTAAGCAGTTTTTTGTTTTGCGCTTAGCCAATTTACATGCTTTTATGGAATTGAAATTTTACCCTATGCATTATCGGTTCAGTCCAGTTTGAATGTGCTATCTTTATTTTTGAATTCTCACCATGTTAGAATGATGAATCATTTTCAGTAGGTTGGGCGACGTTATATTCTTATCCTTCTTGGTCCACACCGTACCGACCAGCTCAGACGGTTGAACAGCTCGGAACAAATCTGCTTCATGGATGGTCAGCTGCCGAGCAATCTCTATTGGATGCAACTATAAAAGAAGAAAATGAAAAACAGTTATCAAGTCGCAGTTTCATGCGCTATAAAACTTTCATTCTGAAACCTAGGACAAATTTCTTTGAGTTAAGCAGAAAATGGTGCTTATCAATTTGTTTTTGCTAAGCAAAAAATACGCAGGGAACCAGTTACAAACAATATACTTTACATGGTGTTTTGGCTGGTAACCTGTTTCTGCTAAGCAAGATTTTTTTTCCACTATGCAGCTTTAAGAAATTGCTCTTTCTAGGGGTACGATTGTGAAGCACTGTAAAACTTATTTCCTAAAAGCAATGGTTACGTACTGTCATCAAGTCGTATTCAGAGGCCGACTTGGCAATGTGTGTCTCCAGGGTTGGAGGATCCTTCTCAAATGTGATCTCTCGGATGCATTGATCTGCTTCTTGCTGTGGGTAAATTAGAAAAGGGTAAAGGTGGGTTTAGAACTGGTATAAGGCAAATGAGAACTGGGTAGAAACGGGTTTAGAACTCCTGTAAGGTAAATGAGAAATAGGTAGAAATGGGTTTGGAACTCTTATAAGACAAATGAGAAATAGCTTAAGAACTTTAAAAAATTGATCATTCATGAAGTTGGTTACGGGGCTCATATAGCTGTAAAAGTTACAGCTCTCAACTTTAAAAAGTTTCCGTTTCGTCAATTCTCTTGAACATGCCTGTCATGAATAAGCGTACGCTAATGTGTTTCATCTGCATGTATAGTGCTGTGTGGTCAGTCTACTGTGACGTGCAAACACATGCAAACACGTGTAATAGGTTTACGTGATGAACTGTGTTTAAAGTTTGCAGAAATATTTAACGTGGTGAGCTGAACTGTTTCACAAAAATGACGGATTTATGAGGAATATCTGGCGTCCAAAACCCACCGTCGAAAAGTGTATGCAGCCATGGAATATTAATCCGGTGACATTAGTAGCTTCTTACAGGTAAGATTTGAATCATAGAGCTCTGAAAATGTTCTGCCCCAGAATCGGACCCTCATGTCCAGGGCATCAGTGTGGTTATACCGCAGGCCTCCATGGCTATGAGAATGCAACAGATTATCCATACAAACAGAAATGGAACCGTTCAGTTGTTCCTTAAACTGCTAACATACCCTTCTTTGTACAATTTTCTTGATAGACTCTGCCCACTTCCTCATGGCCTTTCCCCTCACTTGATCTATAAACTCCATCAACCTGGGGAGTAGCTCCGTGCTCCGCTCAAAATCATAGAAATGACGATCAACCCAGTGTCTTAATACATTCAGTACTCTGTCAGGGAGAAAGAGGGAAACATTTTAGACAATTTATCTTAGGCCCTTCTCGAAATCACAGCTTTGGTTCTGGCTTGAGCTCCTTCAGCCTGTTGAAAACCCCAGACCGAAAGTGCCATGTTTTCAAAGTTACTGACAGTGTACTAAACCAGGCCAAAGCCCTAGCTTCGAAAACAGCCTTAAATCAACTTATATTCAAGGCATTTATCTTCATACCATCTTGCCAAAATATTAGTTGAAATTGAAAAGTTGAGAGTTTAACTTAGTCATATTGAATTGGAAGTTAAGCTTGGTTGTTTGGGATAGCAGTTTACCTTAATTGTCTGGGTTATGAGTTTACCTAATAGTTATGTGGGTTAGGTGTTTAACTTAGTTGTATGGGTCAGGAGTTTACCTTGGTTGCATGGGTTGGGAGTTTACCTTAGTTGTATGGGTTGGGAGTTTACCTTAGTTGTATGGGTTGGGAGTTGAACTTTGTGGTATGGTTTGGGAGTTTACCTTAGTTATGTGGGTTAGGTGTTTAACTTAGGAAAATATATTGGTTGGGAGTTTACCTTTGTTATCTGGGTTGCGGGTTTATCTCTGTTGTATTGGTTATGAGTTTACCTTGGTTGCATCGGTTGGGAGTTTACTTAACTTGTTTGGGTTGGGAGTTTAGTTGTATGTGTTAGGAGTTGAACTTAGTGGTACTGGTTGGGAGTTTACCTTAGTTATATGGGTTGTGGAATAACTCTGTTGTATGGGTTAGGAGTTTACCTTGGTTGCATCGGTTGGGAGTTTACCTTGGTTGCATCGGTTGGGAGTTTACCTTGGTTGCATCGGTTGGGAGTTTACCTTGGTTGCATCGGTTGGGAGTTTACCTTGGTTGTTTGAGTTGAGAGTTTACGTTGGTTGTTTGAGTTGGGAGTTTAGTTATATTGGTTGGAAGTTTATCTTAGTTGTATGAGTAGGGAGTTTACCTTGGTTGTTTGGGTTAGAAGTTTACTTCAGTTGTATGGGTTGAGAGTTTACCTTAGTTGTATGGGTTGGGCATATTCCTTACGGAACCTCTTTAGATCTTCTCGTACTACAGTAGCTCCTCTGTCCATCGCAATGCGATCCTCCTCAGTAGGTGGGGGGTCTTGAATCTCAAATGTAAACAGCTCAAATTAAGGTCAACAATTTACTACTCATCATGCTTCACCTGTTTTCTTTTCGGTACTCATTTTGAAAGAATTTTTTTATTACGACCCCAATAAAAAGCTCAAGATTTTGTTCAAAACCAAAAACTATTATATTCCATCCTGTTTAATGTCAATGACAAAGCACACAGTTACTAAATGGCGAAACTAAAATAGACTGATCAGTTTCCTGAAAAGCTCCCTGATACAAAATTTCAAACCAGTACCAATCCTCCAGAGAAATATTTCCGTCTGAAGTACTGTCAAATTCGAGGAGGTAGCATTTGCAGACCTCACAAAACACTGTTGGTTATTTGGATTACAGCAGTCAAAACATCAGCTATGAGTTTTTTTATTTTTTTATTTTGTATTTACTAGGATGTGACCACCAAATTTGATGACATTTCACAGGTAGATTTGAATAGCATGTTTACTGAAAACTAGAAAATGGGAATTAATTCAATCTCCCTGCAAAACACTGATGTACTTCCCCTTTAAATGAACAAATATCCAGTGGGATTTTGAACCCCTGCCCTTACAAGACAAGAACACTGGCCCATATGACTCACAAGCCTGACTGGATTTGTCCAACTCGACTTCAAAAAAAGGATATCTATCGATGAGCAGAGACAGGAGTTCCTGAGGTTTGCAGAATGACCTGTAGGTCGTCAGGAACGTCCTGACGAACGATGGGTCGGCATACTTGTGGTATGTCAGTCTCTCAATGAGCTTGAGGAGGGTACCACCCTTGATGAGTGGTACCCCTGCCCGGGACTTCTGGCCTTCCTCAAAGACGATGTTGTCCGGTGAGTCTTCCTCTGCAAATCTGGATTCGAAAAAAGAAGATTTTTTGAACTCCAGTCAAAAAAACCATCAACCAAACTCACATGATATTTAAGCCTGGTGAGATAGATGACTCTTTCGTGGCCTTAACTATCAAATTGTTTAGCATGGAAAAATCTTGCTTAGCAGAAACAGATTACCAGCCAAAATCCCATGCAATGTATATTGTTTGTGACTGGTTTCCCTCCTAATTTTTGCTCATCAGAAAAATTTGCTAAGCATAATTTTCTGCTAAGCAACTTTATGAATATGGGCCCAGGGCTCAGGTGCAGATAGTCCAACTATTAACCCCTTGCATGAAGGGGAATGCAGCACCTCTGCGCAATGTACGTCTACCATTTCCACCATTTTGGGAGTCAATTTCTTTGTGTACATTTTGACTCCCAAAATGGCACACAGGATAGATGCGTGTAAGTCTGGGGAGCGTCATAAAACAGGTCAATAGTTAGTGTGGCTATGCAGTATTCAGTATTCATAAGATCAAATCAATTTTTCAGTTTGGTTTGGGTTGACTATTTACAATAAATTGTTAATGGCCTCACGTTTCGACCGCAGCAGAGTCTGTCTCAAAGGCTAAAAGACTCTGGTAGGGACGAAATGTGAGGCCATTAACAATTGTTTGCGTCTCTACAACAGGTCCTGTTGGTTGGTAAGCAGTTTGCAACAGCTAATTTTGATTTCTTAATAGTATTGAATATGATGACTTACTTGTACTCTTCGGGCGTGGGTAGTCTGAGTGGTTGTTGCGCTTCTTCTTCAGTTAATATAGTATCTAACATTCTCTCAATAGTACTGCAGGGTAGAGATAGACAAAGACCAGACTGTTAACATCCCAAAAGCCTGTGTACTACACAGTTTTTTACCAATAGTTGTTGACCCTCAGTCTCACGTAGATGAAGGCTTACCTCTAGCTACCGGGCAATCTCGGTAATCTAGTTGGTAAGGGGTTGTGGGTTCGAATCCCATCCGAGGAATATGCCAGTGAATGTTTTCACACAGGACTCGGGAAAGTACTGAGTATACAGTGCATAACACACATCGGTGTATAGGTTAAATAACACAAATGATATACTTTATCCCCCGATGCAAAAATTCACATCTATTATCAGGCTTACCTTCTTAGACATAATGTTGTGAGTGCTTCCATCCAATTGGTTTTCTCCTCCTGGTTCTTGGCAAAGAAGATGATTGCCGGATGTTGATCCTTCAATTTGATTTCAAATCCAAACTTGAAATCTGATAAAGGTAAAAAAAAAATGAAAACAAATTACTGACAAATCTGTGAATGCAAAAGATTATTGGTTACAGGCGCAGATGAGAAAAACTGGCTTTACATCTTTCTCGTAAAGTTTGATAGAACCTGTGAGGAGAACTGATGACAAAATGCTCAGGTTAAGGAGTAGGAGAAAAGCCCAGTATGGGAGGGAAACTCAAGTGGGTAAGAACGGAGACTGTATCCACAAAGCCAAGCTCCTTGGCCCAAATTCATGGAACCTCTTAAGCAGAAAATAGTGCTTAACAATCTTCTACTGTGCAGAGTACCAGTCACAGATGGTACATGTGAAATGCTCTTTTGGCTGGTAACCTTATTCTGCATATTTCTGGGCCCAATTTCATAGAGCTGCTTAAGCACAAAAAGTAGCTAAGCACAACAAAATTGTGCTTACCTGAATATGGTTACCGGCCAAAACACCATAACACATGTACAATCTGTGACTGGTATCCTGCTTGTTTTTGCTTAGCAAAACATTTTTAAGCAATATTTTCTGCTTGAGCAACTCTATGAAACTGGGCCCTGGTCAGGGTGGGAATCACACCAGAGGTCACAGAGATGAAAGGCAAGGAAATTATACCATTGGCCAGCTTAACTCAAAAGGCCACGGAACTAAATCCCCACCGTTCACGAAAACCATGTACGTGTGTGTATCGTATCCGATACGTGTGGGCCGCAACCGAACCATCGCAGTCGGCCCTCATATGGCAAAACAATGTAACTCAATTTTTTGTGGTTTTGAGATTGATGAATTTTCTGGGTAAAATGAGGACGCTCTTCACTTCTAGATGAGTCTCAATTCTGTACGTTGCTCCGTTTCCGAGATACAGCCATCTGTCTCGAGCCTTACAGCCATCTGTCTCGAGGCTTATTTGGCATTTTTGAAAGTTTTGTTGTCGTTTTTCTCAAAATGCCCATTTTCGAGTTGCATTGTTTTGCCATGTGAGGGCCGCGCTGCGATCCTGGCAAAAATGTCACATCATGTGCTGTTGCTAGGCAGTTGCTAAGGTAGGTGGGGCTTAATGGGTCGGTCTATTACCAATGTTGTCCATGTGCCTTAATAAGGTAGCCTGCAACATTCAAAACAAAAGATAAAGGCAGTCCTCTTACCATCAGTATTCTCCTTGTCTATTAAGCTGATCTTGCCGAGTGCATAACGTTCCTTGTACCGGTACTCCGGGGAGCTGCTGGTTACCGACTTGCGTGCATTCTGCTTGCAGCAGACGATCATCAGATCAAACAGGAATATGTGACGCTCTGTGTTAGCCTGGGGAAGAGTGGAAAACAATTCAGATTGTCTCAGAAAAAATAGTGCAGCCTGCAAACTTCATCTCTCTCATGAACAAAAATCTGCCATCATAGGCCTAGATAGCTCTGTTGGTAGAGCGCCGGCACGTTAAGCCGGAGGTCGATTCGAATCCCGGTCTAGCAAATTTGTCTTTGTTTACCCCAAAATTAAATAAAAATTTCACTTGTGGTTATTACTTGTTCATAGATACCTTGGACAGTTTATTCATTCTGATTGGTCAAGAGGAGATCACGTGGCCATGTTTAAACGTGCGATAGAGACATGGCACAAAGCCATTAAACATGGACTGAAGAAATTGAGTAAAAA
Organism: Marthasterias glacialis; assembly: GCA_911728455.2. Classification (NCBI taxonomy): domain Eukaryota; kingdom Metazoa; phylum Echinodermata; class Asteroidea; order Forcipulatida; family Asteriidae; genus Marthasterias; species Marthasterias glacialis. The sequence continues at coordinate 36,465,349 of OU452219.1, forward strand.
ATAGGGCGCTTTCAGATGATTGCACAGAGCGCCCAAGTTGCACAGCCCAGTTTAAATTGGTAGCCCCATGAAGGAAGGTGTTAGCGCGCAAATTTTGCTCGCACCATGTTTGAATTTTGTGCGCACAATTTTGAAACTTGCACGAGGCGCTCAACATGGATAGAAATTCAACGCAGACCTGAGCTTGGTGAGCTCAAGTTTTAAAGGTTTTTGGATGTTTTAACAGAAAAGTATTTACGAATGGGAATCAAAGTGTGTTGAATCGGTTTTCAACAAATTGTTGAAACACGTTGAGGTCTGATTTTCGAAAATTTTAACGAGACAAAGTCAAACTTTCAAATCTTACACAAAAAACAATGGTTAAATGTCTTGCTCAAGGACACAAGTCTCAAGACCGGGACTCAAACCACCACTCTGATTACCAGAAACACCAGAGCTTGAGTCCGGTGTGCTTGACCGCTCAGCCTTGACACGGCATACACTTGAGCGGCCCTCGTGGATTATACGACCCCAGACCTACCTTTTTGTTTTTGCCGGCGTGCACCTTGCCCAGGTTACCCTCCATGATGAACTCATTGCACACCTGACTGATGTCCCGTCCCTCCCATCCTTCAATGTTCTTCTGTATCTCATTCATCTTCTGCATGCTGAACTGCCGCGAAGCTACTCGTCTGTGAAACCTCAACGTCTCCCTGATAACAACAAACAATTAACCAAACTCTAAACAACTAAAGTATCTCATCCAACAGTATCTAAACAGTAATTACTCATATTTACCACATTTAAGCAAAATCATGTATACAACAAAACAGTATCTGAATAATTTTGTTTACTTGTATTTTTCAATTGGTGTCCACCATTAGAAAATATTTCTTCTTCATGACTAGCACCTTTAAATGTTTTTGTTTTTTTCACACAAAGTCATGGTCATCCCTGGCAACCCAAAGAGACGACTGGAGACGGCCGTCAAGTAATGGAAGCAGTCTTGGTCGCTACACAGTAGACATTATGATGATAATGATAATGGAATCAGTGCAGCATATTAATAATAATAATAATTTGGGAGGCTAATTGTCCTTACTGGCAGCTGAGAAGCTCAATTGCAAAGGACGCGGCTACTGCAGGCATTCAAGGGCGCCTTTGACAGCCAGTCACATCAACCCATATATGACCACGGAGCACAGCCTGAGATCGAAAGTGTTCCGTTTTTCCGGAGGGAGGAAAACCGGATGGCCTGGAGAAAAACCCTCATGGCACAGGAGAGAACCAACGCACACCTCTACTCACACATGGACCTAGCCGAAAATCGAACCAGGGGCACGTTGGTGAGAGGCGAGCGCTTTACGCACACACCACCCATTTTGAAGGGTTTTGATGTGAGACAGTTCCTGGTCAAAATACATGGAGTGTTACAGTTAAACTTGCGGAGATACAAATGTAATATCTAGCGGCCAACTTACCCTGCTTTACGTTTGGATAAGTTTCCCGTGGTACAAATCCTCTCTAGATCTGTCTGTAGTGTCTTTAATGCACCGGAGGCCTGCAATGCAGAAGAACATAAAAACAATGAGTTCAACTCTCCATCATATCTCCTTCCCATAATCTGAGGTGAACATATGAATTAACGCAATAATTCCTTGTGTCAGTGGAACGTATAAAGCTGTTGTTGCGCCGACTTGGTTTTTGAATTAGCATCAAGATCTTGTCTTCCTAAACTTCTATGCATTAAAATCGCCGGCTGAGAGACGCACTTATACCTTTTTCATTATTCCATTGACCTATTGCAGGGCTGAAAATCATCGAAAGGGAACAAGCAGCATTGGTCTTCAAGGGGTCTTCACTGTAAACTATACAAACGTTCAGCTTCGTTCATAGACCGTTACATGGCCAAACATCACTGAGTGGGCATGAGCGGTCACGAAGCAGAGAAAAAAAAAAAGGCACCACCAAAGTTGATACAGGAGCATTGTATCAACTACGCATCGTCAGTTTGTAGAGTCATATCACAATGAACCTCTGAAGCCCGAGTGAATGCAGGATGCATTGGTACTGTTGGTTGACACACTCAGTTTATCACCCAGACTGCTCTATATCCCATACATATATGCACACACATGAAAGGTCTCCGACTGGTCCACAAAAAATCTTAACACACAACATGGCTTATTTTGAACCTTGCTATCTAAAAATCGGCCGGGTAGATTTGGTAGATTTTTCTTGAAGATGGATTATCTACGTGCAGACTCCAAAATAATACATCATAGTGTGTTAGTACTGTAAAATGTTAGTGATGTGTCATTTCCCCATTGTAGCGTGAGCCGATTCTAAACAACTAAAGAAAAAAACACTAGGCCTTCCACTTCCATATAGTATTACAGGAAACTGAAGTGAAAGACCTACTCAGCTACCTATTACAAAGAAAAATCAAAATCCATCTTTCTCTTTTCGGGGAAAGGAATCATGGCAAAACATGTCAACACATCAGGTTAAGACCATGTGGTCATGGTTTCTGGTGGGAAAAAAAAAGACGTGCATCGGCTGTCCGAGTATGTAGGCCATATTTGATACCCCACACCAACACAAGCACTTCTCAGAAACATTCAAATGGCTTTAAAAGAACAGACACGACAACAGTGTGATGTGATGTCTTAAAACATTAAAATAGTTCGACAACTATTTATTTTATGGATCTAGAATAAGTGTTATTTGACAGCTCATTGGATAATTCCAAGTTTAAGTTCTGGCAGGAAGTGCCTGGTTTTAGCATGGAACATCACAGAAATTCACTCTCCATGTAATATTATAGGCCACTTAAAATTAGACTGAGGACCGATACAGGTTGCTGTAAAGTGACCTTTCACAAGTGGGGATATCAGGACAGCCAAGAATGTCACCTGTGAATGTGGTGTTGAACCACAAACCATGGAACATTTACTAAACTGCCCTCAACTGGAGCAACCGTGCACAGCTGAAGACCTCGCAGTTTGTAATGGTAACGCTAAGAAATGCGTTCGGTTTGGGCTGAACCGCGTTTAGCTTGTGTGTGGACACAACAAGAAGAAGAATTCAACAATCATATCAAAGATTCAGAGCTTTAAAGGAGCTGGTTTTACCTGTCTCAAACTTTCTTTGTCCTCTTCATTAGGGGAAGTTTTCAGCAACAACTGCAAGTTACATAAACATCACAACAACATTGTCAACATTCAACAGTAGCAAATTGAAAATTTGCAAAATTTTCAGGAGAAAAAAAACATCTTCCGTTAGGGGATTGCTAAAACAAATGTAGCATTTGATCTAAATTAAAGAAGAAATGACTGAAGAAATGAAGAAAATTATTGTTTAAACCTCAAGGAGCAGTTGATCAAAAAGACTCGTTGAAATCAGAAAGGTTTGGCTCGGACAAAGTAATAAACGTACTGGGTACACACAAAATCAATTTTAGTTGAACAAAGAAAAATTGACTAGAGCAGGATTTGAATCTGCGACCTACCTATTTTACATGTCGGTGCTCTACCTACTGAGCTATCCAGCCCTTTTGGGTGATTTCCCCCGACTAGCGCCCCTGAACAAAGATTTTGACAAAACAGCGAGATCGCCATAATGGGACTAGATAGCTCAGTTTGTTGAGCACAGTCACATAAATCCAGAAGATCACTGGTTCGAATCCTGCTCTAGTAAATTTTTGGGACTAGATAGCTCAGTTGGTTGAGCACAGTCACATAAATCCAGAAGGTCACTGGTTCGAATCCTGCTCTAGTAAATTTTTGGGACTAGATAGCTCAGTTGGTTGAGCACAGTCACATAAATCCAGAAGGTCACTGGTTCGAATCCTGCTCTAGTAAATTTTTGGGACTAGATAGCTCAGTTGGTTGAGCACAGTCACATAAATCCAGAAGGTCACTGGTTCGAATCCTGCTCTTGTAAATTTTTGAGACTAGATAGCTCAGTTGGTTGAGCACAGTCACATAAATCCAGAAGGTCACTGGTTCGAATCCTGCTCTTGTAAATTTTTGAGACTAGATAGCTCAGTTGGTTGAGCACAGTCACATAAATCCAGAAGGTCACTGGTTCGAATCCTGCTCTAGTAAATTTGTCTTCGTTCAACTAAAATAAACACTTTTAGGTACAATTTTCTGCTGAACATAAAATTAAATTCTCCGCTATGATCACTTAAAATTTATCTCTCTCGAAAAAAAAAAAGAGACAAGTTTGCTGTATTTAATACTGTTGGTAACTGTGGTAGCCAACCAACAAAAAACATATATCCACCACTAATATTCTGAGCCTTAAATAATTTTTGTAAACTTGATGCCTGTCCCTCGACAGCTAAAACGAAATACAATAAATAAATAAAAAGTATTCACAATACAAAAGCAAATCCACAAAATACAATATAAAAACACACTTCATAAATTGCAATATTGACCTGAAGGAAAAGATTATGAATATTAAGCCTTTATATTTACATTTTGTGGGAAACTTTAAAAAGAGTGAAACGTAATCTTGGGCTTACCTTTAAGACGTCAAAATAGTGTATGCAATGGTAGACAGGTTCTAGTAGTAGTTTAGGCAGGACATAGGCAACTGCGTCCCTGAAGTTATCACGCAGCTGTAGGTTGAAAAGAGTTATCACCTCGGTTTAGACTGGCACTCTAGATTTGCGCTCCAGACTGGCGCTCCAGAGTCGCGCTCCAAAGTCACTCCATAGTCGCGCTGAACCAAATAGATTAGGAGTGACTCTAGATTTCGGTTTCAGTAAGGCAAACTTAATGAACATAAATTTGCATTAGGTTCAGCTCATGACAAGATTGACGTCTGAACCCAAGACGCTCCAGAGTCATTCCGACCGACTGCAGCAGTCGATCTTTCGACTTCTAGCGTGTCTCGTCGCTCCAAACTGTTTCAGACGCCAAACTTTTCATGTACTTAAATAAATAATTTGGTTCGGCACGACTCTGGAGCACCAGTCTGAAACGGGTGTAAGACAGTCTGAAACGGGTGTAAGACAGTCTGAAACGGGTGTAAGACATGTTAATTTTACATGGCAGAAATACAATCTTGAGAGAAGCAGCACATGGACACAACCTCATCCTCATGGGCAGCACACTCTATCCCACACCCCTTATTCATCCACACGTCCCCCAACCTTCTGTTATCCCCTGGGAAGGAGACACTAACACAAAATGCTGAATTTGGTTATGTTAATTTTGAAGGAAGAAAAACCAAGGTGATTGCACTATGGTAAAACAAGTTATAATACTGGGACTTTAACTGCTCATTTGAGAGCCACCACAAGTTTTAAGAGATATTTTAATACAAAATGTTACTGTCCGGTGAGATTTGCAATAACACTATGTCCATGAAATATCTCTCTATAAGTTGTGGTGGTTCTGTGTTCTCTATGTCGTGTTAGTTACAAGATGTTACTGCAAATCTTTGCAGAATGACAAAAGGAGTGTGACTTAAACAAAAGTTACAGCTTTCTGAATGTACTCCCCTGAGGGAACAAACATCAAATGAGTAATTTTATTTTGGTTTCATGAACTCTGCAAGTCTCAAAATTCATTTGAAATAAAAGCTTCAAAACATGATCGGTTGTTATTCCCCCCCCCCAAAAAAAAATTGTGATTTTTGACTTTTTCTGACCACCAAGTCTCGTTACGAAAAAACTGACTGAACGATGAGGCCCAGGAAGCTTCTCAGAGATTGAATAAAAGACTAGTTGGATAGAGATGTGAACCAATGAAGGGGAGACCTCAGCTCAAGAGGTACCTGCAAGTAATGCACAACTTCTGGTCTGGCTAGTAGCCTACTGAGGGTACTTCTACAATCCTTGTTCAGGATCTGGTTTGCGTATGGGATGTACGGCTCAAACTCCTCACCCTGTGGAGGAAAGAAAATAAAGTCTGTCATACTCGCAGAGCATTGAATGAGGTCAAATCAAATAAATCATGAATTGTAAGCAAACAAAAGTACAAATGCCAAACTTTGTGCATGCATTGGTTGACCTCTGACAACCACTGGACTAGTAGGTGTTGCTTGGAAATTGCTTCCCAGGATTCCTAGCTGGCAGTGTGGTAGATATTCAAAGTGCACGTCAATTTTTAACGAACATGCAACTTTGTCATTTGCAAAAATGAGAAATTGCCAAGCACTTAAAACTTTGTATGGTGCTTTCAGTTGATATGGCTCTGTTTTGTTTAAAAACAAAGATAATAATGATAATAATAGTGATAATAATAATATGTATTTTTTATAATAGCGCATTACATTATAAGTTATCACACAAGCGCGAGTGGAATACGGGAAAATATAGCGCTTCTGTGCAGACGCACTGAATTTTCCCGAATTCCACTCGTGCGAGTGTGATAACGAATTTATCTATCAGTCAACTAGAAGATAATACAACTTTGAGCGTTATTTGATGAAGAGCAAAACGTGCAAAAAGGTAAATTTTAGAATGTTATTTTGTACTGTCCGTATACGGAGCGTGACGCATGATACTCATAATACGCAGAGTGCAATATAGACTACTGGGAGTATGATATGGTTTATTATCACACTCCCGTTGAGCAATCTTATTAGAGGATTAGCGGTTACTTATCAACAATTAAATCTCAATGCACTTTACATAAAAATTTATTAAAAATGACAATCCATCCAAAATTTAAAAGCACAAAAAGAAAAAAGATTCACTAAGACTTACATACTTAAAATGAAAGAAACACAGCACAATGAAAATTACCTAAAAACCTTGACGAAAGTAACATGTTTTTAGAGCTGACTTAAAAAGACAAAAGAGAGGGTGCACTACGATTACCATATTGATTTTGATTAAAATGATTCAATCGGCTGATCAGTTGCACAGACATTGCATGCCTGTTGATACCAATTATTTAGAGAACCTTAAAAACAAGGAAAAGTGCGATGTTTTACCTCTGCAATTTCTTCAAAGCATTCCCCGATGGCAGTGTAGGAGCTGTTATCATTCATCATCTCCATTGCATCCTCTAATTGACTCAAGAAAGACACTGAGATGCTGTGGATGTCAAGCATGTTAGCAAAGATGGCCTCCACCTCCTATAACGAATCACACAATGACAAAAACCAGACACATACTTAGTTAGAAGTAAAAACTTAAAAGGTACCTTTAATACAATGAGCACTTTTGATGAACAACTTGGTTCAATGAGCTTTTATCATTGGATCACGTGATCATTTTCTGGTAGAAAAATGACCTTTGCAAAACTAGAAATAACCATAATTTTAAGGTATGCATCAGGGCGCGGATTTTACACTGGACCACAGGCCCGAGGCTATAGACCTTTATCATGGTGCGGCCATCTTGATTTTCTCCCATTCAAACCAATGTAACCAAACCGAGGCTGGAAGGGCAAACAGTCTGGTTACTTTTTGTGCAATGAATATTAGCATCTATTACTGTGGATACAGGGCACATGACCAAGTTTTAGTGTCGGGCCATTAAACTCATGGCCATACAAGTCCGGCAGTGTTGTGTTTCTCAAATGAATAATAATACCTCACTGTGTAATATCTTGAACAAAAGCAATTTACAGTCATTCAAATGTTGACTTTGAAGCTAATAAAATACCTTTCAATTCTATTTAACACCAATAAGGACAAATGAGATAACTCTTCTTTTATATGTCTTAGTGTTTGTTCAAATAAAAACAGTTAAATGCCTGTTAAACTGTGTCAGGAAGTTCTTTTTCTCATTTTGATTCTGGTCTTGTAAAAACAATTCTAGTCCACTAAGGTACAACCCCAGTGGTCTTTCAGATTTCCCCCCCAAGTTTGAGCCCTTTGCCAAGTTTGGCATAAAGAAATTAAACCACAATCGGATCAATGCTAGAACTTGATGCACAAAATCATTCGGGGGAAAGTGCAAAGAAATGACAACCTCAAACTACCTTCGGTCCAATGTCACACTTTGGTCAAGGGTAATGAACAAATTAATTGATAATTTAATCCTTAAAAGTTGATATTGTTTTACTGTTTTTGGGTTTGATGTGTGAAGGGTCCCCATTTAATGGGCCTGTGGCGTGTCGTGGCGGAGTGGTCAAGCGCACTGGACTCAAGCTCTGGTGTTTCTGATCAGCAGAGTGTGGGTTCAAGTCCAGGTCTTGACACTGGTGTCCTTAAGCAAGCATGTAGAAGAACCCAGTTACACTTATCGCAAGAGAAGGGGTTTGCCCTGGTGTTTCTAGCAGTAGCTGCCGAATGCGCCACAGCACCTTGTAAACCATTACAAGGTGCTACAAAAATGGCTCTCATAATTAAAAAAACTTCAAAAACTTCAAAAAACTCAAAAACTTCAAAAATAATATAAGTGCCTTGAGTATCTAATTGTTGGTAGATACGTGCGCTATATGAGACTCCGGTAATATTATCATTAGTTGTATTATTATTATTGGGGTTTCCCATTTACACTACATCGTTTATTGGTGTTTTATACAAAGGTAAGAAACTAAAATAAACTAAACTAGCTAAACCATTTGAAAAAACAAGGAACTTTTTCAACTGTGAAACTTTTAGCAAGCTGTTTGAATAACCACTGCACCTGTTCGGTGAATAGATTGGGCTCATCAGTAAACAGCCGTCTGAAGACCTTGATGATGAGGTTCAGATCCCGTATGTACTGCGTCTCCTCCAGTATCATGTCCTTAACCACCTCCTCGTACTTGAGCGTGCCGGTGCGGTCGTCCAACTCCTCCCCGTCCTCCAAGGCCAGGGACGACATGGAGACCTCGTCGTTGTCCTGGTGGAACATCTCCATCAAAACCTGCCAGGTTAAAAACAAAAAACCAAGGTTGTGATTTGACTGGAGTAGAAATCCTTGATTATTAGTTAGCGGATCTCTGCCTCATTAGGATGAAGAAGTCTTTCTGAACCTTCTTATGTTCTGAATCTTGTAGGAATTGTAGACGCCCGAATACGCCACAAATTGCACAAATGATATTCCTGGATTGTTTCTTTCCAGGCCACTTTAAAACCCCTGGAGTGCCGAAAAAGGTGGTCAGTACGATAAAAAAATAGAATCAATCTAAGCACCAAAGCAGGCAAATGAAGCAAAAGAAAGAATACAGGTTTCTTTAAGATATCTTGGGTTGAACATTGCCTATAGATTTTGAAAAATTTAGCCACACCAGTCTGTCACACTAAATTAGGAACGGTTTTGTTTTGGGAATTACTATGTAGCAGGGGTCAAATTTAACTCCAATTGCTTAGCTGACAGAGCTGGTTGAGAAAAGCAACATTACTGGCCCTTCAGAAAATTTGGTGGCCCAATACAGTGATGCCAGACACTAATCAGAGCAACCTGTTCATGGTGGTTTACACCACCACAGCTATGGCCACCGCATGCACGAGTGACGCGACAATAGCACGTCAACCGCGCCTATGTACCAATCAGCATGGGAGATTTACAGTGTGCGTGCGGGGGCCATAGCTGTGGTGGTGCAAACCCCCATGGACAAGCTGCTGGGATTAGTGTATAGGAGAATGTACCTTTTACATTGATCAATAGAAATACTGACTTACCTTGTCTGCACACATAGCCACTTTGATGTCCTGACAGCAGATTTCCATGTGGCGAATGTTCTTCACATAGTTGCCTGCCAACTGGATAATACAAGAAACAAAACAAGAATGGATGTATGAAATCAGTCAAATTCGTAAGGAGAGTGAGAATTGTACATACCCAGCCTTTATCAAGTGTGTGTCTGTCATACAAAATGTGATATCAACCCATAAACTGGGGAACACTGAGCTCGACCGCACTGTGGCCCGATAGTAAACACAGCAGGGCTCACGCTTAGCACTAGCCCAGCATATATTGTCTGGTGAAAACTGTTACGGGCGAGTAAACACCACTTCTCAACTTGCCCTGTGGGCTTCTAAAAACTTCGCAACTTACTTACTTATTACTACCATTAGTTTCAGGAAGATACATTTATGACAATACGTGTTAAAAATTTGGGCAACAAAAACTTCCTGGGGGCAAGTAAAAGGCACAGTTTACTAGCCCCTTGGGCTACTTTACGAAAAGCTTAAGCGCAAGGCCTGCACAGGTATGGCAAAATGATATGACAGGTAGGGGAAACTTTTGTGTGTATTCACGTCATCCGGTGTCAACTGGTTAAGTAGAGTGCATCTGGTCCAGGCCTAAGCAAGGCCTTTCATTATAGGGTAATGGAACCTCAGCTAGACCCAAAGCCAGGGCCCCATTAAACTTGAGCAATTTGGCCACCAGGCCTGACATTTCATGGAGCCAACAAAGTTAATTGCTCCCATGCCCCTGGTCTTTACCATGGCGTCCCTTCAAAATTGTCCAGTGGAACTTCACTTTAGCTCATACATGTAGAGAAACCTAGGGGGAGCCCAGCCCTGCCCCCCGTTCAGGGCCCAATTTCATAGAGCTGCTTAAGCACACAAAGGAGCTAAGCACAATCAAATTATGCTTACCAGAATAAGGTTACCAGCCAAAATACCATTCCACACGTACAATTTGTGGCTGGTATCCTGCTTATTTTTGCTTAGCCGAAAATTTCTAAGCAATGTTTAAGCAGCTCCATGAAAATGGGCCCAGAACACTCGCCCCCCAAAAAAAAAAAAAATAAATAAATAAAAATTCAAAAAAAAATAAAAAATAAAATGAGATGGAAAAAATGCACGAACGAATGGTTTGAGACATTGAATAGAAGAAAAAAAAGAAAAAAAAAAGAAAATAAATAAATAAAAGAATATCTTTGCTCTGCTTGCTTATACCCTGCCAAATGAAAATGTATGGTTACACCACTGCACTTTGGTTGTACAGAATATTAATTAGATGTCTGCGCAAGAATAAAAGTTACTAATTAACACAACAAAGAGGACAAGGAACTAAAGTATTTATATCTAATCATTGTGAGACTCCTCAGCCAGATTACAGAGCCCACAAATTCTATAGCAGACACACACCCTGATTACATCAAAGATAGCAACGTCACAAACAGTTCTGGACCAACTTGCATTACTTCCCTAAATACAGAATCCGGGTTTTGCACAGCACAGCACAAACTGTTGGTCCAACTACTAAAGAGAGCAACATGGATTCCGAAAAGACGTCAAACAGTCACTTCCACTGCCATTACAACACGTACAAAATGTGTCTGGATTTGGTGCCATTTCAAGCACATTTGGCTAAAAGCAACAACTTGTTCTGCAGAACAGCTTAGTTATTAAATTTGGCCTTGGCGCATAGTAGGAATAAATGCCAGTTTCATCAAGACCTTTCCTCTGAACTCGCTTTTCGTTGAAATTCCTTAATTTGGGGAGGGACTGTCCCAGTCATGCTGTACATGTAATCACTACCAAATTGAATTAAACGCTCCCTGAAGTTCACAGAAATCACCTGAAAAATTTCCCTGGCGTGGGCTTTTCCAGGTAGCTCCTGGGCATGTTGTTGGTATTACATGGTACAGAATTAGTGTTGCATTAAAGGTTGTGTAATCAGCAATCTGCACACGTACATGTATGTTACTTTGCTGGCCTACAGGTTGTTGAACTACAATATGAGATTCCATTTTGATTTCTATGTTCAATTTGTTTACCCCTTATTCTCGACAAAATCAAAAAATCTGAGCTTGGGCAATACCACAATATCATCGAAAATGGCAGTACTTACTTTCATGTGATTACAATATCAGGAGGTTTATTATCATATCGAAATGTTGTCACATCACGATAACATTTAAGTATCGCGATGGATACAAAAATCATGGTGAAATGTCTCTATAAGTACCAAGTTGCATAAGCGAATAAAAATATTTCAAACCATAAGATCATAAATCCTCTTTTGATGGACCCTACAGGATTGTATACGATAAGGAACCAACCACAGCCACCCACAGACAGGACCAATCACCTCGGTGATCTTTGGGTGATGGCCACCAGTGAGGCCTCCATTCAGTACTTCCACTCCTCAGGAAGTTTCCTTATTTTAAGGAAATCTTAACGTCCTAAGGAAATTTCTAAAGAAGTGAAAAATATAAGGAAATTTTAAGGAAATTCCAAAATCTTACGGTTACGCCCGGCGGCTGTTTGATTAGTCTGGTTTCGTTGACATCGTACGCTAAGCTTAGGTCTGAGATATGGATGTGTTCATAACTTTATGTAGTTGTAGTTGCTGTATGACGGTGTGATTTGTATTTTTGACTACAATTTTACTTATGGAAATTCTTAGGAAAATTTTAGGAAATTTTGCCATTCACAGACCAATAAAAATCATGACATCAGTCCAGGCAATTCTCTTTTGGTCAGGTTATGTACATAGGTAAGGGTTACGGAATTCATACTCTCACAAATTAATCGCGACACAGTCGCATACCGGGATATATTTCTGACAATATATCGTGGATGCATTAAGCTCATCAAAAGCATCCATTCGTTAGAAAAATATACACAGTGCCCTATATTAACAGCATTCTTCAGACGAACATGATCCTTTTTTTTAAAACTTGCACACATGTGTTTGACTTTCAACACAACGGAAAAACCCACATTCAAAATTGCTTCTCTTTCAACCAGGAGTACATTGAAATGTTTTTTTCCGGTGAGGATTGCATTTGCATTTGGTAAGACCTAAAATGGCAGCTTGGAAAAAAACAAAACTCCATGTACATATAGAGCCCCAGATGTTGATACAGTAGGCAGAGGAGGACGGTATGATTTCAGGAATAATTGGCATACTGTATCAATGTCCAATGAAACCACTAGGATTAATAATAGCCTGGATCCCATGCCTGATGTATATATGAGTAAACATGTGGCATCTCATTTATCTGCTTAAAGTATAATACAAATGACATATTACAGGACGCACAACATCCAAATGTATCCCGTGACTGTTTAAAGGAGTTATTGCATCAGCATTTCCCTGACCCTCTCCGAACATCAGATACTTTTAAACTGGGCCCAATTTCATACAGCTGCTTAAAGCACAAAAGGTAGCTAAGCTCAGCAAAATTATGCTTACCAGAATAAGGTTACCAGCCACAATAGCATGCCACATGTACCATTTTTGACTGGTATCCTGCTCATTTCTGCTAAGCAGTAAGCAGCTCTATGAAATTGGGCCCTGCTCTAGTATGCATGCCTTATTAGTTTTAAAATTGAGGCTGCCTTAAACAACCTGCCAAAAATAAGTTATAATGATTCCTGACATCACAAATAAAGAGATGGCTGCAGCTTTTTCATTACCATTCACCAAAGTGAAATTGTCGAAGCTGATGGAAGCAAACAGACAAAATTAGTCTGGTTACCTCAGTGAGGATATCGGAGAGTCATTGGGCCACATGAGCACTTAATGGTCACACAAGCAGATTCTTTACTGCTTGGAATTACTCCCGAATGCACCAACAAGGTTACCAGACATAGAATCTTTGTGTTCAGGGAATAAGACTTAAAGATGGTAAACCCTACAAATGATTATGCAGGCCCCTGGGAGACTTTTGAGATTCTAGGTGGCAGAGTAGACTTACCGGGTAAAATCTACTGTTCTTGAAAATATGCGCATACCCAAGAATTAGAATTACAATGTATGATCTGCTATGTCTGCTGCCACCTAGTGATTCAAGTCTCCCATTCAGAGATGCATGCACGCCATAGAGTTATATATAAGAACTAGAGGGCCTTCAAAACCATGCGACACGGCCCGACAATGAGCATTTTTGACCATTAAGAAGATGACGAGGACCATTCATTTACACTGGTCACTCATCAGTTTACACAGCAGACATTTTCTTAGTGGACATTTGTATGCAATTGACCCATAGGGATTTTCGCCCATGGTGGGTCAGCGGAGTTTCGTGCGTTACATAGCGAGTGCTCCCTCTAGTTCTTATATATAACTCTATGATGCACGCCCACCATTTGACTGGTCCCCTGTCCTTTATCCGTAAGGATAAAGATAGGTAATGATCTTTACAAACCCATTGATTTCATTGGATAGACCACATTGGATAGACCATGGAGCACAAGGTAGACATGTTGACCCCTTGCACGCACATCGCACACACATCGCACGCGGCGATTGTGCTACGCTCATCATTTTGGGATTGGGAGTCAATGCATGTAAACGCTGCATCGCCTAAAATTCGCACTACACTGGTATCACACAAAGGGACATTGACTCCCAAAATGGCACGACCAAGATTGTTGTGATGATGACGTCACGTGAATTGAGTCAATATGCAATGTCACACTGTGTAATTGCACACGCAACATGAGCATTAAGGCATGCAAAAGTTAAGTGGGTCAAAGGTACATCTGGCAGGCAACCAGTCGATTCTAAAGGTCGGTATCTGGCATTATTCACACGCCTCAAAGTGAGACTTCAGCTGTCTAGAACCCCATTCGCACACATATAAAGCCAATAGCAAGTTAAAGGCAAGAATTCAGTGCACTTAGTTTTTTTTTTTTTTTTTTGGGGGGGGGAAAGCGCCACACAATAGAGCCTTAAAGTTTCCACAGCTTCAGAACAAACACTTTTATGTATGTATATACCTAGACAAACATGTTTTCCCAACAGGACCATCATGCAGCAACAAATAAATTAAATGCATCTTTCATTTCATTTCACCTTTTCTTGTCGTTCTAGGATTCGAACGTGGGTGGAATTGAGCGGTTTTTGAGTAGGTTTTCCCAAACCCTACTGCAGGCACACCTGGGGTTTGCAGGCAGGGCAGTAAAGTACAGACGGACCCCAATTACTGAGCTTCAGCGAATCTTAAATGGATTAAGAAATCTAGCAATGGTGGTTGAAGATACAAGGTGCATTGGTAATAACAGCAACAACAACCAAAAGCTGAATTATTCTGCCAGTGCAAATCTTGTTCCGTATAATTTTTGTGCAAATTTGTAACAACAAAAATTGCTATACATTGCGGGGGTCGTGGGTTCGAATCCCACCTGAGTAGTTCAGCTTTGGATTGTTGTCTCCCTAGGACTGATTAGACAGCACCTGTAACATCAGTGTACAGGTAAAACCAAAATAATTCCCACTTAAAAAGGGGGAACCCTTTCCTATGTTTTAGTTACAAAAATAAACGTGTACAACCCCATATTAGTCACGTTGAAGTGTGCATTTTGCCCCAACAAACAATGAATAAAACCGAAGTGAAAGAGCTATGTTGAAATTTTAAGACTCATTTACTTACATAACACCACGTAATGGTTTTACAAGGTGCTGTGGCACAGTCTGCGGCCAACCATACCATAAAACACAGGGTCAAAACCCTTCTCGTAATGATAAGTGTACCGGGTTCTTTTACGTGCATTACACAACGCACGGGACCTACGGCTTTATGTACGTCCCATCCGAAGGACGAAGCAATAATGATTAGGTGTCTTGCTTAACAACACAACTGCCAAGACCAGGACTCAAACCCACACTCTGCTGATCAGAAACACCAGAGCTTGAGTCCAGTGCGCTTGACCGCTCGGCCATGACATTTGATGAGTCAAGGGCAACGTTCACACAAAGACCACTTGTGGACTATCGGCTGATGTTATCTGGTACTCATGCTCAAAAACATGTGTTGGGTACCGGGCAATATTTACCTGCAGTCGACAAATGGTCCTTGTGCGAACTTGGCCCTAAGGTTTAAATGTCTTTCGAATTGGCCAGAGTCCGAAGCCCTGAGCACCTTGCCTACAATTGAGACATTAGATTTTGTTTTAAATTTGACATCATACAAAGTGTGCTATTCCTCTCAAGTCTCGTAAAGCTCATCAAGGTGTTAAACCAAAGGTTGTCCAGGTGTCTTTTCAGCACCTAACTTTTAATTTTGGACACACTATTATTATATGACATCTTTAAGTACTGTATAGGAGCAACTTGGATGGAGGTTTGGGGGGGTTTGTTCCAGCCACACCTTTTTTCAAAATCCTAATTAAGACTAAGAAACCTGCTATGTATACCTGGAGGCTCCTGCTACAGGTTGAGGTTAACAACGTAACAGATTCATTTACCCCTCCCTGTTCTTAGATGTGCTGTGAAGAGACTTGCATTTATACT
Source organism: Marthasterias glacialis (assembly GCA_911728455.2). Taxonomy (NCBI): domain Eukaryota; kingdom Metazoa; phylum Echinodermata; class Asteroidea; order Forcipulatida; family Asteriidae; genus Marthasterias; species Marthasterias glacialis. The sequence continues at coordinate 36,481,427 of OU452219.1, forward strand.
TCGCCAAGTCTTGTTTCTGCCCATTGGGGCAGGTTTCTATCCCTTCAAAAAGCAGCCCACGACTCGAGTGGACTTTGGGCCTTGTGATGGGCAAATTGCATCAACAACAACAAAAATAAAAAAAATAAAACAAACTCATGGGGCCCAGACTGTAACATTTCGCAGCAGGGCTTGCAAATTACCATGAACATGCGTCATTTAACCAGCCTGGAATTTTAGTTTTATTATTTTCTTATTTCTGGAAGAGGATCACTTCCCGTATAATATTAGGAAATTTAGAATCAGGACCTAGGCCAAAATCTGGGCCCAAATTCATTGGGATTCCCCGAGCATAAAAAAATTAGATTTTAGCACAAATAAACAATTCTGCCTAACAGCCAAACTACCACTTCATGGAATAGTGATTTTTACCTGGTTCCTTTTGCAGCTCTGTGGAATTTGATAATGGGGGTAATGAAGTTGGAATTGCCCTGTATGAAATCATACGCCTGCAAATGGGAAATATTTCTCCCATAAGCATTTCATCCACACCCTTGTACGATGATAAAATCTCTGTCCAGTGAAAAGGATTGTACTTGTATTTTTTTTTTAAGTTCACTTCCTTCAAAGGTAAATACAAACAGGCAGAGTGCTAGGGGCCGGTGGCAAACTATGTACATGTAGATCAAATGAGCAATTCTAGGAAACAGAAGGGACTGTTTCGTTTATAAAACCTTGATTTAATCCGCGCAAACTTGAGCCATCCATACCGATGAATTAATGCAACAGTTCACCTAACCGTGTCCCCTTGAGAAGGGAGAAATTCATCTTTTGTAAAACACATTTTTTTTTTTAAGTAAAACAAATAACACAAAGTCAATATCATTTCATGCCATTCAGCCTCAACACAATAAAACATAGTCAGATCCAAATGAATTGGGCTTTAAAAACAAAACTCCCGATTCTACAGGAAAATTATAACTAAATGTACTACTGCTCACAGAAGTTGGCACCAGGCCAGGCCGTGAATCGAGGGAAGGTCTTATTTACATACAAGGGTTCAAGCTGAGCCACAGAACCCTGGCACAACTACTGCAGGGCACACGATTGTTTGACTATCATTAATTATTAATGTTGCGTACTAACACACATGGTATCTGTGGCCAAGTGGCATGGATGCACCATGGACATTAGCCGCAACACTCATGTTAATGTAACGGACGCCATCGTATGACAGCTCAGTAAAAAAAAATCTCCACCTCGGTGGGAGCAATTGAAATGTACCTTGTGGTCTTCGGTGAATAACAAGCTTTGTTTCAAAAAATCTACAGAATAATGAATTTGGAGCAAACATGGCAGACAACACGTTATTCACGATCTGATTATCCAAGAGATAATTTGAGGCAGTTCGAACAAAAACTATGAGATCTAGTGTCTACACTGTACTTATCTCAAATAAAAAAAAATATAACAACAAAAAGACAACAAAGGTTCCCCTTGCAGTATATTTTACACAAGCATGTTTTATAAAGTAAACGTTTTGGTTTAAAAAAAAAAACAGAAGCTTTTAAAATATTGCAGACATTTTATTAATGTGACAGTGCATTGTGCCAGAGCTTTGACTGTATACATTTTGCACAAATCATCAATAGGATCTTTATACACATAAATGTACATTTAAAGACTCTGCATGACTTACGCGATGGTTGCACTTAAAAACAGTCAAAGCTTTGTCACATCATGAACAATCCCTTGACTCATTTGTTTCGTTGTTGTTCTCGTTAAAAAATGTGGCTAACTGGAATACAAGGTACAAATATTTTAAAAGCTTCTCAGTGCTGTGCAATGAACATGTATGCTAGATGTACATGATCTGCAGAAAACAATTTTTACTACAGTTTATGACAAAATGTTTCCCTCCATACATGTACGTAACTCTTACATATACTGTGCCTTCTACACTACGAATATTAGAGTCTGTAAATTTCTATAGATTTGTGCCAACCCCACCTTTTTTTCATTTTTTATTACACCACACTTATTCAATTAATCATTTCAGTTGCAGAGCACTATGCATTATGTCCAACAAAGAGACTTCGTTTACTATAAAAAAAAAATTTTAAAAACTAAAATCTGATTTAAATACTGTGATGAAATAAAGAAAAAGACGATTCATTTATCAGAATATGCACTGGCATCGCAAGTAGCACAAGAGCCAGAGCTTGCAACACAGAAAACAAAACAAAAAACAAACAAAACCACAGTTCAAGAGTGACGCTTATTGCAAATCATGACAAAGGAATTGAACTAGGCCTATCTCAGGTAAAGGAGAGCTTCGGCGGCAGCAGTAGCAGCAGCATCTACGGCAGGCATCGGCGGGCAGCAGAGAGATGTCTGTCTCTCTCTCTCTCATTCTGTCAGTCCGAGTCCCAGGGTTGTAATTGAGCGAACCAGGAAGTATAGTGGTGGTCCAGGGGTTGAATTTATCTTGTGTAGCGATAGCATGGGACAGCTGCCAATGCTAATCATTCCACTGTTAATGCACAATGTGCTTTGGCTTTGATTTTGAAGCAAACTGTGTAGATTTTCTCTCCCCCCCAAAAAAAACCAAAAATAAATAAATAAAAAAATAAAAATAATTAGACATTATACAATTAGACTTGGTACTTCTTCTGAATATCTTGCATTGCTTAAATTTAAGGCATTTAACATGTTTAAATACTCCGTGTTTTGGAGCAAATGTATTTGATTTCGTTTCATCTGTCAAAATACAAAAATACAAAGAGATACATAGATAATTAACTGAAAACAATGCCAAGGATAGCCAAGCTGTTTACATTCATGGCTTAATTCCCTCAGGTCCTTAAAAAGAAAACAATGTGGGATGTACTTTAATTATGAGAACAAATTTCAAATAACAACAACCAATTCCCATCAATTTGAGGTTCGCAATTTTTATAGGATTTTTTTTTTTTCATTAATGGCAGGTACAAATATCATGTGCCTCATTCACACCTTTGCAAAGAGTACATGCACATATTCAATTTGAATGTTGAAAGAGCAGTCTACATGTACAATTTTCCCTAATACAATGTACACATACATGTACAATTCTGTTTTATGTATCTCACAAATAGAGAAGAAAAAACAGAGAGGTGGTCGAAGGTTTTAAAAGCGATCAACAAAATTCATCTCATCCCACATTGAAAAAATTACAACTCTTTCCAATGAGCAGGACTGATACTTCATGGAGACAGTGGAGGCAACCTCCATGCCCCTTGTCTTTGCCTTGGTGCCCACTGAAATGTTCCAGTACGATTTTACATTTTCCTCACAGAGTTGCTCTTTACCATGGACAAAATTGCCTTGCCCTTCTGAGAACAAAGCGTCAAGCTTGAATAAGCTTGAATTTTGACCGAAGAAAACACGAAAACAGAATCGGATGTCTGCGTCATTTTTGAGTGGGTAAAAGAGTTATTGTCTCAGCCTGACATTTAGCTTAACTCTTTGTCGGAACAGATGATCCCAAAGAAATCAGCTGACATTTTGCAAGACACAAACCCACGGTTGAAATATAAAGATTTTGGACTTTAATGCATGTGGGACTCCTCTTTGCTTTCTTGTCTCGGACACTAAACTCAGGACGAGGAGCTACAGGACAGGAGAGTGAGAATCTGTTGACCTTTAATGGGTGCTTTGTATTAAAGAGTATGTTGTCCTTTCCTAAAATGTTTGTAATCTGACACATTTGTATACACAGCGATGTATAATAAAAAAAAAGGAAACCTGTGAAATTTTATGCTTTTGGGAATAACAGGTTGTTGTTTATTTCAATTTAGATTTTTTTTTGGGTGGTAGGGGGGGAGTGGAGTAGGGTGGGTGGCTAATGCCTTTATTCAAAATTGCTTTTGCATACACACATAAACGCTGAATTGGATAACTTGCAATCCGTTTCTATAAACTTTAACTTCCTCCACGAAAACGACTATACAAGGGGACACAAAAAAATTACATCGGATAGAACGATTTCTGATTACATAAGTAGGCAACCTGACCATCCATAAGGAGGCAACCTGACCATCCATAAGGAGGCAACCTGACCATCCATAAGGAGGCAACCTGACCATCCATAAGGAACGCAGTTAATTTTGCAAATTTCATCAGTAACAAATTCCAACAATATATCAAAGCCAAGAAAATCATACACACACAAAATATATAAAGAATATAAAAAAAATGTCTGATTTTTCTGTGGTCTTGTGTAACGAGAGGAATCGCCTGGACAATAATTTCAGGTTTTATCCCAGAATAATGTTTTCTAATAGCCAAGAAGCTACATGTACACCCTTTAATATGGGATTTAACTCTCACGGTCTTGTGGACAGTGCCTGTACATGTGCATGGGTCTCTTTATTTAGTGGCTCCAAGAAAAGCTTTTGACATTTCAGTCTCAGCCGCTTGGGTGTGAGAGATGACGTTTAAGGCTCAGCTCTTAAAGAACTGACTCCCAAGTCCCACTACGAATAAAGACTTGAAGACAAATATTCTATTCTTATATCATCTCCCGGCCCTCGCTCTATCTCAACAACAACAAATGCATCCATACCCGTCAACATTCTGTCTTTGTATGTCAATGGGAAATACAACATTTTGTATGAGATGTTTCTCAAGACAAACAATTTAAACAGTTTAAAGGTAGCATACAGGATTGATATTCATCTTTCTTCCCTTCCAAAATTAGTATCAGTCTGCAAGCTTACTGATTATGAAGTTCATACCATTACCAATCTTCCACAGAAATATTTCTGTCTGAAATACTGTCAAAGGCGAGAAAATGGAATTCAAAGACCCTGATTTTAATTTCGGTTGTTACATTACAATCAGAATTTTTAAGGACAATGTGTTTACATGCTGAGTGGACCCTTTATATTCTAGGGGATTTGTGATCAATTGTTTTGAACTAGTGAGCATTTTGCGAACAAAAGCACACATTTTTACAATTCAATGTTATATTCAAAAACATTTCCAACAGTGCAATTTGAACGATCGTAAGAAACTAAAAATTCCTAACTGAATAAAAAGCATTGAAAGCCGCTGATCCAACGGGGTTGTGGAAAAATTCCCCTCAACCCCAGTAAAATTAATACATTGCCTTTTTATACATATGTACATGTCTGACTAAACGCTGAACCAGTGGAAGCCTGACTCCAGCCCCTGCCTCTCCCAAGAAATTTAATGATGCTCCAGTTCCACCCCTGTATCTCAACCTTTTTTTAAAAAGACAAAAATATATTTTTCTAAAATTTGACTTCTCAGTCCACCTTCAAAAGGTACACTTGAAAGAAGAAAAAAAACACTGCGCTTTGTAAACATTGTTTCAATTATTTGAAGTATATTGCATTTTCATAACGGGTAAGATTTCAAGCTTTGCATAGTGTAGGGAGTAAGTACATGTAGTTGATCAGTGTTTTTGACAGATGATGCTTTTTTCAAAACGAAAAAACATCAATTTTTTTTGCATATGCTACGGACAATGCACAAAAACATATAACATGCAAAATAGTTTGTAAGTGGCTGTCAGGACTGAGATAATGTTGGGATCCCAACGATGATTTGTTTTTAGTTTTTAATTAACTATCACTAATCACTGGCAGATTTTTTTTTTAGCAATACCTTAAAGGAAAGCTTATAACTTTCCTTTTTTGAATCTTTATAATAGCTCCCTAAAATTTGAATCTAAATTTGGGGGTCAAATCGGCCAAAAATGGACGTAGTATCATTAACCAGTAGGCACCGGATGACGTGAATACAGGCAAATGTTTCCCTTGCCTGAAGGCGGCCGTTGTTTTGCAATTCACGGTGCGTGATTTTGACATTCACGGATGATCCAAAAAAGAGAATCTTTGTTCTTTTGACATTGTCGAGTCAGGGTTTCTTTGAGACAACTGTACCCTCAAAGAAAAAAGATTCCGGCAATTCTGCCAAAAGAATCCCGCCCGGGGAACGGTACAAAAAAAAAGAATCCCGGCCAAGTTCTTCCATTTATTCCCGCCCAGCCTGAAGGAATTATTTTCTCGAAATTGCAGAATCATTTTTGCTTTGAGACTGTTGCTGTCACAAAGAATCCTTGTCGTGACAAAGCCAAGAGAACAAAGATTCTCGTTGAAGCACCAGGATTTTTGTTCTCTATATTGAGAAAATGTCAAATTCACACACCGTGAGTTGCAAAACCTCAGCCATGAACCAAGGCTGGAAACTCGGTTCACTCGTACTCACCTCCTATGAGCCGAAATACAATGACTAAACAATGGTGGAAGCCTCTCGATGTCTCGTAAATCCTCTTCTTGGAACAAAAGGACAAAGGTCTGGAATCGGGGATTACACAATAACCCCCTCACATAATGAGCGAAAAATCAGTTTTCTGATTTTACACAATGGCTTGTTTACACTACCTCCGTTCGCTGGCTCGGACAATATTTACGCAGGTTTTTATACAGGTCATCCGGCGTCAACTGGTTAAGGGGAAGCATTCTCCTTCATACTTCTTATTTTCCAAGTCCCTTACACTATTAAGCACTATTCTTGATCCACTTGTACATGTGACCGTATACATGTACTGTAAAACCATTCAATTTGTAATGTGCTCTTTGGCATTTTAGCTAGACTCTGTCCAACCGAAACCCACAATGTACAATCTTAATCCCTGCTAATGCTGCTAAACCTGTCCCCTATGAGTGTGGTCTGTTCAACATTACAATACTGAGTAAATCCACTAAAAACCCTAAAAAAAAAAACATGACCAAGAATTTGGATGATTGGCTCAGGGCAAAATGTTTGCCCTGCAAATATTTTTATTGACGCCACTGTCATTCACTCCCCCAAGACATTTGGGACATTTACCTATGACCAACTTAAAAACCTGGTGGAGGTCATGTATTTTGCACAATTATTCATTATTCATGTAGTAAGTCCGAACGCAGGCAGAAATCCATGCATGGAACTGTTCAGGAACAGCAAAACAAGAACAGTACTTCTACAAGAAATAACTGATGAACGACTGACACTTGACTATAAAGACTAAGGACAGTTCAGACTGTTAGGCAGGTGCTGGTAATGTAAGACCGCACAACACTCTCACAATTGTTTTTTTTTTTCCTTGACAGGTTTGAATCTACACAGCGACAGAAATTATTACCTATTGACACTCTTTACATTCTTTTAGTAATCCTTGAAGACAACGTACAGGATTGGTCGTTATAGACAACAGGCCACGAACTACATGGAGGCAATGGAGAAACCATCGCCTCTGTTGCCCTGGTCTTGGCCTTAGTGCCCCTTTAGAAGTTTCCCAAAGAATGTGCCCTTTGCAAAATGAAAATGGCCTTGCCCTCTCTTGAATGAAATTCCAGGCCTAAAACAAATAAATTGATAAGTTTCAGTCTGAAAGCTCACTGATTATAAAGTTGATATCAGTATCAATCCTCCAGAGTCGAGGGAAACAGCATCTTATTATTTTGACTGCCACGAGCAAAATAAGCCTGATGTGCACAAAATCCCTGACAAAACAGAAAAAGAAATTCCTTTTTTTTTTCTTCTCTTTAACGCGACCCTCTAATTTGATGAAATTTGTACAGGTTGGTTGTGTGGTGTGTTTATTGAAAACTAGAGGAATTGAACCTACTCATGGCCGATCGGTCAAGCGTACTGGACTCAAGCTCTGGTGTTTCTGACCAGCAGAGTGTGGGTTTGAGTTCCGGTCGAGACACTTAACTTTTATTGCTTCGTCCTTCGGATGGGACGTAATGCCGAGGGTCCCTTGTGTTGTGTAATGCAAGTAAATAAACCTGGTACACTTATCGTTAAGAGAAGGAGTTCGCCCTGGTGTTTTCTGGTATGGTTGGATGCAGATTGCACCACAGCACCTTGTAAACCATTACATGGTGTTATGTAAATAATTGGGTCTTATATTTCAAACACAGCTAAGCATACCTTGTACACAAAAAATAATGAATGCTTTGAGACACCCTTGGGTGTCATAAAGTGCTATATTAGAACTGCGTATTATACATTTTTCTCTTCCCAAAACCATCAATGTTATAACTTTAAGGGAGTGATTAGTATTTTAGTCTGGTTTTAACCATTTTTCCTATTTATTGTTTTAGGCCTATTGGATTTTATTTTATTTTTATTTTTTAGTACGAATGTCTAAATATTCTCCATTTCATTGTTTTTTTTTCACCAGAAATGAGTACAATGGTAGGAGTCGGTCACCTTTTACACAATACCTTACCCAGGAGGCTCATTGCATTCAATAATTGGAGCAGAAGATACAATATTCACTTGGGGGGAAGAACTGCACAGGAAATTACACAGCCAAGGGAGATGGATGGTGGTTTTACCATCGTATGTATGCATCTGCCTATATCTTACACTCATATTTTTTTCTTTTATTAACTATTACGTATCTAGTCAAATTCACAAATGGTTGTCGTTTGGTTCTTTCTTTCTTCCTTATACAGTGAAGCCATCATATGAATGAGGATATAACGCACTGTGAAGACGAGCAGAGTATACTGTTCGAAACGTCGAGACCATACCAGCTCTTTTCAGAGCCACCACTCCTCCCACAAGAGATTTTTACATGGTTTACAAATTCTACTAGTTTACTAGTTATAGTTTCCTATCCTTCACACCATGCAAAGCTTCAAACATCCCGCACTGTGAAGCAATTTTAGTAATGTGTCTTGCTCAAGTGTCACGATTGGGACTCGAATCCAGTGACTTAGCCACCAGAACTTGAGTTCCATGTGCTGAACCACTCGGCCACGACATTTAAGTTCCGATGGCTCCTTATTTATTTTTAATGATTTATTTGTTCAACATTTCAATTTTTCTGATTTATAGTGCTTTACAAAACAGAGTCAGACTGATCCTGCAACTAGTCTCCAGACTTCTCTTTGGTTTACTAGTGAAGGTGACATTTAAAGTAAATACCCAATACAGTTCGGGCATTCCTATTGGTTGAAAGGTGGTCACATGACCGTGTTTACCTGGGCCAAATTTCATAGCGCTGCTTAACGGTAAGCAAATTTTCGTGCTAACTATAGCAGAAAAATTTGCTTAAGCTTAAGCGTATTTCACAGGTTAGCAAGAAAATTAGGCCGCCAACTTGCGTGTTCACCATGGATTTGCATTGTTACGTCATTCATTTTCATACAGTAAGCACCGGAAGGTAAGCATGCCTTTTTCTGTGCTTACGGTTAGCAGTACTATAAATGGACATCGCACAGTAAGCACAAAATCAGCCGTTAAGCAGCTCCATGAAATTGGGCCCAGGTTTTAAGCGGCTGATAAAGACATAACTGGAGCTGTTCAAGACCGGTTATTTTAGTCTGGTTTTCTGCTTTGATACTCTAACACTAGAAAACGTATATGAAGAGGTGCGAATCAGACCCATAGTGCAAAGCTCGGCTCCTAAACGTAACATTACGGCAAAAATCACTGCAAAGCGAGCAAGGTTTGTTGTATCCTCTGATTTTTTCGACATTTTATTTCTGAACAATAAAAGGGCATTTTTTAATGGGAATAAAAGAGTGGTGACTCGGTCTTATTCAGCCCTTTGAAAGCTGACAGTGACGTGGCCGTGTGATAGGCCCTCCCCTTCGGCTGGGGCCTTTATATCACACGGGCCACAACACTGGCAGTTTTAAATGGTTGACTGAGACCTCATCGCCACTCTTTTATTCCCTTAATAATTACATCTATTGACCCTGAAGACATTTTCACTTAGTTTGTAATCTTGACAACCACATAAGTGAAAATTTACGAACAAATAGTTTTCCTGATGTATTTCGACACACACAGATTCAGTTTCATTTAGTTCATCAACTCAATCAAAACCTGTTGATAGATTTTTATGTTAACATGGTTACAAAGTCAATGTTTAGGACAGTCTTTCAAAATTTTGAGCATGCACTTTCAGCAAAAAAAACAAAAAAAAAAACCCACAAACAAACAAACAAACAAACACAAAACACACACAAAAAATGTGAAATTTTTGTAGGTTAGTCGATTCACATAGGCTAATGTCATAAATCTTGCCCTGCATGAAAATTCTCAAGAATTTATTTGAAAAGCTTTTTTAAAAAATTGGTTAAATATTGAGGGATTACCTTGAGGATATCAGCAGCTATGTATTCCATTACGGCCACTAGATAGAGAGACACTTGACTGTCAATTCGGTACCCCAAGCCTTCCTGATGTGGATAAATTACAAAGAAACTTAAGGTACAAGCTCTGGGGTTTGCTGGGCGACATAATACCCTGTCTTCCAAACAACAACACAGTGACCAGAACAATGTACTAAAAACTTTTAGTTCAGATGCAAAAGCCAATGGGAATTCAAAGAAAAAACAAAAACAGGCAAACATCTGGAACTATTTTGTAAGTTTTGTACACCGGGCAATTCAAAATCTTGGCTAGCTTTGAAAACCTGTCAGAATGTTTATCTTACACCTTCGAGCTGGAGCCTAGATTGGCAAATGTCCAGAAAAAAAAGAAGAAAAAAAGAAACAACAAAAAAAACACCAAAGAACTTTGCATTCAATGGACTTTGGTTATTCATGGAACTGAGTGGGGAACTAACATTCTAAAATGTAAATTGAGTAAATGAGGTCATGTTCAACTTTGGCAACTTCCTTGTTGGGAAGTTGGTGGCATCTTTGCGCCTATGTTGGAAAATGGGCAGAAGCAATGACTTCAACAAAGCTGTAGATGAAGCTTGACAATTCAGTCACAGACTATATCTGGAAGATAAAACATCGAAATCCCTAACATATTTTTGCTTTTAAACTAAATATCTCCATAGCCAAGATCACTATTCTAATATCCCATGTGCATGTTGACATGTGTGTTTACCAAGCAAATCTTTCTGCTAAACAGCTCTCCAGAATTGCTCCAAGATGTTTTTTTCTCCACACCTACCTTTAAAAGAGGATGAATCTTATCAACAGGCAGCACAAGTGGGGCCTTCTTCTTTCCTTTCTCCAGGGCGCTACGGGCATCACTGATAGCCCACTGGTCTATGGGATGAGGGAAAGCCCTCTGGACTCGCTCCTCGACGTCCAGGACAGTGTGGGGCTGACCGGCACAGAGCATGGACAACAGTCTAACGATCAGGGACTCGATGTACTCCAGGGCTGCCTCTTCCACAATGAGGGAGGGATGCACCTCTCGCTGGACCTGCAAGAATTGTCAATAAGAGGTTGACATGTTCATGTTTTGACTTGACTTGATATCGGTAAAGAGATTTAACAAGGCAGGTTTTTTTTTGTTAATTTGTAATGGAAAAGGGAATTTTCTTTTAATTCTTGCAAGTATAACCATGTAAAAAAATATCTTTTTGGAAGGAGTATTGGCTCTGAGAAGAGCCATTTGGTTTATGACAAGAAACACAATAAAGGGTACCACTTTACATCGGTAATGTTACAAGCAGTTTTTCCCAATAGTTGTAAATATTTTTAGGTACCTGAAACCCCCCCAAAAAGTATTCCAACATGTAAATGGACATATAATGTTTTTTTCATCCATTACTTAATTGAAATTTGAGTGTATTTAACCAGTAGGTGTCGGATGCAGTGAATCAACGCAAACATTTTCCAAGCAAACAAACGGATGGCGTGAATTTTGAATTTTTGAGTGAAATTCCAAGCCCGGAACAAAGGGTGCCCGCACATTCCACAACGGAGCATGCCTGCGCCATACAACACTTTTTAATCTCACACACATATAAGTGCCAGATTGCGCCCGAATATTTTGCAGAGTTTCTGCATCACGCGGGAGTTATTGCGTAATCCCTGATTCCAGACCTTTATTCCTTTTGTTCCAAGAAGAGGATTACAAGACATCGAGAAGTTTCCATCATTGTTTATTCCTTGTATTTCGACTCAATGGAGGCAAGTCAGAGTGAACCGGGGATCCAGCCTTGGTTCCAGGTTTAGTACCAAACCTATGCTGTAGCTCACAGCCCATGTTTTGCAATTCACGGTGCGTGAATTTGACATTTTCTCGGTAGAGAAAAAAAAACTCACGATGCAAAAAAGAGAATCTTTGTTCTCTTGGCCTTGTCAAGTCAAGGTTTCATTGTACCAGTGGTACTCTCAAAGAAAAATAATTCCAGCAATTCCGACAAAATAATCCCACCAGGGGGACGGGGACAAATGGAAGAATCCCGGCTGCAACTGGTTGAAATAATAACAACAAACCAATCAACTCAAATTATTTTCAGTATAAGCCAGCCAAGCCTACACTATTCGTTCAAATGTTGAAACACTTTCTGGGTGGTTTAATGTACTTAATACACAACATTACAACCATTGGAAAAACTACTAACACGACAAATGCAAAGTGGCACCTTTATTGTGTTTGTCTTATTTTTTCAACTAGCTTGCTTTCCACCCGTTTGAGACTGGCTTCCAGAGTCGCACTGAACCAAATAGATTTGGAGCGACTCTAGATTTCAGACAGTTGAACTTAATTAACATAAATTTGCACTAGGTCCAGTTCATGATAAGATCTACGTCGACCGACCGACTGCAGCAGTCGATCTTTCGACTTCTAGCGCGTCTAGTCGCTCCTAACTGTTTCAGACGTCAAACTTTTCATGTCCTTAATTCATTAATTTGGATCGGCGCGACTCTGGAGCGCCAGTCTGAAACAAGTGTTAGTCGTCTTCATCTCCTGAAGTCTGCAGCTAGTCAAAATGTTTAGAAACATCAAAAACAACTGAAGCAGATATGACTATGCTCAAAACCATAGACATTACATAGTATTCAAAGTTCTTTTTGCTCAAAAAACATGGAAGTTTTATTGATTGGTCGATCGACTGATGTGTTTGCTGAAAACTTGAGGACTAGAATGTACGTAATTCTCCCACAACCAATGATGAATCACACATTAGGTTTAAAACAGCATGCCACTTAAAAATATTTACCTTGCGTAGAGCTGCAAGAAAAAGCCCTTTCCATCGTTCGTCACTTTCAAAATTATAACCTCCCATAGTTAATGTGGTCCTTGGTGCCACTGCAAAGTAAGAGAAAAATAACATTGTAAGCATTTCATATCTTAGGACAAATTTCCAGAAGGGGAACCATGGCGATTGAGAGAAGTTGTAGGAAGTTCAGCAGAAATTTATTTCAAGGGGCACCATGGCAAATGCACAGGAGCACAGAAGAACTTGCCTCCATCATCACACTGCAGTTTCGGATAGAATTGTAATACTCTATGTCTGCAAAAAGGCCAGTCATTTTGCGGACTTAACGTTTTCATGGAAGCCTGTAGCAAACTAATGCATTGTGCAAACCAAAAGCATGTCTAGAAATATGTCTTTGTAGTCCTGGTAGCAGCAGCACAAGGTACAGTATAACACATAAAACACACTTTCAAACTGTCAAAATACTGGACTACATTCTAGGAATTGGGTCCCAGTCAGTGACAGGTACCAACATGCCCAATTCGTCACCGTTTTCACGAACAGCCACTTATCTTTATGCGCGCGAGAATAACTTTTTTGAGAAAATCAATGTTGAAGTTTTGTTTGCGTTTAAAACGTAATTCCACAGGTAAAATAAGTACTATTTTTCATCAATGCGATGTTAAATGATACTCAAGTACATAATCATACCTATAGAATCATATTTTTTATATGGAGAAATGCTAAAATATGATTAAATATTAATTAAAGATGAGTGGCTGTTCGTGAAAACGGAAAATCGCCTCTTTGAACTTGGGATTTAAAGATGAGTGGCTGTTCATGAAAACATTGACGAATTGGCCATCATAACTAGGCCAGCTTTTGTCCTCTTCCTTGGGACTATGATCAGTTGTCATTTCCTCATCCCCCACTGTCCTCCCACATTGAATTAAATAGCCACCAGGGTTAAAGGTTGGCCACAGGAACAACCCTCTGGTAATAAAACTTAAAGGGACAGCACTTCACTTACTTTTGTTTTGAGGTACTTGCAAAGTAATGAGGTCAACATTCTCTTTGGTATGCAAAGCATAACATTCCTTAACCCTTACTCCCTGGGTGTTTTTGCTAGAAACCATACCAAATCCACCAAAATCACTTAATACTAAAAATCCTTTCAAAGTCAATCAGTAGTTCTAAAGGGGCGAAAAGACCAACTCCATCAAAATCAACCAGTGGTTCAACAGGGCTGAGACACCAACTATATTGAAATCAACCAGGATTTCATATGCCGAAAGACCAACTCCATCAAAATCAACCAAATGTTTCAATCTGGGGGTGTACTAGATCAATCAAAATCAAGCAAAACCAGCCAATTGATTTTGATGGATTTGCCACCGTAAGGGTTAAAGACTTAATCTTCAAGTTTTGCAATCAAGTAATGTTTTTTTTCTGATCCTGTCATTTCCAAGAAAGTTATCATGAAACAAATTTAACTTCCAGCACACGTAAAACATTGATCCTGATTGTCAACAGCCATGAAATATCAGGCCTGTATGCTTTGTTCTTCAAAGGGCAAGGGCACCAAGGCATTTTCTTCTTTATAAAGGACACCTCTATGAGGAAGTTGTAAATTTCTACTTAGACATTTCAAGGGCACCAAAGCAATGACCAGGGGCAACAGAAGCAATTACTTCCATGAGCCACGGCTGAAAACCCATTTACATGTACATCGGTGCGTACTGTTCAAGCAAACATACGTCCACTCGTGCAAGACGCATAATGTAAATTTTTGATTGGTTGCTGAAAGATAAATTTGTTATCACACACGCCCTCATGGAATACGGAAAATGTAGCATGTCCGCATCCCATGTCGGCCTCGTTGGATATGGGACGCACAAGCGCTACATTTGTCCATATTCCACTCGCGCTAGTGTGATAACTAATAGTAATTCATAACTAATAACCCATTAACAAAATAGATGGTTTTTGGAAGGAAAAACACCCACTGTAGTTTGCTTTGTTTGTTTACCGGCATTGAAATAATGTTGCCATGAACATCCTTTCATGGTGTCACTTACACTTCAGA
Source organism: Marthasterias glacialis (assembly GCA_911728455.2). Lineage (NCBI taxonomy): Eukaryota > Metazoa > Echinodermata > Asteroidea > Forcipulatida > Asteriidae > Marthasterias > Marthasterias glacialis. Next base: position 36,496,462 of record OU452219.1, read on the forward strand.
AAACTGTCAAATTTCAGAGACATTCACTTTGTTTGACAACTGTTAGCCTAAATCGTTTAATTTAATTAAATCCCCTAACCCCAAGACACTCTCTGCGAGAAACTGTCTCAATCCTCCAAAATCAAGTTCATGCTGCGTGCCTTCTGCCCAAATCTTCCAGAATAAACTGATGAGTTGTGGATCCCTGATGCTTTCATGAAAATGTCAAATGTGACTCAATCGAACTCAATCCCCCCCAAAAAAAATCCCCCCAACTGACCCCTTGCACATCACACGCGGTGATTGTGCCAGCTCACTATTTTGGGAGTCAACAGGTAAGTGCATTACGCTGCATCGCCTTCTAGGATATGGGGCTTGACTTTTTTATGGAAAACTTTTTGGTTGCAGTATTCAGTATCAGATGTTTTAATCTTCTAAAGGTAGTTCAACCCTGAAATTTCTTTGAATATATCCAAGATTCGCCGTTAACAAAAGTTCATGTTTGTGTGTCGTTGCAATAATCATAACCCTCCATCCTCCCAATGGTTGCAGACTACAAAACAGATTACAAAACATTGTGCATTGAAGTGTTGCCAATGTATTCAATTTCGTCCAATCCTGTCGTACTAATGACCATATCTGCAAGGACATTGCTCAATGAGCTAATCAGCAAGTCTTTTGACAATTGCTTGTCATCCATGCAGTTAAATTATTGTACATGTACTTTGCATGGGCATCATAAATAACATCTATCAATATAAGATTTTTTAATTTTTTTATTATTATTATTTTTTTACTAATGATGTTAATGACAAAATGTATGAATCTCAAAATTGCATTGCAATGTGTCATTACCTAACCCCATAAATAGGGCCAATCCACTTCATACGAAGTGGATTGGCCCTACTTTATGGGGGCTAGTTATTACTCAGTGTGTGCACAACCACTTTACCCAATGCCGTCACTGACAGTGACACTGACTACTCTGACTAACATGGTTCCAACTGCAGCCAAAGCCCAAATTTAAAATCGGGCAAGACTGACACTTAAATTCACTTGTTATCAATTTTTACTTATAGGCCTATATGACTGAGTTGATCAAAACATAACCTCTTGTTCTAACGTAAGTAAGAATTAAAGATCCTAAATTTTGGTCAGATTGAGTGAAAAAATAGTGTTCAGATTTAGCATCGTTTCCTTAAACTGTGGAATGTTCATGTACTTAATTTTACAATGATTGCAGTCCTTCAGTACCAAAGATTAACAAAACAGTGGAGCAAAATTATCGACTTTCCACAAAAAAAACAGCATTTTTCTTTTATTTTGTTTTCTTTTGACTTTGTTTTATGTGTAACTGTAAGGATCTAGCTAGCCTACACAAATTTCTGTTTGTCAATTGTGGACTGGGTAAGTCCATACGTATGCTTGTTTTACGATTATCTGTTTTTCCTGGCTACATTGACAATTAAAATGGATTTGGTCCAAAAGGTCGAGTAATCCAAGATTTCGGGTTTTATAAAAGGTCGACTTGTCACAGCCGATTTACCGGGAAGGTCGACTTGTCTTGCCCAAGGAAGGAGAATCGGGCACACACACACAAACATGATTTACCGACACCACTCAAAACATGTCAACGTTAGACATGTTAGAACGTACGATATGCCCGTTTCTACAATCGATATTTCTGCATAAGGCGCATATTGACTGTTGCAAACTTACCTCAGATGTCTAAATTAGACACTCAATATTGTCGTCTGCAAACAGCTTGTTCCATTGTAGATCACATTTATGCACATTTTTTGTTGAAATCTTATTCATTTCTCAGGCCTCACATAAAGTTTCACGGAAGGAAACGACTTCGTTAAATGCAATCTACACGCATGCGTAATTTTTCCCGTACTATTTCAACTTCGTTCATATGTTCTGTTTCGCTCCCACGTACACAACATGATGATTGAACTTCCCACTTGCAGACCGCTTTAGAGATAGAGGATGCCTGAAATCCCATCGCACTGCGTACGGTGATAACCAAAGAGGGCGCTAGCACTGGCTAGCGGGAAAATTGAAGGAGTTTGCAATGTTTACATTTCACAAGTCATCGTCTGAAAATAAATTACTTCTGATGGCTTCAGGATTCATGTCTTAAAGGTATTGTAATAAATTTATTGACTCATCATCATGATGATTGAGGTAGAAGACCATTGATCAAGGAAGGCATGTTTACTTATCACGAATCCATCACATTAATTTCATGACCATTTTTTCCCACTGAAATTTGATTCGAATCTTTCCATTCATTTTTTTTATGATGGGTGACATTTATAACCTGTCATGCCTGTTACTGTTATTCGTTACGATCGTTTTGTCGTCTTGGTTGGGCCTTGGTTTTTGTTTTTTTCTGATCGAAGAAAATAATCCATCGCATGCACACTTTTTATCTTTCTTTTTTTGGTTCCTAAGGAACCGTTGTTACAATCATCACATCGTTTAAAGTTCTAACTTCTACTAAGTTAGTTGAAAGGCACTCAGTCATACATGTCATAATTTCATGTAGACCCAGTAACTGGCTGGGGCGCTGTACTCCTTTTTAAAAAATTTTGACTTCGTCGGTCGTACTAGCTAGTACGACCGACAATGTCAAAATTTAAAAAAAAGGAGTACAGCGCCTCAGTTACTGGGTCTAAATTTCATGCATATTTGTTCATGTTGTTTACATTGGGATTGATGACTGAGTTGTTGAGACTGATTGAATGTTATTGTGAGTCATGAGTGAGCTAGTTGTGATAAATCCTCGACCATGAGCAACGATCATCGCAGCTGACTCATAAGTGAGCCTGCTTCTACCTGTAAAATTAGCTTCTCTTTTGCCATGCCTTGTCCTGCTTGTAAGCAGGGTAAGTTGTAGTACTAGTGTTAGTGTTGTATCCAAAAAACTTTTTTAATACAACACTAACTCTACAAGGTAGAAACAAAAGAGAAGCTAGTTAGGCTATTAGTATTATTACTATTACTAACATGACTGACTGACTTGTGAACTGCCAGAATATCGTCTGAATGGAATCGGTGCTACATTTATCACTTTCAACTTCCTCTTTTTTTAATACAGACCTTCATTTAATAACCCTTTCATTCAAAATGAGTGCTGGTAGCAGCTCCGGTGGAAGCCAAAGTAGGGGGCGAGGCTGGCAGAGAGGTCAAGGGAGGGGACAAGGTGCACGTGGCTCCAACAACTACAACAGAGGGGGAAGAGGACGTGGATGGAGGGGTAACTATGGAGGTAGAGGTCAGTATTCCCATAGAGACTGTATCAGCCGCAAGCAGCCTTTTGTTTCCATCAGTTATTTTGAGGAATGATTTTGATCAATAACTTTGCTTCTACGCAACCATTTGTTTGTTGAGATGAGAGATCTGTATTTGTGTATTTTAATACTTAGAAATCAAAAAGTACATTTGGATTAACTCATTGTTTGATTCTTTCACTGATTTAATTTATAGTTCAAATATTTGAGAGGATTCTATTTCCCCTTTGTTCACGTTCTAAACCAGGAGGAAGAAACTCGCAGTACTCCAACTATAGAGGGCCAACAAGTTCCACTCGTCATCATGCCGATGGTTCATTAGCTGATGCTGCTACTCCATACAAAGGATGGAAGTATTACTTCAAAGATGAAAGTAAAGAGAAGTTCAGCTCATTAGTCTGTCACCATCTTTGAGTCTTTAACCCATCCAAACCAAACTTGTGCTTCCGATTAAATCAGACCCATGTTCAAACAGTGTATTGACAGGGCCATTTAATCGGCACTATTTATAATGCATTTGTGTTGGTTGCAACACACCATACAACCTAAAATGACCTTTTTGAAAGTTGAAGTTGTGATCAAAAATAGTTTGTGAAGTCTGCTTTGAACTTGTGTACGCCTTGACTGCAGTCATTGTTTCTGGAATTTTTATTTGCGATTTCAAAAAACAAAAGTAGTAATAACGCATGGCATTACACATATTTAAAACGGCATTTCTGGGGTTAATTGGAGACTTTGGGGGACACTAGGTGGCAGCAGACTTACCAGGTAAATCCATTGTTCTTAGAAATGTGTGCATTCTCGAAATTATGTAAACAATAGAAAGTTATCTGGGATGTCTGCTGTCACCTGGCACTCCAAAGTCTGCCGTTGGACTGAAGACTGCAGGAATATAACCTTAAATGCTACTTTCATAATGAACATTTTTGTGTTTTGAGTCTAAACAAGATTTTATTTAGTAAAATTGCACAAAACTTATCAACACGTGTGTCAGCCTGCCTTGCAGAAACATTACGCACATATTTTTAGCGTAACGCAGAAAATATTTCTTTGAAGTGATTGACTCAATGCCGCATCTTGGGTCGCACGACAGATAATTGTAACAGTTGGACGCGACTGAACTACGTGCTAGTGATCACTAAAATGATCACAAGCAGTTGGTGACGTCACGTGCACAAGGTCGTTACCCTTTTGTTCACTATTCACATGATTTGATAAACCTAATTAGACATCTGTTGATGTTCTTGTATTCATTTCTTTTGCAGGCTACAATGATCAGTCACCGACAGTCTGCAAAGTGAAGACTTTTGAAAAGTTCTTTGTGTCGAGATTGGATGCATACGACAAGGTACAAATAACCTAGAAGAACTTTGAGTTTACTAACCACTGTGAGTGCTAACAGATACACTAGTTCTGTTTTTGTGAAATTTTGCGATAATGCTGTCTTTAATTGAAATTTTCAAAAGTTGAGATTCAAACACAAATGCAGACTAAAGTATTTCACAGAATGCCTATCACCCTAGGTATGTAATTTATCACCTGATCAGTTCCTTTCCTTCTTTTTTTCTTCGTAATTAGAAAACTGCAAAACACTGTAGAAAGGTTTGTGTCCGAGATCATTTCCTCTTTTTTGCAGTGACATCCCTACATGTCTGTCACCCTGTTAACTATACAGAATAATTCATCATCTATAAATGAAGATGCTTGCTGGCAGCACTTAACACTGGTGGCACCCCAGATTATACAAACTGACCCTATTTAAGAAAACACTAGAGTAATCTAGGTTATGGGATTATAATCTGTGTCGCTTATGAAGGAGGGCTCAGTGTTCCTTTGTTTCGCTTACTACTGACACAAATAAGGAGTATCGGGTGCTTTACTTCAGTAGTACCACACTGGCACACTCGTTGTATGTATTCTAAAAAAATTAGTGCGGGTTACTTCCACCAATCATGTGCGTGCTACTTGCATAATAATAATAATAGTGGCTTCTTAGATAGCGCTCAACTCCGTCACTCAGTGATGCTCATGGCACTCCAACATTATTACCCCTGGTCACTGGGACATCTATTTCATTCCTTAAACCATCTCAGCTCCCTGGGGAGTATACAACCTGTGCTGCCAAGTATGTAGCGCACCAAGCTAAATCAATGCCTGCGTTTGAACAGGGGGGGGGGAACAAGATGGCCATGATGAAGGTCTATTTTCCGAAATAATAACAGATCTCTTTTGATCCACACTTAGGATGAGATCGAGAGGAAGGGAAGTATTACCATTGATTACAAGGAGTTGATGTTGGATGGCAGGGTCACAGAGTCCTTACCGGAACTCAGGACGGACATCAAAGAGATGCCAGAGAAGATTCTGAACTGCCTGGGATTAGCCATTCATCAGGTGAGGTACTCAAAGTGAGGATTAATGTCATCATATGAATAATAATAAGAATTATAGTAATAATAATAGGCATTTATTAGGCGCTTTTTAACAGTGTACCAAAGGGCCTTACACTATTGCTATACCCCTGGTCATTTGTTGGGCCTGAAGCATTTCTAAAACCATCTCAACTCCTTAGGAGTATGCAGCACCGACAGCCAAATCAGTGCACAGGTTGCTAATCATTCACATCAACAATCTCTACCCTGGCAGGTGTCCATTTACTCTCTTGGGTGATGAGAGGCAATTATAGTTAAGTGTCTTGCCCAAGAACACAAGTGTCACAACCAGGATTCGAACCCACACCCTGATGACACAGCCATCAGAGCTCGAGTTCAATGCTCTAGATTGCTCAGCCACAACACGCTACACACAAACAATCAATGTGGCAGCTGTTATTCATTTCATGCCTCTGATCCTCAAACATTTATGAAAAGTAACTTTGCATAGACCTTATACTCGGCCACAAGAGGGCGCCATTTCAGAGTAGCCTTTGGGGGTAAGACAAGCAGGGTATTGTTGATCAAACAGAACTTGCTAAGCAAAGTTTTCTGCTGAACAGCTCTGTGAAATTGTTTTCTAATAGTGATGAAAAGTAGTGAGAACACAGCCTTGATAATGTGGTTCCTAAAATTGCACACCGCTAGGGTTTAAGACTATTTTCACGATTTTCAATGTCTTGGGGGTTTATTTTCATGTTCTGTCGAAGACATTGACGCGTGATCTTGAGCGCCAGGCAGTGGTCCTGCAGCAGCAGGCATCCCGTGACCAGGGGCAACAGGATGTACGGGTGCCTTCAATCCTCGTCAGTGTGCCGGTCATACGAGCAAGGTCAGTAAGCGTCTTCAGTCGTTTCCTCTGATAAAGAGACGATAAGCTATTCATTTGGGAAGCAAAGGAGCATTTTGGCCCTCTTTTCTGTTCGAACTTGCAAATTTAATCCTGTCGACCGTAACCGTTTTAAACCCTTAAATAAAACAAGGCTGGGTTTTGACCGAGTGTGAAAAACCCTCCATTCCAAGGATGGGGTACGAAAGAGCAATCTTTTCCCAGTATTTGTGTGTCCTTAGATTGCAGGGCCATGACTTATTTGGAACAACCCCTAGCCAGAGTCCCTGAAAAAGCAAAGGTCAAGTATGTTTCTTTGTTCATCAATCACCTTTTGTCGTAATTTATATTTTGCAGATTGCTTAACTATGATCCTGTTACGCCACTGAAGAATCTCAAAGCCAACTACTACGGTAGGACACAAGTATTACATGTATAAGTAATAAAGCCCCAGCTCAACATTGGTTAAGAAGAAAAACATAAATGTTCACAGATTTACATATACCTTACAGGGTATAAAGATAATGATGGTAGAAAACTTTCCTTGAAATATTTCTGCCTGAAGTGTTATCGTTTTGAAATAAGAAATGAAATAAGATCCAAAATTAGTTTTCGTCTCAGTGAGACGAAAACTCTGCCTTAAGGAATGCGTACAAAAATGATAAATGCATTTTTACCGTTTTCTCGTATATGAAACAACGAAATGAGCTGACATTTTCACAGGTTAGTTTTGTTACATATATCTTGATTTGTGCAAAGAATGGAAGCATTTACTGTCAGTTTAACAATGTTGAGCTGGGGCTTTATGATTTGTCCAATCTTTGAGTTACTGATACTGCTCTGCACCTTTAGCCATGACACTTATTGTAGGTTTTTTTGCTGTTTTTTTTGTTTTTTTGTTTTTGTTTTTTTCATGCAGGAAAGTTTGTTTCCGTCAGGGGCACCGTGGTGAGAGTGAGCAACATTAAGCCATACTGCACCAAGATGGCATTCCAGTGCAATACCTGTGGGGATATACAGGTATGTCATCCCCCCCCCCCCCAGCATGCCAAGGCTATGGTGCCAGTTTGGCAGCTCAGGCTGCATACTCCTAAGGAGTTAAGATGGTTTTATGAAAGCATTTTTCCGTAATGAAGACAGGGATGATAATAAATGTAAGGCATTGATTTAAAAGCGCCTCACCGATACCTGTTCTTCCAAATGCCATTTATTGTAGTATACCTGTACTGTGCTGTAGCAATTCAGGTCATGTTCCAAATTTACAGCAGCAATAATACGCACTGAATTTCATTATACAAATAGGTACCATATTATTTTGCCCCTTCCAGCCTCGGTTTGATTTCAATTGAAGAAACTAAAATGGCAGCACCCATAACACAGGTTTTAAAGACAAGTTTGGACAAGAAGTATGTGGAAAATCAAAAGTAGCTATTAGTACAAATATATTAGTACAAATTGCTATGTAAACAACAAATACATTAGCAGGTATACTTTCTATGTGATTTCATCTAGACTTCTTGAGTGAGCACTCTGAACTTGCCTCCTCCAAAGTTTCAGCATCCTTGTTTAGTTTAGTTTTCCTATCACATATAAAAATATAAACAAAGTTTTACCGTTAATTCCCTTTCGTTCTCTGCCGTTCTTTGCCTAACAAGTCGTCCTTTTGTTTTGATGACTGCAGATTGTTAATTTACCTGAGGGAAGATATGTCTTGCCAACCAAGGTAATTCCCATCAAGTCAATCAATTATCTATTATTGATAAGTGTATCAGAGAATTTGTTGGTTCTGATTGGTCAAAACCTGATCACCTGGGACTGTATCTACATGACCCATGAGCCAGCACCAGACTATATACACATTTGTGTATATTTATGTCAGTTTGTTTATATATTACATTTATGTATTGATTTTTATTACACATCAAACAGCACAGTAGGTTGTATTTTTGACAGCAAGACAGCACAATACTAATTCCATTTTGAAAGTACAAAAGTATTTTAAAACGTTAAAAATACAAATTTTCCGAGCAAATATCTTACACTGATTACATTGTAAAACTGTCGATTAAAAAACCCTCAAAATGTGTATATTAACTGCTTTATTAGAAGTCCAATTGCATCTGGTTTACCACACTATTTCTATAGTTTGACTCCAATCTACCCCAAAGGGCGCCCTCTTGCAGTAAAAAAAAAAAGACTTATTAGTGCTAAAACTGCTCTATGTTCGTTATGCAACAGATTCATTTACCCCTCCCTATTCTTAGCTGTTTGGTAAAGAGACTTGCGTTTATATCTCTCCATGTCTTGTTTCTGCGCATTGGGGCAGGTTTCTATCCCTTCAAAAAGTAGCCCACACCTCGAGTGGCCTTTGGGCCTTGTGATGGCCGAATTGCATAAAAAAAAAAACGATTTAACAATAAACTATTCTTATTACGATTGTCAGTGTTTAGCCCCACAATGCAGAGGACGATCCTTCCTACCTAAGCAGGGGTCAACCCTGACGGAGACTGTAGACTGGCAGGTGATTAAGGTACAAGAGATCATGATGGATGGACAAAGAGAGTCTGGGAGGATTCCTCGTACAGTGGAGTGTGAGCTCACATGCGATCTAGGTACCTTCAAGTATTTTTTAATCTCTTAACTCTACAATCATCCTCAAGCGCCCATCAAATTTTATGGTTTCTTGTTTGAATTTGATGGATTTGGTTGTTACCCTAAAAGCCACTTACTGTCTGTATGAGGTCAGACACACAACTCTTTATCAGGCATCAGAATCCCAACAGGTGGGTGTAGAGTATCTATCTAAAGTGGCAGTATTCCGATGGATTTTGGATGGTTCTATGTCAGAACACCTAAAAAGTGTGGGTAGAAGAGAAAGTACAAATTAAAAATGTTACGTTTGTGAAAGTCTCTGTGTATTATTTATGTTTTGTACCCATACACCGATGTGTGTTAAGCACTGTATACTCAGTACTTTCCCGAGTCCTGTAAAAATAAATCCACAAGGCATATTCCTCAGGTGGGATTCGAACCCACGACCCCCGCCATTCTAGAGCAGATGTCTTACCAACTAGACTACTGAGACTGCCCGGCAGCTACAGGCAGTTTGAATCCTATTAGCAGCGGGTACCGCAACCATTATAATAGATGTAAATTTTTGCATCGGGATAAAGAATATCATTAGTGTTTTTTACCCATACACCGATATGTGTTAAGCACCGAATGCCTGTGGATTTGTTTTCACAGGACTCGGGAAAGTACTGAGTATACAGTGCTTAACACACATCGGTGTATGGGTACAAAACACAAATAATATTCTTTATCCCCAATGCAAAAATTAACATCTATTATCTCAGGTTATTTGTATCCAACTGTTGTTCTCATAATGGTTTTAGGTTACTGTTGATCAGTTTGCCAACAGTGAACTGTTAAGATCGTCATTTACAGTTGGTACTCTTTCTATCTCATAATGAAACCATAGGACTCTTTTAAAAGTGCCTTGTACTGTGGCCAGTAGGCCTGAAGATACCTGTAAAGAGTAGATGATGAAGACATTTCTTTTTATATGTGGGGTTTTCCTCCCATATATAAAAACAAAATAGGGCAAAGCCATGCAATCAGGTAGGGACTGAAAACCCAATCCACATGCAAGGCTCTGTTCTGAGATTCTGACTGGAGTCCACAGAGGTGAAAGGGCAGGGAAAGAAATCACCGAGCCAAACTGAATGCCCACAAGTTATCTAACCAGAATAATTTTGTTTTCCTCTCTACCCTGTTTTTGCTACAGTTGACAGTTGTGTGCCGGGAGACATTGTCACCATTGGTGGAGTTGTGAAAGTATCCAATGTTGATGAAGGTAAAAGAGGAGGGGGGGAAAAAAGTTTTAATTTATGATTCTGTTTGATGTTACAAGAAAAACCCTTTGATAAGCAGCCCGAAACGTAAGGCTGATAGCAATTTTTTGCATTTATGCCAAAGTTCCTTTTGGTTGGTAAGCAGTTTGCAACGGCAAGTTCTACTTTCTCTGTTGTAACAAGATTCTACTGCAGTGTATGTCGACAACCATTTCTTCATCACGATACTATTTTGAATTATTGAAGTTCCATGACCACACCATTGTTTCCAAATATATATATAACATTATAATTCGTGCAGTAGTTCTGAAATGTAAATTACATGAAAATTAAATCAACAAAACTTGTTATTTTCAGAAACTGATTGAAGCATTCTTTCACACCCCCCCTCCCCCAGGTCATGGACGGAACAAGGACAAGTGTATGTTTCTGCTGTACCTCCACGCAAATTCAGTACAGAATCAGAAACGAGGCAAGAAAGCCTCATCCTCAGGTGATGAGAGGTCACCCACTGGAACGGGAATAGCCATGGACTTTACTCTCAAGGAGTTGTATGCTATTCAGGAGATACAGGATCAGAAGAATCTGTTTCGTCTTCTGGTTGGGTATGTGTAGTCTTCAGTCAAGGCACACAAATGGCTTATATTTACTTGCTTACATTACATATAGCACAGATATGGACTACTTCCATCTTGGGTTGTAAAAAAACACCTTGGATAAAGACTAGGTGTTAATAGAGCTATGGTTATAGTAACTTGAGTACCTGACATTTTTATCTGAGGCATCCACTCTTTCAGTCGCGTAGCCAGCATCTTTTTTAAAAGGGGCAACACAGATATTTATAGAGGGGGCAATTTCAGTTGAAATTGCCTGATCATAGCAAATTTCAAGGTGTCCAGAGGCTGATGGGGAGGGGGGGAGCAGGGGGACAAGATGTTCCCCACTTTGCCCCCCTTGGCTACGCCACTGCACTCTTTCAAATGTCATTCGGCTTAGGGAAAATGTACTGGGGAATGACTGATCCATTTCTTTGTTCCAATTGTATTATTTATTTCCAGATCAATATGTCCAGCCATCTACGGTCATGAAATGGTTAAGGCAGGCCTCATTCTAGGCCTTTTTGGAGGAACGCATAAATACGTCAATGACAAGGTAAACTGCACCCTTCCCCAAGAAATAATTTTCAACCTTCTCTGAAAGTTACAAATTTTCACCCCTACACGTGTAAAAATGGTTTTCAAAAAGAACAATGTTAAACTTTACCCATGGTTATTGTTTTTGTACTTTTGGAAAGACTTGTTTTCAGTGTTGAAAGTTAACATGAAAATTTAACAATGAAAAAAAGCTTGGTCAACAGTGTTGTTGTGCAACTTTGCAGAGCCAGCTACATACTACAATCTTGATAGAAACTTCCCTATCCGATTGTGAGATACTCCGTACAACTGAGACATGATTTTTTATTTTTTTTAAATTTTTTCTATGGAAGTCGCCAGACACACAAGGCCAGTAAGCCACTCGAGGTGTGGGCTACAAATCAACTGTTTTATCCAGGGGCCATTGCCACCTACTCCTGGGGCTGAAACAGGGTTACCCCCTTTACAGTCCGTAAGGATGTAGGCTTAGGTATCATCTATCAGAAGCCTGGCTGGTAGAGCAGAAGGCTCTACCTCCCCAACGTTTACGGAGCAATTATGGTTAAGTGTCTTGCTCAAGGACACAAGCGTCATGACCGGGACTCGAACCCACACTCCGATGACTCAGCCACCGGAGCTTGAGTCCAACGCACTAACCACTCGGCCACGACACGTAAAATAAATTGACAACATGAGCAGTGCAATCTCATAAGTTCCTTATGCTTTCTCACTGGGGATGTAGAATCGAATACCTGTAAGAGGAGATCCACACATTCTGGTGGTAGGAGATCCAGGACTCGGCAAAAGTCAGGTCAGTAGTGTAGTTTTTGTCTAATTAATTTCCTTGGTTGATAACTTTCATCAAGAGATCTGAGACTACTATGTCGTAACTCAAGTGGTCTTTTTTCAATCCATTTGAACAGATTCTTGGTTTACGGTTTTTAAATTGATCCTGATTGTGATGGATTTCAGCAACGATGGGGCCTTCTTTATCATCAGTTTCCCTGTTCATGTTATTTAGAATGTCAATGTACATGTCACGTTTCATAAAAAGCAACAGACTGTGTTCCCTTCCAACTTAAATTTCATTTGAATTAAATAAAAACTATTATATATCTCGTGTACAGATCCTTGTCATTTGATTGGGACACGCGTCACGTGTCATCCATTATTTATGCCATGTGTTCACCGCCACGATGCTCCAACATTTAATATTGGACAGGCACCCGTCCAATGTGAATAATTATTGGACACTTCGCAGCGTTGCCATATACATAAATTTGGTGTAAGAAATGCACATAGTATGTGAACATGGGAAACATTGGACAATATCAATTCAGGACATGACCTCTACTTTGACAGTTTTGGTTGAGTGGAAGGGGGATGAATCTTGCATCTGTTTGCGGCCGCTATTGGCATTTTGGTAAGGGGCTTGTGGCCTCTGTGATCTCTTTTGACCCCTTGCACGCATGTCATATGTGACTACTACTGTAAATGCCGCGTCGCCTAAAATTCACACTATATTGTATAACACACAGGGCCATTGACTCCCAAAATGGCACGAACAAGATTATCCTGGTGATGACTTCACGTGAATTGGATCAATAGGGTTGAATAACAAACTGAATGAATTCCTCACCTCAACCCACAGATGCTTCAGGCTGTATCTAACGTTGCTCCACGGGGTGTCTACGTATGCGGTAATACCACCACTACTTCTGGCTTGACGGTCACTCTCTCCAAGGACGGAGGGTCTGGGGACTTTGCGTTAGAGGCTGGTGCCTTGGTGCTTGGAGACCAAGGTAGATGTCATGAACTCTTCTTGATAGTGTTAATGCTATTCTTATTCATAGCTGAAAAAGAAAATTCAAGGAGATTTTGTTTTCGGATTATGGTACCCATCTCATGTCTTTCCTTCACATATCAAACCAGGCAATGTGGTTCTTGTTACATTACTGGGCAAATTTCATACAGCTGCTATTAGCGCACAAATTTGCTAAGTAAAGACAAACTTGCTTAGCAGAAACAACAGGTAACTTGCCAATATACAAAGTAATGTTTACTTTTCGTTACAGGTGCCCTGATTTAATTTCCTAAACTTCCAAGCAATAATCCGTTAAACCATGGGTGGTTAAACTGATATGTAATAAGCACCCTGTACTTGACAGCCTGAGAGTCCAGCGGGAAAAACAATCTTTGGTGTGATTTTCCCAAAACCCCAACTCTATGGAGTTTGCCCACCAATAGTTTCTGTGCGCCTGCGTGAATATCATTAGCATATGTCATTGGAAAGGCTAATTACATCGGGGAGAAAGAATATTATTTTGGTAAAACCAAAATAATACAGTCAGTGTTGTTTACAAGTGTTGTTGATAAAGTGTTGTATATTATCCTTATGACAGGATGCTGTTGTATTGATGAGTTTGATAAGATGGGTAATCAACACCAAGCGCTGTTAGAGGCAATGGTACGTATATACAGACATCAAGGTCAAACTATACCTATTCAATTAGTTTGAGATTTTGCAAACAAGAACGTAACACTTTTTTGTATGACCCCCATGTTTCCTGGATTATACAGCCACTTATAGGCTATGGCTGCTGGCTGCAACATGCTCTGAGCGTAAATGCATCAGCGCTCTCAAAAATCTAAGGTTGATTCGAATAGACTGATCCATTAAGCCCCGCCTACCTTAGCAACTGCCTAGCAACATCACATGGTGTGACTTTCTTGCCATGATCACAGCGGTGGTTCGGTTGCAAACACACACACGTATTGGATACACACACAGACATGGTTTTCTTTAACGGTATGGATTTAGTTTCGTGGCCTTTTGAGCAGTGCCTTGAGTCCAAAGAACAATGCAGACAGGGATTGTACAAGGACCACTGCTGTGGGATTGGCACCACCAGAAATACAAAAAAATGGAAAACAAAACAAACATTAGCACAGTTGTGTGTCAGAACAGTGTTTGTTTACTTTTCTAATGGGATTTTTAATGTGTTGGACTTGTGTTGGACTTTCAGTGACATTGTCAAGGCTGTGATTGGTCAATACGTTAGTAGGCAGGGCTTAATGGATCGATCTATTGGCGGCTACGGCTGTTGCTGAGGATATTGCTTCGGACGCCCCATACTTCGACGCGGCGATCCAGCCATAGCCGTAGTTATCGGCTTAGGCTCCTTCAGTAGTTTGTGCGCAAAAGTGTGTGCGCAAAGCAGTTACCTTCGGGAACCAATCAGTGTTTTTCGTCCGTTCTCCCTTCCACAAGTTGAGGAGAGGGGATTGATAAGGCATGCTGCTTATGGGATCAAGGTTGATCTAACTTTGACTTTGTGGCCCATATACCTAGTCTCCATTTGACCCTCTGACCCATGTCAGTTTTCTCTATTTGACCTTTGCCCTCATCTGGATCTCAACCTAATGACCCCTGACCACAGGAACAACAGAGCATCAGTATTGCTAAGGCTGGTGTTGTGTGCAGTCTTCCTGCTAGGACCTCAATCCTGGCTGCTGCTAATCCAGTGGGAGGACACTATAACAAGGCCAAGACCGTTTCGGAAAACCTCAAGTACGTATTGGCGTTTTAGACATCATTTTGCCAGTTATCAAAATACATGTACTGAAGCATAGTCACGGGCTAGCCCTGGTAGGAAGTTAGTCTCTGTTTAAAACATAGAGTTATATATAAGAACTAGAGGGCATACAAACCATGCGACACGGCCCGACAAGGAGCATTTTTGACCATTGAGAAAATGGCGCGGACCATTCATTTACACTGGTTACTCATCCGTTCACACAGCAGCCATTTTCTAAGTGGACATTCGTATGTAATTGACCCATAGGGATTTTCGCCCATGGTGGGTCAGCGGAGTTCCGTGCGTGATATCGCGAGTGCTCCCTCTAGTTCTTATATATAACTCTATGGTTTAAAAAGAAATAAATAATGAGCACTTCGAGATGCCCGTAGATAAAGTGCTGTATAATAACTAGTAACTTTTAGTTATTATTATTTATTGTTAACAACCTATTTAGTCTGACAAAAGTTGGCATGAGACTTTGAATCTTTACAAAAGTCTTTTTAAGGCAAGTCAGAACTTGACAGTTCCTTGCATAAATCATACAGGGAAAAAAAAACGCCTCAATGCATTTCTCTTTTGGGTGTCTGATAATCGTTGGAGCCAAAATTGTGTAAAAATAGGCCTGGTTTGTGGTGAGTTCATGTCACACTTACCAACAAGATTGTGGAAGCAGTATTGATTATAGATTTTTCTGGTTTCTTCTTGATCAGGATGGGCAGTGCCTTGCTGTCTAGATTTGATCTGGTTTTCATTCTTCTGGATAAACCGGATGAAGAAATGGACTCCATGTTATCAGAGCACGTCATGTCACTCCATGCTGGCAGGAAACGGTAAACACAGTCAAAAGTTCAATGGAAATAAAACCTCAAAATCATAAAACCACATAGTTTGATGCAGTTTAGTAATTATCTAACGCACATTAACGATTTGAATGCCAATTCCTAGGAAACAAAACCCCAGGAATTTTCTGGGAAATTTCAACCCCACCACCCACCACGCATTAACGACTTGAATGCCAATTCCTAGGAAACAAAACCCCAGCAATTTTCTGGGAAATTTCAACCCCACCACCACCACCCAGTGTTTGTTCACAGTTGCTGCAATGTGGCCAGGGAGAATGAACAAGGTTAGCAGTTTAAGTTAGAGGAGGCTTACCAACTATCCTGTTGGTGTTAGTGACAACGTTTTGGAGCCGGAAGTGCAATGTAAACGAATGTTATACATACATGTTCATGAACATTCATTAAGGCAAGTTTATAGTCGGTCGCACGGCGGTAAAATAGACCAATCCATTCAGCCACACCCCCTAAACATATTGACCAATCACAGCATTGGCTACATCACCACTGTACACGTGGGCAGCACATTGTGCGTATCTTTAATGCCACACTGCATGACATGAACGCACGCGTTATAAGTAATCGCACGCATGTTTACATTTTGCAAAAGGATTTTTATCGCGTCGGACTTTTGTTGGACTGTCGGTGGCGTACCCATGGCTGTGATTGGGCAACACGTATGGGGGTGGGGCTTAATGAATTGGTCTATTGATGCCGACGCAGTTTATAGTCGACGCTGACTAACACTCAGCAACCATAGACTGCAATGAAAAGGTTTAGCGTCCAGCGATCACAATGTCGGGCGTTTATCATCGCACGACCAACTATAAACCAGCCTTTACACTGCACTTCCGGCTCCAAAACGTCAGCATTCACCAACAGGATTCCCGGGAATTTGTCTAGTGAGTGGAAAGAGCTGAATCCAGCATAATTGTTCGTCAATCAGTTATTCCTTTTTGCTTGTCTCTAGTGGAAGAGAGACTGTCCGAACACCAAGAGACGATCATGAATTGAACCCCGAGCAAGACGAGGCCCTCAGACTCTACGAGGCTGACAAACCTTTATCAGAACGTCTGAAAGTCATGCGGGGCGAGGAGTTTGATCCCGTTCCGCCGCAACTGATCAGAAAGTACATTGCGTATGCAAGAAAGTATGTGCATCCAAAGCTCACCAGTGAGGCCGCATCCGTGTTGCAGGTATTGAAACGCTTGACTTCCATTCTGCGCACCTCGTGTGCAACAAATTTCTGTAGCAAAAAAGCAAAAAGGAGAATTGTAACTATTGCATTTTGAAAATGCATGCTTGGGAGGTTGTGGTAGAACTGTGCAGATATGGAGGCTGTGGAACGAGTTTGTGGTGTTAAGAAAGTAGTATACTAAAAATGCAAGAAATATTGGGGAATGATGTTTTTAAGTGACTTGATGTCTTTAAACAAAAGTACTGCAAAGTTACCCAGTAAGATGAGCGTGTTCTTTTTAGACTTTTTATCTAGAATTGCGAAGTCAGCACAAAGGTCGTGACAGCACCCCAATCACCACTAGGCAACTTGAATCACTCATCAGACTGACCGAGGCAAGGGCCAGACTAGAAATGAGAGAGAAGGCAAACCAACAGGATGCAGAAGATGTAGTAGAACTTATGAAGTTCAGGTACTAGACGTATTGCCGGGATTTTGAGATCTTTTTTAGAATTGGCTAATCGAACATAAAATAAAAGATTTTCTTCAAATTGGTGGTTTTTAAAATGAATGGTTTTCTTGGAGGAATTACATGGAAACCTGATTGAACAGTTTTATGTTGGAACCTATGAATGCACAGAAAGCATTGAGCAAGATTTCAGGTATTATGTTATAAGTAATAATCATTTTCACTCACCTATTACTTTCCACAATGTGTGCTTCATTCCTGGCATCCCATGTTCGAACTCTCAAAGATGAAAACATCTTTAAAAGCACTTGTCCACTCTGTACAACTTCAAGAGGGATACTGATCCTCATCACACCAACAAGAAGAGACCAGACTATTTTAGGCACAGACTGTGTCCAACTGGGCAGCTGTGGCTGTTCTCTAAGGCAGTCTTTACTTCAACCCACGATGACGGGGTGATTCAGCCATAGCGAAGCCAAAGACACCTATTTGTGTCAAAATACTTGCATTTTGCAATGCTTGTACTCATTTTTTACACGCCCAAACTAAGCGCCCTAGGGCGCCTGAAAGTTTTTAACAAGCATGCTCGCAGGGCAGTCATTTTTGGGAGCCAATCTGTTTTCAGTGCTTCACTACCAGGTGTTAGAGACGAGAGGTATTGATACGGAACGCTGCCCATGGTGGTGAGGTTGGGTTGTATTGACTTTATGATGTTACGAGGTCACACAGCACCCTCATTGTATCAGACATGCACATCACACATGTTTCAATTGGCTCACCACTGCTATGGCAGTGACTGATGTTAGGCTTTTAAGGCCTGTTTCAAACATCTCGCTCTTGCCGTGTCAAATTCAAATAGTTTGAGTTCGGACATAGCGTGGCATTGGTACGGCAGTGGTTTCAAATGCTGTGCTTTCTGCTGAACTTTGCCAATAGCACGGCAGGGTATGTCGAGCCATGGTCGAGCTAAACCTCTGCCTCGCCGAATTCCAAAAGTGGTTTCAAACATCACACTCCTGCCGTGTCGAATCAAAAAAAAAATCAGAATACTTGAATTCGACACGGAAATAGTGCGACGTTTGAAACGGGCGTTACGAGTTTTAGCCCAGTAAGACCATTTAGTTGTTTTTGTGGGGTACAAAAACGTGGCCAAACAATGCTTTGTGCTTCATTCACAGCATGATCGACACCTATTCTGATGAGTTTGGGCATCTGGACTTTCAACGCTCACAGCATGGCTCAGGAATGAGCAGTCGCTCAAAGGTACTAATTTACACATCCACACAAAATTATATCTTCTACACAGGCTATCCTTATTCCACCCACAGAGCTATATTCCACCACCGTCTTGTTTTTCATTTGCAGGCTAAGCGATTCATTGCGGTGTTGAATCGAATTGCTGAACAGACTTACAACTCTCTTTTTACCGTGCAACAAATGAGAGAAGTAGCAAGGGTAAGTTATGATCACAATCTTCGTAATGATCAATTTGGCACTTCAAACCATTATCTTTAACCTTCTCTTGAGTAGATGATAACTTGAATCCAACTCAGAGGCACACACTTGCCCATTTACCAGCTTTGGCAAATGAAAGAATGAGATGCAAAAAGGCAAAAAGGTTGTAAGCAATGACTGTCCAAAATTGTGTTTCAAGAAGACCGAGTATGAAAGTTTGGTCGTTTTTCTGCTATTTGTACGTCATTCAGGAAAATTGAATTCTGCATAGGAATGGGAAAACATGTGTGTATTTGGGTGTATTTCTAGCAACAAATATACAACAGTGATGCCCTACTTTTTTCACAAGAGCCATGTTATTGCTTGTGACCTTCTGCTGGGGGCAAAAAGTTGTAATTTGTGTGCCCGGAAAAAGGTCCTCCAGCCTTACGACCGTCTTCCGGGCACACCACGGTCTGCAAAGATGAACTTCCTTTCAAGGAAACTCGGCTAGAAACGCCGAAAAAGGCAGCGACCAATCTCTAAATTACAAACATTGGTTGAATGTCTTGTTATGAATTGCACAAATGGTTCAGTTGTGGTTGGGTAACTAGACAAGGAGTATTGTAGGCATTGTGAAAGTCAGCGGTCAGATTGGGATTTAAACCTTCTGTACAATCTTGTGACTGTAAGTCAATCAATCTAACCATTTGACCACGGTGCCACAGAAGCATTCAACCCGCATTACCATTCCAGGTTTGTGCATCAACTCCACTCAACAGATATATTTAATATTAATTTTCGGATCAACTTTTCCCCCCCCCCCCCCCCATAGGATGCCAACATTAGTGTTCCCGATTTTGAGGGGTTCATTGCCTCTCTCAACAACCAGAACTACCTCCTCAAGAAAGGTCCACGGGTCTACCAGCTGCAGACGACATCTTTCTAATCAGACCCTAATGTATGTGTACACTTTCACCAAAGTTCTTGGAACTGTGGGTGTACGGTGGTCATTCAAGGCTTCCTATGCAAAGTGGTAATGTTTCAAACATCTGAACTTAGGTTAAAGTTGTTAACTGTTATTTAAAAAAAAGGACGATGTTTATATTGTTACATGTACAACTTGACACTACAAGACAATACATTCCTGTCTAAAAATGTTGTGACCGAAAACACAATCACTTTCAGGACCAAAAATATCCAGTCAACCAAGGAAAGCCATTCTTCATTTAGATTAATTTGTATTTATTCAAACCAAATAAAATCAAAGAAGGGTTTTCTCTTTTAGTATAATCAGCACCAGCCCTCCCTCCTCATCTTACAAAAAAAGTTGAATAGTTTAAAGCCAAATCTTCTCTTGAACAAAAAAAAGGCAGATAGCTGTCTCGATCAAGAAGTTAAAAGTACATTAATTGGTACATGTACAAAATGTAGCAGAACATTCCAGCTCTATGTTTAGACAAATGATTCCTGAATGGTGTAGCCATATCCTTTCCGGGAACGTTTTTTGTTGAGTTTCTGTCGTGTGTATTGGCAGTCATTAGGATTTCAGATAAGCACTTTGCAATCTAAACTGTCGGTAAATAGATCAGATCATCTTTGCAAATAGTTCATGGAGTAAGAATGTTCTTTACAATTCGACCGCAGCCGGTGGAATCTCGTGGCTAATCGCTGCCTTTCTGTATCCCACCCTTATACAGAATTTTATTCAAACATTCAAATTATCATTTCACAAATTTTAAACTGTGTTATTAAAATAAAAACATGTAACTACAAGCTTGTGTAATCCCTTCTACCAAATTTCAACCAAAGATATTTCTAAAGCAATTCAACGAGAATTATCAATCTGCCAATCCAGCGATGATACTAATTAGCTTTGATTGATTTTTTAAAAAAATTTATTTGGCTGTAATTTAAACAAAGAAATGGGAAGATCAAACCAAGGAACAATTGATACTATCATTTTAACTTTACACCATAATCAAACAATACAGCAAGTTTTTATTCAACTAATAAACGGCAAGTACACTTCCTGCTACAGTATCTGGTATTTATAAACAACTTACCACCTACCAATAATAATTTTTTTCAATCCATGGCAGATGATCTTACCAACATAATATCATCTTCATCAAAAACTGGGCATTTTAGATGAGCTGGAAATGTAAATATTCATGTAAACATCAGCTCTTTATTCCACAACTATTGGAAGATGAACAAATTATTCACACTGTAAACCAGACAAATATGAGCAAGTTTGATCAAGGACCATAGTTAACCATAGTTAGACTAACTCTGATCAAATTCACGCTAGTCAATGATGGTTGGACTAGTCTAGTCGACTACTCACGACCAGCCTATTTAGGTTGGTCGCATCACTGATTAACAATAGCCATTTCATAAGCACAGTGCAGAGGGGACCAGTTATCAGGAAAGTGATAACGTTGATTTTGCCATTTCCTCAGTCATGGTCGCGTTGAGGTGACATGACTAGAGTCGTTCACACTTCAACTTCAGTGTGCATGCACTACGTTTGTCACTAACCAACCACTAGTTAACCATTGGTCCTTGATCGAAATCTTGCTCTATGTTTGAGGGTTTAAAATGCCCACCTCACTGCTGTGTGGAGTCCAGTGATTGTAGCTCTAGATCAGTTTGGAACAAACTGATCTGTGTGTGACTTGTTTTGTTTATTTGTGTCACTTGAACAGTTTATTTTTTCATTAAAATGTGTTCTTGAGTTTACTTATTCGTCGTAGTGAATCAGAGTTGAAAACTCCAGCCCTGCATGCAAAGCATGTATGCAATATTTAGCTTGCATGTAAATACTTCAAATTGTTATTGAGGTGTTGTTTTTCTTCAGGATGTTTCAAATAAAATCTGGCAGTTGTATCATTCCAATGGTGGTGGAAAGGGCAAAAATATTTGTCGAACTGGCAAGACTTCTTGCAGTTTCCAGTAAACATTGGAAAATTGTACAATACATGTACAACACATGTACTTCACTGTTATTTCAGTATTTCGTAAATCACTTTCTTATCTTTACAATCTTGACAATTCATTTAATATAGAAGTCTTGTGAGTTTCATCAACTAAAATTATAGGTGCAGAAAGTTGTCTTAATTTGTTTCAAACTGTTTAGCACCTTCAAAGGGGTTAATCACAAGGGATGTTGGTCAAGACTTGCATGTAAAAAAAATAAACTGTCTACGACGTAAATTAAATGACAAAATGGAAAAGATATTTGGCAATTTACACAGCAATTTGTTGCACAAGTTCTACATCACAGCTCTAGAGTTCATACATTGTCTTGTGAAGTTTGTGCAAAATCAATGTACATTGTACATTTTGCACCATTGGGCAGTTACGTTTCCCCAAAATATCCTTAAGTTATA
The DNA here is from genome assembly GCA_911728455.2 of Marthasterias glacialis. Lineage (NCBI taxonomy): Eukaryota > Metazoa > Echinodermata > Asteroidea > Forcipulatida > Asteriidae > Marthasterias > Marthasterias glacialis. Next base: position 36,518,883 of record OU452219.1, read on the forward strand.
CAGTTACTCTTACTCTTACTCAAAAAAAGAGTTTGTGCTTTGACAAAAGTTTTAATTTCAATCGATCAGAAGTGAGATTGTTGCTCTATGACATTTGTACCTCAGCCTTTGTTTAGTTTTTAATAAAATATCTATATACAATGTTTTTGTGCATTTTAAGTTGGACATCAAATCTAACTGTGTTTCAGTAATAAAATAATTTACAAGTTATAGAACTGACTCAAACGAACAATAAGAATTTATTCTACATGCACCTTAGACCTAGTAAGAGTCAACAACCCCAGCAAAACTCTTCTTCTTTTTTCTAATTCAAACCTTCCAGAAGTCAGTGATTCCTCCCTCATATTTTCTTGGGGGGAAATACTTGATAACAATTGAATCAACTTGGTCATAAGTAGTTGTCACCATTTTTGTATGGACAACCATATGAGTTGATAAAAATCCTGGGCAACTAGTGAAATTGGAAGAAAAAAAAGATTGACTTGGTCTTGTACATGATGTACATAAATGTACATATAGTATCGGACACTTCACAGAAGCTAAATAATTAATATTGTTACTCTGAGCAACCGTGGGACCCCAACCTCTATAATGACGGACTTCACCAGACTTTATTTTTTTCTAATAGGCAGGCCAACTTGGGCAAGCTATGCAAACACTCATAAGGGTACAAAATACATCAACTATAAAATAATAAAAAGCCAGGTCGTTCTGATATACTGTGAAAGAACAACTGAAAAGCTTAACCATAAATGAAATCACTGAACCTCGTCAAATAAAAGTGCAAATGATCCTGGGTTTTTTCTATTTCTGTTATCCTCACCCTTGTCCTTCCATTTTTATAAATAATAACCTTACAACTGTCTCGAAAAGTTTCACCCTTTTATTTTAGTGCCGGGATATTAGAGTCAATTTATAACTTTATAAATGAACAAAGTGTTCATCACTCTGCAGTTTAGTTTGGCATACTGACAGTGTCTATATTTCTCTTCCTCAATATATGGAGAAGTTTTCCATAATCCCACAAACTCTCTCAATACTTCAATGTAATAAACAAATAAAATCTTGAAGGATACTGGACCAAAATACAACTTGCTTAAACTCCATCAATTTAATTGCGGAGTAAGCAACGAATCCCATCACCTTTCTTTAATGAAAATAAACGTGTCACTCTCAAAACGTGAAACAGCAACAAAATATGGGCATCTGTACATCAATTCATTAACAATACTAAAATATATTGAAGGATATAAGGTTGGTCGGAAACTGTAATCATCTTCCAGATTTTACGTACCGAGTCCGGTGATGCTTCAAGGTACGTCCAACGCCCGCAGCAAGTCTTCCCCCTGCAGCAGTCCCGTTGATGCCTGCAGCGGTGTGTTCACATCCAAGTCCTGGCTGGTCAGCAGGAGGCAGTTCATCAGCGTGTTGTCAGCGGAGGCTTTGTCCTTGGGGTCATCAGTCACTGGCTGTGTTAGGAAGGAGGGGAATTGAGGGTTCGGCCTGGCACCGGCACCCGGTGATAACTGATGGTTGCTCACGGGGACGTTGCTCGATGGAGCCATGTTTGCTTTGTTGACAACCTGCGCAATGAGAATGTGGGTAAACTTTCAACATCGTGTACTCTACCAACTATAAAATTATCATCTTCTTGTTTTTTTCTTTGCAACTTCATACTCATTTCATCAAAATACACTTTTCACAGATATTACTTCACATTACTTTGAGAAAGTATACAATTTTCATACACATCTTTAATATTTAATCGTTATTGGTGCCAGCATGCTGGAAAAGCAATTAAATATAAATTACACAGACAAAGTATGCATGGGTCCATTTAAGCACACTGCTTATGTCAGCTTAAAACATTGCTATGCTGGTATGTAATGGTCTAGCTATACACCAGTCCGAGGAGCGCTCGTTTATGGTGTTTTACACCAACGCAGACCTGGCCGCAATTTGTGCATGAGACACGACAACAGCGCAATAGCGTCATATGTACCAATCAGCATGGAGGATTCACAGTGCGTGTGCGTCGACACGCGCGTGCGGGGGCCATAGCTGCGGTGGCGTAAACGCCCATGACAAGCTGCTCGGATTAAGTCTGTAGTTCTCACCTGCTGAGCAACCTTTTGCAGGAGCAGCGAGTGTCCAAAGAAATTATTGATGTTTGTTCCGTCCTGCTGAAACAGTAGTGTCTGTAAATCACTCATCCCTTCATCACCTGACAGAAATACAAAAAAGGCTGTTACCAATTTGATTCGTTCAGGGCAAGGTTGACCATTGGCATTAATGGGGTTTGAAGAATTTCAAAAATGAATTTTCGTAAAAAGTTAAATACTAAAACAATTTTAGTGTGTCAATTTACATAAAAAATTGTGTGTACAATTTACATTTACGTTTGCTAAACAACTGCTGTGATGAACAGTTTTAAGATCGATACATTTTCACAAAGATGAGATTACTTTACAAAATTGGTTGATAATTTTCATTCCAAAAAGACAAAAAACCTTTTCCTTTTAACCCACTCGTTACTGAATTGTTTTGACAAAAAAAAAATAGTGACTGCATTGTTTGACCACTGAAGTGTGAAGCACACACTATTACCTAACAGAAAGCATCTGCTCATTTTACAAACTCTCTTATCATTTTGAAGATATTGTTTTAAAGCAAAATAAGTGATAACAAATGTTTTACTTATTGAATTCCCTTTCACAGAATCCAAACAAATCATTTGAGATCGGCCAGTTAAATGTCAAAGTTGTTGGTCTTTGTTTCCTCGGTGTAATCTGTAAACTCACATACTTTTTGAACAACACCCATATGGCACTCTGTAGGTGTTTGGCATCTCGGATCTTTTCATTCCAATTTAAAGGGATTGCACGATAGCAACCATTTTTTATTCTACAATCATTGGAAAGATCCGCTCTTTATCTTTCAAACCATAGTAAGCTTGGGTATGGAGGGCAAACATTGCCAAAACTACAGCTTTATAAACAAATGGCCTCTGTGCTCAACCTTGAGTGTCTTTTGTGTGTGTAAGCCTGGGTGACGAAAGTCGCCAATGGTAAAGAAGAGCAAGTATGAGCCCAGTCGACAAAAGTCCCCTTTGGTAAGGAAAGGGTTAATCAAGAATCCTTACTTGGAGGTTGAGTAAGTTCGACACCATTTTTCACTGCGTCCCATCCCACACCTCTCATCTCGCTCCCTCCTCCGTCAAAAGAGACCCCGGCTTCTTGACCTTGGTTATCCCTCCTTGCCACCTTGCACAGCGGCTGGACATCTCGAGTCTCCCGTTTTCTCTTCACAGACTGATGCGGGGAATATTGCTTACTCTGGTTCAGATCAATGTAGTAGCTACTCTCGTTAGTAGTCTGTGATCCGGTGGGGCTGGCCAGAGGAGATGGCTGCTGCTGAAGTGGTGGGCTGGGCCACATGTAGTTGCCCGGTGGCTGCCCCGACAGTTCACTGTCCCCACAGTCATCAGTCGTCACCCAGAGATTGGGCATACTCTGGCAGAGCTTCTGCACGGGCGTCATCGGGGAGCCTATGGAAATTTGACTGTAGGGTGTGGCCGGGGCGGTGTGGCAGTCGGACGACAAAGGACTTAGCAAGTCTTGCCTCTCGTCCGACAATGACGACGAGTCCACAGCGACAACACAGGGGTTGGTTTTACTGAATAGCAGATCAAGAAAATGAGAAATTGTGGATAAGTAATGAGGGTTTCAATATTTCTCATTCGCAAATGCTTCTTATCTCCGACGCCTTTACCAGATAAGGGTATAACATTTTTTAGACTCGCACAGTCAAGATGATCACTTGAATCTCATTTCATGAAAAAGGGACCAGGCTACTTTTCCTGCCAGCTGTTCCAATGATAAAGGTGCATTAAGTAATCTATGTCTATAGATGCTTTCTCAATTAGTATACACTGCATGAACCATCAGTGCTGCTTGTTGCAGTCCATCAAACCACACTGGAATTAGTCTGTTTTGACCCTAAATGGTCATTTTAGAGGAGGTACTTACATACTGCTTCCAAAGATGTTCACTGGTTCCCAAGAATCATCAGGAAGTTCAGCATCACTCAGCTGTTGGTCACAACCGAAGTCAAAGTCATCGTTCAGGGAGATGTATGGCGCCCTCTTGGACAGGTCATCCAGTTGGGCCTGGGTCTGCAAAATCAAGTTTAACACATGATACTCAAACCTTTGCATATCGTGTCGTGGCCGAGCCGTTTAGCGCATTGGACTGAAGTACTGGTGGCTAAGTCATTAGGATGTGGGTTCGAATCCCGGCCATGACTCTTGTGTCCTTGAGCAAGACAGTTAACTATAATTGCTTCTCTTCACCCAGGGGTAAATGGATACCTGTGAGGGCAGAGATGATTCTGGTGATTGATTTAGCTTGGTGTGCTACATAATTGGCAGCACATACCGTGTGCTACATACTTGGCAGCACATGCCGTATGCTCCCCAGGGAGCTGCGATGGTTTAAGGAATGAAATAAATGGCCCAGTGATCAGGGGTAATAATGTTGGAGTGCCATGAGCGTCACTGAGTGACGGAGTTGAGCGCTGTATAAGAAGCCACTATTATTATTATTATCATAAACCCATGCGCACTGAATGAGAATTGCACAAAGTACAGGACAACTTTGACTGTTTACTCGAGATTGACAAGTGGCTCTTTTCAATTAACAACATTTGTTCTAAGATAAATAAATAAATAACAAAAACATCAGTAAAACTGTTGATTTGTTTTTTTAAACGAATATATCTCTCACCTCCATAAAGCCATCCAACAACAGGGGGTCCCTGTTTGATCTCATGTGTGATTTGGTTTCAGGGAGAATCAAGTCTGGTGTTGGAGAGGACTCCTGTAGGATATACAGAATGGATTAAAGAACAATGAAGGTGCATGGTTTGAAGTGAAAAATACTGTGAGGGAAACTATAAGGATAATGTCACTCAATTAAATCTGAAATGAGAAGATAAGTAAAAATGGTTTCACTCCATGAAAGCTGATCGTCTTGTAAATTAGGGGATTGTTCTGGCTTGAAAAGTTGGTAACAAGGCTGGGGTGGCACGCACAACTACAGAGCCAACAAAATGCAGCCCTTGTTTCTCACCTGGTTTGTTCCTCCATCTGAAGATTGTTGGTCCTCCGGGATTGAGTCCAGGGGTACAAACGGGAAGAACGGCACAAACTCCTGGGTCTGTTGCTCTGTCCCAACCTGCGGCTGTAGCTCCTGGGCTTCTGGTGTCTTAGGGAGGTTGGGCACTGGGCTGGTGAAGTCCAATGGTACCATGGCACTGCCCGGAGTAGGGGCCAGGTAGGTCAGATCCTCTGGGTTTGCCACTTTGCCTACAAAAGGAAGGCATCCAAGTTTAAATCAAACCTGTTGAAACTCTTCAAAATCAATGGTGAAATTCCTTGCATTAACCCTAACTCCACTGAGTGATTTACCAGGATCCTTCCCCACTCTAACAAATTCCAACACCATATGGGCAACTCAACACCCAAACTGTGGTACTCTGATTATGGTGGTATGCCTGAACCCATGTAAAGCATGATCAGTTTACTCATGCAGTCCCCAGTCCAACAAAATCCAACAAAACCTGCTGTTAGAGTTTGCTGGAATAGAGACTGTAAGGGTAATGAATACTAACCCTAGCTACACATAAATATTTCCCCTGATTTCCCAAATTGTATTAACCAAGCATACATAGAACATTCCATTCTTATCACAGTCAAAAATGTGCATATTGAGTACCACATACATGCCACTGATGGATTCACAATGGATGCTAGCAAAAATACCAACCAAGTTCATATTGAAATAAAAATATTTGTACACACTTTTTGTAGGTACCTCGTGACACAACACCTTATGTTGCATCATTCTACCCTTTTGATTAAAAGTAAATTCTCTGAACATGTTTACTTTACTTTAATGTGTACAATGTACACTGTCATTAAACTCAAAGTAAGCCATTTTTTTTTTGTGAAGAATTTCTTAAATTATGAATCATGAGATGAATGCCACAATATGTCACATAGGCCTATAAACAAATCTAAGACAGTGCTCTGAGTGATAAGTCAAACCCAAAACATCTTTCAAATTTCCCAGTCCAGAGTCCACACACAAATGTTATCCATGTTCCACTATTCATCATCCCCCATCGTCTTTGCCCCACATACTATAAATCACTCCTCTTCACATTCCAAATTGGAAATATTCATGTTGCCCCCAGGCACTGAATAATCTCGCTGTAGTGTTACCATCTATCTATTCTGTGCATGTGTGTGTGCGTGTGTCAGTTTACATACTGCTGGACATGCCCTAGATATGCAGACATTACCTGCTCCAAAGGTTACGGGGGAGGGGGGGGGGATTGTTGTGCTATTTATTAAATCTTCCTTCTAGATATTTCAGAAATGCATGTCCTCTACTAACTCTAACCGTCCCCAACCCTTCAAATCCAAACTTGTTTTGTTTGATTCTGTTGGACTGAGGACTACACTGGTTATTCTTTAACATGGGATCAGGCATACCACCACAGTGTGGGTCCTGGAGTTGCGGTTTGTTCAAATGTGAAAGGATCCTCGTAAACCACTCGAGGCAGTCGGGGTTAAAAGGAAGGTGAGACTATGGCAATGACCTGATTGCACAATTAAAGTGCATCCGTCTTTCTTGTTTCTCATTTCAAACAGAACTCATCATGGTAAGTAAAAGCAGTACCAGGAGTCTTCCAGTGCACAAGGTACAGTAGTGAACTTTGTGCCAAACAAAACATGGTGATATTATGTAAAACCCCTTTTCCCCCTCCCTAACAATAAAATAATTCAAGGGCTTCGAATGCTTTTTACATGATGATCATCAAACTTACTCTTTGATCCAGTGAGATAAAGTGGGAAGACATCATCCTCGATGTCATCTGGGCGTGGCACGAAGATCTCCTCTGTGCTCAATTGCATCCCTTCATCCAACTGATGTGTGGAAATCACAGCTTTGTCATCCTCTACGCCACTGGGGAAAAAATTAAAAGAAATTAGGAAAGAAACAAAAGTGATTTTAAGAATGTTTTCCTTGTGTCATTGTAACAGTTGTACCTTCCCAAATTTGAAGAGAATGGGTCAATTTGTTTAACAGCAGGGATGCCAGTAGTCCTTTGCTCCAGAGCCAGACAATATTTGCATAAAGCACATGCACACGCTGATGCACATGTACATGTACAACATTCATGCGGCAGTGAACGATTTCCCCTGTATCGCATCGCATTTTGCGATGCAAATTGGCCGATTTGCGATGTAATTTTAGAAAGTGCATCGCACATTTTGCGATACAATGTGCGATACATTTGTTGCAATATTTTTGATTGACAAAAAAAATCTTACAATGATTTCCGATACACTTTGGTTTAGCGATGTTTTGTACTTGCCTGTATAAATATTCACGTGCATGACGACAGTCGATTGTCAAATACATGGAGCACACCACGCAGCAGAGGTCTCGTTCCCTACTTATGTGGGGGTTGAATGTGCATTTGCAGAACGATAAAAATGGCACCATACCAAGATTAGACTCGTTTGTAAGTACATAATGCGTATAGGGCGCACTTCTAAAATGGAGCGTTAATTGCATATTCTACAAAAGGCAAATGTGTAGCATTTCTAGTTTGATGAAAATAACATTTACATATGAACATTTTTAAACCTTTTCTCTTCAAGAAAAAATGATTTTACACGAGTATAGAGGGTTTATTCTGGAATTATTTCCCGATATAGTTTAGAAGGGCGCCCTCTGTTGTCATACAACTTTTAAGTTTACCCATCGATAAATGGTTTAGTCCACTACGCGTAATCGAGCATCATGGCGGACGGTGCTACTGCTTCGCGGAAAATCATATTCCGTGATTGAAAATACTTATTTCTCCGATATCAAAGAAGTAAAAATAAGGATTTTAGGATTCATAATAACATTATCTATCATTTAAAGCTTAAACCAGTGACTAAGAGTGCATGTGGAATGAGTTGTCGGTAGGTTTTTTCGAGTTGTCGGTAGGGGTCGGCAGGGGTCGGCAATTAGTAATATAGTACAGTAGGACCCCGGAAAAGTGGCATGTCAAATTTTGTGTAAATATTAACGTAAGTACACATAAGTCTTGGATAATTTAAGTGAGTCACCCTTTACCTGGAAGTATTTTTTTTTAATAAAATATGTACAATAAATGTACACAACACTAAGTTCAAAGCATTTGGAGCTGATATTTTGTGTGAATAGTCCAATCTTTCACACGATATTTGTATTACATAATAATATTCTGATGAGGATTATTATGTCGTTAAGGTCCTCTAAACATAGCCTTGGCCTTAAATTAAGCCTGGAAACTACACACAAAAACCCTCTACCACAAATTTACCTATTTTGCAATATTTAAGCATTTTCAAATTTGCTATGCAAAATATTTGGAATGCTATACAAAATTTTGAGATTGCTATGCAAAAAAAAAAATTGCATAGCAGTTTTGCTATGCAAATATTTGGGACGAAATCGGACCCTGTGCGGAATCAAGAGTTACTTTTACAGTACGTTAAAATATGGTCTACACACCAGTTCTTTACACTAGGTTTTAAAAACAATTTCGAGGTGGTGGGGGGGGGGTGTGTGTTCAAATCCACACCTTTTCCCCACCCTTAATTTTGGTAGCCAATTTGAGTAAGATCAGTTAACAATTCCGAAAGTGTCAGCTGCAAAACGCACTACGCGCACATACATGTATTGTCCAGTTAATGGCCGAGCTGTAGGCTAGTCTTCGTTATCTTGCCATTTTGCATGCACTACAATACATGAAAGAACCATCAATCATAAAATGGGAGCATACGCCCTCTGTTGGTAAGATATACTACTTCATTACGCGATTGCAATTGACAAATTTTTATGAAGGACTTGATAACCAAGACTAGCTGTCTGAGCATGTGCCGTAAAGAATTTTTTGGGGGGACTGATGAAAGACGGAGTGCCCTCTGTCAGTAAAATATACTAATGCATTACGCGATTGCATTGACAAATTTTTATGAAAGACTTGATAACCAAGAATAGCTATTTGAGCATGTGCCGTAAAGAATTTTTTTTTGGACTGATGAAAGACGGAGCTTTGGATTTCTTCGGGAAAAAAAAGAAAAAGCCGGAATTCCGGCAGATTTAAAATTTGCATCGGGGATGAAGAATAATATGGAAAACTGCTAACGTGACAAATGCAAAGTGGCCCCCCTTTACTGCGTTTCCTGTTGTTTGCATTTTACCAGATTTGTTGAAATGCATGTAATCAAACAATGTAAAGAGGTGCAGGGGGCAATTTGAAAACCTTCAATTTTTTGTGGTCACTATTAATGTTTATTGTATTGTAATCTGGTGCTCATTATGAGGACACATCAACATTATAATTACTATATGGTTATGATCAAATACCTGATCATGTAGTTGACACAAACTACGCACTGTGGCTTGTTGGTCTTGCTGTTGTAAATGACTGTAGCCTGGGTCTCCATCCAGGCATACCCACTCTTCTTGGCAAGGAATCTGTACTTCCCACTGGACGCCTGCCCCTTGGCAAACACTGCACGAGAAAAAGCACAGACAAACTAATTTCTTGTCTCAAAACCGGGTGACATTACCAAATTTTTCCAAACAAGACTTTTCATTCTCATTAGATCCAACTCCTTGAATTGAAGAGACGGCCCATATGTCTTTAATGACAGCCCAAACCACACAAAGCCAAAGTGATCCCACAAAGCCATGGTGTACCATCTAATCTTCCAAAACAAGAGATAACCCACATGGTGTAACCATTAACAGCGGCCCGATATCTGCCAACTTGTAATGAAAATACATGTAATGGTATACAGGTGGATAATGTCTCTGGAGATAAGTGGTTCTGAGAAGTGGGGGGTTGGGGCGGTTCCGGTTAACTCAACAAGTTTTCAAAAGGTACAATCAGGAGACTAAAAGACATACAAGAATGAAAAAAACAAAACAATGAATATCAACGATAGCAAACCTACAGTATAAGATAACAACAATATCTCAATAAGGAGACTCTTTAGTTTTTCAACACAACGTAAATGTAATCCATTCTAATTTAGGGTACAATGTCCATTACGGCAGAAGGGAAAGAAACAACATTGGTGATCTGCATCATTCGTGTATGTTTCATTCAAATTCCCATGTTTATTGTGTTCCACTGGGAAAAAAAAACACATGGCAATGTGAGTGTTTTTACAGCCTTCAAAATCTTAGCAGTTTTAAGGAATAATGGCTGTGTACGTTCGTTCCAATTAAAAAAAAACATCATAAAATCACACAACAAAATCACAAATTTGAGAGATTTGATTATCTTAAAGACTTTCAAGATCACAATTCATCTTTCACATGCCTATGTAAATATTTCACTAAAATTATTAGAACTAGCAGATTTGCAAACCAGTGTTTGTATATAAATTTGAAACTTTGCATGATGGAAATACAATAAGTGAGGTTAGCAAAAGCTGCAGAGAAGTATCATAGAATTTGGCTGCTCTGAAAGGCACTGGTGGTATATCAACTCAAATGTTTCAACTAGCGTGCTCAGATTGTTAACACAGGGGAAATTTCCACGGCACTAGCCACAGACTATTCTGGAATGGTTGTACTTTCTGTTTAGTAACGGAGGAGTAATATTAAACTCACAATCTCTATGGCATTTATCAATGACGTGACTATCCATAGCATGGTAGAAGTCATAGAATGATTTGTCCACCAAGTCATCTGGATCGTAGCCAAGAAGGTCTTTGATTCTGCATGGGTGAAAGAACGGAATAGTTTGGGGATGTTAATGGAGCATGGGAGAGACTGGCGCTACTGTGGAGCGCTAACCCACTTTGAAGAAAAAGCTACACACACAAATAGCTACAGAAGAATTTTAAAATGAAGTTTGTATTGTTATATCCCCGGTCCTGAAATAGGATAGACATTCATTTGTTTCCCTATTAAAATTCAAACAATTCCAATTTGAAATCAAAATCAGCTTAATCAGCTATATCATAACTTTAAATCCTATCTCTGAAAAAAAAATTCTTAATGACAACCAAATGAAATTAAATGACAACCAAATAAAATAAAAAGTATGAGCTTAATGTCACACTTTCACCACATGTAATTTAACAGTTTTTAATTATTTTAATTTGAAAACAGCAGTACCGCAACTTTTAAACCCTGTTTTTGGTGAGGAAATAAGAGACTAGAACAGTCAAATTTAAACTGAAGCTTGGCGCCTGTTAATTAATTTTGTAACTCTCAAACTAAATTTTGTGGTTTCCTTAAAAAAAAAAACAATCCTCTCACTCCATGTCTGTGATTTCAGGAAAACTCTATCATGGGAACGGACATAAATTCCCCCACATAATCTATGCAATACTTTTCCTGCTTTTCAGGACTCACTATAAAAATACACTACTCTGTAACATGTACACGGTTTTCAATATAAAAACAAAACAAAAATCTACCTCCTCAAGAATTTATCATAAATCAAGAGAAACTGGGAGAATCGACACGTCACTAAATTTAGACGACTTCCTTTTGGTGGAAAAAAAACCTGTAACAAACACAACCCAAAACATAAACCAGTAGGCTCGTGACTAAGATGACATGTAACATGAGCTGACACCTGTAATATCCAGGAGACTAAAGTGTTTCCATGCTAAAAGCTGCGATGTTTAAAACATCCTTTCTACACAGATAAAAGTCCATAAATTAATTTACTGCAGCCAATCCTTGTTTTCATTCCACAGAGAGAGCATTTTAGTCTCGTAAAAAGGACAAAGTCAGGGTTCAGTGTAAAAGAGCACTAACCAATGCATATATATTTTGAAGACATATTGTCTCGACTCCTAAACACTGAAGGTCTGACCTGCAAACCACAGTCAGAGAGAATTGGCAAAATCTTTTTTCCAAACTTAAAACATTTTGGCCCTTAATGATCTTGTCTCAAAAGTCAAGAATCAAACATTTCAGTTTTCCGAAACCATATTTAATAATTCACATGCAAATCCGATGAAAGTGAACAAAATAATTTAAAGAACAAAAACCTGTACAAGTTTGGAAATGATACATCATTATAACACAATTTTGAGAGAGCCCTTGCTGAAACAGCGCCCTCATTGATCTGAATTCTCAGCTATACCTTTCATCGCAGTATGTGAATTTCATATCCATGCTGTGCCTCGTCAGGAAGGTCTGTCTGTCCATGGGGATCTCAATGTTGGCAGGGTGTTGGATGGGCATGGCGATCAGGGAGACACAGTTCACTTCAGGCAGTCGGTAACCACTGGTCGTGACTTCGGACGGGGCCACTTTAAGCAGACCGTTGCAACAGACAACCTGGAGTGAGATACAAATTTACTGCTGAACATCAAGAAGACCACAAATCAGACTCTGGCGTTACATTGATAAACAGAGATGCATAAAGCTGCTGAAATATATTAGCTGTGAGATACAACCCACGTCTTCTTCACTTCTTCAAAAGTTGGTCAAAATCAATCCCTGCCATATTCAGGAAATGTTTTTTTTTTTCCCACTGCAGGGAGGGAATCAATACTCCGTTGTTATTTGCGATGTCACGTGTTGCATCATCACCGTCTGACAAGCCTTCGGACGAAAATGACCGCGACTGCTAAAAATTTGCGAATAATCATTTAAAAACAAAAAAAAATCAGATGTAGTTTGGGAAAAGTTTTTCTTCAAAAAAATAAAGAAAGAAAAATAACAATCCCACCTTATAGATTGCTGCCTTCTGTGTGACAATTTTCCCCTTCGCCGTCAGGGTACACTTCATCCTGATGATGAAATTGTGCCGTTCTTCTTGCTTAGGTTTTGTTTTGCTACTGTTCGTGGTGCTCAATCTGGGGTGGTCCGAGAGATGTTCCCGTATTTCCTCATGATCACACGGATGACTGTAGTCATAGATGCTCTGTCCCATCAGGTCAATCTACATAGGAGAAGGACATCAAAAGTAATCGTGCAGTTTAGTTTCATAAACAACTGCAAAAAAGATGTGGGCGCTAATTAAGAACATGAATCATTATTTTCTCCGCACGACAACATTTATCATTTACGTCCAATTCTATTGATCAGATGTGGGCTGAAAAATGAACTGAAAATGAATATCAGGTCACATGAACCTCTGACGGATGTAATGAAGAACTTCCACTCTATTTATTGCATCGGTCAATTATGAAACCTTTTACAAAATCAAGTTTGCTGATATCAATCCCAATCAACAAGTTTCATTTGCAACTGTAACCCTCTAGACACCATGCATCTCCATACGGGGCTCACCTTTAACACTAGCCCGGCATACATTGTCTAGTAAAAACTGCCATGGGCTAGTAAACACCACTTCTCAACTTGCCATGTGGGCTACTAAAAACTGTGCAACTTACTTGTTTATAATGCTCATACTTCTTCCTTTTCAGATGTGAATAATACATTTTAGAAATGTGTTCATTTATTTTTGAGTGTGTGATGAGTGTAGCTCCATTTGACCGTTTCAACTGGTTGTGATCGCTACCATTAGTATCAGTAAGATACATTTATGACAATACATGTTTAACCTTTGGGCAACGAAAACTTCCTGGGGGCAAGTAAAATGCACAGTTTACTAGCCCCATGGGCTACTTTACGAAAAGCTGAAGCGCAAGGCCTCCCATGTAATCAACACTATGCTCCCAGCCATGGCTGGTGTATGCTCTTCTAACAGAAATGTTGTTGTCCCTTAGAACTGATAGTATGTTAACATTGGAAACAGTCACCTCAGGACATGACCTTTTTTCTTACTGGTCATGCTGGTATGACCTTTTAGTTTGAATGGATGTAGGTCATATCATTGTAGCTGCTATTGGCGATACGGTGAAAGCTGATTGCAGCCTCCACAAAGTAGGTTCTCTGAAGGGGGCTTATGTTTTAATCTCTCTTTAAAACATGTGGTATTTAGAGAACGACTTCTCCAGTATGATCAATCCCGGAACCTTCAACCATTACACATTCCTTCCTAGACAGCCCCAGCCATCCACCAGAGTTCACTGACCGACTTGTTTACCTGTTTGAGTCCCATATATTGCGACACATTCTCAGAGATGAATATGATATCTCCTTCCTGTGACAGAGTCATGGCAAATCCATCCAGAGCTTTCAAGTAGTAGTTATCAATAAGATGGTCAATGCTCAAGGTCGACTCTTCATCTCCTGTATCAACTGGTTCTGATTTGATGGCTGGTTAGAAAGAACGTCAATAATATAATTAGGATACAAAAGAGGTTCTTATTTTATTTAGTAACTATTTATATTCAATGCTCTGCTTTGCCTGTTAAATGCAGCAAATAAGAACAAACATGTTTTAAGGTTTAGGCACGATCATTTCTACTTTTCAAGCTTTTTAAAATGAAAGTTTCATGAAAATGACATGCACTACAAATAACTTCCCGTCAAATTATGGTTAGGTTAGACAACAAATCCATGTGACCTTGCACTCCAGTCTGAAGTGGATTTTCTTTAGCACATAATCAAAACAAATTCTTGCAGTCACCTCTTTCACCCCAAGCTCCTCTCAGAACAATGTGACCCATGTTTGTACAATATACTAGCCTCCCTTGGTTGGAGGGTGTCTATGTACTTACACAACTTAATCAACCAACATCATTTAGCACCTTGTGTACAAAACATGTAGCTGAGTTGTTGTTGTCATTGTTGTTTTTTATTTTGTTTGCTTTCCTCGTTTTTGTCCCAATTATAACAATTGAACTTTGATTAACAACCAGTTGATTACAAACACTAGTTAAGGAAAAAGAACTACATATACATGCATATACCACAGAAGTCAGTTATATTAGTAATCATGAGAAGTCAAAGATTCAAGGTCTGTGGTCTTTTTCGTAAAATGAGCCTCTCATTCATGTTACTTTAAAACAGACATCAATTCCTGTTTCCTGATCTACAAAATGTACCATACGTACAAACATTCTCTGTGTTACTACTTACTAGCAATTTATTCAACTATTTGGGCTGCTTTCATTTTTTCTCCATATGGACGTGTAGCAATGCACTCTTTATTTGTTTTTTTGTTTTTAAGAGACACAAATTGTACTTAAAGTATGTTAAGTATGTTAAAATGCCCACTGCCCAAAGAAACAATGGTTATTCCTACGTGTATTAATAACTCAAAACCAGGTATCATCTTACAAAACTCCAGTAAAATTACCCACGTGGGAAAGGACTAAGTTTATTACACTTGTAGACATTCAGGAAACGTACATGTTAACATTAACTTGCGGACAATAGTTTCACTGCCCTATTGGATGAAGAAAATATAGATGAAGGGTGAAACACCTATGTACAAGAGGCACCTGACAGAAAAATATTTATTTTTACATTTCTGTTTGTTTGTCATAATTTGTTACAGTTAAGTTAGGCCCAATTTTATGGTGTACTGTAATATTGCAAAGAATTAGAGCTCCTGACACCAGAGGAAATTCTTCACCAAATTAAAGAATATTTGATGGATTACATGTAGGCCTGATTGCTTCGTTCTTGAAAGGGCAAGGGCATCCAGGCATTTTCTTCTTGATAAAGGGCACCTCTATGAGGAAATTGTAAATTTCTATTGGAACATTTCAAGGGCACCAAGGCAATGACCGGGGCAATGGAGGCAATAACGTGAAGTATCAGGCCTGCACATGTAGTAAAAGAGTTACAAAGGCCTACAATTTACCTTTACACTGAAAATTTGATGGTCTGCCATATTTACCTTTGGGTGTGAATTTTCTGATTTTGAGGAAGCTGAGCAGTAATCTCATAATGCCTGATTTATCCAACTGAGCGCACATGCTGTGTGGCATGGGTAACTCGTGGGCAAGCTCGTAAAATATGGCCGTCTCCTTCTCTCTCCTGGTTCGTGCCGCATTGCGGGACTTCAACTTTCTCTTCTCAGAGTTCCTAAAAAAGAAAAGGAAAAAAGGAAGACACAAACACCAATGGTAAATTTTCTTATTTAGCATAATCTTAACATGTACATGTACAGCGTATGTGAATTCTGTAGACCTATAGCATGTTTACAAAAAAATTCAGGGTTAGATCTCTGTCGTACCAAGGATTTTTCTTAAGCAGGCTTCGAATGTAATTCTTAGAAATCAACAAACTGATTTGAATTATTCATTTTTGTAACTCTATGTAGTAGTGTTGACACATTAATTATTATATTATGGTTATTAGGCATCAGAAATGTGTAAAATTGAAGCCATAGCTGGACTGTTCAGATGTGTGTATTTTTCAATAGGAGGTCACATTGTCAGTGTCACTCAATCTGAGCAGCGCTCGTTTATTGTGTTTTACACCACCGCAGCTGTGGCCGCCGCATGCGCGCGTGACACGACATGCATGTCAGCGCGTGTATGTACCAATCAGCATGGAGGATTCACAGTGCGTGTGCAAGGACGCGCGCATGTGGTGGCCATAGTTTGCGGCGGTGTAAACACCCATGAACAAGCTGCTCGGATTAAGTCTATACTGTAGATTCCCCAAACAGATGACGTCATTAATTTTATGGTATCAGTTGATTTGCGATGGACACCATCTGAAAGGAGAATTACAGGAAGACCTAGAACTGGCGAAGAACAATTTCGGCAGAGCTTGCTGGGATGAATGACTAAGAGAGAGGTACAGATCCACGCCGCAAAAGACAGGACTAAGCGGAGAGAGATCACTGTGGCCTTCACAAGGGATGAAGAGGACTACGCAATTTAGTACAGGGCTTGAATTTTAAACTGGACCACAGGCCCGAGGCCAGTGATTTTAGCCCCGGGCCAGTAAACTCACGACTGGACAAGTCCAGTGGTCTTGTGTTTCTCAATTTGAATAATATTACCTCGCTGTGTAATATCTTTACCAAAAAGAAATTATGTTCAAATGTTGACTTTGAAGCTGGTTAATATCTTTCAATTCTGTTGAGTATCAAAATATACTTACCCATAAGACAAATGAGATTCAAAATCTTCTTTTAGTGCTTGTTCAAATAAAGACTTACTTATTAAACTTTAGAGTTCTTTCTGATTAAGATTCTGGTCTCGTAAAATAACTTCTGGTCCGGTAATTTTTTTTAGCTACAAGCCCTGCGGTCTTGTAGAATTTTACCCAATTTCGAGCCCTGCAGTACGTGTAAGAAAGTAAGGTTTACTTGGATTTAATTTCTCGCATTTTAAATATTTTGATATAACAGTACAGATGTTTTCATACTCAGTTACGAACATAGGCCTACATCCCGACTGTTTATGTCTAAGTGTTGGAAACTGAACTTGAAGCACGACCCTGACCTGGTGGTACACAGAGTCCAACGTGAAAAAGTACAAAATGTATTCAAATGCAAATTGTGTGCAAATGCATTAGTATATATATATATGACCCTTATAATCAGTCCAGGGGGCCAGTGTGCATTACAAAAGGTACCACTGTATGTACATTATAATATTGTCAGACTGTCTGCCTAGTTTCTGACTGTACATGTACACCTATTGTAAACATTGGAAAGTTCCCGAATACACGTTTGTAATACCCATCGACTATAGTGGATTGTTCCAGATGGCAGGCTACTGTCCTTTCACCTACATCTACATGCGCATGTACAGCACTATGCAGGGCTCACTACTATGCCTGTTGTTATGACAGTTTACACTCCTGCGTCATTGTGAAAATTGACCAACTTGTAATGCGTAACCATAGTTGTTGTTGCCATGTTGTTTTACATTTGCTTGGGAAAGACCTGGATTTTGAACAACTAAACCGCTGCCGTTCCATAGATGACAAAAACATCAACAATATACACAAACAGAAAAACAGGACTTTTACCACAATAAATTTGTAGCGCATTGTGTCTGAAGCGCAGTGTGTCTGAATTTTTCCTACAGGGTTTAAAAAGGTGATGTGATAAAACAAATCAACTTTTGACCTCATCCCTGAAATTCCTGTTCAACCCTGTTTATTACCCACACTGAATGCACCGCTTCTTGGAATCAACTGCTTTCAACAGGAACTAAGTCAGTACAAAAAACATATTTACTTGAGTCATACAACTCGAGTGAACTTCACGATTAGGTGCAGACATAAAAAAAGAAAATCCAATGTAATAATAAATTACATTAACAGAACATGAGTTCATTATAATAAAGGATGTTTTCTTTCCGACAAAGATGTACATGTACAGACATCTATCGTTGCCCGTAACAGAAAAAGGAAACATTTGGATATCAGTATTTCAACACAGTGGACCAATACAAAAAAAAAGGACTACTGAACAAGAGAGGACCTGACATACGCTGCATTTTCACAAGACCAGAACAAAACCTCTTTTCTTTTTTCTTTTTTCAATATTCTCACTCAATGACCAACAAAATAAAAATAAATGTTTTGAGTTAAAACCCAACCAACAAATCGCCATAATATCAGGATATTTTACAAATGGACACAACTCACAACCATTATGACAATAACTGAATTTTACTGGCTTGGATTTAGCCAAAGTATTCTAGTGAGTATTTTGGAAAGTCCAGTGGATACTTTAAAGCCCCAGCTCAACATTGATAAGAAGAAAAACGTAAATGTTCGCAGATTTACATCTACCTTACATGGTATAAAGATAATGATAGTAGAAAACTTTCCTTGAAATATTTCTGCCTGAAGTGTTATCGTTTTTAAATAATAAATGAAGTAAGATCCACAGTGAGTTTTCGTCTCAGTGTGAGACGAAAAACTCTGCCTATACATGTAGCAATGCGTACAAAAATGCTGAATGCATTTTTACTGTTTCCTCTCAAATGAAACAACCAAATGAGCTGAAATTCTCACAGGTTGGTTTTATTACAAATATCTTGATTTGTGCAAAGAATGGAAGCATTTTTCACATTCAGTTTACCAATGTTGAGCTGGGGCTTTAAGCCCAGTTGGTACTTGAAGCCCAGATGGAAACTCAGTGCCAACCCTTCGGCCTATTCAAACACTAATCGAAATAAGCAACATTGATTTCAGGAGTCTTAATGTACTAGCACTACCTTATCGACTTCAACAGTGTGACCACTTTAAAACTGGTGTACATTCTGCTTGAAACTAATCAAATTTGTTTTTGAAAATTGACAATGGAACTTCTGCTGCTTTTTTGTGACTGTGTACGTGTACATCCCACTAACAAAGCATTGGAATTGTGCACAATGCATTTCAGTATGATGCCCTTAGAGCAAAAACGTTTGGTTGCAGCTTGAGCCTTCTGACTGTGTCCACACTCCATGTACACTGAATACAAGACTGTCGCGTGGGACAATAGACCTTTATCATGCTGCCACCATCTTGGTCATGTTCTCTGTATCTAATAACAGTAATAGATGCTCATATTCATTGTACTCAAAGGAACCAGACTATTTGCCCTTCCAGCCTCGGTTTGGTTACATTGGTTTGAATGGGAGAAAATCAAGATGGCCGCACTATGATAAAGGTCTATTGCTCATAATTTTCATCCATTGAAATTAACTTATTAGGAAAAATGCTGTTTCTGACCTACACTATTTCTCCATCAATATCCCCTTATAAATATTTACCTAAAAAGATTAACAGAATGAATGGCCACAGATGAACAAAGTACCATTCCATGAAAAATAAGCCGTTATCTGGTCAACAGTGGTCTTGACAGCTCAACTTGCTTGATAGCTCAACAACATAATTTTAGTTTCCTTGGCCATGTGTGCGTCAGAGTTCCGGTCGCACAATGGAATGTCCGCTTGCATACATATTTACTAGTTAACACTGGATGACGTGTAATACACACCATTAATTTTCGTGCCAATATTTTTGTGAGAGCTTCGACGCTCCGAACTTAGGTCACCTGGGATTTCAGTCGAGAAACAAAACGGACGATCCAATAAAGAGAATCTTTCTTCTCTTGCATGGTCAAGTTGGGGTTTCTTTGTGCCAGTGGTACCCTCAAAGAAAAAAGATTCTGGCAATTCTACCAAAAGAATCCCGCCAGGGGGACGGGACAAAAGACATTTTTCAATGTCATTTTTTTTACAAAAAAGAAAAACGGGATCTGGACACTGATATTACAAATGGCAGAACAACATTTATGGTCAAAATTTAAAAGATAAAATAGCACTTTTGGTAGCCATGGTCAGCGAAAATTTCTCCGGTCTGGAAAATAGTGTTTTCTCCAAAAATATTTTAATTTAAAATATCTCCTTGACATTTTGGATTTTTTTTTTTTTTTTCACCAGATTGGCAGAACGTTATTGGTTATCGATTCACTGAAAAAAAATTGTCAATAGATGACAGAATGGAATACCCTATTTCAGCAGTACTTGCCGCATTTTTCGATCAAAATAAAAAATAAATCACCAACCTGTGCAAAGCGTCCCATTATTATTGTTGCTGAAGTATTACTTTCCGCTTTGACTTTAACAAAATCCATCAGAGTTCAGATTAAATTCCTCGAAGACGTCTCTGAAAATGAGCATGTGCGCGGCGTGATCCTTGAGGCGAGTCTTATATATTCACGGGAGTTTTTCAAATGGTCCGCAAAGCTTTTTCCTCTACATTAATGGAGCTAAATTCAATCATAATATGAAATAGTTAACCTTACATGGATTACAATTATTAATTTCCCACCAGTCGGGCAAGTTTCCCTCTTTTACAGGGCATTTTAATTACAGAGTACCAAGTTTCTGTAGGATACCCCTGCACTCCATTTTGGATGTGACTGATTTGTCATAGAATTAGTAACGGTGTAAGTTGAAAACTTAACTATGCAATTTTGAAAAATGCACGCTTTCGCCCTGACGAGTTTAGTACTTGCGCAGGCAAGTCTTTAACCGCGCAAATTTGTATTTTATTTTAAAACGTACACATTGAGGGCGCCCTTTGCAAAAGTTGTTGAAATTATTTAGCTTCTACTAACATTCAGTTTCCTGGCCTGATTTCGACACCAGACCATTTGTTACGTTTTTGAGGTGAAAAAGAGTTCTTTCAATGTCAATTTTTTTCCAAAAAGTGAAACGGGATCTGGACACTGATTTTCCGAATGACAGAACATTTAAGCTAAACATTTAAATGATAAAATGGTGCTTTTGGCAGCCATGGTCAGCGTATACTTGTCTTAAAAACAGCATGTTTCCCACAAATATTTAAATTAAACAAATCTCAACATTTCAAATTTTTCTTTTTACAAGACCAGCAGATGGTTTTTGGTTATCGAATCACTGAACGAAAGTTGTCAATATATGACATATTGGCACCGTAAGAAAATACATGTATTTTTCTAAAATAGTATACCGCGGAAATACGAGACTTGACTAACGTTATACTGATTACTGCCGACTGGCATGGCAAACAAATAATTGTCTAACCGCAGGAACAGGACTACTTAGGAGACACACGGTAGACTATACTTACTAAATACTAGGTCGATGTTACCTCCTTCATCTCCACCTTTCCTGATTTGTGGACATCATTTTTTTATTGTCTTTTTCATTTACAGAAGTAGATTTACCATTTTGAACCACTTCACCACCGAGCATTGACAAAAGGGCCGAATTCAATTCAGCTACCTGCTTTTCACTTTTTGTTGAATTTGGCCTAAACTTTTGTTTTCTTTCGAGAAGAGACTAAAGAGTTCCAACAACCTATTCTAAAAGTATAGGACTACTCATTAAAATTTAAATGTTATTTGTAATTGTAGTCTAAAGTAGGCCTACGTCCATTTTCCTAGCCTAAAAGTTACTATTAGTATTACTAATAAAATATTATTATCGAAATTGATAAGCAGTAAGCACTTATTGTAATCAAGCTACTCACCGCCTTTTCTTCTCTTTTGGTAGTGGGGTTGTTTGCAGGGTTGCCATTTTCAATCTTCAAAAAGGGCGGTTCTTGAGTTTCCCAAGTCTTGTTAATTTGGATGTGATAAAAAAAATGGCCGGAACGACACCTCCTTGAGGTTAAAACTCCAGCGACGACTTTGTTTACTTGATAAATTTTAAAATTCCAACATGGCACAGTCTCAGTACACTGCCGAGGATTGCGTCCACACTGTTTGTTCAATGGTTTTATTAAAGCTTACTTCTCGGTCTAGTCTGGTCTCGCAGTATCTGGTACATTCGATTTATAACCCCTTGTTGTGATGCGTATGGATATGCGTATGTACATAGACCAGATTTTTCAGGCATGTGTACTGTCTGTACAATGCATGCTGCTGGTGGTGATCCTAAACATGTTTTACGTCATTGTGGTTTCTAATCCTCCAAATATAAACCACTAAAATAATCGAAACTAGCCAAAAACTGGAGCCCACTTATAAGAAACCATCACAACATACCAATTTTGTTATTTTCTCTCAGAATCACTTCAACCGTATGCCTAAATCCAATTAATAAGTAAAATCTAATTTAGTTTACAAAATGGGGAACCTTGAAACGGTGTACGGGGAAAATGACGTCATTTAAACTTTGACTCATTTTTAGTTTCAGCCGATAGAGGGCTAGTTTTACCCCACAGCACAAAAATTGATAGACTTACTTTTAGTTCTGAAACCGCATTGAATCAACCTCATTGCATAAACTTAAACACAAACAAAAACAAAACAAAACAACAACAACAACAAACAGCAACAACAACAACAACCTTCATATTTTATGTAGAACTGGATTGCCATCTAAACTAATGTTTTTCTTAAATTAAGAAGTCGTGTTTTTTGCGTTTTTAATCATTTCTTTTTTTTTGGGGGGGGGGGCACATTACTGTTTTGGGGAAAAGTAAATTCGTTTCCATACTCTAGAAAAAAAATGATGCGTACAATTTTCAATTTTAGTGTAAACAAATAAACCACTTGGTGTTTTGTGAGGAAATTTGAGCACATTCATATGTTTGACTTATTTGGACTTTGGCATTTGAACAAGCAACGGGGGGGGGGGGGGGGGGGGGGGGTTCTTCACTAATACTAATATTTCCTCAACTTTCAACAATATTTCACACAAAAATTTATCTGGATGATTGGTGTTGGGATTAACTTTATATTCAATGAGCTTTCATTTTGAAACCATTCAAAGAAAAATCACCACTGCTGTTCTTTGTCTTTATATAAAAGTATTTCCACAGACAAACCATCATTGTTTGTTGTATTACTGGAAGTTGATGAGGTGTTTGATTGGCAAAGACTTGCCCAGAATGGTCAAAACTATAACTTGATGTTTCCACCAATAAAGTACTGTGGAGGCAGCAGCAAGTCTGGCATTAAGGTCACCACTCCAACAAACCCAAAATGCACAAAGTCCAAGTTTCCATGCCAACAGTACAAAATATGCG